>OX104114.1:81506968-83006343 GCA_944474755.1 Limnoperna fortunei | reverse complement strand
TAAATTTGTAAAAAATACAATAAAATGTTTACAACTTGTGTTGTTCTGTTTTACCATTTTGTATTCCAATGTATGTTTCTGAATATAATGGTCGGGTTCTTTTCTTTGACTTTGTTTTGCAGCGAGCCCCAAATATTGATTTCGGTGGTACTTGGAATGTTGGAAGGAATGGAATATATGAAAAACATTTGTAGCGCCGCAAAAACGGCGTGATAAACGGAAGATCATAAGTTTTCTCATAAGTATCGTCGTCCGTTTCTATGGTAGACAGCTGGTTCCGCCATTTTATAATCCCCCTTTCGTCGTCAGTACCTGGAAATAATAAATGTTCTATGAGCTATATTTTAAGATAAAGTTTAGAAAAGAACACATTCATGTCAACATTAAGACATCGTTAGGTTGTTAAGCTAAAGCGATTCTATCACATTAATATACTTTCAACGGTTTTGCAGCTACATGACAACGTCCAGTGAGAACCTCTGACCTGCGGTAGGCAAATGGTACTCACTGTGTGACTACTTACAAGAAATTAACCAATAATCGATACGAACATCTACATTATTTTTAGCGTCTGTATAGAATGTATGTTGAAACAAGAAATTGTTTTGACTTCGGCCAAGGTGTACTCGACTACAACCGTAACTGAAAAGGATGGCCATCTATATTATTTTTAGCGTCTGTATAGAATGTATATTGAAACAAGAAATTGTATTGACTTCGGCCAAGGTGTACTCGACCTTAACCGTAACTGACAAGGATGGCCAGTTTCCTACCGAAGGTCGGAGTTTTTCTACTGGTAATCCGGCTTTCTCGCCAATAAAAACTGGACGCGATTGCGATAAACATCATTGATACATACACAATAAATTGACGCACAAACCTGGAACTGTATTATCTAAAATAAATCCTAGCATTCCACCAACAAACATAGCCGTACTAAGTAACACTGTAATCACCTGGTCCAATTCGGAGTTTCCTGTTAATAGCAAATAGCACAGGGCATCATTATTCTACATTCAGATCGAAAATTTAGGTTCACGATTACAAGAATACAGATGTTAAATATCGGTTAACCTTAAGGAACGTTAAATTTCCTGAAATCAAAGGTTACTGAATAGGCGAATCTTTTTCAATTACAACGTCATCTTTAGAATGACGTGGAACAGAACGTAACACAACGATTGTCCGCGATCACCTGATCATTCCTCAATCCCAAACCAATCAGTTACTTATCATTCAGATCGTTCCAATCGTTTTCAATCCGATATATCCGATATCGTTACCTATTAATCCATCCGTCAACCTATATTACCGGATATACACTTTACAGTATAGTAGATTACAAAGAATGAACTTACCTGTGTTGATGACGTGTTCGTTTTCTTCAAGATATCTTGGTACCATCAGTCCAATAAGTAAGGATGAACCAATAATACACAAATTTCTACCTGATGATAAATCAACAAATTGCAAGGTAGATAAACCAACAGAAGTTACCATACCAAAACTCAGCACAACCGTACCACCAAGGACTGGATCTGGAAGCATTGTCATAAGCGCACCAACTTTTCCAAATAGTCCGCAGATAAGGAAAATAAATCCGCCATATATGAACACCCTTCGGCTAGCATTCTAAAAAAGAGATTTAGTCACCAGCTTATATATTTGCTTCTTTTATTCAAGTTAGCAGTTAAACACGTACAATGGGAAACATGGGCTTCCAGTAAATTATGCCGATATCGACATTACCGTTTTGTTTATATTCCCAAACATTTGGCGGATAGGAACAGTACGTCGATGGAATAGGTGTCAATGTCAAGGGAAAATAACTAAATTAATCACAAGTACTCGACGAATTTCTATTTGTATCAGGAAACAAATGCATTGCAGTACGTTTATTGGGTTGAATTGTTTCATTGCATCAATTTGAACAACGATCCCGTGTACTGATTGCAGTTTTCAATACATAAGTTGACAGTTACGCGAGCAACCATCTCACAAGTTACAGACAGTAACAGAAACGATACCACTAGGTGAATGTCAATTTGAAAAAGTATTCATATATATCAGATAAAATGTAATGTTATCATCCAAAGTAATACAAAGATATATTACAAAATAGAATACTATATACATCTACAGTGGGCTGTTCTTTGGACCGAACCCTAAGCGTAGAATATAGTACATTATATTTCTGTAACTTTCAGATTACAATATGGACAGCCTGCCCACAAACAATAGTTCATAGTCTAAATTATTTCTTCCTTACCAACTGCTTTTACTTTCCTACTAAATTTTGCCGAAAACAGTTAGTCATCTATCACGTACTCAAGACAAAACTCTTTCTTACATGTACCTTTGTAAATCCTATAGCTCCGACGTTTTGACTATACGAGGTCGTTGCCCCTCCTGACCCTACAGCGCCGGATATAATACTGCCAAATCCTTCCATGGCAATACCACGGTTGATGGCATGTGCGGGAGGAGGTGGTGCCAATGATATTCTGGCACAAGCATAGTAATCTCCAACGGATTCAATAATTGATGTAAATGTCGCTGCCATCATTGCCATATAACTCGCTACACTTACTGTTGGCATTCCCCATTGACCTGAAATGAATAATTTTCCATCTATATCATGGCGAGAAGTTTTAATTTTGAGAGAAAGCCGAAGTACCCATTTGAAACCTCCGCCCTTCGGCAACTTGCAATTCTTGGCAGGTTGTTAGAGTCGATAGCAACCTGCCGGCAGTAAGGCTAAAATCTTCAATCTCAGCTGACATGCACGTGATCAATTGTAGGCGACAACTACCTTAACCACTCGTCTACAAAATGGAAACATAGGAAATTCAGGTACACAAAATAAACTTTCATTCGTCTGAAACCTATAATACCTGCGTTGGTTCTAACTGGAGGGTTCCCAATGCTCGACGCTCAGAACTGCGTAGCGCGGATAGTGAAACCCTTTCGTTGGGGTTGTCAGGTCATTATGGAAGCCTGTCCAGGAACTGTAATGGGTGACGTGCCACGCTCCGAAAAAGGCCTTTTTCTTAGATTTCGTAAAAGAGTAGGTTCGTTGTGACTGTTAAATATTTTACAAAAGGCTAAACTCTCTGCCTCCACCCAATTCTACGTACGTTTAAAGTGGCAGTCTTGTGGTTTATTACTTGATCCTGTCTTGAATATAGCTGAAACATATTGCTCGCTGGACTTCATTAAAAATAAATAAATTAATAACTTTAAGTGAAATTCCACTTATTTCTGAGATGTTTTATGTTCTAAATTAAAATGTAGTTTTGTCATAACCTTTAAATTAACTTAAGTCGTATCGCCTGCGATATTATTTATTTGTTTTTCGTGCTTAACCCGAGTTTATTGTCCGCTGTGATTTTAGTCATGGTAATTATTCCCTACCATCTTAATTACACCTTTACGCGGTTTATAGATCTCAATGCAACTATATATTTACCTGGATATGGGAAGAAAAACCATTTAGCATTGTACAGAACATGAAGTCTGGCATCTGTTCTTGCTTTATATTCTGGTAATGTAGAGTTCGACGTAAATACATCACATGACGTCAGTACAGTACTGATGGACCACGCTACAATCACAGCTAATATAACCTAAATAAGGTAACATGTTCATTACTAGGTGTTAAGTGTGTTGTTTTTTCTGTTGCATTATTATTGTCATTGTATTGCCTCTTTTCCAACCGTGATAAATATATAAGTCTCGCCTTCTATGACTTGAAGACTTAATAAACTACCACCAAAGTAGTTGTTCTGAATAATTAAATACACAGTCAGCGTAGATGCAGACGCTACACTTAACGTGAGGTCCTATATTGTAAGAAAAGCACTAGTTACGACCCAATATACATTTCATTTCCTGTAGAATTAAAATTTTCCTCTTATCAGCCCTATTCATTCCTCGGTTCTGGAATCGCCATAAACAAGCTATTTGTTATAGAACTGAATGTAATTGAAATATAATTGGCTGGGAAATTCATTGTCAATCAAGCACATTGTTTGTTTGTTTGTTTGTTGTATTCTGACCTCTGCATGTTCGTTGCTTTATGACTGAAGTTAATAACAAACTACTGAACAAAAAGACATGTCACATACAGGCAAGAGAGCCTTAATGCAATGTGCATCAATGGTCAGACATCATGCATTCTAAAATTCGATAAAGTACACTTTGTAATGCCAAACATTTAATTTAAAAAAATTAAGATAAATATTGTTTGTTTGTTTAGCTGTCTAAATTGGTTATAACGCAACACTTAGCATGGAATTTTGCAGATTTATCAAAGGACAGGAAAACGTACAACCGGCTGTAAACCCCGACCTTCGGCAGGAAAACACAAAACATTTAAAGATTGTTACCTTTATTCTTGATGCATTATGAGTCAAGATCTAGGTTAACATTAAAAGAGTTGGCAAACCATGACATTAAAATAACCATGCATCTAAGCAACTAGATACTATCGTAATAATGTTTAGGAAAGCGGCAAATAGTATTTTATTGCATGTATATGTTTTAAATTGTATTTGGTAAAGTGATCTTGTCAGATTGTAATTGAAATAAACTACTGTTATTATTTACTTACAGGAAACAACTTAAACAATGGAAAACGAGTCACGTGGCACTTCTTCTTTGATGACCATGATGGAAATGGACATAAAATGTTACGCAAGTATAATGAAAACAGAAACAAGAGGAAAATTGTCCTGAAAATGAACGAAACATGTTGGTGTTAAATAACTCAGGCGCTGACTATCTGACAAATAAGAGATCATTGTTGCATTGTGAATATGATGTTAGCTTCAGTTTAACAGTCTTTGTCATTTTAAAAATCCTACAAATCCTGTTAGAAAAGGGATTCATAGTTTAAAGAAAAATGCACGTGCATGAGTGCAAAGTTTTAGTTTAACCTTATAAATACCAATAACAGAAAAGAATTGATTTTTATAAATCACGTACATTTGAGTTAAATATTTGTAGACTGAGTCTTAAATAACCTCCCCTTTTTAACAATTTAAGAAATGTATTCTACTGAATTTATTTCTCTCGATACTAAAAGAATGAACGATGGAAATTTTACGCACTGTAACCACGTTTGAATGTAAAATCATATGAAAGTCGTTCGTTATTACTTAAATCATCTCGCATATTAATTAAGAATAATAAGTTGGCTGACATTGAATGTCAGACAGTTAAACATAGACTGTTGTTATCTTATCATCTATTTGCTTACAATTTATATACAGTGCAAACTTAAAAAAATCGAAATCATCATTAGATTTTCCGACGTCCTATATCTTTACTTTAGGTACATATAAAATTGTATATATTTCAATACAGACTTCATATAATCAATCAAACAATATTTACCGAGTTTTACAATGACTACATAATATTTATATTGATTTTTTACTGCTGCTTATACTGCATGTATTTAAATTGTACTGCTTGATTGGTGATGCTAAATTTGGTTTTTTTCTGTATAACAAATTGTAAAATTCAAAGATAAAAATGTTTTTATGGTAAATCCAGACTTACACGAACTCTCATTTCATCGGCAGAGACAATTATTTAAGAAGTTACATAGGATCGTGAAGTTTGCATGCATTTTGACTGTTGTATAATGGTTACAGTCAAGATTTACATTTAATAAATTGAGAATGAAATTGCAGGATTGGTAGGAAATCACCCGATTTCACCGAAGCAGTATACATCAAAATTTCTGGTTGGTAGAAAATCACGTGATTTCAGCGAAGCAGGATAAAATAATGGGAAATGATATAATGTAGACAATCGAAATACACTTTTTTTAACAGAGTCGGCATTATAATAATAATTTAACTGGCAACGATATAGATTAGCAAAAAAGAACTAAACGTACTTGACAAGTATGAATTGAGAACTTAAAACATATATTTCAATAATTTCCAAACCGCAAAAATATCGATCATAAAAACTTGTTTCAACTGAGCACTACTGTTAATGAATTTCTAGGATTTAGGATTTCATTTATGTTCTACGACTTTAAACAAACTTACAAAAAAGCTACTCCCCAGTGGCTTTTGCAAAAATTCATGGCAACATCAATCAGAGAGAGACCAACCAACGTGATTGTAGGAACAACTGTGATTGGTCCAATATACTGCAGCAAGAAACCTAATATACCTGTGCAACCAATCAAAACTTGTGTTATTGATGCTAGAATAATACCGCCTTGGATCTAAAATTTAAAAATATGTGAATATTTATTACTATGAATACATTAATCTTATACTGCTAGTTGCCCTAATTTGACTCTATGTATCTTTGAAATTTAGTTGCAACGACAAGGTACATGCCTTCACTGGTGACTTTAACCAGCTATGAAGTTACACTCCAGCAGAAAACTATTAATTATTCCTTAAACGTAAGGTTTTTCTATTTCTTAGGCTTTACACTTGTAAACTGTTTGTGGTGAAAACTTAAAACATCGTAGTTTGCTTTCAAAATATATTTCGTGTGAACGCCTGTGTCACTTTCTGAGTAAAACTGGAGTAGTAAAATTGTACTAATTTAAATATTGATTGGGTTTTAGCGCCACTGATGAGTCTTGATGTGACGAAAAGCCCGTCTGGCGTAGTTAATTCTATAAACATTGGTATCTTTGATGACATTTTTTTTGTTTGTGCATGTGTTCAGCAATTTTGCAGATATATCACATCGATAGTTTTAATTGGAGCAAGGAAGTCTGATACAATGTGACAACCACGATGACTATCCTGATACATTTTTAACTGTGTAGAAGGTAACACGCAAGTCCATACGTGACATCATTTTAAGTAAACTTTAGAAACTATGACTGACAAAGACGGAGTTTAGACGTCTTTCCTAAATTTAAATTAAATTATCGCAGAATGTGGTTATCCATAGTGTTACTCAAATTGTGTACCTCTCTCATCCGAGTTTGCCATATTTCTGTTACATCAATATCTGTGTAATTAGTTACACTACTGTTCAAGGTGGTATTCCAGCTGGTACCTAAAAAATGTAATGAAACCATACAGTTCATATCTGTTATGGAATAGATTGTGAACTGTAAAGGGAAATGGATTCAAATGAAACTGCATCACACTGCCGTGGATTACAGGTATTTATATTTGAAATATTACAAAATCCTTATGTTTGGCTAATTAATTAAAACAATTTGTAATCGTCGTTGCCGAGCACTTTGAGGTGTGAAATACAAAAGAACGTCAACAAAAATCGTCAAATTTTCACTAAAATGTCAATTAATAGCTTTTTTACCATAATAGTGTTTATCCATGACATTATTAACAAGCAAGCCTTTTTCGAATATTTTTACAGAAGAACGATACTCGCACTGTTGTTTTGCAATGAGTTGTCGTACCTGTATGTATCTGTGAAAGATCTGGACATTTCCATTTATCTAAGGCCATCAGCGCCGTAATGGCAGGTATAAATTTATGACATCCTCCCTGTATGATAGGTAAACTGAAATAGATTTCGTTGTTACTATGGGGTTCACAGCATAATTCCAGCAACATTAAAAAGTTTTAAGTAATGTACATGTTAAAACGAGCAAGAAGAGTTACTAATACTTATATTAAATCGAGCAAGAAGAGTTAATAATACTTAAATACTGTATATAATCATATGATTTATGTGTTGTATTGTCCCGGAGAGGACTGTTGTTAAGTTGGCATAACTTGATGTCCAATCCATTGGCTTTATGTTGTATTGTCCCGGAGAGGACTGTTGTTAAGTTGGTATAACTTGATGTCCAATCCATTGGCTTTATGTTGTATTGTCCCGGAGAGGACTGTTGTTAAGTTGGCATAACTTGATGTCCAATCCATTTGCTTTATGTTGTATTGTCCCGGAGAGGACTGTTGTTAAGTTTGCATAACTTGATGTCCAATCCATTTGCTTTATGTTGTATTGTCCCGGAGAGGACTGTTGTTAAGTTGGTATAACTTGATGTCCAATCCATTGGCTTTATGTTGTATTGTCCCGGAGAGGACTGTCGTTAAGTTGGCATAACTTGATGTCCAATCCATTTGCTTTATGTTGTATTGTCCCGGAGAGGACTGTTGTTAAATTGGCATAACTTGATGTCCAATCCATTTGCTTTATGTTGTATTGTCCCGGAGAGGACTGTTGTTAAGTTGGTATAACTTGATGTCCAATCCATTGGCTTTATGTTGTATTGTCCCGGAGAGGACTGTTGTTAAGTTGGTATAACTTGATGTCCAATCCATTGGCTTTATGTTGTATTGTCCCGGAGAGGACTGTTGTTAAGTTGGTATAACTTGATGTCCAATCCATTTGCTTTATGTTGTATTGTCCCGGAGAGGACTGTTGTTAAGATGGTATAACTTGATGTCCAATCCATTGGCTTTATGTTGTATTGTCCCGGAGAGGACTGTTGTTAAGTTGGTATAAGTTGATGTCCAATCCATTTGCTTTATGTTGTATTGTCCCGGAGAGGACTGTTGTTAAGTTGGCATAACTTGATGTCCAATCCATTTGCTTTATGTTGTATTGTCCCGGAGAGGACTGTTGTTACGTTGGTATAACTTGATGTCCAATCCATTTGCTTTAAGGCAATAAAATAAACTAATTACGTTAACAATGTCCGAAAATTACGATTTTTATGCATAAGCTAAAGCTCCCATTTAGCTTGGTTTCGCTAGCGAAACTTTTTATTAATAAATGTTACGATTGCCATAGCAGACATTTTCTAAAGTAATAAGATGCATACAAATCAAACAGTACCAGGAATTGTTGTCAAACGTACAGGCAGTCTTTATTGTCTCGAAGGTTGCATTACGGAACACCGTATCTGTAAGAAATTATACTTATATATGTTACATCTCTTGACACGGAATTTTATCTGGACCCCTTTTCAATGAGGGCCACGGGTAAATCGGTTTTTTTTCGGTGTATAGATTTCATTACTTTTCAAACTAGCTAAATGGAATAGCTAAATTGTCAAACGTACAGGCAGTCTTTATTGTCTCGAAGGTTGCATTACGGAACACCGTATCTGTAAGATAGTATACTTATATATGTTACATCTCTTGACACGGAATTTTATCTGGACCCCTTTTCAATGAGGGCCACGGGTAGATCGTTTTTTTTTCGGTGTATAGATTTCATTACTTTTCAAACTAGTTAAATGGAAAGAGAATGTTTTGTTTGTTTTTTTAAGTTGTTGCAAGTATCCTCATTTACTGTTTGAAACACAACTTATTCGGTACCTACCGAACTCCAATCACATCTTGGAGGATAGTACACACTCCACACATGAAGAGAAATGTTGACATTATTTGTGACTTGACTAGTTCTAAATCGCCAGCACATATCTGCTTGCTAACGATCAAAGGGATAGAAATGGTCGAGCTGATTGCCAATAATACTTGCTGTAAAGTAAAATAGCAACATATTTAACTGAAATATGAGGAACGTGTATTTGATTTATGTGTACAATAGACTGAAATACGTGCTCAAGTTGTCCTTAATTATACTTAATCTTTGCAAGGAGGCAAAGCATTCAAAGCAAATTTAATGTACAGGGCTCGATTGCTCTAAGTAATAACTCTTGTACGTTGAGCAAATCTTATATACAAGTAATAATTCTTCTTATACAAAACAGTAAACTTATGTTTAAAGTTAGAGGCAGTGAGGCTGTGTTTAATTCATGCTAATTAAATGATGCATCTACAAAACAATTCTTATTTCTACAGATCGCATTCCAAACAATTCTTATTTCTATAGATAGCGAATTTTGATGAGAACTTTATACCATGGTTATCATAACTCAAATCATTGCATTGTATCACACATGGGGTTATAACTAATTTTGGGTACGGTTTACTGAACTATTGCGCGAAAATATAGTTCGATGTTTACATTTACCGAAGTAAGTAATTTCTATCTGTAATATTGTTTTGATTATTTTTCAGGTGAAAAACAGTATGTTTTGTATTGCGAAATGTAATAATTTTGTTCTTTGCATTTGAAAAAAAATATAATTCTGTTCATATATTCTTACGCGATCAAGCTGGCTAGGTAAACGATCAATTATCATAAATTTATGCACATTCAATCTGCTTTCATCTGAATTGTTAATTATACAATTAACGCATAATAATAATAATGATCTTCTTGCTACTGTTTTTAATGGTGTATTAAACAATTTTCGTAATGTAAACAGTTACATGTAATATTCAATGGCTGCCTGTGCTGCTGCAGCTAACCATCATGATTAATAACAGTAAACAAGATTTGCACATGTACAACTTTGATCATCTTTGCAAAATAAAAATAACACATAAATCAACGTTTTAAGGGACCGACCATTTAACTTGCAAGGGGGCCTTGGTTTTTTCCTAAAAAAATATTTTGAAAATGATTTTTTGATAAAAAAAAATATTTTGGAAGCAAAGGGTAAGAAAAAAAATATTCTGAAGAAGGATTTCTGCTATATAAAATAATGCTAATAATGAAAAAAAATATTCTGTCACGACGCCTTCAAAAAGTTTCTGACCAAAACAAAAAACCAAGGCCCCCCCCCCCCCCCCTTCAAGTTAAATGGTCTGTCCCTAAGAATTTCGAATATTTTTTAAACAAGCGATAACCAGTCCTTTATCCAAATTGGGGTTGCAGATTTAACAAACGGTACAAATGTAAACAATTTGGGACAAAGATGGCACACCTACTTGATGAGAGAAGTATTACGAATCTGTAATTCCTGTCGAAAATTAAAATGATGAAAACGTTTCTACTTTAGCATTTTCTTATTATTGGTTTTATGCACTTTTTAATTTTCCAGTTATTTTGTTGTTGTCGCATCAAATAGAAATAAATTATTTAATTTTTTTTAAAATACAGCTCTCAAGTGCAATTTCCTGCATCTTTCTTTTACTTTCAATAATTCAAATGTCCAAAAATGTTAACTGGTTTATTTACTATGCATGCCTACTATTTTTATACGACCGAAAAAAAATTGCAGGCGTATAATGGTATGATGCTTTCGTCTGAGTCGTTGTCTGTTAACTTAAGTGTTCCCACAATAACTTTTGTTCTAGTTATCCAATTACTTTGAAACTTTACAGTGATGTTTCTTACAATAAAAGGATGGATGGGATTGATTTTTAGGGTCCCCCCATTTTTCGTTTAGAAATTAGGGACCCAAAAGTGGCCAAAAATGCCACTATTTTGTTTGTTCCCACAATAACTTGTGTTCTAGTCATCCAAATGAAAATTTACAATGATTTTCCATACCATCAATAGATAAATGGATGGGATTGGGTTCCCCCTTTTCTAGTTTAAAAATTAGGGGCCCAAAAGGGGCCAAAAATGGTACTTTTTTATTTGTTTCCACAATAACTTTGGTTCTGGTTTACAGATTGCTTTGAAATTTTACAATAATTTTTCTTATCATAAAAGGATGAATGAGATTTAGTTTGGGGCTCCTCCTTTTTCCTTTTAGGAATTAGGGGCCCAAAAGGGGCAAAAATGAGTTGGGTTTTAATATATGTTTTAACAGATATGCCAAATATCAATATTAATATAAACATATATTGTACAAAATAACACTAAAAATACATCTAACACAAATTTTTCTGTAATATATTTTACTTTTTATGTCTTGTATTGTATTATTTAACTCGTTTCCTTAATATATATGCATTATTATTTAAAGAACCAAATGTTTAGAACTCTGATGTCTCGGATGATCATTCTCTTATATCAAAGAAGAAAAAGCAACACATGGCAAAGACAAATCATAAAAAATTTGATTGTATTAAATGATCCTGACTTAAGGCATATTGTAGAATATCATATGTACATTATATCTTCACAAGCTGTAAACAACATGCATGCGCATGTGTGAAAAGAATATGTCGACTTTTTTTTCTCTCCTGAGTTCTGACAAAAATAATGGATTTAAAAGCATTTCAAAGGGAGATATGTAGTGATTTAAGTGAAGGAACTGTATAATTTCCACATGAGTCCAAAACGACAAGTAAAAAAAATCGGAAAAAGAAAAAACACGAGTACTCAAAACGTAAGTGGTGAGAAACCAAATAAAAAGACATTGAATACAACTCACGCGTCTACTTCGAATGTAAACAAAAACAAAAACAATGGTAGTCAAACTAAATGCACTGATAATTCGAAACAAATTGTAAAGATGGATACTTTTAATGTTCCAGTGTATGACTCCCCTGTGATCCAACACAACAGACACTTCCATCAGTATCCATTATCTCAACAGCCGATTCAAAATCCAAATTTCACGCAACCATCGCCGACATTACCAAATGCTGGGTTCTACACAAGTACCCCACAAAATGTTCAACCAATGTTAAATCCTGCAGTTGATACAAATTGTAAACTTGACTTTCTTACCCAAAAAGTTAGTGAAATCTACGAAAAACTGTCCATAATTGATGACCTATCAAAGAAAATAAATTCGTTCGATAAAACTGTCCAAAATTTAGTAAAAACCGTCGAAAATGTATCTAAAAGAGTCGATGATATCGAGAAGAGCATGAATTTTATAAATGAAAAATTTGAATCTAGTAAAAATGAGACTAACGAGATTAAAAGTGTATTTAAAGAAATTCGATCTGATAATGAGGCTACTACCGAGGCAATTCTTCAACTGAAACAAGATCATGAAGATTTATACGCTAGACACATAGATCTCCAAACAAGGTCAATGCGCGAGAATCTCATCTTCACTGGGATACAGATGCACAATGAAAATGAAGAAACAGAAGAGACGGAAAAAATTCTCGAAAATTTCATGGTCGAACAGCTCAAACTTAATAGAATTCCTGGATACGAACGCGCCCATCGATATAGGGATATATTGAAAAAAATTCTGATGGATCTGTTAAATTTGCAACCAAACCAATTGTCTGTATATTCCGAAATTTTAAGGAACGTGAGTTTGTTAGAAAGGCTGCACGAGAGTTGAGAGGAACTAGGTTTGGGATAAGCGAACAATTCCCTAAAGAAATTAATGACAAACGAAAAAGTTTATGGCCTTACTTCCAAGAGGCTCGAAGGCAAAAGAAAAAAGTAGTTTTTAAGAGAGATCGCCTTTTTATAGATGGTGTTGAATTCTTTCCACCAGAGAAGCCAGCTATCAACAATACTACTACGTCAGGTCAACAAACGAGACGAAACTACGAAGAAGGTGCTCGCCCGAAAACCACGCCAATAAGTTACAACAGCAGACGCCATCAAAGATACAAATAGGACAACTGTGGAGGTAACGAAACCGTTGGAAGTGAATCGTCAAACGATACCTTTGACTTTCACCCGTCAAATTCGACTTTAGTTTTAGATAAGCCTGAAAAATGTGTTAAGCTATTATCATTAAACGTATGTGGTTTTAAAAATCGATTACTTTACCCTGAATTTAAATCCCTATTATGTGATTATGATATTGTCTGTCTCACAGAAACAAAGTTAGATAATTGCGACACTATTAATTGCGACGAATTTCTTTTTAGTTTTAAAAATAGACATACAATTTCTAATCATAAATCTGGTGGTATTACTTTGGGTTATCGAAAGTATTTAGATAAATATATTAAACCAATTGATACTGAATCAAAATTTGTTCACTGGTTTACTATTGACAAACAAGTGTTTGATTTACCAGAAAACGTCTTTATCGGTATTGTTTACATACCACCGGTAAATACGAGCTACACATCTGAAGATGCTTTTACTGAAATCGAATTGGAATATCAAAAATTTTCGCAAAAATCCGATTATATTGTTTTGGTCGGAGATTTTAACAGTCACACAGCTAACTTGCCCGATTTCTATGATAATGATCTAGATGATTTTATTGTTGACAATCTTACTGATTTTACTGTTGTATATATGTTAGATGATCTTAATATACCTAGATTAAGAAACAATCCAGACAAATTTGTTAATTGTTATGGTAGAAAGTTTCTTGAATTTTGCAAAAACAACAAAGTATTTATTTTAAACGGTAGAGTTGGTCATGATGTTATTGGTAGACCGACCAGTAGAAATAATAGTGTTATAGATTATATTGTTTGTACTTCACACTTTTTACAATATATTAATAATTTCAAAGTTCTTGAATTTTCCAGCCTTTATTCAGATGTACATTCACCCTTAGACCTATCTATAAATAAGGCAATACATTCGTGTAAAATAAACTCTACAGAGTTACCTTACCTAACTGAAAATAAAATTGGAAAATGGAAAATTGAAAAAGTGACCGATTTCAAAAATAACATAAATGTTGACAGGGTAAAACAGGTTTTTAATGATTTATGTGCATATAGTAATTTAGAAAAGGTTACACAATATGATATGAATACTGTAGTGACAAATATTAATGATATATTAATTAATTCCGCCAAAACAACATTTGGTACACGCATGCTTAACAGAAATAATTTGGATAGTATAATTTTGATTGCAAAAAGGCGAAGAAAGAAATGAGAAAAACACAGAGAATGTATAAACATTACGGGTCATATTTATTTAAAGAACGATTACGACGCTGTGAATACTATTATAAAAATGTAATGGACACAAATATTAAGAAAAATAATAGAGAAGTGACAATATGAAAAAATTAAAATCACAAAACCCTAAAGAATTTTGGAAATTATTTAATAGTGGAAATTATCGAGAAAAAAGTAATATTTCTGTTGATACTCTTTTTGATTATTTTAAAGAATTAAATAAAAACAAGTACGATGACGATTATGTCATTGTTAATGATTTGAATTCAGATCTGGTAGATGAGACATTTAACAGTGTTATTACTCACGATGAAATTTACAAAGCCATAAAAAATACAAAGAATAACAAATCGCCTGGGGAAGATAAAATAGTCAATGAATATGTTGTCAATTCTGTTGACAGTATGATTGAGATATATGTAAAGTTGTTTAATCTTATATTTGATACGGGTATCCTGCCCGAAGCCTGGCTCACTGGTAATATAATACCGATTTTCAAAAACAAAGGTTGTAAATTAGAACCAAAAAACTACAGGCCTATTACTTTATTATCATGCCTTGGAAAGGTTTTTACATCTATACTTAATGACAGACTGGGAAAATTTGTTGACAAGTTAAATATTTTATACGAAAATCAAGCAGGCTTTCGAAGAGGGTACTATACCAATGATCATATTTTCTCACTGTATGCACTATTTGAACTGCTTTGTGTCAAAAGAAAAAAAAATGCTTTGTGTTTTTGTAGACTTCGAAAAGGCGTTTGATTATGTACACAGAAACTCACTTTTGTATAAACTTGTTTTAAATCAAATAAATGGAAAGTTTCTTAGAATTGCTGAAAATTTGTACAAAGACGTAAAATCCCGAGTAGTACATAATAATCAAGCATCTGAAATGTTTGCAAGCGAAATCGGAGTTCGTCAAGGAGAAAATCTTTCTCCGCTATTATTTTCTTTATACTTAAATGATCTTCAAGAATTTTTAGAAAATACTAATGTTAGGGGTTTACATTCAGTCGCATCCGACATCGAAACTGAACTGGATATATACTTTAAATTATTTATCCTAATGTATGCTGACGATACGGTTCTACTTGCTGAATCCAGTGCAGATCTACGGTTACTTTTAAATAGTTTTTCTAAATATTGTGATAAGTGGAAACTTAAAATTAATGTAAACAAAACAAAAGTAATGATTTTTTCAAGAGGAAGACCACAAAATAACCTGAAATTTTACATTAATAACGAAGAAATAGAAATTGTCAAAAACTATAAATACCTAGGTGTTATCTTCTCTAGAAATGCATCTTTTTTCGCAACGAGAAAATATTTACGAGATCAAGCTATTAAAGCTATGTACAGTATTATTAGGAAATGTAGAAGTAATCATTTATCAATAGAGTGTCAGTTCGACATGTTTGATAAGGCTGTCCTACCCATTCTTATGTACGGAGCCGAAATATGGGGATTTGAAAACCTAGACATTCTCGAACGGGTACATTTAAGTTTTTGCAAGCATGTATTGCGTCTTAAAAAATCGACCCCAAATTTTATAATTTATGGAGAAACGTGGAGATATCCCTTGTCTATACAAGTTAAACTACGTATGATAAAGTTGTGGTGCAACCTTTTCGATACCACACATGAAAAAAAGATCTCGTCAATGTTATATAAATTGTTATATATTAATAATAACAATTATGGTATAGAGAACAAATGGTTGTCATTTATAAGAGGAATTTTAGATAACTGTGGTATGTCAAATATATGGCAACTTCAAAATTATATTTCAAAACAATGGATTGTTCAAAGTATAGAACAAAAGTTAAAAGATCAGTTTCGACAGGAATGGTCAGCAGAAATGAATCAATCATCAAAAGGTTTATGTTATAGATTATTCAAAAATGAACTTAAATGTGAAAAGTATCTTTCAATTCTTTCATTTAATTGCGCATTAAAATTATGTAAATTTAGATGTGGCAATCACCGTTTGCCAGTGGAGACAGGAAGGTGGCATAATATACAGAGAACAGATAGATTATGCCAACTTTGGGACACCACTGACATCGGTGATGAATTTCATTATATAATGACCTGTCCTTCTTTTAAAAAAGAACGAGACAAATATCTACCGCACTATTGTTGTACAAATGCTAATATTTATAAGTTTTAAAATGTATTTCCAACAGAAAACATTGTTTTACTAGAAAAGTTATGTAGATTCATACAGTATATAACAGTGAAAGTCTGTCCTCCTGGTTAAAGTTAAAATTATATGTCTTCACACATGCAAAATATGTTGTATTATGTATATTATCATCTCTGTAACTATGTAATTTAGTTAATGAGAATAAAGATGTCTATGTCTATGTCTACAATTAATCTCTCATATTACAATACAAAATGGGTTCCTGTTTTAATCCTCTAATTACTTTGAGTTTCCCCGATATGGTTACAACCATATCTTTTCTTGTATATAAATGATCCTGGGAAAAAACCTTGTTCGGAGACAATTTAATCATTCTTGTGGTAATTTTGTCTTTGAAATAAAGATAACCGGAATTTAATTGTGTTGTTCAAAAAATTGAAATTCCCTACTCCTTCTATACATGTAACTCAAGCGACCTCTTTGTTGTTCCGCCGAGATAAAAAAATAGGAGCTAGTGAATTAAATATGTACATCATTCGGCAAGAGAATACCTAATGCTCTTTCTAAATATATACACTATGATATACAAATCGAGCACATTATTATAACATTTGAACAATAGTAATTGCAAATAAACGCGTGTATCACTAAAATTCTACCTCCGAAAGTTCAAGGCTCAATTTTGACTAAATTCTGCTCGCTGTATGGAATATTTCTTAAGTTTTTACATGCATTAATATCGACGCAAATTGGTTTGTTATATTAAAACAGGTTTTTCTCTATACATGTTATATAGGGTTTAAGTAAAAGCCAATAAATGAACCCACTCCCAATAGTATGGATTTGTTTGCCAAAAATATAACTCATTTAACCTCTAATACCTATTCTTTTGGAATGTTTTATTTGTTTCAAGTTTTTAGGCTACAATCAGCATATGTAATGGCGTTAAGTTTTATTGCATAAATATTGAAGATTCTTATATGGACGGTAAGACCGGGCCATTTTAGACTCGGAATCAAGGAGGAGAGCTTACCACATATGGTATTATTTCAATATTTAATCCGATTGGTAAAAATCCGATGACTTCGATTTTTGCTCATCAAATGAGCTATAAAAGACATTTGTTCAGGTTTAAGAGTAGCATCGCAGCTGCAACAACAAGGTCCAACTCGTTCTAGTCCATTGATATCCCTGTGCTAACTAATGTGCCATAAAGTACGTTTAATACTATTACTTCAACTGAGACAGTAATAACAGAAACTCACTAGCGAAAAAGATGTTGATGCAATAAATTAATTTCCGTGACCTCTTATGGTAGAAATTTAATGAAATAGGTTAGATCTTGTTATAAGGTGATACGATGCAGCAAGGACAAGACCGAAGAACTAAGAAGATTTAATGTTCTAGTCCAGAACTGAGGTACATATAAAGGCAGAACAGTTAAATGGTGTATTCAGGGACCTATTGTAAATCAACAAAGTGTATATTTGTATTATTTTACTTTGATAAATTGCTACAAAGGTTTAAAACGTTTGTGTATATATATATACAGCGAAATGATACAATATACAGATTTTTCCATGTGATTTTATGTGATTTTATTCTTTATTCATATTAATGCCCTCTTGTGGACTTTATCTTGTTTTACTACATATATATATATATATATATATTGGTAACCATAGAATAAGGCTGTGTCTGTGTTATTGTGTTGTTGTTGAAAAGCCGTTGTTTTATATAGTGGATTGTTTTTGGTGCATGTGAAGAGAATTGCTGCTGTAGTATAAAACAGTTAATGGCAATTTCGTGTTTTGATATTAGATGCACTTTTTCCAACTTTGTAAAGTCAAATGCAAAACGTTTTCCCATAAATCAAGTGCTGAAGCGTAAATCACATTGTTCAAACGTTTTCCTGGAATTGCATGTAATTTTAACGATTGGATTAAATTAATTGAAAAATACTCACTCTTGGCAAATTTAAATGACAATAAAAAAAAAATTACTCGCATATCAGTCAAGTGATTTTTTAAAGGTGGCGAAACGAACATGCAGGTCACGCTGTCATTTCTGACTATCTTTAAACTTTAAACGATTTTCTAGAAAAAAAGTCTTTTTCATGTGACATTAGAGGAATGTAACACTACAGATTTGCACAAATTTAGACAGTTATAGCAGAAATTTACTAACAGCGAACACGATGTTGATCATAAAGTGGACAATAATTTATTTTCCGTGTCCGTGCATACATTTATTAAAATAAGTTAGACCTGGTCCAGAGGTGAAATTTAAGGACAATGTCAGACTTTATTGTCACAAGAACCATTATTTAGGTTGTCAAAATAAACTGTAAATTAATTATTGTTGTAATACAAGGTGTATTTTATCTCTTTTGTTATAGTTGTTACCATCTATTCATTGCCTGTCCAGACCCGGGGGCAACACATCTCTAATACTTAATTTGCCGTCTTCATCACATTGAAGATTCTGCCAATTTTTGGTAATTCGCGCTAGGCACAAGTAACAAAATATCGTTTATCAATTTAAGATCATTCGTGTCAGAATGGTTACTTAGTGTATTTATTATTTATTATTATTATTTAATAAATTGTACGATATGAAAGCGTCTTTGTATAAAGGCTAGAATTTACGAAATCTAGCACTGGAGATTTTCGCAGTCATAACATAAGGCTATGTTTGAATAGCTGTTGTTTTACATACGTCATTTATTATAATTTATTTAAAACGGGATTAGAACGAGCTAAAAGGTTGTAAAAATATATGTAAAAAAATGGCTTTGCAGGATTGATCTCTTGATTTTGTGCTGATCCGACATCATACTATTCCCCAATTCAAAGGCATTTGATATTGGTACTGCGGAATGCTAATCAGGATCGTGTAGCGCTCCTATCCACCTCGCAAAGGTGGTTTTACGGCAGGGGGTTCGGGGGCCGCTTAAGGCCCCCCGAAGCACTGGTAAATGGTGCAAAATCCTGCATTCTGGCGATTTCCTAGAACTTAATCTCAGGTCTTAAAAGATGGGTTTTGTGGGCAATATTTTATGTTCTTTTTATTTCTGAAAATTATTGGTACGGCATGCCGTACCTGCAAAAGTTATTGGTACGGCGGAAGCCGTACCTGCCGTACCGGCTGCTACGCCTAAGCAATTCACTGTACTTGCCTCCGAGTTTCTGATTGACAAAATTCTTAGAAAAATTCATTTGTCTGAAAGATCTGTCCGGAAGTGTTTGTTTAAATGGCGTTTGAAGCGACTTTCAGCAATTTTTATGGCGCCCACTTTTTTATTGGAAAGGAAGCCGGAGTACCCTAAGTTAACCTTGACCTTCGGTAGGAACACTGGCAATCCTTGTCAATTAAAATTAAAGTCGTGTACACCCTGCTCTTAGTGAGACTCGAACTCGCAACCTCAGTGTTGACAGGCACGTGATCAATAGCTGACGAACTACCTCAACCACTTTTCCACCGTTGCCTCCGCCTAATGGGACAATACGTAACAAACATTATATATATCAAGGTAAAATTTGAATAATTTCTTATTCGTTTGGAAATTTCCCTTAAGATGATAGTATGTCGCTTATTATAAAACATTCTGTATTAAACCAATTTGTGAGGTGTAACGTGTAAAACACTCGGAGGTGAATCATTTTGAGTAATTAGACCTCTTGGTAGCTCCTCCGAGATATAACACATGGCTACATTATAAGATTAATAGAGTCAATCTTTCAGTTAATGCAAGTTTGCGAGATATACTACAACTTATGATTTTGGTAATTATATACATACGCATACAGGTAAAGGTATATATATAAATATATATATAATTGTCTATTTATATATGCCCAACATCTGATTGTATATCAGCATTGGATCTTTAGAAATGCACTAAAGATACATAGTTAAGATAAATGATATTTATAAGTGTCTAATGAATTAACCAAACAATGTCGTTGTAATTTCCACTCTGAAAATCATCTGTACACACAGATTTGATTTTTGAGCCGTCCCACCTCGGGAATCGAACTCGTGTCAGTTTATAACATCTATGGCTACTGCGCCTAGCATGTAAAGACAGAGGTGTAACCTCTAGACCAGATCCGTCCGCTAAAAAACGGAGTTTCACTGGCCTAGCGACCTGTTGAAATTGATCAAAATTTTACTGATTATTTTAGCCTTTTTCTATACAACGAAATTCATGGTAATTTTACTTTATCTTGACTTTTACATACCGTCATATCCTAATTATCTTATTCAAATATTTGTGTTCAGTATAATAAAACAGTTATTAAACAACACCCCTGGATAAAGCGACTTTTATTTATCTCTATAACATTTCAGTTATATTGTTATATTTCATATATAAAATCTTTCAAGGAGTGTACAATTATTATAAATCGCATTCGATTGAATGAACGAATGAACAATAATTTAAAAGAGTGATTTTCGCATAAAAAGTATTCGAGCTCGCCAATAAAAAGAAAGTAAAACAAATGTCGGACACATATTTAGCTTAATTCAAATGAAAGTGGTCATCTTTTAGCATATTTTATATGTACATTTATTGGTAAAAACAATATTGACATCAGATACTGAAGCCAACTTTAACATTTGTTTACGTTATGTAAAAATTTTATTCTCCTTGATAAAAATTCTTGACTTACAAAACACCTTAAAAATTGTCACAAACGTGAAGTTTAATAATAATTTGTTATTCTTGAATTTATGTTCATGAATCATAATTGTTAATAACTTCAGCTTTAAGAAAATCTTAGATTCCGGATAAATTTTGACTTTCTCGTCCCATAAGCAATGCATTTCTAATCTAGAATTAATATCAATAATATAAGATTTTATTACATGAATAGAACTTTGCTGGTTTTTGATTAGTCAAAAAACAACTTTCGGGTCACGATAAATCGCAACAGTAATAAAATTACATAAAATGTGTGTACGATGCACGATTCCGCTGCATAGTAGTCAAGCGGAATCCGATATCGACCTGATTGTTATGTTTTAGCCAATCAGAATAACCGTCTTAATAAATTCGTTCGTCCAATCAAATCGATTGTATTAATTGTATTGAACACAATTTATTGATGTCTGCGACACATAAATCGTGCGTGCCAACAACAAATGGTAGAGATGTCAGCTCTGCGATATATTGATTCATTTATACTCTTCTCAATATTTGAAACTGGAATTTCAAGATTATCAGCAATTTGATATTAAAATGCAGTATTAAATAAAAAATATTAAGGGTAACTAGCATTACAACAATAACAAAATGAGCAGGAGCATCTGTTTTATTCATGTAATAAAACAATTAATGATTTTGATATTTGGTCGCTATCTGGATTTATCAGCCCTCAAAAACGTATATTCACCTCGCCTATCGGCTCGGTAAATATTACATTTTCTCTGGCTGATAAATCCTAATAGTGACCTATATCAAAGTCATTACTTGTATAATGGCTAAGCTGCGGCTTATGATAATGCCTCGTTTATATAATTTAAAAAAATAGCTATTCTGCTATCTATAAGATATATTAGCATTTAAATTTATTACTAATAATAATAGATTTAAAACTAGACAAAGTCGATCTAGCGATCGCTGATACCCCCGCTTTTGTGAAAATTTCTAAAGTTTTTCGTGGACTGTGACCTTGAAATTTGATGGATTTCCACCAAAATCAATAGGCTTCTTACCAACAAAATATATAACAATATTTTACACTTTCATTAAAAGCGGATGCAAACTTTTTGAGTTATTGTCCGGAAACAACTTTTTTGTTAAAATTTCTAATGTTTTTCGTAGACTGTGACCTTGAAATTTGACGGATTTCCCCCACAATCGATAGGCTTCTTACCAACCTGATATATAACAATATCCCAAAGTTTCATTCAAATCACATGCAAACTGTTTGAGTTATCATCCGGAAAAAACTTTTTTGTAAAAATTTCTAACGTTTTTCGTGGACTGCGACCTTGAAATTTGACGGATTTCCCCCAAAATCAAAAGGCTTTTTACCAACCTGATATATAACAATATCCCAAAGTTTCATTCAAATCGGATGCAAACTGTTTTAGTTATTGTCCGGAAAAAACTTTTTTGTTAAAATTTCTAACGTTTTTCGTGGACTGTGACCTTGAAATTTGACGGATTTCCCCCAAAATCAAAAGGCTTCTTACCAACCTGATATATGATAGTATCCCAAAGTTTCATTCAAATCGGATGTAAACTTTTTGAGTTATTGTCCGGAAACAACTTTTTTGTTAAAATTTCTAACGTTTTTCGTGGACTGTGACCTTGAAATTTGACGGATTTCCCCCAAAATCAAAGGCTTCTTACCAACCTGATATATAACAATATCCCAAAGTTTCATTCAAATCGGATGTAAACTTTTTGAATTATCATCCGGAAACCAAATGTGGACGGACGAACGGACGGACATGAGGACCACTATATACCCCCGACTCTGTCGAGCGGGGGTATAAAAAAAATCTAATATATAGTAAGTCGGTGTAGTGTAAATGGATAAATGTTACTTTTGCTTGCCATACATGCAACTTCGTCCCGGTTTTAACCTTGTTTAAATTGGTGATTTATTGTTTTTATTGATAAAAACAGCGGGCATAAGTCAGATCGACAAGCGTCGTGCATTGAGTTGTTGTACTGTTGTCAGACACATTAACAGTGTAACACGGAAAACAACAATAAACCATGCAGTATTCAGGGCGGAAAATAAAATGTGTATTTTTAGATGTGACATTTACGTTATGCGCACGTGATTATGAATAAAAAAATACTGTTGTTTAATAAAATTATTTAGTACGATGTTTAAAAATTGTGATAGCTGCACAAAAAATTATATTTAGTATACCCGTTAAACTTTATCGCCTTTGAATATGCATCTAAAAATATCATATACACGTGTTCATCGATATTTCCTAAATATAGATCTTGTCGTTCGTGTAGCTTTAAGCTAATTATCTAATAAGAGCAATAGAACTCTTTCGAGGACTTTCAATTTGTTATTACATTTCATTTACAGTTTAAAAATCTATAAGGAAAAAAATGACTTATACCTGTAATCCAAATAGAATACACAGATAAAAGACTGGATTATCCTCGATGCCATACTCCAGACGATTGTCCGAACGTTTATTGCGCGTGAGGTCTTCATCTAAATTTTCCTCTGAGATAACTTCTTTTGGAGATGAACAACACACATTTACAAATTTATCCTTACTGTCTGTAGACTTCGACTCCATCTTCAGACCTTTTCATTTGCACACAAATCTTTAAATGTCATTTATAAATAACTATTCCACATGTTCCAGGTCAAGATCGGTCACTCAACTAGCTTATCGTCTGTAAATATGTCAACTCATACATTTATTCCGCACATTCGGTCGTGTTGCCTGCGGAAACGCTTTATCGTCGCATGTTTGTGTTGACATACTGTAAATCTCAAGGCCAAATGGACCCATTCTTCTGTTGCTATTTTTGTCATCTGAAGTATTGAGTTCCTGTGTATCGTGGTTACGGTTGAGTAATAATATTTAAAATTGTGTATAAATAAATAGAATTTTATAAAAATGAAGAAAAACAATTTAGAATTATTAAAATTTAATATTTATATGTTAAATTCTTGGTCAATAAATATCGCGTATTTTTCTCAAATTCGCACAAAACGCACGACAAAAGGACAACACTTTTTGTAGCTATTATTATATCAAGTATTTTTAGCTAAGAAAAATATTGACTGGTTAAATTGTTTTCAATTATAACTGCAATTGTGGCCTACACGAATACACAAAAGCGACAGGAAACCTTCTATACAACATCTGTGCAAAAGTTGTCAGTACATGAACAATTATATTAAATATAAAGTCGTATTTTATATGATAGTTTGCTGATCGACCAGCGAGCAACATTTAATCACTATTCAGGTCAAGAAAAAATGAGCAAACAATAACTGACTGCAACTGGATAAGTATCAAGTGAAGTAAAATTAGACCGTAAGTATCGGCTACAAATACGCGTACTCTATTTCGGTTCAAGAGGGTTGGTGAAAAATATTAAATAATCATGACAGATTGTATTGTGCGGGGGGGGGGGGGGGGGCCTCGATGGCTTAGTGGTTAAAGTAGTTGTCTACAATTGAACACGTGGTCTGTCAACACCCGAGATTGCGGGATCGAGTCTCACCGCTGGCAGGTCGGAAGTTTTCTCCAGGTAATCCGGCTTTCTCCCCAATCACACTGGATGCCATGATATAACTTAAATATTGCTAAAAGTGGCGTTAAACATAATTTAAACAAACAAACAGGCTTTTTACTACTGATTATGTGCCAACCAATATTTAAAACACGCATTTGTTTAACTTGATGCCAGCAGAGAAGTAGACATCTCAAAGCCTTATCATCCCTTAAATTATTGCTTTTTACAGTATTCGAAAAACCATTTGTTTCTTAAATCAACGCGATCTGAAGTTAGAATTCATTACAGATGAGTTGTATAGTTTCAGGTCGTTTGTTTTCTCAGGCTGCAATAATGTATATTCTGTGACAAATTTTTATCTCGGCTGAGTTGCATGAGGTCCCATTAATGGTAATGGACTAACACACCCTTGCGGTTTATACATATTTTCCGCTATTAAAATGCTTTCGTGGTAACCCCACCCACCGGGTGGAAATACACCTGGGATGGTCCATTCCGGGGGGATAAAAAAGTTGAATGATCCACAAAATTATATATAGATTTTCTACGCCCGCTGACTTGGTAGATAAAAATATGAAAATATTTATTTACCCCTGATTTTCATGAAGCAGAATTTTTTTTAACATAATCAAATGGTTTTTTTTTTATAAAATGCTGGTAAATGACGATCGTTAAAGCTACAGTAGACGAACAAGTACTTATTTGTGATTTTTTTTTAAGTAAGCTCAGGGTTTTCGAAAGAATCAGCCTCTCTCCATGACAATACGGAATCACTGTGTATTAAAATGAGACTGTTATGTCCGGCCTACTGGCTGTATTACTGGCGTCAGTAGATTTGCACTGTGTAAAATATAAATAGCATGTTTTTTTCGGATGGAAACTATAAGTCTGAGCTCTAGTGTTGAGACAACGCTCCGTTCTCTGAACTATTAGACGGTTATTAGAAAAGGTAGCTTGTTACGACCCAGGGCAAAAGGTGGTCAGTGTAGGACGTTAAAAACTTCTCTAAGTCAAAACGAATTGTTTCGGGGTCTCACTGGACTAGTTGTTAAGGTAGCCATCTACTATTAATCACGAATCCTCAACATTGATGTTGTGGGTTCGAGTCCAAGCAGGGTGTATACTCGAATAAAAAAATTACTAAATTTTTGAAAATGGCTTTAATCCCCAGGAAAACAAACAAACAAGGTAAATGTTTGATGTAATCTGCTGCAATGAAATTATACCGGTTTTATAGTCTAAATAAACTTCATGGCCATAATTGTGTAATACTTCTTTTCTTATTCTTTGTGCAGGTTTTTTCCTTTTTGATTGGAAATTATTATTTTCATAACGCATGCATGAACCTAATGTATAATTTTATCAGTTAAATTTCAATGGAAATTAAATTACTGTTCAACAAAAATAATAATAAAAAATGTTACAAAATCTTAACAGACTTATACAAAATTGATTTATTTCATTTTGACATGCATTATACAACAGTTGTTTGGGACCTCCTCATATTATTCCGTTGTGTCATCCCCGTCGTAGTTTGCGCAGGTGCGATATCGTGATAGACTGGTTCTTGCATTGATGACAGAGGTGTTTCGAACACTTGTTTCTGGTCTGTCCTGCTATTATTTCGTTTCAGTTCATCAGAAACTAATGGGGCATAGTGACTGTCTATGTTGATACTACCCGGAATATCGTACTCGTTTCCTCTGCCGATATGATGATCTTTTTCTACTCTATGACCAGGACAAATGTACAGATCCCTCCTACATATAAATATATAGAGTATGAAATCTGTGCTCTTGCATTTTGCTTGTACCTTCGTTTACTTGGTAACAAGACATAATAATATATGTACCAGTTTTCCTTTCGAAGGTCGGGAATTTTCAAAGGATATACCTGCTTCTGCCCTCAATAAAACAGTACGCCATGATATATCGTTAAATCCAATTCATAACAAACATTTCAGTCATGTTATTTACATGGATTTGGTTCACAGTGCTAGACGAAAAACAGTGTTCGCAGATGGACATGTCAATACATAGGTTTATTTTATTCTGGCTACCTTGACAACATTTGAGTTCATACATGTGTAAAAAAGAACAAACACATATGTACTTTTAGTGTCTTTAATTTTACCGGATGTAGGGTCATATTTATGGAGAATGTATTCCAGCCAAACAAATTTAAAGGGAGTCAGTGGGTGATAATATTCTATTACGTAGTTTTAAAGAGGTCAATACGCTAGATATTGGACCTTGTAGGACATTGATGGACGAGGTCATTATCTTTATCCATATAAAGCGTAAAACCGAATTAAAAGTTATTAATTGTTTTATTACATGTGAAAACCACATCTATTGCAATCTGTGGACCCGTTCATATTGTTTATCCATTGAATATTGAAATCAAACGGAAATAATATTAAGATCTATATTTAGTAACATGCCTCATTTTCAGGTCTATTTTTAGTAACATTTGAATATACGTAAAAAGAAACATAACGTCGATATTTTCTGGGACCATACTGGAACGGTTCCCAGTGCTCGACCCACAGAGCAGCCCAGCGCGTCCCCTGGTGGTGGATAGGGGAAAATCTCTCGTTTTTATTTTTATTTTTTTGGGGGGTGGGGGGGTTGTCACGTCATAATACGGAATGCCTAGCCGCGGACCATAGTGGGTAACGTGTTTGGAGAGTGCCACGCTCCTTGCACGATATAGATCCCTTTTGTAGATTTCGAAAAAGAGTAGGCTCATTGTAGCCGCTACAAAAGGCTAAATTCTCCGACCCTACCCAATACTCCGTACTTTTCCAAAATTGGCAGTTAAAACTTTGTTCTCCGGGTCCCATCCCACCCCTTTTTCAATTGATGTATTGTTTGTTAACTTGTTCCCGTGCTGAATATAGCTGAAATAAAATCCAATCAATCAATCATTTTTTTAAATAGAAACAAGGTGTCTGGAACGCCATTGAGTGAAAAAAAGATGTAGATGTAAATCACATGGCCAATCAGAATTATAATTCAACACACCTAGATAGTTATTGTACCGAAGAACTTATGACGCTTGGTGCATTGCGGTACGGAATTTATAATGTTCCCTAAATTACTACTCGCAATGGAGGTTACAATTATTTTTTTCGTATGTATTTTATATAAATACAAATGGCATTCAAATAAACATACAAACCTTCGGGTGATATACATTAATACTGTCAAAGTTTTCACAGATATAATTAATATTGTCACTATCATCACCATGACTCCTGTGTTAAAAGATAAACAAAAATGATCAATTTACACTTAAAAGAGAACCATGCTGAGCTAATACATTTACAATATAAAGTAAAATCTTTCAACAGGTAATACCTTGATCTCTGATATAAAAACAATTGATAGTCTAAACAATACATTTAATTGTGTGAAATGAACTGCAAAAGGACAGTGCGCTCAAATAGTTCCAATGATTGCTTCACAAAGCTGGGTATTTCAGTTTTGACGGTAAAACATTAATATTGAATTATATAAACTAAGAACAAGAAAGAGAAATGGGGGGAACAGCTAAAATTATCATTTGGTAATTAAATCAACACATATCCACGAATAAGATAAGTTTCTATTTATTTTGTAAACAAAAAGGTAAACCCATTTAGGGATTAAAATAGTATTTATTTGGTAAATATTGCTAATGAGTAGTTCGTGTTTAAAAACTGCACACAATGATAGGTCAACGAACTTCGAATTCCCCAAAATACAATAAATACTGATAAATGTTCAGGGCGTGATACCATGGTACGAATCTTCGAATTCACCAATAAACGATAAATACTGATAAATGTTCAGAACGTGATACGATGATAAGTGTTCAAACTTCCATATTCCCAGTAAATGATAAACAAAGATAAATGTACAGAGGTTAACTATTAAAGTACTACCAATAACTAGCGCGCATATGACTTCAAGACTGTCAAAGCCCATTCTGTCGTGGTTCTCATAGGAAAAGATAGAAGTATGATTGACCTAAAAGTAATAAAATAAAGAATAAAAATATTCTCATTCAAATTAAAGTAAAAAAAAAAAATCGCTGTTTTACGTTTCTGCGAATTTATTACTTTTTCCGCGAGAAAGTATGAATCATTTCAGCTAATGTTTGATCAGCTACCTCTTCTAATTAGCCAAGTATCATACCTGTCGCCCTGTGCTCATCACGTGGAGATGCAAATATGATTGTTTTAGTATTAACAGTAAAAATAGTGCTAGCTAAAACTAAGCATTGGCCAAAGAACCATATTGTCAAAGTATATAATGGTCAGTGAGTGCAGCAAATTTGTATTATATGATGCTGATGTACAGCGACCAGTTAAAACATGATACAAAGTACATATACTATTTAATTTTTTTACAGTATTTTTGGTGTAAAGTGTCTACTTAAGACAGAATAAATTAACATTTTTCGAAGAATGAGCGGTTATAATGAAGACAAAGGGTCAATATAACAAAAAATTGACAATTAGAGTAATATATATATAATATTAAACATGATAAGGGACATTCGGACAAAAGGGTCAATTGGACAAAAATGAACAATAAGAGTGATAGGGGACATTTGGTCTAGATTTGTTAAATTGAACTAAACACTACCATGTACGATCGCAAACGGTAAAATTATTAAGTTGGCTTAAGACATATCTTACGTTATTATATTGAATTTATAAAATCTTATATGAGGTACGTCATTGAATCAGTTCATTTTTTGAAAACGAAACAGATGACGACATAACGGACCTAGTTCATAATATGTTCCTTTAACTGACAGAAATAACTAGCTACAACATACAGGTATATACTGATCCGTTTGTTTAGCCCAACTGAGTCTGCCAATTTCTCATTCAATTAAAGTTATTTATATTAATTTCAATTTCGATATCCATATATGCATATCTGTCTGTTTTGTAGGACATGTTTACGATTTATCAAATGACACAACGTGTTTCTGATCAATAAACAACATCGTAAATAAAACTGTTATGAATTTTAAACTTGGACAGGTTTCAGGTCTGTTTACTATAACTTATAAACAACACCATATGCATTATTATACATTCAGTAGATGTTTACATCATACTGGACTAACAAATTATTATTTTTATATGTTATGGCATTTTCAGACCTTTTTGTAAGCTATATCAGATGTCCCATTTTTATTTGGGAGGAAGCCAGAGTACGCAATGAAAACCCCAACTTAAAAAAACCTGGGAGTTGTTTTTAATTATTTAATTGAGCACAGTCTGCTCAAAGTCAGACTCCTCGAACCCAAGTGTTTACAAGCGGGTGATGAATGTTATATGACCAGCAATCTTTACCTTTTTTCATATTTTTGGTGACATTTATAGCTAGCTTTAATCAGTATTATTTTAGGTTTGTTTTTTACAAATTAAAACACAACTTTTTGTCGTATAAATATATTGTAACATTTAATACAATGTATCAAGGTATGAAATAGCTAATACATCAGCTGCTACAGCAAAAAGTTTCTAAAATTACAGAAAAGAAAATTTAGTCCTCAAACGGGTTCATATAATACAATGTGCACACAATGATGGTAAGTAAGTGGTTCTGTTGCGTATAGGGAGCGTTTAAGGACCCTCTAATTTAAGCTTCTTAAGACGTTTTGTGTAAGAGTATATCTCAAATCTTGGAAGGATGGTTATTCTATACGCAATCCGTTCTTGTTCTTTATCTATACCCAAGTGCCTGTAGTATTTAAAATTTAGTTGATCTTTTATGAATAAAAACTTAACATTTATATAATAAATAATAATTACCTGCTTCATCTTTGTATTTCATAGTTTTATTTTCAAGAAGGAAATAATTGTAACGGAAATAATACCAATTTTAATGTGTTGCATCAATTTTAGATAAATTTCCGTTAAAAATTTTGGCGACATGCCAGATAATTGTTTAAAATGTTAAAAAAGTCGATGTCTATTATAGCATATACAACATACGTACGGTTAATCAATACACACTGTACCTAGATAATGGTACTGAAAAAAGAAAGAATATGGATACTTTTGGACATAAATCCCGAAGTGAACTGTGACATTTTGTCCTAGACTAAATCGGGGCCTCGGTGGCCGAGTGGTTAAGGTAGTTCTTGATCACGTGGTCTGTCAACACTGAGGTTGCGGGTTCGAGTCTCACAGGGTGTACTCGACTCCAATCTTAATTGACAAGGATTGCCACCTTTCCTATTGCAGGTCGGGAGTTTTCTCCGGGTACTCCGGCTTCCTCTCCCAGTAAAAACTGGACGCCATCATATAGCTGAAAAATTGCTGAAAGTGGCGTTAAACACCAAACAAACAAAACCTAGACTATAGCCTCAAACCAGTAAACAATTGTAGCTAAAAATTAACTAGCCAAAAATAAGGAGGCATTACTATAGACCAACGAATGACATAAGGCTGTCATAAGATTTTTAACGCTAGCGAACAATTAGGAATAGGTAGCGAACAAATACATCTTATATTGTTTTCAACATAATAAAAGCGAATTTTAAACATGAAAATAAGTACATATTAACACGACCTGTTCATATAGGCAGTGATATTTAATGTAGACATTAAAGAAGTGGAATCAGTAATACCTTTTATTCAAAGAATAACTTAAATAACAAAATACGCTAGGTCAAAACGAAGTATCAATTTCGTAGAACAGTAGAGGTCTTGTTCGAAAATCTAAAGCTCGAAACGAAAAACCTTATTCGTACCACTCTAGATAGGGTGGGTCTATATATATGCCTGATTTTGGTCAACTGTTTGAGATCGTGACGTGATCAGCTCCTCTTTTGTTTCCCCTATTTTTCTATTGTTGCTTTGTAAGTTATAGGATAAATTTTGTCTAGAGTTTTTGAGGAATTCTTTCTGTAAAAAAAAGTGTTGTAAGTTGCTTTTGTTTTATGTTTAACGTAAGTTATTCCCTGACAATTAATAAACGAGGGACTTTATCTGTACAGTTACAGGTCTTATTAGAATATTATTGTTTTACAACTGGATAGCCATTTACATGAATGTCGTTGTTTTATTTCTTAAGTATCAACAACATCGACCCATTTTCAGAAACCATCTCTTTTAAGCGACTTCACATAAAGTGCAGAACAAAACCTTTAGAATAAAACATGTTTTCAGCAAATACGTGGAAAATGAAACCGCATTTCAAACAATGATGCTGAATATGTTATGGTCTTTCTAAAAATAGTTTATTTTTTATTTTTATTTATTTTTTATTGTCATGTGCATTACTACCTCCCGTGTTTAAAATAAAGATCCAAAGCCCAAACTATGTCACGGTTGTCGTATGTGGTACAGCTTTAAATATTAATATATATTATTAACATTATAAAAATCTAATTCAATGCAGACATTCTCACAGGTTCGATTACATGACGTTTCTCACCATATAGAGCCTCAAATTCTGTGTACTTGTACTTCATCGCGTCAGTTCTTATACAATAAAAATGAGAGGGATCGATAAAAAACTTCAGAACTTCAGAACTTTATTTTCAACGCTCAGACACAATACAGTGCAACATGAGGTACAAACGTAAACAAAACATATATACATATATGGCGAATTGAGCAATACACACTATGAATCGCAGGGTACAATACATAAAAGGTTATAATAATGTTGAAATTTTTCTTATAAAAATTGACAGTTTTGATAATATTTTAGTGTTACATAAAGAAAATAAACCTGCTATTTTATGTACATTTGGTGGGTTCCAATAGTATTTTGGAATAAATTTTTCCCTTAAGTCCCTGTCATTATTACAAATAAATAAAATGTGATATTCGTCACACACAGCTTCGCTGCAAAAATTACATAACCTGTGTTCTTTTGGAATTTTATTCCATCGACCTGTTTCAATTGGTAGCTTTAAATTTGATGTACGAAGTATAATCTATCTTGAGAACATAGTCTTAACAAATATTCTTCTAGCTTAAACTCGTTCTTGATAATTTTGTAAAAATCTCTCGAAGAATTTTCAATATCAAAAAACCACTTTTGAATAAACAAATCTTGCAACTTTTGTCTAATAATATCCTTTAAATTTGTACCATGAAAAGAAAGTTGAGAATTAAATACATAAGGCAAACCTACTTCATTAAAAATCGATTGCACATAGCTAACCCATTTGAAATTACAAAAACCTTCACTCTATAATTTAAACATGAAATTGTATAAGGTGGAACTGAGTTTGTTTTCACAACTTATCAACCTATTCCAGAAAGATACCATTCCCGTTTTAATTTTTACTGACAGAGGGAAGCAACCGAGTTCCCCATAAACCATGTAGCTTGGAGTAGATATTCTTAGATTCAATATCTTTTTAAAAAATTGTTAATGTATCCTCTCCAGTTCAGATATATTTTCAAACCCCCAAATTTCAGAACCATAAATCAGAATAGGTTCGACTAAACTATCAAATAATTTTAACTGGAGGTCTATAGGAATAGGTTGATTTCTAATTCTTTTATAAACAGAGAATAAAGCTCGTCGAGCATGAGTAATGAGCTTTTGCTTTGCTTTTAAAAATGATCCATTATAATTAAAGTCCAATCCTAAATATGTATAAGAATCTACTATATCAATTGTTTCGTTATGAATTTTAAACTCGAGAAGGTTTCTGTATTTCCTCTTGCTAAAAATAACAATCTTAGACTTTGCACAGTTAATAGACAATTTCCATATATCACAATATATACTAAAAATATCTAAGTTATGTTGTAAAGCCTCACTTGTTTCTGCAAATAATACCGTATCATCAGCATACAATAAAATAAATAATTCGAAATACATTGAAATTGTATGCTCTTGTAGTTTTGATTGTAAATCTTCTAACGAAATTCCACCTAGACTCCTGAAAAAGTCTTCTAAATCATTAAGAAAAAGAGCAAAAAGAAATGGAGATAAATTCTCTCCTTGACGAACACATGAAAAACATGGGGAAAAAATCTGAGTGCTGTCTCTTGTCTCTTACACAAGATTTAATATTTTCATACATGTTATGAATAACATTAAAACATTTACCTTTAATACCATAAGTTTGTAATTTTTGCCATAATCCGTATCTCCAAACCGTTTCAAAAGCTTTTCGAAAATCTATAAATGAGCAAAAAAGTTTCTTGTCAAAAGAAAAATATAGAGAAATCAAAGAATGTAACGAAAAAATGTTGTCTAAAGTAGAATACCCCTTTCTGAAGCCGGTTTGACATTCAGAAATAAGGTTAATTTCATCTGCAAGTATATTGAGTCTTTTATCAATAATTGAAGTGAACACTTTTCCTAAGCAACTGACGAGTGTGATAGCTCTGTAGTTATCTGGGTCTTTTTGATCACCTTTGTTTTTATAAATAGGTTGTATAACACCAATAGACCAGCTTTCAGGGATCATACCTGTATTCAGTACTAAATTAAATAGATTACAATAAAGTTTACTGAGTCTAGGAAGCTTTAAGGTATTCATTTACAATTCTATCAAATCCTGCAGCTTTGTTATTTTAACAACTTAATATTATCATCAACTTCTTTTTCTGTAATTTCAGAATTTAGTATTACATCGCACATTGGGTCTACATTTATATTTTCGTTTATCGAAAACTCTTCAGTTTCGCCTGAGTTCAGATTTTTAAAGTATTCATAGAAATTGTTAAGGTCAATTTCTGGAGTTTGGATACTTTGTCCAGAATATTTATTTAACAACCTCCATAAAGACTTTGAATCTGTCTTTGACATTTGACGCATTTCTTCTTCGCATTTTTTATTATATTTTTTGTAACACATATCAACTTCTTGACGATAAGATTTCGAAGTTCGGTTTACTCGCTCTTATTTTCATCGTTTTTAACTTTGTTATAGTTTTTTCTCGCTTTATTAAAAGCTTGTCTCTTTAAATTACATTGTTTTGTAAACCATGGTTTTGCGCCTTCATCACGGGGTTTGCCTTTTCTGTGACCAAAAGCAGAACTTGCACAATTTACAAACAATTTTGCAATATCTTCAACAATGCTATTTAGTTCATTGTTGTTTACGTCATTTTGGTTAATAAAATCTAACTTCTGTTCGAGGTCACTTATTTTGACCTCGTTCTCTACAAGTAGTATACGCTTGAATTCGTCACACTTGGACGAGTTCCAGCTTATAATTGGTGGGTTCGTTTGGCTACGGTCATAACTCGTGTTAACGGTACTAAGAGTGTGTTTACATTGTACTGTATTCTCTATAGTAAAACGCATTTGATTGTGTACATCGGAGAAAAGTGGATTAAAGTCCATAATTTCAAATTCTGAAATCACTGGGAAAAGATTCGACGTGACAATAAGATAATCTATCAATGTACAATCTTTACATGTATTTCTACCAACATTTTATCCAAACCAAGTCGTGAGTTTGCTATGGACATTGAACAATTTTGACATAATTCAATAAGCTTATGTCCATATTTATTTGGACGACTTTTATCCTCAGAAAAACGTTGAAGAGAAATTCCATACTTAGGTAAATTTTCAAAGTCGAACAAATCATTCAAAAAATCTGGATCATTATCAAAATCTAATAATTCTAACAAATCATCGTCAGGTACGATGTAGTCATCTAGTACTGAACTTTTGGCATTAAAGTCACCAATTAAAGAAATAAATTTTGAATTCTTTGACATTGTAATTATCTCTTCTTCTAATTCATCGAAAGCTTCATTTGACGAATACTTTTGATTGCTCAGGGGGTATATATACACACCCAATAATTAAATCTTCTACACCTGAAATTTTCTTAGATAATTGTATCCACTGAACAAATTGACAGTTGCTTGAAATAAGTGTAATTTCATTTTCTAATTTTTTCTTAAACAGAATTGCTAAACCACCTGATTTTCTTTTAAATTCTTTTCTATTTTTCAAAAAGTATGAGTAGCCATTTGGCACTTGTATTACATCAAGATCATCAAGTTTAGTTTCACATAGGAAAATAATGTCATATTTGTGTAACTCATTGGTAAAATCTGGTAATAACAGTTTATTTTTTAAGCCACAAACATTTAAAAATGTATAAGATAGTTTATTTGTTACAATTTTACAACTTTCTGATGCGTTGGCCTAGACGGGCATGTCCCTTCTTCCTCTCATTTGATGCATTGCCATGGGCGGATCACCATTCGGGTAGTGCACTCCATCAACGTAGAGCTGGTCGACTAAGATTTTGGCTCGGCGTTCTTGTCGCTTGTATTCCTTTAATTTCGGGTACAATGCATTTCGCCTGTCAGCTATTTCCTTAGGGTACTGTTGACATACCTTAAACGATGTACCCTTAAGGTTTTGAGGTAGCGCTTGAAGGACCATCTCATGATCGGAGTATCAGGAAAAACGTGCAACTATGGCTCTAGGGAAACGGTCGGAAATCTTTCGAAGACGGTGTACATTTTGAAACACTATCTCATCGCCTATTTTGAGAGTTTCTTTCATAAAAGTTTTTACTACAGTCTCTGTTACTTCACCTTCGACCTCGGGAAGGCCCTCAAATATGAGGTTATATTTCATGGACCTTGTTTGAAGACGCAAAAGTTCTTCACGCATGTTTTCGCTTTCCTGAAGAAGATAAACACGGTCTTGATCAAAGCCGTCTATTCTATTTCCCAGTTCATGATAGTTTCGTTCTTCCGATTCTAGTTTTTTGTCATGTTCACGTATAGTCGCTTTCATTGCTTGCATGTCGTGTTTAATGTCATTTAGTCCGCTTTCGAGTGTAGACAATCTTCGATCTATATTTTCAAGCATTTGTAGTTTCGAGAGCTGTTGACTAGTTTGGATTTGGAAAGTGTCAAATCGCTGGTTTAAAATGTTGAGTGTTGAAAACAACATATCGAACATAACTGACATGTTTTGGGGTGTACTCGAATGACCCATAGTTTTTGGAAAGTTTTGTAGATTAGTTTCCTGTTGCACAATAGATTGTGAATTACATGAAGGTGTGTCCACGATCGGTCTGCTAAATTGAACTTGTGACGCTATTGGTAAAGCCGGGGAGCTTTGTCTCGGTGGCTCGTATCCTGTTTGGAAAAAAGGGGGGTGTTGAGTTGGTCCGGGTGTTATTTGTATTATGGATGGCCTAGGTGGTGGGAACATACATGTACTGTCATTTGGGTTGTCTCCAATATTAGAGATGTTATGTATTTGATATAAAGAATCATGGGCTTGGCTCAATGTCTGTGAAACATTTTGGTTCATCGCCGCCATGTTGACTGTTTGTTTACTCGGGGGAGTCAAACCTGAATTTGCATTTAAACTCCTGTTTCGTTTATTATTCTTCTTATGATTATTTCCCCATTCAATTTATTCACTTTTCAGTAGTGAATTTAACACCTCATTGTTATATTAGAGTTCACGAATAACCATAAACGCACCACATTTCCCCTCTCGATCCACAGTGTGTTCACTCAGTCCGCCATCATATCAGTAACTTGGTGAAAACATTACCTTTGGTAATTATTGAATTCAGTAGAAAATAATTAATTTGTTTGTCAATCTACTAACACACCAAGTCAATTGACAAAAATTAAACTATCATATCAGTAAAATTATGTTTGTTTCAATTGGATACAACAAGGTCAGCTGGTATTAATTAATCGGCAGTAATTTGACATGAGGGTATTATCACGCACTGATAACACCCGCGGGCGTTACATGTACCTTTCCAGTAACAAGCAACATAAAACTGTTAATTATTAATTAATATAAAAAATATATGTAAATGTACAACCTAAAGGAGGAATAAAGTCATAAAGTTTTGAAAACCAACTGTATTGCCTGAAAATTCCAAACAATGATATATCATGAGGCCCACATTCAAATTATACAACAAGCAGATAAAAATAAAATATTACATTCTGAAACACGTGGTTTCTTAATTCTTCAGTGAAATAAATATGATAGTTGCTTATATAGCTGGCATTGTCTTGATACTTGACTGCACTCGGGACAGTGGTATTGCCTTCAACAATGATATTGCCCTCGTCTTTGGCTCGGGCATTATCAATATTTCGGGCAATACCACACTCCCTTGTAAAGTCAAGATATCACGACAATGTCCTCTGTATAAGGAACTATTTTATAAGTAAACAACTGGCGAGAGAACTATGTCATGATATTGGTTGCAAAAATTCAATAATTTTATTGATATTAAATTTTGCATGTTTAATTGGTATAATTTTTTTCTATTTATATGGTATATTTTTGCGTTTTAATGCAATAATTTTCATTTACATTGGTAAAATATTTCATTTAATTGCTATATTTTCCATTCAATTGGCATAATTTTTCATTGATATTCTATATATTTCATTTATATGCGATATTTTTTAATTTATATGCAATAAAATTTACTCACTTTGTATAATATTTCATTTATATGCGATATTTTTTATTTATATGAAATAAATGTTATTCAATTGGTATAATTTTTCATTTGTATGCGCAATTTTTGTCATTCATATGCTATCAATACAAATACTTTTGACGTCACTGGGTCAAACTTGAAGCGATGCTTGTGATTAAGTTTAAACCAAAACAAGCACAATAGCTCTGGAATTCGTGTAATTTCGGCTAAAAAGTCACAAATTTCTGTGCTGAATACAGTAACACTAAGGCGGCATATCACAAACAAATTTGACCCAGTGATGTCAAAACAATTTCTCATCATGCAATTATAGCATATGGATGAAAAAAATATAGCATATAAGTGAAAAATTATACCAATTGACTAAAATTTATTGCATATAAAGGAAATTGTAGAATATAAATGAAAAATTATTATACCAGTTAAATACAAATTAAAATTTCATATGAATGAAAAATTATATCAATAGAATGAAAAATATAGCAATTAAATTTTAAAATGTTACCAATGTACATGAAAATTATTGCATTTAAACGTAAAAATATAGCATATACATAAGCTAATTATACCAATTAAACACGAAAAATTGAATATAAATGAAATTATTGAATTTTTGCAACCAATATCATGCCATAGAGAACATCATTATTTTTTTCTTTCCGTGGTTATGGTTATTGATAAAGAATAAAATCTCCCTTTATTGATGTAAATGTACCAAAACATGTTTCAAAAAGATTTAAAATAAACACTTGAAACTGAATTACCACCCCTTAATTAAATTTATGTGGTTTTTTTTCAAATTTGTTTACAAAACAATCAAAGAAACGTATGGAAAAGCTAGCCACATGTCTTAACATTACCGATAAATATTGTCTAGAGCTCACGTGATAACAAGTAGAATGGAGTGTTATTTTGATCTTTACAAAAATTCAGATTTTGGATAATAATTCTAGTCAGTGAAATGGAAAAACTTTTCGCAAGCGTGAATATAACTATATTTTCTATACTTTTTAACATGTAACATTGATTTTTGGGAGTTCTTGGACCAGTTTTCTTCAAGTTTTGTATACTATTTTAACGATCATTGCGACCAGTCCTTACCATTGCCCGCGGGCTATATACGATCAGCACTAAGAGTTCACAACAAGTAGAAATCGTATGGACTTTGGACTCTATATTTAATCGACAGTAGAGCGTAGTAAATTTAAGAAATAATTCACAGAGTCCGTGGGTTATCATTGTTTTACCACGGGGTGACCATTTATGTAGTATTATTTTATCCCGAGCGATAGCGAGGGATAAAATAACGACATAAATGGTCATCCCGTGGTAAAACAATGATAAATCACATCCTCCATGAATTATTTCTATTATAATAAGACAATTACGGTACATTTATAATATGTTCGTACCTATAGAAAACATCGTTTCCACCATAAATGGTTGTTCGGTCAATGTAACACACAATATATTGCAACGAATAATTATAGCGCGTGTCGCTATTTATAAGATTAATACGTCATACGCAATAGCTTTCCGGTGGGAGTTACAGTTTTGTAATTGGAACAGCCATTTAAAACACGCCCTCCTCTGCGCGTGTTGCTCATATATAAATCATTTTTTACAACAGTTGTGGTCTCAAAGCCTTTGAAGCACGTCATATTAGAATTGATCTTTAATCTAGCCAACCAAAACAATACAAACTTGAAGGAAAAATGTCATCGAGTGAAACTGCTAAACCTTTTGAAAACAGCAGAAAAATTGTAGACGCTTTGGAAAATGTCAACCAAAACCCAAATACAATACTATTTCTTGAAATTGCAACAAGTATTGACTTGAGTGTTTAGCAGATGGAATCGAACATTGAAAACAGATTGGAGGGTTTGAAAAATGACTTTCTCGGTTTGATTTGATTTGAAAACGATTTATTCGGTCGAAGGTACCATGTAAAGATATATTCAAAGTCCTCTTATCAAATATTCTGTTCTGTTCGGCATTGTTTTTTGTCTACATTTGTTATTTTATTGGTCAAATAAAATACATTCACATTTGAAATAACATAATTTGTTATTCAGTTTTTAAACAAAAAATGACATGTTTGGAAATTCCATATAGTTTTATTCGCCCAATAATAAATGACACAACAAAATTATTAATATGACACAGACGAAACGCGCGTCTGTCGTAGTATGTTATATTAACCTTGGTATCTTTGATTACATTTTAATTGAAAAGACATGACATTTGTTTCATGACACAACCAACCAGAGGTGTACAGACCTCATCATTGTATTGCTCTTTTACATATTTAAACAAATACTGCTTTCGTTCTCTTGATAAACCCGCAGTTCAATAATTATTATTAGCGAGTTATGAGTTTCTTTCTTACTACAGATTACTACAAAAACGAGTTTCGACTTTTTTCCTACTACAAAGAAACATTCCTTATTCGTTAGTGTCCAACGAACGTAGATGATGTTTTACTGTTACTAGAGGTAATATTCAACTTTAAAGATGTTCTTCTGGATAGAAACTCTATAAAAAATTTGCATTTAAAATTTGAAAACTATGGAGATGGGCAGTATTTGTTCATAAATTATTTAAGCGTTTTGCTGGTTTCGTTGCAATTTATTCGTTCCTATCTTTATTTTAAATCTATTGTTGCACACTTTATGGATAAATAACCACGATCATGTTAGTTTCAGGTTGCAAACTTGTGTCAATTGAATTTGCAGGAAGGACAATTGATCTTAGATTTGTCATTTATTATGCATATAATTAAAAAACAACTATCACTCATAAATAATAAGTAAGCAAACGACGTCATTTGCGTTTCGGCATCGGCATTTTTAGTATCAGAATGGTTGAAAGACCATGATTTCTGATAAATGGAACAGATATAAAATTTCCATTAATAATTTAAATCGTAATTACCACAAGAGCCTAAAATGCGTTTTTATTATCAGTACATTTGTTCTCGTATGTAAATTAATATCTGACTGATAACAAATACACATATATTATCAATTATGCATGTAACTACTGTTCTCCAAACTGATTCTGTTTCGCATTTCTGACTGATTCGACAAACTGGGATAATCCTCTCGTTGATTAAACTGTTCCGTCATATTCATTTTAGAAAGGTTGGGGTTGATTATTAAATTTATTCAAACTCAAAAATGATAGATGGTATCGTCTTGTTATAAACTTGAAACATGTTACTGTCTGACTGTCTTGAATAGATATATATCGTAGTCAACGGCGTGGTGTGCTAGAATCAATATATAATTTGAGCATATCATCAAACCACCAGAATATTTTAGGTCCTGTAAGTTTTATACCGAATGCGCCTGTCTTTAAAACAGACAATTTATGGTCCTGTATAATGATGGCGACTGTCTCTTTCTACCGGGAGACTATTATTTTAAGCCCTGTGCTATGATGCCAACTGCGTTTGCCTAACTACCAGACTGTTGTTTTCAGTCCTATGCGACGTTTCCGACTTCGTCTATCCATCAGATTAATGCGAGTCATGTATGGTGATGCCAAATGCATATTTGAATAATTTACATTTTGTATTCAAATTAGCACTCTCTAAAAACAAGAAAATTAAAAGGACGAAGAAATTATGCATCTTCGATGAAAATACACTGAGATGTGCTTAATGAAGTTATAATTATTTAACGTAAATATATAATCAGTCGTTTTCTTCTCACAAACACTCAGGTTATAACTGCAATTTCTATAAACACGCTTATCATACCAAGTCAGGACCATTTCTGTAGTTACTATATTTTATGTTGTTAGTTCTGGAGTTTGCCGGTTCCTCAGACTTTGAAAATAAAAACGTATCTTCCTGCGAAGTTTTATTTAAATTTCCACTATTAATAAGAAGACGGCAAAAACAGACAGGTAATAGCTCACCCGAACCAAAGGGTCTTGTTAGCTAAATATTTAGTGATCATTATTTTAGCAAACTATATCAAATTGGTATAGAAATCTGTCAAATATAATAATTGATGACATTTACAAAGATTATACAAGTAAAGATTTCTAATAACTTTGGTAGCTATGTAATAATAAGATATAAATGATTCTCTAGATAAAGAACAGAAGGATATTATGGACCTTCCGGATATGGAAACGGTAGATACGATAGCCCTTCCGGACATGATTGATTGATTGATTGATTGAATTAGGTCCAGCAAGCAATATTTCAGCTATATTCAGGACGTCACATATTTTGAAATCGACAGTTTTTCAAATATATAAAGAAGAGATAAATAAATACAATGTACTTATTTTTCAGTGGTTAAAATACACTTGTAATTCTAAATTTAATTTAAAAAAAATGAAATCAGTGTTTGCTTCAAGAGCTCAGTTTGCCGTATTCAGATGTCCTAATAGAATAGATATAAATGTTAGAATCTGTTCCTATTGGGTTAGATTATTAAACGGGAAGGAATAAAAACTTTCATATTTGTTGTTCAAATTAACACGAACACTTAATATTGTTGGAATAAAACTGTTAGAGATATCTTATATCGCTATGGATTTTCCCACATGTTGCTAGATGAAAATGAAGAAAATATTGAATGGTTTAAGCATACCCTTTAACAAAGACTGATTGATAAATGTAAGCAAAATTGACATACGAATATAATTAAGTCACCAAAAGCGATCGGTTACAGAATCTATAAACAGGTAATAAATTTTGAAGATTATTTGACAATTTTGAACCTAAAAGATGGAATACTTATGTGCAGGTCTAGAACAACAAATACTTTTTACCTATTGAAACGCTAAGATGGAAAAAATTTAGATAGGGAAAACAGATATTGTTACCTATGTAATAATAATAGTCTTGGAGACGAATTTCATTATATGCTTGATGTCCGGCAATAGCTGAAAATCGCAAAAAACTGCTTACACAGTATTATTCAAGAAATATAAATGCATTTAAATTTCATGAACTCATGTCAAATAAAAATTATTCGCTGCTTCAAAATGTATCTAAATTTATAAAATACATCAATAAAAATCTTTGATCTCTTGGCTTTCTCTCCCTTTGTGTTATTGGAATGTATATGTATATAGTGTACATATTTGTTTTTGTTATATTTTATTATTATATTGTGCATGTAATTGTATGTTATGTTTTTCTCTGTACCATTTAATGGAATGTATGAGAATAAAGATATATACATATATTGCTAGGCGCAGCCATCATAAGTATGCAGCATACTTTTAAAGGAAATGAAAAAGTTGCTTTTTTAATGAACCAGATACTTCGATTACTGACTACATTCACCAGACAAGCATTCTGTCTTAAGCCCCCGTCACACTGAACCACGACCTTACTACGATCTGGATTTTTTCCTAAATCGTGGTACATCGTAGTGAAGTCGTCCTGGAGTCGCGGAGGTCGTGGTATGAACGTGGTTGGTCGTGGGTGACTACGACTGTGCTACGTAAATTTTGAACATGCTCAAAACATTCGTAGTGCGGTCGTGGTGAAAATAAAGCATACTAACATCGTAGTGAGATCGTGAGAAGGTCGCAGAGCGGTCGGTCTTGGTCGTACTGGTGTCGTGGTACAAGCGTACAGATCGTCCCTTATTGATAGCCGATCCCACCACAAATATAGTACGCCCTCGTTACGAGCTTACCACGATTGTACCACGACCAATACGATTTAACTACGACAACACTACGATGCTACTACGTCTTTCACGTCCTTAGTACGATCCTACTACGTTCCATCTACGATCTTACTACGCCTTAAGAATGACATTTGTACAAAATGACGTCAGATAATTGCTGTGGTTAGTTGAAATACCCAGTGTATTCATCTTTTTATATATTGTGAATAATTTAATCATGGTGCGAACATCGAGGAAAAGAAGGGGCGGTGGAGTTAGACCCTCTCTCTCACAAGTTGAAAACACAGGCTAAGAAGAGCAAAATAAAACTGATGTAACTGAAGCAGAAAGAGCTAATACTGTGTAGCCCGAAGGATCTAATTTTGTCGCTAGTTGTAGAACCGAACACAAAAAGGCAGAAAAAAGAGAAAGTTGCTGTAGTCCTCTCAGAGGAAGAAGAACAACAGATGGTTGAGTGGTTAGAGGCGAACCCAATACTATACAACAAAAAGTTAAAAACTTACAAAGACACTGGAAAAAAGGAGTATCTATGGAGAGTGAAAACATTAGAAATACAGAAGGCACTTCTGAAGACATGGTACACTAGCTTAAGAACAAGATATGGCCGACTAAGAAAATTTAGTTCCGGACAAGAACCTCCAGAATTGACGGAACGAGATTTGTGGATACTGAGGTCCTTTGAAGTTCTGAAACCCCATATAGTAGAGGTGACCAAGAGAACTCTAGTTAGCGTAGGTAAAACATATCTTTCGAACATGTTAACGAATATTCAATAGTTAAAATTAAAAACGGGGTTGGTCGACTTATTTTATTAAAAAAAAAGTAATTGTAAAACAATGGAAGATAATGAGATGTGGAATAGGTGTACGCGACACAGCCCTCATAAACAAGCCACTATTCGGGCTTTTTCGGACACGCGACTAGTATTCCAAAGCAATGGCGCGGGATACCTCAGGAATAAGTATGCTGATTGTATTACGTGCTACACGGAACTGGTATTGGAGTGTAGAGTACTTGTCCCCTGTGGCCAGATACCTTAAAGTTATAACTAATTTTAAACCAGGTTCTAAAGCAGCTCTAAAGTTGGTGTGTTCTTTGGTAATCCTATGACCAACCCTCTGAAGCAACTCGTCAAACATTCGTGGTTCCAGTCGTACAAAGTTAAAGAATGATTGCTCGTCTTCTAAACGTAGCTCGGTCATAAGTTGATCTCAATCTCCAAAATGTAGACGTCTGTCTGCAGAAAGCCACAGTCAAACCCAAACTGACCGGTTTCTCCTCCGTCTACGATTTCGTCGTCGTCGTAAAGCCATTATAAGAAAGTCTCTCATCATTAAGACATGCTGGCCTTGCAATAAAGCAAGCTGAACTAAGACCACTTGATTCATGTTTGATTTTAAGGAAAACAAGACTAAAAGTGAAAAAAATCTAACTGCCAAAAACATGTCAAACATGACATGTTAGAAAAGTGAAACGTACAACAGTCGTGGTATACGCGTAGTAGAAACGTAACGAGCGTAGTAGTATCGTAGTAGAAACGTAACTAGAGTAGTAGTATCGTTGCAATGACGTATAATGATCATAAAGGTCGTATAGGTATCGTAACGGAGTCGTGGATGGTCGTGGAATAAGCGTAGCCTGGTCGTATGACAGTCGCTGAAGCAGCGTACCTTACTCGTGATGGTCGTAGTAGCATCGTACTATATTTGACCATTTAAAATAATTTCCCCGTAATTCATCGTACTATGATCGTAGTACTGTCGTGTAGGATGTCACACTGACCACGTTTTAATCAAAGCACCACGACTTTACTACGATTATGAATATTTTGGAGCTCGTTGAGAGCGTAGTGAGGTCGTGGTCAATGTGACGGGGGCTTAAATTGATTTTATAAATCATATCACGTGAACAGTTTGCACTATACGTTCATTCCTTTAATGCAAATTACAGTTGATATCATACATAGATGCATGAAAAAATGCAACTAACTTTTTACCATCTTTTGTTCCGTTTACACACTTGACAGACCAGCTTTTACAATATCTTCCTTAACCATAAGTTTCCCAACAGTTGTGTGTGGATTTTAAAATAATAAATAATAACAGTGTATATCTGTATCAAAATTTTTTTCACAATTCCACAATTTTCAGTGTAGACAAGTAGCGACTTAAGATCTGTCGACTTAGAACTTAAAGTCATTGGATATTGTATAAACTCAATCTAATTAAAATTAAATCTTTCACAAGCCCCCTCTTTTGTTATTGTCGCTGTGAAGATTTAACAACATCCCATTACAGGTCATCTAAGGATGAACTTATGCAATGACCAATCAAAAAATGTTTTAACCAACGTTAATGTTGGGGAGTCCTCTGGCATTATTCGGAATCTCTCTTGTATTATTGAACATTTTTCATGAGTTAATCCGAAGTTAAGATAAAAGCTTACGTTTGATTTTGGTAATTTATTTTTTAAAAATTGAATAATTTTTATATAAAAAATTCAATCTGAGATAACGTGTAATGGGATGTTGTTAGATCGTCACAGCGACATTAACAAAATGGGCAGCTACATGAATTAAAAGATTTAATTTTAATAAGATTATATAAACTAAATTTACAATCGACACATTAATCCATAACGTGTAGCACAATTTTAATTACAAAACATTCAATCTATAACATGAAGCACAATTTGGATCTACATTTCAATGTGTAGCTAGAGGTCAAGCAATAGTTTTTGGATCGCAGTATTATTTTGTAGTAACCAGCTTAACACAGAATCGGTGTAGTAATGCGTTTGACTACTTGTACACTTAATTTTCTTTGAGCCGCATTATACAGTTTTGCGCCGTAAAGGGAAACTTTCCCCCAAAAATAATAGCATGTATATTCGAACCGGAAGTCCGCTTACGGTATTGAGAATATTTAGTCAGGATCCCAGACTACATAAATCATGTTGAAACAGGTCAGTCATGGAAGGTAATTAACAGTATTAGCATGTGAATACAAAGGTTAAATAGTTTAAATATTAATTATGTAATTAGAAATAGCTCCTTAATGTTTTCGAAACAGTTAGAAATGTCACTATATTTATCATTACTTGCAATGATATATATAGGAACAAATTAAGTTTTTAAATACACGCGTTACAAAATGAGAAGTTGAGTTCTGAAATAGTGGCGATTATTAGTCTTTTGCATTTTGAATATTAGACGCGTACCTTTCTGCTGATTTACCGTTTCAAGTTTTTATCACACAAAGACTTTTAGGTACTAGCTGTCACTTAATATTTAGTACTGTCATCTATTGATGAGATATTCATAAGATGAGAGACGTCCCTTTATGGATTTTTATAAGGTAAAATGGCTGTATAAACTTTACCATTGAAAATAAAACAGAACATTCAACGACACATGTGTTTCTTTTCATTTGAAGAAAAACATATTAAATTTTCATCTTATTGCGAAGTTTCCCTTAAACGCAGTTGCAAAAGATTTTGCCATGTATACCAGCTGTCGTCATGAAGAAATGATTGTTTGTTGTTATTGTGGTCTCGAGACATGGCCAGTTTTCCTTTTAACTTTGTACAATGTTCAGCCGATCAGTACAGACAATACACGTTTGTACAAAATGTTAAACACTGAAGATTTATTTGTACACACCATACATAATTCCGTGTTCATTTCTAAAACATAAAATTGAGAAATCTTTCAAAAATTATGAATTACAAAAATTGTCTCACCCTAAAATAATTAGTGTATAATGTATTTTTCTTGTTTTTAATACTTTTCTATAGCATTGTTCGAAACATTTATTTTAAAGGATTTCCTGTTTAGAAGTTCTGAAAAACTGTCCTCTGTAAACTAAAAATCATTTAATAAGGAATCTCTAAGAGGACACTTTCAATGGTGATATTGTTTTTTAAACTAAAAAGATATATCCCAAAACAGTATTTTAAAGCAAATAAAATTGACATAAACAAATATGCTCGTCATTTTATTGAATATACATATCTTTTAAAGAAAATATTGAGAAATCTTTACGAAATTACATTGTTCCAGTTTAAAATTTTCAGTTGAGCGTACTATGACGTCGGAATTCTAATTGCGACGTCACAACGGAAGGACGTCATAGTAATTCGAATGTAGAGTTGTGAGAAAAATGGTATATCGGGAGTATTTTAAATCATAAAAATCTCAGAATTCAGACTAAAAATAACTGCATTATTAACAATAACGATAAATATTGATACACATAACAAACTGGTTTTTAAGTCAGCTTTTACATTTACACAAAACACACAGCTTACGCATAAGCGAACTAAATTTATTGGAATTTTAACACGGCTTTTTTAACAAAGGGACGTCATATTAGAAGATCTAATATTCTTTTACACTTTCAGATATCGTGTTCGGTCTATTTTTCTTGATGGGGAAGCATGGCTCAATCTTTTGTGTACGCAACTTAAGAATCCCCTGCAGCTAGTTCGTTACGAGCAGTCTGTATATGTCCTACTTCAAAATATGTTTCGCTACTATTATTTATACATTTTTACAATATAATATTAAGCCTAGATGACAGTTTTATCTTTACTAACAGATACCAATATCTTATATATGACACAGTGCGAAATATAAATGACGTGTGTATATCGATTATATCAGTGCTTGTATTTACATGTAATGCGTAATAGTATATTTATAACCATAAAAATAACTATACGTTAACGTTGTTTTCTAAAAGTATGGTTTAAAACAAATTGTAAAAGGGATTGTTCTACTTCCATAATAAAAAGCGTCAAACTCCAAAATTTATACAACAAACACTTATCTATTTGCAACTAGAAATAAATAAACTACAATGTGTTACAAGAGCAGTGTGTCAGAATATCAGAAATGTACATACGAAGAATTCGATAATTTTAAGTTTGTAACAATTACCTTTGTCTAAGCTTTAGACATTATATGACAGTATATATTGAATACCGAATCCCAATACAAATGACCAACTGAATATTATATACACATGTAATTAATTGTATTTCTGAAATGTTTGCTATGTAATGTAATAAAAATAATCTATTGACTCGAACAGGTTATCTTTGTTTCTTTCTAATTTGTACATTTATGTATCCCCATTTTATTCTTTGGTCACATTTCATTTAATTTAAGTGTAAATTAAATAGGGTTGTATCTATATATTGTCTGGGACCATACTGGGAGGGTTCCCAGTGCTCGACCCACAGAGCAGCCCAGCGCGTCCCCGCGTGGCGGATAGGGGAGACCCTCTCGTTGGGAGGTTGTCAGGTCATAATACGGAAAGCCTGACCGCGGACCGTAGTGGGTAACGTGTTTGGAGAGTGCAACGCTACTTGCACGATAAAGACTCCTTTTGTAGATTTCGAAAAAGAGTAGGCTCATTGTAGCCGCTATAAAAGGCTAAATTTTCCGCCCCTACCCAAAACGCCATACTTTTCCAGTGGCAGTCAAAATAGTATTCCTTGTGACCCATCCCACCCCCATTTTCCGTTGATTTATTGTTTGTTAACTTGTTCCCGTCCTGAATATAGCTGAAATACTGCTCGCTGGACGTTAAGCAGACATCCAATCAATCAATCAATAAATCTATATATCGTAGTTTATGTCAACACACGTCTATACTAAGTGTTGACCTATTGTGGAGAGGGATTTTTGCGTGAAAAATGAAAACGGCTTACCGCGTATGGTTCAGCTTATGCACCTTTTGTAGATCAAGAATACTACATTTTGAAATCAATAATTATTTCCTCGAGATATTCAGCGTTTTGAAATATGGCAGTTTTTAAATTTTGAAATGGCGATTTTCCATACTAAAATTTGACCTTAATTGGAACGGAAGTGTACTTTAGGAACAATTGCTTGTTGTCTACTCGAAATCCTTCGGGTTATGTCGTCTGCAGTTAAGGCGGGAAAAGTCTCGCTGTTTGTCCGAATACCATTGAACGTCACGAAAGCAGACGAACATATGTAAACATCGTAATGTCCCTTTAGAAACAAAAATGGCTGGCTTATTATGTAAACTTCCCGTAGCAAAAGTCAAGGACGATTTGTAACAACTTAATACCAGAGGCATATTATACAACATGGACAGGTTATCGTATCTACATTTTTTCTACTGAATTTTCGTAATAAAAAGGTAAAATATAGAATAATGAAAAAATGCAAGCAAACTTATTTTCCCAATTGGGTTGGCATTTAGTATAGGGTAATCCTTTACAGTGTCAATAACAAACAATAAAATTAATAGACGCATTTCAATTCAAATCAACGGAGTTTCTAACGCACTTCACAGCAGTATCTCCTAGTTATGGCAACATGAATACAGGGTTAATATGTTATAGACACATTTGAGTTCAAGACGATAGCGTTACTAAAGTTTTCATATAGTTTTGATGTCCACAGCAGTATCTCATAATGGTAACAACACAACTACAAAGTTAATATGTTATAGGCACATCATTTGGAAAATTGGAGAAATAAAATATACTAATTACTAAGACAGTCGTTCAACACAATTTATCCTGAAATCCATCTAGTCCTTGAAGGAAGATTGAATTTGGTGTATTCTTTTTGTTAAATATGAATTTTACTTTTCAGTTATCGCTTACACATTTACTAAATTTAGAGATTTTATTATTTCTATCATGCAGAAGGTAATATATTAGCTTTATTAAGATTAGAATCTGCTTCAAACAAATAATTGCCACATGTGAATAAAGTATAGATATGAACATTAAAACTTTGAAATGAAAGATTAATAGAGAGGGTCTGAAAATAGGCTGTCATTTTCGACACAACAACGTGCCACAGGGAGGAATTCTAGAGAACTGATACTTTGTGCCCTTGTTGTGTGTCACAGAGGTATCGACTGACTACGCCAAAGTTTGTAGAAACAATCTGAAAACAGTACACGATTGAATGAACTCAATTTATATTCATATTATCAGTAGAACGATTATAAATAGAATATGTATGTGTATATATTATTCTAATTATCTTTGTTGTTTTCGGAAAACCAGATTTGGTTAAATCGTCACTAAAAATAAACGCTGTAAAGTTACAATTTAACTTAAAACATTTAAAAGGGATTTCCAACTATCTATTAACAAATGTCGTTGAAACAAGAAACACACATACATAATGCTGATCGTTACGTTATAGAGGATGTCTTATTTGAAACCATCAGAAATTTTATATTCACAAAATTCTATTGCCAACAAATTCAAGAATGGCCGCCTAATTGGAGAAGTATTGGATGAAATAGTGGAAGGTAAACTTTCAGTGCATGATCTTCCTAAGATAAAAGTTACATATATCGATGGACATTATGTTTCCCTTGACAACAGAAGATTATGGATACTAAAACAGTTACAAAGACTTGAAATAGTAAGCCAGGTGAATGTTAAAATGACCCGACATATTCCTAAAATGAAGTCTGCCAGATCAAATCAAGTGAAAATACGTGGAGGCTCGCTTGGTGGGAGATGGGCCGTCATAGGAAGCGATATCAACTGTTTGTTTAGCAGAATGACTTTATAAGACTGAGTATCTAACAGAAAAATTAACCATTAAGTTTTTTTAAAGCAGTCTTGGAGATAAATAGAAACAACGTCAAAACATTAATCACGAAATTATACAGCTTAAAATGTTAGTGATGCTGTGAAAATCAAACAAGAGGAAAATTTGAATAGTGTGTATAGTGACAGTGAAATGTGCCATGAATTTTGAAGAAATATTTACTTAATATTTCGTCAACAAATTACACATATTGTGTAATGCCTAAAAATGAACGTAGGAAATTTCTACAAACAACTACTGAAGTACTTAGATCGGTTAGTGTATTGTTAATTTATTTAAATAAAGAGGTATGCAAAGGTTTCTTTTGAACAATTATTATACATAATACATTGTACAAAATTATTCCTAATTTGTTGTTTGTTTTTGATGGGGTTGCACGAATCGCATACCTAGCACAAATTGCAAAGCATAAAACACATTTTAGTTTCAGATAACATGGTTCGTAATGTGAACATATTTTTGCAGTACTCAGTAAAGTGGAAATAAAGTTTGATGATGAGGATGCTAATACGAATTTATTCTGAAGCAACATATCACTGAATTGCATTTTGGTAAATTAATTTTGATTTGAAATGAATTAGGAAAAAATTACCAAAGTTTAATCTATTCTATTTTTTTTTGTTTTCCATTGTTCAGTAGTAATCTGAGTTTTTTATCTTAAATAATGGGATGTAAACTCCAATTACCACAAAACAACAGTGTGTCAACACTGAGGTTGTGGGTTCAAGTCTCACTGCGGTCTCGATTAACAAGGATTGCCAGTTTTCCTACCGAAGGTCGGGTTTTCTCCGGGTACTTCGGCTTCCTCCGACAAATAAATCTGGGCGCCATTATATAGCTGAAACATTGCTGAAAATGGCGTAAAAACATTCAAACAAAAAAAATACAAACAAACAACAGCGAACCGAAAAATAGATTGTCATTTTGCCCTAAACAATTTCAGAAAGTGACATCATTCATCATTGACATATGTAATAAATTTAATTGGTTTTATTACTGCTATCAGTAAACAATAATTCTAATATGATTTGCATATTTACATGTAGAAATATGTTTTTTTTTTATTGTCGAGATTACTTCTGGTTGAGGTTTTTAACTTAATTTATTTTTTGATAAATGAAGTTGACTCAATTTATTTTATGATAAATGACGTTGACCGAACTATTTTTAGCGTGACCAATGTAAACAAAGATGGCGGCATTCAATATCGACGGCGTTGACAAATTATTTGTATGATAAATTGACGTTAATGATTTGTTAAATTTAAAACTATTCTTGTGTTCGATGAAGAAAATAAAGTTATAGATTTAATTTAAAACTTAGTTGTATTTATTAAAATCAAACGATGTTTATGAATACCATTTGGTACGTAAAAATCAACAAAATATTTATACGTTAGGTAGACAAAATACAAATACACAATACACAAGAAACATGATATTGAGAATACCATAATAGGAAAATTAATTTCTTAATGCAATTTTAAAGAATTATAAGGATTAAACACCGTTTTATCGGTATATCAACAAGACCAACTCACTCACAAACAAGACCAACTCACTCACAAACATATAAAAGTCCTTCGGACTTTTATTTTTTGTGAGTGGGTTGGTCTAGTTGATATACCGATAAATCCATTGAAAACGGTGTTCAATCCTATAATATTGTTAGTTTTTATTTAGACCAGAATCCACTTCACATATAGATTTTTCTGACAACAAATTGGAATAAACCGATGAAGTAGTACAGATATATATTTGTTCTCGGAAGGAAAGAGAGGTTTTATGGAAAGAATCAGAAAATTCAATAGACTTCCGGCACAACCACGTAGGAATTCCTTCCAACAATAATGTTCTAGTTTTATGTCAGATAGTTCACTAAATAAAACTTATTTGACAAGACTGTCAAAAATCGCCAAACAGCACATACACGAATGAAATCATATGATATTTATATACATATAATTATCAAAAGGAACGATTATAAATAGATTACATGTATGTGTATTGTCTAGATTATTCTAAAAATATCTAAGGTTGTTTTCAGAAAACCAGATATGAATTTATAGTAAAAATCCGTCTTTAAAAAGTTGAAAAAAGTTTCAATTTCAATTCTTGAAATTTCTCTCAACATTCAAGGTTTATCCAACGAAACAACGGTCTATTCACCACTTTCTCAAGAACGAAAAACATTAATTAATACAGCTGCTTATTACGATATAATGGATTTTTTGTATCAAACCGTCGCAAATATTATATTCACAAAATTCTATTGCCAACAACTTCCAAAATGGCCGCCTGATCAGTCCAAGATCTTCCAAAGATAAAAGTTACGTATATCAAAGGACATTATGTTTCCTCTGACAACAGGAGATATTGTAGGATACTAAAACAATTAGAAAGACTTGTATGTGAGGTAATTGTTAAAACTAGCAAGGATATCTTCAAGAAGAAGTCTGCCATAACAAATCAAGTGAAAATACGTGGAGGCTCGACAGGTAGAAGATTGTCTGTATTAGAAAGCGATATAAACTACTTGTTGAGCAGAGTGACTTTTCAAGATAACAAAGAAAAATGACGCATTTAAATGCATGTGTTGAGTTCTATTACCATTAGTTCTGTAGACCCATCAGAACAATGAATAACAGAAATTATTCAGCTATCGTGATCTCTATTTATTATGTAAGAAATGAACGCGAGGAGTTTTAAAATAAAGTGTACAAAACAACATTTACTATGAGGTATTTTTATTGAATACACACTGTCAAAGAACGATATGTGTACACACAGTTATTAGATTACTAAGATGTATTAATTTATTGAACATTAATAAAACACCGCATTTAAGTATCGAAACTGGATGTTACTGTAATATAGATAGACACGCCAGGATATGTACATTTTGTGACTGTAACTCTATAGAAGATGAGTACCATTTTATTTTGGAATGTAAAAAATATAAAAGTATCAGACTTATAAATATATAAAACTGTACTATTATAGAAACCCCTCAATGTTTAAGCGAATTCAATTATTACCTGTGAATAATATAAAGGAATTAAACAACCTTGGTAAATATTTGTTGTTAGCTGAAAATATACGTAATTCATAGATTTATATGTTTATCATACTTCGCACATTATATATTATACATGTATTACACTGTTTTTATGATAATTATGTAAATATTTACAATGTTTCTGCAATTGTCTATCCTATAAGCCGTATAGCTTTTGGAATAATAAAGAAGAATAACATGGTAGTTTTAGGTCTTTTTTTAACCAAAATGAGATTTTAATATAGCCACAATTATAACAAATTTGTGGATTGTGATCATAGTAAATAATTCATTCACTAATTAAATGTTCGCTTAGCATGTAGCCGCCACCATTTTGGATAGAAAATTTTCACTGAAAGATACAAAAATCACAAAACCCCCCACAAAATGTGTTAAAAGAAACGAAAACTCACGACTTTACTTGCAAAGAACCGTCACATTAACATTTATGTGGCAAATACGAACCATTTCGTGGAAAATAACCCTGCCAATGTGTTGCTATATTGTTAGGTATATCTTCAATTTATCATGAACAAACACCGGCAAAATACAAAACTAACAGACGGAACCCGTACAATGATGTTAATTAAGATTTATACTAAAGTACAATAGAGTTTCTAAAAATAATATCCTATACTTAAGAACTGAATTCTATTTCGAAATGTGCCCCGGTGTGGTTCCACGAATACCAGTTTATAGAACAAAGGTAATCTATAATATTTATATTACACGTAAATTATATATAGAAATATATGTGTGAACTTTAAAAATAGCTTTCTTAAAACCAGATCAAGTTTTTATTCTTGAAAATTTAAACGCCCAATGCTTGATGATCACCATCGCAGGGACAGGTTGGCCTTGTGCAGAGCAAGACGAAATTGGGACCTTAGAACCTGGCGACGAATACACATGTCAGATGAGAGCCGATTTTTACTCCATGTAATTGGTGGGCAAACCCGTGTTTGGAGGCATCAAAACACAGCTTACACGCCAAGAAACATTGTTCCAACAGTGCCTATGGTGTGGGTCTGTATCTCAAATGATTTCAAACTGGATCTGGTAACAATCAATGGCATCCTAAATGGCGAAACTTACACCCAGCACGTACTTGCATTAATAATCAGACAGATTATGTGGACTTAATTATGTCGACATAATCAATAAACCTATGTCGACTTAAACAGAAAATTAAGTTGACTTAATCATAAAATTATGTCGACTTAATCAGAAAATTATGTCCACTTAATGCATAATTATGTCTACTTGCACGATATATAAGTGGAAAAGTAGATGGAACATTCTGTTCAAACAGCGCATTTTCCCTCTTTTTTCTAATCTGATAATGATGACTTAATTCAGTATTATGTTAACTTAATTATGAAGCATGTTGACATATTTACGAAAATATGTCGACTTAATTGATATGTGGTGGCAGATATATGCCACCATAGCATATAATCCGACAGGCATAACTTAAAAATGCAACATATTGTTAAAAAGTTAAAATAAAAGTTCACATCCCATCAAAGGCCACAAGATGCTTTTTAGCAGCTCATATTAGCTCGCTGAAAGCAACTTATAACTCGGGTAAAATTAGAACAAACAAAACAAAAGCCAAAAATAAACAATCAAAAAACCCCAAAACAGCAAAATAAAAAAAATATTTAAAAAGAGGCTTTCCATTAAAGTAACTTAAAAGAACCTAAATAAAAGACCTTTAAATCAACCCAGAAACATTATTATGTCTTTGACATGAAAAACTATTTAGATCCTTGTTATAAAAAAGGTCAAATTGTAGGACACTAAGACCTTGACCTAAACCCCTTTTATAATTAAATTAAATCCAATTTAAAAATATACAGAAATAGCCATTCTCATATCTTTTCAAATAAAAAAAGTCATAAAAATAAAGTTTAAGGACTTAATTGACCTTGACCTTTGGGTTTTACATCTATTATTCATCCAAAGAAAAACTTTATAAGAGAAAACAACACTTCAAATACAAGAACAACGAAAAATTACAAAAAAGAAACTTGATGTTGACCTTCCAACTTGTTACCTTGAACTTGCTGAAGGTCAACAATCAACAACAGAGAAGGTCCAAGGTCAAAATCTGTTACAGTGCTGAGAAATTGCTATTTACAATATATTTTTTTTATCCAGGGGAGATAACTCTTACAAAAGTATAATCATTTATGGTGACCTTTCAAGACCTTAATATGCTCTACATGTTGGTACGATTTACTTCTGTTGCTCTTATAGTTCAGGAGAATAGCACACAACTCAAGGTCAATGTGACCTTGACATTTGATATTGTGACCTTTTTCAAGGTCAACGTCAATGATGACTAACATTGAAACCCCCATGTCTCCATCTGATCTGGTTTAGGAGTTACAATGTTTAAATATTTTATTTGCAATAAATAAGCGGAAATTACTCCTATAAGGAGTCGTCAAATTCTTTGCGCGATAACAATGTATCGATATCCATAACTGACCACGTTGGAACAACTTTCATTTCACGCGTGCTTACACCTGTAGTTGTGCCTCATTTTGAAAACCATCCGTTAGAGTCAAGACCTGTTTTCATGGATGACAACCTCATCGCTCCTGGACAGTAAGAGTATATCTGGAGAAGCTGTGACCACTCTTCCGTGGCCTGCAAGAAGTCCAGATCTCAACACAATAGAGCATCTATGGGATCAATTTGGTAGGCCATGACAAGCTCTGGAACTTTCTCCACATAACTTGCAAGATTTCGAAGCTCAATTACACCGGAAATGGCTACAGATAACGCTTCAACAAATTATACGCCTACAGAGTTGCAGACGTAATTCATGCTAACGATGGATATACTCGATACTGACCCTTCGACCGACGGCTTATTATCAATTTGGCGTTTATGATTGACGTTTTCAAGTGTGATTGGACAAATAAATAACAGTTTAGAGCTTTCGGTGACAATACTTTTTAAAGACTTCGTGAAAGAGCAAAGATGAAATGATATATAAAAAAATAAAGAGGTTTTTTTTGGTTTCATTGTGCCCAAAAATGCATATTTTTATTTGCAATACAAATTAAAAGAGAATGGCTGTGCAATACTAGTCCAAGGATGTTTGAATATGTATGACCTGTAAAAAAACTAGGGTGTGCTTAACTTTTTTCCAGGTGTATAGTATAACAATTAAAAACATAAATTTAAGAATATGGTTTATAATTTCATGATATTTATATGACTAACAATACCATGAAAGATAACTTCGTTTGATAAGGATATAAAAGTGCAAGGTACGTTTCTCTGCATTAAAATATTATCAACAGAGGTCGTGGCCTTGCTTTGTCAAATAAACACGTATGACATTTTTCATAGATGCAAATGTAGTGGAAATGTGGCACATGTATCTAATTTATATACTGCATTTTCCGTTTTACGGTAATTTCATTAGATTTTTGATAAAATCAGCGATCAAAATCTGCTGTTTTATTTGAGAAATCTTTAGCATTTACCTTTATTTGAACAATTCTGACACTGTAACGTCTAGGCCGAATTTTCCTGCCGTTATAATCCGAAGTTAGTTTTGTGATTTGTCGGATTAACGGCAGAATTCAGTCCTATTGCTCGTAATGTAGCAAATAAAAATTTTAATTTCGGACTGTTTATACAAAATTCAAACATAATATTCATCTTCTTTACGTTATTAAAGCTTTAGAGATTGCGAAACTAACGGGACACGATCTTTAAAGATGCACGTTGAAAATGCTATGTTGATCATTTTTCCGTATATGGATGATGTGACCTAATTTTATTATAAACGTGCTAATTTGCATACTATAAAAACCATTCCGTTGTAAGAATCCAGTAATTTACATATGTATTACCCAAGATGCAACACGCCATTTAGTTTCGGGTTTCTCAATGTTTTTCATGTAGTAAACGAAATCAAAAAGAGACACGAATGTCAATACAAAACGCACAGCGGGTTATTAAAAACGGCAATAACTATCATCACGTCTGAGTGTATACGCAGCTTTTTTTTTACATCAAAGTGCCGGGAGTGATTCACACCCGCTCTGCTACATTACGAGTAATGTGACTAAATTCGTACCCTCGCCAAAAAAAGCGAGGGTACGATTATTCGTTCTATGTAATGTCTAACAGAACATCAATATGACATATATATTTGTTTATTTAAATGAAGTTCCAAACAGAAAAACACTGGAAAAATATTAGTCATCATCTCGATTCCACATAATTTTGTTGACAAGGAAGCTGCCATTTTTATGCATTAGAGCTAGGATTCGATTTGTTTTTTTAGGCAGCCTCATTTACTACTATATCAAGGATGACACCCAAATATATTATATATATCTTTTCTATAAACTTTCTACTGACACTTCAACAATTTATTTCATTTCATTCATCATAGATGTGAGTAAACTTCAAATGGACCATACTACTATTTTAAGAAATTTCACAGGGGAACATTCGAAACTAAGCTACAAAACTGTGTTATGCTACCTAATCCAGACATTATCTATAATTCTCTTCCTTGACCGCGACTGCATCCACAGCATTTTATATTAATTATTCTCATTGGTGGAAATGATGTGGTTCATTTGAATTTACTTTTTGGTTCTAAAATGTATTGTGCTTCCTCAGATTTGAACCAGCATAATAATATATCTTTATTCATTTGTCAGTTCTTACAACGAGATGTTAAACGATATTTGGACAGCATTTCTAAAAATAAACTACACAGTAATATTAGCAGTGTTCTAATTGGTATAATTCATTCTTTATCTTTCAATGCCAATCGAAAATGTTTACAGCATACTTTGTTATGTTTTTTTCGCTGACCGAGTCTTAAGCCAAGTTCGGTATTTGCTTCTAAGTTAACGAAGCGATGTCAAAATGGGCAATTGGAAGCTAATAACGAAAATATCTGAGTATGCAAAATTGTAGTATATACATGTAGACCCAAAGCTCCGGGTCATATCATGAAATATTGTCAAGAACAAAATACAAAGACACATAAGGAAAGGAAATGTGTCGTAAAGTATATGTTTACTTATTTGAAAATATTGCCTTTTTATTTATACAACCATATTTCTTAAAGTTGACCTCAATGACCTTAAACAACTCCAGATTCGAATGATGCAGACGATCGGTGTGATTTATGACCAGTGTAATTAAACCATGTGTAACCTTGACACTTTTCCTAAAATTCCATTGTGATAAACTGAGTGCACAAACTATAAGCTTCAATAAATTACACGATTATGAATTAAATTATTTATTCAATAATATCTAAATTATTTGGGCCATGTTGCGAAAACTAATTATACTTAATACTCCGAGCAATTCGCGTGGCAAATTGTGTGCAATGCAGAGTGGAATTTTTTCTCAAGCAACCTACTATTAATAGAATTTATCGATAGTATGTTACTTCCATTGTCACAAGACAAAAAATATACTCTCGGATTACTAAGTATAATATGCTACCAAAAACACTGTATCTGAGTTAGGCACATTACTGCAAGTAGAATGCGCCTACGTAGGGTGACCGAGCTGACACGAAGGTGTAGTAGTCACCAGACTACTTGACCCAGCAATTCCTGAGGGATATGGTATCGACTGACTTCCAAGTGGTACCGAAAACTTGTTTAAGGTAGACCCATGAGGACTGAGCTGAAAAGCAATCAGAGCGATGCCTAAATCCGATTATGTGCGTGACACAGTAATGTCTCAGGAAAGAACATTTTGGGGGAATAATATGTTGGCCTAACATAATACTGCCCAAACGAGATATGAAACGTGTTACCAGCCCAAGTGAATGTCGAGTTCCCCTAAAATGAAAAGAAGTAAGATGGTGATGGTGTGCTCAGAAGTAGTCTGTGTTCTCTGTTTAACTAATTGAAGGTAAACGGGTTGATCTTGATCGTTAAAGTCTATTATAAAATCCTAACAACAATGTAACAAGATCAACAATTTGCTTACAAATAACACAGGTGGGAGGTATTACAATATATCAACTATTTACAAATCATCGCGACAGTTTCTCTAGAGCTTTTTTAATATCATATTTAGAAGTTCTGACGTATCGGCGGAAACAACCCGATTTCCACCTTCCCAAAGTTTTTATCATGCTGTCCAGATGAGCTAGCTGTTGTGGCTGCTCCGGAACGGAAAGAATGGCCACTACAAAGCTGTTCATTGAATCCTAAGGCAGTTAAAATAGTTTTTAACTTATTAATAAAACCATTCCTAGTTAGTGGTAATCCAGCTTCATCTATAAAAAGTGAATCAGTCTGCTTGGCTTTTTGGCACTTTCGGAAGTCCATAAACTTGTGTAACTGTTTGTACGGACAAATGTTATTGTTCATCTTAAATAAAGAAATAGGTATTCCCCGTCGAAAAGCATCTGTTTTCGAAGCTTTTAAATTCACCACGACTTCATTATCGGAAACAAAGTTGACATCCTCTATACATAAATTTACAGTAGGATTAAAAGTGTTTCGGCAGGTAAACTCTCTGCATCTAAGAAAACCATAAAACGCTAATGTACATGCTGTTTGAATCGTTAAGTCGGTGTGTATTCCGAGTAATCTATCAGCTAAACGCTTATGTATTTTACACAATATGTCAATTGTAATTGGTAGCTTCTGCTTTATAGGTTTGGTATCAAACTTTTTAATTCCCATTAACATATTATCTAAACGCACCAGGTTATTGCCGTACTTATCACACAAAGGGTTAACACCATAATAATTAATTCCATAAAAACGAATTCCTGCTAGATACAGCTTAATGGTAGAATATTTCAATTTTAACACTGATTGACAATGTGCTACGAAGTATAACAATAAATCCTCACTAACATTCAACATTACACTTGACATATTACATCCATTAATATGTAAAGAACAGAAATTGATAAAACACTTAAATCCAATAGAATACACATTCCTTGTATTCGTGTTCACCCAGTTGTTAACGAAATGATGTACTGTTTTTTTTTAACTCCAAACTATTTCGGAGTGAGGTGGGCAAGGGCATGGAGTCTGCGAAGCGTCTACTGCTAATTTCTTGAAGCGGTCCATCTGATAACGAGAAAGAGCGTCGGCAATGTTATTTTCCTTTCCCGGAACATGTACTGCATGCATAACAAAATTATTTACAAATGTACACCATGTTAAACGCCGCATCAAAGACATAATACATTGACATTTTGATCGACCTATGTTTATAATTTGAACTGTTGACATATTATCACAATAAAAAAGTATACGTTTTTGAGACCATTCTTTTCCCCATAGTATTGCGGAAATAACAATTGGGTACAATTCTAAATAAGCCATAGACATGCTTTTTCCGATATCGGCATTAAGTTGATCACACCATTTACCTTGAAACCATCGACCTTGGAAATAACCCGCGTATCCAATCTTAGAACTCGCGTCAGTAAAAAGGTGAAAATTCGAGGAAGTTATAACATCGTCTTCGAGAAAGAACGATACCCCATTCCATTGTTGAAAATATTGATACCACATAGCCATGTCTTCTCTGCAACCGGCTGTCAAGGTAACATGGTAGTGAAGTTCTTGAACGGAATGTGCAATTGTCAAAAGATAAGAAACAAATGAACGTCCTGGTACAATTACTTTACAAGCATAATTCAAGTGACCTAATAAACTTAACAACTCACGTTTAGTACAAGTTCTTCTATAGAGAAATTTAGATAGCATCTCTCGAATACGACAAAGTTTATCTTTAGGTAATTTTGCAATCATGTCTACTGTATCGAGAACAATTCCTAAATACTCTAATGATGTAGAAGGTCCAACTGTTTTACCTGGATTTAACGGTATATTTAACTTTTCGAAAACACGCAGAAAGGTAGCCATTTGACTGATAGCATTACTGTTCGGAATACAAATTAATAAAAAAAATCGTATAATAAATGTAAAATATTGTTTAGACCATAATTGTTTTTTAGTATCCAGCAAACTGCTAGAGATAATTGATCAAATATCTTGGGGCTTGACCTCGAACCAAACGCCAGGCTTGTGTAAAAGAAATAGCTTCCGTTCCACTTCATACCATAGAATCCCCATAAATTTGAATGTAATGGGATTAATTTGAAAGCGTCGGTAATATCGCATTTACACAGTAAAGTTTTACGACCCAGTTTGTTTATAATGCTAATAGCATCGTCTATTTTCACATACGTCAAGGAAAATTCATCTTTATCTATTAAATCATTCATACTGAAATGTTCACGGTTGTTATGGGGGGGGGGTGGGGTGGGGATGGGGCGGACAAATCTAAAATTAGCCTTTTCTTTTTAGAGTATTTGCCTTCTACGATGCCAATCGGACTTACTCTATATGTTACGTACGGCGGCTTGACAAAAGGACCTATAATATAGCCCTTTTCTAGTTCGGAATAAATAAGTCTTGTGACATCATCTGGATATTTTGACGCTGATAAAAGATTTTTACACTCCAAGATATTTTAGGCAACTCACATAAACCGGTGAAAAAACCATTACGTAAACCTTCAATAAATTTGTGTACGAAATCGGAATCCGGATAATTTCTAAGTTCGTAACCAAATGATTCAAGATTTAACGGCGTCGAAGCTAGTCATTTGCTAGTAGTAGCAGATTGCTTTGTACCGCTTGTGCTAGTTAGATCAGTGCTCTTATTGGGTTCCGTACTAGACAACAGTTTAGTGTCAACATTTACTAATGTACATTTCTGCCGATAGCAATTGCCTGCTAAGAAATTGTTACATACTTCCTTTCCTCTATAATATAACACTGGACGACCCTTTATATCGGTTTTTAATTGCTCTCGCACATTGGTCATTGTAGGTCTTTGTTGCGGTGATTGACCGGGCGCACGCCAAGAGCGATTCATGAATTGACTTTGCGAATAAAAGGCTGGGCATGCTTGGCTAGCATGCATAGAGCTGCCACATGTTTCACATGCTATCACTGATTGACCTCCGGTAATGGTAGAGTACAATTTTTCGTCTCGAATAGACCAATCCACTGCTAAACCATGTATTTGTTTAATTGCCGCTGCTTTCTTTGCGAATTCTTTGTGGTATTCGTAGAAAACGGGACCCTTAAACTTAGTAGCCATTTCGATGATGTCTTGTAGGTACATATCGAATTCCACTCTTCTGGCTTGATTTTTCACAAATTACATTCTTGTAAATGTTAAATGCTTCGATGAACTCATGTAAAGACAGGTTTCGTTGAAGGCGAGGATCTTTGTTTTTTACCAGTATGACTGAACCGTCAGCTTCATTAATAGTTTTGTAATCTTGGTGGTTTTCTGTACTATTTAATAAAGTTAATATACTTGCCTTCCATTATCTGTCTTCTAACAGCAGGCGATACTGTTTGTATGTGTGGAAACTTTCCCGCTGATATTGGCATGGGCGATATTGCATGCCCTACCTGCCCTATGCCTGGTTCCACCGAAGAAGCTTGTACCAGTCCGTTTGTTACTATATTATTGTCCTGAGGCTGAGGCATTGGAGTTATTTCGGTATTCCTATCGCTTGAACCTGGGTGAACAATAGACCTAATTGATTCCCCTTGTGCGGCAACAGTCTGTTGAAGTTTTTTAAGTTCAGCACATACCATATTTAATGAAGGCAAGTCGGCGTCTCGCTCCTTATTTTCATTTAAAAGCGCCAATAATTGTTCCTTCGTAAACGATGGAGGAGGTCGAATTCCCTGTTTACGTAACTGGTCACGCACTTCGTCCATTGATAAATCTACGAAATTGCCAGTAATCGTGGAATTACGTTTGTAGGTACTTTTCGTTTTTCTTGGAAGCATTTCAAAAACTTGCTAACACTCGGATAGTCAAACTAAAACTGACGGTATACCCTATCTATAATCGTTAATGTCGTTGCACGTGTGTCAGTGATACCGTGGGAAATTTTTCTAACAAAAAAAAAAAGTAAACCTCCCTCGATGAAAAGTTATTGACTAACCACAGTGCTGAAAAGTGATTATCTGGCGAAATATTAGTATAAACATCAATAAAAACATTATATCTAATATAATTTTCCATTTAGAGCCCAAATAACATTCGTAACGTCGTGAAATTCATGAATCAGGTCTTCAAGGGAAAATACTTATTGAATATATTTTAATTCTATAAATAATAACATAATTGTACAATTACCCTAATATGATTCTGTTATATAAAACTATTTCCTAAAACTATTTATTAAAAATGTATTTTTAAAATTGTTATACGTTTACTTAAAACGTATATTGCCAAAGAAATACGGATAAATACACTTAAACATAACCAAAATAAATTAAGCTACATTTATATTTATCAGTAACATTTTTTTCAGTTAAATATTCCTAATTATACATGGTATATACATGTAATGCCACCTTTGGCTCTTAAGCCATATATTACACAGGAAAGCAATACTTGTATTACAGTACCAGCGATATGTTCTTGTATTACATTTAATTAATGCACTTTTATTTGATGTACACTTGGTACTAGTGATCGAACACTGTATTTGTAGCACATTCGGTGCTGAATGTTTTAATATGTTTTACAGCTCTGTACGAAAGGTTAATATTTACATGTGCAAGTTTACACATAGTATAAGAATGTCAACAGGTATCAACTATCATAGGACAGGTACAAAATCTGGATTGAGATAATGACACACGATATGAAGAAGAAACAACAAAAATTAAAATGTGAATAGAGAAATTTAGTACCGATGTATATCATATGCATATGCCATTTCAAATTTAACATTGACTTTAATGAGTGAAAATAATATTATTATATCTGCAAATCGCAGTGTATAATATGGAGGACGGGTTTTACTTTAGATGTTATTTCTACCTATCTTTTGATGAATGTCAATTTATTGTATGTATAGGCCATTGATCCGTCATTTATATAATAACTGATAATTTTAGCTAATTTAATTTATTCTTCCCATCAAACGTAGCCCAGCTGTGTTGACAAATAAATTAATTTTTGGTGCAAAACCTTCATGGTGTTACTTGGAAAACGATGAGCGAAATGGGTGAATATGATTCATCCTACAACTTTCTCCTCCCTCTTAAACATTTACATATTTGTTTCAAAAGAGAAAATGCTTAATTATTAAAGTATTGTGTTTGTTTGTATGAATATTGTTTCACGCCAATTTCAGAAATTTTTCATCCACGCCAGATTTTATTGTGGGGGGAAACCGGAGTATCCGCAGAAAATCCCCGACCTGTGCAGGATTACTGCCAATCCTTTGGTATAAGGATTGATGGCAATTGTTTCGTTCAATCTAAATCTTCATGAACCGATAAATGCAACTCATAAATAAAGCATAAATAAATACATTTATGAGTGTACATTAATTTACTTCGAGGAAGTCCTTTGTTTTTTTAATACTTATTTGTTGTGTTTTGTGACAATAATGAATTACACTGTTTCATTTGGACGTGGGTAACGTTGTAATTGAAACTAGTTAGTTTAGATTTTTTCAATTAAAATTTTTTTCAAAACAAAGTGCTCTTCTTCTAATCCATACAAAATTATTGGTTTGATATGCTTGTAAATAAGTCGTTGTCTGTACAAAACACAAATGGTACACATTGACCCCGCATCACAACATCTTAGTTGCAACAGTTAGAAATACACATTGCTCCTTCTTTGACAAGCAAAAGGAGGTTTTCACATCTGATATCTGCATACCAGAAAAAGGTGAACAAACGGTATGAAAACATCAAGTGAACGCTTGCAATTGATCAGCTCTCTTAACTACAACGGCAATTTTGTACCGTCAGCAAATAACCTGTTCTGTCGAGATTATTAAGATTGCTTTTTAAGAGATTCCAAAGATTTTCTTTGAATATGAGATGCGCGCGCATTATTTTAACCGAAGCGTATTCTAAATATTTGTAATCATTCTCTCTTAACATTAAAATTGTTCTTATTCGTGTTTGTTAAATTTCACCTGACAACTTCTGACCCGTTCTGTTCACAGTTCTCATGGTTTTTTAGAAATATTATCAAATAAATTGCTGATATGTTGTTCTCTTTATGGTTATTTTTTTTTCATCATCCACGTTACTGGAGCAAAATAGGTTGTATCGAGCACATCTTTAAAGCGTTCCACTGATCGTGGCTATTTGATATCCTTGCATTTAGCCTCTTTAACGATCATGACGCGATTTGTAAACATTTATTATCAATAATTATGAATGCTTTTATTATATTATTTAACATATTTTACTATGTATACTGTAAGAATACATGACTATGTACATACATCCATACATGTAACATGTGGTACCTGCTTTGGAGAACATGATACGACCTCCATAAGCTGATAAGGTACATGTTATAGCATTGTACATGAAATATATGTGGATCTTAAGTACTGCTTAATTATATATACAAAACAAAATATAACCAAATTGCTGCCTCAATAACAAAAATATGTATATTGGCAAAAGACAAAAGAAAAATATGTTGAAAACTCTTTTAGTAAAGAATTGAAACTCTTCCAAAAGCTAATTGAGCGATGAATTCCTTTAATAGAAACATTTTCCATTTTTGCTAAAAAAACAGTTATGACATTATTGAAATCTTATTCAAGGTTGATATCGTATAAAACATTCCAATCACAATTGGAAATATATTTTTAAGTCCCTTTGACCCCTTATATTTCAAAAGCTAAAAATTGACATAAAAACATAATTATGTTATAGTCATGTTTTTCGCAAAGAAGTTCTAAACTCATACATATTTCTCAAATGAACAATAAAATACAACTCATGGTAAAAGAGCCTCTTTTTCCTAAGCGATAAGGATGCTCGTTATCATTTGTAACATTTATATGTCCTAGGGACCATATAACATGTACACAATCTGTCGAAAACAATCGTCAACTAAATCGAAATGATAGAAGAACCTTTACACCCGTACACAACATATTTCTACACACGAGCACCCGCGATAGACTGATATATTTTTAACAAAGAAAAAGCCATTTTTAGTTATATTCTGACCGGCAAACCACAGAAGCTCCCTGAATATCTCGATTCGTTTTATAGAAAAATTTCGAAGTTTTTATCAATTTATATAAATTCTTATCGCACCAGTCCCAATTGTCAACGACTAGATTTACGAAAAAGTTGGGGAAAGATTTATAAAAATTATAAAAATTAATAATTATTTGCAAAATCAGCCAGAAAAAAACAACATGAAATGTGTTATCAAACTAATTATTTCGTAAAAGAAGCTATAAGCCATGACTATCAAAGATCAGTTTTCAAAATACACAACACAAACTTACTGCTTTACGAAATAAGCAGACTAAAGAATGCATCCTCACAGGTCATGGTTTATGTGACCACACTTGTACATGAAACTAACGAATTCAGTCTAGAAATTTTCTGCATAAAATATTTCATATTTACTAAAACTATACACCAGTCACGTTAAAGAAAAGACATTTGTGTTTCAAAGTGGAAATACATTTATACCGTAACTGTTACTACGAACACGTGTGTGTTTATGTTTGTATACTTTTAATATGATTTGCATATTTAGAAATACCTTTATTTAATTGGTCGAAATTACTTCCGGTAGAGGTTTTCAACGGAATTTATTTTTTGATAAATGAAATTGACTAAATTTATTTTTGGATAAATGACGTTGACCGAACTATTTTTAGCGTAACCAACGTAAACAAAGCTGGCGGCTTTCAATATTGGCGATCAATTTACAATGTTATTTGTTTGATGAATTGTCATTAATGATTTGTTAAATTTAAAACTTTTCCTGTTTTATAGTTATAGATTTAAGTTAAAACAGTTGTGGTTATTGAAATCAAAAGATGGTATGGAATAATTGTAAGTAAAAATAAATTTATTCTGCAACTACCGCTTCAACTATAGCTTTATTTGTAAATGATTTAGTTTGCTTTGTAAGCTGAACTCTGATTGGCCAACGTGGATTGGATTACGTGACTTTTAGGTCAATATGACCGGGTGTAATATACTTAGAATTTTTATGTATAATAGTTGAAAGTTGCCACGTCACTATAATAAACAATCAGTTAATTATTGTTGGGGTTAACCTTCGAATACAAACATTCAAACTATTAATTCATTAAACATAATTGTTAGATTGGTAACGTTATGTAGGTTTTGAAGAACAGTAATAACAGTCACAGGAGTTAAAACGTGGCTACTATGAGACCAATATGGCATATTGCCAATAACACGAAACACAATACACCTTATATAACGATAATACCACACACCATTAGTATTTGCTGTACAACAATTTCCCTGTATGTAGATGCACATGTATATATATTCCCAGGATTTTGGTTTTTTAATATTTAAAATTGCATAAGCAACATTTTGTTATTCAACATGGTTATATCCCCCGTTTCTACATTACATTTTGAACGCATATTATATAAAGCTTATTCGTACCTGTACGGTTCGATACTAATACCAGTTTTATAAATTATTGCTAATTTTTTTACTTAATGTTGCAAACCGTTTTTTTTTTCAAAAGGGCTTTAATCCCATCTAACGTACACATAATAAGACTGAATATTTATTTTGGAAAATATTATACTCCCATCGTCTCTTGTTGCGTAGATGTGTAGAAAACATGTCTTAAAATTTAAAGCCGGATTTCAAATAGTAAAAGAATGATTTATCGATTTCTTCAAAACAACTAAGTAAAGATCTCCTCAGATTTTGTTAATCCAATATACGATGGTAATTCACTGTATGAACCTAAAGCAGTATAAAATATATGTAAATCAAAGAGAGGATTTGTTCTGTCTGTAAATCATGTCACAAATCTGACCACTATTTCATGCGATGTGTTCTGATGTGTTTTCTCGGCTTTAAAATACTTAATTAGTATTATACCACATTTTCTTCTTCTCAAATTCCTGTATCAACAAGACATCGGATTTAACTGATACATGTATCTGAATGACATGATATGTACAATTGATAAGACTTACAGTATATTCGTATTGTTATTATATTCATTTATCTGGAATTTACCATGTTTTATTAGTTTGAAATAAAGTTTTCAGTCTGAGTTCATAATAATAAGTAACTCGACAGTAACCAGTGGAGTATGTAGGATATAATGTTTTTTTTTCAATTAATCGACGTATGTAAATAGTTTCAGTATTTTATAGTAACATTAGGTTTGGTATTTCTCCGTCTAAAGCCAGTATTTGCTCTGTACATTTCTTCGTCTGACGCTTTCCCCATATCGCCATCATCGTATTTGTGTTTTCCAGCTGCCCTGAGCGAATGTTTTATTACAGATTGTTTAAATGAAGACATTTTTGGGTAGTTACGTGCTTGTTTGAGTGTTCTTCTGTACGGACTCCTTTCCGTCCTGTGGGAAACTGACGCCGTAGTATTGCTCCGCAGACGTCCTAAACTGCCGCCCTTGTTAACGTGTGGGGCATTGGCATATAAATTCGCAATACAGTGACCAGATCCATAATGTTGTGACATATATCTCAAATTTTCTATTGGCTGGTTTTCGAGGGGTCTGCGTCTAAAATTAACATCGACAAATTCCTCTGTGCTCATATTATAATTTGGACCGTTTGTTTTACTTCTCCGATCGCTTTCATCTTCATGAATGGTCTCCTGGCGTTGGTTTACATCAAACTTTCCAAACGATTTGGTTCGTACAAATTTTTTCAGTTCAGATGAGAAACGGTTAGCATAACTTTTTAGGTCTTTCGTTTCGTTATATTCTTGTTTCGATTTTTCATGGATGTCTGCAATATATTGTTCAAAATCAGAGACCGTTATTATTTCAAAATCCTGTCTTGCCTCATCTCCTCTCGCATTTCTGTTCCTGATAAAACCAATGTTAATGTGTTAAAAAGTAAAATAAGCAGACAATGAGTTTAAGAGTTAATAAATTAAAAAAATGTTTAAAGCCGCATAATTTAGTGTTATATAATTACGACAAATGTTCTTATACAATTCCTCAAAATGAATATGAAGCATTTGTTACCCACAGTATATACAGTGTTCTGTTTGTTTGTTTGTATGTGTGAATGGGGTTGAACACCTCACTTTTAGCAATTTTTCAGCTTTATAATGTGGCCCATTTAAAAAGTTAAGAGTACCCTAGAGCTTTAGCCTAGATCTATTCCTCACTACAGCATATGGAACAGATTAGAGTATCCTAGAACTCTACCCAGATTCGTTCCTCACATATAACAGTTAAATGAGCCTTACCTCAGATTTATTCGCCAATACAGCACATACATGTAGTACACTAGAACTTTACCCAGATCCATTCTTTACCACATAACATAGAACAGATTACAGTACCTAGAGCTCTACCCCAGATCCATTCCTCACCACATAACATACATGTAGAACAGATTACATTACCTAAAGCTCTACCCCAGATCCATTCTTCACCACATAACATAGTACAGATTACAGTACCCAGAGCTCTACCCCAGATTCGCCACTATATATAGCACATAGAACAGTTAATAGTACCTTAATGCTTTACTTGAGATCTATTCGATACTACAGCAGATAGACAGTTAGAGTACCCTAGGGATCTATCCAGATTCATTCCTCACTACAGCACATAGACAGTTTAGAATACCCTAGGGCTCTATCCAGATTCATTCCTCACTACAGCACATAGACAGTTTAGAGTACACTGGAGCTCTACCCTAGATCAATTTTTCTTCACAACACATATAACAGTTTGAGTATTCCAGAACACTTTTAAGATCCATTCCTCATAACAGCATACAGAGAACAAATCTACCTTCGATCAGTTTAGAGCGCAGCTCTTACACCATAACCGTCCCTGACCATAGTGGCTCTACTCTAGAATAGTTTCTGTCAAAAGGAGCTTTATAATCGTTCAACCGTTAAAGCAAATTGAGAGCAACAGTACTGAAATTTTAGATGAACATTTAAAATTCTGGATGTAATTTACATTGTATGAAAATTTGCTAACATAAAATTTTTATTGTATATTTTTGGTGACGCATATTGTCATTGCCTCTAAGCGATGGGGGGATATACTATTGATTTCCGTATGTCCGTCATTCCGTTCGCAGCTCTTTGTGGACGCATTTCCTCTGAAACTGCTTGACAGATTTGATATTTGGTACAATTATTTTTTACGATTTGTAGATGTGCATACTTAACCGCCATTTTGAAACATAACCCTCACCTTTCAATTGATCAATAGAAGACAGAACAACAATTCACAAAAACTTATCGAAAATCAAATGACATATAGAACAAATATAATGGCATTAGCTATGGTCTTTGTAACAATCGTCCTTCAAAGTCAATAATTTTGAATCGCAAGATTTGGCCAACTGATATTTGACTGTTATAAATGGTTGCATAAAAACTGAACTAGCTTACAGTGGAGGTTTCTGTGTTTGCCACCAGCGTGTTAATGTGTAACAGAATATTAGGTTTTAATATAAAACAAAAAACATTTTCTGATCATGAAAGGCCTTAGCTGAGACATGGATTTTGGCCCAACGAAAACACTTTCGATTGTTTTTAAATTCATACAGAAATGCCATGACAATGTAAACATAACAAGTGTTCAAACAGCGCAATAATTTTACTAGTTACTTAGATCTGGCTTGGCACATTACGTGGACGTTACTTTATTACGTTTTATTCCCAAATGAGCTTCACTTGTTCTATTCTTTGACACAAAACAAACACATTTAACCTAAGACAAATATTTTTATTTAAAATCAAACATTGGTAGCATTTCTTATCTCCGCTTCATTTGAAGTATTGATTGGATCATTGTGTTGGCTGATGCTGTTGTAATTGGAATGTCTGAAAAATATTCCAGAACTGCATTCAATGTGGTAACAAATTGCAACAACAATGGTCGTATGGCTTTATATACAGATGTATTTGACTTCAGTTTAATAAAACATCTCAAATATAACTTATCCTCAAATCAAGTATAAATAAATCTAATTACAGATAAATTTAAAATTGAGAAAAAAATTAGGGATTTGAAGGAAACCTCAATTTGAGGTTTAAAATTGTAACAAGGTCTGTCTTGATCAAATTCAACCAAGGACTAAGTTTTCTGCCCTCCAACAATCAAGAAAAAAGAGTTTTAATCACCACTTTTACCACATACCCATGTCTCAGCTAATTATCAACCTTACAAATTATGAAAAGAATGCAGGATTCTGAAAAGGGTTTTCTTAACCTTTCTGGAATACGTTTGTCCAGTTTTTAATAGTTGACTTAGGTAATTGATTTCTCTGACGTATTTGTATCGTCTTTGTGTAGATTTTAATAAAACATTCATAGAGATAATTTTAACGTGTAAAAAGGGGAATAGCTGCATAAGGATTCCACAGTTATATTATGTTGTATAAAAATTACATACATGTATTTGATTTCTGTCACTTGACAGTGTGTTTTTTGTTCGGTGTTTTGTTATAACCTTCATATACCTCAATATATATATTTTGTTTATTAATGTGTTGTTTTTGTTTGATTTCTGTATTTGGTCGGTAGACAATTTCTATATTTTATTCACTTTTACTTCAACGCCTTCTTTCTCCAGTAGCAGTGAAATGCTGCATATTAACTATGCCTTAGAGATAACAAATGTGTTTGATCTTCATCGAAAGATCGACAAATTTCATAAATTTCAGCACTTTGCAACTACTTTTAATTGGAGGAGGAAGACACAGTATTTGGAGAAAGACCCAACCTCCGGTAGGAATTCTTGGCAATTAAGATTGGAGTCGAGTACACTACCCGGCTACCGATGCCCCAACTGGTGTTTTACGACAAGCGAGCAAAATTTCATTTCCAGTTACAAAAAAACTTAGCTAATAAATTAAGAAATAGATATTTGCAAGTGGGCTTTATGAGAATTAGGACATGGTCAGACACGAGGTGCTATTTCGCATATTTCGCATAGAGCCAGGTTGCAATAATCTACATCGATTTTAATACATAGTAAATTTTGTTTAAATTTCGAACGGCTGTAAGAAAATTTTTTTACTTGCCAAATAGGTTTTTTTAAACTAAACAAGATATATCCCAAAACAGCAGGTAAAGCAAATATAATTCGCATAAAATTTATCTTCGTCATTGTATTTAATATATTTTTCTCTTAAGAATAAATATTTAAAAAAAAATTAACAAAAATGTGTTGTTCCATTTTAGAATTTTTTCAGTTGAACTAGTAATGACGTCGGAATTCTGACTTTGACGTCCCATCATGCTCTAAGCTTATAAGAAACCTAAGGTGTTTTCAAAGGATATTAGAACAATACATAAAATCATTTCAATGTATATGACAACGGCTCTGTAAATGAACTTTGACTGAGGGAGAGGAAAATAGTTCTTATTTTGATATTTGACTGCGCCAAACTGTAGCATAGACAGTGGATTTATTATTCAATGGAATTTTAATATTGGAGCTGTATTTAAAAAGCAGTTTCATATAGAATTTATAAATAAATTTATTCAGATAATTTATTAAATGTATTGGGTATTTTTTTATCTGATTGTTCAAAGCCTATTTCTGGACTATTTTATGGGTGTAAGGGAGTTTCCATGAGTACCCTTCGGATTTTCGAAATTTGCAAAAAATTTTATCTGACATGGCACCCCGAAAATTTAATGTGATATACGTGAAATTATTCCGGTCGTTTTGAGGGGTCTCTCATTACTCAACGAAACTTGGTGCCTAAGTGAGAGCAAAAAATGTTAATAGTTTCCCCTATACAAAAATAATTAAGAGGCCGTTGTCAAGTTGAAGTGTTGATTTTTTACTTTGTTGTCTAAAAGTTTGTATGTCAATGATTTTATTAGTTCAGCCACTGCAGCTATAATGCTGTAACTTTCACTTTATTCTGTCAGATAACAGTAGACAATTAAAAAAATACATCTTTCTGTCTAAATTTTACTCAAAAACATTAAAATTTATGGTTTTAAGCACTAAGTTACATGGCCTTGAATGGCATAAAATTGTCAGATTTCCTTGTAGACAGAAACAACAAAGAATTTAAGAAAAAATTGCTAAATTACTCAAAGGAAAACAGAAGCGAAATTAATTTAGTTATTAAACACTATTGCAACTAAATAAATTTAATTTTGAACAAAAACCAAAAAGAAAAATACCTGTGTGTACTTCAACCCTTTAGAACAGCAAAAAACAGCGCATGGGAAATCTGCAAGATTAGGTTCTATATGATATTGCTCACAAATGTACTTTCCCAACCAAATCCATGATACTGTTTACCCAAAAAGCATGCAAAGCCAGTAAAATATGGTTTGTATTTTATTTATATCATTAATTTTTGTCTGAAAAACTGATCCAGTAGCAACAGATAGAGTCGGGTCATAATCTAGCACGCACTTTTCCCCCAAAACAAATTATGATTGCATGACCATTTCTACAAGATGTATTTAAATCCAGCATTTTTCCTCAAATGCTTAATTTTACCAAGGGGAAACACTTGTAATCAACATTCATATTTCTGCCTTTTAGCAATTAACAAAATAGACACTAATAAAGTTAAAACCTTGTCAACCAAGGGAGATAATTGTAGGCACTGAAGAATGTAAACAAACTATAAAATGAAGCTTTAATTGTAAATATATGACATTGATCCATATTTAAAGAACAACATTAGAAGATAATAATCCGATTCCTATTTTAGAAATACAATCACAGAAAAGTCTTCATGAGATTACAAAGATAGCTTAAACATTGTTTGTGGGGGGGGGGGGGGGGGTGCACATGTAGATGGAAAAAGCCAGGATATGCGCATATATATATAAAAGTGACATATCAGTAGGTGGAGTGGTTTCATTTGGTAACCATGGACCTTGTACACAATAAATGCACTTGGTTACTAATTTTAAAAACATGTTTTTTTGCTTTCACCATTTATTTCAAATTCTTGTATTGATGTTTACTTGTTTACAATATATGGTTACAACATCATAGCATTATGACGTCACAGTTTGCATGATGTCACAAAGGGTACTTCAAAAATCCTGGCTGTGTAAATCTCTTTTTTAAGAAACTCCTTTGGAAATATTGCTATTTACCTATTAAAAGTCAGTTGAATTTTAGTAAATACAAATGTACACCCATTTCTGAACCATAATTATTTGATTTATATATTGAGTACTGTTTAAGAATGTTTGATTGTGAAATTAATACAAAAATTAGATAGTAAATGTAAAAATTTGTTCTAAAAGATAAGTAATGTGCCCATTTTTCTTCTTAAAAAGGTAAAATTTTTATAACTTTGGAATTCAGTATTGATATTATTTAAAGATATAGCCTTCCTATGGTTTATTATGACATATATATAGGTTGCGAAAGCGAAAACTTATCATCCAGCTATAGATATAATGACACATGAAAATTGTTGATTTTTTTTTAAATCAAGTGTCGAGTTGAACAATTGAAAGCGTTAAAGTTTGTTCATAAAACAGGTTGAAATGGCTTTATTTTATTTCGGAATGAGATGAAACTTGGTAGATTTGCTCGTAATATGGGGAACAAAAATAAAATACAGTAAAAAGTATGAAAATTGAAAATTTTGTTTTCAATTTGACAACGGCTCTGTAAATGAACTTTGACTGAGGGAGAGGAAAATAGTTCTTATTTTGATATTTGACTGCGCCAAACTGTAGCATAGACAGTGGATTTATTATTCAATGGAATTTTAATATTGGAGCTGTATTTAAAAAGCAGTTTCATATAGAATTTATAAATAAATTTATTTAGATAATTTATTAAATGTATTGGGTATTTTTTTATCTGATTGTTCAAAGCCTATTTCTGGACTATTTTATGGGTGTAAGGGAGTTTCCATGAGTACCCTTCGGATTTTCGAAATTTGCAAAAAATTTTATCTGACATGGCACCCCGAAAATTTAATGTGATATACGTGAAATTATTCCGGTCGTTTTGAGGGGTCTCTCATTACTCAACGAAACTTGATGCCTAAGTGAGAGCAAAAAATGTCAATAGTTTCCCCTATACAAAAATAATTAAGAGGCCGTTGTCATATGTATCAAATTGAAAAACAGATGGATCATTGTTTCCTGATTAAAGCTTAAGTCGTTTTATGCGTTTAAATGATTAGTATATAAACTACGTACCGTATTTTTCTCACAACACAAAACGAAATTGCCGACAAAAGCACCACGCCAAATACTGCCGCCAACACCACGAGTAATAACCAGTCTAAAATTGTGAAAAAAAAACAACTTATTTGTCCGTGAATGTTGTTAAATGGTTGATTGATTGGATATTTAAACCTGTATGTTGTAAATATTGTCTGTATTTTGCGTTTTAATGTTATTTTCTATTTTATTTCACAACTTTGAAATTTTTGAAAAGTATATTTTCACAATGTCAGTTTGTATGTTTTTTTCTCAACTTAATGTCAAGAGAAGTTCTTTTCATGATTTATGACATTGTCGTCAGCTTGATCTTTTATATTGTGAACGATTTCACACAGGTTAACGCAATGACGGCAATTTGACAGTGTTGTTAATAAGCGAACTAAACTTATGTGTTTGGAGAGTGCCATGCTTCTTGCACTGTAAAGACACCTTACATAGATGTCGATAAGAATAGGCTCGTTGTAGCCGCTAAAAAAGGCCAAATTTTCCACCCATACCCATACACCATAGTTTTACAGTGGCAGTCAATCTTTAACGCATTCATTTATTGTTTATAAACTTGTTCTTGTCCTGAATATAGCTTAAATACTGCTAAAGCAGAAAACATTCAATCAATCTAAAAAATACTTTCAAATGTATGCCTTGTACTGGAGCAACACTCAGTGGATATTTTTGTTTGTTGTCGTACTGGAATGATAAGTTACGGTTAGAAATATCATCCATCCTGGGTTCATTATTCCGACTCCATTTTTACTAGGACTTGTTCTATCTATAATAGGCTATCTCCTTAGCCAAAAGTAGCAGTTACAAATTTTAAAGTCAGCCTTCACTAGATCAGGAATCGAACCCAAGATATCCCACAATAAGCACGGACGTCAATTAAGTAAATGATAATTACAAACGTGGCAACACATTACATAGATATGGTGTAAACTAGGTAGCCATGTTTGCTCTGAGATTTCAGACTTTTGTCTATACCTGGCCCAGCTGTCTGAAGCTCCGACTGTTGTACTGTTGTTATCTCACTAGCAGTTGTTTCAGGTGTTTGAGTTGTTGTAGTAGTAGGTGCAGCTGCAGTTGTCGGTGTATCTGTAGTTGTCGGTGTAGTTGCAGTTGTGGGTGTAGTTGTTGTAGTAGTGGGCGTAGTTGTAGTAGTGGGCGTAGTTGTAGTAGTGGGTGTAGTTATAGTTGTCAGTGTAGTTGTTGTGGTGGGCGTAGTTGTTGTAGTGGGCGTTGTTGTAGTTGATGGTGTAGTTGTTGTAGTGAGTGTAGTTGTAGTTGTTGGCGAAGTTGTTGTTGTTGGTGTAGCTGTAGTTGTGGGTGTAGTTGTTGTAGTTGTGGCTGTGGTACTAGTTGGCGTTGTTGTAGTTGTGGCTGTGGTTGTTGTAGTGGGCGTTGTTGTAGTTGTTGTGGGTGTAGTTGTTGTAGTTGTGGCTGTGGTTGTTGTAGTGGGCGTTGTTGTAGTTGTGGGTGTAGTTGTTGTAGTTGTGGCTGTGGTTGTTGTAGTGGGCGTTGTTGTAGTTGTGGGTGTAGTTGTTGCAGTGGTTGTAGTTGTAGAAGTGCGTGTAGTTGTAGTTGTTGGCGTAGTTGTAGTGGGTGTAGTTGTTGTAGCGAGTGCAGTTGTAGTTCGATCCAATCTTTGATGATTACATTCATTAGCGGTAGACGCTGAAGGAGCTGCAAAGAAAAAACTATAACATTGCAGACTTGAAGTCATAGCTTTCATCATCTCCGGGTACTCCGGCATCATCCACAAATAAAAACTGGTCGCCATAATATGGCTTAAAAATTGCTGAAAGTGACGTTAAACTCTATTCAAACAAACAAACACAAATGTTAAGTATACAAGGAGTTCCTGTAAAACCAGCGGTGCTAGTTCATTTTCATTTTAAAATAAAAGGAACTTCGAAGCATAAAGCACAGGATTGTATACAGCTTAGCAGCAAATACGGCTAAGGTAACTTAACTAAGAAATTTGAATGAAGCGACTACGTATGGCTTTATGGGGGTATTTTTAGTGTTTATTGTAAATTTCGTAAGATCATACCGACCGTACCTGTAATAAATGTTTCCTAGATCAGGTAGATGAAGCACGTTTTTTTAAATTATATTATCCACAATTTAAAGCGAAAAAATGTGTTTTTACATATCAAGTCCTCAACTTTTCAAAATTTGAAATGAAAATTATTTGGATATTACATAGTAAATGTCCTGAAATTTTAGTTTGTCAATTTTTACATATGACATTTTGTATACTTTATTATTTGTCGTTGGTTCTCCGGTTTGCAAGTTTCTTGGACTTTGATTTGTGGATTGCCTTTTTGACAGTTTTCGTGGCGTCCAGTATTTTATTATTACCTTTATTTCGTCCATGTTATGTCTTTCATTATATTTTGGACATTTTGCACTAGACATAGGAGAACTCATGTTAGCACCGTCTATTGATAGGTTCTGCAGAATCTCTAACAGTGATATATTTGTACGTTTTATACAGATGAAATGAAGATTAGCCACTCAGTTGTTCTATCTTACAAAAACACGTGTTTTTAATATATACTGACTCAAAAAAGAAACACAAATTACAAAAAATTGGAATTTTACTTCATATATTATTTAAAAAGATTATCATATAAATAATTGATACAGAAATGTAAAAATTGGCACACTTCCTGTTCATGAGTTCTTTTACCATGGAATATAACATTTTGTCGCATATTGTCAATAAATCACGCAAAAAATGTCAGTATCTGTTGTGCCCACCATTTGCTTGTAACACAGCCCTTACTCTTCTTGGTATGGATTCAATTTTAAGCGTTGAGTACGAACACGCGGTATCCGTTGCCACTCATACTGAAGTGCCTGCTCTACTTGTTGAAGATTTTGCGGCGGTGGTTGTCGTTGGCGCACGTACCGATAAAGTTCATCACACGCATGTTCAATTGGGTTAAGATCCGGAGATCGTGATGGCCAACGGATCACACTGACATTTTGTTGCTCTAAAAAATCTACTGTTACACGTGCTGTATATGGTCGGGCATTGTCGTTTTGACAAATTTCTCTTTGAATGTCAATTACGGGCAATAAATGCGGTCGAAACAGCGTTAAGATTGCCTTGGATATGTATCAGCTGTGTGTTCCTGGCGTAAGAGATAGCGGCCCACATCATAACACTGTCTCCGCCAATTGTCTCTTTCTAAAACACAGTTTTGCGCAAAACGTTCATTTCGGTACCTGTTCACTCGTATGCGACCATCTCGCTTTTCAAGCTGAAAACGTGACTTATCGCTGAACCACACTTTTTCCAGTTCTGTAAATTCCACACACGAACGGTAGTACACCATCTAACCCTTGCTCGGCGGTGTTGGCGTCTCAGTGTTGCTCCGCAATCCACGAGAGCGTAACCGATTGCGTACTGTCTGTGGTGATATACGGCGCAAACCAGGGACGTTTACAGCTGTTTCTGTTGCAGCTATAGTCCTGTTCCGTAGATGGAATAATCTAATGTAACGATCCTGCGCCCGAGTTGTAACACGTAGTACTAACACGTAGTGCACGCAGTACCAAGCTGCTGGTAGCGTCTCCAAAGGCGTGAAATTGTGCTACGATAAAATTTTACGTTCTGTCAACAGCATTCTGTGATTCCCCGGCCTCGATTCGACCGATAACGATATTCCGGGTAGTAGCATCTAACCTTTGCATAGCGTCACCTCATCAGAATTTTATTTTACTAATGCAGTCAAGAAAAGAAATAGCGGGGTTTTATACCGATTGTCTGAGTTAAAAAAATACCCATAGTTTGCATGTTTTAGCAATGCGTAATTCATAGTGTGCTCCAGATTTCGACCCAGTCGTTCACGGGTGGATGAAATTAAATGTTTTCACCTTGAAACCTTTAATTAAGGTGTAATTATGATGTTGTGAATATATATTTGAATATTTATAGGTTATTTATCCGCAACAAAATGATTTGAAAAATTTTATCCGATGTTGAGTTTCTTTTTTGAGTGAGTATATTAGAAATGCTTAAATATAACGCGCATCGTCGCCAATAAGAAGGTGTTGATAATGAAGTCATTCTTATCATGCATGGACACTAAACTGCTGTACGCTCGTTACCACAGAATTTCAATGACTAAAATCAGTATATAATCCTGTTCATATTAATCATACCGTTGCAAATGAAGGAAAGTGTATTACTGCATACTGTCGGACGGAGAACATAGTTTGCTGGGCCTGTGTAAGCTAATGACTGACAGGATCCGTCTGCTAAGGAGTTGACTAGTATAAAAAGAAATCATGAGATTATCGAAAATACTTAATAACTTTCATATGCGCGATCTCTTAAACCCGATAATTGCACGGTCTTTACTAAAATAGTTTTTCTATATCAATTAAGATTTTATGGCGTTGAAGTAATTCAAACATGGTTTTGGACCTTATTTAATTTCTGAGTACACCGACAGACTTTACTCAGACAAATTAATACAAGATAGTATTTATCATTTTTTTTTTTTAATGTGATTAAAAATTTTCCAAAAATGTGTGTATTCATATATATATAATGTTTTTCAAACAATTAGGTTTTGCTTGATTACGGGTTCCAGTCGCTTCTTCTTTTTTTATTCATGTAACGATGTAAAAGTAATACACGCAATGGCAATTTTATATGTGTTATATTTGTTGTCTGAATATGCTATGTGATCTTTTATACTAAATTTGCCTAATTAGTTTTTATTAAAAATTTTACATATTCTGATGTGTGAGGGGCCTCGGTGGTCGAGTGGTCAAGGTAGTTCGTCTACTATTGATCACGTGGTCTGTCAACACTGAGATTGCGGGTTCGATTCTCACTGCAGGCAAGCTGTACTCGACTCCAATCTTAATTGACAAGGATTGCCAGTTTTCCTACCGCAGGTCGGGGGTTTTCTCTGGGTACTCCGGCTTCCTCCCCCAATAAAAACTGGACGCCATGATATAGCTGAAAAATTGCTGAAAGTGGCGTTAAACACCATTAATCAATCATCAATCAATATTCTGATGTGTTGATGAAATAGTTAATATATCTGCAAGAAAACAAATGATGCTCATTAAATTTCCCAAATTCCCTTTTGTGCCATTTAAGGGTTTTGTTTATGTCTGTTCCCGCGTTGCGTTATTATAACTATAGAACATTTAATCAACTATAGTGGCCTCCCAACTGAATAAAATATAATATAGCTACTAACCAACATGATATGTGTCCATGCTTTGAAACCCACCGCAGGTTTCACCCACGTTTCCGGGACATCTTACATCGCAACCGGTGTTGACTCCAAAACTAGTAGACAATGTGAAACATTTACATGATGAGACCTGTAAATCATACAGACAACTTGGTTCAGGATAGAAGCATTCGAAGGCAGATTTGACACGAATGATTTTATAACCCAATAACTGAGAATGCATGATTCAGTTTTAGGTAATATATATTATCAGACTAACCAATTCAGGTTATTAATTTAATTATAAAAAATGTACTCTCAAAAAAAAAGAAAGTATAAATAAATAACTAAATATACAAAATATTATAAACTAATTTTATTTGTATTGACTTGTTGTTTATGTCAATAAGATGTGTATAAATAGTAGTCGAACGCGTAATTCATGTGTAAACTTAGATGTACCTAAGCAGATAGATATAGGGTCACTGTAATCAGCCATTTTAGCTGCAACTGAGGTTATTAACGTTGCACCATCCACCATAATAGTAGATAGATTTTGATACTAATATCAAAACTAAGAAACAACCCTTTAACTTCCAGATAAAAATAACGATACCGCCATGGCACATGGTCTCTACATTTATTTATGCCATCAATGTGATGGACTTCCCGACAATGTTTACAAATTCTCAATACAAGGCCTTTGCAAGATAACGGTACAGAATTTCGCATTTTTTTATAAGACGACATACGCAAGCAAGACGCCCTCTATAAAGGTTATCTTAACAGATCAGAGGCGCCAAAGAGGGTGTATTAATCTTACATAGTGTGACCTCGTCTTCTATAGAGAAGTGTATCTTTCAGCGATTGGTGACGTTACTTCTTAAATGCCCAAGTAAACGAACAAAATGCCAAAAATTATTTTTTATTTTTATTTTTGGAGTATATTTATTAGTCTCTTTTATTAGTCAGTCAAATTCTGGTATACGTAGATTAAGCTGTTTGTGGTAATAAAACCAAATGACAACACAGAATGTGAATTTAAATATTCGTCGACAAGGATTACGTGCAGTAATGTCAAATATATGTGTACTTACCAAAACACCAATCTGCTGATTATTTCCACAAAATTTCAAACATTCCAACATCTGATTGTTACTGATACCTGTTTTGACACTGTCAGGTATACGGTCTAATTTACAACCTGTAAAGGAGAAAACAATGATGTAATGATGTTTACCTTTAACTGCCCGAAAGCGACCACAAAAGTAACATAAGGACGACTTCAAGGTAACGGTCAGAAAACTTTGTTTTCCTCGATTCAAGTGAAAAGTGGCAAGATTTCCTGTAATTTTTCTGTTTCTTGTTCCACGTTTTTTTTTCCGTTTATAAATTTTGTTTCGCGACATGTCGTCAAGACATTTTGTACTATGCATGTATTAGACAGACATTGCGCTTCGCCGTTAACCCTGGCAAACCAAACACTTTTTCATTACGGAGTTATTTCCCTGTCCAAAAGAAAAAGCTTGCGTGATTATTATCTTTGAAACCGTAAAAGATATCGAAATGAAAGTTGTTCCAACGTGGTCAGTTATGGATAGCGATTCATTGTTATCGCGCAAAGAATTTGACGACTCCTTATAGGAGTAATTTCCGCTTATTTATTGCAAATAAAATTTTTAACCATTGTAACTCCTAAACCAGATCAGATGGAGACATGGGGTTTCAATGTTAGTCATCATTGACATTGACCTTGAAAAAGGTCACAATATCAAATGTCAAAGTTACATTGACCTTGAGTTGTGTGCTATTCTCCTGAACTATAAGAGCAACAGAAGTAAATCTTACCAACATGTAGAGCATATTAAGGTCTTGAAAGGTCACCATAAATGATTATACTTTTGTAAGAGTTATCTCCCCTGGATCAATAAAAAATATATTGTAAATAGCAAATTCTCAGCACTGTAACGGATTTTGACCTCGGACCTTCTCTGTTATTGATTGTTGACCTTCAGCAAGTTCAAGGTCACAAGTTGGAAGGTCAACATCAAGTTTCTTTTTTGTAATTTTTCGTTGTTCTTGTATTTGAAGTGTTTTTTTCTCTTATAAAGTTTTTCTTTGGATGAATAATAGATGTAAAACCCAAAGGTCAAAGGTCAAGGTCAATTAAGTCCTTAAACTTTATTTTTATGACCTTTTTAATTTGAAAAGATGAGAATGGCTATTTCTGTATATTTTTAAATTGGATTTAATTTAATTATAAAAGGGGTTTAGGTCAAGGTCTCAGTGTCCTACAATTTGACCTTTTTTTATAACAAGGATCTAAAAGGTTTTTCATGTTAAAAACATAATAATGTTTCTGGGTTGATTTCAAGGTCTTTTATTTAGGTTCTTTTAAGTTACTTTAATGGAAAGCCTCTTTTTAAATATTTTTTTATTTTGCTGTTTTGGGTTTTTTTGATTGTTTATTTTTAGCTTTTGTTTTGTTTGTTCTAATTTTACCCGAGTTATAAGTTGCTTTCAGCGAGCTAATATGAGCTGCTAAAAAGCATCTTGTGGCCTTTGATGGGATGTGAACTTTTATTTTAACTTTTTAACAATATGTTGCATTTTTAAGTTATGCCTGTCGGATTATATGCAGCATATTTTCGATATAGATTTTTTGATACTTTTCATACATGTTTAGCTCATACCATATCCTTCTAAACAAAAGTAATACTAAAATTCTACAATATTAGGTGGTAGAGGTGTAGACAGTGAGGATGGCTGGCTCTGCATACCTTACCTAAATAAGCTGGCCATGGAGTACCCAGCCATATTGCAGCGTTCTGTTTATTACAAAATGAGATAAATGTAAAGAACGTAGATCCGTACTCTAGCAGTGTACCGGATAAGTAGGTTGAGCAGTACGTTGATGCGGCCGTCCAGCCGTCACCGTCAGAAACATAGTACAGGGTACCATGACAACCTGTTTAAAGCATAATAAAATTGATATACATGTTTTAAGATATTGTAAATAAGCAAGACAATATTGGAGATCAATCGACATCTTGGTTCACAATATATACTCAACAGTTCAGTACGTCTTCAAATTTTATAGACTTTTCTCTTCGCCTAACCCACTTCAATCGGACTGAATTTTAAAACAAAGCACATGAAAAAGCTATGTTAATAAAAAAAAATTTAAAAACATACAAATGTTTTTATGAAGACTAAATATAAAAGGGTAATTTAGTCTACAAACTAGTGTTTTGCAAATAACCCCCAGAAACTTGCTATATCCAATACATCAAATAGCAAGTAAAACAGTTTTAAGTTCATTAAAAGTGTATTCCTATAATTTACATGAGAAGAAAGTAACAGTAAATAAACACGTTTAGTTTCAACGAATACATTCAATTTATGTAATTAGCTACGCCAATAATACATGTATTATATGTTACCAGTAACCCCCATGGAATATTTAACCTGGGATAGATTTTAGGTATGGAATATTGAGCCCCAATGTGAAATTCACACGTTGTGATGATATTATGAACCCGTTACTTACGCATTACTTTATTTAAAAAAATTGGGGCTACTACGTTTTTTTACCATTCAGTCATTATTCACCCCCCCCCCCCCCCCAAAAAAAAAGGCATAAAAAAACAACTAAACCCAAAACAAACAAAAACAAAAAACAAATATGTATGATTGTGTTGGGATGCCAACACAGAATGTCTCCCAAACGAACCCCCATTGCCACTTTACTTGGGCATTTTGTTGCCACTATACTTGGGCATTCTGAAAATCCCCAAATAGATAGACATGATATTCTTAGATTGTGCATTAAAATCTATCTACATATCAAATTTTGTTGCAATCGGACTAAGTTGACGTTTGTGTGTGTGTGTGTGTGTGGGGGGGGGGGGGGAGTGTGGGTAAACGGCTGCCATTTTTTTTTTGGCAAAAATGCTCAGAATAGTTAGCTGTATCTGTATACCAATTTTTATTGAAATTGCTCTGGCCATTACTGAGATCTATCAACGGCCGCCATTTTTAAAAACTTTAAAACGGCCGCCATTTTGAAACCGGAAGTCGGACAAATATTTTAAAAGTAGTGGCACACTCAGGGTACCATAATCTACCTGTGTACCAAATTTCGTCGAAATCGGATGACGTTTACATTTTTTCATTTTTAAGGGGGTTGTGTTTGGATGGCGGCCATTTTGAAATGTCGTTCGCGTCCATTTTTGGGGGGGCAAAAATGCTCAGGATAGTTAGCTGTATCAGTATACCAATTTTTATTGAAATTGCTCTGGCCATTACTGAGATCTGACAACGGCCGCCATTTTTTAACACGGCGGTCATTTTGAAAATGGCGGCCACTTTAAAAATTCCAAAAGTGGATTGCAAAACTTCAGGTCACCCTTAACACATTCTCAAAGTTTCATCTTGATAAGACATTGCTTCTCGGAGAAATGTGTCGGACAAGATTAAACGGAAAGAAAAAAGAAAACAGAAAAAAGAAACAAGAAGAAGAAGAATAATAACTAGAATTGCCATTGCGAGCAATAGCAGATGTCGCCCCGAAATTTTTTTTTTCCGTCATGTGAATTCCAAAATCGATGATTCCATGTTGTTCCCCACATCAAATTATCTCTAGAAGTTGATTTTCATTGAATTCCGACAATGTTGTATTTTTTAACGTAACTCGGCAGCCATCTTAAAAATGGCCACCATTTTGAAATTTTTCGTAATATGAATTCCAAGATGTAATGGTGACGGTGCTTTGTGTAAAGTTTGATTGGAATCCATCAATGCATAGCAGAGAAATGGAGGCGACAAAAAACCTCCATTTCCCCATAGGCTTCTATGCATATGTAACGTGGCGGCCATCTTGGAAAAGGTGGCCATTTTGGAATTTTTTGATATGTGAATTCCAAGATGTAATGATGATGGTGCTTTGTGTAAAGTTTGATTGGAATCCATTAATGCATAGCAGAGAAATGGAGGTGACAAAAAACCTCCATTTCCCCATAGGCTTCTATGCAAACGTAACGGTTGTGGCTGCGGCCACACGGTGTGAAATTTTTTTTTCAAACTTTCCTGTCTTCTTGAGGTTGATGAGGTCCAACTTCCTATAAAAAAAACTTTGGAATATCTCAAACCATGGTGAAGCTATTGTAGAAAAATCATTTTCCCATAGGCCCCATGTTAAATCTATTTTTAGCCATGGCGGCCATCTTGTTTTTCCGTTCCGCCCCAAAATCATCTCAAACCTGTATCTCATTATGGTCTTCCATCATACCAAGTTTGGTCCCTCTGTGCTTCTAGGTTTCCGAAAAATTAAGGAAAATGCCCAAAATCACTCATGCATAACTTTCTGGTTTCCATGGAGATGGTTCCACATATCACCATTTTTAAAGTTGATTGCACAACTTCAGATAGTGGTTCTACTTTATGCCATGTGATGTTCTAATCCAATCAGCCATCTCCGAGTTATCAGCCGGACAAAAAGTGAGGAAGAATAATAATAATAGTGAAAAAGAAACAGTAGAATAACAATATGTCGCCCCGACAAAGTCTGGGGCGACATAATAAGAAACCGGACAAAAACAATATGTCTCCCAAAACTTCGTTTGGGAGACATAATAAAAACTAGAACAAAATTTCTGAAATAGAATTATAGAATCCCCAACCATACTTTTCATGGGCCACCTGGCTTTGCTGCAATAAACTTAATTATGTCCATCTGTTGCTCTGTGAAACTCTTAATATAATTCCGATATAAATGTAAAGTGTCAGAGGCAAATTATACTTTGAAAGAAAAATAACAAGGAAACTGAACGAACAAAATGAGCAGACATAGGACCTATGGTAAAAGTTTGTTGAAATATTCTCTTCTAAAACCGGTTAACCAATGGAAACAAAACTTACTAGCAATATTGTTTGGATGGTCCTCTTTCAAGTTTATTGAAAATTACAGGACTTAGTTTAACATCAGGTAAATGCCATCTTCATTAAAATCAGATGAGAGATACGGGCTAATAAAAGCCTCTAGTTTGGGTTCACGCCACTTGTAGCCATGGTTTCATCTACATGTATATTGTGACGTCCAATTTTTAGGAGAGAGGAGTCAGAGTACATGGTAGATAAAACTGGCAATCCTTTAGCTTGTGAATTAAGATTAAAATCGGAGTCAACCACATCCTGCACGCAGTTAGACTCGAGTTCAAAGCGTCGGACAACCCATTTGATCAATAGTAGCTGACTAACTACCTTAAGGGGATACAGGGCAAGGCATTGTTTTTGACCTCAAGGTCAGCGGGCTCACAGATATCTAGCTTTGATATGTAGAAATTGCATATCACCAAAATAGCCTTGATAGCCACAATTATTTAACTTTGGGATACAAGCTTGTGAAGAATGCATATGTAGCTTCATTTTGAACTCATCACAACATTTTCAATGAATTAATCATGAATTTATATGTTCCAACAGTTGAATTTAAGTATAGAAATGAATGTATTAGCCCGGGAATTTCCTAGCTAAGTTTGTTTAGGAACTTTGGATGACAAAAATCTCTTTTTATAACATTTATAAAAACCTTTTACAGATAGTAAACGTTCTATTGTCCTGTTGTAAATATGTTGTATATTAATAGGAAATGACGAATTATGGCGGATTTAAAACTAAGTACAATTTATAAGAATATATAGGCTTACTAATTTTATTTTTGGTATTTCACTAATAAACGATGTCCGTATTTTAATAGAAAATTTACGACAGCAAGTTTTATTTATTTACCCACTTAAACAATAGAAATCATATCACATTTAATGAACGTATTTTCTGATAATCCGAGTTGTAAGTTTATTTAACTTTTTTTACAGAAGATAATCGGAGTTTACATTAGACTACAAAATGAGTTTTTTGTTGTATAATAAATGTGGATTTTGTAAAAAAAAAAAAATTTGTGCCCAACATATTGTGATGTGCATAACAGTATTATATTATATTAATCGAATAGTGTTTTATAAACACAATACGTCTTCTTATTTACTGTAAAACTCGATATGTTAATATTGAGAACAACTTGTTATATATAACAATAACTTGTACATATAACAAATGGTTTTTTGTGCGAACATGGGGCATAAAAGCATAAGATTAAACACCCTTAATTTTGAACACAAAAACACAAGTTTGAATGAAAATCACAAGTTTTGTAATTATTTTATATAGCAAGATTTTCAAATATTGCAAAGGTTATCCTTTAAGAGTTAAAATCACGCTAGTACATTACTGTTTTATACTTACGTGAAACCAGAAAAAATATTGTAAATAAAGATGATAAAAAGTTATCCATACTTCCTTCTCTGCATATTACTTTTATTATTTCTAACTCAAATAAATACAATGCGGATATTTGAGGATTAAATGAATTAAAATAAAAGCGGATCTAAAATGGTCATTCTATCCTGCCCTTGTAATGAATGGAATGTACATTTTAAAAAATCCGTATTTGAAATAGTAAACAATTTAAGTGCGATGCGTTACTGTGTATTATCACTGTCTTGCAGTCGGCTTACAACAAAGACGTCAAGATGGCATAGAAGTCGATTCTATGCATTGCTTCTGTTACTATGAATGATGTAAAGTAAAATACCAAAGACTGTCTACGTGTATACTAGGCTACCAAGGATTGTCTATATGTACACCAAGCTACCAAATACTGTCTACGTGTAAATCAGGATACCAGATCTACTGTCTACGTATCAAGTGGGTTAGCAAAATCTGTCTACATGTAAATGAAACTACCACTGACTGTCTACGTGCAAAGCAGGCTATCACAGATTAAGTGTAAACCAGATCAGATGCTGTCTACGTGTAAACCAGACTACCAGAGACTGTCTACGTGTAAATTAGGCTAAAAAGGACCGTCTACGTGTAAACATGGCTACCAAAGATTGTCAACGTGTACATCAGGCTACCAAAGACTATCCACGTGAAATCAAGACAACCACAGACTGTCTACATTACAGTTTTTCAGTCCTCTTTAACTAACGCTGACGTCACAAAAGTGACTTCTTTTCGGTGTTTTGTTTGTTTGTTTTCATTTAATATTTCAATCGTTTCTATAAAGCCCCAAAGCGCAAAAATGGAAACAATCGACTACGAGATGGATGTGTCATACAAAATATTTGTTATACTTATATATAGAAACTGTCTCATTGATCATTTTTGCTGTTGACTCTCTTTATTATGGTGTTTCAGATAAAAGCAGCGAACACAAAATTATCAGAATAACTGTTAAGGTGTAGAATTTCTATTGGAGTCATTGATACGTTTGGTCACGTTATAAATTGATCTTGTCTTGATGAGAATTAAAGCTATACGCAGTGTTTATTATAGTTTTCTACACACACACACACACAACCACACACATAAACGAAAAATGGTTACTTAAAAGCAATGACTCCTATATACAGTTTAATGACAATTTCAGTCATGGACTAACTTATAGCTTATACGATTTTTCTGTTTCTTGTCTTTCTCTGTATACATTTCCCGATAATAGTATAAAAGTCGTTGCAGGGCAATAACTTCTTTTCTTGTTATTTTTCATAGATTAGGTAATGGAAAAGTTTGTACCCTCAAAGGAAAGGAAGACATATTAAAAATGTCATTACATCTCTGTTAGCTAAGATATATTAAATAAAATTCTGAAACTAAATTTCATAAAACATTTTCACATAAAATTAATTAAACGCGACCTACATTCTTAATTCATTAATAATATTATAATTTCTCCTTTTATTGGAAATACACAAAAGTTTGTAAAGCTGCAAGTTATCATAAAAGCATTTTTATAAAATATACACAAGACAGAAAAAGTTCTTTGGAGTATTTAGTACATATCGTCGTCATTAGTTCCATTCTTATGTTGGCTGTTTCTAAACAACTTATTGTTTGAAAGTTCGTTTTGAACATGCTCATTCGGTCCAGACTGTCTACGATTGCCACGGCTGTTCTGATCAGAATTGCGCAATGCATGCAATTCGCCCATACTTCCGGTTCGATTATACGGTCCATTATTTGGTCCTTTGTAGTTAAGTCCTCCATTAGTGTCGTAAGAATCGCCCATAGGCCCTCCATTTGTCTCCTGATTTCTTACATTTGAAGGCTGATAAACCTCATCATAAGCAGGTTCGTGCGAATTTTTTTTATGTGACATATTTCCAGTTGAAATATTTTCTTGAGGTTTTTTGTGAACCGCGGTATAAACCGGAATCAAATCGCGGTCCAAATCGACGCCTTCACTATCAAAAGCAACAAGAGGTAGAGGGTCCTTGTTTCTCATATCGGCATTGTGGTAACCAGACGATTCTCTAAAGGCATTGATAATATCGTCATTCCTGCTGCCGTTAGCCACTCCTGTTCTCGGTTGTATGCGTAGTCTGTCCTCTTTCTGTTTTTTACTTTTTCTGACAAAATATCATGAGAAAATAGAATGTTGCGAACGAAGGAAAACAACGAATCAAAAGTAAACTGAGATTCGCCAATCAGTACCAATAATGTGTGTTAAAACAAGGCAATATACATGTAGAACCACTGCCATTTGTGGCGCGTATTTGTATTCGACTATATTTTGTTTAAGGGTTTGCGCTTATATTAGTTTGCTTTGAAGAATAAAACAGGAAATCTTTCTCTATATTTGTTGCTTTAAATGTCGATAATTATTTATGTATAAGACACGTGTTGTGTTTGTTGTTTGTTTCCTGTTGACAAAATCAGGATTAAAACAGGGGTGCTAAATACTTATCCGGGTGCCGACTAGGGATACTCACAGACAGGAAAGTTTTATGTGGCGTCGTTTTTGTGTCTCGCTCTTAAAATACCCAAGCTACAAGAGTTCAATTCTTCGTCCATACCATACCATTGTTTTTTTTTGTCAGCGCCATTTAATGTTTTTGGGCCTTGATTTATTGTGTGTACATTCTGTTTCCGAATAAGCTGAAATTATTCTCTCTTGTTGTCAAGCAGCCATCCAATCAACAAATTTATGTAAGCGTGAAATGAATGATACACGTTTACTTTTAAATATAATTATATAGACATATAATATGGAACACATTTATAACTTTTGTTTTAAAATACATAAATGCTTTGCGCAAACAGGCAAAAATACTGTTTCTTACAAGAAGTATCAGAAACTGTTTTAACTTTTCATCGTAAAATGATTGGGTCATTGACCGTCATGTGACACCGTAGTTGGCTTACTTAAACACAGATTGGTGTCATAATTTTTTTAATCGCTTTAAAAATATGCCAGCCGGAATGGGTGATCTATATCACAGAACATCAAACACTCTGTTAAAGGCAATACATTACAGTCACTGTCGCCGGAAACTGTCGTGCAGTTGTGTCTGGTTTAAACTAGTTTTATGGTCACAATAACTTTCGATGACTTATAAAAAATCAATGACTGAATATGTTTCATTTTGTAACTAAATGTCATTTAAAAAATATGTTATAGGCATGTTAAAGCGTTTACAGAAATTTTGTATGAATTGTTAAATTCAAAACGAATTATACAGGAATGTGATTATTCAGGTACATCTATTTAACTACAAATATCCCATGTTAATATTTGGATGTTTCAACATGTAAAAACAATATTTTTATATCTTTTCATATACTAGTATTTTGTTTTGACAAAAAAGTGCTTTCATGGAAGGACGAGTTGTCCGTGATTGTGTGCTTCTTTTCTGTATAATCAATCAATGTTAAATGACTGTCACACGACTATGCAAGTCCTGTTCTTACAAAAACCAAAAGCATGCGCATTGCGAGTAGATATTAAACGGAAATCCAACACTTGTAAAACAGATTTTTTAAATTTTATCTTGTTTTTGCCTTAAAAATCCAAACCTAATAAGTTGATAAATATTATAGACACTTCTATGTTATTTGGATGTCAATCATGCAAATTTTCTAGACAAATGTTATTGTTTAAATTAATGAAATATTTTCTGTGAAGCAGACGACTAACAATATACATACCGTAACCGAAAGAAGACAAATGCTAATACCAGTACAATGATGGCCAGTATTCCGAGAGTCAGTCCTAGGATTAAACCTATTGTAGAAAAAATATTTATCATCATTAACATTCAATGGTTTTGTTTTATTGATCAATTTATTGATTGTGATTAATCAATCACAGTTAACCATTAACAGTTTATTTAGAAGAAGATTTACGTTTAAATTTATTTTAGAAATGAATTGTTTTTCTGATTATGTGTTAAAATACAATTTGTGTCAACGATGATACAGTCCATAGTGTAGCAGACATGTTTACCTTCAGGCGACAATGAAAAATACGTCTGTTTGGGGTTTTTGTAATTGGTGATATTATGCAATGTAGTACAACTGCCGAATCCAAACAGCAGATCGAAGCGGGAATCAGAAATGAAAATTTTATTACGATACCTAGATTTGCGCCGCTATCATTTACTAAGGCCTGATTGGATGGTTTTTTGTTATTTCCTATATAGTCTAGGCATTCTGTAGCGAGGGATCCATCATTCACTACAACAAATAATGCACACTAACAATAATTTAATTAAACAATACATTTTCCTTTTACTTAATTAATAAAGAGTCCTTTGAAATTAATGTTACGGGTAATGTTACCGTTTAAATATTAACACCCAACAAAATTAAGCGTCGTTGTCGTGGTGACGTACCAACCCAGTTTATACTGTTTATTACTTAGTACTTCTATGTGCGACAACTAATCTAATAGAATTATTATATTTATATATCTTATGATATTTTAAACGCGATTTAATTAAACTGGTCAAATACAGTTGGCATTTACAACATTAACTATGATTTAATACATTAGTTACAAGAAAAAAAATGTACACGAAACAGAGGCAGCAAGTGATTTATGCCAGATATTTGACATTTACATTGTCATATGTATATGCTTACCTTTACAAATAAAATTCCTTGCGGTATCACAGTTTTCACTTAGAAGTTGAAAAGAGTTCCCAAACTGAACATACTGACATTCATAATCATCTGAAATAAATATACACGAAATTACACAAATTGTAAAAGATTTCTTTCAATATAAAATGAAATAAATATGCTTACAAATTATAATTGTCATTAACAGGACACGGTAGATATATATAATACCATTAAAATGTATCCGGTTGCAATATACAACTAATATTACATATGGTTGATGATTCTTACATTTTCATTGGATTATTTACTGACGTGGTTTAAAGGATATTGAGTGTATTTATTTACTTTGAAATCAAAGCGATGCCTTTTTGGTATATTGACGCTATGTTTCTATTTTTACCTATATTGACGCTATGTTACTAAATTTTAGATCCGGATACATGTACATAACAAAATCGTAAAAAATAATAACTCGACCATTGCACCAACCCTAAAAGAACTATAATATGTCTACATATGTAATATAAAAATTATAGACTTTTGACTCTGTCAATACATTATATATGGACCTGTTAGGAATATATTAACCTCAAACTTCGTCCTCGGTCAATATATGCGTAACAGTTGCGTATATAATGTATTGACCTCGTCAAAAGTCCATAATTGATAAATATTGTTTATTATTATATAGTAATATTTTTTCCCCATTGTATTTCATATAACAATAAAGTGCAGTATATTCTCATATTTTACACTGAATCTCGGCCTTTTATGTAATTTCCGGGAAAAGTACACCATAGTCAAATGACGATCAGTCTTCGGAGTAAATGACTCTCTGTTACTTGATTGGGTGGTTAACTAAATCTATAAATATTTTTCTCATTTCATTGGTTTACATCAGGATCGCACTAGTATGTGTACTGAAATTTCGATATATTCTTAGGTCGAATCGGGGTTGTAATCAGTATTTTAGTGTAGTAATGTAACGTTCCACATATTGACTTCTATTTCATTCAATGCATTGGTCAGTGAACAATTATAAGGTAAACATTGTACCAAAATCTCCCTACTTTATAAAGCTGTTTTGGAAAAAATTATATGTTCTATATCTTTATTTTCGTTAATCAGTATTTGAGTGTAGTAATGTTACGTTCCACATATTGACTTCTATTTCATTCAATGCATTGGTCAGGTAAACATTGTACCAAAAATCTCCCTACTTTTTAAAGCTGTTTGGGTTAGGAAAAAATTATGTGTTCTGTATCTTTATTTTCGTCCTGATATTGATGCAAATTTAACAAAACATATTTTTACCGCTAATTTTGAACATTGTTGTTTAGGGAGTCAACTTTTGTTTAATTATTTTTTAAAAAGCACGTGTGAAGTGACGACAGGCACTTAAATCTCTCAAGCACCATTGGATAATAGGTTAGCGTAAACAATGTCCTTACAAGGTACATGTACATTGTTTACCTATCTTACATATAAGTTACAAAAAACAGATACTTTAATAAATCCATAAAATTTGTAATGCAGCTAAGAGACGGTTAGCTTTTTAGAAAAGCTAAACTTGTATATTTTACTGTTGTTTGTAAACAAACATGGCCGAAGTGACATAAATGATCTGCTCTCGAGGGTTAAATTAGCAGAACCGCTTGAACTCAACAAATGGAAGTGAATTCGATTGTAGATTAAAGTAAATTTCATAGACCAACAAAGGAAAAATTAAGTGTAAACTGTACAAAACTGGATTTAAATATGTTGTACAAGTGGCTCGTTTCAAAGCAGGAATTTATGCTAGTAGTAGTACACTCAAATTTCGGCGATGAAAGTGTGTCGCTTTAACGGACGTTAATTTCGCTGAAACGCATTGTATTTTATTATTTAGGAGTCATTTGGCTAGAGCAATAAATGCAAGATATTTTAAAAGTAATTAAGCCTTGGGATCATTGTTTACATTGCCGAATGAAAGGTAATCGCCGAATTTCGAGTATGGACGAAATTCAAGTGTGTGGCCATATATTCACAACAATAAGGAGCAACAAATAAAAACACAAAATTGACCCAAAAAAATCTGTTGTTATTATATGTAAATCTACATCAAAATATATATCTGTAATATTGACCAAGTGAAAATATGATAATATTGGACCTAGTAAAATATTACAAAATAGCAAAGATAATGAATAATCACTTAAAAGCACAAAAAAATTATTATTATATAATAAAAGGGTTATTGCATGAATATTCGGAAATATTGTCCCTCGCAATATTTCCCAATATTCATGCAATAACCCTATATTATGACATTTCGTTATTTAAGCTTCCTTATAAACTATGTATCACTAACCCATATTTTATGATATTATTAATTGATATTTTTCTGATAAATTTGATTAGTGTAAAGCCTGTCACATGACATGCTGTATTTGGTAAGGTTCTTTGAAAACGGCTGATAGAAAAGTGATGTTGCACGGTTATATTTAGAAAACATGATATTGCACGGCTATTTTTAAATAATTGGAATTCCCCTTTAAACAGAATGACTTCTGTCTGTTTCCAGTTTGAAAGTTAGGAAAGTATGTACATTGTGAAAAATTGCAAATATTTCAATATGTTGCATGTATTTTTGTATTTATAAATCTTTTAAATTGAAAGTTTTCATAATTTCAGATGATATTGAAATGAAATGTGATATTTTCGTACATGTGACAAAACCCATCAAAACAGTAAACTAATCAAAAGAACATTGAACTAAATTCCTTTAAAATACTAGTATATACAGATGTGCATAAAAATATCAATTAATAATATAACAATTGTAGCCTTTAACTACGGTCGATATGAAAAATATCGACATGAGATAACATATCGACCTCCAACTTCGTTGTCGGTCGATATGTTCTCATGTCGATATTTTTTCATATCGACCTAATTTAAAGGCTATAATTGTATAATATTGCACGATTGTGATGTTTTAATTACAAGTGATAATGCACGGCTGGCTATTTTAGTACAAGAAGTAAATTTAAAAATTTATTAGTCGTGGAATATCACTTGTATCAAAGATTAGCCGTACAATATCACTTGAAATCAAACGTCAATCGTGCAATATCAGAATTTGATATTTAAAAACAATAAATATTCACTTTAAAATTGTCTTATGCAGCGAAAGAAGACCTACACTAGAACTAAAAAAAACCGGATATCTTCCATGATAAAAAATTGTACATGATTACACATGCATGCATATAAAACACACTAATATAAAAGAGACCAAGAATAAAGTGTAAAATTAACAGTGAAATGTAATAAAACAATTATGGCGGCTCAGTGCATGCAATATCATGTTTCATGGAACACTTAAAAGAAATATCGACCTCGGCCGATATCTCTTTTAAATGTTCAATACAACATGATATAGTATTCACTGAGATGGAATAATGGTATAATATTACATTTTATTTTCTATAGAAAGTAACCTAAATTAAACTCGCAAAAATTCCAATATCGTACTTCCGTATCTGCGTTCTGGATTGGCCGATTGACGTCATGTGGTATGGCACGCCGTTTTTGTCAAAAGTATGATTCAAAATAACATCACAAATTACACACTCAAAATTTTAAATTACGCAGTCAAATTTAAAATATGCACTCAAAATGTTAAATTTTGCATGTGGTGCCCATATTTTCTACACACGGTTAGAAGATTTAACGCTCTCGCCCCATATACAATTTACTAACCGTGTATGTCTTGAAATTAGGTCAGCAACTGCCGCCCAAAAAAAATTATAGTATTGCACTAGTGCAAAATAAATAAACTTCAAAATTGCAATTTTCACAAAAATCAATGCCTTACTACACATTAAAAGGGTTATCGCATAAATACTAATGAATATCCTCATATACGAAAGCCTATTGAGACCAATTTCGTTGTAAGAAATTTTTTTATTCCTCGTAATAACGAGAAGTGAAAGTCGTAATAATGAGAAACTAGTCGTAATAACGAGAAAATAGTCGTTTTAACGAGAAATGAAAGTCGTAATAACGAGAAATGAAAGTCGTAATAACGAGAAACAAGTCGTTATAACGAGAAATCAAAGTCGTAATAACGAGAAATCAAAGTCGTAATAACGAGAAGTGCAAGTCGTTATACGAGAAGTGAATGTCGTTTTAACGAGAAACAAGTCGTAATAACGAGAAATGAAAGTCGTAATAACGAGAAACAAGTCGTAATAACGAGAAATGAAAGTCGTAATAACGTGAATTGAAAGTCGTAATAACGAGAAATCAAAATTGTAATAACGAGAAATGAAAGTCGTAATAACGAGAAACAAGTCGTAATAACGAGAAATAAAAGTCGTAATAACGAGAAATAAAAGTCGTAATAACGAGAAACGGAAGTCGTTATAACGAGAAACAAGTCGTAATAACGAGAAATGAAAGTCGTAATAACGAGAAATGAAAGTCGTAATAACAAGAAATCAAAGTCGTAAAAACGAGTTATTTAAAGTCGTAATAACGAGAAGTGAAAGTCGTTTTAACGAGAAACAAGTCGTAATAACGAGAAAATAGTCGTAATAACGAGAAATGAAAGTCATAATAACGAGAAACAAGTCGTTATAACGAGAAAATAGTCGTAATAACGAGAAATGATAGTCGTAATAACGAAAAATAAAGCACTATAAATAAAGGGCCTTAACTCTTCTAGAATTTGTGGAACAAAATACCCTGATAATATGCACAACTAAATATAGTGTACTCACTATATACCAAGCTTCGTAAAATTCCCTACCATAGTTTCAGAGGAGTTGCGCTGACAAGGTGATGAATAGGTATTATCATCAAATTCGTTAGTTTAAAGGGCCATAACTCCCACAACAAGATGAAAATCAACATTCCATGGTAATATGCACAACTAAATATGATGTACTAGCTAAATACCAAGTTTCGTTGAAATCCGGTAAATAAGTAGTTTTAGAGGAGTGGAACTGACAAATTACGGAAGGGCGGACAGGACAAAATTAATATGTCTCCCCACCGAAGTGAGATGAGACATGATTATTTGCCATAGTTCTTAACATAAACTGGACCAGCTGTTTCATCCGGGCAATTTCAAACACGAAAACGCTAAATGTGTTATAAACTATTGAATAGCTGTACCGTACGTGAAAGATTGGCTGCATTTAATTTCGCGTTTTTCGCCCCTCAAAAGACAAAAATACATGATATTACTTAGTATTTTTTATGAACATCAGTGTTAAGTAATGGCATCCCTTAATGATGCAATATGTTACATTTTATATTTTTTTAAGATTGAAACAAACATTCTGAGAGTATTGCAAAACAATTCATATTCTACTACAGCTCCATAGTTCAATGTTCAAAAGGTATATATCTGGTAAAAATTAGCAAAGCAAAACAAAAACATATAAGCTTGATCAGTTCATTATGAATATGTACATGCGTTTAGAAAAAGGTGCGGAAAACTGAAATTTCTGTGAATTTTCAAAGTTCAAAGGGTCATAACTCCCATAAACATTTGCGATGAAAACTAACCGTAAACTTGATCTGTAACTTAATTATCATGCTAGACTCACATACCAAAACTCGGATCATTATCTTCATCCGATTAGAAAAAGTGCGGAAAACTGAGGCCTGACAAACGGAAACACCGACGGACAGAGTACAAACCTAAAGTCAACATCGCTTTACCGTGGTAATAAAAATAACTATTCCATATTTTTTCAAGAGACGTCCGGCTTTTGTTAAATTAATGTCCTGTTTTTTTTTTCATAAATATATATATATATATATATATATATATATATATATATATATATATATATATATATATATATATATATATATATATATATATATTTTTTTTTTTTTTTTTAATGTGGATTATTGAGGCTTAACGGGCACAAGGACGAACACTCCTTTCACAATTTACCTCTACTATAAAATGATCATATTTTACTGGGGATTGATATCTTATTCGATTCGTATTTTCCTAGACAAAAAATTTAGATTGGAGTAATCTGGAATTGAACTCTTAAACACCTATTTCTTGAAATTAAGGTAGTAATGAAATATTATTTATATACACATGATACAGGCAACTGCTTTAAACCCAATCGTTTGCACGCAATACGTTTAAATACATGTATATTGAATCGGACGATTAATTGTTGCTTAAAGATACATATTAATTTCTGCAAAAACCACTGCCTTTATTTCTTCATAATTTCGGAAAAAGAACCAAGACTCCTCTTAAAAAAATCAGGACATGTTTTTTTTTCCTTTTGAAAAAGAAACGGATATCGACGTATATTTTTAAGTGATTATAGGTGCCATTTGTCATGTTGTGTATTTAAGCGCATCTGACCTGGGTTTCTTAAAACATCTCAACTTAGAATTTTTCCTCAAATTTGAGAATTTCCTCAAATTAATGTAGGAATTCTTAGGGATAATTGGAGTTGAGGAAATCATCCTCAAAATTGAGAGGTTTTACAAAACCGGGCACTGATATTAGATAATATTGTATAGCAAAATGATATTAACTTTTGAAAGTAACAAAATTTAAGCATAAAATTAATTGCCATATTGCGTTAATCGCCGTCCATTTTGTTGATACCTTTTGTATAGAAACGATGGTATTTATAGTGCTTTATTTTTCGTTATTACGACTATCATTTCTCGTTATTACGAATATTTTTTCGTTATAACGACTTTCGTTTGTCGTTATTACGACTTCTTTCTCGTTATTACGACGTATTTCACTTCTCGTTATTACGACGTTCATTTCTCGTTATTACGACTTGTTTCTCGTTATAACGACTTTCGTTTCTCGTTATTACGACTTTTATTTCTCGTTAAAACGACTATTTTCTCGTTATTACGACTTGTTTCTCGTTATTACGACTTTCACTTCTCGTTATTACGACTTTCATTTCTCGTTATTACGACTTGTTTCTCGTTATTACGACTTTCACTTCTCGTTATTACGACTTTCATTTCTCGTTATTACGACTTTCATTTCTCGTTATTACGACTTGTTTCTCGTTATTACGACTTTCACTTCTCGTTATTACGACTTTCATTTCTCGTTATTACGACTTGTTTCTCGTTATAACGACTTTCGTTTCTCGTTATTACGACGTTCATTTCTCGTTATTACGACTTGTTTCTCGTTATAACGACTTTTATTTCTCGTTATTACGACTGGTTCTCGTTATAACGACTTTCATTTCTCGTTATTACGACTTTCACTTCTCGTTATTACGACTTTGATTTCTCGTTATAACGACTTGTTTCTCGTTATTACGACTTTCATTTCTCGTTATTACGACTTTCATTTCTCGTTAAAACGACTATTTTTTCGTTATTACGACTTGTTTCTCGTTATTACGACTTTCACTTCTCGTTATTACGAGGAATCAAAAAATTTCTTACAACGAAATTGGTCTCAATAGGCTTTCGTACTCATACATTCATCCCCATATATTCACGCAGTAACCCTATTATATTAAAATATTTGTATTTTGAAATTTGGTAATGCGTAAATACATATAACGCCAGCACAAGGACTAGAGAAATAATGTACTGTATGTAGTCATTTATACGTTTAATGTACCTTTTCTGTAACCAACCATATTGTTTATGCCACATTGTTCCAAGTTGTTGCCTGGACATGCTACCGAATCACATATTCCTGTCGGCGATGCACCACTTAATGAATCGTAGCATAAACAATTGTCAGCCTGAAATTGTACATTGTAAGTTATTGATGATGAAGGTAACAACAAACTACCGAACACCGAGGAAACTGTCAAAAAGACAATCTACAAATCAAACTCCAAGAAACCGACCAGAACCAACAACCAAAATTATAATAACTACAGCAATGGTCCTGACTTAGTACAGACATTTCAAAAGAAATGGTGGGTTAAACCAGGGTTTATGGCATGCCAAACCTAATTCATTACTCCGATTCATGGTAATTTTTCGTTGGTGTATGTGTAGGGGAGGGGGGCTTCGATGGCCGGGAGGTAGTTAGTCGTATACTATTGCCCACGTGGTTTGCCAACAATGAGGTTGCGGGTTTGAGTCACACTGTGAGAAGTGTGTATTCGACTCTAATCGTACTTGACAAGGATTGCAAGTTTTCTTAACGAAGGGCGCCGGTTCCTACCTACCTAAAAACAGGATGCCACGATATAGCTGAAAACTGTTGAAAATTGTCACGTTCAACAGAGACACTGTTAATTACAAACTACGTAGCACCTATATTACGTGAACAAGTATATGAATTGCCTTTATCTGTGGTATCATTGCGACTCCAAAAATACTCGGGAAACTGGTCGAATAATGGGATTACGAAACAATTGAACGGGATGACAGTTTTAAAAAATAACATGTAAATATTTATGACAAAGCAAAAAAAGATGAAATTGTTATTATTGTTAATTTTATGTGTGAAGAAAAAGATATTGTAATATACTTATATTCCATATAATTATTTTTAATTTATATTTAAGACATTGCTCGTGCACCTGCTAATTTTTCTGTACATACCTGTACTCCAATAAACTTAATAGACGCATCAGAACAAACCTCAGCACAGTTGGCCAAATGATTCGCGCTAAACTTCTGCGCATTGACAAAAGGAGTTTTTACATAGTAACATTCTGAAACAAACAGAATAATGCTAGATAAATGCACGTTTCTGGTAAAACCCGTAAATTATGTATTTTGTGTCTGTGGGAAACGCATATGATAGGAATTCAAAGCCATTAAAATTATCAAGGATTTTATTATATGCTGTCAGTTTGCTTTAGTTAATTGCTCTGCTGTTGGTCGTAACAAAATTATGTAAATCTTAATTTGTTGTGTTGGAGTTTTTAACATGCGCAAATAATAGCTACTATCGTGTAATGCGAATATACATGCATGTAACAATACTAACCTAAATACTTCAACGATGGTTTATTTGTCAGCACACTAGTTACAGAACAGTACTTTGCAGAGTTCACAAGACTGGAGCCATATGCAAGCAAAACCCCTCCTATGCTCTCACAGAACTGCTCTGCGTCATTTTTTTGTCTTTTGTATTCTGTACACTTTAAGCGTTGAGAAGGTCTCTGTGGATATAACAACGTACAACAATTAGTTCTGAACTTTTTTTTACGGAAATAAAAAATTTAAATAACTACTGTCATTGATGTTAATCATTTGTTCATTCAAGACTTAAACAATTAATATTTTTTGCAAAAAAACTCGCATGATCTACATTTGTTGGTAAATATAATTGTTGAATTGTTAGACATAAACACACCGTATAGCATACATTGTTTTACAGTCTTATTTTTTCAGATCTATACATATTCGATAATTAACTTACCGTAAGTTTTGTATATTTTTTAAACGAATACATTGATTTATATTTAATATGCCTGGAGAAATAAATAAACATGATTTCTGATGTTTGACAATAAACATATGTGTTTCACATATTTATTACCATAATGACTACAGGGGTAATCGATCAGAATGCTAAATTTATCAATAAGTATCACTCGGTTACTAAAACAATTTTCACAAGTAAACCGAACTCTATAACCTACCCCAGTAAAGAAAGCATATTAGTTTCCTTTCATGCGATTATCAATACAAAAGCCATGTACACTATAGACAAATCTTTGTTTATATCGTTTGTTTACTAATAATTTTTGAAGTTATAAATATTTATTTTAAAAATTGAGTCCGATTTTTGTTTTTCCTAGTTTTTGTCAGCAGTGTGCAATGTCCGATAGCCTTTAATTAGGGTACACTTGTCTCCAAAGCACGTATTCTAGCCGCATCATGAATCCATCTTTATACAATTATTCGATTTAAATATTAAATATGTTGGTGACAAATTGGATGGATAATAAGATAAACAGTCTGAAGTAGTGAACCATAAATTATATATTATTATAAATTGTTTAAATTTCTGAAATTTTATTTTGCAAACGTCAGTAATAAATAGAATGTTATTATTTAAATGTAAAAAATATATAGTTACATATGAATTGTGAAAACAAAGGCATACTTCTTCAGCAAGTCGCGTCATTTGAATTTTATAAACATTAAGCTAAAAACTACATTTTAAAACTTACCTCTCAAACAAAGCAATATTATAAAAACTCTTAGTGTGACTGCACAGCTCTTCATGTTAGCAGAACAAATGATATTTTCTAAACATAAATATGTTACATGTAACTAAAACATTCATGACATCCAATTTTGATATTTTGTTTGTTAAATACTGCATTGTATCAGATCATTGTCTGCAGGCCATTCCGTATGTAATAAAACGAATAAATGTATCCAATATTTACTACTCTGTAACGAAAAAGATGTTTATCTTGAAATGAGGTATTCTAGCCAAAAGAAATGTGTCCACAGTACCTGTCACAAACACGAGATAATATGCTGTAGGTTGAAACAATATAAACAACTCATGATCGGTTTTTGCCTATTTAATAATTGCAGGATATACTTTTTTCTTTTATTTTAAACAATAAATAGTCTGGGTTACATTAGTAGTACTATCCCTTTGTACACGATTACTCAAGATCTGATGACGTCATGTCCGCATTAGGCTATAGTGAAGCTTTGTTGTCGCAGACATCAGTGTGTTGCAAGTCGTTTTGTTTATAATATAACAGAGGTTAGAAAAAATACAGGTCTGTAATGATACTTGACTTGGAGGAGTTTTTAACGTCCTACACCGACAATAATGCCCTTGGTCGGACGGGTAATTACACTTACTGCATATTGTGGCGTTTTTCACACTACAATATTTCAAATGTAGATGGTCTGTATAAAGTTTCTTTTAATTAAGTGTTTGTTTAATCAAAGATCGAGATTTCCTGTTATTTACAACGTCAATGTATAGGGCCTTCAAATTAATTCGTCTTTGATTGCGTGTTTGTTAAATGAGGACTTACACCACTTCTACCCATTTTTGTAGCTGTATCATGGCGCTTAGCTGTTATTCAACGGGAAATCTGAAAAATCCATCATTAAAAAGCTCCAATTCCTAAAGATAGAAAAGATAACGGTGTCTCCAATGCCTTGTCCAAATGTTATGTGTCATAAATGGAGCAGTCGTTGAAATCAATATTATAAATTATGATTTTCTCTTTACCTTACGAACTTTTAATGCAGTGGATAAACGGGTTGTTTACTAAACTAATACATATTTATTGTTGATGTAAACATATTATTCCCAAAACAATACCTATAATAAATGTTAACTCAGTACATGTAATTATTCAACATATACCGTGCCTTAAATTATTGACATAGTTTTTGAATAGGCAACAGCAGAACTAGATGCAATGTAAACATTTTAGTGGTCCTATTTGTTGTAACGTCTTTCTTGCCCCTGTTAAATTCATGTTGCTGGTTTCGCAAAATTACCACAAAATCACTCTATTTCAAGGGTATCAGTGTGCGTTCGGAATGAATACAGCTAACGCCATCGCATCAGATGCAATTAATTGCCTGCTTCCGATGAATAACACGTTCTCGTATGTAAAACATGTAGTTACTATTTGCTTGTAGATGACATTCCTGCAAGACTAAAAGGTCAACTAGTTAAATTATACTGTTCTTTGTCTTGTGATAATTGCAATTTCGTGCATACTGCATGACTAATTTCGTTCCCACACATAGAAATACCTACTTTTGGTGTATTAATATGTTCTCGTTTTGAATAGGCATCTCTATGGCTGAGTGGTAAAGATACTACTATCGATTCCAACCTAATGTGTTAAGAATTACTAGTTTTTCTAACGAAAGTCAAGGGTTTTCACTGTATACTCCGGCTTCCCTCCCCAAAACTGGACATCATGATATAGTTGAAAGTAGCTTGCAAACGTCATTCAAACAAACAAACAAAATGCAATTTATTGAAATGCAACAGTGGAAACAAAATTAACTTTGTCCTTTTGTCTCTTTCGGAGAATTTTAATTGGTTTTTATAAATAGAGAGGAAAAACCAAACAAACTTCGCAATTAAAATAGTCATTAAGAGACAGGAAAACAAATCACAATAATTTAACAAAAAAAAAAAAAAATAAAACAACGGCATAAACTCCTGGCTCGGAAAATCGCATAAAATTATATAGTGTAACGTACAGGGTTCAACACTCTAAACAATAACAAAATAGGCATGAAGAACCTTATTACACAAACAATCACGCACCTAACACTGACTCAACAAAGGTAATGCATCAGTACGAGGAACAGGTAAAATCCGGTAACCATAACCACGTCCATAATTTAAGACCAACAGATAGACTCAAGTATTGTGTTGTGAGTTTTTAGTCCTAATATAATGAAAATAATCATGTCTATTTATTTGAATAGGGTTTAAAGTCACTTTCAGCATTTGTGCAGCTTTGTCATGTCATCCAGTTTTTAATGGACGAATGTGGAGTACTCAATAAAAACCCCACGGCCAATACTTGTCAATTAAAGGTTGGAGTCGAGCACACCCTGACCGCTGTAAGGCTCGAACCCTCAACATTAAAAAGGCACTTGATCAATAGTAGATGACTACCTCAACCATTCGGCCACTTAGGCCCCAAAATACATGTAGTATTAACTTTTTTCTATGTGTATTTTACCTGTGTACGTATCTTTACTTTGTAGAGCAAATTGTAACATCCCAGGCTCAATAATAAAAAAAATAGGACAAAATGTTTAATATGATAATATTTTTTACAAACTATATAAATAAACATATAGACAAAAACAATGTTTACTTCATCATAAAAATATTTAAGACATGTGTGTTCATACATTAAACACAATTATATCCTTGTGGCTATCTTACATCTATTCAACACAGGGTAAGAATGAAGAACAAAAGATACAATCGGATCTTCTTAAAAAACAACAAACATATAAACAGACTCAGGCATAACTAACATAATATGAAATATGTCATAACGCTTTGAACTTTATAAAGCCATAACATAATCATATTTATGTTTGTTCCCCAAAAGCAGTTTGAATTGACTGTAATTATCGTCTGTCAAGATTTTAGGCTTTCAAAACAATAAATTCATGTATGAATCCTGCAATCAAATCTGTTTAGTCGAACTGCATTTTTGTTAAATGTAAATACGCGTCTTGAAAAAGGAAGGCAAAACCCCCATAGTAAAATAGAAAAATTTTATCAAAGATACTAAGGTTATAAAATTTACTTCCCTAGACGAGCTTTACGTCTGTATACAAGACTCAAGAGGAGTGCTAAAACCCATAAAATATTTAAAATCCAAATAATAAGGGTGTTGTAGAGTTTTATAATCAAAATTCTAAAATGATGCAAACAATTCGGCTAAGGACGTCTACACATTGCGAATAGAAAAACCGTCAATCATTTTTGAAATTTTAGGGCAGTAAATTTAAAAACAGCTAATGAAACAAACCGTTCGACAGGACAGGTCGAATGATAAACATGGAAATATCTAAAACAGAAGAAAAATATTTCCAGATTTACTAAAACAAACAATAAAATACTGTTCAAAACAAAAACTGAGTTTTTGTAATGTAAATCAAATAATATTAGTATAATGAAGGTTATAATAATTTGAGTTATTGTGCATACACAATAATGTCAGCAATACAAGGAAATTCGTCAGGAGAACTAAACAGAATATAATTTGTTAAAGACATCAAATGTTTTAAGATATCTGTGCAATTTCTTGTTTTTCGTTTGCAGATTTTCATCTTCCCTTAACTTAATATATTTCAACAGGCATTTGTACTTTGCTACTAAAAGATATAAAAAGAGCAATGACGTAATAAATTAAATAACTTGTTTAAAGATTATCGAAAGCATTGTTAAAAAGAATTTAAAAAAAACATACACAAAACAACACAAAACTAAACACAACCATAAAATCAACAAACAGTTAAAACATACCATTATATATTACTACAAACCGTGTTGAAATAAAAAATTCAAGGTATCGGCATTAATTTGATATTTTATAGGGACACATATAAAGTTTAAAATGCACCAATTAATAAAATATTACAAAGCTTATTTTATGCACAAAGAACAAATTATTCTTAAAATTTAGTGGTCCCGTTTGAATATTTTGAGATACCAGCAGGTTTTTGAAATTCACAATCTAGCGCTCTTCCATCGTTGGTTATAGAACTATACATAAAGTCCAAGTCGCAATTGTCTTTGTCATTGGTATATGAAATTCCATTCGAATAATTTTTACGTTGGTTGTTTTTTGTTGAAGCTTGAGGATATTCCACATGACTGCCTTCTGTGTTTTCAATATTGTGTATTTCAGCCCCAGGCGTTTGGGTGGCATCATTCTGTGTTGATTTTGTGGATTTGATTGAATAACGTTCTTTAAAATGTGTCCATGCTAATCGTGCACGTGATGGCTCATGGTGATTATTATTGGAATAATCTCGCACCTGTCCCTGCGAATTCCTATAGTGAAAAGTTCCTTGTTCATTGTCTGACAAATCCCGTAATTGTTGTTCAGTTTCTTGTTGTGCAGATGATGCGCGACCCCTGAAAAATATTATATTAATATTAGATTATAGAAGGAATATATGTCTGTAGCCTTACAACAACATTTAAAAGTACATATGAATACGCATGTCTGTACAACACAAAACAATAATAAATTATAAATGAATATTAAACAGTTAAAAAAAAACTTTAATTATATGTACTCTGGGACCCATACTGGGAGGAATCCCAGTGCTCAACCCACAGAGCTGCTCAGCGATTGCCTGTGTGACGAATAAGGGAGGCTCTCTCGTTGGGAGGTTTTCAGGTTATAATACGGAAAGCCTGACCGTGGACCATAGTGAATAACGTGTTTGGAGAGTGCCATGCTCCTTGCATGATAAAGACTTTTTTTGTAGATTTCGAAAAAGGATAGACCATAAGCAGTCAAACTTCGTTATCAATGTCCCACCCCAATTAATGGTTGATTAATTTTTTTTAACCAGTTAGGGTCTTGAATATAGCTGAAATATATATATCTTGCTGGACGTTAAACAGACGTTCAATATTTCAACCAATCAATCAATTTAAATAATTACTAGTACCAATAAATCATAGTGGGAATTGGAGGTTATTCATCGTCATTGTTGTTGGCCTTTTTCATAGTTTTATCAAAATGGCGCATATGTATAAACATACTGGGGCACTTTTGTCTGGCTCGGAGCAGATCCGACCTTGCCTTCTCGTATGTTAAAGTTATCGCACAAATGTACCAGATGCATATTCCTGACCGGGAATAACCAAACATCAAACGATAAATCAAAGAAGATTTTAAAAATATAAAATTAAAACACATTATTTGTTTTCGTGAAAGTGACAGACATAACACCCATTTTGATGTTTACGTATCGATGTAAACTTTTATTATGGGATATAAAATGCTATTATCGATAAACATTACAAGACATGCTCATAATAAATTTAAGAAATAATTAAGCCTCCGTGAATTATTTCTATTCTAATAAGACAATTAGAGTACATTTATAATATTTTTGTACCTATAGAAAACATCATTTCCGCCATAAACTAGCTGTTCCGTCAATGTAACACACAATATATTGCAACGGATAATTATAGCGCGTGTCGCTATTTATAAGATTTATACGTCATATGCAATAGCTTATCCGGTGGGAGTTACAGTTTTGTAATTGGAACAGCCATTTAAAACACGCCCTTCTCAGCGCGTGTTGCTCATAGATAAATCATTGTTTTACCACAGTTGTGGTCTCAAAGCCTTTAAATCACGTCATATTAGAATTATCAACTCGCTAACTGATTTGTAGATCTATACGATTTCTTGTGTAACGACGAGGCGTGCCGTGATATAAACAATTACATCGTAAGAGAAAGACTATAAACAACTTACCCCAAAATATCTAAAAGAAAACGCAAGTTCTTACCTTATTCTTACCTGAATCTTACAAAGATAACAATTAAAACTATAATTATCACAAGGGCAACACCTCCTACCACCACACCAATGATTATTCCTAAAATTAAACACACATTAGGGTCATATACCATAAGAAGACCAAACTAACAAAATATGATCGTTAACATCTTAAGAGAAATGTGATAGTTTTTGGTTTCAATAAGTTTTTGTAATTTTTGGTAGAGCGAATATTTACAACGGATTCAAAAAATGAGGTTTGTTCATTTTTTTGCCACATTGTTTCATTTTAGATTGATATATTGTCAAACGTTGGGGTTTTCAGTGTGTAGAATATAGAATTGTATAATTATTTAACCGTATGATATTTAAGGATAGCGCACCATCCAGTACACACCTGTTATCATCCCTATAATCACCTTGTTGTAGCTTATTTGTTTGGTCAGATTGTGCCATGTTGAGATTTTTCTATAAGATTTGTTTGTTTGTTTGATTGGTGTTTAACGCCACTTTCAGCAATTTTTCATGGCGTCCAGTTTTTATTTGGGTAGGAAGCCGGAGTACCGAGAAAACCCCAGACCTGCGGAGTTTTCTATAAGCCATGGCTTTTGTAAATTTTAGTTAAGTCTTGGTAACTTCGCCAGTATAAATAATTAAGGTTATTTAGCACCTACAGTAGGAGTTACAATGTGCATACAAACCAGTTCACAAGAATTTAAATAAATAAAGAAACTTATTTTATCATATTATATGCTTTTAAATTGTAATTTACCGTTAGTGGAACTTGTCAAAGGTTCCGATTTGGATGGTGCGTTGTCAAATGAACACGATATTAAATCATCTGTGTCTCCAACTGTAATAAATAGTTTGATAATTTATGTTTAAACAGTTATTTATTGTACATGTTTATAGCAATAATTTCACGAACAGAAACACCAGAAGTCTTCAACAAAAAACCAATGTTAATTGTAATGTTCTCTTCTCGACTCTGTCGCTATCGCAAAACGTTACCTATGATGACGTAAAAACTGTGATTATTTTTCCGAGAACACGGTTTCACCCTATTTATACATGCAGTTATGACTTAATGGAATCTGCTCGACCAGGGCATTACACATGTAGGTTGTCGCCGTAGGACGTTAAAAAAGAAAGACTTATTTCATTGATTTCATAGGTGTAAACCTCTGTTGCTTTTTATGTAAAGATGGGTTGTCGTTGAGTTATTACAGATTACTTAAGCAAACTATTTGCTTGTCGTTCTACATTATGATTTCACTATAAGCATAAAACTGCATTATAACAAAACAATTTAATTGTAATTTCTGTTGTAAGTATACGTTCATTAAACTGTAGGATAAACTATAGTCAAATTAAAATTTGTGGATATTTCACACACTAAGATATCATGTAATGTAATTTAAAAGATGGAAATGTATTAAACAATACATAATATAATCGCAGTTATAAACGTTTGCCAGATATAGTTTAAAGTTTACAGATAGTGATATTAACGAAATTACACGTACCTCTGCAGACGTATTGCTTCTTTTCAGAGCATGGATTAGGATTTTCGATTATCTCCCCACTTATTTTAAATGTTCGGTATCTGCACACATCACTACTGAAAACTAAATCACTCGAAAAATATACCGGGTGTTTATCTGAATCTTGGCGTCACACAATAAAGAACATATAATGGATCGAGAACAAATGATATGGCCCTGGGAAGAGTGGAAACGCGTTTTAGTCAGTAACGGATTTCGTAGCTACTTAAACATAAAAAAATAAATACAAATATATGTTTGTTTGTTTGATGGTGTTTTAACGCTACTTTCACAATTTTTCAGCTATATCATGGCGTCCAGTTTTTATTGGAGGAGGAAGCCGAAGTACCCGGAGAAAACCCCGACCTGCGGTAGTAAAACTGGCAATCCTTGTCAATTAAGATCGGAGTTGAGTTCACCCTGACTGCAGTGAGAATCGAACCCGCAATCTCAGTGTTGACAGACCAGGTGATAAATAGTAGACGAACTGCCTTAACTACTCACTGAGATTGCGGGTTGTATTCTCACTGCGGACAGGATTTACTCGACTCCAATCTCCAGTAAAAGTGGTTATACATTTAGCCGTAATATTGTAGACTGCCCTGGATTTTACTTACTATTTAAGGAAGTTCTGATTTGAAATAAGATTAGGCGTATTTATGATAGAGTTTTTTGTTTGTTTTTGTTTTTGTTTTTTTTTTATTACTTTTTGAAAGTGTAAAGTCCCGGTAAAAGTTTACAACATAATATTATTCTTACCTTTTCGAAAAACAATTCCATAATTACTAACACCACATTTGTCACTAGGATTCAAGGGACAGTTTACTGGTGAACACGCACGATACACTAGATTTACAGAACTATCATAGCACTCGCACTTGGATGTCTGCAATATAATAAGATTGACATATTAAAATGCAGATGGAAAAATGAATATTAAATCGAGACGAAAGGGCTCGAACCACCCCGTGGCAAATAGAGGGGTAAGGGTTTTAGTTTTACAAGCACAAACTGATAATTTACCCAATTTCAGGTGATACGTTCCATCCGTGTAAAATACTTGTAGATATTGAAAAATAATATGAATGTTTTCCAATAAAAGCTATAAATACCAGCTTTGTGTAAAAATGTTGTTATGCAATTTTTCTGTAATTTTTTTTAACAGAAATGCCTGAATTTTCAATCAACGATAGGGGAAATTGACTAATAAAAATGTAATGTTTCAGGTAATCAAAATTTAAGTACCCTGTAAATTATTAGATATGTTTGCCTAACCTTCGTTGATACCAATAAATACAAGTTGGACAGGTTTACTTAAAAGTGTTAGAAACACATCGAGGCGACTTTTGAACATAAAGTTTGTGTGCTATGCTAATGCGCAACGCAAATTTATGTCGGAAAAACTAAATCAGAGGTATAACTAAATCAGAGGACCACCGTACTGCCAACAACATATCTGCATAACATCAGAAAAAATGGTATTGTATAAACATATAAGAACAACATTTGTTTGCAATGAGAATAATTTTTCATCTCTTCAAAATAATTATATTTTTTACAAGCATCAAATCTTTTGCGTGTTTCTTCTGTGACCTTTAAATACGTGACATGTCGCCTTGAAACAAAAAATCGCAAACTTTTAAATAGAGATTCTAATTTTAGTTTTAATACTGTTTAAATAATGTATATAATTGTTTTAGTAACACATCCTTTGTAAGAAAAAATAGTAAAACGTGCATAAAGGGTTTAAGTTATTGATTTTTGTTGCGTCCAAAAATAGCGTTCCATCGTGAAAAAATACTTGAATGGTTCGTCTTTGCTATTTTGATTCATACGATGATCCTGATTATAAAACATATATGTGAACAACGCGTGAAATAAAATTCAAGCAAACCTACCCACAATCCAATTCGATCAAAGTTGTTATTTGAACAGAAGTCGGCGCATACAGCCAGATGTTTATCTTCTACAACTCCAGATAAAACCTGATTGGCTTGTCCACTATAACATCCCACTAAAAGTAAAGAATAAGCTGCATTCAGAATTTGAAAATTGTATTAACACAAGGTCTGTGCATTGCCACTTTTGTACAGTCTCTTAAAAATCCGAAGACAGTTTATTTGTTCAAACGTTTGTTTACTGTATGGCATTCAGCGAATCAGTACGATCATAAAAGCGTCAAAATACTGTCGCGCGTTAAAAATAGATATTATTAGAACCGAGACAAAATCCTTCAACTTCTGTAAGGCGTTACCCACACTGTATAACCAGTGGTTAGAAACAATATAGAGTGCTATCAGTAGCTTGGAATACTCACAGTCTCTATTGTACCATGGTGTTTCTGTCCATAGCTGTGGTTCGTCTCCGAAAATTGTACACTTACGTACAGTTTTTATTAGAAGTTCACCATAGGTTAGTAATGTACCACCAATGTTTTTACAGTACTGCTGGCTGTCTTGGAACGTATCATTTTTAGTACCAGAAAAAAATACTGCTGACCAACAGTCTAAAAATATTATTTTAATATATATATAAAGAAGATTCCCTTAACATGTACATGTTTGTCTCTATTGACAGAACACATCAGTAAAATTTGTCACATTTAATATTTCTAGCTTACATATAATGTGTGAAACAAAAATCAAAACATAAAACAGCTTCAATGCATCGCGTATTCTAGTCACGACCATAAAATGGAGTTGGGGGAATTTGTATTTCATTTCAGAAATTTTCAATTTTTTTTTAGTTAGAGAAGCATAACTTTACATTAGTACGCACTGATTTCTTCAAGTGACGTTAAACCTTAAACAAACACTATCACTCAAATAAGTCGAAAGCGAATAATATTAATATTAAAAATAAATATTCTCAATTGACGTCGTAATACAATATATACCAGAACATGAACAAAATTGGAGGAACTTGAAAATCAGACAAGAAAATCAAAAGCACACAAATTTATATAGTTTTATTATACATTATGTATTTATATTTAATCGTTAGATGATTTACAAAGTGTAGAAAGGAGTATATGAATTGTTTAGTAGTATTTTCCGCTATTGTTAGTAAAAATATGGTTTATTAATTTGTAATCACTACATTTAATGCTAATTTAAAAAACTTACTGTCTAATTGTGCAACAAATATTAAAACCAAATACTTCTGAACATCCATGCTATAATTTTCGCGTAAATTTTAGTCGTAAACAAAATATCTCGCTGCTTAATAGACCTTAGATTTTTTTTAAACTTTTACCAATTTTCATTTGATTTGCTTCGCCAAGCAGAGAATGCACCCCAGGACAAGACTGTTTAGATTTACATCACATATTGGATATTTTATCAAAACGATCTAAACTTGAAAACGTACCTGTTTTTGTAAATCCGGGAACGTGCAATTCTTGTCACGGTGATTTTTTTTTTCATTTTTAATGTAAAATGCTTTGGGATCCGAAACTGTATTATCATTCAAGTTTATATCTGGCGATGAAAATTACAATGTGAAAATCTTATTTAGGAGGTCGTAATGTAATATATGTGTCAAACTATGGTCATATTTTCAACTTTTGTTCGTCAATAGATTTTAATCATTTAGTTTCAACTAAAGTTAACATATTAAGTATGTGAATAAGTTTTCACATACTTAATATTTTAACTTTAGCTGAAACTAAATACCAGGCATTCTAACAAATTACATGTACGTATACGATAGAGATTAATTGTGTATTTAACCATGCATTTGTTAATTTTATTATTTTGTAAAAATTATACTTATTTTGTTTAAATTTTTTTTGTTATACCATACAGTAATCTTTGATATTCATCTTCCTTGAAACATTAACAGTCAGTTTTAATGTTATGGTATTAAACCTACCCATTTGTTTTATCAAGCCTTAAAAGTGCTCTTAAACCAACGATACCTTATTTTGCTTAAGCCATTGGTTAAATAAAGGTAATAACAAAATACCTCACACCAAGGAAACTGTCTAAAAACAATCCACAAATCAGTCCAAGAAACTGGCAACAAACTCCAGAACCAACAACAAAAATAGAGCAACTACTTAAAGAGAACTCTCAGTCCAATGGACAAACCAAAAAAAAAACAAATCTAAAAATATAGATAACACAAACTCTTATAAAACCAGTAGTTAAATTAGAGGATCCGGCTAAGTAAGCGTTTCAACTACCAATACCGACAGCTGCTTATTTTTGTTTAGTTATCTGTGTCCCGAATTCAAGACGTTACTGACCTAAAATATCGAAAATGATTTAAATTCTATGATTTTTTGCAAGGAGTAGATGACCTCAGCCAGATTTGTACAACTTTTTAAAAATTAAAAGAAAAAGCTCTACAATATCTGAATTATTTGGATTTAAAATCTTTCACTGTTCGGCCTTGGATCTGGTAAGACAAATAGAACGACAAGCACTGTCCTCTGTAGAGATTAACTGTAATGTACTTATCAACAAGCGTATAATGTAAACAGAAGCATTTCTATTAGGTAGATATAAGTTTGTTTTGTGCGTAATCTTTCTCAGAAAGTTTAAAAAGTTTAAAAAGTATATTCTTTTAATTATGATCAGAAAGCACCACGTCTGACATTAAACCAAGACGAGCAAATATTATAGTCTGTGTGCGTTGTTTAATTGAAAAAATATGTCCTATAGAAATAATAATAAACTGAAAATTGTACTCGGAGAAATTGACACGATTTGTTTAAATTGTGGTACAAATGTAAAACGCCTTGACTTTCCAATATAAGAGAATGTTTTCCTAAAACAAACCCCGAAAAGTATTGTAAGTTCATCAAAGCTCACTAAGTAAATACAATTCATACAAGTAAATAGACACTGACAACTCATCTGAAATAAGGTATGGTAATATAATATTGTCACGAACTCTTCGCTGACACGTGCAAACACACATTTTTGATAGAAATTACAAGTAGATAAGTTATATGCAATGTATATCGTAGGATGCAAAATAAGATACATGTATACGTACAAATCTTGTAATATAGGTTGGCCTTAACATGTGAGCATCTTGTTTATCTACAGATTGAATGCAGATTTAAAAAACAGCAAATGCAAGTAAAATAACACAGATAAGATTCATTAAAAATTTATGACTGTAAGACAAGCAAATGCAACCGATTATGAAATAGTCAAGCATAGCAAATTGAATCACTTCACCATTAGCTGATGTGGTATGTTTTTAATACCAGAGTTATCCAGTTTCTTGCATGCAAGGAATTCGAGATCTGGTTCTAACCAGCAATTCGTGGATTATGCATGAATATATGTGTATAATTATATTTGTTAGTGATTTCTTACATTTATAACTCGTGTCCAAATCCATTTTTATGTATACAATTAAAAAAGTATACGTTTATATTAAACAATAAATTTCATGTCTGTACCCAATGTAGATAATGCTTCGTCAAGAATAAGGACAAGATATCGCAGTCAAATTATCAAATTATGTACTATGTTTTAAATATAAAGAAAACGTTGTCGTGAACAAACCAACTATTGCGGGTAGGATTATTTCCAATAAAAATAGAAAAGTCGGTGTCCTATGTAGTTAATAAATATTAAAACAATTTTTTTTCATTATTTATACTTGACTTCTTTATATCACCAAATAATAATATCTGAATTTGTTAGGCAATTTAACTGTTTACATTTTACTTACCTTTAGCATACTAACTTTGTTATTTTTCGTAAAACGCTTAATATACATATATAAAATTGTTGTCTTTGTTTGGTTTAATACATTTATATCATTCTTACATGTTTTATAGTAGGAAACTTTCATTTTGTCTAGTCTGTTTAATTATGATAGCTTTTTGCCGTCTTGATTTTTTTGTTATCTGGCTTCATATTTATGTTTACAGAAAACATTTTACGTGATTTTGTGTACATGGATGTGTAAAGTTCAGGTGGAATATAATTCCCATTTGTCACTTGCAAACTGACACCATATTGTATGTCAATGGCAACATTAACATAAATGTTTTTCATTCATTTTAAAATTTTTCCAAACAATGCTCTGTGATGTTGGGAATTCAATTCTTTAATACCAATATTCTTGCTAACTGTTCATTAAAATGTTTTTATTGCTGTAGTTTGGATTTTGCAAATATTTTAAAATTATAAGTACATATATTTCTCATCTTAGAGTTTTCTTAAGCCTTAAATCCATTACCCAAGGTGTATTCACAACAGAATACTTCATGTAACTTTTTATTGCAAATTGTTTTCAGTTTATATATTAAAATGTTACATATTATATTTACACTACGTATGTCTTTCATCGATATCCCAGATTTCTATTGGTTCAAACCATTGAAGATGATGTAGAATCATTCTTTGCATTTCTCGATGAAACCGGTAGGCATGATGAGCATTCGCTTCCTTGACGACATCCACAGTAAACTAACGACGCTGAGTAATTTAAATCAACAAAAGTACATTGTGAACTATTTAATCAGGACGCCAGCATTTTGTAAAATGTAAAAATGTAAATATTAAATACATTTTTTTGAAATTTCACTGGCGTATGAAAGCGTTAAATTATAAAATATAGTTTTACTTTTGCAGAAAAAATTAATGACGAAACAAAAAAAAAAACAACAAAAAACAACAAAAACAACCCATATAACAGCATAATATTAATACATACATTTCTAAATTATATGCATTAAAATAAATGGACAAAAACATTTGTCAAATATTAAAAAATAAGTAAAACAACATAAAGTTTTATAAATATAGCTTGATATATTTTAAAATTCTGCTTTAAATGATAATTATAAAAACAGAGTTATCGAACCTAATTATGACCGAAATAGTTGCATATGACTCCTGATCCTTCCGGAGCACCTGAGTTAACTCGTAAGTATGTTTCTTGTTGCTCATTTTTACTATATGTGATTATTTTCCGTATGTGTTTGTCTTAGCAGTTTTTAGCTTTATTATTTTGATTTTTTGCCTTCTATTTTCCTATAATATTAGTAGAGGTTTTTTTTAAATCACGTCTTGATACATGTTCCTTGTAATTTTTTCATGCAGAGACAACATTGGAATAGTGTGCATATTGACTGTATTATTCTACCCATGCTGGCTACTCGGTGAAAAGCAACTCTGAGGTTGGGTGTTCGTCCAACTGCGGGCAGGGTATGCTCGACTCCAAATTAATTGACAAGAATTGCCAATTTTCCTACCTAGCGTCAGGTGTCTTAACCGTATACTTCGGCTTGCTCTCCAGTTAAAACTGGACGCCATGATATACCCAAAAAAACCTATAACTCGATTTTTCAAACAAAAATCTACCCATGTTACTGCCTGCGTAATACTGTTTGTAACTACATGTAAATAAACGCTATACATACATGACAGTAAAAATTAGCATTTGTTTTCTCATAATGGCTTCGTACAGAGTGATTTGATTGTGTAAAGCGTTTACTCACAACCTAATTTTTACAAAATGGAAAAAATACTTTGCTGATAACAATATTCAGATTTCAGGCAAATAATAATTAAAATTGTAACACGACGACAACTCCCTTGAGGCACATGTATGTACCTTTGTAAAATAGATCAAATTATATATCACAAAGCTGTTGTTTTACTTTTATTGTTCATAAACATTAAATATTAGCGAATTCGTGAGTGTTTACTTACAACAATCGTATTCTTAACATGTCTGTTTACATATGTATGCCTCTTAACGATGTGCACATGTGTCACACAAAAGCTTTGTCGATCGAATCCTTGACATTCTGCGGCTATTTTAGTTCTTTTATTTAAAAACAAATAAAAATTACTACTAAATAACTGATTAACTTTGAATACAAACAACTCTTATGTTATACGCTCTATGGACCCATTTTATTTATTTTTTTTATTGGGGAGGGGACATCGACAGTTCAATATACCGCCATATGACTCTCAGTGCCATATGCTATTTGTTAAATAATACATATGGTGTATTTGTTGTATTATAATTCTGATTGGCTTAGCCAATCACGTGATTTACAGAATATAAAAGTCATTAAAACTAAACCTAAGGCATGTTACTAATATAGATCCGGAAATTCGTTCCTATTTGAATTCATTTTACAATCGATAAAAACAAAAAAGTAAATACAAACTCAGATGTGGTTTTTCAATCTAATATAACAATTAAGGAGATTTAATTCAATCAATACGCTTTATATGGATTTCTAAAGTCCAAAATATTACGGACTTGGCACTAAGGTGTTAATTTACCGTTTTTAACCGCGTTTAATTAAATCTTTAACATGGCTTTAAAAGCTGTAAAGAAACACTTAGCCGATCCTTCCACGAAATGCTATTGTACCGATTTTGGTTTGTTATCCAGGACAAGAATTAAAGATCACAATCTTTTGTTTCATAGGTAGGCTTGATGGAGGATGCCGATTTGTGATTGTCAAAAATCTTCTTTAAAAAAAAAAATCATTGTTTGTGTTTAAGTATGATTGCCATGATAGACTGAACTGCCGTTCTTACCTAATCATTTCATAAATATTCAGATTTTGTTGCTAGGAGTGTTAACTGCTGGAATAACGACATATTTGACACTGAGTATTTTTGAAGATTTTATATATTAATTATATTACATTATGGCTAAAATCAATGAGCTCGCAGCTAAACTCATTAAAATAAAGTTTCTACCTTCTGGTTCTCTTATTTTGCCAGTTATCTGACACATTCCTTTACCGAATTCATACATATTTTGAAATTGATGGATTAAGGTTCACGTGGTATTCTGTCATAGGTGCAACATATTATAGCGGCTTTCATTGATGTGTAACGTAATCTGCAGGACCTTACACGTTAGGGACTTGTGGCTATAGCAGTCAGGACGTTTGGCTTTGAGTTAATCGATGAAAAAGTTTCTTCGATACACGTTTATAAGATCACGGGTGCTATGAGCGTACTATAAGAAACATTCGGAAAAGATTTTTTTAATGTAGTGGAATTTCGGATGTCATAGACCTATGATGCAAGATATTACATGTACCTAGATTGAGAGCATCTAAGCGTTTGTTGGCGAAAACAAACAAAATGAAGAGATAGTATTGAATACGGTCATTAAATAGCTTTACCTAAAAGCTACTCTGGTCAGAGACTATTCTGAAAAATGTGTACCCGCTAAGAAACAGGAGAAAAACTTCAACACAGCCTAGTGTTACTTCTTGTTTATGAAGTTTTAAGAATAAATCTAGTCTTAAGTGTAATCTCAAGTAAGATTTCAGTGATTTTGATTGGTTAATACTCACTTGAACTAATCATAGACCTACGATCTTGTGTGAAACTGACCACTGTTCATCACTGTCCTACTAGCATGCACAGTTAGGTTATACTAACTAAACTTTGATACGTCATATCATGAAGGTCTAGTAACTTTTGTACGTCGTTGCTAGCGAATTTGTTTTCCGTGATCCTAACAAAAATTTTAGTCATAAGGTATACAGAAAAATAATGGCAAACTTTAAAAATTATTCATTATACAAAATATGTACTCATTTCAACTGTTACCAAAACACTTGGATTATTGTATTAATTGCGACAGACTCAGTTTCTGCGCATACGGGGATTATAAATTGTTACGTTTGCGCGCATTTTAATTATGTATGTATGACTAAATACTTACTAAATCTTAGTAATTTTATATGTATGACTAAATACTTACTAAATCTTAGTAATTTATATGTATGACTTAATACTTACTAAATCTTAGTAATTTATATGTATGACTAAATACTTACTTAATCTTTATCAATTTGAATTTAAAGAAATATTGCAGTGGTTTGTACAACGAATTGTGGTCACATAAGCGTGACATTTGAAATCTTAGTAATTTATATGTATGACTAAATACTTACTAAATCTTTATCAATTTGAATTTAAAGAAATATTGCAGTGGTTTGTACAACGAATTGTGGTCACATAAGCGTGACATTTGAAATCTTAGTAATTTATATGTATGACTAAATACTTACTAAATCTTTATCAATTTGAATTTAAAGAAATATTGCAGTGGTTTGTACAACGAATTGTGGTCACATAAGCGTGACATTTGACTTTTGTAAAATTCATTTATTTGACAAAGTGTTGTAAGTGTTTAATTTCAAATAAAATTGTTTTAACAGCAAAAATGGATTTTTACGGTACAATCTATTAGAGCCGAAAGTATGTCTAGTTGTTTAGTATACATTTTAGCATTGGTATTGTTTGATAAAACACAATATATATGTACATGTGTCGTAAAATATCAATTATGTGTACTCGCTAAGAAGTACACAGCCTCGTTTCTTCTGGTTAATGAGGCTCGTACACATTTTGATTTGTTACGACAATATGCGTACAAATATTATTGATTTATTGAAATAATGGTCGTCTTCGTAATTTAACAATCCTCAACGGCAAACTTCGTTTTTGTATAAATACCATAAATCTAAATAAAATATTTGATACTTAAAAAAAGAATACAATTTTTCTGACTATATGTAATATAATATGAAAAATGGGTGACTTCAGATATAAGATTATAGTCTGACAGCAGTGCATGAAGTGTACAAGAAAATCCGGTATGAATATCGTAAAATTGTTTGAAATTAACTTTACATTCTCAATAAATGGGTTTTATTACTAAACATCCAACACATTTACAAAACATATAGCTTTATGGTCATTTTAGGCTTCTCCTCATAGCTTTTCGGTGAGTTTGTGCTTAACACCAAACAGCTAACATATTTAACTCTAGCTTATTTCCACATAACATTTCACGTTAGCGTCTTGAACGTTTAGCTTTACACATTTCCCGATAAAAGTATGCATCCTCAAATCAAACACATTTTATATGTCCTCATGTACCTTTATATCGAACATTACACACTTGTTTGTTGGCTTCTTATAACTTTATTTAACATTAAACACGTACCTCGATAGCTTACACATATTTCGATAGCTTTACATATACCTCGATAGTCGTTCACATATCCCGACAACTTTAGGTATATCCCGTTAGCTTTACAAATATCCGATAGCTTAACACATATTTTGATAGCTTCACACATATCCCGATAGCTTTACACATATCTCGATAGCTTCACACATATCCCGATAGCTTTACACATATCTAGTTAGCTTTTCACATATCCCAAAGCTTTGCACATATCCCGAGAGCTTTACACGTATCCCGGTAGCTTTGCACATATGCCGATAGCGTTACATCGATCTAATATACTTCATAAATAAAGCTAACATAGTACTTAATATACATTAAACAACAATCAATCGATTCAAGTACATCAGAATTCAATCCCAAAGTATGTGTAAAATATAATATATTTCAACGTAAGAAATATGTGTGAACTTTAAACAAAGTGCATTTCGTGTCATGGAATAATACTTGTTAAAGTCACAAATTATATGTTTTGTTATTATCATGTCACGACTATACAGACTCCCCCAAAAGCTAGTTAATCAAAGTTTTAACGATAGATTTGTAGCGTATATGTATGTTCTAATAAATTAAATACACGACATCACTTTGATGATTTAGCGTGACCCGTTTCCTTACTAGATCGAATCTCATGTTTTATTACCAGCAATTACTTCGATAATCAAGTTAACATTAAAGAGACTTTGTTTTTCGAATCGAAGTGTAAATATTCAGTTTTAAATATCTAAAAAAAATCTGGTTATTGTTTTTTGTCATGTTAAGTGAAAGAACCGTGTTTCTTACACCAAATACATTATGCTATTCAGATAGTAGTTCTTTATTTGGAATAGTCAGGGAAAAAAGTAAATTAAACTGTCTATTTGTGATTGCAAATATTTGAACATGTACAGAAATATATAATTCAGTAACTTCAAAGATTTGGAACATTGACGTTTTTTATATATGGTCATACTTCAATAATACAAATAATCAAGTTTCTATTAAAAGAATACAAAAGAGAATGTTTTACATAAATAAACATGAAACAAGGCATACTTAACTAAAGTAAATAATTTCAAAGGGTATTAATTTTCGTAAAATACTATTTATATATAAGATGTCATTATAAAAAGTGAACACATCTTTATTTACGATAACGTTAATATATATATATATATATATATATACGAAAATTCCATCGTCACACGCTAGTACAAATGTACTATGTATATGTCTACAATTCACCCCGGTTAATGAAGCTATATTTTTATATACCGGATTTGGCCGAGGGGTCTAGACCGCTGGACATAGAGCAGGCGATTTGGTGCCACAGTGTCACAACGGTGTGAGTTCGAATCCCGCTGAGGGTAAACAAAAATTTGACAGTGTTAAAAATCTAAATCAAACAGTGTTGGGCTTAATTTGTAGAAGTATATATAAAAATTTGATATTAACCCTGTATTTCTGATGTTTCAGAAATCCGCTGGATAGATATATTATATGGTTGTCACAATACTTAGACGTTTGTATATAATTTACTTACTGTGACTGTATGACAAGTAACTTTGTCATCCTATATAATATATACAAAAATGCTGAATTAGATTACTGTCAAATTAATATGTATTGGTTACGAAAATTCCATCGTCACACGCTAGTACACATGTACTATGTCTATGTCTACGATTCACCCCGGTTAATGAAGCTATATTTTTATATAGCGGATTTGGCCGAGGGGTCTAGACCGCTGGACATAGTGCAGGCGATTTGGTGCCACAGTGTCACAACGGTGTGAGTTCGAATCCCGCTGAGGGTAAACAAAAATTTGACAGTGTTAAAAATCTAAATCAAACAGTGTTGGGCTTAATTTGTAGAAGTATATATACAAACGTCTAAGTATTGTGACAACCATATAATATATCTATCCAGCGGATTTCTGAAACATCAGAAATACAGGGTTAATATCAAATTTTTATATATACGTCTAAGTATTGTGCCAACCATAAAATATATCTATTCAGCACAACACCAAATATACGTCTACAAATTAAGCCCAACAATGTTAGAATTAGATTTATATACTGTCAAATGTTTGCTTACCCTCAGCGGGATTCGAACTCGCACCGCTGTGTCACTATGGCACCCATTCGCCTGCACCATGTCCAGCGGTCTAGACCACTCGGCCAAAATCCGCTATATAAAAATATAGCTTCATTAACCGGGGTGAATCGTAGACATATACATAGTACATGTAAGTGTGACGATGGAATTTTCGTAACCAATACGTATTAATCTGACAGTAATCTAATTCAGCATTTTTGTAAACAAAAAATGTATCAGTTACTTAACAATGGTTTGAGTTTACGGGGCATAAACGTTCGTAAGATTACAGAATGATGTTAACAGGTCTAATTCAGGCACTATATAAATGTTTACTCTATATAAACCCGATACGACAATATCAATGATGATACAGGAATCGCGGGTTGATATAGTACATGTATGTAGCGACTTCAATATATTGTGATTGTAGACAAACGATGAAGTAAGGAAATGCATTGTAATTTCAGAGGTCCGCCAACTATAATTTAACCCGATAAGATACCCGCGCAGTGCCAAGCAAGATTTAAATGTTCTGTTACTGAGAGGAATCGCCAACCATAAGCTAACATAACACAGCGCACTACCAAGATAGATATCAACGTGTTGTAACTGGACGGAACCGTTAACCAAAGCATAGCTCATTGCACTGCCAAACAAGATATAAGTATTTGTATATTTGTTATATCAGATAAGTCAATCTTCACTGACGATCATAACACTGTTGTGCACCACACACAGGCATTAATATCCTATATGTTTTCTCAAATGGTGATAGTTGTGGTTAAGAAAAAAGTTATGAAATAAATTTATGATATCTTAAATAGCGTAACATCTATGCAGAATTAAAATTCTAATATCGCACATATTTTCTATCATCTTGACATCTTTCTTAAATGTTTTCTTTTAATCGATATATCTCAATTATGTTCTCCTCGACTATACTGGACACATTCATTGTCGTTAAAGTATGACACACATGTATCTAAAACCATAAATGAATCCACAATTGCTTCGTGTTAAACAAAAATATTATACAATTGTTGACGTTGATATAGGTCGCTATTCACTTATCCAGATAAAATGTAAGATTAATGGAGCCGATAAGTATACATTTTTCAGTTGGGAAATATCGATAGCGACCGCATATCACAGTCAGTGACTGTTATATTACATGAACAAAACCAACAAATCCTCGTCTATCGTACAAAATATATTACCAGCAGATGCGTCCATTGTTGTTTACAAGATTTTTGATTTACATATGCTTACATAAATCATATCAGAATACAAGTTAATAGTGGATTCCGCTTGACCGCTTGTTCAGCTGATCTATGCAGCGTAAGAAAAAACACCATATTTTGATGCAATTGTAGAACTCTTGCGACTTAACAGTAAAGTAGTTTTTAGACCAATCAACAACACGCAAAATTTTATTCATACATTAAATGATGTACACAGCAGATACTATACAATTCAGTAAAACTTTCATGGACTAAAAAACCTGTATTAAAATTTGCAGAGGAAGGTAATCTGTATTAAATCAATCTGTACAAAATAGCCTACATCAACTGAATCTGTTTGAATGACATACTTCAATTAAACGAAGATCTAGAGATTTAACAAAAAGATATACCAATATCAACCCTACATGCAGTATGTGCTTTTCCAATTAAGGAAATACGTCTAAACTAATTAATATTCTCCGCATTGTTTGTGTTAATCTTCCAATTACACGCCGCATATATTGCCACTTATATTGTGTTCTGTAGGCGTCATCACTGTACAGAACGGTCAATATATAAACGACCAAATGCTTCAGTCGTTAGGAGAGAGTAGGAACATTTTGGCATTCACACTGAGGTAAGACATTTGGGAGATTTCCTATTTTGGTATACAAACTTAGCGACATATAGTCCTGTTTGTTTGACAGATATGTATATGCGCTTTTTAGCTACATTTCTTCGCAAGCAAAAGTTTATTCATATCAAATTTCGCAATGTTTTTGATTGATGAATAATATTTGTTTTTATATATTAATATTTTTTTTCCATATGTAGAAAATTTATAAACATCGTGCAATATATTCTCATATGATTACTGATGTGCGCATTCGTACACTTTCATTTCTCCGGATTATAATAAAGACGGTAATTTAATTATAGCGTCTGAAGCGTTTCAAAAGTGGCTTAGAAAAATGATAAGTTTGTTTTGTGGGTGTAACGATTCATAGATTGTCGGTTTTTGTGTCTTATACAGAGTGATTGATCAAATGTTTGCTTAACCGTAAAAAAAGCAATGGTTCCGGTTCAGAGAACAAATTTACACACTTAGTAAACCAGTTAAATGGATGAACCAATGAAAAAGACTGCCACTGGAAAAGTATGAAGTATTGGGAAGGGATGTAAAATTTAGTCTTTTGTATGGGTTAGAATTAGCCTACCCTTTTTAAAAGTCAACAAATAAGGTATTTATCGTGCAAGGTGCGTGGCACTCCAAACACGATGCCCACTACGGTATACAGCAAGGCTTGTGTATTATAACCAATCAGTGATACAAGTTATTGTACACAGTACTCGCTGTATAATATAGGCCTGTCACTATCCGATCAGAATTAACAACCGAATTTGTATCAGCTTTATTGCAAATTATTTACCCACAATTACCCTAAACGTTTAAAAACGTAATTCATTATCTGAACTATCAAAGGCCATAAGGATTAAAGTTAACTAACCAGTTGTTGGACCATGTAAAAATATTAAAAAATCATTAATTGTCGATATGTCTTGTTTGTTCAATAGATATAATATCTGCTAAAGGACTGCATAAACAGAGCATTTTAACGACCTTTTCATTCTCCGAAAAAAGACATAAAAAATGATAATGAACTTCCCACCGGAAGCTGACAATATGCTTCAGTTACTTGTTCACTTTTCTACCTTTTTACAAAGCCGTTCATTTGGCGTTCGGCAATCTCAGTATTTTCGTTCATACAGTGTAGCTAAGGATAGCATAGTTGAAAAGCTTGATTGAAAAACGCGTTATGAAATTTGTAGTATTCGTAAGGTGCTGAGCTGAAATTTAGCATGCAGAACCAACTGGTTGAAATATCCGTGATTACCATTAGGCTCGACATGGACTGGTTACTGACAGATGTTCATTAACTAGCGGAAGTGTATTTTTTTCAAGTCACTCTCATAGCAAAGTTGATCATAATGCATACGATAATTTAATTAACTATCCAAAAATGTTTTTCGAGTTAAAAGGCAACGTATAATATTAAGTTTTTTCATTTCTTAAAGTAACATTATTGTTATTGTTATTTATTGATGTCTTGTTTTAGGAGTAAACCACCAGTCGCATAAATGATGCCGAACGTGTTAGCCATGTCCTTGGGCTTGATATTTGTTCCTTATATACACAGCGCATTTTTGGAAGAGCAAGCAAAATCAATACCAAAGGAAAACATATTTGAGTTTGCCTCCTCAAGGAATATGCAGTCACGTGATTACGACGACAAAAGAGGGTTTTGGGATAAACGAGGTTATGGCGACAAAAGGTCAGATATGTTCATAGAAAGGCCAATCAAAGAAAGTGACTGTGAGCAGTTTCCTTGGCTCTGCCTCGTTAATATTGCTGGTCAGAAAGATCAAATCCGGGAATCTAGAAATGGACTGTTTGTTGACAAACGTGGTTACGGAGATAAAAGAGGATTCTGGGATAAACGAGGATTCGGGGACAGGCATGATTTACTTGATAAACGGGTTGGGAGATTTTATCCGTTCATGTTTCTACCAAACAGTTCTTAAAACCGTTTGTGTCTTCTATCATGTAGCTTAAAATAAAATACATAAAACATAAATATATGTATCTTAATCATTATAAGTAACAACCTTTTCCACGAGTCTATAAAAAGCATCGAATGTTCACCGAATTATGGGTCACCATCTGTGTTCGTGATTATTTTATATATATATATATATATATATAACTATTTTTATTTCGCTCAAATATACCATAGTGATAATATATTGTATTAAAATGCAATGTATTGCACTTATCGTTTCTACTTAAATTGCATTAGTTTTATGATACGATGCTTTATGTCCGACATTTTCTTTTTGTCCGACGTCGCTTTTTATCCGATAATTTTGCTTTTCGTCCGAACTTTTGCTTTTTGTCCGTCAACCTTTTATCCGATTAGCTTTTTGTCCGATATTTTTGCTTTTTGTCCGATTTTTTGCCTTTTGTCCGAAATTTTGTATCCGATAAGCTTTTTGTCCGACTTTTTTGCTTTTTATCCGATATGAGTACTAGCATTCGTCAGATTTCTTACACCGAGTTTATTTTTATGTGAAAGAAAGAAAAAAGGCCTAGCATCATGGGGCCTGTGGTCCACGGGAATGGGCCAAGTCTGTTGAAATTGTGTATGTGTGTGACCCCCAATTCTTTAGGCATTTTTTCAATGTTTTTTTATGAAATTTTAATTCTGAAAATTTTTTTAAAAATCTGATGGAATTTGCTTATATCCCGGAACCACCTTAAATGCGCTGTGAAATAAAAAAACAAAATACGTGTAAATTCCTAATTCAAATGAGTAGTTCCAGTAAGGGCATATTTTTTGAAAAATTAGACTGAGTTGAAGATTATGTATTTTAATATCAAGCCAAAATGGTTGCATGGAAGCCCGTTTTAACATGCCTGCATATAATCCACAAATTACACCATCTAAATATGCAAAATTTGTCATTATTCAACACGCGTGTGTCAACTGCTAAATCAGTCCAAGATATGTGAACATTAGGCGTTTTTCATTAATTTTGACTAATTAATTCAGGTTTGAGTATTCATTACTGATTTAAGCACAAAACTTGATCGTTCATGGATGTACGAACGGATATCTCGGACATTACAAACTGAATGAAAGGCCAAAGGCTGAAATATCTTATTAAATATCAATAAAAAACGTTATTTTAAAAAAAGAAAACCCAGAGATTATACGTAATTATTAGATTCCAGGCATTTCATGTATTGACCAAAGATTACGTTTTATTTCTTTAAAAATATGTCTACGCAAATTTCTTGTCGCATAATTATGCCATAAATAACAAAAATCCGACGACAAATTAGATGAAAAATAGCATACAGTCGTAAAGTTTTCGTCATTAATTTTTTTTTCAATACCATTTCTATCACTAAGTTGATCGCAAATTCACTTAAGAGGTTATGAGAGTTAAACAAAACTTTCGGGTTTCTCTTCCTTTATCCATTCAAACCCATGCTTCTCTATTATATCATGTAGCCCCTATTTTCTTTTCAAAATTTCGTAAATTTTAGTTCAAAGTTTAATTATTGCTGTGTTTTTGGAAAGGAAAATGAAATGAACTTCAACTGCTTATTGATTGATTGATTAATGGTGTTTAACGCCCGAGCAGCATTATTTCAGCTATATTCAGGCGATGAACATGAAATGGATGATGAAATGAACATGAAATGATGATGAATGAAAATGGGATGGGACACAAGGAAAAATAGGGGTAACGGATTTTAGATTGCCACTGGCAATTGGGAGGATGGATAGGGTCGGGCAATTCAGCCTCCTGTAGCGGGATCGAAATCCCTACTCATAGCGAATAATACAGCAGCGTTCTTTAACATGCGAGGAACGTGGCATTTCCCAACACGGTGCACTAATATGGTTTGCGGTCAGGTTTTCCGTATTATGGCCTGACAACCCCAGCTTGCCAGGGGTACCCCATTCAACCACCTGGGGCACACATCCCAGTCGGTCTTGAGGCAAACCGACCTGACACGCCGGTCAGGGTACTGGGCGCTATTTAGTCGCCTTTTACGACAAGCTAGCGCGACTGCGGTCTATTCTTTTGGCCACCCGGATCCCGCACGGAGCTCAACTGCTTATATATAATCATATAACTATGGATATTTTTTTCGCTTAATGTGCTTCTTTTAGTGATCCTTCCAAATTAAATATAAAAATTTTCACGAAGATTCAATTATATGACTCAGCTGTGTATCTCCTTTAGTGTTGCGTGCTTTGCAACACGGGGTGCATATACCTTCGAATTGCTGATTCGTGGCGACATGAACAGTTTACTGCAAAACGGGCTTTAGTAGTCAACCCGTTTTGCAGTAACGCGTTTTTGGGACGGAAATTTAACTGATGAAACTACAGAATGTTCCTAATAATGTTTTGGTTTATCTATGAACTATTGTGAATATCAATATATATCAGCACAAACAGATACCATCGGATTACTGATACATCCCGAGTCAAAAAGTTTATTGCAAAATGGGTTTGCGCAGTCAACCCGTTTTGAAATAAAATCGCATTTGGCAATAACCAGTTTTGCAATAAAGGAAACATAAGCCAAGAACACATTAACGGAAAGGGAATAATTACACGCCCGTCAAGTTAAGCATGGTCTTGTCTAAGTAGAGATGGATTAACCACATGCAGCTATCAATTAATTCAAGGCAACGGACATAAAACTGAAGGAATATCATCAACTATTTATAAGCGCTTGTTTGAGAGGTTCAATAGTAAACTTAGCACTCCGGTTAAGCACATAGCAAAATCTAGTATAACGAATAAGTTGTAATTACCATACCGGACTGCTGGAATATTTCGATCGCTATACGGGAAGTTAGCATTTGGAAAGTTGAAGTCATCACGTTTGTCTACAGTCCATTTTGTAGTTCTGTCTCTATTTCCAGAATTACGTTTAAGTATTAAAATCTGAAGGATTACACTAAATACGGAAATATTGGATCGAATTTGATCATCTTAAAAAAATCACATCATTTATCATATGCTCGTATACTACTTACTTTCAACTTGTGTAGACCTACGGTACAGAACACGACTGGCCTTTCAATGACTTCGCTATTGTGTGTGTTTCTTATAGATATAGGATCAAATAACTGTTATTTTAGTATTCTATACTGGCCATAATGACTAACTCAGTTCAAAATGTATCAGCAGCAAAGCGTCAATACAATAAAGTAAATTAACTATAAAAAGTGGCCAAACCTAAGTATAATTTCAGAAGCATTCGTAACAGCGTTTAAGAGTAGGCTGAAAAGAGTTGAAGCTGCGCTGCTTAAAAAAAAATACGACTCAATTTCCATCACTTGCAGCGAGGTCGTGCGATGTTACGGCCTCAGAGCCACGATGTCTGGCTCTGCACCTGCAGTCTCAGATAAACAAAAGCATGCTACTATTTTGAGAGTAAACACAATTATATCGATTGGTTGGATGTTTGCTCTATGTCCAGCGAGCAATATTTTAGCTATATCCAGGACGAGAACGAGTTAAAAAATAAATCAATTTGAAAAAGGGATGGAAAATTTTTGACTGCAAAAAATTGAGTATGGGTTGGGACGGAGAATTTAATCTTTTGCAGCGGCTACATGAGCATACCCTTTTTCAAATCTATAAAAGGGGTCTTTATCATTCAAAGAGCGTGGCACTCTCCAAACACATCACCTACCACGGTCCGCGACCAGGCTTTCCGTATTATGACCAGACAACCCCCAACGAGAGGGTCTCCCCTATCCGCCATCCTGGGCTCCTGTGTCTAATTGTTTACGTTACTAAATGTGACAAATTTATATCATTAACACTAGCATATATGACCAAAGTGAGTGACATTATTTGTCGATCAATTGAATCATTGGACAAACACCCTCATTATGGCAAAAGCACTGTTCATACCTTAACCAACCTACCACGATCGCTGGTTGACGTTATTTTTATTAAGTAGAGTATAATTAAAACTTGTCAACAAAAACACTAATTTGATAATTTGTTCAAAATACCATCAAGCCCGACTCGTATTTAATAAAGTACACACGTTTTACGCAAAAAACTTTAAAGATAAACTTTATAAAATTACAGACAAATGCAAAAATATACTTAAAATATAAATATAATAAATGAATTAAATATTGAATAAATATTTTTTAAATGTAACCGTGGTTAGGGTTTTTTGTTTGTGTTTTGTTTGTTTTTAGTTTTCAATAATAAGTATTAAATTATCTTTTTTCTTTTTAGCTACACCTGGACCGAAGGTCCATGTGAGCTTTTGCTATCACTTGGCGTCCGTCGTCCGTCGTCCGTCGTCTGTCGTCCGTAGTCCGTCGTCCGTCGTCTGTCGTCTGTCTCCTCTGAAACCACTGGGCCAATTTTTTTTAAATTGGCCACAATCATCATTAGGGTTCCTAGTTTCAAGTTTGTTCCCAGTGTGTTGATCAACAGACAAAGATGGCCGCTGTTACTAAAAATAGAACATGGGTGTCAACATAGGTTTTTGATAATTATCTAAAAAATTATAATAGCTATAGAGAAAACCGTTACTTCAAATTGTTCAGCACATTAAGGTCTACAATAGTTGCTATAAGTGTGAAGTTGTGTATTGGCTTCTCGTATGAGTTATTGCCCTTTATTGACGATTTTTGACAAAATGTTTGGTATTTACAATATAACTTGAAAACTATAAGAGGTAGAGTGAAACTGTAAATGGCAAAAATGATCAGCAATTAAAGCCCTACAATTCACTTAATTGGTTTGAAATTGTCAGATGACGCCTTATATGAGTTATTGCCCTTAAATGACAATTTTTTATGAAATTTTACCTATTTGTCCGGTATCTTAAAAACTATAACAGCTAGAGTAAAACTGTAAATAGCAAAAATGATCAGCAATACAAGCCCTATAAGTCACTGTATAGTCTGAAATTGTCAGATGACTCCTTATTGCCCTTAAATGGCAATTTTTTATGACATTTTCCGTTTTTGTCCTGTAACTTGAAAACTATAACAGCTAGATTGAAACTGTTAATTGCACAAATGATCAGTAATAAAGGCCATACAGTTCACTTGATTCGTCTGAAATTGTCAGAGAATTCCTTATATTAGTTATTGCCCATAAATGGCAATTTTTTAGGAAATTTTCTGTTTTCGTCCTGTACATGTAACTTAAAAACTGTAACAGCTAGAGTGAGACTGTAAATAGCAAAAATGATCAGCAATAAAAGCCCTAAAATTCACTTTATTGGTCTGAATTTCTCAGATGACTCCTTATAGGAGTTATTGCCCTTAAATGACAATTTTTACGACATTTTCCCTATTTGTCCCGTAACTTAAAAACTATAACAGCTAGAGTAAAACTGTAAATGGCAAAAAATGATCAGCAATACAAGCCTTACAATTTACTGTATTAGTCTGAAATTGTCAGATGACTCCTTATAGGAGTTATTCAATGGCAATTTTTGATGAAATTTTCCGTTTTTGTCCTTGAACTTGAAAACTATAGCAGCTATATTTGAAACTGTAAATTGCACAAATGATCAGCAATAAAAGTCCTACAAATGATTGCTTAGTCCAAAATTGCAAGATGACTCTTTATAGGAGTTATTATCCTTTAATTATGAATTTGGACAAATGAAAAATTGTTGTATTATAAATTAGTCTATAACACACCTAGAGTACAACTGCAAATTTCTAAATTTCCCTGAAGGACAATGCCTACAAAACCATTTAATTTTCAGAAATTGTCTGATTGCACCTTATAGGAGTTATTCTACTTAACTACAATTTTTGAAGAAATGTTTAGTTTTTGCACAGTAACTTAAAAGCTTTAACAACTAGACTGAAACTGTTAATTTGAAAAATTTATATATAGTTGAAGTCATTTGGGTTCCAGGTGAGCGATTACAGGCTCCTGGGAGCCTATAGTTTATTTCTTATTCTGGTTGTAAACAAAGAAAGTCACACCCAGAAAATAATATTATAAAAGTACATCGTTATATTAGTACTTGTGTATAGATAATCCACAATCTATCCACAACATCATAAAGAACGATTTGTATATGTTTGACAATTTTATTGCAAAACGGGTTATTGCAAAACGGGTTGACTACTCCAATCCGTTTGGCAAAAAACTTCTGATGTTGAAAAAAATATGATGAAACATAATATATACTTATAATAGTATATCGTTATATTTGTACTTGTGGATAGATAATCCACAACATAATAATGTACGATTTGTAAATGTTTGACAAGTTTTATTTTAAAACGGGTTGTTGCAAAATGCGTTCTTATTTCAAAACGGGTTGACTACTCCAACCGTTTGGCAATAAATTTCTGATGTCGAAAAATATGATGAAACAGAGGATATATACCTATAATAGTACATCGTTATATTTGTACTTGTGGATAGATAATCCACAATCTATCCACAACATCATAAAGAATGATTTAAACATGTTTGACCATTTTATTGCAAAACTGGTTATTGCAAAATGCGTTCTTATTGCAAAACGGGTTGACTACTCCAACCGGTTTGGCAATAAACTTCTGATATTGAAAAAAATATAGTGAAACATAATATATACTTATAATAGTATATCGTTTTATTTGTACTTGTGAATAGATAATCCACAAACTATCCACATCATAAAGACCGATTTGTACATGTTTGACAATTTTATTGTATGCGTTCTTATCGCAAAACGGGTTGACTGCTCCAACCCGTTTGGCAATAAACTTCTAATGCTGAAAAAAACTAGAGGCTATTAAGAGCCTGTATCGCTCACCTGACTTACTAATAAATTTTAAGAGACATTACTTTTCTATTAATTTTGATATTAAATGCTAAAGATTTTACATGATGATGCTATTTCTATGAATGTTGTCATGTTTCAAATCAATCTGCATGCGGTAAGTAAAAAGAAGATTTTTGAAATTTCAGCCAATCAGAACCCATTAGTGGCCATAGAAGCCATGTTCAATTTGCAATTGGCTCAAAAAACCCAATAATAAGATAAATATCAAACCATAATTTCTTCATATTCTGGCCTCATTGTGTGGAACAGTTTCTGAGAAGAAGTTGTTTGTTTGTTTTTCCCATAGGGTCCTATGTTATACTAAGTCCTGCAATGGCGGCCATCTTGGATTTTGGATCGGCACTTAAATCTCAAACTTTGTAGAGGACCATCTAAGGTACATATCTGCAATATTTCAAATCAATCTGCCAAACGGTTTATGAGAAGAATTTTGAAATTCATCCAATCAGAACGCATTAGTGGCCCTGGAAGCGATGTTGAAGTTGCACTTGTCTCGAAAAAATCAAAATATTAAGATAACAATTCAACCTTCATCTCTGCATTTCTTTGGCTTCATTGTGTGGAACTGTTTCCAAAAAGAAGTTGTTTGTATGTTTTACCCATAGGGTCCTATGTTAAACAAAGTCCTGCGATGGTGGCCATCTTGGATTTTGGATCGGCACTAAGAACTCAAACTTTGTAGAGGACCATCTATGGTACATATCTGCGGTATTTCAAATCAATCAGCCAAATGGTTGATGAGAAGTAGAATTTTGAAATTCAGCCAATCAGAACGCATTATTGGCCCTGGAAGCCATGTTCAATTTGCATTTGCCTCGAAAAACACAAATTATTAAGATAATTATCCAACCTTCATTTCTTTATAATTTGGCTTCATTGTGTGGAACAGTTTCTGAAAAGAAGTTGTTTGTTTGTTTTTCCCATAGGGTCCTATGTTAAACTATGTCCTGCGATGGCGGCCATCTTGTATTTTGGATTGGCACAAAAAACTCAACCTTTGTAGAAGACCATCTAATATTGCAAATCAATCTGACAAGCGGTTTATGAGGAGAAGATTTTTGAAATTTAGCCAATCAGAACGCATTTAAGGCTCTGGCAGCTATGTTTAATATTTGATCAGCACCAAAAACTCAAACTTTGGGTCAGGTGAGCTACAAAAATGAAACATAATATATATTTATAATAGTATATCGTTGTACTTGTGTATAGATAATCCTCAAAATATTCACAACATCATGAAGAACGATTTGTACATGTCTGACATTTTTATTGCAAAACGGGTTATTGCAAAATGCGTTCTTATTGCAACATAAGCTGCTAAAGTAGAAAAATATGATAAAAAAGGATATATACTTATAATAGTATATTGTTATATTTGTACTTGAGCATAGAAAACTAACAACATCATGACAAACAATTTGTACATCTTTTAAAATTTTATTGCAAAACGTTACAATTGTATTATCTTTAATTTGATCCCTATCATTTAGCATTCATCGTATATTGCCTTTATCACAAGGACTGCAAAAAGAAGATTCTGGTACAACTCAACGGAAAAGAGCCAGCCGCCTTAATTGTCACCAAGCGTATGATGATGTGATGTATTATAGATAATGTTAACAAATAGGAGTATGGAAGAAAATGTACGCGACTTAACCCACATAAACAATGAAATTACAAACTCCAAAACGGGAAAGAGACAGAAGCCTTCAATGTCACTCAAGGGCGCTGCTTGCTGGAACAAAATATCATGCATACTACACAAATCCGATCCAAAAATGTCAAACAATGATCCCCTGCTGAACATAGAACATTTAACATGAAAAAGACAAAATGTTCCGGGTGAGGTCACTACCTATATATTGGTATGTACAGACGTGCGGCTGGAATTGGTCTACTTTTTTCGGGTCTAAAGGTATATGATTAGGTATACTTTTTTAGGTAATATTAAGTATATTTTTCGGTAGAAAATTAAAAATGAGAATATTGTATTTGCATAGGTACATTTCCACAGAATTGATACTGGTGTCAGTCTTCCTTGATTATCTAAGCATACTGACAGTAATGTATTCAATTTAAGTAATGTTTATACACTAAAATTGCAGGTACAGGAATGGGTGGGTTTTCCCAAACTCCAGCCGCATGTATAGTAACAGCCCGACAAGAATTGGTTACAGACGGACAACTATAATGAGACAGCCAAATTTTGTGGCAAAGAACTAGTTAGCCATTTACGAGTTAGAATTTTGAAAATAAGAGTTATTGATGAGCCTCGTCATATGTTTCTTGATTAATGGTGCATTTTAAGGTGATTACTTGATTACAAGGGTCATTTTTAGTGATTACTTGATTTTACCTCCTTCTTGATTACTCGATTACCACTTTTTGAAGATTTGTTAAATGACGTAATATTCAGAAAATGATTAATGATTACCAAAGCAAAAACTGAATGATTACTTTATTCCCAGATACCCCTTGGTTAGCTTAAAAAAGAATTGACATTACTTTTGAAGAATATTATAACAGTCAAACGCAATAAGTGAACAAATATATCATATGGTCACCAAATACAACTGATATCGGACAAAAAGCAAAGCAATCGGGCAAAAAGCTAATCGGATACAAAATTTCGGACAAAAGGCAAAAAATCGGACAAAAAGCAAAAATATCGGACAAAAAGCTAATCGGATAAAAGGTTAGCGGACAAAAGGCAAAAAATCGGACAAAAAGCAAAAATATCGGACAAAAAGCTAATCGGATAAAAGGTTGGCGGACAAAAAGCAAAAGTTCGGACAAAAAGCAAAATTATCGGACAAAAAGCGACGTCGGACAAAAAGAAAATATCGGACATAAAGCATCGTATCAGTTTTACGATTCATTGAAATTCTGTATGTTAATGTTTTATTTTACGTAATTTAAAAATAAAACTATGATAGTTTTATCAATATTTTTGTGGTACGTTAATTTATGATGGATTGATTGATTGTGTCCGTAACGTTAAGCGACATGTCATGATGTAAACAAGTTAACAAACATCACATTAGCGGTAACAGGGATGTACTAACCTGTCATGTCTTTTTGTAATGCCACTGGAAAAGTAAGTCCCAATGATTGATTGATTGATTGTGGTTTTACGTCCAGCAAGCAATATTTCAGCTATATTCAGGACCTATTAGTAGCGGCGGATAATTTAGCCTTTTGTATAAGCTACTGTGCATATGTTAGTATTTAACATGTATTTGCTACTTTCAGTAATATTTATAAGTTTTAATACGCTATAGAGTGGTGCTTAAAACTATGATGAGACACATCCATTTACTCCACTTCCTGGCAAATCTGATATCAACATTTACAGTCAGAAAGAGGAATAAATGAATTATTGAGGAGGTATTAATCGTGAAAAAATAATAAAAACAAAAACATTTCGCGATTAAGTAGTATAGATAATTATTTTCAAAACGAGTTCTCTCTGTCGTGCAACATTTTTATTGAAAAATGTTCACTAATATTTTACTCTTTATAGTTTTTAATCTTTTAGTGTAATTACCAACATTTTCATAATATAATATCGCTAAAGCGGATGACGATGTCTGAAATGTAAACACCTTTGCAAACGCATGTCAATAAACATGTCTGTGTAGAATCTTGTCTTACATTCTTTGTGACATCATAAACAAGTGTGGACTGTGAGCTAATGCTCACTAGTGATACCCCCGCTTTCCCCCAATTTTTTAAAGTATGTCAACTATGTGTAAAAATCTGAGTATTCGGTAAACAGGAAGTAGATGACCAAGGAGAATAAAATCGCTATACACTATATGGTACTATAGGATAAGGCAATATGCAAAATATCATGCTTCTGCACCCTATAGTTGCATGGAAATCTGCCACGAAAATGTTGCATGTATGTCAATTATGTGTAAAAATCTAAGTATTCGGTAAACAGGAAGTAGACGACCAAGTAGAATAAAATTGCTTGACACCATATGGTACTATACGATAAAGCAATATGCAAAATATCAGGCTTCTGCACCCTATAGTTGCATGGAAAACTGCGTCGAAAATTTGCATTTATGTCAACTATGTGTAAAAATCTAAGTATTTGGTAAACAGGAATTAGACCAAGGAGCATTAAATCGCTTTACACCAAAATATCAGGCTTCTGCGACCTATAGTTGCTTAGAAAACTGCGACAGAAATTATGCATGTATGTAAACTATGTGTAAAAATCTAAGTATTCGGTAAACAGGAAGTAGATGATCAAGGTTCATGAAATCGCTCTACACCATATGGCACCATAGGATTAAGCAATATAGAAAATATCAGGTTTCTACATGCTATAGTTGTTTTGAAAACTGTGACGGAAATTTTCGTTACGGACGGACGGACAGACAAGGGAAAAACAGGATACCCCCTCTTCTTCGAAGCGGGGGTATAATTATGCGAACACATTTTAATTTTGTATTTTTAATAATCAGGAATTTTTTAATACTGGTGAATTATGAAACATCGAGTTATTACAGTTTTAGATGAGCCATTTAATGTACAAATAAAACTTTTAAATAACTATTTTCAGTTGTATACTGCTTCCAGTAAAATGTAACAAGAGGTTTTCTAAAAAAGTGTTTGTTTTTCTAGTTTCATACATTCATTGTTTATTTAATATTTGTCGGATTTTAGTTGAAATTACATAAGGACTTTTGATTTCCTGTATTAAACATATCGATTTGTTTAACTTATATTTGATGTCCTTCATTTTAACAATATAGTAGTAATTAAGGTCTGTCCAAAAACAAAACACTCCATATAATGTATTCTATATTAGTTTTTGCCGCTTTTTGATCAATCTTGTTAGACAAAATAAACTCTGCAAAAAAAAAAAAGAAACTAATAATGGATTTTTTAAAACGAGATTTAAGTAGATGCACTTTTGATAACGATTTACAATAACAGCTGTAGATATTAACTAAAACAATTTCAGTTGAAAACCAAAATTCATGTCAATCCTTAGAGAATGGCAAATAAAAGTCAGTTAATACTTCTGGCCACGGTAAAATTCTAACCTGTTATAATCACCTTGAGCCGCTGCCATTACTCTGTATCCCTATGGCATAGAGTCAATCAATGTTCTTACGTTAATACGTAGAATTGTTCGCCATTCCTGTTTGACGAAGCCGGAGCTGATCGATATTCTCAGGCGGCGGTTGACGCTGGCGCACACGTGTATGCATCTGGTCCCAAAAGTTTCAATCGACTTCGAATCCAGTTTTTGTTAAGCCATGGTAGCACATTTTTGTTGTTCTGCTCAGATTAGCCCTTTTAAGCGTGCTGTATGAGACCTAGCAATGTTCTGTTGAAACAATTCCTTCAGTTGAATTTTGTCTCTGTACCTTTGATCCAATAAATTTTCTGGTACATTTTCCAGTTCTGTTTTACGGTCATTAGAGATAGCCGACTACGTGACCTACCTCCACCGAAGTTATCCAGTTCCTGGACACATGAAAAGAAACGTTTATTCCTGCGCCGGTATATATAAATTGTCTCATAACGTTCTGGTACCGGAAAACGGGACTCGTCGCTAAAAAATTAACGCCAGTTGCGGAATTTTGAACCACATTAATCTGTTGCACCATCGGACTAACTCTTGTCTTTTTAACGGTATCAAAACTGCTTCAAAATACAACATTCTGGGTCTAATGCTATAAAGGCCAGGTCGGTTGCGGACTGTGTGAGCTGATTCTTCTCAATAAAGGTATTTCGATTGCAGTGGCTGTTGCAGCAACGGTTCAATTCCGTAGAGGAAAGATCTGGATGCAGCTATATTGACCAGGAGTCGTAATGCGAGGTCGACACATTGTTCTTTTGTATACATTTTGGGTTCCTTTAATTTCACTTTGGGATTTTCCAGCCTGTAGACGGCTGATGACGATATTTCGAGCAGAAGGGTACAAACTTGGCTTCTAACCTCGTCATTTTATACACTTCTACGCAGCAGCTGAATTAACCACAAGGTCTGGTGACAAACGTTATCAATATTGCGCATCAAGTGCTTATTTAGCACAGAGCCAAATCTAATAAACAGAACTTTCAAGTTGAAAAATTGCATGTAAAAATCAATGAATAAATGGACCATTCCATTACATCTAGTAATAAAATATATATTTTTTTAAATTCAAAATAGCTATGCATTTCTTTTTTAAAACCGTATATACCAACATATCAAAATGGCATTTGTCATCAAGTGCACGTGTTACGAAAACCTACAGAGCTGCCATTTATATATTAAGTAAACCCTTACTTTCGAAACAGATCCAGAAACAAATAGAGAAAACACAAAGGGTTGATAACTTAAGGGATTGTTCACACAACACATTCTTACCGAACTAATTTGACCGGGTCTTGTGCGGTTATTGATCGTGAAATGAATATTTACATGCTCAAAACTCACAATCTTTATAGTAATTTTATCATAAATATTAACTTTTAAAGTTGTTTTGCCATATTTTCACTTTGGTTTCAAGATAGTTTTTTTACTTTATGCATAATGGTTGCTTTTGTCCAGCCAACTATATTCGGGACAAAAACAAGTTAATAAACAATAAATCAATTCAGGAAAATGGACTGGCGTCCGAGGTCAGGTCAGTATTATTACCTAACAATCCCCAAACGAGAAAGCATCCCTATCCGTTTCCTGGGAATGCGCTGGGCATCTCTGTGAGTCGAGTACTTTTAACCCTGCCAAGACTAAAAGCATAAAAAAATTAACTTACTTTATTTTTGTCACCGCGCTTTGACGACTTATATTTTGTTTGAAAAGTAAACATGTTTTGATGTCAATGACACATTAAAACATCAACAGTGTACCACCAAACGACGTAACAATTTAATGCCATAAGGATCTTTAAAAGATTGTTTTATTGATAACATATACGAGTGTTATGTTATCCGAGAAATAACATTATTTATGATTTGACATCTCTTGTTCCCAAAGCTCAACCGCTACAACTATGGGAAATAACTCTTTGAACTATAAAAATGGTCCCAACATTTGGTTACTTCTCATTAAAATACCGATTTCTAAATATCCTCGAAGTCTACATCGCTCGCGTGAGTATGTAATGTTAAAGTTTCAGTTGTTAGCCAAACATCATGTAGGAACATTGATGTCCCATTAAAATGAGTAGCAAAAATAGACCAAGCTTCAATATCTACCCACGCCTTTAAGTAGGTCTACTTTTACAATGCGGCTTCTGTACACCTTCAGTTAAATAGATGAGACGTCTTTAAAATGTAGCATAACACCTGCTCAAGCAAAATTCAAAATCTAAGGGATTGCAACTCTCTTAAGGTTATTTTTTTCTTTTTCCTAAGCTTTACTAATGTATCCAAAGGTGTAACCATTTTATCAGTGTCTAACTTGAAGCCTAAAATGTTTTGTTGTAGAAAAAGCGGTTTTGTCTTCCATGATAGGAACATTAATTTGTTGGAAAAATCTAAAATCACATTGAGCTGAGTTGAGCTGTGACTTGATGAAGGTGGGCAACAAATAAATATCGTCTAATAAATGCACACATCCCCTTGACTATAATTTGTTTTCTATAACACAGTTTAATACGGATGAAATATTTCCAAACTAATTGCAACCAATACTTAGGTCTATCGGAAGAGTCTTATCAAAATATATGTCAAAGCCAACAGCAAAGCCCAGTAACTGGTAAATATAAATATTTGTATATCCGTGTTCTATATCTGACTTTGACAACAATAAACTCTTAAAAAATTATTTAATCAAAGCCAATGCATCATCAAACGTTTGATATAAGACTGTGGATTCAACTTTAAAATTCTGTCATGAATTGAAGCATAATCTGGAAACGGTGTATAACCCTATACTCTCCCGGTTTATGTTTAGGTATCACGACTAAGGTCGAGACTTGTAAATTTGGAAAAGCTAAAGTTTGCAACGAAAATAGGCCTGCTACTCTCCCTGCTGCAAGTTTTTAATCTTTTAAATGTTGTCTTCCGAAGACTTTAAATTTTAACTAAACCTAAACTTTCTCGCCCCAGAATATGGAATGTGAATACAGTCTGTAAAACCATTAAGCAATAATCTAATTTAGAGCTATTTAATGCTATTAATCATTAATGAAAAACTTTGACTTTGGCTGGAGTAGTAATATCATATACAGTTGAAAAACAATGTTTCTTATTATTTCTTTGATACAATATTGGTGATGGTCCTTTTGAGTTTTTTTTGTTCTAGACTATATCCAACATTTGTTGGTTTACACCTACTTCTCGATTCGGGTGGTCCTTAAGACATTTAATGCAGATGTGAGGATATTTACTTTGAGGATATCTTCCGTTGTTATTGTTTAAGCTGAAGCAGAATCCTGTTTAAGCATTAATCATACATGTGAAAACGTTGAACTTTTCTTTAATTGTTTTGTTTATAACTGAAAAATGGTGTCGCTAGCGACAGTTGTTAAAGAATTTGAATAAAAAACGACAGAATAAAAGGTTTTGAAAAGTTTAGCAAGTCAAAGCAGTCCATCAAGACAAATTTCATTAAACAAAGACTGTTGCATTGCATAGATTCTGGCAGTAATTCATTATTTACAACCCAACTGTGTGTCATCTTGTTATAACCAAGACGACTTCCGGTTTTTGATGGTGGTAGGTGTTAACATTACCCCTTAACTTAATAAAAAAGCATGACGTCCTGGGTTGATATTGGCTTAAATGAACTAACCTATTTATTGACAAAACAATTTGATGAAAACAAACTCAATATTAAAATAACAGCAACATTATAACAAATTAATGTGTTAATATATAAGAAAACCTTTACTGTGTCTGATTGGTGTAATGTTCTTAATTGGTGAAAAAATATAACACGGTTCTATTGTAATTCTTGTTTATGCCTTGATAATAAGTGGTCTAAGTGACTTTTACAATGCGAGTTCTGTTTATTGTGCAATACATTTGCTATTTAAAAAAGATTTTACTATATATATCCTTTTGCATAAAAACGGTAACGTTTTAAAGTTAGGTTGCTCTTAACTCTCTGGATCTAGTAAAGTAAGTTTGCATTTCCAAAGTCTAAACCAAATAACGAAGTATAAAATGTTTACCGGTTTACAAAAACATCTTTACTAAGCACATTTGTATAAACTTCGGTCTTACTTTCTATCAAATTGACATCGGATGCGGTACATATACTAACAGCTGTTACTATCAGTATTTTAAAATATTTACAAACAATGAAAGAATAGCCAAATACATTAACAATGTTTGGTTTCAGCTAAATTAAATATTGATAAAATCTCATAAGTAATTACAATTTTACATGTAGCCATATATAGTAAAAATATAAATGGGAATAATACCTCATGGATAAAGATTTTCAACAGCCTTCGATCAAATATTATAAGGTTCTGTAGAAACCATCCTGTCGTATTCAGTTCTTTTTTATATTTAATGATTGTCTGATTTTAACTTAAGTAACTTAATCAGACAATCATTTTATATAAAAAAGTTATTATATAGTGATGAGTTAATGTTTAGATTTATTGTTCGATTTGTGTTCTTTCATAGAAAGAATTGCCCATAGCAACATCGATTTTGTTTTATTGTTGACAGCAACAGCTGCTATGTTTTAAAAACTATTGAGTTTGGTACCTTATTTACATATCGGGCTTCAAATACTGTCAAATAGCTGCCACAAAAGACATGTAGATTAGTGTTCCAATTAATGCTAACATGGTCGTAATATATTATGCGTTTGTCTTGTTACTGTATTGCAATGTATCATTATCGAGTAAAATAAGACTGAAAGGAGAAGCATACGCTACATATCAAAACATGGTTGAATTATCGGGCGCCATCGGCAACACAACGGCAGAATCCTTAATTGGGTGTGTAAACGACTGCATCAGTAAAGACAAATGTTTGACGTTATTCTTCAACTCCAACTATAAACAGTGTGTAATGCACTCAAAACATTTCTACTATAATGCGCCGAGTAAGGTAGAAAACGGATGGAAGTATTACATCATGAAAGATGGTATGTATGAAGCTATAGTGCTTATTTATTAGCATTTAGAGACTCGCATAAAATATATCAATAAAGTTAATAACAAAATACCGATAACCAAAGAAACTGTCGAAGCAGACAATCCACAGATCATAGTCCTAGAAACCGCAAACTCCAGAACAAACAACCAAAATTATAGTGACTACAGAAAAATGCTACTGACGTGGTACAGAAATTTCAAACGAAATGGTGAGTTAAACCAGGTTTTATGGCATAAAATGAAGAGTATTTTAAAAAATAAATGTAATGATTAAACCTTTAACGAACAATTTCTAATTTTCGGACGCCTTTTCGCTTAAATCTCAAGGAGACTAAAAATGTTAGTGTTCGTATATTTTTAACACGGATACGTACAGGAAATATTATGAGTCAATAGTCTCAAATATTATGACGATTTATACTATATCCAAATTATTATACAATTATTATATATGTGTTTGATGACTTAATTAGCGTATACTCTCTCATAAGCAGTTTGGTGTAGCGTACTTGACTTGCGGATAATAACAAAAGTACAAAGATCCTAATCCTTTTTCGCAGCTTGATGTCCTTGCCACGAATGGCGGACGGAAAATTGTTTTGCACTTCGTAAATCAGTCTGTCTGCAGCACTTTGTGGATTCATCTCTTCTGCCGCCTAACAGATTGATTTGATATTTGGTAGGAATAATTGTTATGATGTGTAAATATGCATACTCTACCGTCATTTTGATTTGTAACACTTTGTATCATTACTAAATGCAGCAAACAAAATTCCCCTCACTTTTTTTGCAATTCGATTCTGCAGCAACTTGAATCATTTGGATACGTGAAGCAATCTTGCCCTTTTCGAAATAAAAGTTAGATATCACTAAGTTATATTACATTAAAATTTCTGTAACTCTTTTTTAGAAAATAACTACATAAAATTATTTTCATTAATGTAATTAGTGTATTGCACATGTAGATATTGCAATGTTATGAAAATCTTTCTTACAATTTAACTTACAGCATTCAAGTAGAAACTATTGTTAGCAACGATACTCCATGCTTCAAGGTTTACTGTAAACATGCCCTCAAAATTCAAAAATCATATTAAGAAAACTTATTTTAAATCGCTTAAAGGACAAGAATACGTGTTGCAGCATATTCAATTCTTAATATTGATATAGATAATGTTTGTCAGTGAATAATATATAAATTACCAATAACTTATAGGACATCTATTCAGCTTAATGCTTTGTCGCCTCGAATGATTTTAATGGTGACACACCAGCAGTGGATTTCAAAATAAATCGTAATGGTAAAATCTATCGTAAGTGTAGAAAGATTTAAGGGGAATGCATTGTGACGTCATCACATACGTCAGTTTTTACACATACGATTTTTTATGAAAAACAGAGCAGACCTTACTCCAACGTAAAAATTGCTTGATGTGATATTTTAATTACATATATATGATTTTGCTTGATGAGATCCAGCTGTACATGTATGTACAATTACACATTTTTATGGAAATGATGGAAATGACAATAGTTTTATGGGGTATGCACACAAAATATCTTTTAAATTAACTTCCCAAGTTGCTTGAGAATTATTTTTTTCCTATACTGACTTATCCAGTTTAAAGTTGTAATTTTATATATGTCGGTCAAAAGCACCCTAGATCTTGTATTGAACTGTTGTGTTTTGTCATGCCAACTTAAAATATAACTTATCTTATCGTTATCTTATCTTGATTTCGTGTTTCTCAAGTAGTAGTTTGCAGATTTTAAACAATTTAAGCTCCATATTTAACATTGTAATGAAGATCTAGCCAAAATGTTAATAACTAACAATTAATTGTCTACTATCCTGTTTGTATGTCATGTTTTAGTGTTAAGTGTATTTTTATTTTTTGTTCGTCAAACTATTGGCCATTATTAAAGTCATAAATCACTCAGAGTGTCCACGTTTACCACATTAATCTAGGATATGTTTAACTAACAATGAACATCTGAATTATCTTCTCAGTAAACACCTTATACTGGTATATTGTGGACTTTATCTTGTTTAAGAAAAAAAGAATCGAAGACACGAGGACTATTCAATAAACCGAAAGGCAGTCAAAACCATGTTAAACAAAAGAGAGGACAAGAACACGAAAAACAGGCACACAACACAAAAACCAAAAACAGAGTGACACAAACCGCACTTAAAACAGGGGTTAGTACACATGCTCCGCAAAGGTAAGCTACTCCTGCTCTACGCGTGGCCCTTATTGTGTCGACCTCAGGCAGTCGAAATTAATTATAAGGTAGAGAAAATGGTAACGACAAACGGAGTAAATCAATGGCTATTTGTAACGCATGTATTCCGTAACGGTCAACTAGATCACGAACACAAGAGCTATGTCAACGCAATTAGTTTCACTCCTAAATTTTACTATTTTACTGAAATTCATGTTTAGTGTATTTTCAATTTTGTTTTTGTTGTGCCTTTGAATTGTGAATACATCGTATTTATATTGACGTTTATCAATATTTCTCATTTATGGTATCTGTGGCTGTGATAGAACAGAAAGGGATGAAATTAATAGTCCACGAATAACAAAGTGAACTTCTATATTTCAGTTACAGGCAGATGTCCCCCACCATATTTGTATTATAGAAATCTAGATTTATGTTACACTTTCGGTGACATAGTAACGATCGACAGTGCAAAGATCAAAGCGACGTGCAGTAATGATGGAGCTCAACTAGCAGCAGTAAATTCACAAATAAAATATGAGTACTTTGTACATATTCTTGGTAAGTAATATATAGGTCCGAGAGTGTTTGGTAAAATTAGCCGTAGTTGAAAAATAGGTTCCGATCAACAAACGCATAATGAAATACATTCAGTGGACATTTATGACTTAAAGCTGCACAAACCAAACAATGGCCGTATTTTCATATCTTATTAGAGCATTGCACCAAGCAATCATTTAATTAATTAATCTATATGAATATTTTATAGATACTGGAGTCGAAAATACATATCGTGTGTGTAATCCAGCCCCCTCTGCAACAGAAACTGAATTACATTATATTTTTAAAAAACATTTGGCGTAAATCCATAAAAATCGCAAAAGTCTGAAATGGCCGGGTTGCAAATCCAAGTGCCTTAATAAATAGGAAATGGTTTACAATTTGTTGGAAGAAAGTTTTAGGTCTGTGTAAAAATGTAGGAGTAGGTAAAAATAGGTACCATCTTCTGCAAAAATTCCCATGTCTGGAAAATTAGGAAAAATCCTGGAACAATTCCATAATAGCAGGTGCCCACATTCAATACATGTGCACTCTTTCTATACAGTTTTAGAGATCGGGGTTGAAAAATGTAGGAGAAGTTGATTACACAAAAGGTACTGTCTTCTTCAAATGTTCTGAAAAATGACTAAGTTCCCATGTCTGGAATATAAGGAAAACAATCCTGGAACAATTCCATAATAGTAGGTGCACAACTTCAATACATGTGGAATCTTTCTGTGAAGTTTCAGAGATCTGGGTTAAAAATTGTAGGAGGAGTTGATTATACAAAATAGTTACCCTATATTCCCCTCCCGCCATGCCGCCCGCCCGGCCATCTGTCCGCCCGACTTCACCATACTATTACCAGGGATTACACTTCGTGCAACCCGACAAAAATCAAAAACACAAAAAACAGACAAATAAACACCAAAATAGACAAGTAGCGTAAACTTCACAAATTCGTCATATGATAGTATTGAATTCTTACATATAAGTTTTACCAGCTATGCATTTTAACATAAGAAGACATCAAAAGACATTCTGATTTGAACCACATTTAAAATGTATACGAACAAATAATTAGGGTTTGGTATTTTATTTCTCATATTAACGGTATACATGTATATAGCTTTGATATTTTAACTCTCAGATTAACGTTATACGTTGTACAGAAACCCAAGAACATCAAGTAACTATTTCCGTATTATGCCAAATCGACTAAAGGAAAAAATACTAACCAGTTTTGTTTTTCAGCAAATCGTTACTATATCAGAGCTTTTCTTCAAGGAAACAGGGTAAGCAATAAGTGGAAATTGGATGACGGAAGACCTTTGACGTTTTTGAAATGGTACCCTGGACAACCGGACAATACAAACGGTGAAAACTGTTTAGAACTGATGACCGATGATCGGCATCAGGATGTTCCATGTTCATGGCCACACCCTGCTGTATTCATATGTGAACTATAAGAAGATCCAGAATGCATCTTGTCCGAGGTCCGGCATAATTTTTTTTTGCTAAAAAATTGATACTTTTTTCCTAAAATGTGGTCGTAGTTTATTCTACAATATTGCTTTTATTTATCCCATTGTGGTTATTCACAACTTTGATACTGGCACATTGAATTGTCTGGCGAGAAGTAGACACATATAGTTAACGGGTATGTGGGATCGCGACTTGACAACGGATAATAGTCTTAATACAATAAATGTTAGATCTATACTGATTCTACTAACAAAAATATGCTCTTTCCATGTTACTTTGCATTGTGTTCAGCATTCCAAAACATACAAACACAAGTTCTATTTTGCATGACTGTACCCCTTTTCATACACGAAAGCACAATGAACCACACTTAACTTGTTTAATAACCGGTTGCCATGTTGTGGCAAAAACTTTCCTATATTAACCAAAACTTCCAGCTCATTGTTTTTATCATTTAAGAATACAGTCGGAATACCGTATAATTTAGTGGTTTTTTCAAGTGGGGAAATTTTAGCGTTTTTGTTAAAAAACTGTGCGAATTCATTTTGGCGTAATGTAATTTTCACGGTCCGTAATCATAATGAATAACTCTATCATTTGTCTAAATATTGCGCGATTTTTTATTTTATCGCGAATATATAGAAAATTATATCACCACGAACAAAAAAACCTCTTATACGGTAATTAATTGTAAATTTCAACCTGTCATGAATCCTGCTGACAAAGTGCTACATGTATCACAGACCTATTTAGCTCACCTTGCCAAAGACCATGTGAGCTTATTCCGTCACTTATGCCGAATTTTACTGCCGTTATAATCAAAGTAAGTTTTGTGATAAGTCGGATTAACGACAGAATTTAGTTCTATTACCCGTAATTTACCAAATAAAAAATTCTAACTTCGATCTATTTATACAAAATTCAAACAATATTCATCTTCTTTACGTTAAGTAAGCTTCAGACAATGCGAAACTAACGACAAAGGATCTTTATTGAGGACATTTCTTTTTGGGTTTTGAAGATGCAAGTGGAAAATGCTATGTTCATTATTTTTCCGTTTATGGATATTGTGACATAATTTTAGTTTGATCGTGCTGATCAACATATACCTCTCAAGACGCTACCCATCATTCAGTTTCGGGTGTCTCAATGTTTTTCATGTAGTAAACGTAAAAAACAGTGACACAAATGTCAACTAATACACAATTCACAGTGTGTTAGCAAAAACGGCAATAACTATCATCACGTAACAATAATGATCGATCTTAAAATCAAAACCAATAAAAAATGGTAACAATGTCGAAAGATATCAAAATTTACCCACGCTGATTATATTTCCAACTTCTTTTGAACATCAAAGTGCCGGGAGTGATTCACTCCCGCTTGCTACATTACGAGTAAATGGGACTAAATTCGTACCTGCACCGTAAAAAAATCAAAACAAAACAACACAAAAAAAGACAAGCAAGGGTATTGAGCTTATTCGTTCAAGCCATCACTATGCGACCGTCGTCCGTAAACAATCTCAAATCTTCTCATCTGAAACTACTGAACCAATTTGACCTAAACTTCGCCAGAATGATATATGACATGTTGGCAATAAAAAAACACAAACAAAACAAAACCAAAAAAGCGATGGTACGATTATTCGTTCTAGCCATCACTAAGCGACCGTTGTCCGTAAACAATTTCAAATCTTCTCCTCTGAAACAACTGAAGCAGGTCAAATTTGTCAGATGACCAACTTTTAGGGGTAATGCCCTAAACAGTCAAAAATCAGGTTTTTTTAAAATGTGTTTGCCTTTTAGAATGAAAAATATTTGCAGATAGAAAAAAGTAGTTTTGTTGTAATGTTCAGCTCAAGAGGCTCTACAACAGTCTCCATTGGACCGTAGTTTTCAAATGACCTCTTTTAGGGGTTTTGTCCCTTTAAAGTTCAAAAATCGTGTTTTTGGCTTATTGAATTACACAAATCGTCTCCTTTGAAAAACTGAACCAATTTGACTTCATCTTTTCAAGAATGATATATGTATGGTATGTTGACGACAAACGATCCTCATTTGAATGTATCCAGAAAAAACATGACCACTGTTACTTAAAATAGAACATATTGTACAATCACTTCACAAGACTTGTAGCTCAAAAAGTATAACAGATACGAAAAATCTAATGGATCTTAGGGGCTTTAGAATCAAAACTTTTACTAAAGTCTCCATTTTTGTCAGTACAAAATTGAAAGTTATTCGACTTCATCTCCTTTGATAATATTTATCAGATGAGCGATACAGGCACTTGAGAACCTCTTGTTATAATTAAAATCAATAGTAGTTTTTTACCTGTCTTAACCAAACCTGGCATGGTCAAAAGGAATATTTAAAAGAAACCAAATAGATTGATTGCTGCAGTTTGTACAGATTTGTGATGCTAATTTAGCTGGCGATCAGTACTTCTATTCTAGAATGCGAAAAACTAATTCAAGTTGATGTGTTTTAGATACGGTCTCTACTGCCGTTTCAGTAGAACGGACAAGAAAAAAGCTAAACGAAGTTCTACCTTTAACTTACTATTCATATAAATGTATTAAACTGCACTCTTAGTCTTAGCGCTGTTCTTAGATCTGTGTTTTGTCTTATTTTGTTTGTCTTTATACAGACAGTGGCAGGCCACTTTTGCACCTGTTCATTTTGTGAAACGAGGGACAATGTATTTGAAACAGCTACTACAAAAGTGAAAACAAAGTCTTTAACGCTTTCTAACCACGAGATGAATATAAAATATATGTGTATTTAATATGCGCTTTTAAACTGTATATAAGATTTGTATATTGATAATATATTGTCTAACCCGTTTAAAATTTTTATGTTGATTGACAATGAGGAGATCTATAATCATGCATGTACTTACATTTTTGTATGCTGAACCATCTCCAATTGAACAAAAAAACTTGTTTTTAATATCGGATTGACAACAATTTTAGTACAACATCAACTGTGTGATCTTACAGTTACCGGCCGTCGACTGACAAACAGGTGATAACTGTCAGTTATGTTTGGAATTTACCGTAACTTGACCGAAGTATAAACTAACAAGATTCAGTTATCAATAGTCCACTCAGCCACATTTACTGTTGATTAATACTTTGTGAATCTTTTCGTTTTGATGGCCTTTTCGATTTTTTAATACTAAGGAGTTTGCACACTACTTTAGAATGCCAACCAGAAATCCCCTCAAAAATGATCTTATGAGCCTGTTTAATTATCTGCTGTAATTAAAATACGGAATATGCTAAACACGTCTTATTTATTGATTTAGCGTAGTATTTTAGCAATTTTCTGTACGGAACCATTGAACATGCAATTAGTCAACTGTGAATATGGAATATTCTTAAAAGAAAACTTATAATACAATTTTCGATTAAAGTCTTAGAAAATAAAAATCCCAAATATGTACCTTAATACCATGCCAACAATTGGATGTATAATACAAACATTCGATTTAAAACAAGACTATGTTTGCTGCACATGTTTTGTTTTAGAAATAATTCATGGCTGCCCCAATTGTATGGACTATTAATATAATGGTAGGCATTATATTCATGAATATTTTGCCACGAGCGTCAGCGAGTACAGCCTAAAAAGATAAGGTTTATTTTGGCTCTTCCGATTTCCGAGATCCTTCCTGGTAACAAAATTATTATTTTTCTCGTGTAAAATATCATTTAACAATCAGAACAAAGAACAACAAAACTGAATGCTTCATTACATCAGTCTGTGACTGTGTAACTATTTTTGCGTTACAAAGAAAACTGCTTACCTTATTTGCTCCTGTTGTAGGTCCAAAATGTGCAAATTTAAATCAACAATTATTTTTCACAATTAATCAACAATTTGAAATTATGTTGTGTTTTCATTTTAATACAGTAAATTCGTTGCGGTGGAGGTGGGAAAAATCTCCTGATTTGCATTTTGAACGTCATAGTAAACAACGCCAGGTCCTTTGAAAACACAACGTAGCAAGAGTCAACGAAGATTTGTGACATATAAACAACATGAGACATCGAATAGAATATGGACGTGTTAACGTGAACTCATTTTTCTTATTGGATTTTCGTAATAACAAAGTACATTATGGAATAATAAAACGGGCATGCACAAAAAAATAAAAAAAATCAGCACACGATGTGTGAATTTTGAAATGGCTGGAGCAGCCATATTTTATTAATATTTAAATAGAGGTTTGTTTCCAAAGCGTTTGAAGGACGTCATATTGGAATGCACGGTTTTAAATTGTGTTGCCGCATGCATTAATTACCAAGTCTGAAAGTGTCGAGATGTAAACTCTATAGAATGTTTTTTTTATTTTCCTGCATATTTACGTAGTTTTAGTTTAACGTATCATTTAATCCTTGTGTTTCTTCTTGGGTAGACTGTGTTGTCCTTTGACTTTCCTTGTTTGTAGTGTGTACGTTATTTCGAATATCGATTCATGATTGTGTTTTCTCACTAATGAGACAGTGGGTACATATTTTCAGCCGGTTGAGATATATTTGTCTACACCCGTTGGTGAGATAAGAATTTATTTTACCGTGAAAATGAATTGTGTCAGCTTAAATTCAATAAAAATCATAAAATATTTGCCTTTGTTGTGTTTGTTTACTCAAATAAGTCGAAGATAGAATCAAACACCGGCGAAAAAGATTTCGTTTGGTCTCCAACTAGTTTTAGCCTCGTTGAAGAAAATAAATCTTCTCACTTGGGTGTCTCAGATTTTTCCGTCTTACCCTCACGGTGTTAGATTCTTATGTCTCATGTGTATCTGTTAACGTTGTTGTATTTATCGCACACTTAAGTTTATTATCGTTTGAAGAAGTGTTTATGTTTTGTTTCATTTCGTACTAATGCAGATTTTATGTTTTAGAGCTGTCATACCCGTACAGTGATATTTTTAGATTTGTGTTAGTGATTTTTGTCAGTTTGTGCAGATTTTGTATTGCTTTTGTTGACTAATGCTTTATTGTGTAGTTTTAATGTTCTTAACACATTTCTCTATAATGTAGTTTTAATGATTTTGTAATTTTGATCATAATTATAATCGCTGCAGCTTTGTTTCAACTTACAAAGAATTCATGTGTGATATTTAAAAAAAAAGATGTCTTACGTGATTAAACATGAATAAAATATATACTCCGAGGATAGCACTGATAATATACGAAATGGTTGTGTTTATCGTTGTGATTATTTTCAAATTGAACATAACAAACATTTAAATGTTACGTATACATCATGGTTCGTCAGTTTTTATAGAAGGCCGAGACGGTACTTGACGTTAAAAAACCGTTTTATAACTTTTGCTACTAGATGTATCATTATAATATCTCTGTTATTAAAACATTTACTAAGTAATGTTTCCATTGTCTTATCTGTTATAATTTAAATATTCAACTATTACTTGCAAGTTGTGATCATTTTTTTTATATTAGTCATATGTGTACATAAAATGTCACGGTAAGGTAGCATTGTTTACTTTTTGAAAGGGATTTACAGTGCGTCTAGATTTTATTTTTGGACGTTGACAGACAATAATGCGATAGCTATCAGTTATGGTTGGAATTTACCACGACTTAGCCGATGTAGGAAACACGCTTATAACTTCATTAGAACAAAACCTGTACTATTGTTTAATAGTTTGTTAATCTTTTCGTTTTATAGACTTTTTTATTTTAAACACTTATGAGTTTGCACACTACTTGAAAACTGATGAAACAAAACGTCCCACCAAAATGATGTTTCCTAATTTGTCTGTTTAAAAAACGAAGACTAGTATGCTATACCTAGCACATTTATTGATTGACACAACAGTAATGGCTTAACGTTAATTGCACATTATTTAAGCTACATTCAGTAGGGAACAATTGAACAAACTAAACGTCGGTTGCGAATAGAATCGTATAATAAACGAAAATTTTGAAAACTTTTGAATAAAAATTCAGATTAGTACATTGAAAACAGTAACTCTGGTTGTACTAGGATTAACTGTAAAGATCCCAGTGCTCCACCCACAGAGCAGCCAGTGCGTCCCCGGGTGGCGGATATGCGATGCCATCTTGTTAGGGCCGGGGTTGTCAGGTCATACTACGAAAAGACGAAGACCATAGTGGGTGACGTGTATGGAGAGTGTCACACACTTTGCACGATAAAGACTCTTTTGTATATTTAAAAAAGTAGGTTCATTGTCAAAAAGCTACAGTCTCCAATACTCCATACTTTTCCAGTGGCAGTTAAATTTGTGTTCCAAATGTCCATCACACCACTTTTCCCGTTGATTTATTGTTTGTTAAATTGTTCTTGTGCTGAATATATCTGCAATACTGCTCACTGCACGTAAAGCAAACACCAAATCAATTAATCAAGTTTCATTTAAAACATGACTATATTTGTTGCAGAATTTTACCACATGGTTTTAGCCTTTGATGCATTGATTACCTCGTACAAACATAACTAATTATCAATTTCAAACAATTGTTTGTTTTCTTGTTTAGCCTCTAGTTTCTTTTTGAGTAGGGTATGTTATCAAATGACTTTTCATATCTGAAGTGTTATTTCAAATGTCACATTGTGATTGTGTTGTCTGATATGTATCGGTTAGTATTGTTTGATTTATCACACACTTAGAGTTAAGTCTCGTTTGTTTGAAGAATGGCTTACGTTGTTTGATTTCTTGCATATGTAGTTCAAACGGTGTTTGCGCTTTCATACCTGCACACGAGCATCTAGGGTTTTTTAGATTTCGTTATTGATTTGCTTCAGTCGGTGTTGGTTTAGTTTAGTTTTGTTGTCTTGTTGTCTTTTGAATAAATGTGTAGATCTAGTCTTTTTTAATGTGCAACAGATTAGTGTTATTTAAGTATAGCTAGTTTTATCTTGTTAATGATATTATGAACATTATTATAATCGCTTCACCGGAGATTCAACTTATGTGTTGCTTGTTTAGAAAAAAACGATTATAGGATGCTTGAACACAATTGTGATGTGATTGTTTTCGTTTTGTTTGGTTTGGATGGACATAACGGTAACTATTAGTAATATGACCCCAAGTACAATAGTCATTTTTTCCTACCAGGTCAAATGTCCACATTCGTCCTCGCTTGACCTTTTGTACCCCGAAAAAGGTTGGTTATCATGCACATCTAGTCAGTAAGTGTATTCAATGATCATCTCATTCCAATCAATATGTACTGAATGGAAAAAAATGGGAAACTCTCTGCAATCATATCTTCGCACGAGATAGAATATTTATCAACAAAGAAATAACATTTAGATTAATTTGTTAAAAGCGCGGACAAGATGTATTTTGTTGTGACCTTGGCTTACAAATGCATCCCGAAACAACTGGCGACGTTTGCCCACATCAGTAAAAGCAAACATATCACGGTCACTTGTAACAGGAATAATACACAAACATGTCATGGCGTACATGAATAATAAAAAGAAACTTGACTGATTGATCCGGACCACTTTTTCAACACCAATTTAAACTGACCACAAAATACACATTGTCTACATTTACTGACCTAAAATTTAAAGAAATATTAAAATTCTAGTACTTCATGACAAAAGGTCTACAATATCTATTTTTGGACTATAATATTTTTGTGGTTTGAACGCCACTGAGTCTTGATTAGACGAAATGCGTGGCAGGCGTAGTAATCTGCATCACATTGGTATATTTTATGACATTTTATTAGCACTTGCAATTTCAGGAATGGCTTAACTAAAATGAGCAAATTAAAAAAGACCAGTGGACATCAGAAAAATTGGGTCTTTTTCAAATGTTACAGCAGTAAAACGTTTGATTTTTCGACACGTTTATTTAAACGCTATTTTAAAATATACAAAATGAAGCGATATTAATACCGTGGTTATTAGCCATTACATGACACAACTGAAATAATATAAATAAATGTTATATTTCATTTTTTATAGACAACACGTATGTCATGTTTGACGTACGCGTTGTTCAGCAGATTATTGGTATTGTAATTTGTACTAATTGTGCAATCGACGCCAACTGGGCACTGCAGTTGACTTCCAAGTTACTCAAACAATCGTTACAAGCAATTCATCTCTATAAAACATTTTCGATGCGACTTCAGCAGTCTTTCTTTTCCCTCAATTTGACTCTAATCGTGATAATAAGTATCTAGTTAGATGCAGGGTTTGCCTACCTCAGTGTAGCGCGGTTTTATTAGGATTGGGTGTTGCTCCGTTGGGTTTCTAGATTTGTTATCGTATCCTAAATGTTTTCTATTGTTCTGTTGATTTACTTGTAATTTGTTGAACAAACTTCAATTATGACCCGGGAGCCGCGGTGGCTGAGTGGTTAAGGTAGCTCGTCTACTATTGATCACGTGGTCTGTCAACACTGAGATTGCGGGTTCGATTCTCACTGCAGGTAGGGGTTCTCTCCATGTACTCCGGTTGACTCCCCCAATAATAACTGGACGCCATGATATACCTGAAAAATTATGGCCCAAATACCAATTAAGCACGAAGCAAGCTTAATATTAAGGCAGCAAAAGTAGTTTGTATCTCTGTATAACATCTATAAGTTTAAAAAAATGATTGAAATCTTCATATCACTAATCTCAAGTTTACATGTAGATATTGCAAAAACTTAGTCTTGCATTCTGTTTGTTGATAATCGTACACGATCTTCATAATCTTAATTACATTACATTGTGCTACAATAAATAAGTATAGAGAGAATAAACAATTTAAAAAAATATTTCTTTATATATTTGTTTTAAGTAATTGCCTTCTGTTTGGTTATGAGTTTGTATTGAACTTTTTTTAAATAACGGTTTTTGGTTATTAATCTTCCAAAAATAAAAGTCACATGCGATAATATTTTGCTTAATTTTCTAGAGAAGCGATTTATATATAGTTAACCCACACTAATTTTTTTTAAAACATTTGAGATTGTATGTTGTGTGGATTCAGACGCAAAATCTACTGTCTTGTCTATAGAGAGCTTAATGAGAACCCACGCTCCCACCAGTCTAAAAACGTAGGCAGCTTATTCTCAGACTAGACTATTAAACAATAAAATCATTGAATCATACAATCTATTTGCAATTTACATGGACTTTTCTCGTAGGGATCCATGTGATCGACAGCCAAAGCTAACGACTGGTATGAGATGCTTTATTGTTGTGGGGTGTCAGATCATTATACCGAACCACTGTAGTCCACGTGTTAACCACAAAACAAAATTTAGTTCAATTAAACTGACATTTTGTTCTGATAAAAGTATGAAGGTCTTTCTTACTATCATTTAAATATCATAAAAATAGATGTAATGTTACGGTATATGCTGTCAAGCACAAAATGTCACTTCCAGTCATGAAAAGTAGTTGAGTAAAAAAATGTTGCTGAGTAAAGAAATATGTGGTTAAGGACTGTTATGTTTGTTGCTATGGACAAAATATCATTGTCGGTTATGAAACGACAAAATGCAGTGAAGTATATCATCCTGATTCTAAAAAACATAGTTGCAAGGACATTACGGTTATCCTGATGCTATGGTATGACATTTTGCTTACATTCAAGCTCTTTTCCTACTGATTACTTTAAACCTTATGTTTACTTATGTTTACTATATTATCTCTAACCGTTTTCAAGTTATGAGCAACAAAAAACAATTAACCACAATGAGTCTACGACTGTAACTCGAAAACGGTTAATCGCATATTTTAGGACTAAATGTACCAAATCAAGATCTCGATAAGAGACGTATTTTCCCTTTATTTTCTGCTTCTATTTTATATGTTTCTGAGATAAAGTGCTAACAAGACCAATGATGACATTTGACCTGAATGTAATATATGTCACAGGGTCAACGGCCGTGGTCCCAAGTCTCTAGGACTTTTCAGGAAGGTTTTGGAGAAATAAAATGTTACGAGTTGCGACAATCTTCTGGTTTAAGACAGCAAGTCAACTGAAAAGAAATTTGCGTGTTAAATCTTGGCTATATGTCAGCCGATATTTTGTACTCTTCAGGCTTTGAGAATCGATTACGTTTTCTGAGTTTATCTGCTAACAAGGGTTTTCGTGTTCGGACTTAAGTAATACCTTTTAAAACCTTCCCTGTTCATTCTTCGAAAATTTAGGTTCCATTTTCCCTTAAATTCCTTCTATAATTTAACCTTTATAAACCGGATCTTGTGTATTCCGAACGACCCATATATCCAGTCCCCTTTTATTTCCAGTCTCAATACACATTTATTAATTCAAATTACCCTGTTTGAACGGAATAATTTACACGACAAGATGAATTTATTTTATCAATTGATATCTATCATAACAAGGTTATTTACATGTCTTGTGAGGTCTCCTTTCGTCCACATTTAATTAATGAACTAAAAAGTAAAATAAAAGTGAATTGTTTTCAAAACCACTAATTATCAAATATGGACTTTTTACGAGGTCAATACGTAGTTATATGGACCGTGGAGGAAAATATTGACCGAGGACGAAGTCCGAGGTCAATATTTTTCTACAGGTCAATATAACTACGTATTGACAGAGTAAAAAGTCCTTAATTGTTATATTACATATGAATTTTTCTCTATTCATTTAAATTTAGAATAATGAGTCGGAAGAGTATATCCGGATCTATTTTTAGAAACAAGCCTTAAATATGCTTTATAAATAGTAACATGCCTTAAATATGCTTTAAAAATAGTAACAAGCCTTAAATATGCTTTAGAAATAGAATATATACACAGAATATTTTGGGGGACCACGTGACTAAATAATCCAATGAAAATGTAAGAATCATAAATCATATGTAATATTGTACTTTATATACTTTGGATTAATTTAATTTCAAAGTTAAAATGAAGAGCACACCAAAAAAGCGAAAATTTCACGATGATTTAACACTCCGTCGCCAAAACGATGTCGTGTATATATATATATAAGAGTGTATTATAACTTTTATTAAAATTAATATAAAACCTTTTATTAAATGTTTTCCTATATTCCGTGCATATAAATCGCTTGTGTCCGTAGTCTTTTAAACCGCCTTTTTCATGTTCACTTCCGGCCCACTATCCAAAACCGGCCATATTTTTCGGCCCCATACGTAGTCGGTTTATACATGTTTCACAGTACTAAAACAGATCAGTTTAAAAACGTGAGCCAAGTCTTCTCAGTACATTACCGAATAATGATACCAAGTATCGAAATGATATGTAAGGATACATTTTGGCAAACCTCCTATGAAGAAGAAAACATAATAATAATAAGAAAGACAAGAAGGTCTTTCCATCAAATGGGAAAGACCTTATTTATGAATTCAATATGGAGATATATTTTAACGAAATATATTTGCGCGAATGTTATAAAACTGATTCTTTGTTATCGTCCGGACCATCCAAACCATTGCCGTGCCATGATGTATACGTACATCATGGTTCGGTAATTTTATGAATGATCGGAACGGAACATTACGATAAAAAAACGAAGTTTTATAACATTCGCGCAAAGATGTATGATCGTTAAAATATCTCCATATTGAATTCATAATTGAACAAAATATATTTGAACTTTTGTCTAAATTTTAAAAAATTCAATTATTACCTGCAAGTGGTAATGTTTTCTTTCCCATCATTTTATTCAGAAGTCTACATCATACAATATCACGGTAAGATAACATTGTTTTTGTTTAAATATGGAATTAGGCTGAGTTTAGAGTGTGTTTTATTTTTATGTTTTTGTGGGTATTGAACGCAGCTTGACCGAAGTAGGAAACACACTAACAACTCTTTTTTCAATAGACCACTCAGCCTCCTGTACTATTGTTTAATAGCAACGTATTGCAATTGTCTATCTGGACATTTTTCATAATTTTCTGTAACTAGAAGATCGAATATGCTAAACAAGTCATCAGTTTATTAGCAAAATGGTAGCTTAACGTCCGTTGAACAGTATTTTAGCTACATTAAGTAAGGGAAAAATTTAACAAACAATAAGTCAATTATGGAAATAGGATAGTCTAACAAATATAAATGTGTTATTGATAAAAGTAAAAAGACTAAACATGTACATTTTGTCATGACTACACTCTGTTTTATAATATAGACATTAAAAACAAGACTGTTCTTGTTGCAAGTGTTTTGTTAAATGGTGTAATCTTTTTCGTCTTGTGCATTTTTTACCTCTAGTGAACAGGTAGATGTATCAAACTTTATAGAATTTTTTAAGTTTGTCTACATACATGTGTGTATGTAGTTCTAGCGTTATTTAATTTTTTTTTAATTGTGATTCTTTGTGGTTAGTGATGAAGTGTTTTCGTTTTTTCACATGTTACTTGTCTGTAATTTTAGTTTTGTTGCTTTTGTAAAGTTTAGTCTCGTTTAATGGGTGGTTTATGTTTTGTAGGATATGTTGCATATGTAGTTTTATGGTGTTTTTATGCTGTTATACTTGTACACAAATGGCTATTTGAACGTTCCGTTAATAAATATCATTCATTGTGTGTAGGCTAAGTATTGGTTTTGTTGTCTTATGCTCAACTGTGTAGTTTCAGTGTTATGGTTTATCATAGGATTGATGTTTCATGGATTTATCAGTATATCAACAAGACCTGTCTATTAAGATATATTGATGAGTTAGTTGGCCTTGTTGCTATAACCGATTAATCCATGAAAAACGGTATTCAATGCTTATAGATTATTAACTTTTTTTACACGAGATGCATTTTCTTGTCCTTGTCCTGGGCTACATCACCTCATGTTGTTTACTTAGCAAAATCTAGACCTTACGCTAGTAGAGTAAGATGGGGTAATATCGCACATTAAAAATCAAAGGAAAATACTGCAAAATAGCGATAATTATAATTTTAATAAATGCGTTCAGAAACTTAATTACTTATGATAATCTCAATTTCATGTTTTTGTGTATTTTGATAGTGTGATCGACTTGACGTCGAATATTTTGTTGATTTTTCGTACAAAATGTTCTTTTTCTCAAAAGACAACTAGAACAGTTTTAATAATATCAATTCATTGTTGATTGTTACGCCGTAGATATTGAATGCCGCCATCTTTATTTACACTAGTTCACTAAAAGTAGTTCGGCTAAAGTAATTTATCAAACAATTAATTCTGTTGAAAACTTCTACCTAAAGAAATCTCGACCAATCTCGCACCACAAACAAATAATAATGTTCAAGTCTTGTAGATTAAGCAACGATATAGTTGACGATGTATATATCAAGATTAAAGACACAGTTCAATCAACTAATCGCCTTCTTCAGTGTAAAACAATAAATAAAAGACGACAGTTTATTTACATCTCTAACTTATTAATTAACGTATATTGCATTTTCTCTATATTGTTTTTAGTATTAGCTAAGGATGGCGACTGGTGTTTGTTTAAATCTTTTAATAACACGTTTATCTACAATACCAAATATACCAATTCATTACGCCAGACGCACATTTCGTCTATTCATGATTCATCAGTGGCGTGTAAATCTAAATATGGTTAAGGTATTCTTCATATGTGGTATTATATATATGGTTATTTAGTCCTTTTGATGGTACATTATCCCTTATGTAGTCTTAGTGACTGCAATTGTTATAAAATTATAATCGCTTTACTCGTGTCTCAATCTGCTTAGAACTAATATGTGTTTTCCTATTTTAGAAAAGAAGTTGTCATACCTGATATAACATGCATGAACACAATGGTTTGAGGATAGGACTGATAATATCCGAACTTAGTGCGTTTATTGTTGTGATTGTTTTTACAGCTCTGGCTTGGGTTGGAAATAACGGTAATTATATTTTTGTATCATATTCTTTTTATTAATATGTCAAATTTTGCATATGTACTGTGACCGAAAGAAAGATAGCTATATTTTCTTATTCCGCAATTAATGACGTCATGTACCCATATTAAACCTCTCGTGCTAAAGCAAGTATGGTATTTCCGGCGTTGTCTGTTTGAGTTATTTGAAGTATATGATAAATAAGAATAATATTTTACCTCATAAATATTTTCAAAGTATCATAACTTGATCCACTCGCACTTATATGGGTTATCGAAATGATGCCATGGCAAATTTCGCGAAGGTCATGTCCAACTCTTTTTATTAAATGCATGGGATTCAAATACGCGCATTGTTTGTTTGATAGTCAAAAGTAGACAAAAAGATGTACTACCTCGTTAGCTTTGATAAATATATATATAATTTCTAGGTTAATGCCTATGATTATGGCGAGTCCCAGAGATTATCAACAGGTCAGTGGTCAAGCTAAGGTACTGACTTGAAACTTGAAATAACATCATTGGTTATTGATTTAGTCATTATTTGGGGTTTTCCGTTTGAATAGGATTTCTTTCAACAATTTGTATTTACTTGATGACGTTCAGTTTTTATTATGGGTGACTTCTTGTTTCTCAAGGTTAGAGGCGAGCACATCATGCCCGCTAAATAGCTAAAACCCGCAACCTCAATGTTTAGAACACGCCACTGATCATCTGTAGATGACATAAACCACCGTCTGCCGAGACCACAGAAATGCTATGCATTTCGGTTTCAAAGGTGAAGATGGCAGTATGCAGATTCTCTATAATCTATAGGAATTGTGAGGACTAAAACCAAATTATTTGGCTTATTGATATTTTTGGTTAGAGCGCCCTGGAGTCGGACATTTAACAAGATAATATGATAAGGTTATAGGATTTAAATTTGGCACAAAGGTATCGGGAAAGGATTACAGTGCTATACTAAGAGAGCTGTTCATCGCCTTACCAGCTGACGAATAGAAAAGATTCTCTCGTTGCAAGGTTGTCATTGTAAACTACAGATAGTGTGACGGCGTAACATAATTGGTAATGTGTGTGATGAGTTATTAGATCTTTGCACGAAAGAGATATTTTTTGTTGTGCTACAAAAGACTGAATTCTCTGGCCCTTTCGAATCTTTCATACAATATTTCTAATTTAGTCTTTTGACCGTCCCATTTTACCAGTTGGCGTTTACTGTTTGTTTTAAATATAGCTGAAATGCAACTCGCTCCGTGTAATTCAACCATTCAATTAATCAATATTTTGCTTCTGTTCTAATTTGAATAAACTACTTTTCTAATAGTTTGATTTGTTATTTTGTATTTTTAACATTTGTATCTGTCTCTGTGTTAGATATTTTTAAACATAAAATCAATTTTATTTATTTCTTATAGGTATATTCATTCAATCTACAAATGATGTCCAAAACAATTTTCCGACAGAAATTACACCAGATGTCAGTCTTTACTGGATATATATTGCCACCTACGCCTGGGATGGCGGGATGATACTCTACGTAGTTTCCTCTATCTGTAGGAAAGACAAAGAGGGAGTCTATATTTATCAACTGGATCTTACACCTCCTTATGTGTATTTTTTCGACATCATTAGTTATCTTGCTCAAATCTCTTGGTTGTTTGCTTGGGATCGAGAAGTGTTTGTTGCATTACTTGCAATTGAGGTTTTATTAGTATTCTCCTTAATTGTCGCTCTGATCTTTTCTATTGTTTATTTAAATCAAGGGAAAGACAGATTGGTAGAAATAAAGATGACACATGAAATTACACTAGTTGAGCTGTTAGTACAAAGCAACATAATTCTTCAAGCTTCCATAGTAATTTTATCCTCAATCCTGAATACACTTCCCATTTTAATGACATACAGCGGAAACGTTGCTGTAGTTTGGAGTAGCTCAAGTGCTTTGATTATTCTGGCAATATTAATCACGTTATGGTTCTTTCTTGACACGTTTCTGCTTAATAAATACGTGTCCAATGTCGTGACCTCGCTACCATACGCAGTAGTAATTGTGGCTCTGGCTGGTATCATGATTAAGAATTTCGATCTACTTTCTACCGCGCAAAATTCTTTATTTACATTAGTTCTCATTGTTTTGACTTCCATGTTTCTAATATCTAAATTGATTATTTTGCTTTGGATTGCCAAGAAGTCTAATAGTGTTTCTCTTTATGGATAGTCAGTGAGGGTGGTAGTCAGTCTTAATAAATTTCCTCGAATTTATTCCTCTTAAATCATTTTAAATTTTGTATATGCATTATTTCAAATGTTTATAAATCATTTCAATTCTTTTACAATTAATGGTTTAACATCACGTGGCTTGTGTCATGATTTAATAGTGAAAATGGTGTTTACTTTAAGTGTTTGATTTGTTTCGTAATTAGTTTCTCCAATAAAAGAAAATATTGATCTACATAGCATGTTATCTCTCTATGAACCTTATGAATGATCTAATTACAAAGAATTAATGTACACACCTCTGACCGACCATGATAATTGTAGCGTGTCATTATGGTTGATAGGGTTAATAGATAAATACTACTCATGAATGATATTTGATCTAAAATATAATAAGTACGCCTTTTGTCGAAATCGTAAAAATTAACGATTGATACAACCTGAGTGATACAAATTCTTGTATCATCTATAGAGGCGAAACAAGATGTACTTTAGTATGGAGCTACCTTTTGACGTCATAATGAATGCAAAGCAAGAAATGATTTTATTCTTTTAATGAAATGTAAAGTCATAATACATGTAGCGTTGTGGAATATATTTGACGTAAAAATACTTTGTTGAATATTATATTTTAAACATTCAGTTTTGTTTCGCCTGTGTGTTAAAGTTGAGAATTTTTGATAAATATATTACATATATTTGAGTGTAGGTACAACTACCTGTATCACTTCTCGACAGTTGTAGCATATATTCTGCATAACAACTGTCTCGACGTGATGCAGGAAGTTGTACCTACAAATAATGTTATTTAATGTTAGATTATTATATTGTATTTAAATGTATCTATTTTTATTGTTTTTTGTGTCTTAGTGTTTTGTTTAAATATCATCAATTGTAGTAAATATTATACTTAATGATTATTTCTGTTGTAAACAGTCAGCGGTTAAATACACATTTAAGTCAAGTAAGGCATTTCCAGTTATTCCCATGGTTTTTGCATGGTCGTCGTCTTCTAAAAATATTGGTGTGGTTCATGATAACGCAAATGAATAAAAATTATTTGATAGAAGGACATCATCATTTTATTCTGATAATATGAAAGACAGTCAACAGAGTCATTTTGATAGGTAAAAATCTTTTTTTCTTATGAAAACACAAAACCAAATGTTTTTTTTTAAAATTTGGTAGAACTGATTACCAGCCCCGTGTATTACCGTTATTCTTACGACTACAATAAAGAAAAGTCCGAAGAGAACAATGGACTGCAAAAACTTCGAATTTTGAAAACGAACCATATAATACAAATCCGCCTCATCTAATGTTTATGAGCGAAATACTAACAAACGACCTTCTATGGTATAGACTGAGGGTTCAACGTAGTGGATAATATTGGTTTCCTATGGCAGTTGCAGACCTAACAAAAGATAAACACGTTTAGTAAATTGTATATGTGGCACACGATTACCGACAGAAAATATAGCATACTATAAACCTTTTCCTTGTCGTGGCAAAATTTTTCTGTTTATTCTTTTGTAGAAAAATACCTATTATTGTAACCTAAACTACATATTTTGTAAGCATATGGGGAGCGAATGAATTATGTATGATTTTTTTGTTTTTAGTCGGTCATAAAGAGATAAAATATCAAATGTTCTTTCTAACATATACCAATCTTAGTTTAACATTGTCCAAACGTCTATTAGAGTTTTTCAGAATTCACTTGTGGATCAGTTATTGAGAGTAGTAAGAAAACAGTCAAGCAACATTCCTGTCAGATATCATCTACATAGTTCAATTTTAAGAGTTAAAATATAAAATTCCTTAGAATCAACAGTAGAATAAGTAAAACTTCCTATCAGTCTTGAAATACTGCAAGTTTTACAACTTACTCTTTAGATCACTTGTCATAAAAGGACCATAACTTATCATGACAAGAATAACCAGCCAACCAAACAATAGAAATCTTCTCTCCAAAAGGAAAAGTCAGGTGACCAAAATCAATAAAGATGATAAGAAAATACGTTGATCAAATAAACATAAGTTCAATTCCACTCTATCACATACTGGTCGTAAAGCGGCGTCTCGACATTTAATATCAGGTCAGAGCATTGGAAGGCGTTTCCAGTATTTCTTGAATGTTTCTTCCTACCCCCGACTGTAAATCCTTCAATTAGGTAGAACTCTCTGCTAAGGACTTAATACAGGACTTAATATCTTTTTTTTCCAAGCCGAAAGTAATCCTGTAGCTGACTTTGACAGATCCAAGTCACTAGTAGCAAAGCGAAGTGGTCTTTGTGTCCTAGTGGATCTTTGAAAAGCTGGAATCGGTGTTATATTCTCTCTTCTTTGTCTTAATCTAATTCAGACTGATCGACATCGGGTTCATTATACTGAATATTCTCTAAATCTGCATTCGAATCGCTTTGTATCCCAACAGGGTTATCTTCAACGACGGGTTCTGTTCCTGCTAAGGGGTGAGCGATCTAATCTGCCTGTGTTTAAAATGTATCAGCAGCTTGAACTAGAGGTTGGGTTCGAGTGAGGAATGAATCACTGCCTCCATGTTCTTACTAACAGATAAGTGGGTAGAATCCACATTCTGACTCTTCTTCAGATATAACTTCTGTTTGTTTTATTTAAGGTCTCAACAGGTTTTTTCCTCTTGTTTTCTTGGCAGGAATTGGTCATGTCATGGTGGTACTATGAGCCGGTGTTGGTGGTTCTTTTGTATCAACAATATATCTACCCGTCAAAGCAGGTTTTGTTGTAATGTCATAATTCTTTCAACGCTATGTTCCTTTCTGACATTGAAAACAGGGATGTCACTATTTGGCTGTCTGATGACAACAATGGTCATGCTCCCATTTGTGCGCCAACATGTGTATGGTTCCTCTGTGTAGTTTGGTGTTATAGATTCTGTTTTAACCTGGCTCTCTCAGCTGCAGCACTTGTCAGATCACATGCCTGTGCTATACGGTCTCTAAGCTCCTCAATATAGTATGGTGAATATCCAGTTCTTGCATAAAAGTACAGTTGTAGACATGCACGAGTGGACTGACGAATGTTAATCAGTTGGCTTTCTAGGATCGTTCTTATGTGCCTAACATATTCAGAAGTGTGCAGTTAAACTGTTCTGGCATACCATTACCCATGCATTATACCTCGTGGTCCTTGATTTCTCCATACCCTTGTTTCACATTGGCTTCTGATATGAGCGTATTCTGTCTGAGATACCATACTGCACTATGAAACGATATAAAAACAGCTTCAGATGTTGTCTTGGCTAGGTGATGTTTGGTTGGAACGGCGATGGCATTATTGGTAAAATGATCTATTATTATCAACAGATGTTATTGACCTCCCTTTGATGCCTTGGTGAACTGGTGGTGATGTTTAATAATGGTGCACGCTTATTGGTTGGTGATTTCCTTCTGGTACATCTACCACATTCTTCAATTCAGGTTTCAATATCTTGGTGCATGGCCAGTAGAAACCGTCTCGTACCAAAGACAACGTGCGATCTTACCCGGAAGACCCATGTCATTATGCATATCCTATAGTACTGTTGGTTCGTTAGCAATAGGTAACACAAGTTGATGTGTGGAATCTGTTTACATTGGATGTGACTCAGTAAAGAGCGCCATCTATCAGCTTAAAGCGGCTAAACTGTCTGTGTAGAGGGTTTTGCCCAAAATTCTTTCGTAATTGCTTCTGGTTAGTCATGACATACTGTATGGTATTGTGTCTATCTGGATTCTGGTCTTAAATTTTAGCCTAATTAATAACATTTCCTGTGCTAGTACAAGTATACCTTCAAGTGAGAGAGCTATAAATTCCACATAGAACTTCACAGCAGATTTGCTGTACTGTGTCTTTGCTGACGGGTAATATACTTAACGCATCATCATTAGCATTGTAGCATTCTGGTCTATACTGTGTATCGAAATTGAAAGCTCCAAAAGATGCTAACCAGCGATGCCTAGTCTTATCCAGTTTAGCTCAAGTCAAAACATAAGTTATTGGATTATTGTCACATATATTGTCACTATAAATTGCTGGCTATAAAGATAATCCTTGAACTTTTTTACAAATGCCCACCTGAGTGCTCTTTCCTGTGCCGGATAGCTCAATTCTGCTTTGTTGAGACCACGGCTGACATAGCTGATTACACGTGTAACTCATATAGAAGCGAACTGTCTGCCAAACCTTAATTTTGAGTACTCCTTAAGTGTTTGGAATGTGTGTTCTCGGTCAGTCTACTAAACTTTCTTGGGAAAATTAGTTTTTGTATTATTTGGTGTTGGTGTCAAGTTTGTTACCGGCCTACTAATCTTGTTGATGTTTTGGATGAAACGTCGGTAACAGCCAACAAATCTCAAATTTTCCGAATTGATGTGTGTGTTACAGTTCACAACCGTTTCCGTCTTTTATTGGTCCATCTCACTCTTGAAAAGATTACACTTTTCTGCTTCTGTTTAAGATTTGCTTCTCTTATTCTTTGGAATGTAGGCTGCAGTTTTTAGATGTTCCTCAGATGTACGACCAAACACAACGATGCCGTTTATAAAAATACAACATATTGTCAAATTATATTTTGCAAGGCAATGTTCCATGAGACGTTGATAATTCGCGGAGCATTTATCATCCAAATGGTATTTTACAGAACTCGAAGAAATCAGCGGGTGAAACTGAAAATGCAGTCCGCTCTTTATGCTCTTAACGATCTCTTCTGGGGGTACCCGCTCTGCTACAATAACAAATATTAACTACCTGCCCAGCATTTAAGTAATTCTTCGATTCAGGGTAGAGTATAGTTGTCTTTCTTTTCAACTGCCTGTAATGTACAATATCCTCATCTGTCCATTCTTTTTCTGACAATCACAATACTGGATGAAAATGGGACGTCTAATAATCTTAATATCTTATATTTGTCGGAGTTCAGATATACCTGATCATAAATCGTAAATGGTCTCAATTGTACAGATTGAATTACACTTATAATGGCTTTGACGGTATGGTGATGGTTCTGGTAGATAAGCTAGAGAGTCTAACTAATACTGTTCCACTTTCTTTGTAATTATCATAATACGGAAAGCCTGGTCACGGACCATAGTGGGAAACGTGTGTAGAGAGTGCCACGCTCCTTGCACGATAAAGATCCCTTTTGTAGATTTCCAAAAAGAGTATGCTCATAGCCGGTACAAAAGCCTTAATTCTCCGACCCTACCCAATACTCCGTACTTTTCCAGAGGCAGTCAGAATTGTGTTCTCTGTGTCCAATTCCGAACCTTTTTCAATTAATGTATTGTTTGTTAACTTGTTCCCGTCCTGAATATAGCTGAAATACTGCTCGCTGGACGTAAAGCAAACATCCAATCAATCAATCAATCTTTGTAATTATACTTCCTCATTGTTGGTTCAGTAACAATTACTGTTTTTCCAAAGATGTTTGTATTACCGATGGAGTGGATTATCATAGTAACCAAAGACTTTTTTTCTTAATTCACCAGGATTAAATTGTTTTCATATGTGGTATGTTTGTATGTGGAATTTATTCTTCTATATAGCTCTTTAATTAGGGATTCATATTAATCTCCAACTATGATATACAAACAATGTTGTAGAAGCCTTGTCTGCAGGAATGCACCTCATAGCTTCCTCGTTTTTGAATATGGATATAAGTAGATCATTGATGCAATGTCTAAGATTCTTAGTGGATATCAATCAATATCAATCGTGAGTTAAAAGTGAAACTTTAAATAAACAATGAAAGGTATGATTGCAAGAACAGATGTATTAGTAAACTATATTAAAAAATTGATTTGTTTATATTTATATTAATCTTAAAATAAAAGAAAGAATTAGATAGAATTAGAAAAATATTGAACATGTGTTAACACTGGATAGTTCTGGTCATTAAGTGATACAAACTACCTATCACTGTATATTATAGTCCGCCATCTCATTTGTTTGAATGGTGTTTAACGCAGCATTTAGACCTTTTTCTGCTAGAGCATAGCTTTTTTTATTTATTTATAAGAATTTGTAATCATTTCAATTCCTTTGGAATTAATTGTTTAACGTCATCTGAGTAACGTCTTGTGTTAAATTGTTTGATTTGTTTAAAATAGTTTTCTATAAAAAAGTAAAATGTCGATAAGCATACCACGTCATTTCCCTCATTAAAAAATTACACAACTCCCCAAAAACAAATTAAATAAATTTAGTGTCATTATGGTGGATGGAGGTGCTATTATTCTCAAGGACTGATACTACTCATATATGTAATTTTATATTGAATTAATTATGTATTTTGTCAAAATCTGAAAAATTAGCGACTGATACTACCGGTGCGATACAAAACCTTGCATCTACATGTATATTGGTGATACAAAATGTACTTTTTGACGTCTCAATTAATGGCATACCCAATGTTTCGGTGAATGACTCTCATTCCATGAATGAAATATGACGTCATAATACGTTAGGGGCTGTATTAAATAAAAAATTTTAATTGTAAACATTAAGTTTTGTTCTGCGTTTTTTTATACTTTTTAATGTTAGATAAACTTATTACCTACATTTTAGTGTAGGTACAACTACCTGTATCACGTCTCGACAGTTGCATACATTCCGTATCACAACTCCAAGCTGCACGTCTCGTAGTGATGCGAATGTACACAACTGTCATGACGTGATACAGGTAGTTATACCTTCACATGATGTATGTAATGTGTATTTATCAATAATTAAGTATGTATTTTGTTAAAATCTCAACGATTGATGCAGAAAACTCCTTTTGATTTCATTTAAATGAAATGTAACTTAATAATGACATAATACATTTGACGTAAGCGATTATATTTTATGTAAAAATGCTTCGTTGAATATAAAGTTTAAACATTCAGTTGTGTACTTCTTAATTTTAAATAAACTTATTACATATATGTAAGTGAAGGGACAACTACCCCTATCTCGTCTCGACAGTCGTTGCATACACTCTGCATTACAACTCAAAGCTACGCGTCTCGTAGTAATATGAATGCACATGACTGTCGCGACATTATACAGGCAGTTGCACATACACATATGGTATGCATGCGTGTTTATTATATTGTATGTAAATGTGTCTATTGTTAGTGTATTTCTTTTGGTTTTTATATTTTGCAATATATTAGAACTACCACTGGAACAGAAAAATTTGGTGCTTACAGATTTGTTTAAATAAATGTCATACAAAAATGTAATGATAACACTATTATTTCTTAAGAAACAGTCAGCAGTTAAAAGCACATTTGTGGTATATTGGCTCTTGATTGATTATTGAATTGCTAACTCGTTTTAGTTTAAGCAATATCACAGCTATAGAGGTCGTATAATATCGTTTATTGGGTAACGCTTTTCGTCATGCATATGGAAATGTTAAAAGATAATATCATCCAATGCACAAGTCATGAAATAACGTTCGATAACTGTGTTATAGATATTGGGGCTAATTTAGTTTTTGCACTTTACAAACGTAAGAATAGCAGTCGTATATTTCTGACAATCGAGTACAAGTATGAACTAATGCCACTTCGTTTATGTGATGTGCAAGGTACCTGCGAGGATAGCAAAGCATTTGTTGTCGTCTAATACTGCATGTTGTTATTTTAATGTAAATATCATTATTGTTTTTAGAAAATAAAACAAATATTTCATTAATTTTCTATCATTTTTATTAAATATTCTTCTATATTTTGTTTAAATTAGCTTTTTTCAGTAATGCTTGAAACTTATTTTGGTCACTAAAAAGAAGCCATAATTTTCAACGATTCTACATTTGTGTTTTTTACTAGTGATTTCAATTTATTAAAAAAACGCTCAGACACATTAAGCGTGTTACATGAGGTCCACATAATACAATATGGCGAAACGAACAGTTTATTGTAACATGTCATTAATATACAGAAACTAAAATTGTAAATAAGCTATAAAATATTATTTTTAAAGGTAAATTATAGATTTCTCTTACACGAAAACAAGGATCTCAACAGGCGTCTCGATCGGGTGTACACGATTAATTTCAGGCCTGTGGAAGATTTTATGAACGATTTCATATGTGTTTAAACAATTTTTATACATGGATGGTTATGACCCATGAAGTTGATGAATGTGACGTGGAACAAATCTTAGTTTTATAATCTTAGGTTTGTTTATTCGCAAAGTGTAAATGGCCTTAGCAACTATTTGTCGTTTGTTCAATTTGAGCGGCACTAATAGGATCAGACGAAACGTGCGTAATAAATTTTATAAACGCGATATCTATTATAACATGTATTTGCATGAATCGATGTTCTGCTGTTGAACTAAGTCTATGCGGGTACTACTAGTCAAGAAGTCAAAATTTGGTGCTGCCACAATCGTTGATGCATTCAGTGTGATTTAGTCAATGTCTAAATTTACCTGAGAATTTAAATTATTAAAGTTCTTCAACTTAAAATTTTTTGGTAATGTAGTCCACTAATGAGTTTTTATTAGAAGATATGCACAAATTCAGTAGTAGGGTCGTTAGGTTTGTTTGATCTCGTCCGTTTTAGCTAGTTATCAATTTATATATTGTCCTTTTCGTCACGTTTTAATAGATCTCAACTTCATGCTCAATACAAATTCTTGTTAAACTCTTTAGAGCACTATTTCAAAAACGGCCAAAAACAATCAAAGAAAAAAGGTAAATACCTAGTCCGAATGGGTTAAGGTTTTTGATTCAAATTAAACTTGATTCAAATTAGTTTATAACTATGACAGCAAATGAAAAGGGCTAAAACATCATTTGTTTTTAAAGTTCCTCGTGTGGCTACAATCTCTGACATTCACAGCAATTAATTTGTTGTCATGGCTGATAAGGTCCATTAACGTCGTATGCACGCAACACTACATATATTGTTTTATGTGGGAATTTCGTATTTATTTTTACAACGCTATTGCAAGTGTCTATATCGAAGCTTTTATTGCTATACTTTGCTAAGACATACATTAATGTGCAAACATAAATGTGGATTGGTGTGTCTGCAGAAAATTAGAATAGATCAAAATATGCTTAAAAGGGTAAGAAAAGCATATATATTGCAACATTTTAGGGTACAGGAAACACATTCCTATATTTGATTCAAATTTCAACTTATTTGAACGAATTAACATACACGCACGATGGACATTGATATGCCCAAAATTACAAGTCAAAAAATATTTCGTACATAATAGTGTAGCTTTCTAGTTGCGTAATGCATAATGAATTCAAGTGTTGTATGTTAGTGTGAATGGTAAATGTGTTTTTTGTGTTAGTGTGATAGAATTGTCCCCCTTTTCCTCGCTATAATTTGTAGTTGTGACGTCATTGTTTGTCTGGATAAAATGTAGCAATGGAAGCTGATGTGTTTTTGTTTTTAAGCCTCCAATCTGTGCCATCCCACCATTGAGAGCGTTCCCCCAAGTCTATTACATGGTGGAGAACCTAAAGTGATCCTTTTAAAGCTATTTGATGGAATTTTTAACTGTTTCCCCAGATATTTTGGACATTTAAAACTTTGGAACTATTTGAATTTCGGTCGACCTCGTGCATCGTTTGGTGCCATGTTGGATTTTGATTTTCAATTCAAATCGGATGGAATTTTGGACTTGCATTTTACCATTTGGATTATAAATTTGTTGAACTTTTAGAATATTTTACTTGAAAGTTTACTGCCGGATACTAACGTTGACATTTTCCAGTATGAACCGAAGTTTCCTGTTTAAGTTTTTCAGACTGCCGTTTATGATGTACCGTATTTCAAATTATTCGATGAAAGTTCAAAACCAGAACCAGACCATGTCTTGTCTACTCCTCTTGTGATGTCTTTCTTTGTTCCCGATGTATCGACTACACGTGTTTTGTTTGCATCCTACAAATACATTTTAATGATTTACGACTTTGACCGACATTTGACTGTATCAACACTGATAATATGGAAGTTCAAGACTTTTTGAGAGTGCACCTCTCTCCTCTCTCATTCATATCAAATTGTTTATGTCAGTGTATTATTTATATCGCCGATTTTACAGTGTTAAAGAAATAGACGTTATGACAATTTTAAAGTATTAGATTGGAAATTTTAGTAACGTAGGTGAAAGTTTATTTTGTTCCTTGGTTACATGAACGTATTCTGAACTGAGCGAGTTTGTCATTTAGCGGTGTGATATTGGTCATAAATAAAACCTTGGTGTGTAAGCGTTTAAGGTCTCTGATGACTTTATCAAATTGTATTCAGCTTTTATATGACTGTTTGAACTAGTAGAAAATGCCATTAATTGATTGGTATCACTGTTAATTGTTGTGTGAAAGTAATGCGTGCATAAGGTCATCCGAGGGAGGAGTCCGAGATGCCAGACTTTCAGGTTATGCAGCGTTGATACGGATGTTTTAATAAAATGGTTACTAGTTGGTCGAATGATCAGATTACATTCATGTTAACGAAATGTGTCTAAATATTTTTTTTTACAATGGCAATATTACTATATTTCAATTTGACAAAAACAAATTTACCATTTGAAAAATTTAGGAAATTTTTGTTTTGCGGGGGGATGTTGTATGTTAGTGTGAATGGTTAATGTGTTTTTTGTGTTTGTGTGATAGAATTGTCCCCCTTTTCCTCGCTATAATTTGTAGTTATGACGTCATTGTTTGTCTGGATAAAATGTAGCAATGGAAGCTGATGTGTTTTTGTTTTTAAGCCTCCAATCTGTGCCATCCCACCATTGTGAGCGTTCCCCCAAGTCTATTACACACGTTTAGTGTCTGGGGAAAGATAAATAGATTTTTAACCATACTAAAGGTATTGACTAATTGATTGATTTTTGTTTACCATCCAGTGCGCAATTTCCTGCTATTTATATGACGCGAACAATGTAGTAAACATTATTCTAATATGACGTGCTTTAAAGGCTTTGAGACCACAACTGTGGTAAAAAAAAATGATTTATCTATGAGCAACACGCGCTGTCGAAGGGCGTGTTTTAAATGGCTGTTCCAATTACAAAACTGTAACTCCCACCGGAAAGCTATCGCATTTGACGTATAAATCTTATAAATAGCGACACGCGCTATAATTATCCGTTGCAATATATTGTGTGCTACATTGACGGAACAGCCAGTTTATGGCAGAAATGATGTTTTCTATAGGTACTAAATATTATAAATGTACTCTAATTGCCTAATTAGAATAGAAATAATTCACGGAGGCTGAGATTTATCATCGTTTTACCACGGGATGACCATTTATGTCGTTATTTTAAAATAAAACGACATAAATGGTCACCGCGTGGTGAAACAATAATAAACCACAGCCTCCGTAAATTATTTCTTAAATCAAAGGGGAAACGGATGGACCAACAGTAACACAAAACTGTAAAGTTATGAAGTATTTATTAGGTACGGGTAATTTAGCCTTTTCAGTGGTTCCATTGAAACACTACAAAATGTGTGTTTTATCTTGCAAGTATCGTAGTACTCTTTCCACTGTGCCCACTATTGTCCCACTGCGTTCTTCTATCCTTACCTAATAAACCTTTTTTCGCCACATATGTTGCGTTTTGTGGGTCAGACACTGTGAACCCTTCAAGTATGGTCCCAATTATTTAAAGTATTAGTACGCATTATAAAGGGTCTTTTCCATTTACGATACAAAAGTATAGCCGATATGGCGTTGTATCACAAATCTAGGGCCAAACGTGTAAACTTTTTACAAGAGTATCCTGAAACTATAGCACAGATAGAAACTTCCATCATTCCATATCCATAATGTCAACGTATTTTTGGTAAAATTCCTGATAAGTTCGGCAAATGGGACTCTGGGGACCGCTTAAAGTTCCCAGTGGGTCCAATGCAAAGCCCCGGTAGGGGAGCCAGGGGTGAACCCCTCGGCCGAAAACGATTTTAGAGTATTTCTAAGGTATTTCAGGGGGCTCTCCAGAGTACAAAATTTCCAATTAATAATAAATGGATTGAGAAAATGCAGTTTTAACTCAATTTTAAAAATAATTTAGACTCTTGAATTTTTTCTGAATATAGAAGAAATCCCGGAGATTCAAACGACCTTCACGGTAGCCCACACATTAAAGCATTCCGGAACTTACGGGCAAAATCCGGTGCATGTATGCATATCCTTTGTTTTTCTCAATAAATTATTACAGGTAATAAACGACAACAGGTCGTAAAACCGATACAATTTGACTGTGAAAATCCGTAAAAAGTAACAAATCGATAATTCCATATTAAAACCGTTGTTTGTTTTAAAGGCACAGGCGTCTGTATTAGTTATAGCAATATACAGTTTTGTAGAAAGTAAAACAACATGATTTCTATATTTTATTTTTTATTCTTAACAAAATTTTCCCGAATACCAAACCATACATTTTTAGTGAGGCAACTGCCTCACTTGCCTCTTTGGAAGCTACGGCCATGGTAAAGACTAAGGCAATAGAACCACCGCCCCTGCAAGATGCCTACTAATTCAATGTGACGTTTTTGGGGGAATTAAAAAAAAATTTATACAAGCACTGATTAATGTAAAATATAACACGAGTGTGATTGAGACCAACGCATAATAATTACTCAAACAATCCATGTTAATAATAAAGAATCCAAGTCTGTGTCTGTCCGTTTATTTGTCACCGTTCCGTTCTTAATATTTATTTTATAGTTTACATTTTTAGTTCTATTTAGGATTTTAAACAATTGTATTCTGCAGTTTTGTGACAACTGTTATTCGTTATTTATTATTTACCTGAAGATTGTTTACGTTCGTATTTTATTTTCCACATTGCATACCTTTGTATCTTCATCCGAACGCGCTTGCTTAAACGTACTCTGTTTTCATGCGTTAAAATGTGCATATTACAATTACATGTATTATTTTTATTTCGAGAAAAATCACGTGATTTGGCACCAATCCCACCGGTGTTTGTATTCTGCGACTTGTATCTAATGAGTGAAGATCTCGAACCTAATAAAAGATCGCTAACCCACGTACTACAACACATTAACAGAAATTAAAAGAATGAATTTTACCACAGGGCAGCTTGTATCTTGGTTCGGTTAATCCGTTATACACATACGCTGAGGTACCGATGTAAACAATATTTTACTCACCGAAAAATCATGTCAAATTCATATTAAATCTTTGACAATTGATATATATGTGTGACCTATTCATACAAGTATCAAGAAGGAAACTGATCAAACAACAAGAGCAGAAAGTCAAGGGTCGATTACAAAAACCAAAAACCCCAAAACTTAAAGTCGGTAGCCGGAACCCAATAAAACATGAATGCCCTCAGGTACGCAGGAAGATTAAGCATTGCCCGTTTCGAATAAGAAATCCGTCGAGCTATTTATTGTTATGTCTTGGGATAGAAAGGAATAACTATGACTCAGGTAAAATGTCCTATCGTAATTGAGAAATAGATTTCCCACAACGATCAGTAAAGTCATGATAACGGCCATAGAATTTCTGAACGGATAACTTGGGTACAACATACCTTGCTTGAGTACGGTCTAAAAACAGATCGCAGGATATAGCATAACGTATAAGTTGTGAAATAAACACAACATGTGGATTTAAGATGGCGAAATGAACAGATTGACTGTGAATACTTACTCACAAATACATGTGTTTTGACGGTAAATTCAAATACCTACAGCTTCATAAAAATGTGTAATGAACTCTTATGTATTTAATATATTTGGAAATGTAATATGTCACCTGGATTTTTGATGGATAGAAAGAGTAGTAACCAAAGTAAGTCTGGTTTGACACAACCAACAAAAGTAATAACAAACACGGCGGCGTCCACGTCTCAACTAACGCACTCATTTTTGCAGATGCTACATCAGGCCCATGAGTCCTATATCAGCCCCATGCATCCTTTAGTGGTTCACCTAACCAGTACCAAACGAACAGTATGACATTCCCTGTAAATCCACGTGCAAATATAGTGCATCCTCATGTACCACAGAATCATTAGAACCCTATCTGCCACATTACTCCGGCCCCAACACACAACATGATGTCAGTTTATTCAAGCACGTTGCAACCGCCACAACCTATATCACTGGATACCAATACATTACATACACTGTTATCTTACATTGAAACTCCTAATAGTCGATTTAATTGAAACACTAATGAGAGACAAACTGTCAATTGACAAATTCCATTAAAACTTGTCATAAGAGAGCCTATTGCTTTTAGACAAGAAATTGACAATATTCAAGAAATCCAAACGCAACAAAATAAAATAAATAATAGAGAAGAGCGTCACCATCATGAAATTGCCGATCGTACGGCTGTGCTTGAAAAAACGAACTGGGATCTGCAAAACGTAAATTTAGGGTTTAAAGTAGATCTATTTAAACTTAAAGCACACTCTATGAAGTATAATCTTATTTGCGGTGGTATGTGAACAAAGTGGAGATAATTAAAATACCGAAGAGGTCTTAAAACATTTTCTACACACTGAACTGGAAATTCAAAATGTTTCGGATATAGAATTCCAAAATGTCAATAGACTTCATCTGAGGTGGGATAGTGAGCCACGAAACATCATTGCCAAATTTACTAACTATAAATACCACGAAATGGTACGGAAATCAGCCTCTAAATTGAAAAACAAACAAAATTTCCAAGTCTCTCAACAGTATCTGTCCGAAACAACCGAAAGACGTAATATACTTTAACCGAAACTAAAAGAATTTCAACACCAATAAAAACGTGCAACTTTAGTATACGACCGACTGATTGTAGAAAGACAACCAAATCAACCGGCACTCAGCGCAACGAATCTCGTCCAATACAGATCGACAACAGTTAGTACAACCCATCGGACACTCGCATTGACTTTGTTGACAAACTTAATATTAATCAACTGAATGTGGCATTAAATCTAAGTTATTGAACCATGAAATTGACATGTTAATTAAACATCATGATATTTTATTCTTTATTATTTATTTAAAAGAAAAAGAATTACCAATAGATCTGGTGGTAAAGTAATAATTTGCAAAATAATCTTTATCTAAATTTTTTTGAAATTTTTAAAATCTGACAGTTAGTTTGTACAGTGAGTAAAAATTTCAAACGATAGTGGCTTAAAACATGCTGAAATTCTACTAGACTAGGGTGTACGTATATTCCACCTAAATTAATGCACGAACGTCTAACCTACCACACCATATAACAGATAATAACTTATTAGATATTCTAGATATTACTGGTAATGTTAACAAGGCTGATCATAGTTTAAGTTACCTTATGTTGAAAGATACGAACATACCCTTATATAGACGTACTCAAAATACTGGTTGTGTAAATAAATATACTATCAAACTTTTAGATTTATGTAAGCGATGTAATCTGTTTATAGCAAATGGTCGCTTATTCGCCTTAATTTAACATTCCGCTATATTGATGATGTCTTGTCCCTCAACAATGCTAAATATGGTGACTATATACATTCATTTTACCCTAGCGAGCTTGAAATTAAAGCCGCCACTAATACACTAAGGTCAGCCTCTTACGTAGAACTATTTCTAGAAATAGACTCAGGAAAACTACAAACTAGACTCTACGACAAACGTGATGACTTCAACTGTCACATTGTAAACTTTCGTTCATCGACAGCAACATGCCAGCAGCTCTAGCGTATGGTGTGTACATTTCACAACTATTCTAGATCCTGCAATCAGTATTCTAATTTTCTAGACCGATCAATGATGTTAAATAAAAAGGCCAAAAATATAGAAAAGTGCTTGGTAATAATTTCAGACTAGAACAAGATAAATGTGCCTATAAATAAAGATCTCTGGCAAAATCTGACTCGAAATCATTTTGGAAAAAACTAAAGACGTATTCGGCAACTAAAAAAGAGAACCCCTTATGGATATTGATTGCTTTTACGATAATTCCGATGTTGAAAATGATTTAAATCTGGATGTTCATGTACTTTGTGATAACCCTCATTATGACTCAATACTTAATGATGCGATTTCTGTAGCAGAAGTAACCGATGCTATTAATGAATTGAAAAACAATACTAGTAAATCCCCAGGTTTAGACAATATTCTCAATGAGTATCTTAAAAAGTCCCCTCACACCGCACTTGTTCAAGTATATTTGTAGAATATTTAATCGTGTCTTTGAGACAGTAATAATACCTGAAAGCTGGACCCACAGCGTCGATAAGTGGCTTGTGGACAAACCTTAAAAAGAGTGAATTAAAAGGCAAAATCTTCACAATTATCTTTAACATGTAAGACAATATAAACGTGTGTGTTCAATATAATGGTAAGTTTTTTTCATGTTTGACAGGGAGAAAACTTGTCACCTTTTCTATTCTTAATCTTTTTAAATGATCTAGAAAATCTTTAAATACATCTTGATGGTTCACCTCTTAAATTAGTTTTAGAAAAATGCTTAAGTGAACTTAATGTGTTTATTGTTGTCATGACTTCGGACTGGCACCGCATTAGGAGTTCTTCATACGTGACCTTGTCTGGCCAAAAGATTCTCATTATTCATCTAAAGCGCTTTGTGTGGAATGTTGACAGCTTTTGGTGGTCCTTCGCCAGCATTCTGATCCATATAATAATGTTGATATAACAGCTGTTGTAAGGCTTTAGTGTTGTTCTATTGGTATATTTTCCAGGTTTCCAGACTTTGTTTATATTGTTAAAGACTGCTCGTGCCTTTGCTAGTCTTCTATTTACATCTGCTTCTGCGCCTTCATCGTTCCTCAATGTACTTCCCAAGTATGTAAATATTTCTGCTTTTTTATATTTTCTGCATTTAGGTGTATTGAGGTTTTTATTATCATTACTTCTGTCTTTTTTCGTGTTAATTTTATTTTGAGTCCAATGTTTTTTCTTGAATTTTTGGTGAGTATGCGAACGCACTGCTAAGTCGTCCACAAAATCTAGATCTTTTAAAAATGTGAAGGTTTTTTGTGATGCCTCGTGGTATATTTGTGGTCTAGCGCATAGCCCAATCTATTGCAATTATATAGCTTGATGATGACATTACACATCCTTATCTGACACCGGTTTTAACTTGTAAGTAGATATCAGAATTTCCAACAGAACATTAGACATTAGCATAAAAAGCTTTAACAAGATTAATTAGGTGAGTTGGAATACCATAAGATCTTACAATTAACAATAAACTGTATCAGTTAATGCTGTCATAGTATAAACACTAATCAATAAATGTATTGTGCCATTCAAATTGTAATTCATAAATACATACAATTCTACTTATTTATTATCTTTGTGGTGAGTTTTTTTTATACACATGAAAAGGGTGTGAATTTTGACTATACAAGTAGGTCTAGGTAATATATGCCAAAAAGAAAATCTAACTTTATTTACTTAAAACTTTATACGAATAAATATTGAAACACTAAAAATGAATACAATTCAAAGTTATATTTTTTTACTAAATTTAACTATCGCCGATTACTGTATATCTTATCTATCTGCAAGGCGTAGATGACCTTAGCATAGTTTGGTTGGTGTTTAACGTCCAGCAAGCACTTTTTAGCTATGTTCAGGGTGTGAACAATTTTATATTTTATAATTGCGTACAAAAATAACAATTACCGCCAAATTCAAACAGACTGAAATTCAGGTCTCATAAAATGTTATGAGTATATGTACATATGTAGATATAAAAAACGAATACAAGAATTAAAAACTATAAAAGAGTAAAAATGACACATCGGACAGTTATACTTTGGCATACAAATTAATTTATTTTAATAGCTGTAATATGTTGTCGACAGCACACAATCAGGTCGTGGTTCATTATTTAAATTATAACTTTGATGCAATCTCAAATCGTAAATAAATACAGGTTTGGGGCTCAACCAAGGAAGATTATGTGGAATTTCCACAGGAGCTATTTCATCTAAATTTATACCTGAATTTTCCAATTGAAATTTAATTCTTAGGCCAAAAGGTTGAATTTTATTTGAATGTTTTTTCAAAAATGTTCTCGAAAAGAGGTTTAAAAGCAGCGTCGTTAGCCGGATTACCAGGATACGCTTTTAATTTGATTGCATATTGCAAACAAAGCTCATTTCTCCTTTAATACAAAGAAGGTTCGTTTGCTTCTAAATGTAAACTTTTGACAGAAGTGCTTCTAAAAGCTCCAAGTCATAGTCATAATCCTTGATGATGAACTGTATTTGACATATGACTTGCGAGCTAAACCATTAATGAAAAAACCACAATCCAATTTCGATCGGACCAGCGATCTGTATATATTACGTAAAACATCGCATTCAGAACCCCAGTCGTTGCTTGTACGCATTTACTTTAACATTTTGATAAATGTAGAAAGGTCAGCCTTGAGTCAAATATAAGACAAAGAAAAGTAGTTTCTTTACAATATTAATATGACAATTATATAATGCTAATTCGGGATCAATGTGCATCTTTTTTTTGTTTATTACAAAAATGCGTCATAACGTTTCTGGTGATCGTTTCTATGGTCTTACACAGAAAACTGGTGAGAGCTACAATGTATAGGCCAATAGTTAGACACTTATGAGTGATCGTTTCCTGGCTTTTCTGTCTCGTCATCCTGAGATTATCGCTCTAAAAAATTCGGAATTAGGTGTGGTTATTTTTAAGGGATTTTTATTAAAGCGTCGTTTGGCCTTTTTATGGACTTTAATATTGTCCTCACAGCTGTCATCGTACCCCTGGCTTACTATGATGTTTTGGATTTGACGAGATCTTAGGAATTGTTTCATCAGCAATTGAAATAAGAGTTTCGTTGAATTTTAAAATTGGACCAGAAATGCCGTCAAAAGAGTCCGAGTGAAGTCGCTCTATACAGATTTGTTCAAATAGAGGCCAATTGTCTTCGACAAATTTATACGGAGCGACAGGTTCAGTTATCGAAAAAAGCAGAACTTGTACAATGGGAAAGTGATCACTTCCAGAAAGAAAGTAATGAACTGCCTTTGAGAAATTGGTCACGGGAAAAGGATCTGTTGTTGTAAGATCAATAGTCAAAAATGATCTATTCCTAGTTTGATAATATGTATGTGTACCATCATTAAAAATGCATAAATATTCCTGATTAATTAAGCATTTAATAATCTTACCTTTGTCTTTTATCGTGTTACTGTCCCATAGAGAGTCCATTGAAGTCCCCAAGTAATATATATACGGGGCAGCTGATCAATAAGATGTTTCAACTTATTTCAATTTTAAAAGAACTCGTAGGGATATACACAGAGCATAAAGTAATCGTTTTGTCTAAAGGTATTCTAATAGCAACCGACTTAAAGTCAGTGTTGAGATCTATAGGGCTCTGTAAAACTTAATCTTTTACAAGAACAGTAGAGCCGCAAGCATCTCTATCATTCTCGTATAAATATATACTGTATATAGAGTAGATTTGTAAAGATACATGTATATTATCAATTCGTTTTAGGTGAGATTCTTGGAGGCAAAATGCAACAGAAAGAAAGGTTTGAACTAATAAATGTAATTTCAAGAAAATAAATCGTCAGACCTCGACAGTTCCATTGTATTATTGTGTACATTAGCAGAGTAGACAAATGGGAAGATACTGGATTTGCGTGCTGCATTACTCAGCCGGTTCACGCTTGGTGACAGACTTGCGGGTAGTGTATCAATTTTGTTGCCTCAAATGGTCTCCTCGTATCCGTCGTCCTAACTTCCGAATTTATTGTGGACATGGACTGAATCTATCATATATTTCGGTGTTCGGTATTTGAAGATCCCTTCGAATGTTAAATTAAGTTTGTTTGCTGTTTAAAAAAGTGGACGATTTTAATAGGGTTCGTGTTGAAAGGGTTGGAGAAGAAAATGACTATTAGTAGTTATTTTATATGTTTTCTGAAGTCTTGTTTTCGTTAGTCTTGAAAGATATTTTTAACCATGTTTTCAGCGAAAAACCTGGTTATTAGATTGGGTTATCGCTGGTGGCTGGCGGCGTAAATAATTGGGTTTCGGTAAATAAATTCAGTTTGGATAAACCAGTTTTGTTACACCTTTAGATATAGTAGGCATGCATGAAGACAAAGCTTGGGACCAGTTGGGTCAAGGTTATTAAACATAAACAGTTTCCGGTCAATCACTTTAGTTTTGATGAAGTAATCTTGCTGATGTTGGATATAGCTTGTTGCATCATGACTTAGTATGGGATTGGGGGTAGTCGAATTAATTCAACGTCAATGTTACTAACAATGATCAATAACTTCAGTTCAGATAAACCAATCTTCCCGAAACTTGATATATAGAAAGTCCATAAAGGCCACCTTGGGATTAGATATGGGGCCAGTCAGATCAAGGTCAAGGTCACTGTTACTACAAATAGACAGTTCCGCTGAATAATTTGTGCTGAAAGTTTGTTTGTATGTAGTTTATGTGCGAACTTAGCTTGTGATTGGATTGGATTGGATTAAGGACCAGCCTGGTCAAGATAAAGTTCTTAGCCTTATTCGCCGTCTGTAAGTTGAGAGATCTTGCTCTTCGTAACGAATAATATCTTAGTTGGAATTTAAATTCCTGTGAGGAGAGAAAGATTTTTTTCAAATCAAGAATTTGTTTAGTTTTATCAAATAGAAAGGCTGTTGTTTTCATGGCATTCAAATAAGCCCGATTTCATTGTTGTGACATTTTTTACATCTCCTGCACAACTCTTAATAGTTGTTTTCAAATGGAGAAATCTTGGATAAATGTTTATTTTGGGTAGTACTGGTTAGAACAATAAATCTTGACCATGGGCATCATAAACTACTCCTTCCAGAGAAATGTTAATTATTCAGTGGATTTTTAGAGTCCATGATGAGAATAACGCGGTTTACCACACTGGTCCCCACCCGCCACATTTATTGACTGACCCATAAGCCACTGCCTTCTTAACAGCAGATAACTGAACAAATTTGGTATTAAGATTCACACGATGTGAACAAGTGATTTAGGAAGAATAATGACAAACTGGTTATGGGTTCGGCGTAACCAGCTGATAGACTTAACCGGGTCCATCCGGCCTCCGTGTAGTTGAAGTAAGGATTCATAAAAGGGAAAGACGCAACATCGGTCTGGGCTGAGTCGATTTCTTTTCTAGAAATGTAAGGGTTCAGTAAGTTACCAGAAGCCGTTTACCCTGCTTACTGAAATCTCGTCCTGTAATCGACACGGGTCGCAACATACGGCTAGTGTTGCCTCAGTTGGCAGACTCTTACTAGAAGTTGAGGAAACTTGTTATCTTTAATGACCTTTTATTTATAGAAACACATATCTGTGTGTAAGTAAGGCTACTATCTTCAACACTGTTATACATTAGACAATACGATCATCTGCAAAATTATTAATCAGCACTCAGTTGTACTTGCTATTCTAATATCATTTGGTTTGTAATCGATGGTAATACGCCTTGTATATTTGGTGTACATTGTAATTGTAATTTTTGATTTATATATTTAGGAAAAAAACAGACAAAATAAGTTTTAAAAAATATTTACAGATGATCATACAGCTTTAAAACACGTGTCCCGCTTAAGTTGCATATAACAGTTGGTAATGAGCTCAATTAAGATAAGTTTCGATATATTATGTCTATCCCCATGTCAATAAAGTAACCGAATTTAACGAAACTTGGTATGTTGCAAGTACACAATATGTAATTGTGTATATATTGCCAGAAAGTTTTGATCATCAAAATTTGTGGCAGTTATTGCCCTTTGAACTTAAAACTCCAAAAATTCCAGATAAGGCATGAAACTACTGAGCCAATATTTTGAAACTTGGTACATAAAAAGTCTACCATTTGTAGTTGTGTAAATTATCAGGAAAATTCTCAAAATTTTGTGGGAGTTATGGCCTTTTGAACTTAGAATTTTTCCAGAAATTCCCCTCAATTCATGGTTTTCGTTCAACTTCTCTGGAATTACTGCTCCAAATGTTATGAAACTTGGTATGCAGCAAGTACACTATATTTTGTGCATTTTATCACAAAATTGGTGTCCTAAATATTTTGTGTGAGTTATGGGACTTTACACTAATATTTTTGCTGAAAATCGACATGGAGAACGGGGGAAGACATTTTTTTTGTATGCAAAAGCAAAAATTAGTTGGTTATTATTGGTTGCAAAAATAATTAAAAAAGAACTTATAATAAATGTATTTAGAATTCAAGGTATTATATTGTACGATGTTAACTCACTTTAGTGTGAAGACAACAGACACAAATAAAATGTGCATACTTATAATTTTATTAACTATAGCAAGAAACTGGCAATCATTGTCAATTAAGGCTAGACAAACCAGCCTAAAATCTGGCTCAAACTAACAAATTACTGCGAGAATACAAAACTTTTAAATGCAAATTGAATTTTAATATATCATGCATGTACTAGATAAAAGACATGACCTTAAAGAAGATTAAACACAAGACCCTCAAAAAGAAGATAAAATTCCATATACTCGTACCGTTGCGAATCAATATGTTTAAATCTCTTCTCTGTGTGTTATTTTTTAATAGCGGATTTTTAAGAAGGAAGAAAATGTTATATTTTGAATGAGCTTAAGACAGAGAAAATCTGAATTCACATTTAAGGTTAGTGGTTACTAGCGCGAAATATTGTTAAATGCTAGTAGTATTACCAACAATCATTTATACAAATTGAATTAAGTCCTAGCATATTACTTTTTTCATGCACTTAAGCAGAAAAAATTTGATAAGTCTGAAATCTTAATAACACAAAGTATATTAACGGACGAATTGAGGTAACATAAGCATTTAGTCACATTTATCATTTTCAATTCGTTTCAAGTAAAATGTCTTCTAAGATACCAAGCCTAACAGAATTTAATACGCCAGACTTGCTTTTCATCTAATCAAGAGTCATCAGTGGCGCTCAAAAATCAGAACATATTTTATAATCCAAATTACATGTTCAAGGAAGTTGTTATCATCAAAATTCCTAAAGGTTATACAAAATCCGGCTATGGCTATATACAATTTTCAATCTTGCAAATGTTTATTTAACCATAGATTACAAACTTGAAGTTCCATTTCGTCAATGATTTAAATGTAATAACTATAAAAATTGTGTATGTGAACAAAATTCTTTAATTTGTAATTGAGACCTTCTATCAATCTTTATTAAACTCTTTATCATAACAACGAAGATTAGGAATCGTGTAAAGTCCTTACAATAATGACATACTACATGTAGGGCTGATTGTGATTGAAAAAACCTTCCTTTCTGTCTACTAAACAGTCGGGCACATAGCATTCTTTGTGCATGAAAATAAATCTATCTACGTATCAAATTGTGAAATCGGACAAAGTTCACTTGACAATTTTGGATAGGAGCAAGTTACAATGACCACCTTTTCCAAATTGGGCTTTCCACTCATTTTTTATTCTATAAAAATGCAAAGGATAGTCAACTGTATCAGTGTACCAATTCCCGCTCTATTTCTATAGCCATACAAGATTGGAAGTCGCAAAAAATTCCCTATGTCTATAAATATTGCCGGTCACAAAACATTCTTTATTTGCGCATTAACACGCAAGGGAACCTACCGCATTACGAGAGAGAAAGTGGAAGGAACAATTACTAATCTGAATTAACGACATGTTGTCGTAGCAAAATTTATAATGCGAAGAAATTTGGCGAAAAAAATAAGAATCAACAGAACTATTAACGATCAAATGTTCTGTTGAATATTTAAGGGTCTTTCCGCAATAATAAAAAAAATAGAAAACGTATCTTGCCATGTCTAAATTCAATCATAATTACATATAAAACATCTTACAAAGATAAATCAATTCAATATCTTATTAATCAACTTAAGGTAAAAAATTAGGATATAAATGCTATGTTATAATATTGAATTATTTGCTAATGATTAATAATCTAAGCGAGATGACTCAAAGAAAATGTTAATGAAATTTCTGAAGACATGTCTTAATTTTGATAGAACATTTAAGCAAGAAAAATTATATAAATATCTATGAAAATAGAAAAGATAAAAAAAACTAGTACGTGACCTCGACCTGTGCACATTACAAGGTCAACTGTCATCAGGATCCTTGGTGAAGAACCAATGACTCAATTTTCAATGTTGAAAGAGTAATGTATTTAAAACCAACTTGATTTAATGCGAGATAACTCGTATAACATTAGGTCGAACCCTTTTTCCTTTAATTTACTTCTTTATAAGGCTACTATTTTACTTTCATTTCGATATAAGTTTCTTTTTATCAATTATTTATGAAATATTGAACAATAACTATCCAATTTCAATATCTAGAACGTGACCTTGTGTAAATTTCTTCAATGTCAAAGGTCTCGAAGGTCAATAATAAAACTCCTATATCTCTTTGGTTCTTAAGAATTGTTTCAAATAAAAAAGGTCATAACACTACTGGCTAAAACAATGAATGTTAATTCCAGTTGCAGTCGCTTTTTGTCTGTCACTGACTCAGATTGATTGCAAATGACTGCAAAAATGTCTGTAAAAGACTGCAAACGTTGAGTCAGACAATAATTTTTACTGTTACAGTCATCTTATGTCTATAACAGACATATTTTGTCTGTCACAAGACATATTTCGTCTGTCATAGACATTTTTCCATTGAAGCTGTCAAAATTTGTCGGTTACAATGACGGCATTTCCTTATCAGTCAAAATATGTCCGTCACAGACATTTTTACGTTTTCATCAGACAAAATGCGACTGTCAAAACGCCTGATACAATAATTATTTTTTTTTGAACGTCGTTCGATTCTTTTTTTATCAATTTCAATTTATCTGATGAAAATCCTCGGAATTAAGCAAACAAAATCTATTTAGAAATATCTATTTAGAAATTTCGTCATCTTCTACATTTCTACAATAATATTTTCTGCAAAGTTAAAACTAAATATGATGACAGCACTTATTTATTAAGTTATGTCGAAAAATGTTTACAATTTTAGTTATTATAATTTTTTAGCTTTTTTATTTATAATATTTAAAAAAATAAATTATATTTGTTTTCAATTGTTACAAATAATCAAGGAATTCAGTAAACATTATGAAGTTGTTGATGTCTACGGGGCGCTTTCGATTTAAAGAAAGGCCCCTGTTGTTAATTATGTTACAGGTAATCCCGCCTCACTGATTAAAGTACACGTGCATTAAATATTGGGCGACATCATGGAGTATTTTTTGTTAATCAAGATCAAAGTTGAAAATTGTGTAATTTTATAATGTAATAAATACACCAACAGCTATAGATTGTACGGTTGTCTTATACGTAAACTTCAGCCTTTTTTCTAAAAACAAACATAATTGAAAGGTGTAAATTTTTATCTGTCATTGACATTGACTCCAAAATCATCAGCATAGAAAGGCAAAGTAACACAGAACAGGTAACAGGCACACTTTATCAAATGAAACTGAATCGAGTGCGCAGTTTCGTACAATCGTACACAGTTAACATGTATTCGGGAAAATCATTAGATATATGTCCAGAAAGCAGTTGTTAGTATAGTTATAGTAGATAGAAATATAACTGCGTTTGGCAGTTTCGGTGTCTCCTTAAAAAGAAAGCGGACATTTTAGGCAACACAATGTTAATCTTCATGGTTTCTTAAACAATACACAAATCGCCTCTTTTGCAAAAAGCTTGTCACAAATTTGGTACGATTTTATTTGCAAATTTGCGTGCTAACATAAGAATAACGTTCGTACATCGGGCATTTATTGTTCATATGACGTTCATGAAGCCTTTGTACATCGTGCTTTTATTGTTTGTTTATGGTTAAACGAAAATTGTATTTTTATCGTAAAAAGTATATTATTACATAAAACGTAAAATCGGCCCTAATTTGCTAAAATCGGCATGACTAAAACTTGGTCACTGAACTAGTATACAAAAGTTTATAACCTTTTTCGTTCGCCCCGCAGGGCGATACGGAAAGTCATATTGCTCGATACGATCTCTCCTTCGGTCTTCTGGATCAGTAGGCTATTTCGTGCCTCCTTCATGCATTTGTTAGACTGGGTAGTCATACAAATTGTTCATACAGTATATCCATTTTTTATGATTAATTAATAAAATTGTAACGAACTGGTGTGTGCATCGGACTTGTATCGATTCCGGGTTAGCTGTATTGGCCTTGTATCGAATCTTGGTTAGCTGTATTGGCCCTCGACCCTAAGGGTCTCGGAACCTATACACCCAACCTTGAATCAATACCAGGGCCAATAATATTTGGCCAGTCAGTAACACTGAGTGCTTAGTATGATTTATCGTTTATTCTATCGTAGTGTAAAAAGGTTTTTACATCATAAAACGAAAGCAATCATATATTTTTATAAGTAATTCTAAAATCAGACTTCTTTAGTCTTTACTGGTTCAAGTACATCACGAACATTGTCCTTGCGCATATGTACGCGAGTAATAAATACACTTTAGAGAAATACGCACGTCCTGTATCGCCTTGGGTTATTGTAATTAACAAATTAAAAATAATTCTCTAGTTCATATTTTTAAAAGCGAAACTAAGAACTGAAATAAAAAGTACTAAAGTATATTATTATGCACACATCACGCTGTATTCGACTTAATCATTAAAGGAAACTGTCAAAGGTCAAAAGATTTTACGAAGTTCTCCTGTGACCTCCGAAGATAACAACTAGAATGATTGATTGATTAGATGTTTGCTTTACGTCCAGCTAGCAGTAATGCAGGTATATTTTGTAAAAGAACAAGTTAGCATACAATTAATCAACGGAAAAATTGTGGTGGGATAGGGCACAGGAAACACAATTTAGACAGCCGCTGGAACAGTATCAAAATTTGGGGAGGAGTGGAGAATAAGCAACCATTGTAAATCCAGATGTTACTAGATACTGCTTTCTGCTGCAGTTAGTATTCTTTTCAAACTGGTACCAAAAAGATATCTAAATGTAGTAATAATAGATATTACAAATTTTCAACATTAAATGGTTCGTCGGTTTTAAAGTTTAACTAATGAATGGTTAAAGACCTAAGGTTCCTCAAAAATGTCTGCAACTGAGGTCTCATCAATTTTTATTACAGATGATTCAAAATATTTCCAGTCTTTTAATCAAACCTTGATAAAAGATTGGGATGTTAGAAAATTGAGAATCATCATTTAGAAGTAATAACAATTGAACATCAATTCAAAATATAAGCAGTTGACAAAACTATGTATAAAAATAGTAACTAAGATGAACATCTTCGCCATATATTTATGTCAAAAATCTGTAAAGAGCCTGTACATAAACTGATTTAAAAAAATTACGAATTCTATGAAGAAAATCCTCCATCCCTTCCCACCTTTGTTTATAAAAATCCATATTGTTTTCAACAAATATACACCTTTGTTTATAAAAATCCATATTGTTTTCAACAGAAGTACGCAAAACCTTTAAACCTTTATTATTCCACTTGAGACCAAATGGACAATCATTTCTATCTTTTCAACTACCCACACACTAACCTTTGGACTTATGTAAATTATGTTTTGATATAGAGGATTTCTGATAAATAATCTAACCAGAAAGACTACCGATCAAAATCAGAGTCCTGCAATAAAAGAGTATCTAAGCCATCTGCATTAGTAGAAAGATAACTAAATAGTTTTTATGCAGGATATAAAATAATCACATGCCGTAGCTAGTATATGACAAACTCTACTAATAAAGAAGAAACACATAAAAATGTCAGCAAATAAGTCGCCCAAAATCCCTAGGGACAGTATAACATTATACTCAAGACACTAAAATGTACATACACATAAAATTTCGTTAAATTCCGATATTGTTGAAAATTTTCAGGTCTTTTCCTGCCATATTGAAACGATAGATAAAAATTGCAGACGGTAGCGTTCCACTGGGAAACTCCAAACCATATTTCATTCCAAATTGAGCCCGTTCAGGTTCATCAAGAACGGTGAACATTGGAAACGTTATTTGCAGCAATTTTGAAACACGACGTCGGAGAAAAAATTTTGCAGGTAGCGTTCCACTCCGAATATTAAAATATACTTCATACCAAATTTTAATGAAATGGGACAACGAGAAAATGTTTGAGTTGGTGTCGTAAAATTTCTAAAAAATTTTTAAATGGCGACCATTATCAAAACGCTGATAATTGACCGCACACATGAATATGTCAATCTAAAAATTTTCTTTTGATTATATTAAGGCATCCCTTAGAAATCGGTCTAGACATGACATTCTATGTTAGAGGCAAAGTTTCACAGTGTAATCTGCGACTCGTCCTACAAAACAATACTGAAAAAACTCTCAGACCATAAAGAACAAAGTTTCTAGTGCTAAGTGTGGCTAGAAGCAAGTCACAAAAAGTCCCATCCGTGTACAAAAGTAATCATTATTATTATGGCATTCTTGATTTGTGCATTAAAATCTTACTACATATCAAATATCTTTAGAATCGGACAAAGTTGGGACAAATGGGGGGGGGGGGGGTGGTAAATGGCCTCTATAAAAAAAATTGGTGGCGTCAAACATTTTTTCGTAAAATGCTCAGAATAGTCAACTTGAAACGATGTGAACAACTAAACCTAGTATTCTAGATTAGTTTTATGAGAATTCATTGACTCGTTCTGCAAGAAGGTTTCGGACAAACCTCTGCTAGTGCTAATTGTAATTGAAAGCAAGTCCCTACGTTCTCAAAACATAGTCGGTCTCATGAAACTAGTTTGGACATTAAAATGTACGTACTTGACCGATTTCGTTGAAATCGGACAACGTTTACGTTTAATATGGGGAGTGTTATGAAGCGACTGCCTTCTCAAAATAGCGGCGGTTTTCGTGGTAAGGGACATAAAAAGAAACTGCACAAATCAAAACTTTCTTTTAGAAGACCTAATAAAAATATATGAACTGGGCAAAAAAGTCTTCAGACACTTCGTGGTAGGAGTATTAATAATAATAAGCAACTGTGCAAAAACAATAAGTCTGGCATTTCGTTGTAGGAGAAATATATTGCCCGACTTATGTAAACAACTACAGCTGTAGTCCCAATGCTACAGATAGCAAAATGTTTTTAATAATTTACATCTTATAAGGTGCATCACATTCGCCGAGCGAATGGTAAATGCTACATGTAATTCAATTAAACTAAAATGGTGTTTTCCATTTACATTGTAGTATTGTTAGGTTAAATGAATAATAGACAACGTTGGTTTACTCACCATTAATGCGCATTTCAAAAATAGAATAGATAAGATAGTTTAAAAATTAAAAAATATCAGATGTGGGAGAAAATATTTTGGAAACGAGTCAGTAGTAATAAAAAAATGACGCAATTTGTACTCTTATTTACATTATTCACACATATTGTTGATATAAGGATTATGGACAATAAATTTAAATCCATATGAATTTGTGACGTAGTTAGCTATGATCTCTTGACAATGACGTGTCTTTATACAAAACGGTACCCTCCAAAAAGATAAGAATCAGGTCAGTGCGAAAAGTCGGATTAAGACAAAAACATAATTCAATGACGAGAAGTTTAGGAAAAATGAAATCCCATTTTAGAGATTTTGGTACACAGCAGGGTCGGGTCTAAAAACCAGAATCGCATGAACTAATGACATAGTAGTCGTATTTAAATACCATATGCCAGAGAAGATGCAAGATGGAATATTGTTATGAATACATCATATAGCAATATAGGGGTATATTTTATTTTATATTGTAATTTACATTTTATTTTTTATCTACTTTTTGTTGAATAATTGAGATATTTTAAACCGGTTCATTATTTTGTTTGTGAATTATAATTAGTTCATATATTTTAACACTAGATATATATGACAATTGTAGATAACCATGGATAACTCAAGAATAGGATTCGGGTATTCATTTTTACTATTATTCAGCTTCTATCAGTGGAAGACAAAGGCTCAGCGTTCAGGTAATTTTAAACTTATTTATGAATAATCGATATTATGCAATTTAATTAAAAGGAAAATTTTTAAAACAGAATCATACGGCTGGTATTAATTGTCTGTCCCAATTAGACACCTATGAGCTACTCTTCCTCAACGTGTGGACAAAAATCATATAAATAATAAAAAAAGCTTACATCAGGTCAAACATGTTCAATAGGTGTTTCAAATTGATTTAATAAGTCGTTTGAACGGCCTATACCTTCCAACAAAAAGACATCAACCTTGAAATAGCAAATGTGTGATTAGCTTTTTGATGACAAGCTACGTCCGGACTATACAAAATCGGAATATCGATTGCAAGATCCAGCACAACGTATGCGTATTGAAAACTCAAAAACCATACGTTAGAGATGATGGAATATTGTAATTAATGAAAGAAATTTGAAATTGGGAAGATGAAGTCATCATAATTGTCGTAGAGTTTAGTTTGCAGCTTTTTCTGGAGTCAATTTCTGGAATGTATACGTAAGTGGCCTATCGGCACTATCATTTATCTCAAATACTCTTGGGTAGCTTAATGTAAATACTAGTCAATAAACTTAAATATTACATATTGTTAAATATATCGTCTATATACGCTTGGTGAAATTAAAGGTCATAGCCAGTCTTATTTCTGTCCTTAATAGAGTACACCAATCACTCAATGAAATGGTGATAGTGGGCTATTACGTCCAACATAAATATATATTGTTAACTATATTATCTAACATTTAATGGATTTTATTAGCTTCATTTAATAGATTTCTTCTTTTATTCTTAGATATTGTATCATAGATTGCTAGGTAAACACTGTCATGATTTATTACTTGGTATTAAAATCATAATGTTTTCCAAAAAGATGACATAAGCCAGATTTGTACGATTAGTTTTAAGCTGAATATGAGCTAGGTTAGTTTTATGTGTAGAAAATTGACATTTTTATTTTGCTGCATTTGAAAATAGACTGTGAACTTAACAGTTTGCTTTGTATTTTAATATTTCGGTATCCACATGTTATTTATACATATCTTGGTACAGCAGATATAATAACAGTTTTAATGGTCAGTCGCAAGACAAGGGTCTGGTTGAACACCTGAATGTAATTGCTATTCAACGTTGTTTTTTTGTAATTGTGATATAGTGATATTGTTAATAGAAGAGATCTATCTTCTCGCGGCAGTCTTTTTTTGTCTAATTGGCTGCGTTGACTGCTCAAGACTGTTATAATGTCTGTACACTACAGCAAACGAGACCTGTTTGTGTTGTGACAGTCAAGTTGTGTCTGTTATGGACACATTTTGTCCGTTTACACTGTAGAAATTTGAGTGCTACATGGATATCTGAGTTGCGTTAGTTAAGTAATGTCTTAATAGACAGACATTTATCCCTTTTACCAAGTCAAACGTCGTATGTTACAAGAAGACTATCGCTGCTTAAGTCAAACAATGTCCGTCACAGGCTTGTTCTATTCTTCGTTGTATCATCAAAATTATAAATGTTCCTCACTTATGCAGCAATATTCCAGCTTGTATACGGCGTCTATATTTCTCATTTGATTATGTATGCAAGAGCTTGTGGCAAATATAATGATGTTTGCAAACGTCACCTATTTCTTCTTTGAAGTTGCTGTTTTAGTTGCAAAATCATTAAAGATTGTGTAGGAACCTTTTAGGTGAAGGGCTGATGTCAAAAGAAAAAAAAAGAACATTAGTAATTTGTCTACATCGTTTTGTGTATCTGCTGGTTTATAAATTCTGTGTCTTCCTATTTAAAAATAATTCACACTAAACTGTACAGTTAGTTGCTTGTTTCGGCAACAGAGAATTGGAGAAATTTTTGTCAAGTATAGTGAATACGTTTTCATCTGAGAGCATCCATGAATAATGAATAGCAAGTTTCCATGTACTATTAATTTTTCATTGCACCCTTATGACATCATGATTTTATATCAGATATCAGAGAGTGTTCTAGTACCCTGAAATCACACATTAGTCTTTGAAATTGAAGTCTAATGCGCTTCATGTTGTTTTGTATCAGTAGATTTTAAAGGATATACAGTAAAAACTTTGTAAGCTCGAACTCGCATGGCTCAAACACCACCGATTTCTCGAACTGTATTAAAGTCCCGACATTTATTTCTACATATCTTTGTCAAATAAACCCCGGTTTCTCGAACACCGTTTTTTCGAAAACTCGAACTCATTCATAGGTCCCTTTGATTGTAAACTCATGTAAGTCACCATCAATAACTCGAACTAAAATTATAAGCATCACTGCGAAGCAATTAACTCCAGGTACAAAGGACGTGTATAACAGAAGACATAACAATTAATACAGGCATGTCAATTAAAAAAATAATAGACAATAATTATGTCAAGACTTGTGATTAGTTTTAACAGGAAAATAGACATTACTTGTTTGTTTAATTAAAATATGAAATGTACCAAGCGGATTGTCAACGAAAGCATTCCGATTAAAAATCATTTTCGTCTCTTGTTGACATTGTAGTTTAATTTATATTAAAATATAAATGTTAAAGCTAAGATAATTTTAGAAAGATTTGTCGGCAATTAATATTGTGGAAATTATTTACTTAATTTAACAGCGATGTATATACCGTCTACAAACTGGTTTTTGCGCAATAAACGTAAATAGTACATAATAAGGATGCAGAAATTTCAAATTTCACAAACTGTTACACCTAAAATAACTTTATTTGTGTCAAAATTCATGAAATAAATATCTACATACATCCAAACCGAATTTTAGTTCCCAAAAATAATCATACTGCGTGTAGGAAAATTAACGAGCAATATATCAACAAAATCGGTCACGATACGGAACAGATGCCTTTCCGGAGGTTGTTCAACTTCGGTGGCTCGAATAACAGATAGCTCGAACTATTTTTGGCAACCCCAGCGAGTTCGAGTTATCGAAATTCTACTGTATATCACAATGAAAGGTAAAGCATACGTGTCAGATAATTATTTAAAGTCGCCCATAGCATTCATATATGAATTTAAAATTTAATGCAATTATTATTTCATTAAAATTAGATTTTAAAACATGCATGATATGGCCGTTATAATAATAATACAATAATAACCATATAACAATAAGGCTTACCATTATCTGATCCAAATACATATTCGTTTTATTTTTTGTTTTAATCAAAGGTGATCTTCGATTAATGGATGCCGGAAAACATTCTGGAAGACTTGAAATTTACTTTAACGGCTCCTGGGGAACTATTTGTGACGATGACTTTGACTTAATAGATGCGACCGTCGCGTGTAAACAATTGGATCTATGGTACATTTCACTAATATTATACTATATATATATCTCAATACCATTTTAATCTAACACATGTGCAGCTAATGTGCATTTAACGATAATAGTTGGACCTCATGTTATTTTGGAAGTTCGCGACAGACGAGAAAGAATAATTTTATTTCCGATTTCTAAAAGCCTTGTCAATCCGTCACAATCTTCCTTTAAAAACGCCAAATTTTGAACGAACAAACTTCAACAGTTTTATATGAGATGATATGAAATCAATCGATATGAAAACTTTTCCGTAAGCATGATACAAATATCCGATTTCTTTTAATGACTTAACACTTGTGGATTTGTTGTGACACGTTTAAATTTAAAGAATTCACCTCCGCAAATGCTTCATCGTCATATATCAATAAAATATCAGAAAGTTTGTTTTTTTCAAATTGAGAGACCATCAAAGAATAAAATAAAGATGACAATCATTAGACTATTATAATCGAAGTCGCCTGTTTGTCTAAGATATATAGAGTAGCCTGCATTCGAACATCCATACATGATTGAGTGATGATTGCTTTCAGTGGAAGGTTAATTACAATGTCTTACTCATTACATTTGATTACAGGCTTGCTACACACACTTCTGTCGTAAACGTTATCAACATGATTACATAACCTTCTTGGTTGTTAGGTCATTTTAGTTTAGAAAGAACCACTTTTTCACACTGACATATAATAAGCAAAAGCCATTAAAACTTAGAAATTATTAAACGAGCATATTTAATATTTAATTTTTTATATTAAATTAATATCTAATCTGTTTCGTCAATTAATAGCAGTATTTAAATATATTTTTTATTTATATCTAAACAGTTAAATTGTTTGCTCACAAAAACTAGGGTTTAGAACAGAACTTAAATTAGAAAGTCTTGACTTGTTTAGGTTTTTTATGTACTTTTCATATTAAAGCTAACACAATTTGTCTACACGTATTTCCAGATCCGATCTATGTCATCAATAAAAGCAGAACGTAAATATAATAGTTAGTAATAATTAGTAAATACATTGACAGGCGCAGTAGTACAAATGTAAAGTTTTATACCCAGGGTACAGGAAACGGTCAAATATGGTTGGATGATGTTTCATGTAAAGGCGCCGAAACCAGACTGGAATACTGTACCCATAGTGGCTGGGGTTCACATAACTGTCATCACTCTGAAGATGTAGGAATATCTTGTATTGACACTGAAGGTATGTTAAGTATGACAACCGAATTAATTCTGTTTACCTTAGTTAATATTAGGCTGATTCAATAAACTAAATTTCATTGTAAGCTTATCAGTGAAAAACACATAAACGCACCTTGAACATGTAGATATCACGTACTGATTAACTGCATGCTGAAAATATATCTTTGACATACTATCATAAGCACGTACAGAAGGCAGACATTTCACTGAGAAAATCAAGTGAGAAGAATTAATTTGTGTTACTTTGGTTACTTCAAAAATTATAAGTAATATAAAACACCACAATTATAAAGTTTCCTACTTTAGTTTTATGTCCTCTAGATCGTCAAACCAGCCAACAATTTTTGGAAAATCCTCTACACTTAAAACAAGAAATAGTTAGTCTTTTCCCCGTCTTTTGGCAGTAGATTTGAAAAATAACTGTGTAAATTATATAACATGCAGAATCGAAATGTAAGGATAAGAACAGTTCACTCAGCAGATGTAGTGGCGCAGAAATATGTGATTGTGATAACGTCGTTAGTGAATTTTTCCTCTCTTTTTTGTCGGGTGTATGAGAAAAGTAATTAGTTTACAAGTGAATTGACATAATCAAATCGTTAAAAATATTTAAAAACTAAAAATATACGATTGTGTGTATGTGTGTGAACTACTATTGCTTCACATATTTAAAAGCAGAAACATATCAGTTTATATTTACCAGTTCTAACGTTCACAATAGCGCCCTTTGGAAAGTACCTAATACAAATATGATAACGTTGGAACCGTATTTCACTGTAGAAGACTGCAACGTATTAAAACGGCTGAACGCATATGATAATAACAATAGGCATCACCGTTTACTCACAAAAAATTATAACAAGGCTTACAATTATAATACACGAAAATTCAGTTACATGTGATCTTTTCTGTCGTTACCTTCAGGTTCATCAGACCGTTTGAAACATATTTATGTCATCACATGAAACTTTTTAAAACTGTTCTAGTTTTGTGATAAGAATTACAGAATGGTAAAAATAAGCTATTTAAAAGTACTCGGGGTATGTGCGGTCAGCTTTATCACTATTCAAAATAATTCTTAAAATGCAGCTGGACTTTTTTACAACAGACTATTTATTTATTTCTACAAACAGTTTCAGCCAACATTAGTGTTCGTTTAGTTGACGGAATGAGCTCCCAGGAAGGGCGGTTGGAACTTTATTTTGATGAAACTTGGGGGAGTCTCTGTTATCAATATTTTGAATACAGGGATGCACTAGTTGCATGTAGAGAATTGGGATATTCGTACGTAAATTTTTTGTTCTAATTTATTAAATTGTTCACGTGATGCCTACGCATGCTTTGTCATCAATGTATGTATTTCTGATTATTTCTGTTTGAAACGACTAAACAAAAGCTATTGGGGAAGTCTCTGTTACCAATATTTTGATTACAGGGATGCACTAGTTGCATGAGACAATTTGGATATTCGTACGTAAATTTTTTGTTCTAATTTATTAAAGTGTTCACGTGATGCCTACGCATGCTTTGTCATCAATTGTATGTATTTCTGATTATTTCTGTTTGAAACGACTAAAACAAATCTATGATAAAAACTGATATATATTTGTTTTTATTTTCATCATAAATATTCAAACGATGACAACGTTAGCCATTCATTTAGCATTTTCTAAGTGTGCAAATTCAATAGTGGAACTGACGAAAATATACCTGATCATGCAAAAATACTGTTAGCGAAATGTAATTGAACTTTGTAATAATTAACAATATATTTGGCAAAAGTGTAACCATATATTGTCAAAATTAAACTAGAATTCTTCCATAGTCAATATTGTATCTTCAGAACCGATAATGCAGAATACTACATAGCTGGTGGAGGAAACGGTCCAATATGGTTTGATACCCTATATTGTTATGGTACTGAAAATACTTTGGAAACATGTAATCATAACAGCTGGGGTACTGGAAGCTGTGGGCATGAGCAAGACGTTGGTCTACGATGCTACTCATATAATGGAAAACAAGGTTTTGTTGTTTAAAATGTATAGAAATTAATAAACAGGAATACATATGGCGTATATTTTAATTATACCTCTTTTCATAATAATTTGGAAGCATTTGAAAACCACGTTAGATGGCTTTGAATGTCATTGAATCATTTATACATTTTGTTAATGACTAAGACTTTCATTTTAAGTTTTAAAATTAGGTACGTAACTAATACAATTTTATTCAGTGCTATTTTATTGCAATTTCAATCTTTAATCTTTTTGTTGAAATTTGAAAGATCTTTATTATTATACCTCTTGTAAGGACTAATTCCACTGTTAATCAGTAATATTTTTATATATTACTATATACTAAAATAGCACTTATTTATTGACATCCTGCAGTTAGAGAATCAAATCGCTTAGAAATTATGTATAATGTCTGATTTTAGGCGATCTACGCATTATAGACGGACACAACACTGAGGAGGGTAGACTTGAAATTTTTTACAATGGATCATGGTTGTCAATACAAGGATTTAATACCATATCTGCTATTGTCGCATGCAAAGAGCTTGGTTACAGGTTTGTAATTTGATTTCTCAACTATTGACTTATGTACAATATTTGGTCACATTAAACACCTTATTTATTCTCATTATGTATTGCAATTGATTAGATGCATAGAAAAAGAATACACACTATGACAGTGTATATAAATGTCTAATGCATAGACCAATCAATTTCGTTGTAATTTCAACTCTTAAAATCATTTATACACACAGCTTTGATTATTTTGTATTAAGTCGTCACACCGTCTGAAATGGAACTCGTGTCTATATACAGTTTACTCGTTTATTCATTGTTTTGTCATAAAAATGGATGATTGTAATTAGTTTTCATATAATGATAGAACCTGGATATATCAATAACCTCTGTAATCGGCTTTCAAAGTACAAAGCGTCATAGATGTGAAACGATAACGGGTTTATTCGTATTCCTTGAGAGCATTATAAAGTTTTGTTTAATGTTTGGTTTTATAAATATTAGACTCGAACAGTAAAAAGCTGCTGTTCTAATGCAGGTCGACCAATGTTAGCATTTACATAGCTGGAGGTGGATTCGGACATATTTGGCTAAACGATGTAAACTGTACCTCCTTGGCAGTAGATTCTATCCGGAATTGTTCTCACAAAGGTTGGGATGTACAACAGCGAGTACATAATAACGACATAGGAATCAAATGTCATGGCGAATTTTCAGGTACAACGTTGTCATGTTATTTAAGAATTATAAAAAACATGTTTATTATTATACGCCCGATTTACCTATACAATAAGGTTGTATTTATATCCAATATGTACTATCGATGACTTATTTTTACACAGTCGTAAAACCAAAACAGATGGTGACCATACTATTAAGTTTAAAGCTGAACAATACAATTTTACATGTTTCAAATCTTTTTTAATTGTAACAAATTTGGAAGTACGTGTATATTCGTATGAACGGTATATTGCAAAACATGTCCAATAATTTGATGTGTTAGGAAATAAATATATCACTGACGTTGAAACATCATCATAACAGGGAAGCGATAGTAAGTCTTCATGCTTCGGAAGGGTAAGCAATTCCTACTCTACACACCGCACTCGTGTCAGTCAGATTAAATCCGATAATTATCAGAGGTAGTTACAACCCAGTATAAAGAAGGAAAAGTTGTTACGCCAAACAAAATATTTTGGTCATTTGTGACACAAATATATTCCGAGAAGGTCAACCAGGTAATGTGGACATTCGTAAATTTTCTAAGTAATGACTTTAATCGCTCCACTATGAACCCCTGATTAAGCAGCTTTTCTGTCAGCAAACACCCTCTTTTAATGAAATTAGAATAGGAAGTTCAGGCTCATAAGAACCTAATCATTGGGGGAATCTGTACTCTATATGCTTGTGTCGTTGTTGCCACACAAAAATGGAAAATTTACAATCATCCTTTTTTAGGTATATTGTTCTCAACCGACATTGATTGTCGATTTCTAGATGACTTAAAGGTATAGTTTCAGATAGAAAAAAACATTTAAAAGACAAATACAAATTACAATTTAATTATTTATTAACTACAATTAATTACACTTAAACACAATAATAAAGAATAATGTTAACTCAACTGTCTTTTGAAAACATTCTATACTATGTCTAAAATCAAATGTCCAATCAATAAACGTAGTCCCAAAAGTTATGTTAAAAATCCGTGGTAAAGTTGAATAACTTAACAGTCCGTAAATAAATGACCTCTTATACGAAATTTTAAATACAGTAACGTTCCGCACTATCGAAGAATTCAAATGCATATGTAAATGTTAGGCACTATTGAAATATTTAAATTCAGCCATTGACATAGATTCATATCCTTTATTTGTACCATAAGAGAACATTCCAGAATTTTGGAGATAACATAATGTTTTAGAATTTTGTTCACGATAAAAGGTTCTAAAGTCTGCAGATTACTATTTCACAAACAGGTCTAGAATAATATAACATACATTTCTCAAGTAAACAAATAATTATGAATACAAAAAGATTATAATGCAATTTTTTTATAAAGACCGGATGTGAACAAGTATAAACTGCAAAAATTAGACAAGTAATAAGCAAAACAGTATACGTCCCTTCTTGAAAAAAGTTTGAATAAAATAAAAACTTAAAAAATAACTTCGATTGCTAATAAATGACAAATACAATGTATTAGTATACATGCATATACAATTTCGTTAATATAACAAGACTATATCAAAGAAAACCGACCGAACAGCATTAGCCAAAAGCCAAGGGACAGTTACACATCCTGATATAGACAAACATAATACAAAAAAAAAACAAAAAACATAAAACGCAGAAAGGGAGTAACCGCAATTCAATAAAACATTATTGCTGCACTCGGGTGCTAAGCAGTGATCAGTCTAGAAAATCGGAATACCGATCGCAGGATCTAGAATACCGTATAAGTTGTGAAATGTACACATCATACGCTGGAGCTGCTGGGACGTTGCTGTCGATAAACGGAAAGCTGACAATTGCAAGGTTGAAGTCATCGCGTTTGTCGTAGAGTCTAGTTTGTAGTTTTCCTGCGTGTTTTTATAGAATTAGATTTAGGTAAGAGGCTGACGTTAGGTTATTGGTGGTGTCTTTAATTTTCAAGCTTGCTAGGGTAAATTGAATGTAAATAGTCACCAAGTGACTTGTTTTCTTCTTCAGTAGGCCTTCTAGGAACTCAGCCTCATAAAAGTACAAAAACAGGTCGGTGAGGAGAGGAGCACAATTAGTACCCATTAGAATACCAAAAGTCTGTTGAAAAACATGTCCTCCAAACATAAACAAATCTTTAAGCTTGGTTTTAAGTTGCGTATGAGGGATGGCCGTATAGAGTGTCGAAACATCAAATGTTTTAATGCTGTTACAATGGGAAAGAGGTCCAGACCTCAAGATGTCTTTCAGGTGTTTTCAATTTTTCAATATTCACATTTCATTTATTCTACTCCTAGAGAAGAAACTGTCACTTTATTTTTTGCGGTAGTGTTTTGGTAGTACACTTAGACGATCCTGATATGAAACGTTGTTTGTATGGATTTTTGTCAAGTTGGAATCCAATACAATAAAGGGTGATCACAATCTTCGACTTTGATTTTGAGATCAAAGGATGCCAATACCGATGTGTGATTTTCAATAATCTCATCTTGTGAAAGCGCAGTTAATCGGTTATTAGGATAGTTGCAAATTGTTAACAAAATTTTCTACAAAAGTCAATAATTCTAATGTTTTGCATGATTTGGACGAGCAGCAACAAACTGGTTTTCATTCTATAAATGACTTGAGCATATATACATAACAAGTTCTGTTTTATTTTCGCAACCTGAAGTTTTTACTGCAAAATTTGAATAATTACAGTTGATTCTTCATCTCATATAGACCACAATAAATAGCATGTTTGACTATAAACTGGCATACAAACATCTTATCACCACGTTTAAAAACTCTGTTCCTTGTCACGCCATTTTATCATTTCAAAATTGATTGATCATTAAATCATAATACAGTTTTTCTTTAAAACTAGTCAAGAAGGTTCACGAGTCTTTGTGTTCATCAAGCTATTTATCTTTTACTTATTGCAAAAGAGCCTTAACAATGTGACCAAAAATCCAACTCGAAAGGGCTTAAAAAAAATTTCTAAAACAGCCTCCCTTGCATCAACAGAAGGAAATATACACATTCATCCCAGTTGCCTTAACACGTAAGAAAAAATGACAGCTTAATATTCTTCAAGGTCTGATGGAATCGTTCCAAACCTCCGTAAGATTCTGTATAGTTATATATCAAATTTGCACTTGAATTAAACTGGAAAATTCCTTTTTGGTGATAAGCCTATTCAAACACGAAAATGGACCCCTGGTCGGAATGAATCGATCTTGGAAAACAAATTAGTCAAAAGAACTTGAGAAAAGCTTTCCTGTTTTATGAAGCGTGAATATGTCTTAAATAAATAGCTGCTGGAAAACGAGATGTACACATAATGGGAATGGTCCTACACAACCAGTTAGGAGTCTGCTGAAAGGTTTTTCAAATGCTGGCATTGACATAAGTGAAGCTGTTAATATCCTCTAATTAGGTTTTTTTACAACTGTCAATCATAGCAAGACTTGCTAAATCAACATTAAGGTTAAATCCTGGCCAAAAAGAAACTTTATGGCTTGTTTTAACACCTAAATGACATGTCATATGATTACCATGGGCAAGTCCAATATCTTCTGGTCGATAGGCTTTTGATATCACCATTTGGTGAACTGATATCGTTTCTCTGGTGTGGCATCATAGGGCTTTAATTTTCTCAATAGAATAACATCTTTCAAATCTTTTAAATAAGGTTCCTTGTTTACTTTCTATTCTGCTTGAGCATCTTCTATGAGCTTCTTAATTTCTCGGTCTTTCATCTGCTATTTAATAATTTTTTGCAGAGGATATTGATCTTCTTCTTAGCTTATGACAGGATCCTTCTTTGTGGAACTAATAATACATTGTTTGTGTGATGAAAGTATCAAACAGGTCAAAGGTAGTTTTTACGCCTTATTTTCTGTACCTGGTAACCAAACATTTTGGATAAAAGTCAATATCATGTTCACTTAACGTCGTATTAACTGCTGTATTGAAGTACAATCTGGTCAGCAAATACCTTCTTCACAACTAAATAGCAATACAAGACCTTCTAAAGTAACTCAGGAGGAACACCCAAGACAAAAGGTTCAGTAATAAAATCTTATTTCGAATATATATACAGCGGAGAGGTACATTTATACAACCTAATTTCACACCTTGCAACACAGCGCCACCAGTAGAAGAGGTCCAAGACAAAAGCAAAACACATAACAACGACGTCTAAGAGGCGCGACTGTCCCGTAAAATACGAATAGGCTTTGGATCCGAATTATCATCATCATCAACAAATCCATCTGAAATAAAGTGTTAAAATCCATATGGTCACGAACAGTTAAACTTAAAGTTAACCACGTAACCAGATTTCTTTCAATAAGCACATGTCACATATTTTTTCTTGTCAAACAATACTGTGAGTTCTTTGATTTCTGTATATACCACTTTGACCAATGTAAATTGGACAATTACAAATTTTCTTATGGGTAGGGCTAATAGGTTCTTACATAAGTTTTGATGAAAGAACGTGTGATCTTTGACTCGCGAAAAGACACATACAAAGTTCTATAACGAGTAGAAGAGCACACGGACTTTCCCCAAAACGCACGAAAGTACCTACTTCTTTTGTATCCTATAGACTCTTTGGTCTGAAACTATATTGTCTCCGACATCCAATCAGAACGCCCGAAACAAGAACGTTACCATAAAAACCTTCTTGTTTTATGCGTTCTGATTGGATGACGCAACAACTACAGATGTGTGCATGTGAGCTGATCTGTACGAAATCAGTCAATTATTGAAGAATATAATTATCAAAAACAATAGTGCAGCATTTCTTAAGGTTTCAGTATTTGTTTTCTAAATGGATTTTTGAAATGTAAATTGACACTGCCTGATCTCTTCTAACAGCATAAGTTCCTTTAATCTATTTCTGTTAAAATTATGTTTAATGTTGTTTTTTAAAGGAGTCTTTTGTCTAACAGATCTTTTTCTCTTCAAAATTAGATGAATGTTGATGACTCAAACTATAATCCTGAATATTTGGGTATGAGTTTCTTGCACTTACACATAAGCTTTAAAAATTTCTTTTAACAAAGCCATAATCAGATCTTAGTTCAGGCGGTAGGGCCAGCAGAACACTTTGCAGCATACATGTAGTTTACAAAACAAGTGATTTCAAATTTTTCACCACTTTTCGCAAATCTTGGGAAAATATTTAACAGAAAAATTAGGAACTAAGCATATATCTTTTGCAGCATCAATCTGTTTTGATTTTGACTCTGAAATAGTTTTGCTTCAAAACTATCAATGTTTAGTCTGATTTTTACTAGTTCTAGTCTTTCGTTCATTTTAATTTCAGTCTTTTTCAATATTAATACTCCAACATCTTCTTGTTCTTTCTCTCTGTCTTCTCGTTTTTTCTTTCTTGAGATTTTTTATATTTCAATTTGTTTTAATGTCAGTTTTCTTTCCTGTTCAATGTTTTGAAATTTCAATTCTAGCTCTTTCATTTTTGAATTCATGTTCAAGTTCTATATGGTGTTTAATGTTTCAGCTATTTCAATTTTTATATCACTAGGTTCGTCGGTGAAATAGTCACTTTCAATCAACTTATTAAGTACGTAATTCTTAATTATAGTTTTTCTGATCAAACTTTAAATTACTATTCAAATGATTGGCAAGCAACACTAAGTCATCTTTCTTGAGATATGCAAACTCCTCCAGCTCTAGCTTTTACAAATACTCACGGACTTTAAAAACCATTCGAATTATGTTGATATTTCAATAATAAATAAAATTATGCTAACTTAACTCTGTAATGAAAGTTCTTATCTGTATCAAATGTCCAACAATAAACGTTGTCCCAAAATTTTTATGGAAATTTCGTGTTAAGCCAAAAACAGTCGGAAATTAATTATCCAATTACACCAAATGTTAAATCCAGTAATAGTCGCACTAATGAAGTATCCAAACAAATGTTTTGCACTATTAAAGAATGAAAATCCAGACCTGGACATAGGTTTACATCCTTTGTATATACTAATTTTGTAGAATATGTAGAATCATCTAGAGTTTTATAGATAACTGAATGTTCTAGCATGTTGCAGATGACAGAGGGTTCTATACTTTTGTAGGTTACTATTTACCAGATAACAGTTTTATGAAATTGCATTGGTAATTTGTCTTTGGTTTATATCCACTTTAGGTCTTTGTAAATATTATAAAGTGTTTCTTATTTGTTTTATTAGTTAATGGCATGTGGGGTTCATGGTCGAACTGGTCAGAATGTAGTATTACCTGTGGAGCAGGAACTCAACGAAGATCAAGAAGTTGCAACAATCCGACACCCTTTGGTTTTGGATCCTCCTGCGATGGATCGGATTTGCAATATAACGCCTGTGGTAGCACTTGTGGCTCTAGTAAGTTTACTGCAACTAGTTCATATGTAATAGCAATTAGTATGGTTTAAAACTGCATACATTTGAAAATTTGCAATTCAAAACATTCTAAATATGTTAACGTAGATATCAAGAACACGGTATGAAGTAGTCAGACACAGACAAAGTCAGCCAATTTGTTATTACATTGTTACATAGCACTTTATATTGTTTTGATGTGTGTCAATGTCCTGGCTCACCAAAATTAAAACTTTAAGTGCGTAAAGCCTTCTGTCTGATGTGAATATTTTGGGAAAATAACAGGATGCAAATTACAAAAATGTACTAAATTTTATTTATTCTGCAATATTTGACACAGGTTGTTTATTCTGACGAACAATCAAAAATGTGTTTATCATTGTGATATTTGTTCTGTTTATTCCTAGCCATTTTGTCATTGTTATGCCTGCTTCATTTGTTAATTTGACAGCTTAGTAGCGCTTATAGTTGATATTGTTCAAGTATGTGTGTATTAGTTTGATCCAATGTACGACTGTATATTTTTAGATCACCTATATTAGCAGTGGTTATGGATGTTGTTGTGTCTATGAGTATTCTTTTAATATTCTTTAATCAAATATCTTTCTTTAACCTTTAGTTACGCTACATTTTTATAAATAAATGCAGATAATGTGAAAAATAACAATCTTTTAAATACAAATTTGGAACATAATATTATTTAAGGTAAACATGCATTGTTTTACATAAATTTGATAATATTTATGTTGCATATTTTAAAGACATTTTCATAAACAAAACGCTTTAATAGATGTTTCAAAAAATTATTATTTGCGACTTATCTAGGACACGCGTCAATTCTGTAATAAGAAATGTTGGTTCGGGGACAAATGTCTTAATCTTTCGTGAAGACAAATAGAAATCGTCTTCGTTTTATAGTACAGTTAAAACTGTTTTATCATGTGAGTGTTTGAAATATAAAGGTTGTATCGCATTAATGCTGACATAATATTAAAGTGACTCTATATAATTTTTAACATAATATATGCCAATGACTTAAACATGATTTTGTCCTTACAAGAATACAAACATATTTATTATTGAGCAGACAGTGTTGAAAATCCCACGTGTTGTTCACCAGGAGTTGTCGTTGGAGTAGGCATTTTATGTACTGTGGTGACAATTGTTTCTGTTATGGTTGTGTTAAAAGCTAGAGAGCGCCTATTATGTTTGGGTGAGTATTTAATTCAATACAAACCAGGTTGTGGTGATTATTCTTTGCATTAAATATCAAAACTAATAGGTGCCAGTTTAAAGAATGCATTACAATATCCCTAAGGTAAACGTTATGGCCACTCTAAAAATAAACGGATAAATTACTAGATATCAGTTTTTTTTCTGTTGTAAATAATAGAACCATTCAATAAATGTGAAATGGTGATGTCAGTGTTTTCAATATTTTCAAATGTTCTTCTAACATTCTTTGTTTTCCTCTCCACATAACAGAGACGTGTATCATTTTATATTGAAATTGAATGCACAGTAAAAAAAATCCAATAAAATTAAACGATATACGGCTTATATAATACTCACAATATTTAACAAATAGATAAGAAACACGAACATGTAAAAACAAAGGGAGTAAATCCAACGCACATATAATGATTTAAAATAATAACACCAAACTTAGTGTGAGGTCAAGTCGTATAGGAGAGATTGGCAAACCAATGTATTCATCACTATCTGTGTAACAGATGGAGTAAATGAAATCATATCGTACATCACAGTTCTGATCATATCTTTTTTAAAGGAGTATATATAATTTTATCAAAGATAGTTGCAGGAGCATTACTATACTGTAATTAATTTAACTCATTGTGTAAATTTAGATAAAGATCCCATAACGAACGTTTAATCTTAACTATTGAACCCATTTGGATAAATGCGATTTCCAAAGTAAGGTTCCGTCGCACGTTCTGAAAAATTTAAAATCTAATTACATTTTGTATATATAGATATCCGTTTTAATAATTATCAAGCGTCTGACATGTTTTATTCCTACACATGTAATTAAGACTTTTCTTATTAAGTATTTCTAAACTGTGTGATGAAATACTATGGAACATATATTAAGTGATGAGTTTGGCTGCAAGTTTGCAAAATAACTGAGATTGTTTAAACCGTTTTCTAATTAAAGTACACAACAACGTCTTTCTTTCAACAATATGGACTGTAACGTTTCTGTAAAACGCTCATATAATTAATTTATTATATTGTTAATATCTTATTATTACCACTTGATCGATGCCACTAATGTTAACTGATAATCGCCAAGGTTATTTTTCATCCACATATTCAATATTCTGGTGTTCTCGTGGACTTTAAGTCATTTTTAACGAAATTTTATTGCTTTGAATTGATAAAACTGTTATAAAGCCAAATAGTTGCTACCTCATGCAAAGACAACCTTTATGAACTTCTTATTTATATTGATAATTATAATGATGTTACTTTTTTGTATATTTTGTTGCTTTTTAAAGCCTCTGGCTTTAAGTGTTATTAGTTTAACATGAATGCCGGTAAGGCATAAATTTATTAAGGGTATCTCTGCAATCGTTTGTAAGATTTCTACACGCATGGTCCATAATTTTGTAATTTCATGCTTTTTAAACGACTTTAATGGGTGAACAAATATCATGTCTCTACACATCGGGCGTAGTTATTGTGAATAAATTACGTTTGGTGTGTTGTTAATTCTGCTTATTCTGCAATCTTTAAAATTCGCACATTGCATTCAAATCCATTAAAATAGCAGAATAATAATACACAAGCGTTCGAAGCGTATAATACGCATGATATTTTTGAATTCAAGTGACGAGAATCAATTTTGAGTTAAGATTACAGATTTCGGGATCCATTTAACCAAGCGTTTTATCCATTAATTAAATCAATAAATATGTCAATAATCTGGATGCCAGTAAAATGAATAAATGGTCACTGACTATATATCTCATAAAAATATACTGTCAAAGCATTTAAGCTGTTCTGATCAGACGATTGCAAGATAATCTAGAATATATCCCAGACAAGTCATCATCATTTATAAAGAACACCAAAAATATATTTTGCTTCAGATATGGTAAGATGTTTAAATAAATAAAACTTATATTTTGATGTATTTAAACAATGGTGCGAAAAAAAGCCACCCATTTTATTGAAGTAAACAATAACGCTTCGTTTAACTATCGATATTTGCAACGTATAACACTAATCAGAAATGAAAAAAGATTATGATACTTCCAAACAAATGTCATATCAGCACCGTTAGTTAGTTAGCACTTCACACCTAAAAATTATTATTGGGAATTCTGCTGTTACAGGTATAAAAGAAAACAATACACAGTGAGTACACCGTGCAGTAGTCTTATAAGGTTTCCGACTGTAACAAGACATCAAAATATGCATAATAAATTTGAATCAAATTTTAGTTTTAATGCACTATGTAAAATGCCAATGACACCCTTACTGTCAAAAATCGATACAATTCAACAAACAGTCATACTCTATAAAGAAACAATACTTTTTTTGTAAAAAGGGGTAAATAACGCTTTTAAAGTTATAAAAAGGTATTAAATAATTTAACAAATGAGTTATGGGGTTCTACAATAAAGGCGTAGTATTCTTTTTTAAATCTCCATGTCATATATATGTTTTAAAAATATCATGTTATTTTGCCACTTCGTCTACCATTGATCAAGTGGTCTGTCAACACTGAGATTGCGGGTTCGATTCTCACTGCAGGCAGGGTGTACTCGACTCCAATCTTAATTGACAAAGATTGCCAGTTTTCCTACCGCAGGTCGGGGGTTCTCTCCGGGTACTCCGGCTTCCTCCCCCAATAAAAACTGGACGCCATGAAATAGCTGAAAAATTGCTGAAAGTGGCGTTAAAACACCATTCAAACAAAAAAAATTATTTTGCCAAAGACGAAGACACACAAACAGTCTCGTCTGTATAGTACCTACTGCGCTTAATTATTTCAAGTTACAAAAACAAATTTATAACAAAACAAATAAATAAATAACGGACCTACATGTAACTACAAATTCGGTTTACGAAAAAGAAAAACACAAAAGACTAAGTGAGTTTCAAGAACCATATAAAAATCATGACTGCACTCAGGTACTTCGGATGAGTAAGCAGTTCATTGATCGAATAGTACACCTGTTAAGTAACTCTTTGTAACATCTAGTGAAGATTCAAGCCAAAAAATCACAAAGACTACCTATACCTCAGCAAACAATCAATAATATGTGCGAATATATTAAACTAGTTGATGTTTACCGTCATAATAATTAATTGTTTTACTGAACTTATATTTCTGAATTTATTGCATTCGCTATTTGATATTATTAATGAATGTACTTAATCTTTCCAAACTAGTGTGTTAAATGCGACTTTTACTACGTTTACTACAGGCTTTAATTTAATGACTAGCAAATGAATGTTCATAGTTGGTTTAATATTTTTGTGGTTAGGTTTATCTAATTAAAATTGGTCAAGACTAATAGAGACGGATAATGACAGAGACAGAATCAATTCAAATCCTACTAATTAAAACAGGTTATGGCAAGTTTGATGCTAATTCGTTTCTAGGCTAGTCAATCCAGCGTAGTAATGGTTCAGACTTGGTCGGGCTTTACTTAATAGTCGCAGCAAGGTGTAGTACAATCTGGTTTCTGACAAATTAAAAATGAAAATAAAGGTCAAGTAAAACACAATAAAAAAACAGGTCCTATTACACTTTTTTGTTAACAAAAAAAAATATAACATTATAATGCTTTCTCTAATCTGAAAAATGTAATCCACAAATACAGCTCATCAAATGAAGAAGGCAGCTTTTATAAGATATTAATACAAATAAGAGAGTAATTTCTTGTTCGTTTTTCCAGGACAAACATCTATGATAATCTTCATCAAACGACAAGCCAGCCTTATAATAAATACCAATATAGTGGACAACAAAATGTTACAGCAGATAAACCAGGATCACAAGCAAAGAAACCGGGATTACATGAAGAATCGTTTTACGAAAACGTGCAAATATAAACTTTGCATTTTACATTTTATTGTTATAAATTTTATATATAAAAATGTATTATTTTATTTGAATTGATAAATTGATACTTACTAAGTATCGGATCGCCAACATGACGATACAGCATAAACAAAAAATAATATATAAGTCTAGAGAATTATGTAACGATACAAATACTAGCAGATGAATGTTATAGTTGGTTTAATATTTTTGCGGTTAGGTTTATGTAATTAAAATCGGTCAAGACTAATTGAGACGGATAATGGCAGAGACAGATTTAACTAAAATCCTTCTAATTAAGACAGGCCATGACAAGTTTGATGCTAATTCGTTTCTAGACTACTCAAACCAGCGTAGTAATGGTTCAGACTTGGTCGGGCTTTACTTAATAGTCGCAGCAAGGTGTAGTACAAACTGGTTTCAGACAAATTAAAAATGAAAATAAAGGACAAGTAAAACAAAAATAAAAAAACTGGTCCTGTTACACTTTATTGTTAACAAAAAATATAACATTATAATGCTTACTCTAGTCTGAAAAATGTAAACCACTAATACAGTTCATCAAATGAAGAAGGCAGCTTTTATAAGATATTAATAGTAGAAACATCTCTATATTTGTATCGTTGCATAATTCTCTAGACATAGAGACATGCCACAGTGTCACAACGGTGTGAGTTCGAATCCCGCTGAGGGTAAACTAAAATTTGACACTGTTAAAAATCTAATTCTGGCTAAATTTGTAGACGTATTACCTGTATTGTGTATTTACACGATCCAAGTATTATTCCATCGCCAAATGAAAAAAATACCTTAAGCATTTAGAGTTAAACGCCACTGATGAGTCTTGAGAAGACGAAACGTGCGTCTGGTGTAATGAATTTGTCACCTTGGTAATTTTGATTACATCTTGTTGAAATATTTGAGCAAAGCCAAGTAACAGCACGGCACGTCCGCGGGTGGCGGACTGGGAAGCAACTATTTTGGGTTAAGTTGGAGTGAGAAAGTTTAAGATCAATATGTTAGGACTTGTTTACGTCATTTAATTCTATTGACATTCAATGACTAAGGCCATTCGTTGGTCAGTCTTTGTCTAAATTTTTGACAAGAAACACCGTCATTTGTATCGTTGCATAATCTTCTAGGCTATAAAATATATTTGTTTATGCTGTATCGTCATGTTTGTCGATCCGATACGTAATAAGCTTGCTGGTTGGTACATTCTTTAAGACTTTTTATATAATATTTTGAATTACCTGAATTGTGTATTTACACGATCCCATCGCCAAATGAAAAAATACCTTAAGCATTTAAAATATATGGTTTCTAAGGACTTTTTGTAATTGTTGCCTTGTTGCTATGGTATGACCTGTACCCATGACCTTTGAAATTGGGCTCAAATTGAAGGCCCTGACTTTGTGATTGAACCTATTTGTTAACTATATTATCTCTAACCGTTTTTAAGTTGTATGCAAAAGACTGATCAACCGAAATGAGCCAAGGGCTCGAACTCGAAAATGGTTCATCGCATAGGTTAGGACCAAATGTTTCAAATGAGGGTCTTGATGAGAGTATTTTTCCCATTTATTGTCTTCTTCTATGTTTGATAGTTTTTGTGTTGTAATGATAAAAAAATTAGAGGCCTAAGGTCGAGGTCACTCGAAACTTTGAATTTGAGGTCTTCTTTAAGCACATGTCACAGGATGACAAATGGTGAAGACCTTTCATAATTTAGACTTGGGGTTTGTGAGTTTTTATGCAAAGCTGAGTCCTTGAAACATTCAACACATACCGCTCGCCTCCGTTAGTCAGAAATTTTTAGCCAAATTATGTCATAAAGTTGTCCCAAAAGTTTCTTAACATCTGTCACTTTTTAGTTTTCTTGTCTCTGTTATGGTTCCAGAGATTACGCGATAACAAGGTTTTCGGTGTTTGTGCAAATAATTCTGTAGAGAAAAATGTTTCGATCTCACAAGGTGAATTCCGAATAGACTTTCAGTGCCCAAAACTTGTCGCGAAAAACCAAAATGATTTGTCGCATAGTTTTTAAACTGCTTGGTTTTGAAGTTGGCGGGAAAAAAAAGAAAAAATATAATAATCGAAGCAAAAATAATAAGGTCTTCCCATTGGAAGTGGGATAGACCTTAATAAAAATGCCCCTACCATTAACTGATTTCGGATATATCGTGATAAGTCAGAGTGCAGTGCATAAGAATCATAACTTTCACTTAGTAAATTTGGTTATCTATCTTGTTCAGAAAATAACGTACAAAAATACTAGATTGATGCAATTCAAACTCAGTATATAGATAGCTAGTAATGAGTAGAAGCGCGATGCACTGGACCATTATTCTGCCTACGTTAATTTTTATAAATCTCTTTAAGTTTATTGTTCTTGTGCGTAAACCTTTATGTCTGACTTCATACTTAGAAAATGGTAAGATCGTAATGAGTGGGACTTGTAACTCTACCTACTATGATTGAAACTTGACAACTTAATTTGATTTATAACTTGATATGCCAATGTAATAAAGGCTGGATTTGATTGTTTGATTGTTGTTTTACGTCCAGCAAGCAATATTTCAGCTATATTCAGGCCATGTAAATTAGAAAATTAAATAATTAATAAGTTAAATTATTTTAAAATATCCTTCCTTTAATTCTACAACACGATCTCCTACAAACATATGAACATATATACAGATAAAAAGAAAGCTAAAACAATAAAAGGTATGCAATAATACAATTAAGTCAAATTTAATTTTGATGTATAAATGACCTCTTTTAAAAACTCTAAAATTGTATAGCCAGTACGTCAGTAAACACTGTGCTTGATTTAAGATATAATTGTGTGTCGTCTTGGTATGACCAAAACTACACCGTTTTAAAATTACTTTGTCTCTACGGCATGTAAAGGTATTGCAATTTGTATGGCGAATTAGTGGTTGGATCCACTATAATTGTAGCGTGATCACTTTTTGTGTTATTTATAACTTAATATATGCTGACTAGATTATTTTAAACATGAAACATACATGTAGGTTCCTGGGGATATGTTTTTTTTTTTTTTGTTTCTGTGTATTTTGTACTTAAAAATATAAAGGTTATTAAACAATTCAATACATCGCCACGTATGCAATTCCTACCGGTATAGATTAATCACATATTACGTGTAAATATATGGCAATATGATAATGTTATAAAGGCTGGATGTGATTGATTGATGATTGATTGTTTTTACGTCCAGCAAACAATATGTCAACTATTTTCAGGACATGTAAATTAGAAAAATTATTAATAAATTAAATTATTTAAAAATATCCCTCCTTTAATTCTAAAACAGGATCACATACAAACATATGAGCATATATACAAATAAAAAGAAAACTAAAACAATAAAAGTTATGCAATTTCGCAATAAAGAGTCAAAATTAATTTTGCTGTTTAACTTTATTCTATTAAAAACTCTAAAATTTTGTATCCAGCGACAGTTGCAAAAAATTTAAAATAAAAATCCTTAGTCTAAAAACATTCCAGAACGTCACTCAACACAGTCCATCAAGACATGCTTGATTTAAAATATAATTGTGTGTCGTCTTGTTATGACCAAAACTATACCGTTTTAAAACTATTTCGTCCCTACGACATGTAAAGGTATTGCAATTTGTATGGCAAATTAGTGGTTGGATCTCATAAAGTTATTTAGGAACATCGAGATCCCAACCACTCTGTCATAACCTAGATACAGTTGTATATACGTTAGAATTAACAAATTAACTGTTCACCATCATTAAAAGGCATTTTAAAATTTATAATAACAGTTTATATGGCAGTCTTGGCCTACCGTCCTCTACTGTGTTGTCATAGATTCCCACGTGTCTGACAATCCAGAAAAATATTACTTTTTTTCCTAAAGTGTTTTAGTAAGTTAAAAATTTGGAATATTTTTTTAAATAAGCGGATTTATAATTTTAGAATTTTCAATTATTTTCTGCGGACATTACAAAAAATCAGAACAGATGATAAATTTACTTTCATTTGACAAAGCAACACTGTAAGTGCAAGAAGTGCACCTTGAAGTTCTGCACTAAATACAGAAGTAGTGGATGGAATACTGCGATTTTCGGAAGAATGCGACAGAAGCAACTTTATCACCGTCCTTCTATCCATCTTTATAAATTGCAATATGGTCAGGATAGGAAGATTTTATTTCTGTAACGTGTTGTTTAAGAGGGTTTGATTCGGACTTTTTCTGCGTTCTGAAATAATAATTAATACGGTTTTGGGTTAACCAAAGGAGATCATGGTGTATTTTGATAGTAGCAAATTTCGTCTTAATACCAGAACTTTCCAACTAAGATTTAATTCTTTGGCCAAAGGTTGAACTTCATTAAGATGTTTTCGAAAATGTTTTAGTAAAGAGGTTTGAAAACACAATAGTTGGCAGGATTGTTTGGAAAGCTTTTAATTTAGTTGCATATTGCAGAGCGAGTTTTATGTTCTTTCATATTTTGACATATGACTTAAAGCTGAACCATCACTTAAGCAACTATAATCTAATATAGATCGTACTAACAATAGTTAAGTAAACTTCGCGATTGGCAAACAAGTCTGTGCTAGATACAACTTTTAAAATATAGGCAATTTATTTTTACATTTTGACAATTTTAAAAGAACTGTTATATAATGTAAGCTCGGAATCTGGATGCATTTTTCTATTGTTACAAAAATGCAAGCCAACTGTTTTAGCAGTGGAGAATTCAAAAACTAGCTATCAGATAAAAAGTTTGAAATGAAGGTCATCCTCACTAGTCAGAATTCCTGCGTCAATATGTGCCCACGAAACGCTGACAAACTTAGCTACGAAATTCCCGGTCAAGAATTCACTATTTTGGTTGGCTACATCACACCTGCATGTAGCCAATTAAAAACTCGCTTTCATACACAACATGGTTAGGGATATCCCAATGTCGATTTTAAATAAACATATGTTTCATTGACCACGTGAAAATCAGTGTTTTATCTACGAAAGTGTTAGAAGCTTGTTGTCGACATTTATTAATTTTGTTTAATCGATCGATCCATCTGCCACCATCTTGTATATTCTACTTCCAAACACTTTCTTCTCTTAAGCAATTTCATTGGTTGATAGTTGGAAGATGTGACGTCATAAGAAACTTTCTCGACCGGGAATTTTGCTAAGTTTGTCCGGGTTCGTGGACACATGTAGACACAGAAAGTAATGGTGATTATTTTCATCTAGACAACACGATGTATCCGGGGTTTTTTGTTTTTGTTTTTGTTTTTTTTGAGTTTTTACTCGCTGAAAGTCGGGATGGTTATTTTCAGAGTTTGTTGCAAAAGTTGCGGTCGATTTGTTCAGTATATCTGACTCTGATGGACATTTGCTTTAACAATTGTACCTTTAACTTTTCAAATCATGTTTCAAACTATATTCATAAGGGTATGATAACTTAATTTTGAAACAAAGTAACGCCTCTTCACAGTTCTCATCGCACCATGGTTTTATTTGGAAAAGAAACCGGCCCCTGGCAGCAAAAGTGTCAATCATTCCCGCAGTGAAGCTCAAACCCGCAACCTCACAAGATCGGAGTCGAACACAGTCATCACAAAATATATAAGGACATGGTTGATATCAGTCACCCTTTTTTAACACCTGTAGACAGCGCTATAAAAAATTCTTGATCTGACTATAACTGCCCAAAGATGTATACACTAGATATACGCTATATACATGGTATTAGTTGTTTGCTGTTGAAGAATCAATATATCAAGACTAATTGTTACAGGCTATTAGTAAGCTAACAAGTCTCGATCAGACTATAACTGCCCAAAGTGTTGACAGGCACGAGATTGATTTACATGTAAGATCTATTTACTGAGTAACAAATTCTGATTAACTTATCAAATTCATCCCGAAAACTTTAAACTGAATTTCCATGCAAATGTACTTTGGTATGGACTAGTATGGTTTACGAATACGAAATCAAACGATACAATAGGTGACAGGCTATATTTAGAAAAATAGCAAAGAAAACCGACCGAAGAGCCAAAAGTTAATCTGTATTAAGAGTGTGTACGCAAAATAATTTTAAAGAAATTGCATTTGACATGCCTTATGATATACTCTGATTTTATCATATATTGTAGGATATTTCACATACTTTAGTGAAGGTGAAGGAAACAAACATATATTTGTCGAAAGTTGGCCATCGTAAAATATATATGATCTGAAACGAACATCTAATTTTTTTTTTAATTTTAATAACGTGATGTAAATCTGTTATTTATTTCTATGTCAACATCTAATTCCAATATTTATTTGTTTCACTATACTGACAACATTTAACTCCAATATATATAGGATCTTACATTGGTACGAGTGGATTATCGGATTTCTCCAATCGAGATAGTTAAATTATGGAATTTTAAGTCCGAGCCTTGGCGAGGTCCTAAATTTCCATAATTTTAATTATCGAGATTGGAGAAATCCGATAATCCAAGAGTAATAAAGTAAGATTCTGTTTCTCTAATTTTAAAAAGTAGTAAATTTGCGAAATGAAGTACATATTCTTCAACCCCTAATTTTACGTTCATGACTTGAATGCGGTAAATGGAAGGTGTTTTGTTTATGACGTCATGAGTTCTTATTATGACGTTATTATTTTAAACCAATCAACTGCTAAGAACGACACATTCACTGGTGACGAGAACTATATTTTCCACACCGGTCCAGGGGGGGTCAAAATTAGAGAACATATATTTTTAGATAGTTTGCATATATATTTCAAGTAAATTTTATAATCCTGTGATGACATTTATGTACACACACTTACAAGAGCTTTAAATTACACGTATCAATGTAACCATAGAATTATGTGCAGTAAAACTCACTTTAGTTGACTTTGTTTTACATGTTCCTTTTGGCCTATACTATGCCGAGTCTACTCTTAAAGAAAACGCTTGAATAATACGTTTTGGAAGATAAATTAATTTTCTCTTGTTAAGCTAATTTATGTTGTATTTATACTCAATTTTCTCTACCGTCTCTAGTTAATATTCGTGTTTTACAAACGATTTTAGGAAACTATTTATATTATAACAGTATAGAGAACCGATCTGTTATTTAGGGTTATTCCCCTTTGCACACTGTAATGTTTGGCAGCGTTGCGCTACCATAACAAACCAATAAAGTAACAAATTAAAACATATGATACAAATGTGTTTCTCTGAATAGATTTGTTCTAGTGCAAGCTACAGTTGGTTTTAAACAATAACTCGCGCAATGCCACAATAAATGTAGCACGAACAGTAATGACATGAATAAATAAAGTAACAAACGTTTCAATGTCCGTGTATTATACAGAAGAAGCGGAAAGGTAGCGAACTTCTTATTAGTACCCTACCGGTATCGCCGAAGGAAACTAAAGGTTTACATTTATACGGTAAAAAGTAAATTTTAATTGAATTCCGACTCATACATGTAGAACTATAGTAAAGACGTACATTAGCTACAGATGTTCTTTGAGTGACAGATAAAACTGCTTACCGCGTATGGTCCAACTTTTGCTCCTTTTATATACATATACATATACATATACATATACATGTAATTAGTTGTTTGATGTTGAAGTCCAGTCATGTGATTAATTTAAATTAAATTGGTCTCATCGAGAAAGTCAGAACAGATGAATACCTACATGGTAAATAACAATTAACCATAATAAAAGTGTTGGTTGTCAATTATTATAAACTGTAAGGTGCTTTACCATAAACATTGGTTAAAGTAGCACAGTAAATAATGACATAACCATAATTTACGGATAATTTGTTTTACCAATATTGATGGTTAATAACCTATGGTAAATTAAAGTCATTTAACCATAAACGTTGGTTAAATAAATTGTTACCATCTAGGGATAAATCAAGTATTCACTGACATAGAGTATAAACTAACACCAGATAACCACCACCAGATATTTCCTCTAATTATTATATGTCAAATTCATTTTAATTGTGTAATATTAATTATATTGTACGTAATAAACATTTCTATTGAGAAATTATATTAAATTTGGTGTTTATTTGGAAAGCCTTATGGTTAAAAGTGATTACCGATTCCCGTTTCTAGTGACGGACAAACCTATTCTGATTGTTACATATAGGTTTCGTTACAATATCTTTGCGCTTCTCTTATATTGAATTCTTAAATAGCCATTTGCTAGAAAACTGTCAAACATTGTGTCCTTTTTATTTAATATTTTGTTCTTTTTACGGATAAGAGAAGAACTAACAATTTTAACGTATTTAACACGTTGGGAAAAAGGTTTTTACTTTCTAATGTTAAGGTCTAACCAAGACCGTTTTTGTTAACGTGCACGTAGTTTAAATACACGGCATGAATCAGATGATGCTTGGTGCAAGATGTGGTGTTGCTGCACATTATCGATTGCTTCATAAAGACAAAAGTTGACTTATTGGTTTCATATCTGTAACAGTACCCGGCCAAACGTGAAAGAAAATGGAAGAGGTCTAAATGGGGAAACATACATTTGTTTGAAATCGTTTCCTGCAAGTATATTCTAAAAAAATCCTAGACGTAAATGTAAACGTAACGTTTACGACATTTTTTATATTCACAAAGATTCCTGATCGTAAATTACGTGTGAAATCGCTCGTAAACTTACAGCTGCTCCGGACGCTCGTAAGTCCTACCTGCCCTCGTAATTTTGCAAAAAGAAATCATTTTTCAACTACTAAGCATCATTGATTTTGTTGGACGTGACATAGAACGACAAACAAACATTTGCAAATATGCAAAATGCAATAAAAATTTCTTACCAAAGGGGAATAACTCATACTCACAAAAATTACTAATTTTAAAGAAACAACAACCGAATTCATGAAAAATGTTCCGGAAATTAAAATTATTTCTGTATGATTTGCGATTTTACATCATACTGTTTTGTGTTAAATGGGTTTATGTTATTTATTACATTATTATAACACGAAACTACTCGTTAATTGTTACACTGAAGGAACGTAACCTTGAAAAATCTCTCGTTCCACGTTGTGGTAAATTGACAGACTACTTTTTAAAAAACCTTTTCAAAATTAAGCAACACACCAATTAATATTAACTATTTATTTATTTATTTATTTATTTATTTATTTATTTATTTATTTATTTATTTATTTATTTATTTATTTATTTTTCTATTATTTGTTTTTCCTTCCACCAGTCTACTGCATTGTGTGGTTATGCAATTAAAAAATGTAATAATTATTTCTTTTTCTTTTTTAAAACGTTTACTTCCAAAATAAAAAAGTAACTAATGATGCACGTCACGCTATGTACAAAAGCGTTACATTTATGATTGCTCTTCAACGTGTAAAATTGCGATTTCTATTGAGAATACGGACAATGGTAGACGTACTATTAAACATACGATTTTCCTTATCAATAGCCAAAAGAAAAATCTAAACAACCACTGTAACACAAACCACAATAAATAATTGATGCTAATCATAGTAAAGGAGATTAGGGATAAGTAAGTTATCCTGACATATCCGCCACTATACATAACAGATACCCGTAACGATCAACCAATTTACAGAGTTGATTGTACAATCTAAGAAGGACATCTTTAAATGGCAAAATTTGTCAAACTCCGTTGTGACTGTATTCTTAAGCCCACTGGGAATAAATACATATATGCAATACAAACGTAAATTTTTTATAAATTGTAAAAAACACCCCCGATTAACACCACTGCTAAAGTGGCTATTTTTACTGCACGTATCCAATTTGCTGATGTGTGTGAGTAGAACGATTTGCTGTTTTGAATCTTTTATTTACTGTTTATTCAGGTGTGATATCCAAAATAATTTTCACTGGCCTTTTCATAAATTTCATAACTTTTAGGCAGGGTTCAATTTTTTATACAAACATTGCACATGTAATAAAAAAGTATAGCGGCCTTCCCTCGAATAATTCTTTTATGCATTCGTGACTGAAAATGTTGGCATTTATGCTGCAAAATTGTAAGGCTTAATAACTTATTAATTTATAATTTAATTATAGCAAAGTTTAATACAACAATAAAGCGTAACTTTCACGTTAAAAACAAAAATAATCGCTCGTTGATAATCAATTCATTTATCTTATATGATTATTTGTAATTGTGATAATTTGTATACAACATGTATAACCGTATTGCACAAATGATACGTACTTGGCACACTTTATGTAATGCTTTGTATACTAATTTGAGGCACATAGTTGTGGATGTGTTTTGCTCGTGTACCGAAATCAGACTATTTGTACTTCCCAGTATAATGATAAACAGGTTAAGAATGTTTTTCAGAACATTTGATGACAATAGCTTTTATTAGAGAAATAAAAAAGAAAATTATAATTGTCTTCTCAGCTTGACAAATTAATAAGCTGTAAAAAAATAGTCAATTATACTGACGAACTTCGTGTTTAAAAGGAATAGACTTCTTAAAACAAACTATGATATGCGCGAACTAGATGTCAGATTAATATTTTGTTGCAACACTATATTGGCTGATACTAATTTGACACTACGTGTTAATGTTCTGCAGACAACAGGAACCGCTTCTAACATTTTTTTCTGTTTTTGATGTCAACTTCAATACAAATCGTGTCTAATATGGGCTTCCAGCCAATTTATTTACGAAAGAGGAAGTTTTTTTACAGCAAACGGAAACATTATTTCTACCTAATTAGTGTCAATAATCGTTGATGCATATTTTTCTTGATTTTGATTTATTTTTTACGTCTCATTAAAATTTTTTTTAAAGACAAATTTTGGTTTATCTGGATGCTGTAAGGAAGCGAAGCGGTTGATGTACAGCGTAAACCCACCCAAAGTCGACTATATAAATGAAAACAGTTCTTATATTTTAAATTGAATAATGTGAAAAGAAATAACAAAAACAATATTTAACAGGTAGTTAAATAATATTTGCAATTCAAAATTTTTAGAGTCGTCAATTGTTGTTTGCGGAAGAGTAAGTTGGTTTAAATCAAGTGATTAAAAAAACCATCTTGTGAATGTTAATTAATGGCGTCATTTTATATGTGATCTTTAAAAACCAGTTAGTAGATTGTACTCCAGTTAATTTACATGTATTACACTAAGGGTAGTCGCCTAATACAATTGCCGTTTGGGTAACCTCACCAAAAATAGAATGTTAGTATGAAATAATTGCATACAGTTATTGGTATATGCATTTTAGTTAAAATTGCACAAAGACAACAGCCGTTCTTAAAACAAGAAAGATAAATGCAGCGACAAAAAGTTCATAATAAATCAATTTTAAAAAAACAAAGACCGCAGGTTTAACGTCCGCAGTTTAAAAAAAAATCCTGGCATTGAATCGTGATTCATATTCTGTAATTCGATGTTATGTCCGTGATTAAGAGAATAGTCAAGTTAATATCTTAGCTGTATGGTCATTTCTTTTGAAAATAATTTGCAATGCTAAATTCATTTTAGTACAATCTTTCTTGTTGCATTAAGTTACATTGTCTTTGATATCTAAAAAACTATCGATCCCCTGAGAAGCACAGGGAATATACAAACATGTCGGTTTTAAAGACATTTAAGAGTCTGTCTATCAGAAAAAAAATGCAAAAATCTAAATTTTGCCTAGGATCAACTTTTTTAAAGTGACAAAATGTGTTAAGTATTTGAAAGATATCAACATAAAAACTCATAAGCCACATAAAAAAGTTCTTTGGACAGTTTTAGTTTTAGAATCAAGGTTTTCTATTTTAAGAATACATTTTCCCATCATAACATGGTTTCTATACTGCAAAAATCTAATTTTTCTGTAGCATTTACTAAGAAATATACAATACATATTGACATAAATCTTATTGAAATATGCAGTTTTAAGCTATATAAAACTATCTAAATGTTAATTCAATAAAAATCAAAGAAACTAGCAGCATGCCAAGTGTATGAAATGTCAACTTAAAATGAATTTAATTAGAGCCCTTTTTATGCCCCCGCGACGACATGTCGGGGGGCATTAAGTTTTACTCATGTCCGTCCGTCCGTCCGTCTGTCCGTCCGTCTGTCCGTACGTACGTCCGAACAAATTTCCGTCAAGCTTTTCTCAGAAACCGTACATGAGAACAATTTTAAATTTGGCAGAGTGGTTCAGTATCACAAGTTGTACGTCCTAAGCGAATTTCAAACCTGTCGGACAACTACTTCCTGTTTGGGACTTCATTTGTACGTAAATACGTCAGTCTGTATGTACAAATTTCCGTCAAGCTTTTCTCAGAAACCGTACACGAGAACAATTTGAAATTTGGCAGGGTTGTTCAGTATCACAAGTTGTACGTCCTAAGCGACTTTCAGGCCTGTTGGACAACTACTTCCTGTTTGGGACTTACTTTAGCCGGGGCATCCGTGTCCCATGGACACATTCTTCAATTTTTTCATTGAGCTATTTTCTGAAAGCGAACACCTAAAAGTATCTGTTTTCTAGCTGAAATCAGTCCATCTTGGAATTTATTCTCATGCTTTTAATTATCTAGCTTTGTAAAATACTTGTTAATGTTCTTTTTGTTGCTTAATGATGGTTAAATTTGAGACAAAATATTAACTCATGTAATCCAGAAAGTAAGAAAGTTGTTATTGTATACATAAATTTGAAAAAACTAATTTAAATGAGAAGCAGTTCAAATTAAATAAACAATCCATTTATTATACATAATTCTCGAAATTACATATTTACATTAGATAACCTCTCTGGAACCCCCACTTCTAAATATTACTGTAATTATCTCTCTTGTCTGTACTCTCTATTATGTTGACATCTGAATGATTGTGGTTACAAAACAACTCTGTAGAAGTTATCTTTCAGTTTTACTATTCTAGACATGACTTAAATAAACAGGTAGAGGCAGCATTTTTGGTGACATTTAAATAAATCATATAAGAAAGTTGTGCCTTGTCTTTCAATACAAATATGGAAAATCCTCAAGATAGGCCCACGGCACAGGTTCTCTATGAAAGGACCCTACTTAGAGATAGCATAGATCAGAAAACTCATATGTTAAGTGAAATATGTGTGTTATGTCATAAATACGACCACCAGAAGATAAACAAAAACATACTAAAACATAGTTTATCGGGGAAAAGGGGTGTCATTGGGGTACCAAAAAGTGGATCTAGTTTATAACATGAAGAATTTAAACATTTTTACTCGAAATTTAACATTGAATAGCAAATCTTTGAATTTAGTGGGGGTTAAGACTATGTGTGACCAACATCCACCTATAGATGTTGACAAGAGAAAGAAAGAAATGCAAATACACATCACATTATCTTATGAAATCACGCAAATCTTCACCAAAATAGGCAATCTTTCAAAGGCTGTAAAATCGTAACCTGTTATTTGAAAGCTCACCCATTCATATATTATTTATTTCATTTAGGTACAACAAAGAATTAATAAATTTAATTTAAATTTAGGCGTTCACTTTGATGCAATAGACTGCCAATGTAAGCAGTCAAGCTATATGCATCATTTGGAATGTTTTTAAAATTCTTGGCAAGGTGCTAATTTCTATCATTTTACTTTGATTAGCAAATATTTCTGTTAAAGGCGATATATTGATTATCTTGATATCATATAATAACAGTGCCTATTCGTTTTGTTTCAGAGTGACATCATTAAAAGTGGATTCTTTTTAATTGAAAATCAGAAAATTTGACCTTTTAGATTAGACTAAAAATAGAATTCCCCGTTTCTAAAATTAGAAACAGTGTGGAAATTTTTATTCGTGTTACACAACTTTCTATGCATACACCTTTCGAGTATGCATAATTATTTGACAGTTTTGAAAAGTGTCACATAGACCACATTGCATGGTTTTCTCGTAGACTGGCTCTTTTCAAATACAACTTGTATAGAAAGAGTGTATTATTCTTTACATTGGGTATGTTTTGTAACAATGAATATAGTTTAAATCAATTAGTTTCTACGCGGTCGAGTCTCACTGCTAGCAGGGTGTACTTAAGTCCTTTCTGAATAGACAAAGATTGGCAGTAATTTTTAAAAAGGTCGGGGGTTTTCTCCGGTACTCCGGCTTCCATACCAATAAAAACTGGACACCATGATATAGCTAAAAAAATGCTGAAATTAATGTTAAACACCATTCAAACAAGCACACAAACAATTAGTTTCTAATTGAAAGGCTAGTTAATCTAACTTCCTAACCGATCTGATGCTAACATATAGATTTGTGTGGTAAGTTGTTTCCTAACTGCATATCTCCATATAGTTTAAATGTTGAATCAATCATCACGTTTGCTTATATTACGTTTTGTATTAGATTATAATATTATATAATTTAAAGGATTTTTAGTATCACAAGTTTAATGATTAATGATCGAAAACTAAATACTTAAAAATAGTTGGAAGACTAAGCCTGACTAAAATCTGTGTTTTGCACATGAATAGTTTTCAACATCATGCAACGCAGAAGAGTATAGCATTTTGTACACTTTATCATTAAAGATTTAATCGTCAATACAATTTTATTTACTGAACTTCACAGGGCGTAACAATATATAGTTAATTGTCTTAGCTTTTATTGCCAACGCGTCTGTGGACCGCGATTGGTCCCCAGCAGGTCTAAGGCAGAGTCCTGTCCGGTGTTATTGGGGGGTGGGCGAAGCCCCGACCGAAAATGAATTTATTTTAATGTTTTAATGAAATTAATGTAGTGTTTGTAATGTTGAATTCTTTTTTACACAGATTTATAATTAAGTTTTGAATTATTTTGTAAATTATTAATAATCAGTGCGATGTCCTGTGAAACCAGTATAATTTGGTGGCTTTTTTATATGGTTGCACATTCAAGCAAACCCATTCAGCCTTTTTATCGTCATTAGGTGATACTATGTTAATATTAAGATTGAGCTTGAGCGCTTCATATGATTTTGAATATTAAATATGGAGGTCACATGTACATTAAATAGGTATAACACAAAATTGCATTAAAGTGTCAGGCATGCCTGCCGCATAAGTATACATTGGTTACGATTTTAAATTTTGGGGGAGTTAGGGAAAAGAAATTTGACAAATGCAAACAAAATACGGAGTGAAATCGTCCTTTCGAAAACCTGTTTCATCATATCATCTGTTAGCTTGTTGGGGTAGCTGGTATAAAGTACAGCGCGTTAAATCGAGAACTAGTTTCTCCTCCAAATTTCGGTAAATAATTCTAAGAACTCGAAATAAAGCTAGGGAGTATATGCCGGTGTGGTATTCCTGAAATCCCGCTCTTCCGGGCACAAAGACTAAATATCATATCCGAAGCTAAGAAACGTTGTAGTAGACTAAAAAGTATGCTCCCCAGTAACAAGTCAATAAAATCGAATCTCAAGATTGCATTCAAAAACAACAATACCTTTTTCTTACTTTTTATTGTCTAGTTTTTCAAGATAGTGCACTACAGAATCCCATGTCGATCTTAATGTGAGTCGCGCATCAGACCGATCATTTCATTGCGTCTCGCAAAACATTATATTCCCTTAACGTCAGAATTGGTGTTAAGCTTTGGTTGAAATACAACCAATATTTAAGCCGTGTAGCTATACGCGAGTAAAATTTCTTGGACCTTGCTCTTCAAGTTTCTAACCAACGGTAAAAGACAAGCATTGCTTGTCGGAAAATTTAGACAGTGTGCTTTACAATGCCCATATGACGCTGCTGGTTATTGCTGCAGAAAAGCTTGAAATTCATAATGTTTCCTGCTCATGTAAGACGCCACATCATAACCTTGTGCTCGAATTCAATCCTTCTGAATTCCGTATTTATCTAGCTACGCACGAAAGTGGTCCACTAATTGTGTGTCTGCCACAAAAAATCCCAAGAATTCCACTTAGACCTCAACGAAACCATCCACACTCTTGTCAAGTGAATCTAACATAAAAAGATATTTGTTATTTTGTTGAATCTGCAGCTTCGTCCGCAGTAAGCGCAATTCATGACGCTTTATAACAGTCATAAACAATACCTGATCTTATTTTTTCTGCGCAAATGTCTATCAACTCATTTTAATCTTTTGTGATAAATAACAGGCTTTTTCGTGGAACTGTTTGTGTGATCATTCAGCAAATCGGTGGTACTGTAAAGATGCCATATAATTGCCTTTGCTTTCATCGTGTCTACGTATCGCAATTTTCTGGCTATCGACCGCAAAGAATTATCTCTTCGATGAGACACAATAAGTTTTTTTGTATTCTTTTCAACCTTAGAACGAACATAAGAGTTGATTTGCATACATATATCACAAGACGTTCCTTTTGAAATGTACTAAAAACTGTGGTGTTTAAAACAGGCTTTAATTTGAAGAGCGCAAATACTAACCTCAGTCTTTGACTGGTGAAATAAAAGTTGTTTATTTACAGTTTTTTTCTGCAAAGGCATAATTTAAGCGAAAAAGTAAAGAACACCTTTTGCGACTTACCCTTCTTGAATAATGAAACCAATTGGAACAAAAACACGGAACGACGATAAGAAAGATTCCGAAATAGAGTTCGTTCTGTCTTTTAAAATTAAAAGCTGCTGGAATCATTAACTTAGCATGCGTTTTCAAAAAAACTTTTCTTTTTTAGATTAAAGCAACAGCGTATAATTTTTGTTATATTGCAAATAAATGTGCTATCATTTTAAATTTAATTTATTATTATAATTTAACCTATTATTCTTAGTAAATTTGAAGACCTGTGTCGCTTTGTATTTCCGACAAGTTAATATGTTCTTATAGATTTTGCCAAATTGGTAATTGATAAAACAAATATGAATTTCTCTATAAAATAACCGTTAGTTGGCCATAAACTTAAGCAGGAATAATACCAACCTATGCCTTCCGACACGATTTCAGCAGCGTTCTGTTACAAGTTATAAAGCATGATGCCCAACATGAGGATTAAAGCTTGACAGCCGTTAACTTGAATCAATTTGATTGACAAATCCTGAATAATTTGATTAAAAATTGATAGTTTGTTTGTATTTAATTACCTTTTCTATTCTCTACAACGCATTGTCTTCGCATGATTCAATGGTAGTTTTAATCAATCATAACATTTCTTTTTCCAGAAACTTTTCGCTTTCAAAGCTTTGATTAAAATAATATACATTTAGTTTACATAGCTAAATCTATCAAATGGGAACTAATTTGGACCAACAACATTGAAGTTTGATTAAAATAAGACAGTGCTGTACTAGATTATATTATAATGTTGATTTCGACAAGTTGTTCTTTAATTAGGGAAATAAAATTCATTTAACATACGTGTTGCGTTGGTGTCAAAATTTTTATACAATGTTAGATTATTGAAGAAGAATATATATAATATGTGTATGGTGCTGAGGAACTAAGGAAAACGTTTTGACGGTTCCTAGAAAGGTACATGCATTTTATTATTCTCAAACTATGCAATAATTGTGCTTGCCCTTGATTGATTGTAACACAATTAAGACGTACCCTTGTCATTAGACTGTAGGCTGTATACACACTGCCGTAGCAAGCGGTACGGCTGGTACGGTTCCGACCGTACTATTTTAAATTGATGGTACGAACATAATAGAATTTCAATAAATATATATATTTTATTTGGGAAACGTAAACATAAATTTCCGTTTTAGTCATTTACGTTTAGTTCCAGGAAACTCCCAGTATGCAGGATTTCGAACCATTTACCCCAGACCCCTTGCCTCACTTCGTGTCCCCACTGGTCCCATCTCTGACCGTACCACTATTTTTCTGGATGCTATGCCTACAGCAGCAGGTTATTTGACACATTTGTATTTTCTGTAATTAGAATAAATAATTTAAAGCGACTTATTTGTTTATATCTGTAATGTATCATTGTTGTTGTTGTTGCCTTTTTGCTGTTAATTTGACGTACAGTATTTGCTTTTTCTAATCAAAAGGTGCTAATGGCCTAAATTAGATTTGGTATATCTTACTACATGTATTTGTAAAATTTTGATTTGATAATAACTCTATAACGTCTGAATTATTTGGTATTTAAATTTTTGTCGCTAATGAGTCTTCAATAGAGCAACCGCGCGTAAGTTAGTTAGTTTTTAACCTTGGTATTGTTATTTACAACTAATGGGTCGATATCCCATCTGGTAAAATGTCAGTCCCGAGGCTATCGCCATCCATGTAGTCTCACTTCTGAAATATAATGTTTTCCAGAAATATATAGTCGTTATCTCCTTTTACTGTTAGACTTTTAAAAATTTATTAAATTCTAAGGCTTTTGTATTCGCATGCTGTCAATAGCCTAAGCTGAATTTGGTATACATTTGAAGAAAACATGACGATTGTATATTATTAACATCTGAATTATATGATATTTCAATATTTTTGGTTTGATCCCTGCTGATTTGTATTTAGTAGAACAAAAAACGCGTTTTTATTAGTTTTTGTTTTTACATTCGTATTTTATTAGCATTGATGATTTAAGATTTGGATGAACGTTTAAGAGGCTTTGTTATTTTCAACGCTTATTTTTTTGCACCAATACGTTTTACATTCAGTTACGGTCAGTAAATACTCCCCCAGCTCAATCAGATGACATATTTTCCTGACGGAATCGCTATTTGTTCTGGTCTAGAAGATCAACCATTTAGTTTGAATATGTTTACACGTGGGTTGTCTAAAGTTATTAACACCCATATTTTGACAGATATGAGGCAGATAACTTTAAGTTATGGAAAACCTTTAACTAGAATCTGACTTAAATGAGATCTTCAGTTTATTTGCGCACAATTGTGATAATTATTGCTACTGAGAATAAAATAGTTATTCTTTCAAACGGTTTCTTTTCTATAATATGACCTTGCACTAATTTTGTACAATCGTTCGTTGTATGTGTTTCAGTTTTATTTCTTGTTTTCAAAGAAAAAAAGAGAAACAATAAAATAGCAATATTGTTTAAGATTACAGGAAAAGCTTAAACCTGTCATATTGCTGAAGAATCAAAACACGAATACACAAATGAGCAGAAAGTCTTTTTATTGTGTTAACTGATTTAAGAGCAACGTGGGACAGTACATCCACCATAGATAAAGCGGAATTGCCAAACACAGGAAGTCTATGTAACAATATGCGTTTTTGTCAACTTGCATTCAAATTCAAATTTCACGTGTTATCTGTATTCTCTTAACACATTTTACAAAACAACATAATTCATTGCTTTAATCTTTTCCGTCGTTACATCCACACGAAGGATTGTTTAATTAAATATATTCAACACAATCTATATTAAGATAAATAATATTTTGGTTTACAATCACAAATACATTCATCAAGCTTGTTGTTAACTGACATTTGAAAAGTTAAATAATAAACGATATAGAAACGAATGCAATAGAAACGTAATGTTATAGTGCTATTGACTAAAAACGGTTTGAAGCTTTACAGCTGTTGGCCTAAACAGTAATACAACGAGTGCTAAAGATAAATAGGTGGTCGAGTGGCTAAGGTAATTAGTCATCTACTACTGCTCACAGGCCTTAAAATAATAAGGTTGCGTGTTCGAGTCTTACCGCGTAGTCTAAACATCAAAATGAATGAAAAATTAAAGTATTATTTAAAATTAAATTACTCACAGAATCTTGCATCTAGGAGAGTAATATCTTTGTGCATCGAACAAGTTCTTATGTCAGAGATGTTTAAACTAAAATTGTATATGCAATAGAATTACAAACAATCTCAAATTAGGCAATTAAAGGAAATTAAAGATAAACATGAATATGTTTTATTTGAATCGTTCTGTTCATAGTCACAACAATTGTAAACGTATTGTTAAATTGTGTCTGAATTCAATTTAATCGAGAAAATATGATATGTTTGGTAATGAATTTTTAATGTAATAAACGACCATGTCAGCAGACTACAGTTTTTTAAGGTTCGATAAACGACCGAGTTTCTTTCACTATTAAATCATGTCTATAGCTGTAGCTTGTCTTGTCACGTGTAAAGCTAAAATATTGCTAGATTGATTTTAAACATGTTAATTATAATGTGTCATCATCCATGTCCCTACTTTTGTAAAATAAACACTTCCTGTGTATGTAGAATTAAATGTTAACACATATGGGAATAATTAAAAATTTAAGGAAGTAATGTAAACGACATGGTATCTGGTAAATACATTCCTACAGTACATTTGCGCCAAATGTATTTGCAAAAAGTTCCGGACCTAAAATGTGTATTAGCAAGCCATACCGACAAATAAATATACAATATTCGTACTGTGTCAGGAAATATAAAATTTATTTGTACGAGCCTTAGAAACGGGTACAAATGCGAGGCTATTCGAGCATTTATCACCTGTTTCGCGGCGAGTACAAATAAACTTTAGATTTTCTGAAACTGTACGAATATTGTTTTTATCCTGCAACCCTAAAATACAATTTATAATACTGAAAAACGTTCACTTTTAGCCGATTTATAAGTTAAAATTTTTGGCGCACATTCTAGTGATACTGACGTCACAAACGTCGTAAACCAGAACAGAATACTAAATATCATAAGAAGTGAGGTCAAGGGGACCAGGAAATTTTATTCGGCACTGCCGAATAAAGCAAAAATTTATTCGGCTACCTAAATTAGACAGTAAATGTAATGACTGCAGGATAAAATGCCGATTCCTCCGACTATAAGTTATTTATTTCTAACTACTGTTTATGACTATGAACATTTATACCCGGCAACTAATTTTTACTGTCAAAATAATATTGAAACCTAATTTTATGTCTGTCAGAGTTTACGCTGCTTGTTGTTATAAAAAGCAAATTACACAAAGAACATAACATTATGACATCTATGTAACCCCATTTATCTATGTATTGCACATATACTCCAGAAATGAGTAGCTAGTGATGTCCTCACTATGACAGCTGTTATGAACAAAATACTACAACGTTATTGAACTTTATGCTACAGTGTCAGCCTGTTGTCTGAAATTATTTATACTCCTGTCAAATTTAAGGTTTCTCAAAGTATAAATCTGCAAATAATAACTGTTGCATAAAGTTACATATGTAATAATGTGACTTTTATCATGCCGATTATGGAGAGACTGTCGTTACTAAAAATATTTAGAAAAAAAGAAAAATTGTGATTTATTCCCTAATTTATGCAATGGTTGCTCTAATGAACCCATCTTGTGCTTTTACAAATCCTTTATTGTGCTCTATTAAACACTTTTTATTCTACAACGAACCCTTTATTGTGCTCTAACAAACCCCTTGTTGTGTTCTAAAAGACTCAGTGTGCAATACAGCGGTGTTTATTTAACATCGGCTTCTACATTTAAGACACACTGTTTTCTGAATTGACATAAGATTCTTTACGTCGCATGAAATAGTTTTATTTCAACAAGTAATATTGTGGAGATTCGGGCGCTTTTTCAAAATATTCAATGACAGAAAATCTATTCTTAAATTAACAAAGCATATAGAATAATATTATTATTGTTTGAAATTATTCTTTTTTTTTCGCTGAAAATAGTTTTATATTTATAAACATTTTTCTACGTTTTTATTTCGAAATCTGAACAAAAAATGTAAATAAGATAAAAGCAGCTTATTGTTTTTGAAATACAATTTGAAAAAGATTAGAAAATACTACTCGAATTATTAAAAAAATTGTTTTATATACATTTGCGCTTCGAGCCAGTTTACCATGACAATTTGAACATAAAAATTGTTCACATAGATTTCGGATTAATATATTAAGTTAATCAGACAGCTATTAAACAAAAATTCATTCTTTGATAATATTTAGCATGAACTTTTGTTTCACATTCGATTTTTACTGTCGTGTTGAATTATCAAACCAATACAAGAAGAAACAACTGACTGTTTAAAGTCATGTTTAAAATCTTAAGTTCAATAACAATAAAATAAACAGTCCACTTCTTCAATTACTAATAATATCATACAATGCATGGTTCATTCTTATTTGATATATGTATGATTCAAATGTATATTTGGATTGTAGTCGCGACATTTACGGCGTTTGCTTCATACATTTGTCAACCAAATATAAAAGATCATAATTCAGACATTTACTCCATGAATACAAAAACGTTATGAAAGACAATAAACTATATATAATCCCAGTTGACAAATATCACTTCACAATTGCTTGGTTGATTGCTACATACAGCAAGCAATATTTTAACTACAGTGAATATTTAGGACGAAACCACTCAAACAAACAATTATGCAACAGGGAAATGGGATTGAGCGCGCGCAACCGTTAAATGTCACTAGAAAAGTATGGAGAGTTGTAAAGTGGCGTTTTTACGCAGCTGCAATTAAGCCACGTTTACCGAAATCTACGAAAGTTGTTTCTAATGTTCAAACATCTCCAACTGGGAAACCTACAAATGTCCATGCCAGGCCCTCTTTGTATTGAACTTATAGCTCAAAAACTTGAAATACCGCTATGTTGAAAACAATTTCCCATTAAATGTAAATTAAAAAATACCTTAGAAGTAAATGAATGCACAACATCTCACCAAAACACCCTATTAATTGTAGACTGAATACTTTTACTTTCTAGAAGTACATGTACACGAATACACAACATTTTACCATGAAACACTCTGACAATTGTGGACTGAATTCTGTTACGTTCTATGAACGTTTCAATGATTTAAAATCTAGTAGTTATGTGATTCTGTCAAAGTACATGTTTACAGTTACGATGAATGCATTTTTTAAAACGTAAAAACAGCTATCTAAATGAACATCATCGATTCACTGGCTCAAGTATTATAGCACGTTAAAACATTTATATTAATCTATGGATGGAAGGAAACTATAAGAGAGGCTAAAAAGGCAAACATTTTAAACAAATTTAGATAGATAAATATCACAAAATCGTGTGCTCTAAATGTCGTTCTTGCCAAAAAAAACCTGTCGTGTTTTTACTTTGAGAAGTCAAAGATAACCAAAAAATGAAATTGAAAACAATTTACTTCAAAACTTACAAGTCACACGCATTAAGCCAGTTTATGATGGCGACCGTTATGTATCTTAATACCTACAAAGTAATGCAATATATATTCGGACAAGATGGCGACGGTCAGTTTGTAAACAGCGCGACCACGTGTTTCACTGTTAATGAACAAAATAAAATACATTGTAAACTTTTTGTTACTATTTTTACGGCATCAACTTATTTGACCTTTAACTTACCATAATGCGTTGGTTTACGTCATTTCTTTCGAGTGTAAAAACGATAGGTAGAAAAGGAAAAGAGCTTGGTGTTGACATAAAAGAAGTCATCAGAAATTTAATTGAGGAAGGCCATAGTATCAGGTGGATAGCAGACTTGTTGCAGATTTCAAAATCTACAATCGGGGACATTAGAAAAAGAATTCAAGTGTTGATAAACTGAAAGCTTAAAACAAAGTAGAAGAAGGGGATTTGTCACTGCGCGGGATTTCCGAAAGTTTGAAAGGCTGGTGAAAATTAACCGAAGAGATATTTTGTCGGACATTACGATTAAATTGATAAAGGTAGAGACAGACCTGTTTCTAAGCGTACTGTTCTATTTTGTATTTGCACAAACACAAGCACACACGTAAAGTGGAATAAAAGAAGAAGGTTATTGTCCGGGAGGTCAACAGGAAAAAACGTCTAGCTTGGTGCCGAGAAAAACGTCGTCTGACTGTGGATTGATATTGGAACAAAGTTATTTTATCAAACAAATTAAAAATAATGATTGGACACGATCAAAGTGTGCATTTTTGGACAACGAGAGATGGATGCCGGACTGGTAACAACTCGTAAAGTCATCCTAAATATGGAGTCATGGTCTGTTGTTGTCTAATCTGGCACGGTGTATGGCCAATTAGCAAGATGGACGGCAACATCATTGCAGCTAAGTATCAGGAGATATTAGACAATAACCTGCGGCCAGTTTTGGTTAAACATTTTCAAGATTATAACTATTTTTTTTCAAGATGACAATGCTCCGGTGCATCTAGCACAGTCTACACATAATGTCATTCATAGGAATGGTATTAGAACGCAGAGTTTCCCGCGCAAAGTCCCGATTGGAATATGATTAAGAACGTTTGACTCCATTTTAAAAGAAAAGTACAGTCGTGGGTTAGTAAAATAAAATCTCAAGCTGATTTGTATATGGAAATTCAAAATATATGGATTGACACATCTCCGAACTATGTGACATATCTCTAACGATCGATTCCTCGTCGAAATTTAAATGTAGTCAGGCTCAATGACATCTTAATTAATACTGAGTGAGTATAAATGTTTTGTTTTATGTATTAAAATTGTTGCGATAACATGCTTGACATTTGTTATGTAATCTGGTTGCTATTGTAAACAATCCGCCATCTTGTCCGAATATATATTTCATCACTATGTACCAATAAATCCATCAATCTGGGTTCAGAAATACACGTTTATAGCTATCAAGAGATTTCAGATAGGGCTAGATGATGGTGATGCAGTGTTGATAAAAATAAATCAGTTCACAATTGAAAAGTAATTTTATTTCTGGAACAGTCCGGATTATATTGGTCCAGATACATGCAGAAGGAGCTTTCAAAGTGTCTGTGATATTTTGCTATCAACTCATATCAATAATAAATCAAAACATACCATGATTTCAATGAAATAAACATGATAAAGAATAAAGAATTTAGAGGTTTGCATTGTTATCTGCAAGGTGGCATCTTATCTTAAAGTAGTGTGTCCTTCCTTCTTCCTTGAGTAAATATAAAGACAATGAATGATTTCTTAACGTCTAGAAACAGTTTTTCATACTTTTATAACACATTACTAAAAAACAACTAAACATCAGTGTTAATGATAAGATAAACTAACCAGTGAAAGATTTTTACTGCCACTGGAAAAAAAATTTGATTGCTGAATCAGTCTTGTTACAGTAAAAATGCGCCATCCTGTTTAAAAGTTGGAAAACAACACTTGAATAGCCACGGAGAATGGCATTCTCTAAATACTATCAACTGACAACGAACCAACTAAAAGGTATACCCTTTCTGAAACCAATGTCATAGTGAAATTATGAGCGTTGAACCCTGAGAATATGCGCAATGTACAGTTACAAATATAGGAATGAGTCGGTAAGGAATGAGATATAATTAGTACTATCAGGGTCAGAATCGGTATTAAAAAATCAATGAAAAGCAATATCGTATTTTATTTGCGAATATCGCTATTAACTTTATCTCTATGGGTATAACAGTTGTGTTTATTTGATATATATCTGACAGTGTTTTATTTATCGTATTTGTATCTCTTATAACATCTATAATTTGTCTCGGTATGTATGTGTTTGGTACAGATGAGTAGTACAGATTATACCTTCCAAGGACAAAAACAAAATAGTATTTTCCAGAAAATTGTAAGCTATAAAGTCTAGGAACAATCTAATAAAACAACGGCTTTAAGTGTTGCTAATGAAACCTTTAACATTAGTTTTGTTTGGCTGTGTTCCATTGTTCTATTTGAATGATTCGTCAGAATAATACAAGATTTAATTGTTAGAAAAGATATATATTAATGAATTTGTTATAAAGACCATCAATTGTGTTCCAAAAGATAGAATACTTAATAACATAAATTATATCGTTGTTGTAAAGGACATTACTGAATACAATACTTGTTGTCTTGTGTCTTATATACGCCAACACACGTTTTCTGAAATCAACCGGTAAACAACAACACAAACTAATACAAATGCATAATGTAATCAAACGTTTGTTTGTTTGTTTGAATGTTGTTTTACCGCCACTTTCTGCAATTTTTTAGCTATATCAATTTTTATTGGGGGAGGAAGCAGGAGTACCCGGAGAAAACCCCGACCTTCGGTAGGAACACTGGCAATCCTTTCAGATGCTCATGAAAAACATTATTATTCAAAGAAACACTGACATAAAACTTAATAAATGGTCATTGGTGACATTCTTTTTATTCGCATACGTACAAATAGTATGATAGAAATAATACATTTTTGATAAGTAATTTTAATATAGTAATACGATGTAACCATAAACGCTCTGTTTCAAGTCAAATTTAAGTTTGATTAACTTATAAGTTATGTCAGCAAGTTCAATTGATACATATTTACTATACTTACATTTCTAGAGAAATCAATAATTGTGAAAACATGTTAATGATTGTTTTTACATTTTATGTTAATATATGAGCCCTGCGTCCTTAGATAAGCAGCAAATGTATAGTATGTATCTAGTATAAACCAGACACAAGGCAAATATATATATTTAAGGTTATGAATAAGTAATGGTCGTATGTCACATATTACACAAGTTTAAAATAATGTGCATTATTGTCATTTTGGCTTATTATGACAAGAACAAGTTTTATGGAAAAAACATTTCACACATAATAATTTGCAAATTATATAGTCTAAAACAATACAACTCGAAGCAATTTGTGTTAAAAAACACACGACTTAAATAAAATATAAAAAATGTATAGGCTGTCTTTTACGACAAAAATTAAACATGACCTTCTTATCAAACAGAAATGAAATATTAAAAAAGAATTTGTTTTATTTCATTGTACCTGACTAAATCCAATCGCATATAAATATTGTATTGACCTTAGGAAATTAAAGTGACAAACACGTCGGATGCAAATTTGATTTTTTGTGCATCTTTGTCAGTTATTGATATTTGTCTTTGTTTCGATGTTTCAAGTAAGCTACGTGTTTGTAGCAGTATGTTGTGCAGACCAAAATATAAAAGTGAAATTATAGATATCTCGATCGTATTCTATTTTGATATCTAAAACCATGTGGTTTTTTTTCTGTTAGCAGCTGCGAATCTAAGAAGATAATTTCAAATGTTTCCTCCTTTTAAAACTTAATTAGCACTTATTATCTACGTTTCTAAGGCATCATTTATGAAGTCTTCCTGTTTTGAGATACAAATATAAAATCTCCGTGAAGATTTTTTTAACTCATACATTATATTGTCCTATTCTTTTCATCATAATATTGTTCATTTGTGATTGTTTGCCTGCAATCTGCATTTTTGTCATCTAATCAAATCATAATTGCTTTTGCAGTCACTAGACAACCTGGCAAACCTAAGACTCCATGCGAATAGTTTTTGTATAGCTACGTGTACGTTGATTCGATCTGTTGATGAATACTAAGTAAAATTTTGATCTGTTCCTCGTGCAGTTAGTATATGACAAATACCTTCTATATAAACCGATATTGTGTACATATATTTGTCCTAACGCGCAATATACCTATTTGTAGTCGTGTATTTAAATGTAAAAAATGGCAGGAAAGCAATAATCTTTATTGATATTTATTAAACAAGCTAGGCATTAGTGTCCTGGTGTATACATGCATTCTACTTTCAATATTTGATTACTATTGAAGCAATTGTTTGCTTAATTAACGTTGTCTTTGTTTCTGTTATACTTCAAATACAGCAATGTTTTATGGGTAATTAATCACATTAATCACATTTAGTTCATAACAATATATCCAGTTGATGGATCAAATTACACATATACCAGACCCAACTGTTTATGTTTAAAAATCAATAATTCTATTCGTGCTGTAATGTAGCGACTCCCTCACAAACTTAAAATTAAGTCCTTTCGACTTTATTTAGTTTGTGAGTCGCCGGAGTTTACACATTGATAATTTCCTAAAGCCCAGTGTTTAACCCTATAATACTTATTTTAAAATGTTTCGCATTAAACATCTTCGAGCTTTATCGCTTTTCTTTAATAGTCACATATTACCTATTCCAGTTACCAATTTTCCTCTTTAATAGCTCTGCTTAATGCAATTTCAGTTTAGATTGCGACATTTATACAGTAGACAGTACTTCAAATTGAACAATTATTCTCGTTCACGGACTACTTAATGATTGTAATATTTAAAATGTCTTAAATGTAAAGTTTTGAATAATCGACATGAAGAACTTTTGGTCCACATCAGATCCTTCTTTTAATAAAAAGCGCATATTTGAATGATGCAATATACGCAAACTTAACAAAAAAACACAATGAGACAGAAGGAACAAATCTTCAACAGAGTAAATTGTGCTTTTTCTAGAAGATACCTGACCTTTAATTATTAATATGTAATATGTAAAGTAAACAAGAGATCTCTAAGCTAAAGTCCATCAGCAAAATTTTACAAAACAGGAAAACAGTCAAAAACAAATGGAACAAACTCTGTGAAAGAGTTTGCAAAATCCGCCTCGGAATAATATAGATATTCTATAAATTCACAATTCGAAATGGAAAATGAGGCTTAAAACACTCAACAACAATATTTAAATTGCAAGTTTATGTTTTTTAATTTGGTCTTGCGTTATATTTCTGTTTTGATCGACATACGATTTTCTTCATTTATGTTTTAATTCATTGTACTCAAACAAACATAAAATATTAATGTGTATAACTGCTAGCAATCTTGCAACCTTATGTACATAATTCAGCTAGCAAGCAATTATATACACGATCTTTCTTACAAAACACTTCGAAAATCAAACACAAGTATAGATACTGAATGGCGCAGTGACCACTTCGTTTTTATTATTAATGTCAATGTAACAATCTTTATATATTCGTTTCCAACCATAACAAAACCAGCATACAATATCTACAAAATATAAATGCATATATGTTAGACTTAACCTTAAATAAAAATAAAATCGTGCAAATGGTATCGTACGTAGTCACTGCCCAAACCTCGATAGCTTTAAATTCCCGTGCAAATACTTATATACCGCCTGTCAAACCGAATAACTGCCTGCACTATAATGCTGACCTTAAAATTCCTACACAGTTTACCCGCAACATTAGTCACTTGTATTACACATAAATACATTTCTTCACAAGTGAATAATCTTTTACGTATAGCAGACCAGTCATTATTCCTGATTCATATTACTACTAGTTTAATGAAAACTTATTTCTAGTTTACCCTCTGACACCCTAAAACGATAAAGGAGTGTTAGCAGAAGAAAAACTGACATAACTTATGGCACTAATACATATCTTATAATTAATATTTATTGTTACGTTTCCGGTAAGTTACCAAGCCACCATTTAGATGCATCTATTACTTTTTAATGATTTTTATTTCAGCCTGCCTTATCATCTTGTGTTACAAATACTGAGATACTAAATATTTCTGCAATTCCTGCAATACAGATGCATTAATACGCAAACTTTATTTTTGTGATTGACAAAGGTTTTTTATTCAATTACATAAAATGCATCCGACGTAAACAAAAATTTATGCTACTTTGTATTTCTATAAGACGAAACAACTACATGTATAAACAAATTAATTAAAAAACACTGGAATTCCTATCACTATTACTGTTAATATTTTTGCTCCAAGTTACACAAGTCACATTTGTTTTATTTTTAATGAGACTATAAAACAAACAGCATGTGCATAGAATTAGGTCAATATTATTAGAAGGATGACAATAACATGAAAACTGTTGTCACGTTTATATAACTTTTGTTAAGATCAAAATTGCTTGTCAGCTTCCTTAGAGAAGGGCTTTCAATTTATATAATTACAAAAAATACCGGGAATTTTATAAAAACTTTTTAAAAATATTGTAACTTTTTCAGCTTAAACACAAATATCTTGAAATAACAAACCAGCGTTCCAAAGAAGTAAAATCGAACATGAGTAACGTTTTGTAATTGTATAATAATTGAGAATAATTTCGAAAGTAATTGCTTTCATTTTCTTCTGTGATGACATATATTACAATGATCTCCATGGCATGTTTGCAAAACTTGTTTACAGAAGTTATAACAGAACAAAGGATGAAAGACAACTAAAAAACTAGTGTCAAAGTCAATAGTTTGCAAATCGTGATCCAGAATGACACAGAAAACTAAAAACATAAAAAAAACAAAGTACGAAAAATATAAAAACAATGGGTGCATAGGAGCACTTTGTACTATGTTTATAATTTTATTTTTTTACAGTTATTTGTCTAGTCTTATGTTTTTTTCTGACGAACTGAATGAAACTGAATTAAACACTTGATATTTATTTGAGTGTCAATGATCTAAATAACATGTATTCAAAGATACCATGGTTACACATGACTGTTTAAAAAATATGAATGGACATTAAAATAGTTTGGCTGCAACAGTAACATTTTAGTAAATGTACATTTCTGAACTTTGACAGCATGGCTTTTTAAATATTGATAAAATTAGATAGCTGTATTGGTTGCTGTGGCAAAGTTGTATTTGTTCTTTTCTACAGTTCTTCTAAAATTATTTTTATTGCTGAGATATAAATATTTTAAAATGTTATCTGGAATGCATCGATGTTTGCTTAAACGTTTCACAATATAGTGATTCGATGTAACCATAAACGCGTTTTTAGATTCATTTACATGCTTAATAGATATGTCAGTAAGTTGAAGCTGTTGATACATAATTGATATAGTTACCTTTTTAGAGACGTCTATTACTTTGACTAAATATTAGTGATTGTTATTGATTTAATGCTCCTATGTTAAGCCTGCGGCCACAGATGATAATCAGAAAATTTTAAGAGTGGGTAATTAGTATAAGACATACACACGGGCAATATAATATATAGAGTTCTGAAAATAATGCAGGCGAATTTTTTCAACATTGTCACAAGAGTACTGAGAATAAATATAAAATTTGGCAGTATTAAAATCTAATTCTAACAGTGTTGGTCTTAATTTGCAAACGTATGCAACTATTTGGTATTAATTATGTATTTCTGATGCTTCACAAAATTGCTGTATATTATTATATGGTTGTCACAATGCTTAGATATCTGCACATAAATTTACCTGATGTGACTTTATGGCAAGTAAGGTGTCATCTTACATAAGAAAAATAGCGAAAAATACCGACCGAACAACAATAGACGAAAGTCAAGGGACACTTACAAATCCGAATCCATATAAGTTGTGAAATGTACACTTCATACGTTAGAGCTGCTGGAATGTTGATGAACGAGAAGTTGACAATTAGAAATCACGTTAATAATTCTAATTTTACATTCGTTTACGTTTATTGTCATTTTTGATTAGTCATTAGGCCTTAAACCAGTACTTACCAAAACCGTTCATACTTTGATGAAGGACTTTTGGGGAACTACTTTTTTGTTGCTAAACGTAAACAAGTATGGCAGCCATGTGTCCTGTACGCTTCAGACAGTAAATTAAGACAGAACACTCGAATTTTGGCGATTCAAATATCTTGAGCGACGTATCGCTTAAACGGAAAGTAATTTATTATTACCATATTATAATTATGAAATCATTTGTTTTATAGAGAAATACATACAAAGAATATATTTTAACAATACACTTTGTTTTGGATTTATTGTTCTCATTGCTAAATGACGAGAAATTGCCAGATTCGAGTGTGGACGGAATGCGAGTGTAAAAGCATATATGAAGGATATTTTAAAAATTACGTTTGTTTTGTAATAACAATTATGAATCATTTTAAATAAACACAATAGACAAAACGGTTAAACTACATTCTTTTTTCTCAGTCACAAAAAAAAAACGAAATGAGCAAGATGCACGAATTCCCTTCACCCCAATTTTCACTAATAATTTCATCAAACAATCGACAACTATTGTTTTTCCTGTTCGCATTTAAGAAAGTACGTCTAGCTAGGTTTACGTTGCGTTTTAACACATATGACGTCACATATGACACAGATATGACGTCACATACGTTAGAGCTTACATATAAACCACGAGTACAATGAGGAACATTAGAAAATAGAATATTGTTTTGTATTCAGTCTTCTTTTGTTTTTAGTAAACATTTCGGCAAATCAAAAAATCTATCTGTTGTCAATACAATTTTTTTCTTCAAACCGACCACGTCTTTGTCTTCAGTTACTTGTGTATATTCCTACGCGTCACACACGTATAATGAAATTTTATGTTGAGAAAAAATTTAAATATATAAAAACAATTGTGGAAAAATTATAAGAATTAAACGCTTATTTACTGTAATTCATCGATGTATGAACGATGTCGGTTCACTCACAGACTTATTGTAAGCGATCTTCGGCCATTGATTTGTTTTTGAATGAGTCGACCTCGTTCATACATCGACGAATTACCGAAAATAAGCGTTTAATCCTATTGTCGTAGAGTCTAGTTATTAGATTTAGAGTCATTGATGAAGTGTTGTAATCGCTTATTACCAAGTATCTATATCGTCGTATTTCGTTTTTCTTGACAAATCAGCGTCTAATGAGCTCTTTACACCTGGTTTTAAGCTGCATATGAGAGATGGCCGTGTAGAGTGTCGAAAAATCAAATGTTTAATGTTGTTACATTTGGAAAGAGATCCAGACCTCAAGATGTTTATCAGGTCTTTTAAATTGTTTAATATCCACACTTCATTTATGTCGCCACTCATGGATTAAAGAAGTGTCACTTTATTTTTTGAAGTCCCGGTTTTATTGTTGTTAAAATAGTGGTCAGAAGTTGCGATAGTGAACTTAGACGATCCTGCAATGAAACGCTGTTTGTATGGAGTTTTCTGAAGTTTTGGTATCCAATACAAAAAGGGGATATCACAATTTTTGACTTTGATTATGAGACCAAATGATGTAATACTGACTTGTGATTTTCCAGAATCTCCTCTTTTACAAGCATGTTGAAAATGTAAGTGGGATTGCCAACTGAACTGTCCATGCGAAATTTATTAATTAAACACTCTATATAATGTTTTTTGCCAAAAACATTATTGTTGATATGCCTCATAGATCTTCTGAAATGACGTATTCTTAATTGAATCAATGACCTCAAACCCTTTACCAACTGGGACAAGGTATCAACTTCCTGGTATTCTTGTTTTGCCCATTTTCTGGCATCTATTGAATCAATCAATAATTTAAAGTTATAATTCCAATTAATAAATTTAGGTTTACGGTATTTTGATCCTTAAGACAAAATATTGCGGATTTTGCATTGTCAACAAGTTTAACATCTCCAGTTATCACGTGACCTTAGGGACTATACATAAATAGGGAATTGTGGCAAGAGCAGTCCGGGGGGGGGGGGGTTGACTTTGAAGTCATTGAACGAAGGATCTTGCAAAACACGTTTGTAATTGAAGAATATTGGTAGTATAGGTTAAAAAGATATAAAAGGAACGGATGTGTTTTTTAAAGTATGGGTGGAATTTTGGATGTAAAAGAAGTGTGATGCAAGATATTACCATGATTGATAGCATCTACGCCTTTGTTAGCAAACAGTAAAGAAAAAAGGAACGAAGTTCTTCAGCTTTTTGTGTGTTAACAAGATTGAACAATCTGTACTTTTCAATGTCTTAAATAATATCTACTAATCTATACAGAGTGGACGAAGGGTCTGTTACAGATGACTGGAGACATTCTTTATAAAGATAATGTAGTGTTTTTGATGGAATAGAATACACTTTTAGTGCGAATAAGATGAAGACTAAGTGGTTTTTGAACAAACGGTAGTACGCCAATTTTGAACAAAAAATCATGTAACTGAGGTGATGACCATAAGTACGTTTTCGCCTGTTATTATTATCAAAAAAGGCCATGCACATTTACACTGTTGCAACCAGGACTCGAAAGGTTACCTATATTATCTATTTTGTTATTGCACCCATATGGGATTGTAGTGCCCAATTTTCTGATCCAGCTTTCTTTTTTGTCTACTTAATAGTGTACTTATGAGGTTTTTGTTAGAGTGATGGTATATTTTTCAAGGATGGGACCTTTGAGGGCAGAATAGAGTGGTCTTGCTTATTAAAATGTTGATATACCGCAGTAAATTTGTTGGTATTAATTCCTGAACGGTGTCCACATATGCGTTTGTTGAGTCACTTTTTTGTTTCTCTATGGTAATATATAAAAAAAAATGATGAGTTAAATTACAGTCAGAATAATGCGTATTGGTACGAAAAATTCTATCGTCACACGCTGCACCTCTGTTTATGAACTATATTTATATTTATATTTTCAGTGGTCTAGACCGCAGGATATAATGCAAGCAAATAGTACCACAGTATCACAACGGAGTTCGAATCCCATAAGGGTAAATATAAAATTTGGCACGATACAAATATAATTCTTACAGCGTTGGACTTAATTTGAAGATGTATATTAGTTTACAATGAAATGTAGAGTAATGAATAATTATGTCCGTATGTGACTTATTACGCCAGTTAACAATAATGTTACATCGTTTTTGCTGTTTATCACTGACATTTTTGCCGTATTGTGAAAATAACAATATCGAGGGAAATGCACTATTTCACACATATTCATTTGAAAAACATTATAACTCGAACTAAATTGTGTCAATGAAACAAACGCTAGAATAAAATAATAGGCAAATTTATATATATTAAATATGTAAGCGCCTCAACTTCAAGGATTAACGCAAAATGTTTCTAAATAAATGACAATTACAAAATTGCAAATTTCAGCCTGTAGGCTGAAATTAATTATCCCCCTGTAAATTTTCAGGTGCACTTAAAGTCTTGATCTGCAAATATTAACTATTGCTTAATGTTACAAACTGAATTATGTGCCTTCCCTAACACCGATTATGAAGAGACTAGCTAATTATGATTGTTTGATTAGATATTATTATTTTTGTGCTCTAAAAACCCATTATTGTTCCCAAAGGAACCCTTTATTCTGCTCTAAAGCACCCGTAATTTTGCTTTAATGAACTCTTTATTGTGCTTTAATGAACTCATTATTGTGCTTTAATGAACTCTTTATTGTGCTTTAATGAACTCGTCGTTGTGCTATAACGAACCCTTTATTGTGCTCTAACCAACCCCTTAATTAGGTTCTAACGAAATCTTTATTGTGCTTTAACTAGCCTCTTATTGTGCTCTAAAGAATTTAATGTTAAATCTTATTGAACATTGGCTGCTACATTTAAAACACTGTTTTATCGGTTAATATAATTGGCACAAGGCGCTGATAAGAGAAATTTGAAATGCAAAATTGTGTTGTATTAGATATTTGTTTCAACATACATTTAACTTATATGTTGAGCAGAGTTAGTCAAGCTACAGTGTGTGAGTTTTTCAAAAATATTAAGTTGAAAAACAATTTTAACTTAATAACACACACTATTCTGGTCATTTATTTCACAAAAAATATTGAGGTTCACAATCCAAACACACAATCGATAAAAAATGTCGTTGCTCTTTAAAAAAAAAACGTTTCGATCATTAGTGCCTCAGTTTCAAATTCCAATAGTTAGCTTCTAAACTAGACCCGAAGAAAGGACCTAAGGTATGCTACAATTGACGAATGTAAAACAAAATTATCTCTTTCAACTCATGTTTCAATCTTTGTTCAATGGAAGTTCAATTTTTATGTCGGTCTTTAGTATAAAATTAATTATATTCCAGTAAAATTTCAGTGTTCACTAAAGTATTATTCTTCAAATATTAATTACAAACTTAATAATATATATATATATATATATATACTTCTACAAATTAAGCCCAACACTGTTTGAATTAGATTTTTAACACTGTCAAATTTTTGTTTACCCTCAGCGGGATTCGAACTCACACCGTTGTGACACTGTGGCACCAAATCGCCTGCACTATGTCCAGCGGTCTAGACCCCTCGACCAAATTCGCTATATATGTAGTTAATGAGTATATATATCATATTTGTTGATTGGTTTATTTCGCTTTATATAGCTTAAGATAGCTCCCCCGTTTAAGTTGTGTGTGATGGATTGCGTAGATAACAATAAAACAACCTAAACAACAGTGTCGACTACCTTGGTTATTATGCATTGGTAGAGCCAGGTCTCAAACCCTTCGTTGCTAAATGTTTTTAGTTTATCTATAATTTTGGAGCACATAGTGTATTATGTTACGAAAGCCCAGAAGGCTCATTCGAAATTCGAGATTCGAAATTCGAAATTCGAGATTCGAGATTCGAAATTCGAAATTCGAGATTCGAGATTCGAAATTCGAAATTCGAAATTCAATATAGTTATAACCAATCAGATTGCGTGTGACATAATCGTCTACCAATCAGAATAGCTTTTATATATTCGAGATTCGAGTTTCGAAATTCGAAATTCAATATTCGAAATTCGAAAATCGAGATTCGAAATTCGAAATTCAATATAGTTTTAGCCAATAAGATTGCGTGTGACATATATTTCTACCAATCAGAATTCCTTGGTTATATCGAAACTACATAAAATTTGGTTGAGTAGTTTTAAAGGATTTAAAGCAAAAACCATGATTATTGATTATTACTGAAAAGTTCAAAGAGCCATAACTACCATATAAATTTAGGAATCAACAATTCCAGATAATTGCAAAACTACATGTATGGTGTTCTAGTTACATACCAAGTTTCATAAAATTTTGTATAGTCCTGAGTAGTTTCAGAGGCTTTGTGCTGACAAGATAATTAATGGGTATTTTCAGCACATTTCTAAGTTCAAAGGGCCAGTGGCGCATCCAAAATTTCGAAAAGGGGGGCACTGACTGGCCAAGGGGGGCCACTTTGGTCATGCTTCAATGATTTCCTATACATCCAACCAAATTTTACCCTCTGGATCCACCCCTGATAGCCCCCACGAAAAATTTGAGGGCCAAAATGCCCTGGTAATATGCAAAACTACATATGGTGTACTTCCTACACACCAAGTTTTGTTGAATTCCGTTTACATGTACATTTTTGTTTCTTGATTTGTAAAATCAAGATGTTATTGTGAACTGAAAATTTGATAAAATAACAAATAAAGCTTATAAATTTGATTTTTTTAACAGCCATTCGTTGACAAATATGTCGACTGTTAAATGACCAAATAAACATTATAGCACGTAGCTACGTTTATATAAGAATTATTCTGATTGGTAGACGATTATGTTACACACAATTTGATTGGTTATAACTATATTGAATTTCGAATTTCGAATCTCGAATTTCGAATTTCGAATCTCGAATCTCGAGTTTCGAATCTCGAATCTCGAATTTCGAATCTCGAATTTCGAGTTTCGAATCTTGAATCTCGAATTTCGAATATCGAATGAGCCTTCTGGGCTTTCGTAATTATGTAGAATTTAAAAAGAATATTTTACAATGTATTTCTCTAATCCCTCACAACACAGTCGCGTACTTTAAAAGCAAGTTTATGTAGGTCGTTTGAAATAGTATTAGTTAAACAAGTAATCTTGAGGATATTTGGCGTTTTTTAAAAACATTCAATTTACAGAAAAGTGTTTTTTTAGATAAGCAAAACACAGAAAAACATAATTGTCGTTTGACGTTATTCTATTTTGTCGCGAAAAATAGTTTTACATTTCTATATGTTTTTTTTGTTTTTATTGTGACATACTAACAGAAATTCTATTCTAAATGAGATAAAAGGAGCTTATTTGTTTAAAATAAGTTTGAAAGAAATAAGGAAATACCACTCAAATTGTCTAACAGAATTGTCTTTATGTACATTTGCGTTTCAATCCAGTTTACCATGACAATTTGAATACACAAATTGTTTACATAAAATACGGATAACTAAGATTTACTAACTTAGACAGCTATTAACAATAAATCATTGTTTTATAATATTTATCTGGACCTTTTCTTTCTCATTTGATATTTGCTGCCGTGTTAAATTCTCAAACCAATACCTGAAGAAAACATATGGCGCTTAAAGTCATGTTTCAAATCCAAAGTTCATCCTAACATTTGTTATGAGAGTCACAAAATAGATGTCATATGATGGACTTAGGTGTCTGTTGCTAAGAACAAAATGTCAATTACAGTCATGAAAATTATTTATTTCAGTTAAGAAACTGTTCCAGAGTCAAAACATATGGTTGTTAAGGACTTTTATGGGCGTTGCTAGGGACAAAACGCCTGATTATGAAATGACAAATTTCAGTTAGGTAAATCGTCCTGATTCTTGAAGTATATGATAACTAAGGACTTTTATAACTATTATTGTGTTGCTTAGGCATGACCTTGACCCATGACCTTTGACCTTAGGGTTTTAATTGAAGCTCTTTCCTTACTGATCGCTTTACACCTATATGTTTAATCTGTTAGCTCTAACCGTTTTAAGTTTTAAGACAAGAGCGTGTTTCCCCTGTAGTAGGAAAGACCTTAATTACAATAAAATAAAAATTCCACCTTTTTCACTGTTAATAACGTACAATACATGGAACATTCAACTCTCATTTGAAATATTGAAGTCGCGACATTGACAGAGTTGCTTCATACATTTGTGAAACAAAAATACAAATTCATTATTATCGTCAGACATTTACTTCATGGATACAAAAACATAATGAAAGACATTCTTCTATACACAATCCCAGTTGACAAATATCACTTCACGATTGCTTGGTTGATACTTTCAGCGAACAGTATTTTGACTACCGCGCATATTAAGGACGTGACCACGCTTACAACAGTATGCTATCAGGGAAATGAAAATAAGCAATGCAAGCAAACTTGAAATTTAACTGTGGTATGGAGAGTTCAGAAAGGATACAAAATATAGCATTTTGAAGAACTGCAATTGAGCTTCTTTTACCGAGATAAACAAATTGTAAACCTACAAAAGCCCATCTTTGTTTAAAACTGATATCTCATAAACTCGAAATCCCGCTATGTTCAAAACATTTTGCTATTAAATGTAAAATAAACAGTAACAATACGTTAGAAGTACAAGAATCTTACTAACACACTATCACAATTGTGGACTGAATGTTGTTACGTTATATCAAAGTTTTGACGATATATATATATATAAATAATTTTTCAAGGCTGGCAGTGATGTGATTAATTTAATAGTACATGTTAGCAGTGTTCATTGATTCACATAATTAAAACCATCTAGCTTAATGAACACAGCCTCTATATCATTGCACGTTAAGACATGGACTTTAATCCATAGAAACAAAAGGGTGTTTATAAAAGTAGTAATATCAGAATACCTACAATTTAAGACATCAAATAGGGTTCAGCTTAATTTAATGTTAGTGGTCTTGAACTATCATTAAACTCCAGATAGGACTAGAACATGAAATGCTGGCGGCGAAGTGTTGTTAAAATAAATAAGCAGTTCACAATTGAAGAGTAAAAGTTATTTTATTTCGGAAATAATCTGGATTTTATTGGTCAGATGAATCTGCAGATTTTAGAGTGTGTGTGGTATCTTCATATTAAATAACATCAATAACAACCTAAACATAACATAAGTTCAATGAAGAAAGAAAAAAATAGGTATAAATAATTGGGAATTGCGATTGCAATTGGATTGCCATCGTTAAAGTGGCATCTTATATTAAAGAACTGTGTCGAATTCTTCCTTCTTCAGAGTACTCCTTGTGTGCACATTAAGAGGCTGAATGATTGTATAAAGTCCAGAAAAGAAACTGCTTTTAATCTCTTGAAACACATGACTAAAAAACAACTTAACTTCATTGTTAGGGATTAGATAAACTAAACAATGAAAGATATTTACTGCATCAGCAACAAGATTGAAGTGCTAAATCAGTCTTGTTGAAGTTACAATTTGCCATTCTTTTTAAAATCTAGAAAAACACCCTTGAATATACAAGGAGAGTGGCATTGTCAAAACACGTTTGACTGACAACTAACCAACTTAAAGGCATACCCTTTCTGCAACTGATACCACATTGAAGGTATGAGGGTGGAAACTTGAGAATCGGCGCCGAGTTCAATTACAAATAGAGAAATGAGTCTGCAAGAGATGAGGTGCAATTAACACGTAAGTATCTAACTCAACCACATTGGTAGCCAAGCTGTGGTGCAACTTTTCACTTCACTTTAACTATCCAGGAATTCAGAACTCCTACTATGTTATAAATTATAAGTAATAAGGGCTAGTGTTGCAATTAACTGTAAGCCTGTCCTTTCCAATGGAATTGGGGTTATGGTAGCTTATCAAAATTCTCTACCGTAATATATTTATGCACTAATTTAGTAAATGTAACACATATCGAGCTTGAGTTAAGAATGCAACAAATTTTAAAAATATAAAAAGCGTACTTCCAAGTTTACGTTGCTTCCTACGTATCTTACGAATGACACTCATTGCTATACAAAATCATAAATTAGGTTTTGAACGTCATTTTAGTGTTCTTTAACCAAAAGGTTAAGTAGACTACGAAAATAACATTGAGGTAAGAAAGTATTCAGGTTCATATTACACAATCAATTGAAAGCAATATCGTATTCCATTCGCGTGTATCGCTATTAATTTTACTTTTATGGGTATAGATATTTGTGTTTAATTGATTAATATCGAACAGAGTTATATTTATCGTATTTGTATCTCTTTAATAACAATAACATTTGGAATTTGTCAGTTTCGGTAATTATTTTGTTACAGTTGAGGAGACAATTATACCTATCAAGGACGAAAACAAAATAATATTTTCCAGAAAATTGGATAGTATACAGTCTTATTACGTTTAAGAACAATCTAATAAAACAATGGCTTTAAGTTTTGTTGATGAAACCTTTCATATTAATTTTGTGTGACTGTCTTCCATCATTCTATTTGTATCATTCGTCAAAATAATACAGGAGTTATTAGTTATAAAAGACATATAATAATAATAAATTTTTGATAAAGGCCATCAATTGTGTTTCAAAAGATTTAATACTTAATAATTATAGATTATTACATGGTCATTTCCATATTGGCCCTGGTATCAGCCGAGATTCCCATATCGGCCGAGAGAGCTTTAGCCCGAGGCTGCTACTACGGCCAATATAGAAATGACAATACAGTTTTATATCTATCACATACTTGATTATATGTCTCTTATATATGTTCTCAAGGGCTTATATCGATATTCACCCTGATAGCTTATAACTGACACCGACTTCCTGGCTTTTTACATGGAGAGATGTACATATATTTATACTAAATATGTGATGATACAAATTATTTCGTTGTTGTCAAGAACGTTACGGAATAACAATATTACTTGTTGTCTTGGATCAGTTATATACACACACATTCTGAAATTAAAACTATAAACACGACAAAAACTAATACAAATGCATAATGTATTCAAAGTTTATGCAAAGTTTATAAAAAGAACAAAACAGAATGAATAATACATGGTCATTGCTGACATTTTTTATTCCAAAACATATAATTGAAAGTAAATATTTTTGATAGGTTTTACAGTATAGTTCTACGATCTAACTACATGTATAAAAGCGCTGTTTTACGTCAAATTTTAGTCAAATCAAGTCTGACAATTGATTTGCTTTATAGTTATGTCTGGAAGTTGTAGCAATTACGTACTTTTTAAGAGACGTCAATTACTCTGACTGAATGTTCCTTTCCTTATTGTTCCTACGTGAAGCCAGCGGCCGTAGAAGACAATCACAAAATTTTAATAGTTGGTCATCTCGTGTAGTATTAACCAGGCACAGGGCCAATATATAAAAATCAAGTCAATATTTATACAATGCAAGGTAAGGTATTGAATAAATTATTGTATTATGTCGTTACTACACAGGTTAAAAATCATGTGAGAGCGTTTATATTGTTTATCATTGACATTTTTGCCGTATTATGAAAAGGACAAGATAGAAGGAAATGCAATATTTCACTGCATCTTTCTCAATGATTAATATTTCTGGTTGTTTCGTTGTTTCAAGTTTCGAGTAATCCACGTGTTTGTAGTAGTATTTCAAGCAGACCAAATTATGAAAGTGAAATCATGTGTTTTGCTATTAACAGCTGCAAATCCAGGAAGATAATTTCAAATGTTTCCTTTTAAAACTAATTACCTCGTAGTATTAACGTTTCTAATGCCTCACCTATGAAGTCTTCCTTTTGTGATATTTCTGTATATTATCTTTGTGAAAAAATTTTCAAATCATCGCGAAATATATGATTTTGTCTCTACATTTTATTATATCGTGTGCTATTCTTTTGTATCATAATATGCTTCCTTGATTTTTTGCATGTAATCTGTTTTCTTGTAATCAAATCATTATAGCTTTTGCAGTAACTCGACATCCTGCAAACCTAAGACTCTAAGATACTTGTGCGTATTGGGTGTTGATGAATCCTAATTATAAATCTTATCTGATCCTCTGCAGTTATATATCATGACTTCTATATAAGCCGATATTGTGTCCATATATGAGTCACAACACGCAAAATACCTTATTTGTAGTCGTGTGTTTTTATATAAAAATAGCATCAACGCAATTGATATTCATTAAAATAATCAGGCGTTAGTGTCATCATTTATACATGCATTGTACTTTCGATATAAGATTTTTTTTCAAATAATTGTTTGCTTGATAAAATGTTGTTTCGGTTATACAGCAATGTTTTATGGGTTATTAATCACATTTATTTCATAAAGATATCTCCAGTTGATGGATCAATTTACACTAATATAACAGACCCCTTTGTGCTTAAAGATGAAGGTCAATATTTATTTTAGAATGTTTTGTGTTGGATAACTTCGCGTTTTACCGCTATTCTTTAAGATTAACATATCAAATATTACAGTTAACCAATTTTCGTCTTTTTACCCAATGTAATTTGATTTTAGATAGCGCCATTTATACATTAGACATGTACTTCAAATTGAACAATTAAAGATTGCAGTCATTCCCATTTTATTTCGTTGTCGATCACGGACGTACCTAATAACTATAATATTGTAAAATGTTGCACTAAATGTAAAGTATAACATAAAACAACTTGTTGCAATAATAAATATATATATCATATTAAATATTTATTATTACGTTTCCAGTATGTTGCCACGACACTATGTAGATGTATTATTTGTAATTGATTTTAACATTTTGTATTATTAATATGGAGATACAACATATTTTTACAACTTCAGCAAGAATGATGCATTCATACGCAAGCTTTATACTTGCAATTAACAAAATTTAAGAATTAATTTCACATAACGCATCCAACGTAAATTTTAAGTCTTTTTTCTATTAGAAAAATATCTACGAAAAAATAATTAAAACCAAAAACCGTGTATGATTATGATTGATTATGTTAAATATTTTAGTAACACGTTACACAAGTCAAATTTGTTTTTAATAAGAATATCAATACAAAACATCGTATGTGGGAATTTAGATTTAGATTATTACCAAGATTGAAAATACGTAAAGACTGTTGTCACTTTTATATTATTTTTTAATGATCAAAATTGCTTATTTGCTTCCTTAGAAAGGACATTAAATAATTATAATTACAAAAACAACCGGTTATTATTTTAAATTGAACATAAATATACTGAAATAACAAAAAAGCATTCTGACGAACGTGTTTCTATTGTAAAATCGCACGTACTTTTGAACATTGTGTTAATGTATTGCTACCATAATTAAAAATAATATCAAAACTATATGCTTTCATTTTCTACTATGATGACATGTAAGGCGTGGTATATTACAATACAAAGCAAGACAACAGACCAAACGACAAGAGCCATAAATCAATGGTTTGCATATCTAGATTCAGAATAAAGCCAATACAACACGAAGCAAAAACTAAAAACATAAAAAACAAAAAGCAAGAAGCAAGAACCACATAAAAATAATTGGTGCACATGTGCACTTTATACTCTAATTATCATTTAAAAGTTCTATTCATGCTGTAATTTATTTATATTAAGTGCTTTGATTGGATAAAAACACTTCAATGGCGTCTTCAAAGATAGTTTATAATCGATATTTCCTCTTAACAGACTACGTTCAGTATCCAGTGTAAACAAGATAGCCTCCTTCTAGCGTATCGTCAGGGAGAGGGGACTTGTCTGTGAGTGAGTCGCCGGAGTTTACACATTGATAATTTCCTAAAACCCAGTGTTGAATCCTATAATAATCTTGACATTTCATCTAATCTTCTTTACTGACGAAATCAATGGAACTGAATTAAATACTTGATATTTATTTGATTGCAAATGATTTAAATAACATATATTTAAAAAAAGCATGGTTATTGAAGACAGTTTAAGAAATATTAATGAACATTAAAATAGTTTGGCTGCAGCAGTAACATTTTAGTAATTATACATACCACTGAACTTTGACAGCTTGTTGAAATTAATAAAATTATATAGATGTGCTGATTGCTGTGGTCAAGTTGTATTTTCTTCCTCTACGTTTTTTGAAAAACTATTTTGTGCTGTTGAGATACTTATATAAATATATCAAATTGTTACCTGGGATGTCTTAATTTTGCTTAAACGGTAAAAGGGAAAGTTTATATTGTTATATGCTTTTAAATATAATAATGCGATGTAACCTTTCAAGTCAAATTTTAGGTTTGACTACCTTGCGTAATAGTTATGTCAGCAAGTTGAAGCAATGGATACTCACTTATTGAGAGACGACTAGACATCTTTCACTCTGACTAAATGTTAATGAATGTTTCTTGTTCATATTCCTACGTTAAGCCTGCGGCAATAGTTGATAATCAGGCAATTTTGAGAGTAGGTAGTTAGTATAACTAAGGCACAAGGCCAATTTATATATACAAGAACAAGGAGATAGAAGGAAATTAAACATTTCACACATATTCATTTGACAATTTATAATATCCAAAACATTACAACTCAAACTAATTTGTGTTGATCAAATATACACATGACTAAAATAAAATTCAAACTTTTATGTATTTTTATGACAACCACAACCTTGAACATGACATTCTTCAACACAACGAAATGCATCATTAGAAAGATTTCTAGTTTTATGTGTTTGAACATGACTAAATCAATTCGTTAATTGAAATTTTTACTGAATTTAGGAAATCAAATTGACTGACACGTCGGGTGCAAAATATTGAGCATGAATATCTACAAGTCCCGCTATAAAATGTTTACGGTTTTTGATCATTTCTCCTTTTAAAATTTCTTTTTGTATCTTTCTTAATTATTGATATTTGTCATTTTTACGAGTAAGAGATGTCTTTGTAATAATATTTAGAGCAGATTAACCTTTAAAAAATAGATGTCTAGTTTGTAATTTATAGAATCTATTTGACCTCTACAAGAGTTTTTTTTCTATAAACAACTGCAAAATAGGAAGATAATTTTAAATATATACTTTCCAAACTTAATTAGTTAGTATCTGCGTTTCGAAGGACTCACTTATGAAATCTTCCTATTTTTTTGATAATTCTTTTGATCTCCCTATAAAAAATGTTATGTTGTCTCTACATTTCATTATATTGTGTGTTATTTTTGTATCATAATATGCTTCTCTTATTATTTAACTGTATTTGCATTTATTTATGTAGTTAGATTATGATTATGATTATGTTTTTTGTTGGATATCTCCATGTTTTACCGACATTATTTTAATAGTGACATATGACATATTCCAGTTAACTAATTTGTTTTCTTTAGTATTTCTGATCAATGCCATTTTTTTGAGATTAAGACATTTATACCGTAGACTAGTAAATGGAGCAATTAAAGACTCCAATAATTCACATTGTATTTGTCATACTTGATGATTGTAATATTTTAAAATGTTTTCTTAAATGTAACATTTTATATAATCGATATTAGGAACTTTTAGTCCAGATAAGATTTTGTTTTAATATTAAGCGAACATTTGGATAATGGGGTATACTAATGTTCATAATCCACATAGACAATCAGTTATACATGTTTTAGCAGTTAATATTTCTAAGAATCATTACACAGGTAACTCAGCGTGGCATGTTTGTTTTCCTTCGGTGTTCTCATATTGAATATGATACCCTATCGCTAAAAATAAACAATGAGACATAAAGGACAAATCTTCAACGCAGTAAATTGTGTCTATGAGATATTTTGCCTCGGTTTAGGGATGAAAGAAATTGTACTCTCTGACTTTTTCATATTAATTGTGTATTAGTCAATATCTGCTTATTACATGCAATATGTGATATGAAAGATAAACAGAATAGCAAAAAACTCCATGAACAAAAATTTACAAAGCCGAACAACAGTGCAAAACATATGGTACGAACTCTCTAAAGGGATAGTATATAATATTTTAGGAAATGAGGTTAAAACACCAAAACACCATTTAACTGGATACTTTGTTCTTTTAATGTGTTTTGGATTATTCTTATGATATTTCTTAAGATGTAAATCACTCATTACTCATGACCTATAGCAGACTCATTGACCCTTGTTCATATTACCTCTAGTATAAACAAGAGATTTTTCTTAAATTGTTAAATGGGCAATACAAACTGATTTCCGTGTTACTTCTTGACATACCGCAGATAAAGAACATCACAGGAAACTTAAAGAGATATGGAAGTTTTACCAGAAAAAAACACTTAAACAACGTTTCTCTAATTTTTGCATTAAATTCAAACCACCTGATCTCGTCACTAGTAACAATGTGGTTCTGAGCAGTTGATAGGTCAACATATATAATAACGTCATAATAAGAACTACTGGCGTATGTCATAAACAAAACACGTTCCATTTATCGCGTATTCTAGTCATGATTTAAAAATGGGGTTGGGAGAATTTGTACTTCGTTTCGCAAACTAACATCTTTTTTAAAATTAGAAATACATAATCTTACATTTGCACTCTTGAACTATTGTAGCATAATTTATAGCCTAGAACTTGATTCTTAACATCGGTGATGGTTAGCGCTGCTTGTGAAGTTTTAATTCCCGAGGTTAGTCCGATCGGGCATCAACACTTTTGTGTTGAAGAACACATCAAAGCTATGAAATTGTCTGTGTAAATTTCAAAATTGTCAAAACCATAAGGTTTTTCTTACCCCAAGGTATTGGTTAATCTTAGTCATAATTTGGTTTCCAGTTTGGCATATTTAGGTTTTATTGTTTAAATGATCTTTATATTCATATAGTGTTTGCCAATTTCAATATTTGGGGTAGAGCGCTTCTTATGAGTTTTGAATAGACGAAACGCGCGTCAGGCGGAGCAAATTTATTGCCTAGAACTGTGTTGTATTTTTAATTTTTTTAATAGTTTAATTATGGAAATTTAAGTGCTCGCCAAGACTCGGACTTAAAATTCCATGACGTAACTTTATCGATTAGAGAAATCCGATAATCCACTCGTATCAATGTAAGATCCTATATGTTGCACTAATACATATCTCATATTAAATATTTATCATTACGTTTCCGGTAAGTTCCCAAAACACTATTTATATGCATATATTACTTTTAAATAATTTTTATTTGATTTTGGTTTTATTTCTAACATTTTGAATTAGTTATATTTAGATTTTACACATTTCTGCAATACTGAGGCATTCATATGTAAACTTTTTTCTTGAAATTGAGAAAACTATTTTTATGTCCAGAAACCAGTAAAAATCAGATTATTTGAACGATCAAGACCACTTTTGTAGTATTCTAATAGAGTAAGATCATTATAGCCACTACAAAATGATAAATTATTTCCCCTACCCAATACTCCATTGTCAGTGGAGTCAAAAGTTTGCTAGCTATTTCCCTGAAAGGAAAGAAACACAAAATTAAATCGAATCCGTTCTAGAGGACACGAAATAAGCCTCCATTTTAATTAGTTCGTGTTACTCTTTTTGATGTTTGTTTCTAATAATCGTTTCTGTGGTTTCCAGTTTATATTCTTCTTATCAGGTGTTTTCCCTTCCATAATAATTTAAAATATTTTATCACCTCTTGGTATTGTACTGTTATCTAAATAAATTAAATTGACAATAGTGTACATGTTAAATTAATACACGTTTATAATTGTGTATAATATCAAAGCAAGGTATGAATTAGGTATAAATTAACAGGTTGTAACAGATTTATGTTCGAAATGGATTTTTCTACTTGTCATTTACCTTTAACAACCACCATTCCTGCACTGAGTTTTTAATTGTTATGACAAAAACCAATGGCGTATAATGTCAAGTTGTTTACAACATCTGCGCCTTGCCAACATTGAATCACATTGATATTGTCCGATCGCTTGTTTGTACTAGCTGAATTTAATGCTTTTCAATTTATCGAACAAATATGACGACAAAATAAATTACACATTTTAACAGACCATTGAAGAAATCCGTTCTCTGCGGGCTGTCACAGTAATTGAAAACTAACGCGATAATTGAAATTTGAATTTGTACTTTGCCTGAATGTTCCAACTAAATTTTATGTCAATCTGCTTTTCATTGAGAAATAAAAAGAAAACAATTTTACACACAGTTAATTTAGAGTATTGCACCTAAGAATAAGTTCAATAGACACGTCGCAGACTTTTGCAAACGATTTAATATATGAAATACAAAACAAAACGTTACGCATATTATTGATGATGTAAAATTTATATTGCTGGTCAGGTTTATTTTCACTTTGATTTATAGTAGTGTTTATTTGTTTTCGTCCTAAATATATATGGCTTAAATATATAAGTATGTAACAAATGAAACATATGTGTCGAGTATATTTAAATAAACACTGCTTATCATGCAATCAAAATTTCGCATTCTATATAGGGTGTAATTATAAAACCCCACACTTTTATATGTATTGGTCTATTGAGAACTGTGTCTAAGTATAGAAACGCAGAACGACATATTGATAATGGATGGCATGATATTTTATTTCACATCACCGTATGGGAATTTGTTCGTTAAACACTCGAACAATTTTCAATTGTATCTTCTACAAACACTGAGTTCCTGAAAAAAATTGAGTCATTCACCTGAACAGCTTTTTCAGATTTTGTGGTCTCTTTTCTTTTTATTCCCCCATAATTAAATCTGTTGTGTTTTCCAAATTTACTCGATGTTGCGATGTTTCTACTTTCCTCTTTAATCACATGGTTAGCAATAATTGTGGTAGTGTCATAGTAATTATTTCCTCTTCTTACAAATTTTATTTGGCATTTAAGTTTCAAACATCTGTTTTTATCGGATTTTCTTGATCTAGACCTACTTTCCTTATTTCTTCTACTCTCAGTCGATAACGGACAAAATGATCTAATGTGTCTTAGACGAAACGTAAAAATACCATATAGCACAGGATTGATAGCAGAGTGCATCATCAGTATAATTTCAGAAATGTCTAAGGCTTTACTCAACTGAATTGAATAATTACTATATATCCTTATAAGTGAAACGGTGAAGTAAGGCGTTAAAGAAAAGAGGAATCCTACAATGACTGTAAGTGTCATTGTGACCACACGTTGTTTTGGTCTTGACACAAGAGAGCGCTGTATCGATAAGCCGCGTGAGGAAGACGATGAAATGTTTTTATGAGATCCAACCCTACTCCAAATTACTTGTGCTATTCTATAATAACAATATGACATTATTATTGCAGGAATCAGAAGAGTGTATAATGTAAGAAATGTGAAATAAACTTTTCGCTGCCATGGTGCACTATAACCTTTACTTAAACACATTCTTTTCACCTCTGATGTATTTCCAATTCTTTGTTCGACATGTATAAATATTGATAACTGCGGTAAAGCAAAGCAAAATGCCATTATCCATGCTACGGCAACTTTTTTCCATATTTTAGGTCTACTCGCAAGAGACTGCATTGGTCGAACAATAACTTGATATCGGTCTACGCTCATTCCGGTTAAGAGAAACGTAGAACTTGCCAAGGTTACAACTTGAAGGTAAACACTAATTTTACACATGAATGGACCTAATACCCATTCTCCAAAAGCAACAAACAAAATCTCAGTTGTCATGGTAATTGCAGCGATAGCCAAGTCGCCAATAGCAAGATTGACAATGAATATATTTACACGCTTAATTCTTCGACTTTTCTTGTGAACGATCAGAATAATGAGAAATATATTACCAATTAATGTAAAGATCATGACTGTAAATACTGTCGATACTCTAGTTATTATCTCTGGTGTCCAAACTGACCCATCACCTTCGTTCATTGTTTCATTTACTTTATTCCAATCATCGGTTGACATGTTTAGATTGTAGTCAAATGAATCCATTTTATTTGTAAGCAGATCCGTCAAATTCATGATGATAAGAGAAACGGATCTTTGGTGTTTGCAGGTTCAAAAACCTTTAAACTACTTTTTTTATTTAGGCGAAAAACTACAGATTGTACCTGAAATAGAAAAAACGAAATCTGTTAATGGGTTTATGATAAAATCTTTCTTGTATAATATGGCACATGTAAGGGAGCACATTTCGTAAATCAGTTTAAAGATAGAGAGAGATAAGGTACACGTGATCTTTTAATTTTGGCAGAATAAAAATGAAATGTACTACATATTCATCTGCAATTAATCGTCATGTGCTTTGCTATTCAGGTGTTTACGTTGCATGTGGTACAAACGAAATGCCTTAATCACGCATAACAATACATCAAAAATAATCATCGTACCCACATTTCTTTTATCAATTAAATTCTTCAGTTAAATGTCAAAACTTCATGGAAGATACTTTTGAATTTATTTGTTCATGTGGACTTGTTCTGATCACTCACAATACTTTGCTCTCAGACTATTAAACATCAAGACAGATTATTTCCATGCCTTATAGTTTGGTTCCCTTGCTTCTGTCACTCATAGATGTTACCTATTACGTGGTTGACCCCTTCACAGATAGGACATCTTATACAGTAGAATTACAACTTCTTTCAAAAATGTTTACGATATATTAAGTAGCGTCAAAGTAAAACACATTAGTTATTTGTAATGCTAAATACATTATATATTCCTTGTCTTATATTGTAATTGTGTATGAAAGCCGTCAGTGGTTTCTTTGTGTTTTTTTACAAAAAAATGATTACTTTTCTGTTTTATACATTTTGGTTTTGTATTAGTCGTTCAAAAACATAAAAGGTTATGTTAAAAAAACAAAAACACACAGAACAAGGCATTCTATTTTTGTACGTAACAGTTACTTTATCTGCAGCACAAAATTAGAAACACCATCCTTTTTTCCTTCAGTCGTGTCACGTTTAATTAAATATAAATGATTTCATCAGCTTATTATCCACTATTATCCATTTTTCTAATTCTAAAATCATAGAGTATTTACCTAATGCAAACTTTTTTCCTTAATGAACGTTATAATAAATTGAATTTCCTGATCGTTATTAATTAGATTTTGCCCTAGTCTATGCTTGTAGCCAGGAGCACTACTGTATATAAGATACACACGGCTGCATCTAATTACACCAACGCGGTTGTTGACATCGTTGTCAAATACGCAATACTTTTTGTTTGGAATGAACAAACACTTACTCTTTCTACAAGCAAATCTCACTAAATAATTCTAATCTAATATGTTTCCAACACTAGTAAAGCCTTTCAGTTTCATTTTCTTAAGTTATTTTTCATTCAACTTAAAGTGAATAAACGCAGAATAACATGTGATTTTAAATATTTTTTGTCTTCCCATGTCTAGAAGTTGCATGACTTAAACAATGCACGAAGAGTTAAATTCTTTTTTGAGGAAATAACACCGAATCATTGTTTTACTTTTTTTTCATTGAGTTTTTTTGTTAGATATTTTATTCAGATTGTAAGTCCGTGTTCATCCAAAAGATTAATTTGTTTGTAGGACGGATTTTTAAGCCGGTTATTGACATACGTTACAAGTGTGCTCGTGTTCTTGTTGATGTGTTGTTGTACTCTCATAAAGCTTAGTTCCTTACGTTAGATTGGCGAAAAACGAAAACGCATACGTAAGACCAGAGCTATTATTTATCAGTTTGCTTCATAGATGATGTCTTCTGACTTATCAACTTTAAATCATCTATGTTAGAAGCTTGAAACTGAAGATAAGTCTGATACAGTTAAATAGGCCCATTACTTATACATTCTTAAAATAAAATGAATACATAACTATGTCTAATTAAGGCATCGTCTGAAACATCTGAGGCCACACTTTTTATTTGGTTACTTACTTGTACTTTAATATATTTATTTATTCTTTTAACCCCCTTTCACTTTGTCCTTTAACGTAAAATTTCTTCTCTTATTAAGAAGTACGCGTGCAATAATTCAAAAACTGACAAAACAATTAAAATACCGGTGATTTAAAGTCGAAACGTAAAACACAATGTTACCGCGGCTCTAAACGGCCATTTTTAATGTGCCCAATACAATTTCCTTTGATTTTGTTAGACGGACCACGCATGTTTACTAAACTAAACTATAGTGTCTTCACAAAAACACAACATTATCAAGTCCTGAGAAGTGTGTGTAATCAGTTGAGAAATAAATTCAAACTGGACTGGTCAAAAGACAGCCATGTAATCACGAACACATTTCATAAGCATTACATGTATAGACATATAATATCAGCTAAATTGTGACTAACAATTAGAAGTTTAAGTACCAACTTTCATGAAGGGTGTTGAGATGTAAAGAAACAGTGGTACAAAATTCATCAAAAACTGAACTTGAACAAAGGCTTTTGTTAAAAGCAAGAATCAATCTCAACAAAACAGCAACATCTCGAAAACAGCCTAAAACATGAAATTGTGTTGTTTAAAACTTTATTTGACAGGAAACCGGCGTAAACAAAAGGACACAAATCTAAAAAGGGAACAGTTAGAAATTGTAAAACTAGATTAAACAGCACCAATAAGTTAACCATCGGTAGCCAAATATGATGCCCATTTGAAACAAGCTTTCCAACCGAGAACAATATTAAATTGTTGGTCTTCTGCATATCTACACATTACAAATTGAAACGTTCTACGATGAGTGGTTAAATTAGAAAGCCCTAAAAAACATGCAGCTAATTTTATTTGTCAACAAATAAATACTAGCTTTAAAGATATCGTATACTAGGAACACAATACACTGCAGATAGACTGAAATAAATAAGTGTCAGAACGAACAATACATCTCTTTACCAAATAACTTTAAGGTTTCCTACGTAGAATTTGAAACGACACAGTTAAGTAGTTTGTTGTGTTGTGAACCTACATGATTGTATTCAATACGTCAACAATAAAATAAAAGATTTAAGAAACAACTATTTTCTTTGAAACAATTGTACATTAAACTGGTATTCGGTGTCGTTGTGCTTCGTCCTTTAGATGGTTCCTACATTAAGTATTGAAATTTTGCGGAAGCAAAAGCATGCAACGCTGCTCTGAATGCGTGTTTCGCGACTGACGTCCGTTTCATGAGGCAATGTTATTTTCCCATTTATTTCCACATCAATTCTCATATTTATAAGTTTGTTCGTAAATGGCAAATTGTAAATATCTAAACTATAATCGTAATTACAGAATACTTAAATAAAGTAACCGTTCTACGAAGGTATGTGATATTATAAGGCTGATGTATCTCATTGAGGCGCTGATAAAATTTGCGGATTTTTTTTATATTATCCATGTGATGCACGTATTAAACAAGCTGAATCCAATAATCGTGATCAAGATCAGTGACAATCAATCAGTAAAGTTAATGTTCAAATTCCATACAAGATGCTACTTTATTATAAGAAATTGATTAAAACATCGATGTATGCATTAGCAAAAGTCATTGATTTGATTAACATCCGGGAAATAATCTGCTTTAATGTGAAATATATTTACATATTTGTGGTAAAAATTTCAATCTTTTTTATATTAATAAGGACATTCACAATAAGTCAAAACTTTTACAAGATGTGCAATAGTATACATGTGAACCTAATCTAGTAACAATTAATAATGAGTTAGTAATTTTTGTGCAAGTCAATTTATATAATTTTGTCATGAGACATTTAAAACAAATATACTACACCGATTTTAGTTTTCACTTTGGTTATATCCAGTTGAATTCGGTTCGAACCAATTAAAGAAATTTCATTTAGGGCAAAAAAGTTGGGAAATGTAGATTCTGAAGTATGGAAACGGAAGCCGATTATTTTCATGAAACCACGTTAAGTTCTTATAGAGAACTGTATATTTATTCTACAGGATATACTGTGTGATAAAGGCAGTTGTTACAAGTGGTTGCCGAATGTTGATAAATAGTACCTCCTGGATGGATTAGAGACGATTCCGGTAGTACTGCTGTAACGCTTGTTATAATGTCTTCAAATAATAATAATTTAAAATCAAATACAAAATTACAAAACAAACTTTTACATCTATATCAAGCTGCGTTTGATAAAAAATCCTTATCTTATTCCTCTTTGCCCTGCAAGTACCCACTCTAGTTGAAGAGTAGAAAACTTGTTGGCAGACCATAGTGAATACCATGTTTGGAGAACTTAAACTTTACCTATAACGATTGTACAAATTATTCAAAAGAGTATCTTAATACTCAATACGCCACATAAATTTGCTTGCTGATAGTCTCCTTTTCGTGTCGTTTGACAATATCCTTTGTGTTTGGTATTTTGTTGTAACTTTCAATCATTAATCTTTCAAATACCATTATTTTATTGATACATAGTTATCATTCAATACTCAGTGATAGTAATGTGTTGATTTCTGGATAAACATATTACTCAAAAGTGGGGTACAACACCAAACATTTTTCATCAACTCACTACAGAAATGGACACAAGAAGTTTGGCAAAGTTTGACCCACCATTTCTTTTCAAATGCCTGTATCAAATCAGAACTACGATTGTAGTTGCTTGTTTGTCAGTGATGTTTGGTTCTAGTGTTTGTCGGCTTCTAGGACTTTAGGTGTGGTTCTCATTTCGACAATTACCTTTGTGTTTATTTTTTTTTTATTTCTTTCAATCATTCATCTTTCAAATATTATTTTTAAACTTAGATTTTTAATGTGATAAATATTTGTAAGTTCCCATTTACGTAATAATTTAATTGACATATAAAAAAACATGTATGTGCAAGAAAGCTTGTTGATAGAAAAAAACATTTTCGTATTATGCATGTATACATGTATGTGAACCAGTTATTGCTTTTTTTCACACGTTGTCTATTAATGTTCTCTGTAGGTGAAAAAAGTACCTAATTGGACCCCTAGAATAGTAATTATACTCTAATATACACCGACAAACATTACATTACACATGTTTTTTTAATTCTTGCAATGAAAAGTGCTGAATATCGCCTTGGTTTCTATAGTGGTGAGTATAAGTTATCGCCACTAATTTTCCCACACATACACAAATTCTGAACGACAATGATCGTAGTTAGTTACTTTGTTAAAATTTAAAGTCATTATCTATCACTTCTCGCGTAAAGTTTTTGTTGTTACCCGAAATATTTATTCTTTTACTAATCTAGAAATCAAATGTTTACATAAACTCTTTTCTTCGGCAAAGTAGAAGTAAAATGAACATAAAAGTGGAATTGTATTGCTCTATTTTTGTTATTTCATGTCATTTGAAGACACACAAATATATTTTGCTTTTGAATATACTGTCTGAACCCATGTTGTATAGAAGACGTATAATGAACGCTCAAGGAACCCACGCTAATATGGACAATAACTAGTACATTACAATAATTGGTTCACCGACAGTTACCTTTCGGACTAAAAGTAAGACGACTATTAAATATGAACCCTTTTTAGGTGTATCAAATAAATTTTAATCAAAATCAATCAATAAATTTTTTTGGCTTGATATACTACAAAAAAGGTCTTAATAACTAATAGAAAATTTAATATAAAAATTTCTATATCTCATGTGTGTTTTGAACTCACTCACATTTTCAACACTAGTTCATTGTACGATGGGATGTGAATTCAAGTAATCTCTAATCCCAACCCATTAAATTTGTTAATCTCTTGTCAAGTTACGCATGTAGATGCACAATCTTCCCATATCGTCTCTTAATTTAAACATTAATAACGAACATGTTTCTCTTGACGATATAGTTAAATGCATGGGGACAATAGTACTAAAATTTTAAATCTTCAATGTAAAGATTTACTTAACATTTGCGCACTCTGCGAACAATGATTTTGAAGATGAAATTAAAAAAAAACAGCCAACGCTGTAATAACCATTGTGCACTACAATGTTATTGCAAAAGCGGTTCAGAACAAATACTTGCCACTTTATTGCTGCTGCGAAACTGTATTTACGTTTAATATTAAAATCTATACGTCATAGTTTTATAATAAGTGCATATATGCTGTCATTATGTAGACGTTTACATCCGCTGCATAGTTGCAATATTGTTTATTGCAAAAGCTCACGCTTTTTCGTGAGTCTTTGGGTTTTACAAAACACAAAACAAAACACATGTTTCGAGGAGAAATTAAGAATGGTCAATTGTATATGATAAATTGATGAAATATATAATTTAGAATGTTTTTCATGAATTTTCTCCAGTTTTATTAATGAATTTTGACTTGATGTTTTGAAAACATTTTGGTGTGAACATAAACAGTGCTCCTACATACAGTTCTGGAAATACAGTTCGTTAATTGTAATACCAGAACAGTGTTTTGTGCCATTTGAATACAAAATATACCGCTATGGTTTTAAAATTGTATTGTTTGTATTGTACCTTATATTACTTGTATTTCATCGACGTTGAAGTAATCATTCTAAACGTATTAGCAATTCACCTACTAGTCAGCAATCATCCTGTGGTATATAGAATAGGCCAATTCGCAGACAAAGTGTAACGATCGCAGTCGAAGTTGCAATGTGTTGTTACTGCTTGCTTAACGATAAGCAATCAATCAACGGAAATTTACTTTTGTAATTAAAAATAAAATCACTTTATACCATCGACCATATTTAGCGATACATAATATCTGACTTCCTTTGCACTATTTAGTTTGGAATACACATGTTAATTCCAAATACATTTTGATTTTTATTTAAACATAAATTTAAAGTATTTAAAACTGGGCTTATATGGTAATTATAATTGTGTCATTTGTCTACGTTTAAGGTCTAGCGAAATATTCTTCTAATATATTCATCATAAGTAAACTTAATAAACGAATAGTAGTAGTCAGTGTCCTGAAACTGTAACTTGGTACATGGAATTTGCATTGAGATTGGAACTATTCCTCCCACAAATAGCAAGAAAACAAGAGCCGGAAGTCAATGGACAATTAAAAATCTGAATATGGATACAACGCAAACAAAACAAAATGCACAAAAATGGAAAATAAATAACCAGAACCTAATACAAATCATTAGTTCATAAAGGTGCTTCAGAGCCGCGCCTATGATTTAGCGAAAATGTCAATCGTATTTGAGAGATTTCCATAACAATCAATAAAGTCGGTGAGGACAATAAACTTTCCGAAAAGATAACATCAACCTAGGTACAACAAACCCTTGTTTTAGTAGCTTAGTCAACAACAGTTAGCAATAACCAAAATAGGAAACCGATTGCATAATGTATAAGTTGTGAAAAGTACACACCATATTCCGGAGCTACTGGAATGTTGCTATTGATCGTTTGTTGCAGTCTTGTTTCTAGTTTTTCCGCGTTTATGTCTAGAAGTAGGCCAAGTAAGAGGCCGACTTAAATGTGTTGGTACTAATTTCAATTTTAAGCTCGCTAACGTAGACTGAATGTAACTAATAACCGAATTCTTCATGCGTAATTCATGTATTAAAAGGTGTATACAATGAAGCTTACAATACCAATAAAGTTGTTAAACTGGTGCTTGCCAATAAGAAATTTTCAGTAATTATTTGTACATACATTATAACATTCTCGCTTAAATTTCTAGACCTGCTCTATGTCCATCATTAAACCGTAAGATTGTTAGCCTGTTCATTTAAACTATTTTAGACTGTTTATGTTAATTCAAAATATATCATTTAAGACAACCAAAACTCTTTACAAACACTCAACAAATACAATGCTTACTTACATGGGAACAAAGACCCTGTTACAATAATGTTATCGTTCCATTACTTTGAATACAAGCCTGAATTTCCGACATAAGTTGTCTAGATGTCGAACGTTGCAGCTCAAGATGCTGCGATTTAAAAGAGGATGGAAATGAAAGAATAAAAATAGTTCAATATTTTTATATGAAATTCAACAATGTCGGATCTGATATGAGATTGTATCTGTTATATTATAAGTCTCCATGAAAATATTCTGTCTTATATTGATTTTAAATTGACGTCTTTTAAAACTGGCGTTTGATTGTTTGTGTTAAAATACTATCGAAAAATAAAAGAAATTTTATATTCTTCTAACTTCTATATCGTGGATATTAAAATAATAACGAATTCCAAAAGAAAAATATTATATTGACTACACACTGGAATATAAATAGTTGATACCTGGAACATCTCTTAAAATAATAAGATACACAAACAATGTGTATTATCTAGTTAAAATAAAAACAATAGCATGAAAAAGTGTACCCAACTGAAAGTGCTTATTACACAAAAAGGTGGTGCATAATGGGTATGATTAGAAACTATTTTCTTGCTTTTTTGTTGAAGTTTTCCTTTTTTGGGAATGAACAAACTCCTCAGTGAAGACCTGGAGTTTAAGGGTCATACTCCTATCTTGTATTTTATACGGACCTTGATAATATACGGCTTTTAAAACAAATTATATAGGAAAAACGGGATACTTAATATACCCGAAGTTGTTTATTTTAGAATATCTTTTTGCTGTTCGATGAAGACAAAATGCTATAGGAGGATCTTTTATTTCTTAATGGATGATTCAACTAATTGTGTAATATCATTGTGGCTCATATGATGCCAATACGGTGGTGTGTGTTGACGAAGTGAGTATGCCACATATACACTCAAAACATTTAAGATACCAAACAAAACCAGCTCTATCATATATGTGTATTTTGATAGCTAACGTCTCCCAATTAAAGACAAAAAATAAATATTACAGATACTTTTTAACAATACCGCTTATGGTTTTTTTAATACTTCAGTTTGAGTTTGTAACAGGATTGTCTCCGGGGAAAATTTTTTAGTTAAGTAAAGATCCTAGCTAATACAACTTTGGTACGATTGTCGTAGTCCCATTTTTTTAACCTACTGACTCGTTTTAAAACTACATAATATAATGAATATTGTAAAAATAATACGCATATATTGTCGTTACCCTTACATTAACATGATTGTCTTTAATATATCTTTTAGTAAGTTAAACAAATCGTTCTAAATTCCAACAATTGTGAAAACGTGAATTCTTTTAGAATAATGACAATGAAAAACATAATAAAGTCAAATATCACATGTTGTAACAAAGCTTATAAAAACAAACCTTAGTATTTATGTTAGTAGATAATTTATGTTTCTCTTACCTTTGTTTTAGTACACAATTTATACTATGTTAACCTTCCTGGGAATGTTCAAACTGCAATTCCTAATTAATAGTCACACTTATTTTGTCAGTCTGATTAAATCTAAATCTAACTTCTCTTAATATGCTGTAAACACGATGATTCAGTTTATCATGTAGCCTGAAAGAGATTTAATTTCCAGCATATATAACGTTCTATATTCCGGTTAATAATCATTTATTGTTCGTATAGATTTTTATATCTCTCAGTATAAAATACATCCAATCAAATTTCCTAATTATTTGTATCATTCGCATTGACACAATATACTAGTACTTATACGTTTGGTTTAAATTTAATTTTTGATACATTATAATTTATCATTAAAATTAAATAAAAGAATTCTAACATCTTTTGTGTATATTTCTTTTTATCTATATTTACGACATTTTCAGACATCAATAACTGGTTGTAAAGAATTTTTAGCAGAATAAACTATATTGCATTTTTCAGGAAAAGCGCACCTTTAACACATTCAAAACGATAAGCATAGTTACACCAAACAAATATAATATTTAGGTGTAGGTTGAATTAGATCTTTAACTTTGTTTTGCTAAGACTATATTATGATAAATTCCAGAACTCGATACACAGATATGCCCATGCTTTTAATAGACCATCTCGTATGGCTGGTTGCCAGCTGATCAGAAAATACTCGCCTCTACAAAAGGTTATATTTTTTGTCCCTACCAGGCAAACTTTACCTTTTTCAGGGCAGTCGAAAATGTTTCCCCTATACCTTTTTCTTATTTATTGTTGTTTGTCCTGGGACCATACTGTAAGGGTCCACAGTGCTCTAACAGCAGAGGTACCCAGCTTGTCCCGAGGTGGAAAATAGGGTATGCCTCCGTGTTTGGGAGTTGTCAGGTCATAATTAGTAAAGACTTACCGCAGACCAAATTGAGTTTTTAATGGTTTTGGGGGTTTCCTTCTCCTTACACGATAAAAGACCCCTTTTGTAGATAACGATAATATTAAGATAATTGTAGCTGCTATTTAAAATGTTAAATTTTCAACCCCTACCAACACACCCCATGCTTTTCCAGTGGTCCATATTTTTCTAAATGATTTATTGTTTGTTTAGTTGTTCTCGTTCGTCATATAACTGAAATACTGTGCGCTAAACGTAAGGCAAACATCCATTCAATCACCAAATCAATCAATCAATCAATGTTGTTTGTCAATTGCTACATTTAGCTAATATATTGCTTGATAGACGTTTACCAAACATTTACTAAATAGGTAAATACATTTGTTTGTAAGATATTGCCACAGCAATGAGTTGTTGAGAATCTGACTGGAACCTGTCATAGATTTAGGATTCGCAGTGTTGTCAACGATGTCATACGCAAACATCAATAAACGATGTTACGAGTATACATCAGTAGGCACGTACCGGATGTTGTCACTTAAAGAAGATGGCAAAAAATAAGTTAGGCTACAATGATTCTAATCTTATTGACAACTTTGAGGCGAGAAATGTTAACCATAACAGTATGATTCTAGTCCTTGGCTCTGTATTTCTATATAAATGACCTATTGTTTTTTCATTTAACAAATACGGTTGCTAAAAAAAAACCAACCAGTTAAAAGACACATTTGAGCTCATTTAGCCATTGTCGTTAAAAACACATATTTGAAATAAAATTTCTTATGTGCAACTTACAACTGATTAGAATCAAAACAAATCACGTTATATAAAGTCGTTACAATGAGAGCAATAGTGTGGTATGGTACAAAATTGATACTGAAGGCTACCAGAAATCTTATTAATTTGACACAACATTTGTTGTCACTAATTCTAGAAAAACAGAAATAATCTATATTCAAGGACTTTTCAGATTATAAATTTGCAAAAAATTGTAATAAATCGTAAACATGTATATAACGTAGTAGGCAGTAAGTAAGAAATGCACAATATGTCAATATGCCTTTTTTTCCTTGTGTACAAACTTTACGAAAATTGAGTTTTGCAATAAATTATTTTATTATTGCCAGTTTAATATAATATTTTTGCTCAATCGTGAAATAAATTCGGATAAATAGGTATGAAAAAATAATAAATGTCTTTTTCTCTTGACACTATGTTTTTAAGATACAAACTCCATACAGGATATCTGATTTCTTATTTGTACACACGATTTCAGCAGCTATAGTAGAAATCAATTGTACTTTATTGACAAGTTAAGATCTTTTTCTAATTAACTTTGACACATGTTAATTAACTTTACTATTAAATGACACCCATGGAGGTTGTTTTTGCAAATATTTAGTCAATATAGTTTAAAAACGAAATACAAAACACAAAGGGGGCCTCGGTGGCCGAGTGGTCAAGGTAGTTTGTCTACTATTGATCACGTGGTCTGTCAACACTGAGATTGCCGGTTCGATTCTCACTGCAGGCAGGGTGTACTCGACTCCAATCTTAATTGACAAGGATTGCCAGTTTTCCTACCGCAGGTCGGGGGTTTTCTCCGGGTACTCCGGCTTCCTCCCCCAATAAAAAGTGGACGCCATGATATAGCTGAAAAATTGCTGAAAGTGGCGTTAAACACCATCAAACTAAAACAAACAAACAAAACACAAAACATTTTCATTTCAAATAGTCATAATTAACGGTGTTTACTTACTTCCTTTTCTACATAATCACAGTATACTTGATATCACAAACTGTTATCAGAATTATTTAGTACCTGAACAGAAATTATATTTTATATCATAATTATGTCTCACCTTCGCCTACTGAAGAAGAAAGAAAAGACTCTGTCCCAGACCTTTAATTTCACATTCCGCTATATTGATGATGTTTTGTCCCTCAACAATGCTAAATTTTGTTACTATTTACATTCAATTTACCCTAGCGAGCTTGAAATTAAAGACACCACCAATACACTAAGATCAGCCTCTTACTTTAGACTCCGGAAAACTATAAACTAGGCTCTATGACAAGCGTGATGACTTCAACTTACCGATTGTCAACTTCCCGTTAGTCGACAGCAACATTCCAGCAGCTCCAGCGTATGGTGTGTACATTTAACAACTTATACGTTATTCTAGATCCTGCGATCGTTATTCAGATTTTCTAGACCGATCACTGCTGTTGACTGCTAAACTACTCAAACAAGGGTTTGTTGTACCTAGGTTGATGTTATCTCTCCAGAAGTTCTATGGTCGGCACCACGACTTAATTGATCGTTACGGGAAATCAGTGTCTCAAATACGATCTGACATTTTCGCTGAGTCATAGGTAGTGTTTCCTATTCCTGGATTTGACTTTTCCCTAGACAAGACAATGAGTAACTCGACGGATGTCTAATTAGAGGCAGGCACTGCTAACTCGTCCGGAGCACCTGAGTGCACCCATGGTTTTTATTGGGTTCGAGTTACTCTCATTCTGTGTTTTATGTTTTTGATTTTTGTGTTGTGTTTGTCTATATCCGGATTTGTAACTTTCCCTTGGTTTTTGGCTCTTGTTGTTCGGTCGGTTTTCTTTGCTACTTTCTTCGAACTTAAGGAGACATATTGTTTTTGTCCGATTTTTTCTTCCTCTGGTTTTCCTAAGCAACGCTTGCCCAGCGTGTTAATTTTTTCTCTTGATCTTTGCTTAAAATATTGTACATGTGGATGTATCACCACGAGATGGTGTGTCGCGTATCATGTTGCCGTTTATACGACAGTGAACTTTGACCTCAAGGTCAAATTTATGTTATTCTAAAGTAAAAGTTTGTCCTGCCTCTTATGTTATAATCTAGACCTTAGAAATTATACATGAACATGTATCACTATTAAAGTGTTTGTCGCCTATCATAATGATTGATCTTTTACCTTAAGTTAAATGTTTTGTTACTTTTGTAGTGTGAGCTTATCCGGCTTGAAACCTGTTTGCCTTGAAAGCTAAATAAAAATGGTTTAAAACATTTTTTCTTGAACAAGGCCTAGTATAATTGATTTGTAGGTAGGTAATCACAAGGCAATGTGTTCCATACCTTGTTGGATGACCTTAACCTACCAAGTCAATAATTTGTTCTTTTATAAAGGTTACAAAGCAACATATTTTTCAAAATTAATTACTTTTAATAACTTTAAGTCTAACTATCAAGGTAACAGTTTTAACTTTTTTGTCATCTTACTAAGGCCTTAGATATTTGGGTAGTATGTGTACCATTCTAACATAGCTGACCTCGTAGTAAATTTTATTATTTACTTTTAAATATTTTTTGACTGTATATACTTTTTGGGGGTGATCTTTTGACAGGAATGGGTATAAGGTATGTGGGTAAATATATACACAAAATAGGCTTCAATAACCTTTGATTTTAACAAAGTTAAAATTGACACTTTTGAAAACAAAGACAACATATTTTTGTTAGCTTAAGTATTATTTATGATTTATAATATAGGTATTAAGCTAGACACTTTGTCTTCTTCAATAAACATCTAAATACACATTCATGGTGACGATACAATCAAAACCTTCCAAGATAGTGTGTACGTAACATAAATGTTATTATTCAATGGTTACGAAAGAATATCGCAAGTACGTTTGGGATAAGGAATAGCCTATAAATGATTGTGTATCTCCCTATGGAATACTCCGGCCTGAAGGCTGCTTACGTGAAAAAACGTTAGACAAATTTAAAGGCGATAGAATGAATTTTCAGATTTAGATAGTCATTGTGCTCAACCAAAAAAATTGAACAGACCTTGTAAGTTGAAAACGTTTCTGTAAACAATTACTTATTACAATGACAATTTAATTGAAAAATTCAAAAAGGCCTTTGAACAGTATAGTGCATACCAGCAATAAGACAATAAGAACTTTTATCATATTTTTACCCCCTGCTAATGTTGTAAGGTTATTTTGTTTGGGTTTTTTTTTGGTGTTTTTATTTCGTGATTACAGTATTGTATTTTAAGATTTGTATTACAAGTAAATTTAATCAATATGAACACTATGTATATATTAAATTGTATACCTTATCATTTAATATGCATTCCTCTCGAATTATTCAATTTTGAAAATAAGTAATTTTGCAAAGGTAAAGAATTTTAGAGATGAAATTTATGTAATGGACAATTAACATTTATTACTCTTTGAAAATTTGGAGACCCCATACAGTGATTTTAATTATGTTTTTTTAAAGGAAATCATGGAATTACATATAACTAATTTCGAATGCTAAAATAAATATTTTTCTCTATAGTGTATGTAAAACTACTCAAAAAGTAATAGAGTTATGATTCCCATTTCTAATCGCTGTCCTCATTGCCATCTTTATATCGAATTAAAAAAGTTTTGATGTTTTGCCAACGATGTCCGTTCACAATTGTTACAAAGTTGCAACACAAGATCTGGCAACATAATGTACGACTGTTAAAAAAATTTCACAATAAGTGAACTTAGAAAAGGGATATTTGCCTTTATGTGCCAAGCGGACATCATCTTGTGTTTAATGTCTCATGTTGACATTTTTACCTTTTATAATTCATTTTACATTATGTAAATTACAATATGCAACTCAGGGCGCAATACAACATAGTAGATATTATAGGTTGTTATAAGTAAAAATACCCAGAACATCAGAAAGATCAGACAAGAAGCAGTTCAACATTAATGTCAACTTGAATCGGAATCATCCGGAATTGGTTTAGAAAGACAGTTCTGGTCGGTCGGTCTGCTAGTACGTACTCTCTTTAAAATCCGCCTGGAACAAAATCATCCATCCGGCTCTAGAAGAAATAAAGAAATGGTCAGCATCGAAAAAAGAAAAATCCCAAATTTACGCTTTGCGGACGATGATGACCTTGCAAGAAACAAATTAGAGCTAGGTAAAATGAAAAGATGTTAGATAAGACGACTGCTGCATATGGCATGATTAAAATGTAAAACGTACGACGTTTACGACCAATAACACGAACAAAATCAGTGGTAAAACGATCAAATAGAAACAAATAGCAGCTTAAATTCTTTGAAGCCATTGCGACACATGAATGATCAAAATCCAAAAACTGTCTTGGAAAGCGCTTAAAGACCTTCTGGAATGAACACATATAAAGAAAACTAATGTGGACCTTGGTCTCTCATAGCAGATCTCTATATGTCTTTCTTTTGTTTAGAAAAACATATTATCTTTGACATTCACTGTAAGTAAGAATTTATATCCCTTAAACATCTAAACCACTCGGGAAATGCTTTTTATATGCATGTTGGAACTTAAAGTATCAACACCTAATGAAATTTAAATAAGTATATAATTTTACATTGCAATTCAAATTTTGAAGCATTCAATATAAGGAGAATACATGTAATTAAAAGGCAAACACAGTCATTGTAAGTCATAAAGCTTAATCCATTATTTTGGGGTATACTTATACCGCCATTAAAAAGTGATTATAAATCCTGCCTATTCATTTATATTCAATTTGAGATTTCACTTAGTTTCTTACTTCCATGGTCAATTTGCTTCCATGCACGACATTTGTTCTGACAGCAAGGTGAAAAGCTATTGTAATCTGATTTACAGATAATATTATCAGTAATTAGTTATTATTCCGTCTGATTGGGTTTTTCATATTTGGTTGTACATTTAAGTAGCAGTCTCTGTAAGAATCATGCAAAATTAGAAAATAGTGATATAGCCAGTGGAAGGGATTTCCCGTCAACTGTCTTCAAATTGAGGCATTACCTACCCTGAATACATAAAACAACAAAAAAGTCATATTTTCCATATACCTGATTTTTTTTCCTTTTTAAAAAGTTGATATTTTCCCTATATAGCTATTGTTAATTTCAGGTATTTCTGTTATAGATCTTATAAAAATACAAATTATTTAAGAGAAGCTGAATATTTATTTGGAAAGATCATGTTCAGAAGTGTTAAAAACATTTTTCAGAACATTAGGAAACATGTTTATTTCTCTATAAACAACAATTAAAATATCACCAGGAGCCTCGAGTTTTGGCGCCAAAATTAACTCCCTTTGCAATCTCTCTAATGTGAAAACACTAAAACTTCATGTTATCAATGGAGGCTGCAGATTTCAACAAACAGCAGACGTGCAGTTTTAGCCTATTTACAAACACTCCCTGTACTAATACTCAGGATATTTATTTCATCAAAGATTGTTCAAAACCCATTTCATCACATTTAAGATCTCTTAACATATCATACGATGACAAATTTATGTCAGAGGGCCTTTTGATCTGCTCAAGAGTTGGTATCTTCTCTCGTGTTCCCTATTTGACGGTATGCCAGTACCACAGGGCCTCATTGGGTCTTCAATGGAAAAGAAGAAGTGCATGTGTTTTTCCAGGTCACACTGGAAAATGTAAAGGAGATAGACCTATATCGACCCAGGACAGTTATGCCATGGCAGCAAGGGGAATTTTGCTCCCAGTAGGGTCTGGTAAGTTTGCTATACAATAAATAACTCAAAATCTATTGTAACATGATTGTTAGTTTTAATATTTTAATAAACATCCCAAATTTTCTGCTGTTTTCAAGATTTAAAGTAAAACAGGTTGGGACCACTTTCCAAAATGAGATATTTTATGATAACCTATCGGACGAGCATTACTCAGACAGCCCATTTCTCGGACAACCCATAACTCCAAAAGCCCATTATTCCCACAAACTATTACTCAGACAAAGAAAGAAATGTATATATATATATACAGTATCAAGACATGTTTTTATAACAAACATCTGGATATGTACAAATGTATGTGATGTTGTAAAGGTCAATAGATGGGGATGCAACTGTGATAAGCTACTAAACATAAAAATTCTCTGAAAATTATTGTCACTTTCGTGTAGATGTTTGGCAAAATTGGTCAGAACCCACCCACCCCCCATTTTAAAAAATTTCAGGAACCGTCCCTGCTTTTAGAATGAATATAACATATAGATTGCATTTTTGACCTGGTTACATAATGTGCAAACCCGAATCATAGTGATAAATACCGGGCGACGGCGGATCCAAGTACTACTATAGCCTATTTATTTAATACAAATACTTGTCATTTTTGTCATTGTCTGAGTAATGGGTTGTTGGAATAATGATATGACCACAACCCATCTGGGTGATTTTTTTATTTTTATGACGCACACAATTCACTAATTTTGGAAGTTTGCCTAACATATTACTGTAAGTTCATATCAAAATTTGTTCTGATATCTGCAGGCCAGGACGCTTAACAAAATTTGTCTGTTAAGCATGTTAAGGGTACATATACCGGGGTACATATATGTACAAAATCTTTTACATGAGTGCAAAAATAACAAAGTTAAGTCATAGCAAAGTTAAGTTCACAAAACCACATAGACAAGAATGGATATTTTATTATGGAGTGAATGTATACTTGTATATACATGTAAAATCCTAATTATAAAGGAACAAGGATTGATATGATCAATGGTGGAATCAAGGCTACAATGTTCTCCCCTAGATCCATATAAATTATAGTACTTTGCTGAATCATGCTACAAGATATAACTCTAGGGACAATGTTGCTTTATTTTTTCGGGGAACGATTTGAACATTGCTTTTGATTGTACATTGCAAAAGTTCAATAAAGACGACCTCAAAAATCAGTCTTATAAAGCACATTTAAATGAATTTATGTGGAATTTGGATATTTGTAGACTACACTCGGGACTCCTGGGTCCAATTTTACAAAATCATGAAATTGTATCATTTATTTCTTATTTATTTCAGCAATATGCAAGTTTTGTAGAAAGAAGATCGCTAGTGAGTTAGAGTCCTTTCCAGACATAGTGAGTACATGTATTGTTAAAACATTTGTGGGTTAACCAGAATGATGAATGTTTTATACATGTAAATATATTGGTTGACTTTCATTAGGAGTTCTAGTTCCCATATGGTTAAATGATGGTGTAATATGTATAATTCACAAAAAAATAATGAAAATTATTTGCAATGTAGAAAATATACCAATTTACTTTCATAATCCAACACAAGTAATTTTATTGGTTACAGATCTGTCTAGCTTTATCAAAATGGATAGCTTAATTTCCAAAGGAATATGTGTAAAAAATGTACTTTTCTTTTTACAAAAAGACAGATGTAATGTCTGACCAGGCAATAGCATCCTGTGATCATAAAGTACCTGTAGAATGTCCAACAGATGACCACATGCAAAATGATCATGACAGTGAGCTACAACAAGATTTGGTAAATAAATTCATTGAATGAATAACAGTGAAAAATAAAAGGTTGAATTGTAAAAATGTGAAAACTAAAATCTGTTGTTGGGCAAAAGACAACTAATAGTAGAGTTATTGCCCTTGAAATGTCTATTTTTACAAATTCTCACTTTTGAAAGTTGTTATTGTAAGATTTTCTACGATATTAGAGTTCAGTTTCTTTAGAGCTTCTAGTTTATCTCTTATTTGTACCATTATTAAAATTTACATAAATTATATATTTCAGATCCTGAATAGTCAAGCCAGTGCCACTGCCAATGCAGAATTTTCAAGTTCACAGACTGAATCTGATATATTTATAGTAGGTGCACATTGTTCAAACTTTGTAAATGAAGATTATTTCCCACACCTCAGCATCCCCTTCACAGTCTTTATTCATAAAAAAATTAGGCCCCACCACAAAAGTGATACACATATATTAATCATTATCTCTGTTACGATTTATTATGTTGTATGATAACCCAAGTACAGAAATATCAAAACATGTATACATTCCTATTGTAAATTTTGACAAACCTTGTGCACGTGGGTAAGGAGAACAATTTGTCAATATGTTTACCAGTTAGCTCTGTCAGTGCGGTACTTGTCTGCAAGTATGCCTTCAGCGATTCAAATAAAATTCAAATACAGAATCGAAAATAAGCTACTATAGAGGGAGAGGTATTTCTGTTTTGGAGCATTTTATATTATACTGGATACTGATTAAGAAAAGACAAGTGGATAAAGTGAAACTTTTTATCTTTTGAACCACTAAGTTAGATAATTTGCATTATGACTTTTATTTCAGGCTTCAGTATCATCTTCCCAGGTTTCCTCATGGAGTGTGGAGAATCAAATTCACAGTAGGGAAACATTAGATGCTTTACAGAGAAGGTGCCAGGGAAAGATCAGTCCTATATCATATCAGATAAGGAAGGATGTGGATAAGTTGGCTCCCAGTACCATAAGGCAGCTGAAACGAAAAGCAGCAACTGTAGTAGAAGAGACTCTTGACTTACTTGCTCCTAACCAAGCAAAGAAAGTATGGAGGCTTATTAATCAAGAGATGGTATGATACTACTAGTTACACAATCAGTTATTGAAATTAGGCCGTTCTGGTTCAGACTAGTTAAATTTTGTATTATGACATTGAAGGGGAGGGGGGGCATACCTTTTTCCAGATGCCAGAATGGCCCATTTTTAAACCAGGGAATTTGGGTTTTGCAAAATTAAAGTTTGGGATTTCGTGAAAAAGTTATGATGCAGGATTTCAGTTGTTCAAGTTAATTTCTTGAAAATTGTTAGTAAGGTCTTCATGAAATTTTGTACATCGAAACTTATCATCATATTGACTATATAACAACACATTTTAGACAAATACAGTGGTCGCGCTAGGCTATAAATTTCTGCGTTAAAAAAACGCAGTAATGGTAAAAATCTGCGTGCAAGTCGTTGAAATTAGCGTGACCCAAAACACAATATGACATACACATGCATATTGATTTGTAAGGTAAGTTTTGATATTGTTTTTGTAAAGGTTTGATTGTTCAGTATTAAATTAATGCAATATCGTCTTCACTGTTGAATTCAACGAGAGAAAATGTTGTGTATTGACCATTGTAAATATCTGATTATTATAGGGGACTTTCTCAGAATGTGTGTTTAAACATGCCATCCGATTTCGTAAGAACTACATCAGCTGATTTCAAAATGTTTAACTTATTATTTGAACAATTAAAATTTGAATATTTGAACGGAACAACAGCTCGGTTCAAATCAGTTCTAAGTGCAATCTGCGATCTTTAATTTTTATTCTCCGATAATACATTTTGAGAATTCCCTTACTTTCATCATTACCATTTCTATTTATGAACGAAAAAAAAACTCCTTGATGCAACTGTTTCGCCGACATTGGCTTTAAAATCAAGATGAAAAACACTGTATCGGCAACTTTTTTACCAACATAAAAGAGGTTACAACCAAATTAAAGTGAATTATTTTACTATTTCATTGACTAAACCCTGTTTCAGTTACAACTCGTTCTTTCTATCCTTGCATGCATTTGCATGCAGGGTCCAATATTTTTGTGTGGAATTTTTTTTAATTGCGTAAAAAACGCAATATTTGGCATTAACACGATCTCTGCAAATATGTGCCAAGTGGACATTTATTTCTTGGAGGAACATTTATTGTTTCAATACATTCACTTAAACAAAAATGTGCATAGTTGGATATCCATACCTTCAAGACACATTTCTTGTTTTGCTTTAAAATGTTTAATTTTGGTTTTTTTTTTAGCCACCAGAATCTCCTAAAATTGACAGCTTGGTTTTACAGTTGTATAAAGAGACAAATGACAAGAACTCAAAGACACAGTTCTTGTCAATGATTGCAAACAATTACTCAAAAGAACAACTCAAAGAATTGCTCCCTGGCATAACAACATACACCATTGACAAAGCCAGAAGACATGCTAAAGAGGATGGAAAAGGTATTTCTTTTTAGAAATTAATGTTTATCAGATTTATTAGGGATTTTCCACAAAATATTGTGGTTGTCCTACCATTAGCAAGTCTGTTTGTTACAAAATAATGCCCAGGTTGTAACTTTTTTCATGGCGCTACCACATACATATAGTTTTACCCTTGTCTGTCCGTTTGTATGTTTTTACACTTGTCTGTCCGTTTGTATGTCACTTTGGTTAAGACTTGGTTAAGTTGTTAGTTAAGGTCCGTATCACAGGTATGTTTTGGATCAATAATATTTCACCACTAGATAGTTGGGAGAAGTGACTTCTACCTTGCAGCCAAACAGGAATAAGTGAGGCCCTGATAAGGAGACTTCAGGGAGACATTAGGGAGAAGTCATGGGGCCCATACAAATAATTAATTTTTGCAGTAGTTACATACATTTTTCATTATTTACATCATTTTGGACCAGATCATATACAAGTATCTTCTGTGAACCATCTGGCGACTTGAGGGAAATAACCAGGCGACTTCGACTTCGCTTTTGAGGCATCGTAGGGCGACTTCATGTTCCAGTAGGGCGACAAAGTCGCCCACTTCACCCAGTGTGGTGAGCCCTGGGTAGATCACCTAAAGGCATTGAATTGCGTAAAAGATCCATGACCGTCCACTGTGAACACTGACCTTTAGATCTGCATTTAATCCTTCCAAAATAACTCAAAATACACTTTATTATTGTTAATGATATTGTCAATACAGTAATGACATCACACATAAATGCCTTTTCTGCTGGTGTCCTTACAATTTATATGTCTTAAAATAACATTGTTATTTTTTCAGGTGTTCCACTTCCTGATAAGGAAAAGTTCCTTCGTAATAGAATGGACCAAGACAAGCTAGATCATGCCATAGATTTCTTTTTGAATCCAGCTTACCACCAGGTTTGTAAATTTTCAAAATGATAGCCTAAAAGATCTCCTGGATTTTTTGGCCGGATTACACGGAGTGAAAAATGCGGGTAATAAAATATTGAATGTAGGGCAGATGGGAAAATTTTTTTGTAACAGTTATATTTGGTCAGCATCAGCATGGGGCCCAATAATGTGGGATTCAGTTTCAGGTCTGTCGCTCACCTACTTCCTGTTTAATGAATCTGGCCATTTTTGACTTTGACAGATTTTTACTATTTTTATTTTGCTTTTTTTGAAAATATTGGAGTATAAAATTGCACTTTCTGGTTTCCAGTACAAATTCATGAGGTAAAAGACTGAGTTATAATTCAAAAGTCAATGTCTTATATATTTATACCCCCTCCCCGCAAACTTGTTTGGTGGGGTATATAGGAATCAACCTGTCTGTTTGTTCATCTGTCCACATCCCTTGTAAGCACAACTCCTCCTAAACCACTTGATGAAATTTAATGAAATTTAGCATAAAGCAAGAACATAATATGTAGATGTGCATGAAGGTTTTTTATTGACCTTGAATGGGAGATAATTGGACTTGGAAGCGAAGGTGGTATCCATTTGTGATGGTGCTCACAGTTCACACTTGTTTAATTGTATGTCGAACCTGCTTTTTTGTTACATTGTAATTTGTCTAAATATCACTTACAGTGATATTATTTTACAGGTTTCTTCATATGGTGTAAAGGAAATGCATCTAAGTAGTGGTGTTGTTGTCACAATCCCACAAGTTGTCAGGACTGCCTGTCATGCTACACTAGTTAACATGTACCAGTCATACTGTGAGGAAACAGATTTTCATCCCCTTTCCAGGACTTCACTCTACAGAATTTTAAATGTTTGCCCAGCTTCCAAACAGACAAGTCTGAAAGGACTGGACAATATAGCAGCAGATGGTGGAACAGGCTTTGATTCTTTGTTTGGTGTTTTGGAAAATCTGAAACCATACCTCACACAGCCAGATAGATTAAACTTGGTCCAAGAGATAAAGGATAGCCTTTTAGCATTCAGATGCTATTTGAAGACAGATTTTCGGTAAGCATTGATAAAAAATGCTGAGTTATGACCATTTACTATTCAACTCTTCAAAATAAAAAGAATGGAACAAACAAAAACTTATTCCGTTAGTATATTTCATATAGCAAGAGAACTAAATATAAGCTGAATATATAAGAACTTTAAAAGGCGTGGTAATTATAGGTTATTTACGTTTTTTTAAACGAGATGCGTTTTCTCGTTCATATCTCATCGAAGGGCAACAGCCGTGAGATGAGATGACGAGAAAATGCATCGAGTTTCATAAAACGTAAATAATCTGTTTATCGCTGTTTTGTAACATTGTGACGTCACAGTGTTACTTAACGACATCTTGACAGCGAGCAGAGATGGGCCCATCTCGAGCTAGTAGAGCGAGATGGAATAATATTGCACACACAGATCAAAGGAAAATACTGCAAAATAGCGATAATCTACAATTTTCAACAAATTATCAAATCCAAATGATGTTAACAATACACCCAAGATTTCTGTGCAGAATTTAAAAAAAAACACTACCATGCATTGAGGAAAGAACGTTTTATTTTTTGTTGACAAGAGAAGAATGCATAAAAGTATAATTTGCTTTCTTTACAGAGCTCACATTCAACTACAGGACAAATGCAGCACTCACTGCATCCAGCATGCATTAAGTGACCCCACTGACAAACTGTACAGCATTGAATGTGAGAATCATTGTCATGACTTTTGCTGTGATAGATGTGACCTTTTCCCTAGAGCAATTGAGGATATGAAGAACCTTCTGAAAGATTTTGAAGGTAAATACAAATGTATTGAATTACTACATGTACCTGATAAATCTGTCTTGGAAAAAATTAACATGTAGTACATGTACAGATTCACACAGTGACATACCAATCATTTTTTTATAAAATGAGATTAGTCAAATGTTTTTAGATAAAGTTTCAATTTCAGTCAAAGAAATTAAGATTTGAATCCACAGGCCAGTCTTACCTGTAGATCCAAAATTTTTTCAGATCCGAATGAAAATTCATACGTCCAAAAACCTTCATACTTTTTATTTCTTTCCCTTTCATTTATTGAATTATCTGCTTTAAAGGCTTTCTTGGTATTTCTCCGGCGACGTACCTCAACATGGAGACCGCCATGTGCATGCGTACAGCATTATATGTAAATTTTATTTATAAAAAGAAAGCAAATGTTTACAATTATTTTATTACCGATGATAGACCAATTAAATCAGAAAATTATGACACGTTGAGGTAATCAAACCCGACATACACAACTTGTTTAATAGTTACAATTTGAGAAACACAACATAGAAGGAAACATGGCTTGTACCGGTCAGTTTGGCAGACTTGGCAGACAAATCCACCAGCCCGCTTTACTGGCTGCGGACCAATGGACCGGTGCTAATTTCGAAGACTGCAATTTCTTATTTATTTTCAATGGAAATGGGAGGTAATGATTGTAAAGAAAATGCAGGGTTCTAAATTTTAGTTGTTTCGACATTTTTGAGATATAAGGTGTAAAAAGGGCAGAAAACACATATTTTAAAAGCTCATGATTTTTTTTATTATCTGATTCGAATATTTTTTTGTGGTCATACTGCGCTCTTTATTGACAACATCAATCGTCTAAGCTAAATTTTATGAATATTGAAAATATACAATTTAGGTGATGTGCCAGCTGAAACCTCAGAGGAATTTAATATTGATGTTCAGAATGCAGAGCTAAAGATTTTAGACTGGCAACGACATGTTGTACGTACAGTGAACCAAGATTTGAGTAGAACCGAATTGCTTGACTCTCTTTCAAAAAACCAATGTCTACTGGTGATGGACTGGGCTATGAAGTTTCTTCCATTATCATTTAGAGAGAAACAGAGTGATTGGTTTGGCCAAAAGGGTATAAACTGGCATGTGATTGTATGCATTTACAAGACTGAAGACAACCAGTTTAAGGTAAGAATACACAGCAAAAATGTCATCTTGCGAATGTAAAGGACACATCCGTAAAACGTACGTAATATGTACACCAAACAGAGATGAAAATAATAGATTACCGTTATTTTTATTGTACATCACATAAATTGTTTAAATTGCCAAAATAAAATTTTTAAAATCCGTATTTCATCCATTTACAAACATTCATAAAAAAAAAATGTTGGTTTCACATATGTTCAATGTCTGATGCTTTTCATATGTAACAAAACATACATACTTTATCTGTAATTTCGCATAGTTTTACATTGTTGCCCTAACATACACATTCTGTTTTACAATATATTTTTCATACAGCTATATATTGAGGGTACACTGTTAAAAAAACTATACCCTAATAGACAAAATATTTATGACAATCATTCCTTAAAAGGAGTAGTTGGAATCCTTATTTGAATTCACTGAAAAGATCTGATCAACCACATTTACTGTAGTATGAAAAAGTAATCATTTATTTTTTCAGCACAGAACATACACTCATTGCTTAGAAGGGACAAAGCAGGACTGGCATGCTGTAGCAGTATTGTTGGGGCATGCATTGACAACAATTAAGCACCAGTTGCCCTTCATCAACACAGCATTCTTGCGAAGTGATAATGCTGGCTGTTATCACTGTGGTGCTCTCTGGTTCACTATTCCATCTATTAGTGAGGCAACAGGTTAGAATAATAATGAATAAATCATAATACTAAAATCTAGCAATAAAATTCCATTCTACTGTTCCATGACTTCTGTTCAAGGATTCCTCTCCATCTACCCATCATAAAACATGGTAACAGTTAGTCCTCCTAAACAAAAAATAGCTGATAACTATTGTTTTTAGTCCCCAACCAGTGAAAGCCAAAGGGGATGTTAGGTTTGCACTCGGTTCGTCTGTCACACTTCAGTTTTCTGGTTTTTTTCTAAACGCTTGTAGATAATAAACTGATAATTGGTAAATGAGCCTACCATGACTTATATCTAAATTTGTCTATATTATCTTGAATTTTCTTTTACAGGAATAACAATAAAGCGGTATGACTTTAGTGAAAGCCAGAGTGGCAAATCGTACTGCGATGCCAAGATAGCACACATGCGTGCAAAGATTCGGAAGAGTGTGGCTGAGGGAAGGAATGTATTAACTGCTGCAGATATGAAATCAGCCATAGATTCATATGGTGGAGTAGCTGGATGCCAAGTAGCTCATGTTGAAATTTTAAATACCTCCAGCAAACCAACAGGGTTGATTAAGGGAATCTCCAAGATTTCAAATGTAGAGTTTACTGATGATGGCCATCTGGTTACTTGGAAGGCATATGGAATTGGTGCTGGAAGAAAAATCACTGTCTCCAACTCAAACAGAATTGAAAGGTTTGTATATGAACATACACATCTAAATATAGATAACTATTTGGCAGTAGGGAGAAAATGTACCATTAAATGTAGTCCAGGCATGTGCACTTGGATACAGATATATCTAGGTGAGGGCTGCTCCATTAAAATTAACATAGGGTAGAATGATGCACTTAGTTGGATACTCACCTCCAATATCATGAAAATCTTATATCAACCACCATTGAACCAGATTTTATATGACCTCCTAAAAAAGAACTACCGTTGAAATTTTGATTCGTTGAAAAAAGGCCAATGTTACAGAATTAAACATATGTTTAAAACTTAAGATTTTGCTGGAATCGAGATGGCTACGATTTATTTACTTGGATGCCAGGTGAGCCATTCAGGCTCTTTGGGAGCCTCTTGTACATGGATATAAGGGTTAAGGTAAACTTTTTGACAGAGAGATTACCTATTTTTGCATACAATCATGTCATATTTCTATCATCAAATGTAATCACCTTTGAATATCAAAAACTTGAGGACATTCAGATATTTTTACTTTTACAGAAAACTGAAGGCGCACTCTGACTTTAAAGAGCCAAGAAATAAAGAAGGAACGCTGACCTATAAACCATCAGATGAAGGAACTCTGGGTTGTCCTGATGGCTGTTCTGATGCATTCACTTCTTTCAGCGCTATGTATGATCACTGTTTGGTTGGAAAACATAATCATCAACTGCAAAAAATGTCTACTTTCGATAAAATCAAGCTCCGATGGTATGACAACTGTATGAATCTGACTGAGGGAGTGGCTATACAGCGATCTTATCAGAGCTCATCTGAGGAATCTGCAGTTGTTGATAAAGGTTGGGCTATGAAGAAAGCAAGAAAGCATGTGCGGTTTTCTGAAAAAGTTGTACAATATCTCTGTGATATATTTCAAGCAGGAGAGGAATCTGGGAATAAAATGAATGCCCATGCTGTATCCAAGAACATGAGAGTAGCTCAAGAGAATGGCTGTAAGAAATTCAGTGCTTATGAATTCCTTGAGCCTACTCAAATAACATCTTACTTTTCAAAGTTAGCAGCTGAAAAGAAAATAAAAAGTAAGGCTGAAGAGGACATTGAAAGTGCTGTTGCTTTGATTGAACAGCTAGAAGCCATGGAAGAGGTTACGTCATTGCTTTCCTGAACTATGAGATTTGTTTTAGAGCTATGAAGTTCATGAAGTTTGCTGAAAATTTCCATTAACTTTGAAGTGAACTTTCCTTTATACTAATGTTTATCATAGTTCTGTTGTTTAGATCGTATTTGATGATGGACTTAGTGTCCCCTGCCTTTCCGTCTGTCATTCAGTCTGAAATTGGTTTTCAGATCATAGCTGTGCCTTCACAGAATTTCATGAAACCTTAACCTTAACACTTGATACCTTATGAGGTAAGGGAGGCTGCTATTGACTTTGGGGTCATTAGGTCAAAGGTCGAGGTCAAACACAGACTTTGTAAAACTTTGAGGGATTGCTAGGGAACCTTGACCACTGCACTTGTAATATTTATATTTTGGACTTAGCTCAGACTGTATAGTGTATTATAATTTTCCAGCATAAATTGGACATTGGATTTACTTGTAAGAATGAAAAAATAATCAGCACTTTCAGCTTTGAAAATTGAGGCAAAAAATGTGTATTGATTTCCTATTTTTTTAACGCTTTGATAACATATGCGAAAATAACACAGTAGCTTGTGAAATCAAACCTGGTAAGCCTCACCTGGAGGAGGTCATTAGAGATGAACAAAACTTATCAAGATTCATGTAAAGTTAGTTTTGGTAAGGCATTTAAATAGGATATGTTTTGTCCGGTAAAGAAAAAATTAAACAAGTCTGGATTCTGTTTTTTATCTGTTTTCTATTTTTTTGTGATTTCATTCCTCGTATCGAAACACAAATATTTACCAAAATAATTTTTATGTTAACTCAACTTACTAGGGGTGGACATGTACATAAGGAAAGGATTACTTCTTAAAAATTTGGGGACAGTAGGTCATAGTTCAAGGTAACTTGAAATTGGTGAATTTGCTCCTAGGCAGGGGACCATGGCCACTGCTCTTGTTAGAATAAATTACTGGTATAAGAGTTTTGGTCTTTTTTTTTTTATTTATCAAGTTTTTAGTCTAGTCATTTCCTTTTTCTGTCACACCTGATTTGCATTTCGTTGATAACTCGGAAACAGCAAGTTCCAAGGATTTTGATTTGATTGTGTAAACTTATTTATCAGCAGATGGAATATAGAATCACCAAAGATAACAAATAGAGTGTATAAGGCAAAATATGTTCGAAATGGGACATTGGTGTCCCAGAGGCATTTTTATTGTTATGTCAGTTTTTACTGATTTTTTGGCTATTTGTTTTTTTTGCAACTGATATTTTGATATCTATAAGAGATTGATAATCAAACTAAAAAGCAAAAGTGATCATCATCATCATTTCTATATACCTGCAATTTATCATAAAAAAATTAAACATACAGGAAGTGTTATAGCCCTTTATATGTAAATTTTCATCAGATTTTACACATTTTATTTGGATTTTTCATAGTTTTTGGTTGCTATGGCAACCATAATATCCATTTTTGAAGTTTAAACACCAAACCCAACCTGAAGTGTATTTTTAAGTAGTATGTTTTTCTAATTTTTTCGCATTTAGCAGATATTAATTAACTTTGAAAAAAAGACATCCAAACCAGCATTTTTAAAAAAGAAATGAAAAAGTGACTCGGAATCGGTTGCCTAGCAACAAAATGTGAATGTGTTTCCGACTGTTTTGAATTTTGTTTATTGAAGACCAATAGCCATTAATAACAAACATATTCACCATTAATGTCCAACTTTCGGGATTTTTTAGTAATAAGTAGTCAAAAATGTGTAAAAACAGAGGTTTTCACAAAAGTTAAAAATACCATAAATCTGAGAAATTGGCAGATTGCCAGTTTTTTTAATTTCATGTTGTATGTGATGAAAATTGTTGTAAACTGCTCATATTTATTCATAAAAAGAAACAGAATTTCTATTATTGCATTTCTTGTTATTTTATGCCCTTTCAAAGAAAGCCAAAATGAAGGGATTTCCTCAGAAATTTCAGGCTTGTTGCTAAGGAAAATGTTTTGATCTGATAATGCCTAGCAACAGCGGCAGAGGTCAATTTTTTTTTGTAGGTGAGCTTACTTCATCAATATGAGTTGATGACATGAATTTCATGAAATTTTGATAACATGGGTATATCACCTTCTGCATGATTCTTACAGACACTACTACTTAAAGCTTTATAATTGTTAATAGATTTTTTAAATAATGTATGTTGACAGAACAGTGTATGAGATATATTTTGCCTTTTTAGAGCGCTTAAATAGTAAACCTCAATATGTTTCTTAATATAGTTTGCCTCAAGAGTAGAACAGTGTAGATACATTCGTTGAACCTAAATTACCAAGTGATGAATACGAAATAGAATTCAATTTATTGCAGACGAAGAGTAAATGATTTCAAAATTAACTTTTCCTATTTTTGACGTTCGATCATTTTGCAGTTTTTTCTTTACATGATTTTCAGACAAATATAAAAACTAGGTTAAATTAATATAATGCATAATGTATAGCTAGCACAGCAAAACACATCAATATGTTATGCTTGAATGATATCACTCCTAGTTTTATGTCGTTACGGTGCACTTGTGTAGCTGACAGTGTTTAACTTTATTTTAACAGTCTTGCAAACCTAGCAAATGTTATATCTTTGAATATGAGGAAGCCATCAATAGAATTGTAGGTATCAAAAAGAGTTTGTAGTAGACAAAAATAAGTAGCCTTCCTGCTACTTATGTACAACTACTAAGGAGTCTTTAATATACAGTCTTTTTTGTAAAAACAGTGCAAAATTACTTCCTTTCCGACATGCCTTAGTTCCACTATTTATGTTTCATGTTTATGTAAGTTACTGTTCTACTTTTCCCGGAAGCTAGTGTTGTTACTTCCTTATTCTATACTTTTTAGGTTTCCACTCAGAGAAAGTTCATAAAAAATTGATAACAACATTAAAAACCTTATCTAAGCGCCAGTATTTAAGGTCAATAAAGGTATAGATCTTATCTCAACTAGTTGAAACATTCGCATGTAAATACTGGACTTTAAATTCACTCCAGCCGTTAATTTTATTATATGTCTTTACGAAATGTATTATTTTAATTTGTATTTTTTCTAAATGGATAAATCCAAAAGCACAGTATAAATTTACTACAACTGCGACAAAATGATTAAAAAATATGACATTTAACAAAACAAAACGGCGATTTCAAAAGGAACAAAAGGCCTAGGTAAAAAAATATAACAATAGAAAACCCCCAAATGTTTATGACACTAAGACAGTATGCGTTTTAATAATGAGATCAAACACTCATCAGGTATACCTGTTTGGTACATTTACGTGAATGTCAAGAAACAAATTATTGGCTAAAAGGCTTTAATGTAAGAGTAAATAATACAAATATGGTTTAAGATTATTATTGAAAATAGTAACTACGGGTCTGCTCTTCAGAACACAGTTGCTTTAATAAACTGTTAGGTTCCCGCAAGGTGAACAGCCTTTTCTCTATTTATTGCAACATTGTGGTCAGTACACTAGTTAAAAAGATTTCTCATGGAATCAGTCTAAGCCATTAAGCAGTAACTCAGTAATATAAAAGTAGATGATTTTGGTTGGCTAGTTGAATGGGGTTTAAGTCCATTGTCCATCATATCGTCAGCTATATCGTGGCGTTTACTTTTTCTTTAGACGAAAGAGATAGTACACAGTGGAAACTGTTAACCTTTGTTTCAAATACCGGCAACCTTGCTCTTTTAGATTGGAGCTGTGAACATCCTGCCAGCAGTCAAACTCTACACTGCAACTTCGGTCGTTACAGGTATGTAAAAGTAGATTACTAAATACCTTAAACACTTGGCCACCGATACCCTCAACAAGAAGAAGAAAGTTTTGTTACCAATGTAAAATCACACATTGAATGCATAGTAAATGCGAAACATAAGTAATAAACAGATGCGTAGTTTTAAATTGACAGCTTAATAATTAGTTAACAAATATATCAATATGATTGACTGAAGCAAGAATAACATAATTTTGCAGAAACTGATAACCTTATGCAAGTTTGTTTACAGGCAAAGATATAATTATCACTCTAATTACATGTTTGCTGTAACAGAATACTATATGCAACAGTTTCAAAATGCTTAGTCGACAACATGTTTATAGGGCATACATGTCGTTTTGTTTGATTAACTGGTGCCACATGGATAAAAACTATGTTTAGTAGCTTAAGGTTTAAGCAAAACAAACGTTAGGTATTGCTAGATAGACGGTGTCTTATTGTGCATAAGTTAAGTTAAGTTCGATGTCTTTAAATCATTTATTGCAAACGGAAGTGAAATTCAAGACACAACAGTCATGACAGTTACAGTCTGCTTTGAATTTAGATCTACAATATAAATCGATAATAAAGACTGGTGACTATTCTTGCCTTTTCAAAAAAAAGTTTTCTACCATTCAATAACCACAAAACCATGAGTACATGTATGAGTTAAATAGATCAATTAAGCAATTCGACCTTTAAATGTCTGATAATGTTTCCATTCGACAAGAAATAATATACAATTTAAAGCAATTGTATATGTATATAATAACGGACTGTTTCTGTTACTGCATAAAAGTTATGTTGATTTTTTAACAACATGTATTCCAATTTACATAAACATTTTATTGTATGACTATAACTAAAATGATCTTACCTTTAACAAAAGCTAGTTGCATAAACCAATCCTTGTATTGGCAGTTAATCTTTTTATGCGTTTATCACATCATTAAGAAAATACTTGTGTAAAAAAAAATTAATAAAAATGATCTCAAAAGATTTAAAAACCAGTTGTCTTCCGTTCAGGAAAGGATGCACAACACAGTCTTATTTGTCATCAGATATAATAGTCAATACATTATGAGGCCTTCCATTAATCAACACCGTATTTGTCAAAGAAAATTCTAGAATATATTCATTCACCAGTTTTATATCCCATTTATCGACTCTTTTCTTGTACGCGCCAATCATGGAGTTATTTATTTATAAAAAAATATTGTTATTTTCAGAATGCACTTAGTATTACTTTCCAAGTAGAAATTATTGTATTGTTTTAAGTTCTTCAATCATTGTGATGGAAGGCTGAAGTTGTGTCAAACAATGTATTTGGCGTACCATATTGGCACTTGGACAATTCCTAGATCTCGTCCGCCGAGCTGCACTGTCGGACTCCTGATAGTAAACAAATATGCTTTTTAATTGAGTTTTGTCAGCTTAAAATATAAATACCACGTAAGAGGACTGGTGACAAGTGTCCTGCTCCTAATAGATTTAAAGCCATATTTGCACATTTTAAAGAGTAGACCCATTTTAGGTGCTAAACAGGTTACAATTATCTGTCCCGGACCGAACCGCAATACATTGTTTGCATATTTATCCTATTGGTTTGTTAAATTGATCTGAATCTAATTTAGCTTAATATATAACAAACACAATATGTAAAATGCTACATTAAAGTAAAATATGATGTAGCATAATTTATCTATAAAATTTGTGCAATACAATTTGTACAATGTTGCATCATCTTTACAATGTTACATCTATATCTCATGTACGATTTTCTAGAATGTGCATCCCAAATATATATAAACCAGCAGCTGTATATTACCTATTACTTATTCATTACTTAGTATACATAATTGTTGGGAAATGTGAATATCTTGAAATTTCTGTACATAGTTTATACAGCATCTTTTTGGTGTTACATGTATTTGATTCCAAGAAAATGAGTGTAGGTAAAGCCGACATATTACTTTCTACAATGGATATTTTTAATAACCTTTAGTAATTGGCATGTGATCTGCCTATTTTTAATTTCATCTATGCGGTGCCAATTTGAAATACATTTGCTTGTGTAAACGTTAAAAACCCAGAGATATTTCTACAAATTATTGCATTATGACTTGAAGTTAAAACAGACGGCATAGTACAAGTAATAAGTTTTATATTTGTATAATAACCGGTTCTTTATAATGTGAAATTTCGTGACAATTCAATAGAAGAATATAACTGAATAACAATTTTAAAATTCTGAATAATTGGGTTTGAAACATGGAGGTTTAGGCTTTGGTTCTTGAATTACTGGAAAGATTGGCAATTCGATTGACAAATTATATATATCTTAGACATTGATTAAGTACATTGATATATAATTATATTGATCAATGGACATTGGGCATTTATCTGTTACGTGATTAATTGAATAAGTACGAGTTACTACAAAAGATGAAACGATAAGGAAGAACATTAAATGGCGCAAGGTTAGAGTATTTGTTTCAATCATTACTATCGCACAATATATATATATATATATATATATATAGGAGACGATTGCTCATATCAGATTATGGTAATGCAATCAAAGCAAATTCGTTCAAAGTTAGCTACACACAGGGCTGTCGGTGATCCGGAGAAAACTGTAACGAAAAAGAGTTCGGTATGTATGAATAAACTACAACAGCGTAAATCTATGGTACAAACATCTTTCTGACATTTTACGATACTAATAGCACTTAGGCTTGAAAAGTAAAAAAGAGGAAAACACTATAGAAAGCAAATGAAATGTAAGGTTATTATTACATATATTTAGATATAGTGCACAGAATATACAGTATTTCTTTAGATTTAGTAGAAGTCTAAAGAAATGCAACATCAACAATGGTTTAATAGGCAAAGGTCTTCAGTATTGCGGTTCGGCGAAAGGTATTTACATCTTCGTAATATAAAGTGTCAAATGGAACGAAAAACCAAAAGTTTGATATATTGTGTCATATAAGTTGTGATAAAAATTAGCATGTCCTGCTTAACTAACAACATTTAGCCCAATGATGCTTATCGTCAAAATCAGCGCAAATATTTAGTCATATCAGAGATAGGCAGTAAAACTAGTTGCCACATCTAAAAACAAAACTGTTTAATAGATTATTTAATAACCAGAAGGTATTTTTAATTAATGGTGCACAGTTGTACATGTCCTGAAGTTGCAATTTGAAATTAATTTTATATTGATTTTACCATGTTATTGTAAGAATATAAATTAAATTTGATTGCATAACATAATTGTAATGAGATTGAGATTATGCTAAGAAACTGTCTTGTTTTTGTTAAAAAAGCATGTATCATGATAAGAATCTGTAATCCTTTTTTTGTAGTTTATTTTGGTACTTGTCAAATAAAATGTACGGTATATACCCGGCTTAAACATGGTTTGCTTAATTAGGGATCACTGTATGTGCAACATTTGAATTATCGTTGATTCAAATCCATTTGAAAAATAAGACATTTTATTTTCCTTTGAGAAAAAATAATTTTACTATTTTACCATGTCGATTATGATATGATGCATCTACTACAATTGGTGACATATCGGACTCAACGGAGAAGGGTATTTGTTTCTGTATGTATCAATGTAAAAACTGCGTTGTTACCGACATACCTCCAGCAAACCACTTTACAACATTCTAAGAATGTTAAGTTAAAAGTCAAAAGGATGTGATAGTGTTTATTAACACACTGATAGGATTTTCCATTGTTCAAAATACAAATTTAAATTAACTAGTTTAATTTAGGAATGAAAAAATTTCCTGATCTAGAGTTAATAAAATGTCTTTAAATCCTTAAACCTATTCCGTATATATAAGCTCTGTGGTTTAACCAAAATATAAAGAAGAAATATTATAAATTTATGTATGCTAAAACTTTACATATTGATACTATTATTCAACGTTGTATTTCTTGCTGCAGCTTACCAGATTGTTTTTACATACCTGCTACATGTATTAAGATGTTGAAAATGAAAAATAGTACTTCATATAAGTATTATTGCGTATATATTATTTAGTTTAATTACAAACTAAAATGTAAAGGCGATATAAGTAAGAAATAATTAATAATATTTATTTAACACTTAACGCATGGCAATGTACGATTTGGCTATTTTGTACTTGGTTTTGTTCATAAGGAGCTTCTATTTTTTATTGACCACAAAAGTTTACTTTTAGATTTACACGATCTTATTAAACAAAGCAGAGAATGAATATGAATACACGATGTGTTACCTCATTCACAAAAATTCGAAATTCAGTTTTTAGAGAAATAATTCATTTAGGAGACATTGTAAAATTAATTGCATCTTAAATCGGAATAGAACAGCAAAATCAAGGCCCTTTCAATACGCTCCCTTAATTCTGCTGTGATCGCAAAAATCAAGTAAAAATAAAATAAGTTGTTTTAAAGATTCCGAAAAGATAAGCTTTTTGCGTAATAGTTTCATGTAAGTATTATTTGGTTGTGAAATCAGTCACTTTAAAAATCACATAAATATGAAAATATTACGCATCAGGACGTAATAAGGACATTAACGTTTATCGTATATAGAACCATCCTCTTTGTAGAGAAATATTTGAAACCCCGACCTTTGGTGTGAAAACTGGCAATCCTTGTCAATTTAGATTAGAGTCAATGATTACCTACCTTAACCACTCGGCCGCCGATGCTCCTTTAATATTTTATAATAATATCAAACATGCGTGAATTTAATAAATATATAATTTTAGTTTGAGAATTTTGAATAACTTTATTCAATATATTTTTAAGTTAAATATCAGATTATCAGATCAAATAACAGATTGACATTTCTGTGATCTACGCCATACGCCATCTTCTGCTTTAAACTTTTTAATTATGGTCTATATCTATGAATATCTTAATATGATCAAAAGTAGCAAGAACAACATACTTTATTTTATTTTGGTCTAAGCTTCATTATTTAATAATATTTGCATTGCTCAACTATTTTATAGCCTGTTTGGTGTATCTCTTTGATGACAAATACTGTGGGCGAGATAAAAATAACCAGGAAGTATATTTTAATAAATGAACAAAATGCCCAACAGTTTTACTGATTCCGAACATAAATACTTCAAACAGAATCGCAGGAGAAAATAAATAAAACTTGGCTTGTTATTTGTATCTGAAGTAGTATTAGATTGCGTTCTGTGTTTAATAAAAGTGCGACGATACCACAAATTTGTATTGAACGTCGTATTTCAACAAACTTAATAGTAAAAGGAAATGAACAGAGTGTTGTGTTCTTATTTTCCGGTTCTTATTTCATTGTACTGACCTCTGCTAATAACAAAAGTGCAACGATACCAGATAACTTTATTAAACAATCCTTAAATCAATGCGTGTGAATAAAAATGGCATTTGGAGGTTAATAGGATTAAACATAAACATTCTTTCCACAATGTAAAAACTTTATGTTGTAATGACAAAACATAATTAAATCAACATGTTTTCAAATATTTTTTTATAGTTATTTCAAGTAACTTTAGTAACCCATGTTTTATCAAATTGAACAACCTTATGTCATAATAATGTTTTAATATGATTGACAACAACGACTATTAAATGCATTGACATTAGTTCGGATTTTCTGACAATAGCCATAATCAATTTGTGATTAACACACATTACCAATCATGTGCAAAAGTACACAATTTGTCACTTAAATATGGAAATGCATTTATCATTAAAACAAATTGTTTCAGGACACATAGATATTTGACTGAAATGCTGTAATGATTTTTTTTTGGTTGCAACTTATATATATATATATATATATATATATATATATATATATATGTTATAGCACATGATCCTGCAAACTATGACACCTGGGGTATTACTAAGGTAATTAATCAAATCTGGCATAAGCAAATATTAATATAAAAGTTTAACAATGTTAAAACTAATCTGAACAGTTTATTCAGTATTTTGGATTTTTCTTATATAAATCCCTGTGGGTTTTGGTATACACGTGATGCGTGTATATGTCAACTATAACATATCATAAAAATGTACAAATTAAGTGTGGATTACTCACTATCTGTTTCTGTGTGTTTGTTGGTTTTTGTTTTTGTCTAGACCGGAATATAACATGTCAACATAACGGAAAACGCAAAGAGACATGCGTGGTGGAATAAATTATGTCAACCAACGGAAACTTGATGAAACTATTGGAAACTACTTATTCAGTGGTCAGGTTTAATTTAATAGGTACGATTCCGTGTGATCCGGACTCTTCTTACATGTGGAACATGTAAAACTTATCATAGACCATGATGGCGTTTAGGCCAAATTATACAATACGTATTGGTCTTTTTCTTCCTCCTATCCTTTTGTTAATTATTGGTCTTGCTTTAAATGTCCATTTTTCATTAAGAATTGTTAAAATTTCAGATGCTACCCCTATATTCTCTATATAAAAATATCATCTTAATAAACCTAGCAACCTACTAGGTACTAAAGAGGGTTCTAGGAGCCTCGGCGGTCGAGTTCTTAGGTAGTAAGTCGTCTACTATTGATCACTTTTTCTGTCAACACAGAGGTTGCAGGTTCGAGTTTTACGTCCGATAGGGTGTATCCTCGACTCTTAATCATTATTGACAGAGATTGCCAGTTTTCTTTCCAATAAAAAATTTCGCCATGATGTATATGAAAAATAACTGATAGTGGTGTTAAAACCTATTCAAACAAATTGGAAAGGGGTTCTAAGGTTCGACCCGCAAAAGGACCGTGGAAAATAGTGGGCAACGTGTTTGGTGAATGCCTCTAATTGTATAGATTGAGACAAATCTAAATAAAAATATATGAATGTTTAACATTACACATTCGCATAAATTGCGTTATGTTCTAAGTAATTAAATGACACGTCTGGTAAAATCATGGAACAGTGTGTTGTATTTGAAATTATAAATTAAATTTTTTACGTTGAGTAACTTAAGGTTAAATATGATGTTATAGTACATCTTATATTTCAGCATCATCAGGCTTAAAGTCACTAAAGTGCAAATCAAGCTAATTCGATTTTAAGCACCATGTTTCAACAACAGTTCTAGCTGCAATTTAATTAATCTGTAGACAGAGAAGCCTTGAATAAGTTTTCATTAACCGTTTTTATTTATAACCACTTTCATAACGATCATATTTTAAAAAGTAATGTACGCATTTTTTCCCAGTCTAGTACCGAGTTTTACGATTTTATAGACAATAACGTGTATAATTTGCTAAGAAACACGCATCGATTCATTTTATGTTACAGATTACAAATCAAAAAAATATATTAAACACTAAACTGAATTTTTAATTTCAAAACATGTAGGCTTGTGCATTATTTGTAATAATGTACAGGAGCAACTTGTACAAAATGTCATCATGTGTGATAATATATATATCATGGGTGTATATCACGCGGAGATGACCTTAGCTGCATTTCTCGTAAACGTTTTAGAATTTAAAGTTTTGAGTTGTTTAAAACTGCATTTAATTCATCATGTATTTATTTATTTAGCTTTCAACATGCACTAAAGTTTTCTGTATTTTTGTTATTTTTAAACATGATCTTTTTTGCATATAGATAGTGAAGTTTATATAATAACAAAAAAGTTCCTGAACCCACAACATATAGGGTTTCGGAACCAGATTTGTAGCATAAAAACGTTGTAGTCAACTTACAACAATTGGTTACTTATTATATGTACTTATTAAAGGTCGGAATTTTTAAGTGGTTTTCGAGAACAGTGGCTAATACTAACAAAAAACTGCGTTTATGTCGATGTCAGCTTATCAAACTCGGAAATGCACTTACCGGATATTGACTATTGAAGGAGACGAGAAATAACATGTATGACTATTATAGCACAATACGCTGACACGATGTCTCGACTTAACACTCTTTGATTGACGTACAAAGAAACTAATTCATACAACAAGTAAGCTTTATCTTTCCGGTTTATCCAATATCTCTTTCTTTTCACTACTTTAATAAATGACATTTTTGTGCTTATGCAATAAACTGTATTTTTGGACTGTTTAACTGTATTTAAGAAAATAGATTGTGCATTACGTTAGATTAGACTATGAATTTACCTGTACTAGATTGTGCATTACGTTAGATTAGACTAAGAATTTACCTGTACTAGATTGTGCATTACGTTAGATTAGACTATGAATTTACCTGTACATTCTGATGTAATTAAACAAATAATTGAAACCACCTTTTGTGTTTTATTTTTAGCTCTCTTCCGACAGTGAAAATAGTTATCAGAAGATTAGAAAACTAAGACATGACACAAGCTTCTCTTGTATTTCACCTTTTTTTACATTGATCTCAGTTATACAAAAAATCGACAATGTTTTTTATAAAGTTAAAAACGGGAACACCTCAAATTTCCAAAAAATCATATCAATGTGTTAGTTATGATATTTTAACATTACGACTTGTTTTGTTGCATTAGAACTTTCTTTTTGTACTTTCAAAACGTAACCGTGGTTAAAGTTGTTGGGACAATATCGCCCATGTTTTCTAATACAACAAAGCACAATTCTAGAAATAAATTATTGGTTATTCTCAATTCAATTTTTTAAAATCTAATCTAATCGGAACTATTTTTTCTTTAAAACATCAGGTTTAAAACTCACGTGATGATTTTACTTTTTATCTACGAATACTGCTGTGAAAGAAATTAACAGGAAATACATAATCTATTTTGGAAAGACAAAGACTGACAAAGAAATGTTCTAAATTTTTAACAGGATATAGATTGTTTCTTGTTCAGACATTAAACGCATTCGTTATAATAGGACATTAATTAAATAAATTCAATTTCGTTCATTTAATTAATAAACTTGGGTATTTAATTGAACGTTTTAAAGAGTAACCTCTTAAGCAACTGAAATGACGTCAAGTGTGGATTCCACCATCCATGCTTAAAATAAACGGAAGCACTTCAATTGTAAGCAACATGTCATCAAATATACCAAGGTAAATAAAATTTACTACGCCAGACGCGCGTTTCGTCTAATCAAGACTCATCGATGGCGCTCAAACCCAAACAATATTAAAATCCAAATGATTATCATCAGTGTTCAAATGCAAAAGTTATACGGGGTAACATAAATAACAACGCCAACTAACAATAACAATGAGTTGTCAGGTCTGGTCCGATTCCACACCTTTAAACAATGGTTCCCAATATCCAAACTAACAGTAAAGTACCAAAACTATTCTATTGAATACTTATTATGTTCTTATAATGGAATTAGTTATCATAAATATGTTATCTTGACTGACAAAGATGATGGACTTTCCTAAATAAATCATATTCGCTAACTAAGAATAAAAAAGATGGCGTCCTAGGATTTGGAACCGTTTTGGATATCCGCTTAATGAATGATGATTATATAAAATTTTTGTGCCAATACGATGCAATAGAGATCTTGTAACTAAATCTTCGTATGTCAACACGAAATGCATATAAAACTATGATTATGCCTACTCGACACAAATTAAATTCAGCTGCTCTAATTCAACTGTCAGCAAGACAAACCGGTAGTAGTATTTTACATGTGTCATTAGAAAAGGTATATCCAGTAATGTGAGACCAATGTGCCATAATCATTGATGAATGTTTGCAATATTTCAGCTGACAAGTTTAGAAAAAATTTTAACGAGTAGAGACCAATGTGGCCGAGGTAACATCCTTATTTATCTTTTAGCTTACGAAATTGATCAGAATGTTGATAAAGAAAAAAAGTAAGTTGCCGTTCGTGCAAATCGACTTTAAACACAATTTGTTTGCCAATTCTTTAAAAAAAAGTCTAAAAAGCATCAGCTATAATTAATATAAACGAATGTTTTTAATATCGATATATTGGTATCTGCAGCTAATTGTATCGTGAAATAATATAACGACGTTTTATAGTCATACATAACCAAATATAGCCTCTATGTTGAAGTTGTTGTAGTATTGACGACAGTAGAATGGCGTTGAGTTGGTAATTGAAAATTCAATCAATTTATTTTTAAGCTTCGATGTTTGAGTGGTTACGGTAGTTGTCATCTACTATTGATCACGTACCTGTCATCACCGAGGTTGCGTGTTCTCGCGCTAGCTTTACTACTGGCAAGGTGTATTAGACAATAACACCTTAATTGACCAGAATTGCTTTTTTCCCTGCCAAAAATGTGGTGGTTTTCAACGAGTAATATGGCTTCCTCTATTATATAGCTGAACAATCTGGCGATAAACCTTATTCAAATTAATTCAAATTGAGCAATAAAAAGAAGAGGTGAGAGCGTTTTGTTTTGAAAGGTAATAAAACAACCAAATCCAATTAAATCAAGTAATGCGTGGCTGTTGCTCACGCTTTGGCAATTTCGGATGACCAATTGCAGTTAAAAAGTAGAATGTCAACCGGAATGAAGAACGCGTATTAATTAATGTAAATAACAAAGCCACGCCGTGCTGGTGTATAGGTATTATTAATGTCCTATGTTTTAAAAATACGTTCATATTGGACGTGAATTTCTATCAATATCATATTAGATAACCCAAGTGGGTCGTGTCCCATTTGCCTATCATGAGTATTCTTTACACTTGCTCCCATTCCGTCAAATAGTGTCAGCATGAACGGTTTTGGAATGTACAATACGATGCCTGATGTCAAGGAAATAAGTGAACTGCCGTCATTGATGCTTAATTTGGAATAATTTATTGTACACGACAAGGCCTAATGAAGAACAAGCTTTTAGCATGGTAATCAAATGCAGCTTGAGATTTAATCAACCAATATAATTGTAGCGCAATCAATGAACTTAACTGAACGATATATCGGTTGCTTAATTGTATTTATAATTAAAATGCAGTTCGCCTTTCTTTTTATGTAGTCCCATTTGGTATTTTATAATCAGCTCGTATGTTTATTTCCAACACGCGTAATGTTTCTTTAAAACATTTTACAAGTAAAACATAACATTCATAAAAAGGTGTTATAATAATATATGATCAAGAGCAATACTGAATTTTCCATTGCCGTATTGTACCATATCATGTGTTAAGCACATTGTCCTGTCTATTAACATCATTATTGACACTTTAGAAGTCAGATGAAAAATTCAAATGTCCAACGTGTGCATTATACAAATATTTGTAGTTTTCGATCGCGTTTGTAGTATGTAAAATGGTAAAGATTTAAGTTGCAATAAAGCGAATTCTCAATGCATTAAGTAGCTGTTTTGTTTTTTCGGCATTGATAAACATTCCAGTGGTGTTTTGTACAAAGTATAAAGTAGCTGTTTTTGGTTTCTCTGCAGAGATGTACCTTCCAGCGGTGTTTTGTATAATGCAAATGCGTGGCTGTTTTTGCTTTCTGTATACACATCAATACAACGATCAAAACTGTGCTTAAGTACGATTTAGGTCAGCTACAGTAAGGTCTATCCTGCTTGCTGATATTGTCCCAAAAAGCGATTGTTTTTTTATGAACTAAAAGCAAGATGCAGACTTTTTTTAGTATAAATGTACCTAATCGGTTTAACTTTTACAATCTATAGACGGGCTGTAAGGCTTTACTACTTGTTTATCACGATCTGATCAATAAAGAAAAAATAAAACCGTGTTGGATAAACGCATTCTAATTGGTATATTCTTTCGGACAGACGTAATGTATTGACTTTTATATATGTCTGTATATTATTATTTCCGTTATCTCAGACGCTGCTATAACTATATAGTAATTAAACCGAATGATCAATAAAACTGCTATAAAATTAATGTCTAAATGCATCTTTTCAGACTGTTTTATATGACAAAAAAGATAAAGCGTCAAATGCACATCACTATATTGCCTTGATAAATTATTGCTTGGGCGTTTATAATTTGTACGCGGGTTTGCTAAATGTAACATTAAACTACATTCAAAAACAAATCCGCAAAAGCCCACGTCTTTCATGGTGGAAAAATAGGTTCATACACGAGTTATTACTGAATATCTACGAGTTCTTTCACAGGTGAGAAATTCTGTCAGTTTGAAGTGCTGCATACGTAGTGAAAAGACGATATATTTCTCAAGAAGTTAACGAAATCACAGATTTTTAATAACTTGCGAGTGTAAGAGCCTATTTCTTCCGTTATATATGCGAAAATAATCTAAGATCACTATATATTGATGTATTGGGTGGTTGCTTTACGTCCAGCGAGCAGTTTGTTTAATTATATTTCAAGACGAGAACAAGTAAAGAAACAATATTTTAACGGAAAGAAAGGAAGATGGGACATAGGGAACCAAATGTTGACTGCCACTTTAAAAGTATGAAGCATTGAGTATGGGCGGAGAATTAAGCCTTTTGTAGCGTCTATAATTAGCCTACTTATTTTCGAAATCTACAAAAGAGGTTGTTATCATGCTAGGAGCGGGACACTCTGGAAAAATGTCACCCATTAATGACCCGACAACCTCCAACAAAAGGGCTCCTCTATCCGTCATCCGGGGACGCGAAGGGGTGCTCGAGCACTGGAACCCTTCCAGTATGTTAACATATGATAACTGTATAAGTCAATATGTAATTTGGATAGTCACAGAATCTATGAAAGTGATTTACATCGCATTCATACTTTTTTAAGAAAAAACCGTTACTTCCATGAAATTCGATTTATGGCCATAAAGTTTAAACTTGGCTACATGTAAAAAAACTAATATTAGTCTAACAAATATGTGAATTTGCATAGTTCCAATCAACAGTTTTTTTCCTGCTTTCCAATGCTGTAATGGGCTGTCAGGTATAGAAATACAGCAAAACGAAAGAAACCGATACCCATCATATATCGCTGTTGTAGCGTTGACAAAGAATTGTTATTATTATCAGTAACAATAACTTATATAGAGTATGCATTAACAATATTCGAGTACAAATAATATAGTACTTTATGAGTTTTTGTTTTAAAATGAAGCAACGAAGTCAAAATAGATGTTCACTTGAAGCAACAAAGACAAAATAGATGTCAACCATTTATTAATCTATTCATTATGTTATATAATAAAAACTAAGCACAAAATATCTGCAATTAAGCATAATGCTGATGGCTTCAATGTTAACGTGTCCGACACTGAATATCTTAGAACATAAATCTGTTATATATTTTAAAGTACAAACTTGAAATCTGCACAAGATGTATTCGCTAACTGTAATATTTGAGTTTATGATCGAGACCTGTGATATATGGATCTCTCTCTTCCGCTCTCTCTTTCCAGAAACCAATAAATATCCAAGTGTTAAATATAGTCGACCAAAGATTAGAAAGTCTGACGTCATTCTATTGTTTCTGTGAATTTCAACATTTAGACTATCCGATGATAAACATCATCACAGTCTATTCAAATCATGAAAACGATGTAATGGTCCAATAGATAACAATATTTGTCTGACCTACTTTTTGTATTTTCAATTTATGCAATGGCGTATGTATCATGTGACATAAGGTCGATCACATGACTTTAAATCCATTTATAGCAAAGTGTAATGTTAATGTTTTTTGGAATTTAATTTTGTGTCAATAATGTGTTGAAATACCATTATTTTTAAAGAATATGAAGACAGTTAATGACCACATAGCATTTTTATATTGATTTTCCTTAATGAACATCCTGGCTACAATGTTCACCATACAATTGTTTTTTTCTCATCTGATATTTTTCTTCAGATTTTGTGTGTTTTTGTCTTTGTTAATGTTTGAAAATTGTCTATTTAAAAAATTGTGGTATATAGATAAATATTTTGGGATGGTGAATGAGTTTTTTACACAAAATATTGACTGGATTATTGGATTAACAAGATATAGTTTGTGTGAATATTTAAAAAATATATTTCATATAAATAAATTGATATCCAGTTTCACATTCATTAATAAATCACTGATTACTTCCATCACAATGTACACATAAAAAATTATCACCCTTTCTCACAACTCTTTTTTTTTGTACAAAAAAAAATATATTTCATATAAATAAATTGATATCCAGTTTCACATTCATTAATAAATCACTGATTACTTCCATCACAATGTACACATAAAAAACTATCACCCTTTCTCACAACTCTTTTTTTTGTACAAAAACCCAGATGAGTCCAATGACCACATTCATCACATCTCACCCACTTAGTAGTTATCATGGACACACTCTTTCGTACTTCCTCAGGCTGAAACATACCACAAACACAACACAGCTCACTATAATCTATACGAACATCCTCATCTGATCCAAAATCTTCTTCACTATCACTAACATACGTATAACTACATCCAGCCTTTGGAGATTCTATTGTTTTCTGATTCGTAGCTTTCCATTTGATCTGCGCTTTCTTCCCTTTACTACTTTCTTTGTCCGACTTACTAACATTAGGTTTTCTCCCTTTCTGCTTACTGACATGTTCTCTCACTTTTTCCGCTACATCCTTTTCAGTCACTGCTCTCCCACTCACAACCTTACTCAGTGTGTTCCTCTTTTTTGTCACCTCACTTTTAACCACTCTTACTACACTCATCTTACTCTCAAAGAAATCACTCTCACCCTGCACTAACTCAACTTCACCAGACTGCCTTTCTCTCTGCTCACTCACAACATACTCCTCAATAGGCTCTGTCACACACATGTTTTGTACTCCTTCTACTCTGTCTTCACTTCTACTTTTAATATCGGGATCTACATCCATTCCATCATTAACGACAGATGCCCTAAAGACCTCTGCCACAGCAATATGTTTAGTGTCAATAATGTCTCTATTCAGAGGGTATATGCCAGTCTTCTTGACTGAAGATTTTCAGGTGTACATGACTTGAGATAAGCCGAGCAAGCCAACTGACAAACATCTTCTTTAAGCACACAGGTTGCGGTAAGTCTGGTTTTTTTGTGACACAGATTTTCATATATCCTTTGAAGTGGACCGTAGACACCAACATCCATTGGCTGCAGAAAGTGGGAAGTATGTGCTGGTAAAACGTGTAAGATGATGTTATGTTCTTGTGCCCAGTCTATTACAGGTAAGGATATGTGGGATTTATGTCCATCTACCAGAAGAAGTAATTTTTCATAATTTCCTGACACATAAGATAGGAAGTGATTCTTGAGATAATCAATAAAAACTTGTGAGTTTGACCACCCTGACTTTGATGCAGCCCCATCAGCACCAGGTGTACAGCCTTCCATCCACCTCCTTTGCATTTTCTAACCACGGAATACAAAATAAGGAGGAATAGCATTCCCGGAAGCACTTCCACAGCCTAACAATGTAACAGTCTCTGACCTCCCAGAAGTAACAGCTGGAGGAGGAAATGTTGTACTTCCAACAACATTAGGAGGCTTATGCTCAGGACTGACACCCTTTTTATCCACATTGTAGATTAAATGTGGCTTATCCCGCAAGTTGTTTATGATACTGGTCAATTCATCAAAGTATTTGTCAATACTTTCTTTGTTGTTTCCCTTCGCCCTTGCAAGTTCCAAGGCACGGGCTTAAGCACACTGAGTTGGGGCCATCTTTTCATAAATGAGTAAATCCACCGTAAACTGAACGGGTTGTCTACTGTCCGTACTTGGAGATAGGTGGCGTAATCACTGGCCAAGTCCACTACTTCTTGCCGTGTATACAAATAGCCGATCAAAGCCATATTCTCAAGGTGAGATACAAATTTAGCCTCCTGCTCTTGGCTCAACTCTGGATCCCTGCCCATGGTAACACATTCTGGATCTATTGCCCTTGAAACACGATCTCTAAGTGTAGTATATGGTACACCATAAAGATGAGCTGCTTTTCTGATGGACACATCTCTGTTTTTAGCTGCATCATATGCCTTGATAAGCTTAGAAGGGCTGTATATCCTAAGTTTTCCCCTTGGATTTGTTGCAAGGTGCACTGGATTAATCTGCAAAACAAAGTAAAAATGTTAAGAAGTTTAAAAAAAATGATTTTCATTTGCTAGGTTTTCATGCAGTGTGTATAAAAGGATATACGGTATGATTGCTCAGAAATTCAGTCTGTGCGGGTGAAGAATTTACATTTAAGTACATTCAATGTATTACATTTTTTAACTCTACTTGAGGCAATTATCTCTGTAAATTAATAAAGCCTTATAGTTAAATTTATTATCTATTTACAAAGTATTTGCTTGTCTGTCTGCCAATTTTTGAACAATGTGTTCGATGTGGAAATATTATATTCTATGAAAAAGAATGATGTGTATTTCTCTTAAAAAAACTATTTCAACAATGATAAGGAAAGCACATGTTAAAAGCATGAGAATTCCCGGCAAATCAGCCATTTTATTAAATGAATGAAGATTGTGGCTTATTTTTAAACGAAACGTAAAAAATGTTTTGCATGTCCAGTATGCGGATGTTACTTCACGGTCATTGATTACCAATCAAAGGAAAAGCATCTGTGAGGAACCATTGGGGTGTTTATCTTATGTAAAATGGTCTTCAAACATGGGCAAAAAAGTGTCTTTAGGTAAAACTATAAATTTCTGCAACCGATAGTTAAAATCATTATAAATACCTGTTTAAATCTCATTTTTATTCAGGATGTTGAAATAATTTGCCTTGGAAATAGGTCAACGCAGAAAATCAACAAAATGACGTCACTGATCTCGAATCTCGCGAGAATTAAATGTAAACAAAGGTGATCGACTTTGTTGCATGATCGAGCAAAGGTAACGGGTCAATATAGTTGTCGTTGCAAAAATCCGACTATACGTTTGTAACGAGTGTGGCACTTTCCAAACACGTTTTCTAATATGTTCCTTGTTGTTTTCATATTACAAATTTACTACAGCCGGAAGGACTTCCCTTATCTTGGGATATTCGCTAAGAAGGCGGTTGTATAAGAAGAATACTAGCAGACAGACATCACCATTAAGAAAACACAAGAAAAAAAAATAATGTAAACATGTTTACAAACCATACCCAACGTCAAATTTAGTAACGTGGACATGCATTAACTATTTACGGATGAAATGCAAATGTTTGATGATGTTTTAACTTCACTCAGCAATTGTAGAATTATATCTTGGCGTCCAGTTTTTATTGTGGGAAGAGGCCGAAGTACCTGGGGAAAACCTCCGACCTTCGGTAGAAAAGCATGTTCAATTAAGATTGAAGTCGAGTGCAACCTGCCCGCAGAGAGACTCGAACCCGTAATCTCATAGTTAATAGATCACGTGATCAATAGTAGACTAACTACATTAACCATTTGTACACCAAACCCATGAACATAATATAGATATCTTTATTACAACTCAAAATTTAAAAAAACATAAATTAAATTTAGTAAAGGCTTTGTAAAATATAATTTTTAAGGTCTTTCACCGTTCGGGTACAAAACAACATGTTCTATAAAAAACTTTAGTTTTTGATTGTGAAGTCACTTCTGGTTCCAAAGTTCCAAGCAATCATATTTGTTTCGTGTTAGGAAACATTTGCAATCAATATTAGGCTACCCCGGTTAAAATATGACATAGCAACTGTATGGTTTCAAATTCGGAAAGAGAAAATTTACAACAGAATTTTAGGAAGACCTTATTATTGTTTGTGAACAATATGAAATTGAATTTTTCTTGCGATTCATCAATACTTTACAATGATTTTTATAACTTTTCTTAATTCTCTCATTCCTGAGGTAAATTAAATATTATTAGTAAAAAAAATGTTAAATCATATAAACATATGTATTTTGTTCAATTGGACGCTATTACTGGTCGAATCATTGGTGTTTATGAATAAATATGTTAAATGTAACAATGTATGTCATTACGTTTAAACTAAATCAAATGACAGGGCAGTCTTCAAAAAAATATTAATTAAATAAGTTGATAATTGATAATTCATGTTGTTTTATAAGATACTGGAAAATTCATGTTCTTATCATACATGTACTATACACACAAATTTTACATAAATGTTTTATATGCTATTGTCTAGTGCAGCCTTGTTAGTGATGTTACAAAAATATCAAACAACTCTTATGTGTGTGACACATGCGCACTCGTTTAATCTATTATATCTGTCATATTTTAAAAACCGATCACACGCTTTAATATGTACCAGTCAACCAATCCAATTCGCTGACACTCTCTTACATGTGTAGTTTTATAATAAAATACAATCTATCTATGTTGTTTATGGAAAAATATTTTCATGGTATGTTATAAATACATCCAAAATACAAATGAGACTGTTTAAGTGTATTTTAACTTGTTATTATTATTTCGTTTTTTATTTTCACCTTCCTTCATATAAACATGTCAGAGATTTTGTTTCGAAACCTTAACTTCCATTTTATAATTATGTTCATTTTATGCAGCAGAAATGTCAACAGTTAAAGTTACAATAGTTTTAATAAGGGGACATATTTCGTTGCCATGGACAACAAATCACAATCTAACTTTTGTTTTACTCATTGTATAGTGTAATGCAATAAGCCTTAGCAAAACAAATGTGGACAACAGTAACTTCGTGCTTACGAGATAAATAAAAATAATTGTTAATAAAATTAGAATATATAGTTAAAGTTATTAACAATAATAAATAGTCACTTGTTAAAACTTTTATGGCGTTATTCCTATGTAGATTAATTTGTATATGTCTTTTAGTTATCTGTAGTTTATTTGTGTATGCAATACAGGTAAAAATAAGCATTTTGCTTTTTATCCGACACGTATATTTAAATCTTTGCCCTATACGTAATGATTGTAAATTGGAAAATTTGAATATTTTTGTATTTGTCTTTATTGTATAAGAATGTCGGTTGACTTATTGTTTGTTTACTTGTGCTCTACTTTCGATATGGCAAAAGCATTTCACGTATTATTGTAGCGAGGTCTGTATTTAATTTTTTAATTAATTTAGAATATTTTATTCCTGCAATTCCTTCAATGATTTCATGATAGAAAATTTGTGCTCACTGAATGGCTTATAATGATGATTTTCAATGGAGGTCGTTCATGTGTCGCCATCATAAATTGTTTGATTGAAATTAGGATTTATTGGACAGATAGTAACAGAATATTTGGAAGATTTTAGGTCTTAACAAACCTTCGCGACTTCACGCCATTTTTGACCATAACACGCAGGAGTCGAAGCAGAAGCCAGTGATAATCATCCCTTTGTTTGATTATTCCTTTGTTGAATACTTGTTTGTTGTATAAGTTAGGTTATTTTCTTTAAATTAAATTTCTTGTTATTTTCTACTTAACGTTTTTATATTTTTGTTTTAATATTTTATGATTAAATTTAGTACTACAAATTGAGGACCATACTGGGAGTGGTCGCAGTGCTGCCAATAACGTCCAACGGTGGTGGATAAGGACGTTCCATTTGTTGAGGTCTCAGGTCATAATACAGACAATCTGGCCGTGGATTGTACTGGGTACTCTCCCTGCACAATTAAAACCCCTTTTCTAGATTTTGAAAAACGCTTGTTGCAGTCGTTACAAAAGGGGAAGCTTTCGTTTCTACCTAATGCTCCATACGTACTACTAACAATTTAATTTAATACAATGTACCACAAAACACCTAAAACATAAAGTCACACAGTTAAAAACTAAAATATGTTTTAACAGTATACATTCAATATCTGTCTTTAATCAGAAACATGTTTACACAAGTAGAACTAATTTGTGTATTTTCGATTGTTGGATTTAGTTTGATACTAAAATTATTTTGCTTTGCTATGTAGTTAGTGTTTCGTACCATGATAAAAGATATAAAAGTACATTCTAAGAGCAAAAGAGATCTATATTATTTTCTCTGTCAAATGGTATATAATTTTTCGTTATGTTTCAAGACAGTTGTATTTATTATTTTGCAACCCTCTGGACATACTTGTTAGACATTTTTCTACAAAGTTAATACCTCATAAACTTCTACAGCTGTAAATAATTCAAAACACATATGGATTTGAGAGATGTCTATTTACAGACAAAATATGACGTTTTTTACCCCAATTCAAAATTAAAAAATATAAGTAAGTTTGCAGTTATACTCGCTAGAGCATTTCTTGAATTTATACTAAGTACACAAGCACTACAAATATCTAACACTTTGAAACTGTTTGGTCTTATTAAAGTATAAATAATCAGTACACATAGTACACATATAAATGACGACTGATGTACAAAGTTAAAATATGGAAAACAGAGGCAAGCTCAACCGGCATACGTCTGTTTTGTGAAATCTAAGTATTCTTTGAACCTTTGGAATTTCCTTGACGTGACACTGTAACCTCATGGTTATCTGTTTATTGAATAATGTTAGTGGTAAATAACAACTTTTTGTTCTTGTCGTAGTGGTATTTGTACCATAACCACATTAAACCGATCAAAACTACTGAAAGTTTGACATATTCGTCACCAAATATTTAATTTTGCAAACAAAAACTCTCGAAAGATCCAATAAAACATACGTACGCAAGGACTACCGATTTATCAGCTAATAATAACATTGAAGTGCTTGTTTTAAAATGTCGTTCAACTTGTTGACACTGAGTGCACTTATTCATAAAATATCTAAAGACTCACCACATTTGTCAATTATTTAAACTAGGTTGCTCCTACGTTAATGGAAACTTATAGAAATCAAAGGGTCCTCACGTTGTCGTTCGATTTCGTGAAAAAAAAATCTTCTACAGTGCCAAATAAGTGTTCAAAGGTTACTCTGAAAAATCTGAGACAAGCATGTTTGCCATGTGTGGAAATTGATACGCATCTAAGCCATTATTTCATTAATTATAACATCAGCCATGTTGTTGGAGAACAACGTAATAGGAGAACATTTAGAAGACACCTAAGGGATGATTTATCTCCAACATTATTCAGCCCACCATTTCTTTTGAAATGCCTGTACCAATCAAGGCCATTGCTGTAGTTGTTTTATGTTGGTTGTTGGTTCTGGAGTTTGACTGTTTCTCGGACTTTGATTTGTGGATTGTCTTTTTGACAGTTTTATCGGTGTTCACTATTTTGTTATTAACTTCATTTAGGTCATTTGTGCTTAATTTGTCCAGATAACTACATGTTTCCCTAAATTACCCAATCTAACAAGTGTCAGTTAGTTTGACTTTGTTCTCGTCCATGAATCTACTATCACTGCAGATATGGGACTTTATATTGTTTTAACCAGTCGCTTGCCTGTCTTGGGTCGTCTAAATTGGTCACGACACATTATGACCTGTATAAGTCAGAAAACGTCACTTCCCTGTCTTGAACTTTCTGAATTAGTAGCTGTACAGTTGTATGATATTTTGCTCCCTTTGTTAAGACATTTAGGAGTATATATTTGCAAATATTAATGTATCTTTAAATTTCGACTACACGATTATAGTACTACAATTTACAATTTTACTTAGTAAACACCAGAAAACATGTTTCCTATTCTTTTTGTTACTTTGATCAAAACGTGTTACTATTCTAACGATACATATTGTCGTGACGATCATTCCTCCAATCTATTAAAATTAAATCTTGCACTGCTTTTGCATTTTTATCAGGATTACGTTAGCTCTTACAATACACTACGGCGGCAATACAAAACACGAGAGCAAGTGAAAGATTAAATTTTAATTACATGGTCATTCCTTTTGTACAGATTTACAAATGCTGCAACATTCCATCAATTAGCACAGCTAAATAACCTTTCTACTTTTGCATTTAAAGTACAGTTTATTTCTTGAAAACCGTTAGGGTAAGAAAGTATTGTTAATTTAGTGCAATTTGAATGGAATAATGCAATAAGATTTTAAAATATTTTTTGTTCACGTTAAAGTAAATTGGCTAAAGATCTAATCTTCTAGTATGAAGCAAATGTAAACTTCTCTTCATGAAAAATTGTACAAGCAATTTAAACTTTAAGAACCATATTTTGTAACTGCATAATTTCAAGAGTATCAACGACATAAATTGTAGACTATTAACTCAGTTTGTGTTATTGAGTCAAGTATCATCGGACGATGAATTAAGTGTAAATACCAAATCAGAGATGATCGTACTAAACACGTTTGTGTGTAAAATAACGAAAAACATATATATTTATTAAAAATACAGTATGTTTATATAAAAATGCGTATATATGTAAAAATGTCAGAAAGCAAGCGTATAAATAACGTTAACACTTAAGGATACATTTGATAACACCAAATATTCAGAATACATACTATCTTATATTCAAATCATAAATTTATGATCGATTGAGTGAATGTTTTCCTAACGTCCAGCAAGCAATTTTTTAGCAGTAATCAAGACAAAAACACAAATACAACTAACAAAATAGAAATTTAACTGAAACCTTTATGGCCTTTTAGGTACGATGTTAAATTTAACCTTTTGTAGCGGCATCTTTCCGAAATATTCAAATTGTTCATTATTGTTTAAGGAGCGTGTACTCTACAAAAAAAACATACTGTGGTCTAAGTGAAGCCATGCTTTACGTGTAATGACCTGAGAGTCCTTACGAAAGAGATTCCACTTTCCGCCACCTTGACAAGCTTTCTGAGACGACCATTGGATGCCCTACCAGTATAGTCAGATAAATAGGTGTTTACAATTCATTTTGTCTGGTGTAATCTTTTTATAATTCTAATACCTTTATCCTTAATGTGTTCGAATCCACATTCTATTGTCAGACGACTGTATATTAAACATGGTTTATAGTTTGAATTTGCAAACGATTTCATGTTTCAAGCCTTGAATATATCGAGAATATAACCTGCTGAAAAAACAACCATTAACAAACGTATTTAACAGCATTTCATTTCCACAAATTTCATAATATTAGATATGACTATAGCTGGTACTATAAGCAAAAAAATATCAAAAGATTAATATCAGAATATTGAATTTGATAGTTAATTTTAGCAGGAGTAAATGAAGCCTTTTCAGGCTCGAAGACATAGACGCTTATATTACCAAGATGACCTATCTTTCTTCATTCGGATTGTACCCTTTTAATCTAACATATTTGATATTACGAGGTTTCCTTTAATTTAATTTAATAGTAACTATTTCTAATAGTCTTTCTACAAGATGTCGACATTAAGCATACTTAAATATCATTCTAACATTATTTCAATTATTAACAATGACTTTCATTTCCAAACAAACTACTTTAGTTGAATAACCAAATGAGTATTTAATTCTGTCTGCGGCAAACATTATGTTCGATTAAGTAAAGATTCATTGTTAGGATCAGATATAGACAGCAATTAAATCAGACTACAGATGTTGCTTACATTTAAGATCCTGATAGAAAAAACTCCCACCTTACAGAAACAATTACCAGACTATTAGCAGAAAAGTTTCAAAATTACAAATTCAGTGATAACTTTATGTATTTATACCACAAACACCATAAAGCCATACATTAACTAATAAATACCACGTAACATTGAAATACTAGATGGATATTTCTATCTTTCAAGTAAGATTTTATTTCTCTAGAACATAATTTTGTAAAAAAAAATATATAGCATAATTTTTCTGTGTCGAGTGTTTTGATGTCCGTCCGTGCTGTTTTATTTATTACTTTTTTTTTGCTGGCTGAGTGCGGTGATTTTTTTGTCACATTTACCTTTTTTAAAAACTAAAGTAAACTGTATTATTTTTGTCTGTAGTAGTCTAGGGCGAGCATATGTGAAACAAAATTTAGTGTCAGTCATAATTCTTGATTAGTTTTGTTTTGCTTTATAAATCGATAGGGTGTTAAACCCAACTGCATGCATAGTTTAAGGAATGATTTTTATTTTGTAGGTGCATAAAATGTATGCAAAAAATGTATACCATCAATACAAAATGACAGACTGGTGCAGGTTTAGATATAAATAATCCAGTTTTGTTCTTAACGTCAATACCAAGCTTGGCACTAACTCTTAGGTGATGAAACTAGATATAAGAATGTGGCCATTTGCCTTAAATCTATAACTGTGATTCGAGCTAGTAGCATGTAAAAGAATCATTACAAACACTTCTTGTAATATATATGTGGTGCGTGAAAAAGCTACTAAAATCCCTGATTCTATTAATTATATTATCTATTATCGATATTTTGCAGTATTTTCCTTTGTTCTTTATGTGCGATATTATTCCATCCCCCCTCTTAGCGCGAGATAGGCCCATCTCACCTCGACTGTCAAGACGTCGTTGAGTAAACACTGTGACGTCACAATGTTACAAAACAGTGATAAACAAATTATTTACGTTTTTTGAAACTCGATGCATTTTCTCGCCATCTCATCTCAGGGCTGTCGCCCTTCGATGAGATACGACGAGAAAATGCATCTCGTTTCAAAAAGCGTAAATAATCTATAATTATCTGAAAGTCTAAAATACACGACATGTCATTAAATAGGTCTACTTTTGTTTTAATTAACAATCCTATTATCACATGAATGCAAATGTCCAAAGCGACACCTGTATATTTTGCAACAACATGTTAAATTAAAATGTCGTTTGTAGTTTAATGTCTTCTTTACACTAATGAATATTGACTACTGAATTATCAACGTGAGCGATATTTCTGTAATTACATAAACCGTTAGGACGATAGAATATTGACATCGCATTCTTATTTAAACGAAATTAAACAGTAATCGATATTGACATTTCATACATGTAATTATGTAGACGGAAAGGGACCCAAATCTTATTATTGTAATTGAAGTAGACAATTTAAATAATAGATAGCTTCAGGCTTTCTTAAAATAACTGTTTATATGACATGTACCAATGTTTGGTAAGTATATTAAATGTTTCTCGATTGGCAACTTTAAAGCTACATGCATATCTTCACGCACAATTTGGCAAAGCGCATCTTTAACAAACAAATTTCGCATACTAGCAAATCATATAATTCCACAGTTCAGTTTAGCTCTTATATTAATTTTAATTTCCTACCTTTGTATCAAGCTTTTCATCTGACCAAGAACTTAAAGGTAATGTGAATTCTACTTTGACTGACCCTTTTGAACAGGAGATGGGTAATCCCCAGGGTAGGATTTTTCTGTAACTTTGATTAGTATTAAAATTTGTAGCCTTGCTCGAGTTGCTTGCTTGATGGTTGTCTATATGTTGATGAATTATTCATATGTTGCCAAAGAAAAACGTAAATCATGTCGAGTGTCAGCTGCAGTACGTTTTGAAAGAATTGAGAAAAAGGCTATTGAGAATGGTTTTTAATTCTTCACTGTCAATACAACTGTTGGAGTGCATTTTTGTAATGAACGGAAGATGACCCTGGTCCCGAGTTAAAATTGTATAAAAGTCGTATCAAAGTTGTAGAAGAAGCAATTTTTTGGTCTCATATTTGACTTGTCTAATCGTTCTACCCTATATCAAAATGTTAAAGGGTAGAAGCTTGGATGCTTTGGATATTTAAACTCGTGTCAAGCAACGACTAGGGTGCTGTGTGCGATGTTTTAATTCGCTGGCTCGATCGGAATTGGATAGTGATTGTTTTATTTATGGCCAGAAGTCAAAATCCTTAACCCATTTCACTATCAAGGATTAGGAATATGCCCTCGAGCATTTAGAACCACAACTGTAAATAGGTTATGTATACAAGCAAAGGAGTCTTCTTTGTATCAAAGGAGAATTAAGTTCGGTTTGCAATACACAACAAAATTTAAGACTTATCATGTCAATCCGGTTCCCGACTGCTTTCAAACCTCTTTACGAAAACATTTGTTTAAAAACATCCAGACAAAATTCAACTTTTGGCGTAAGAATTAAATCTCATTTGGAATATTCTGGTATAAATTTAGATGAAATAGCTCCTGTTGAAATCATCCTTGGTTGAACCTCAAACCCGTATTTATTTACGATTTGAAAATGCATACAAAATCCGAAACAAACCATTTAATTATTCAGTAACACTCCGCAGAAATAAATCGTAATATCCTGTCCATAATACAGTATATACAGATGAATCAAAAGACGGCGATAAAGTTGCTTCAATCGCTGTTTTTGAAGACCGTGTTGAAACTCACACCCTACCTTACGCTTCCTCTGTATTTAGTTCAGAATCACAAGCTGTTCTTCTTGAACTTAGCATAATTGCTTTCTCAGTTGAGAGTAAATTTATTACTTGTACCGATTCGTTATCGTAAATTCTGAGTAAAGAAAATTCTAGGTTATAATAATAATTTTAAATTGATAAATCGCTTACAAAAGAGGTTGTATTTTTCTGCATTTCCAGTCATGACTTGGAATCCTTAGAAAAACAGCCGTGGACAAAGAAGCCAATTATGCTTTTAAAACGTTATTATTAACTGTAAAATGATTTTAAACCGTTTATTTTTAAATGTATTTAATATAAGTTATTGCAAAGTGGTTGGGATGTCGAATGTAAATATAAACTTCATAAGTCTCAAGTAATACTTCGTATTACTAATTTTAATATATGTCGAGATCGTCGGGACCAATTTGTTTTAACAAGGTGTCGTCTAGGTTACACCAGGACGACACATAATTATGTTTTGAATAACGATCCACGGTTCGAGTGTGTGCCATGCAACTGTCTATATACATGTACTGTCAAGCATGTCTGGGTGGACTGTTTTGCCGTGGACCACGTTCGGGAACGTTTTTATTCAATTGATTCAATTTTATTTTACAATTCATTTTAGCTGGTAATTGTGATGTTATATATTATTTAACGTTTGAAGTTAAATAACTTAAAGACATTACTGTAAAGCATGTCTGGATGGACTGTTTTGCCGTGGACCACGTTCGGGAACGTTTTTATTCAACTGATTCAATTTTTTTTACAATTCATTTTAGCTGGTAATTCTGATGTTATATATTATCTAAAGTTTTAAGTACCTTTTGTATCTGTATATATTCTCATATTATTATTTGAGATCATGTTCTTCCTTTAGGAGAAGGAATTCTTATGTTTTATTATCAATACTGATTATTATTTTCACTCCTGAATATAGCTAAAAATATGTCTTGCTGAAAGTTAAACAGCAATCCATTAATCCTATTATTGCGCTTTACTCTTTATCATTATATGTTTATAACATCAAATTAATGTCTATGTTCTATCTGTGTTTCATACTTCTCAATACTGTCTATTTTCTATATGCGTTTCATACCTACTTATATCATATCAGCATTTCCATTATTTGTTCTCACGTTCACTGACTTTTATGTCTGGGGGACACAAATATATCTTATATGATATGTCAGCTTTATTTCAAGGATAATTAAATGGCAAGCCTAAGAACCGTCTCACGTGTTTTATCACCAATCTTTGTCTAAACAACATAAACAAGCCTTGAAAATAATGGTCGTTATGTTACTGTTATTTAAATCTCTGTCAAAGTAATTACAACTGTAATGTATCCGTAAAATCGTACTTTCGTTTATTATAAGCTTGGATATTTAACACTTTCTCTTCCCATGTAAACATAATTAAAATAAACTTCATGATAAATTTAATGACTCAAAGACAGTATAACAAACTAATAAAAAAATATTAAAAACATGTATCATACAGCATACTGGGCGAAAACGGGATAAAGTGATTTTTATCATTTATAGAAATTAATGTACTGGAATTTGAAAGTTTATAACACTTTTTTTGTTATACCATATAGAGAATCTGCTGTAGTTCGAAGTTTTATTGAGATCCTGTTGTGAGCGTGAGATGTCGATTAGCCTAATCAAAACAAAACAATTTTGTGACACTGTTCTGCGTTAGGTGTTTTCGTATGTTATAAGAGTTTTTCAGCACAAAATCTACGCTTCAGATAGTTTTGTTTTTGAATATTATCATCATATTTTTAATCACGGTACCTTTAACTGTACATTGCACAATACGAAGGATATTTTGCATATTCGGTTAAAATACGAAAAGTAGCATTTCATCATTATTTCCAACTTAATGCTCCCTTAAACAACAAGTGATCAAATTGACAGGGTACTACAAAAAGACTTAATCAAGATCAGTTTCAGGCTTAGCAAAATATGAATACAACTATAAGATCTGCAATTGAAATTTTTTAAAGATATGTCCATAACGTTATGTCAAATTGAGATCAGAATGGTAAAGACGAACAGTGTTATGGATCTGTAGGATTCTAAACTTTGAGTCTTGTTAATAAAATTACTTATCTTGACAGAATTTTAACTCATATTGAAGGAAATGTGTTGGCGTATCAGTGGTATATAATATCAAACCCATATCAACCAGAATAACCGATTTATTTACACTTACTTGTAGTTTGCATTATACTTGAATTAAACATCATTTAAGGTAGATTACATAGTCCAATGTATTAGAATAAGGCCGTCTTTCTTGTACATATATAATTTTTACTCTTCTATATTCGCTGTAAACTACATAAGCGTTTCGTAAGAGTCCCCCTTTTATGCCGGATCTTTATTTCAACTATGCATTTTTATAAGCGGACATAGCAGTTTTGTTTCCAGCTGTCAATAACATTGATTTTCTTTTCCTTATTTTTTTTTAACTTTACGTGATTAGACACGAAACTACGCTCTTTCGTATAAGTTTAACGCCTTTAATGAAGAATTGTTTTCCAGCTATTTTCTTTTTTATATATCAAAGATTTATAATATATTTTTTAAAAGACAGTCAGTTAAACAGTGAAATAATGAAGCAATTGGTAAGTACTTGAAATGGCATTTTCGTCAAGTAATCTAGGTCGTAATTACTGACCATTAGTTTGACATACTGAAATCGTCAAAAATGTATTATTTATAAATTACCGATACGTTCTTCAACTGAATATTTTTTTATACAAACTGAATAATGTTGTATAATATATACAATGAAATCATCGGTTTAACATGCAGAATATTTAATGTTTATGCATCGATACTTTTAAATAAAATAAATATTAAAAGTTGCATATGTCTAACATTCTTTATAACTGATGTACTGTATATACTAAATCATCTGTATGGCGAAGGGAAATGATCCATCAGCTGGTACAAATACTCTGAATTACTACGACGTAAATGATGCTTAAAGCAACAGTATATGTAGACTTGTTGTCATTAATCAATTTATGTTGCCCAAAGTAATTGCATTGTATTGACCAGATTGGACATGCGGTTTTCTGTAAAGTGATAAGGACCAATCATTTATAGTTTAGTTTAGGCTGTGTCTGCTTTTTATGTGTACTCCAAGTTTAATCTTAAACTTGTGTTACTCCTAACAGCTAAAACCCGCCAAAACCAACGACTAATAATGCAACACGATTTTGTACCCAAAGTAACATTATTATTTTGTCCAGATACAGTATTGATCTCACGTGTTTACTGATAAAAACATGCATTCCTTACTTACATTTAACAATCAATAAGAATGGTTTTAAGAAAAACTTTCACAGAAAAAACGGATGCGTGCCTTTATAACTAAAATTATACCAATGAATGTAAACAAAGATTTAGAATGTGTAAAGGGTAAATTTCAGAAGATAAAAGCGCTGTAAGCAAAGAAAAAATCTCCGAAGGTGGCAGAAGTAAACCTCACGGTTAAAAATCTCAATATCAAAGTGGTCGCTTTTAATCTAAAGGAGAAAAGGATGGGTTGCATTTGGTGACATCAGTAAGCGGAACCCTTCAAGACGTTTAAAAATTAAGAGACATCCGTTCATCCTCAATGAAATGAATGGAAAGCATTTGCAGAAAAGAAACTAGTTACCTTGTATCAAAATCCAACGTTAAGAAGACAACTGCACAGTAATTGACTCTAAATGAAATCTAAAAGATTCTGGGTAAAGTTTTTTTTATTTAACATACCACTGGACACAAAAGATTCTTATCGCAAAAATCAAAAGGTAATGGGTTGTGTGCTTGATTTAATATATGCTCGTTTTGATGTTCACATAATTGAGTACTACTTGGATAGGATCTTGATATATATTTCAGATAAAATATGCCAATCCAAATTGTTCTATGCACGCGTTGTATATCTATCACCAGAAAACTCCACAATAGCTATTAACATCCACAATTGTTTTATACATTTATGACTCAAATATTAACTGTTCTAAACAGTAATGTTTTATCTTTGTGTCCATAGCAGATGCTCCCCGTACTGTATTGAAGGCGCAGATTATCCTCCTTTACTTGTATGAAACATTTCCATAAGGCTTTGTGATAAATGTTGTATAGTAAATAGTAGTAACATGCTAAATAATTATTTTTTTAAACATTTGTTACAACTCGAAGCCGCCATGTCGTAGATTAGTTTATAACTCCTTTCGAACTTTATACAAAATAATTTGAAATTTATAATTAAATGATAGAATAGAATATAGTATGGTATGGTATGGTATGGTATGGTATGGTATGGTATGGTATGGCATAGCATAGCATAGCATAGTATAGTGGACAGTATACCAACAAGAACATAGTTTTACACTTGCTACATACCACAGGATTGGATATGTGATTAAAACGTTATTTGACACATTTACTTACTTTTATTACAGAATAATAAAAGGTCACTCAAGCGACTACCGATAACGGTTGTCGTAAGACAAATAGCAAGAAACCAAAAACATCTAGAAGCAAAAGTCAAGGGAAAATACAAATCCTGATAAAGACAAACAGAGAACACGAAACAAAAACTAAACAAAAACACGTAAACAGAAAGTGAGAAACCCAAACCCAATAAAAACAATCGGTGCGCATTGTTAATATACTTAAACGTGAGCAACACAATTTCTCAGAAAACTGTGCTTTTGAATGCTGATTACAATAAAGCTGGTAACAGGAGTGGTGGACGTTTTAGAATGATGATTATTCGTAAATTGTAAATAGCATTAGCCGGATTAAATATAACGGAACAAACGTTACAAATTTTTCATTTACCAGTATTTGATTTATTTTTCTATTTTTGCCAACCAGAAGCAAGCTTGCCGTTGTTGGCCTACACAAAGTAAAAGTTGGGTATTTGACACTTTAATTAGGTAACCGTCAAAAGAAATTTTTGAAAAATGAATTTCTGAAAACTAAAGAGTTATAGTTATAGGAAATATTTAAAGCTATATTTTAACATTTATTGATTTTAATTTTCAAAAGATAAATCTTATCACGGGTCGTCGACAAGTTACAATTTTACAATATATGCTTTGGTGGCGAGTGGTCTAGGCAATACGAGACCTATTTCAAACAATATGTGCTACACGTAGACTCGAATTTCGATTTACAATAATTGCCAATTTTTCTCCCGAAGGTCTCATGTTTTTAACCATGTCTGGGACCAAACTGTAAGATTCACATTGCTCGATCCACAGCTACGCAGCGTGCTCTCGAGTGGCGGATGTTAGATGCCCTCATGTTAGAGGTTGTCAAGTCATAATACAAAAAGATTTATCGCGGACCACAGTGCGCAACGTGTTTGGAGAGTGCAACTCTCCGTGCACGATAACGACTTCTTAAGATGTCGAGAGGCAAATCTGTCCGCCTCTACCCATACCCCTTACTTTTTCAGTAGCAGTAAAAAATCTTTTTTTGAATTAATTTTTTTGTTAACTTGTTCTCGTCCTGAATATGTCTAAAATATTTCTCGCTGTACTTCAAGCAAACATGCAATAAATTATTCTTAAAGACGAGAGCCTTCCTCGCTCAATAAAAAAAAACTTGACACCGTGATATATATGCAAATGTGATCAAAATGGCGTTAATACATTATTTATTATTATTTTATCCTAATGAACTACTATCTCAACGTTCGCACTTCAAAGCCCAATGTGTATATTAATAAGATCTTTTTGCAATAATTTTATTTGTCTTTAAATTCATTTAAGTTAACTATTCTAGCGAGAACATGAACCAGGAAAAACAGTAATATATATTTGCATAATAATATTGAAAGATTTAAAGTAGTGATTGATTTTGAATTTCCGTATAAGTTTATATATGTTCTAAGCATTTGTATCCGTTCTGCATATTAGATACGAAATATAGACATATCAGAGTGGAAAACCACATCAAAAAAACACACGTATGCAAATGAAAATATCAAAAGAATATTAAAATTTTAAAAATACTATTTTATGTACGCTTTTGTTAAGTTCATATAAGATCTGTTCAATAAGATGAAAAGAAATGCAAATCCTTTAGATTTAGATTTTTTACCAAATCGGAAAATGACAGAAAATCACAATTGCAAGTTTTGGAAGATAAAAAGGAAGATGTGATCAATCACGATAAAACTAAATGGTCAACAAGGAAAGATTAAGTGGGTTAAAATGGATTAGGGGAAATGTAAACGCTTTTTTATCACCCTAACATCTTGTTGGACAATATGCTAAAATGGTGTCGATATTCAAAGACTGTCAAAATTGCCTTTAATAAATAAAAAACAAAAAGACACCTTCTAAATGTTTTATTAAAACTTTTCTGAATTTTGTATAATACATGGTTTCAAGTGGTCTATCAACGAGTTTTTTTTTATTAACGAACAGTTTTTCAATCAAATGAACACATATTTTCTCCTGTTGTTTTTAAATAAGACTATAGTCAAAATTTTCGATGGTCAAATTTAAGCATTATATATTTTTTTAAATATAATTACAGTTTTAGTTCATGCGACCCTCGTTTTGAATGTAGAATTTATATTGTTTCTGTTTGTCAAAGATCCAGAATAATTCGCCTGTGCATACTAATGTTTTCCATAGCATATACTGTGATTTAGACAACAATAACAATCCGAATGACAAACTCAACTAAATATTTAAAAAAAAACCGCACATCATTAATAACACTCGTCGTGTTTTCTCAAGTCATATGTAAGGGATAAAATTAAAGGATTTGGGACGACGGAACTAGTGGAGTTGAAATCAGCTGAATATTCTTGTAATGTAAGTAATTTTAGTAACTTAGCTATTATTTGTTGATATCTTTGAGTGTAGTCTTTATATCCATATGTTTCTTTTTAAATTCTATATGTGTATAAACAGTTTATATATATCGAAACGAATCGGTGTGCAAACGAGCTCAAATGAAAATAAATCTGACAGACTACATCGAAGCGGGATTTGTTAAAGTAATTTACAGTTTCTTTTTTTCAGATCCGAAATTCTGCAAGATGTGCGGTCAACCCGTTACCCATATGTTGACCAATATGAGAATCATTGTGCCCCACCCGCTGCGACCTGTTTTTGTAAATATATCTGACAGACTACATCGAATGGGTAGTTTTTTAAGGTCAAGCGGGTAGACGTTAACCATATATTGACCGATATGAAGATCAATGTGACTCGCTGCTACCTGTTTTGTACGTTTTTGAACCTTTGATTTCTTGAACACCTACTTAAAAAGGAATAAGACACTAATCTGCATCTTTAATCGTCCCAATTTGCTTAAAGAGAGATAACTTATTTTTGGTGTCGAACGTATTGACAAGATGTTGACGTTACACAGATCTAAAGTTGTCGACAAACCTTTAACAAAGGAAAAGCTGAATTTGTATTGAAAACGGCTCAACGAAAATGTACAATTTCTACTGAAGTTCATAGTAAAATCGTTACTAAATATTTGAATTTTATGGTTGATCTTGTCTTTGATGCTTTTTAGTTTTCTATAATATTAGGTTTTTTATGTGTTTGTTCTCATTTGTGAAAGTGAGCTTATTAAGTGCTAGGTTGTAATAATTTCTGGATTGTTAGGATATCAAAATGGTATTCCTTTAATTGGTTTAACACAGATGATTATTTTTACAAATGACTTTTTTGCGTTTTAAATATCGAGATGAATATTGTGTTAATGAAAGTTATTTGGTATTAATCTGAATACGTATCGTACTATTTAACTTTAATTATTAATAAGTGTCGTGTTGACTCCATATTTACGTGCATTCTGTCCACATGTCAATGACCTAAAATCATTTTTGATGTAACTTAAGTAGGCGTCTCAACTTTTCGGTACGGCTGGGCGAGTAAATTAGACAACACCAGTCTCCTGATTGATTTTTTATTTGTTTGACGAGAATAAAAATTGTGTAGATTCCAAGCATGTTTTTGATCGATACCCGATACTAATCTTAGCGTCTGTCCGTCTAATTTTATACCCCGCCACTAATGTAATAGCGTCCTATTGATATGAGTGTCCGTCGTCAGTCCGTACTCCGTTTACGGTGCATCGATATTTTCCAGTTGGTAACTTGAAAACGTGTTGACAAATTTTGTTTAACCTTTGCACAGCTTTTAAGTACTATAAAATTAAAACCAAGTTCTATTTGTAGCACAATCTAATTTGTAGTTTTCGACTTCAATTCAAATGTCCAATTCAAATGTTTCTTTTGTCAACAATGCACAGTTGTAAAGTAATAGACTATTAAGTATCTGTATCATTTACTGTTCCATTAGCTTTCTATTTTTCATTTTTTTATTTTTAGAATGGAATAAAAAAGAATGTTAAGAAAGAACATACATCGATAATTTCTCCAATCTCAATAGATACATTTTCACCTTTTAAAGTTCTTGGTAAACCTCGCATTTTAAAAGGTGACAATTAACTATCTCGAATAGAGAAATTTTCGTAATAAACGGGAAAACTATTAGAGACTATATTTATACTGTCAAAGACAAGTAGGTATTATTTTTAAAAGTCATAACATATAGGCAACAAACATTGTTCGGAAGTAGATTAGTCCCTATTCAACATATATTTGTTACCCTTTCCTTATTTATCACACACTGAAATGTATTACATTTATATTGCACTCATTTGAATTTAAGTGTAAATGTCGTGAGAACTGATGTTATGCAATTAAAGTATATAATATATATCTGGTTATTTGCAATGTTGAATTATTAAAGCTGTTTAAATAAAGTCTCCTTTTTTCAGCCGCTAAGTAAGTTTTCTTTCCTACAAAGCACCGTTTCACATCAACGAAATATGATTGCATTGATCAAATACAATGGAATCTATTTACAACTAAAACTCTGTCAGAGTTATTTGTATGTTGCGTGCAATAGCATCAAGTAAATGACTTGACATTTCCGCTTATTAGTTTCCAAAACAATACCCCTTGGCTGTTTTAGATAGTTATAATGGTTTAATGATTGTGTGTCATAATCAATTGAACTGATTTGAAAAAACGTAGACAAATTTAGGCGGCTAACGAGGTTGAATATTGCCAGAAGTTGTTCTGACGACTTATATAACTAGAGCAAGGCTAAATGTATGGTCGCTTACAAACCAGTCAGAACAATGAAAAGAAATTCGACCAGTGCATTATGACGGCGATTTATTTATATACTATGTCTATGTTTACGATTCATCTACGTTATTTTTATATAGCCGATTTCGCCGAAGGGTATAACTCGCTTAGTACAGGCGAATGGGTGCCACGGTGTCACAACGGTGTGAGTTGAATTCCTTTGAAGGTAAGCACAAAATTTGACAGGATTAAAATCTAACTCTAACAGTGTTGGGCTTGATTTGTAGACGTATATATAAATATTTGATATTAATCCTGTATTTCTGATGTTTCAGAAATATCGCTGGATAGATATATTATATGGATGTCACAATACTTAGACGTTTGTATATAATTTACTTACTGTGACTGTATGACAAGTAACTTTGTCATCCTGTACCAAATATACAAAAATAGTGAATAAGATTATTGTTAGATTAATAGATTTTGGTTACGAAAGTTCCATCATCAAACGCTAGTACACATGTACTATGTCTATGTTTACGCTTCACCTCGGTTAATGAATCTATATTTTTCTATAGCAGATTGGCCAAGGGTCTAAACCGCTGGACATAATGCAGGCGAATGGGTGCCACAGTGTCACATCAGTGTGAGTTGGAATATCGCTGAGGGTAATCACACAATTTGATAGTATTAAAATCTAATTCTAACAGTGTTGGGCTTAATTATTTAACATAAAAATACGAAAATACACCAACATGTTTTCAAGAGGTTTCATCTATTACGAGAATATTCATGGCTAACGTTTGTAACGTTTGCTAGTAAATATTGTAAAGATGTTGATAATGGTAACTTTACGTATTAATACTTGTTTACACAGTCAGAAGACGAGATCAGAAAAAGGTCATAGCATACGTAGACCCATAATCCTAAAAATACGGATTTTTTCGGGCAGTTATACCAAAACACCCCAATTCTTAAAAGAGATCCTAAAATCAAAAATCCCAAAAGTTCTTAGACCAATATAAATCCAATCAGTAAAAGACAGCCTGCGTCAGTGAAAAGAATCCCTACCAGTGCCAAACTCCACTCCACTCGGAAACAGAACAACCTAAAATCAAGAAATGTGGACGCCCTAACTGTGGAGTATGGAAATATTTAATAAAAGGTTCTACATTGACTTTTAAAAACGGACTACAATTCACGATAAAAAGTAATTTACATGCTCAACACAAAATTTAATATATGTCATAATATGTCGTAAGGTTAAGAATGACCGCCCACCGCCAACAAATAAGGTCTTTCAGCCAGACAAATTCCTTTAAGCGCGAATATAGATGAATGTAGTGCTGGTGCTAATTAACCAAACTTTTATATATTCCCAATATATAAATGCTCGGACAACACAACTGACCATCAGAAAGAAAACAAATAGAAACAATTTATTAGAAAGTATAAGCCACTTTTAGACGCTTTGTGTCATGACTAATTACGTCCCTGTAAAAACGTTGTGAACAAGTATTATAACGTACCGTTACGTAACGTTACCAATTTCAACGTCTTACGAAATCAACTACCTTATGTGAAGGACATATGTAACCCATATCTGAAAGACATACGTATAGACACATAATTCTAAAAATACGGAACTTTTCGGACAATTATACCGAAACACCCCTATTCTTAAAAAAGATCCTAAAATCAAAAATCAATGACCTTTGCAAATACGTGTTTCATGCTTCAAATTTACTTATTAAATTAACGTTGTTAATATATCTACATACTTCTCACTTGATGGATTCATGGTTTTTTTTTTTTGCTTTGATTTTTGTACTGTACTAATAAGCATTAATTGCTTAAGGTGAATAAAGAATAGAATAAAGGTCTCAGCAAAGTGAAAACTCATCCCCGGGTAGCGGATTATAAAGGCAATACCGGTATATAGACGTTTTAAGTTAAGTTAAAGTGAGAAGGTTCAAGATCAATATTGTATTACTTGTTTACGTTATTGATTTATATTGACACTCAATGACTAAGGCCATTGATATTCAGTCTGTGTCTATAATTTTGACAAAAACCACCATCATTTGTAGCGTTGCATAATCTTTTACACTAAAATACTATCACATTTATAAGAGATTCTAAGTAGATTTTCTATATCCGGATTTGCAATTGTCCCTTGACTTTCGGCTCTTGTTGTTTAGTCAGTTTCCTTAGCTATTTTTTAATTTCTGTTGTAAAGTTACGGGAAACAGGCCACCGCGCTATTATAAATGACGTCATCAGCCGATCGGCGTATGCTACTAAATGTTATGTACATAAGCCCACCGGACTGTTTTGAAATTCTGATCTTCGGTCTGCATCATATATTCAGAATATCCATATTTTATACTAAATATATATGATAAGATGTCTATTTACAATATGGGAATATTTTATAGCCTTAGAAATAGGTCTGACATAATTGATAGACTTTTAAAATTACTCCGATACCATAATTTATACAGAAAAATTGATGTGTGGTAAATGGCAATGATAAAACAATTTAAGTACATTTTAGGGAGGGCGTAAGTTTTATGGTCTAAGGGTTTTCATTATTTTTTCATCTCGAGACATGCAGTACGTTTTGAAAGAATTGAGAAATAGGCTATTGAGAATGGTTTTAAATTCTTCACTTTCAATACTACTGTTGGAGTGCATTTTTGTATTGAAGCAAACGAGTCTTCTTTGTATCAAAGGAGAATTAAGTTCGGTTTGCAATACACAACAAAATTTAAGACTTATCCTGTCAATCCTTTTCCCGACCGCTTTCAACCTCTTAACGAAAACATTTTTGAAAAACATCCAGACAAAATTCAGTTTTTTGACGTAAGAATAAAATCTTATTTGGAATATTCTGGTATAAATTCAGATGAAATAGCTCCTGTTGAAATCATCCTTTGTTGAACCTAAAACCCGTATTTATTTACGATTTGAAAATGCATACAAAATCCGAAACAAACCTTTTAATTATTCAGTAACACTCCGCAGAAATAAATCGTAATATCCTGTCCATAAAACAGTATATACATGGGTCAAAAGACGGCGATAAAGTTGCTTCAATCGCTTTTTTTGAAGACCGTGTTGAAACTCATAGCCTTCCTTACGCTTCCTCTGTATTTAGTTCAGAATCACAAGCTGTTCTTCTTGCACTTAACATAATTGCTTCTCAGTTGAGAGTAAATTTATTACATGTACCGATTCGTTATCGTAAATTCTAGGTAAAGAAAATTCTAGATTATAAAAATAATTTTAAATTTATAAATCGCTAACAAAAGAGGTTGTATTTTTTTGTATTTCCAGTCATGACTGGGAATCCATAGAAAAACAGTCGTGGACAAAGAAGCCAATTATGTTTTTAAAACGTTATTATTAACTGTAAAATGATTTTAAACCGTTTATTTTTAAATATATTTAATATAAGTTATTGCAAAGTGGTTGGGATGTCAAATGTAAAAATAAACTTCATAAGACTCAATTAATACTGCGTATTTCTAATTTTAATATATGTCGAGATCGTCGAGACCAATTTGTTTTAAGAAGGTGTCGTCTAGGTTACACCAGGACGACACATAATTATATTTTGAATAACGATCCATGGTTCGAGTGTGTGCCAAGCAACTGTCCATATACATGTTCTGTCAAGCATGTCTGGATGGACTGTTTTGCCGTGGCCCACGTTCGGGAACGTTTTTATTCAATTGATTCATTTTTTTTTACAATTCATTTTAGCTGGTAATTGTGATGTTATATATTATTTAACATTTTAGGTGCCTTTTGTATCTGTATATATTCTCATATTATTATTTGAGATCACATTCTTGCTTTAGGAGAAGGAATTCTTATATTTTATTATCAATACTGATTATTATTTTCACTCCTGAATATAGCTAAATATATGGCTTGCTGGAAGTTAAACAGCAATCCATTAATCATATTATTGCGCTTTATTCTTTATCATTATATGTTTATAACATTAAAATACTGTCTATGTTCTATCTGTGTTTCATACTTCTCAATACTGTCTATTTGATATATGCGTTTCATACCTACTGACATGTATCATAACCGCATTTACATTATTTGTTCTCACGTTCACTGACTTTTATGTCTTGGGGACGCAAATATATCTTATATGATATGTCAGCTTTATTTCAAGGATAATTAAATGGCAAGCCTAAGAACCGTCTCACGTGTCTTATCGCCAATCTTTGTCTAAACAACATAAACAAGCCTAGAAAATAATGGTCGTTATGTTACTGTTATTTAAATCTCTGTCAAAGTAATTACAACTTTAATGTTACCGTAAAATAGTAAAGTACTTTCGTTTATTATAAGCTTGGATATTTAACACTTTCTCTTCTCATGTAAACATAATTAAAACGAACTTCATGATAAATTTAATGACTCAAAGACAGTAATAAAAACATATTTAAAACATGTATCATACAGCATACTGGGCGAAAACGGGATAAAGTTATTTTTATCATTTATAGAAATTAATGTACTGGAATTTAAAAGTTTATAACACTTTTTTGTTATACCATATAGAAAATCTGCTGTAGTTCGGAGTTTTATTGAGGTCCTGTTGTAAGCGTGAGATGTCGATTAGCCTAATACATTCAAAGCAAACAATTTTGTGACACTGTTCTGCTTTTGGTGTTTTCGTATGTTATAAGAGTTTTTCAGCACAAAATCTACTCTTCAAATAGTTTTGTTTTTGAATATAATGATCATATTTTAATCACGGTACCATTAACTGTACATTGCACAATACGAAGGATATTTTGCATATTCGGTTAAAATACGAAAAAGAAGCATTTTATCATTATTTCCAACTTAATGCTCCCTTAAACAACAAGTGATCAAATTGACAGGGTACTACAAAAAAGACTTAATCAAGATCAGTTTCAGGTTTAGCAAAATATGAATACAACTATAAGATCTGCAATTGAAATTTTTTAAAGATATGTCCATAACGTTATTTCAAATTGAGATCAGAATGGTAAAGACGAACAGTGTTATGGATCTGTAGGATTCTAAACTTTGAGTCTTGTTAATAAAATTACATATCTTGTGATAGAATTTTAACTCATATTGACGGAAATGTGTTGGCGTATCAGTGGTATATAATATCGAACCCATATCAACCAGAATAATTTATTTATTTTCACTTACTTGTAGCTTGCATTATACTTGAATTAAACATCATTTAAGGAAATTGAATTAACGTAGATTACTAAGTCCAATGTGTTAAAATAGGGCCGTCTTTCTTGTACATGTATAATTTTTACTCTTCTATATCCGCTGTAAATTACATAAGAGTCCCCTTTTTATGCCGGATCTTTATTTCAACTATGCATTTTTTAAGCGGACATAGCAGTTTTCTTTACAGCTGTCAATAACATTGATTTTCTTTTCCTTATGCATTTTTTAAGCGGACATAGCAGTTTTGTTTACAGCTGTCAATAACATTGATTTTCTTTTCCTTATTTGTTAACTTTACGTAATTAGACACGAAACTACACTCTTTCGTATAAGTTTTACGCCTTTAATGAAGAATTGTTTTCCAACTTTTGTCTTTTTTATATATGAAAGGTTTATACTATAACTTTTAAAAGACAGTCAGTTAAACAGTGAAATAATGAAGCAATTGGTAAGTAATGTAGGTCGTAAATACTGACCATTAGTTTGACATACTGAAATCGGCAAAAATGTATTATTTATAAATTACCGATACGTTCTTCAACTGAATATATTTTATACAAACTGAATAATGTTGTATAATATATACAATGAAATCATCTGTATGGCGAAGAGAAAATGATCCATCAGCTGGTACAAATACTCTGAATTACTACGACGTTAATGTTGCTAAAAGCAACAGTCTATGTAGACTTGTTGTCATTAATCAATTTATGTTGCCCAAAGTAATTGCATTGTATTGACCAGAATGGACATGCGGTTTTCGTTTCAAGTGATAAGGACCAATCATTTATAGTTTAGTTTAGGCTGTGTCTGCTTTTTATGTGTACTCCAAGTTTAATCTTAAACTTGTGTTACCACTAACAGCTAAAACCCGCCAAAACCAACGACTAATAATGCAACACGATTTTATACCCAAAGTTACATTATTATTTTGTCCAGATACAGTATTGATCCCAAGTGTTTACTGATAAAAACATGTATTCCTTACTTACATTTAACAATCAATAAGAATGGTTTTAAGAAAAACTTTCACAGAAAAAACGGATGCGTGCCTTTATAGAACATTTATACCTTAAATTATACCAATGAATGTAAACAAAGATTTGGAAACTGTAAAGGGTAAATTTCAGAAGATAAAAGCGCTGTAAGCAAAGAATAAATCTCCGAAGGCGGCGGAAGTAAACCGCACGGTTAATAATCTCAATATCAAAGTGGTCGCTTTTAATCTAAAGGAGAAAAGGATGGGTTGCATTTGGTGACATCAGTAAGCGGAACCCTTAAAGACGTTTAAAAATTAAGACATTTGTTCATCCTCAATGAAATGAATGGGAACCATCAGCAGAAAAGAAACTAGTTACAATGTATTAAAATCCAATGTTAAGAAGACAACCGCACAGTAATTGACTATAAATGAAATCTAAAAGATTCTGGGAAAAGTTTTTTTATTTAACATACCACCGGACACAAAAGATACTTAACGCAAACATCAATAGGGAATGGGTTTTGTGCTTGATTTAATATATGCTCGTTTTGATGTTCACATAATTGAGTAATACTTGGATAGGATCTTGATATATATTTCAGATAAAATATGCCAATCCAAATTGTTCTATGCACGCGTTGTATATCTATCGCCAGAAAACTCCACAAGAGCTATTAACATCCACAATTGTTTTATACATTTATGACTCGAATATTAACTGTTCTAAACAGTCATGTTTTATCTTTGTGTCCATAGCAGATGCTCCCCGTACTGTATTGAAGGCGCAGATTATCCTCCTTTACTTGTACGAAACATTTCCATAAGACTTTCTGATAAATGGTAACTGTTGTATAGTAAATAGTAGTAACATGCTAAATAATTACTTTTTAAAAATTTGTTACAACTCGAAGCCGCCGTGTCGTAGATTAGTTTATAACTCCTTCCGAACTTTATACAAAATAATTTGAAATTTATAATTAAATGATAGTATAGTATGGCATGGTATGGTACGGTATGGGATGGTATGGTATGGTATAAGTATAGTATAGTATAGTATAGTATAGTATAGTATAGTATAGTAAGGTATGGCATGGTATGGTATGGTATAAGTATAGTATAGTATAGTAAGGTATGGTATGGCATGGTATGGTATGGTATAAGTATAGTATAGTATAGTAAGGTATGGTATGGCATGGTATGGTATGGTATGGCATGGCATGGCATGGTATGGTATGGTATGGTATGGTATGGTATGGTGGACAGTATACCAACAAGAACAGAAAGCTTGATCGCGACCACAGTGCCCAACGTGTTTGGAGAGTCCAACGCTCCGTGCACGATAACGACTTCTTAAGATGTCGAGAGGCAAATTTGTCGGACTCTACCCATACCCCTTACTTTTTCAGTAGCAGTAAAAATCTTTTTTTGAATTAATTGTTTTGTTATATTGTTCTCGTCCTGAATATGTCTAAAATATTTCTCGCTGTACGTCAAGCAAACATCCAATAAATTAATCTTAAAGACGAGAGCCTTCCTCACCCAATAAAAAAAACTTGACACAGTGATATATCTGCAAATGTGGTAAAAATGGCGTTAATACATTATTATAGCCCTGCTCGACATAGTCGGGGGTATATAGTGGTCCTCATGTCCGTCCGTCCGTTCGTCCTTCTACATTTGGTGTCCGGATGATAGTCCAAAAAGTTTACATCCGATTTGAATGAAACTTTGTGATATTGTTATATATCAGGTTGGTAAGAAGCCTATTGATTTTGGGGGGAATCCGTCAAATTTCAAGGTCACAGTCCATGAAAAGCGTTAGAAATTTTAACAAAAAAGTTGTTTCCGGACAATACCTCAAAAAGTTTACATCCCGATTTAAATGAAACATTGGGATATTGTCATATATCAGGTTGGTAAGAAACTTATTGATTTTGGGGGAAATCCGTCAAATTTCAAGGTCACAGTCCACGAAAAACGTTAGAAATTTTAACAAAAAAGTTGTTTACGAACAATTACTCAAAAAGTTTGCATCCGATTGGAATGAAACTTTGGGATATTGTCATATATCAGGTTGGTAAAAAGCCTATCAATTTTGGGGAAAATCTGTTAAATTTCAAGGTCACAGTCCACGAAAAACGTAAGAAATTTTAACAAAAAAGTTGTCTCCGGACAATAACTCAAAAAGCTTGCATCCAATTCGAATGAAACTTTGGGATATTGTTATATATCAGATTGGTAAAAAGCCTATTGATTTTGGGGGAAATCCGTCAAATTTCAATGTCGCAGTCCACGAAAAATTTTAGAAATGTGTACAAAAAAGTTGTTTCCGGACGACAACTAAAAAAGTTTGCATATGGTTTGAATGAAACTTTGGGATATTGTTATATATCAGGTTGGTAAGAAGCCTATCGATTTTGGGGGAAATCCGTCAAATTTCAATGTCGCAGTCCACGAAAAACGTTATAAATTGTTACAAAAGCGGGGGTATCAGAGATCGCTAGATCGACTTTGTGTAGTTTATTATTATTTTATCCTAATGAACTACTATCTCAACGTTAGCACTTCAAAGCCCAATGTGTATATTAATAAGATCTTTTTGCAATAATTTTATTTGTCGTTAAATTCATTTAAGTTAACTATTCTAGCGAGAACATGAACCAGGAAAAACAGTAATATATATTTGCATAATAATATTGAAAGATTTAAAGTAGCGATTGATTTTGAATTACCGTATAAGTTTATATATGTTTGAAGTATTTGTATCCGTTCTGCATATTAGATACGAAATATAGACATATAAGAGTGAAAAACGACATCAAAATAACACATGTATGCAAATGAAAATATCAAAAGAATATTAAAATAAAAAAATACTATTTTATATACGCTTTTGTTAAGTTCATATAAGATCTGTTCAATAAGATGTCAAGAAATGCAAATCCTTTAGATTTAGATTTTTTACCAAATCGGAAAATGACAGTAAATCACAATTGCAAGTTTTGGAAGATTAAATACAAAGCAAGAAGTGATCAATCACGATAAAACAGGTCAACAAGGAAAGATTAAGTGCTAAAATACAGTAAGTAGTTTGCTTGTATACAAGTGATATGTATTTCGAGTTTTTGTTGATCGTTTGTCTTGTTATGTTCTAACTGTTTCTATTTCTTCAGAAAAATGTAACAAAAATGGCATGACGAATGTGTGATCAATAGTGGATTAAGTGAAATGTAAACGCTTTTTTATCACCCTAACTATATGATAAAATGGTTTGTGCGATATTCAAAGACTGTCAACATTGCCTTTAATAAATAAAAAACAAAAAGACACATTCTAAACGTTTTATTAAAACCGTTCTTGATAGCGATGAATTTTGTGTAATACATGGTTTCAAGTGGTCTAACAACGAGTTTTTTTTATTAACGAACATTTTTTCAATCAAATGAACACATATTTTCTCCTGTTGTTTTTAAATAAGACTATAGTCAAAATTTTCGATGGTCAAATTTAAGCATTATATATTTTTTAAAATATAATTACAGTTTTAGTTCATGCGACCCTCGTTTTGAATGTAGAATTTATATTGTTTCTGTTTGTCCAAGATCAAGAATAATTCGCCTGTGCATACTAGTGTTTTTATAGCATATACTGTGATTTAGACAAGAGTAACAATCCGAATGACAAACTCAACTAAATATTTAAAAAAAACTGCACATCATTAATAACACTCGTCGTGTTTCCTCAAGTCATATGTAAGGGATAAAATTAAAGGATTTGGGACGACGGAACTATTGCAGTTGAAATCTTTTATTGTTTTAAATATCCTGCTGAATATTCTTGTAATGTAAGTAATTTAGTATTTTAGTAACTTAGCTATTATTTGTTGATATCTTTGAGTGTAGTCTTTATATATATATGTTTCTTTTTAAATTCTATATGTGTATAGACAGTTTATATAATTCGGAACGAATCGGTGTGCAAACGAACTCAAATGAAAGTAAATCTGACAGACTACATCGAATGGGGATTTGTTAAAGTAATTTACAGTTTATTTTTTTCAGATCCGAAATTCTGCAAGATGTGCGGTCAACCCGTTACCCATATGTTTACCAATATGAGAATCATTGTGCCCCACCCGCTGCGACCTGTTTTTGTAAATATATCTGACAGACTACATCGAATGGGTAGTTTTTTAAGTAGTTTACAGTTTCCCTCATCAGATACAAAATTCTGCAAGATGTGGGGTCAACCTTGTAGACGTTAACCATATATTGACCGATATGAAGATCAATGTGCCTCACTGCTACCTGTCTTGTACGTTTTTGAACCATTGTTTTCTTGAACACCTACTTAAAAAGGAATAAAAGACACTACTCTGTATCTTTAATCGTCCGTAGAGAGATTTAAAAATACAACACCCAATTTGCTTAAAGAGAGATAACTTATTTTTGGTGTCGAACGTATTGACAAGATGTTGACGTTACACAGATCTAAAGTTGTCGACAAACCTTTAACTAAGGAAAAGCTGAATTTGTATTGAAAACGGCTCAACGAAAATGTGAAAGTGAGCTTATTAAGAGCTAGGTTGTAATAATTTCTGGATTGTTAGGATATCAAAATGGTATTTCTTTAACTTGTTCAACACAGATGATTATTTTGTTTTTGCGTTTTAAATATCGAGCTGAATGTTGTGTTAATGAAAGTTATTTGGTATTAATCTTAATAAGTATCGTACTATTTAACTTTAATTATTAATAAGTGTCGTGTTGACTCCACATTTACGTGCTTTCTGTCCACATGTCAATGACCTAAAATCATTTTTGATGTAACTTAAGTAGGCGTCTCAACTTTTCCGTACGGCTGGGCGAGTAAATTAGACAACACTAGTCTCCTGATTGATTTTTTATTTGTCTTTAGAGAATAAAAATTGTGTAGATTCCAAGCATGTTTTTGATCGATACCCGATATTAATCTTGGCGTCTGTCCGTCTAATTTTATACCACACCACTAATGTAATAGCGTCCTATTGATATGAGTGCCGTCGTCTGTCCGTACTCCGTTTACCCTGCATCGATATTTTCCCGATGGTAACTTGAAAAAGTGTTGACAAATTGTGTTTAACCTTTGCACAGCTTTTAAGTACTATAAAATTAAGACCAAGTTCCATTTGTAGCAAAATCTAATTTGCAGTTTTCGACTTCAATTCAAATGTCCAATTTCAAATGTTTCTTTTGTCAACAATGCACAGTTGTGAAGTAATAGAATATTAAGTATCGGTATCATTTACTGTTCCATTAGCTTTCTATTTTTAATTTTTGTATTTTTAGAATGGAATAAAAATGATTATTAAGCAAGAACATACATCGATAATTTCTCCAATCTCAATAGTTACATTTTCACCTTTTAAAGTTCTTGGTAAACCTCGCACTTTAAAAGGTACTATCTCGATTAGAGAAATTTTCGTAATAAACGGGAAAACTGTTAGAGACTATATTTATACTGTCAAAGACAAGTAGGTATTATTTAAAAAAAGTCATAACATATAGGCAACAAACATTGTTCGGAAGTAGATTAGTCCCTATTCAACATATATTTGTTACCCTTTCCTTATTTATCACACACTGAAAGCAGAATGTATTACATTCAAATTGCACTCATTTGAATTTAAGTGTAAATGTCGTGAGGACTGATGTTATACAATTAAAGTATATAATATATATCTGGTTATTTGCAATGTTGAATTATTAAAGCTGTTTAAATAAAGTCTCCTTTTTTCAGCCGCTAAGTAAGTTTTCTTTCCTACAAAGCCCTGTTTCACATCAACGAAATATGATTGCATTGATCAAATGCAATGGAATCTATTTACAACTAAATAATTCTATTCGTGCTGTAATTTATTTAAATTAAGTGCTTTGATTGCATAAAAACACTTAAATGGTGTCTTCTCAAATAATTTATATATCGATATTTCCTCTGAGCGGACTATTTTCAGTATCCAATGTGAACAAGATGGCGTCCTCCTAGCGTATCCACGAGAAGGGGGACCATGTTTTCTCTGCTCCAATGATTTCCAATTAAATCGATCGAGATTTCAAATAAAATATAATATAAATACAATTTAGTGTTTCATTTTGTTTTTATCCTATCAATATTTGACAGAACGGCGATTCCCTTGGTACTATGTTTTGCATATCCCTACGCTTTCCGGCCTAGGTACGTTTTGAGGTCTAGATGGGTTTCTGTAAATGTTTTTGCTGTTTTAAAAATCGCAACGATTATTTCACAGAATTATAAGGATTAAACACTGTGTTTTAGGAAATTATCAATGTGTAAACTCCGGCGTCTCCCTCACAAACTTGACATAAAGTCCTTCGGACTTTATTTAGTTTGCGAGTGAGTCGCCGGAGTTTACACATTGATAATTTCCTAAAACCCAGTGTTTAATCCTATAAACTCTGTCAGAGTTATTTGTATTTTGCGTGCAATAGTATCAAGTAAATGACTTGACATTTCCGCTTATTAGTTTCCAAAACAATACTCTTTGGCTGTTTTAGATAGTTAATGGTTTAATGATTGTGTGTCATAATCAGTTGAGCTGATTTGAAAAAACGTAGACAAATTTAGGTGGATAACGAGGTTGAATATTGCCAGAAGTTGTTCTGACGACTTATATAACTAGAGCAAGGCTAAATGTAAGGTCGCTTACAAACCAGTCAGAACAATGAAAAGAAATTCGACCAGTGCATTATGACGGCGATTTATTTATATACTATGTCTATGTTTACGATTCACCTACGTTATTTTTATATAGCCGATTTGGCCGAAGGGTCTAACTCGCTTAATGCAGGCGAATGGGCGCCACGGTGTCACAACGGTGTGAGTTCGAATTCCGTTGAGGGTAGGCACAAAATTTGACAGAATTAAAATCTAACTCTAACAGTGTTAGGCTTGATTTGTAGACGTATATATAAATATTTGATATTAATTCTGTATTTCTGATGTTTCAGAAATATCGCTGGATAGATATTTTATATGGATGTCACAATACTTAGACGTTTGTATAAAATTTACTTACTGTGACTGTATGACAAGTAACTATGTCATCCTATATCAAATAAACAGGGGCCTCGGTGGTCAAGGTAGTTCGTCTACTATTGATCACGTGGTTTGTCAACACTGAGATTTGCGGGTTCGTTTCTCACTGCAGGCAGGGTGTACTCGACTCCAATCTTAATTGACAAGAATTGCCAGTTTTCCTACCGCATGTCAGGTGTTCTCTCCGGGTACTCCGGCTTCCTCCCCCAATAAAAACTAGACGCCATGAAATAGCTGAAAAATTGCTGAAAGTGGCGTTAACACACCATTCAAACAAAACAATCAAATATACAAAAATACTGAATAAGGTTATTGTTAGATTAATAGGTATTGGTTACGAAAGTTCCATCATCAAACGCTAGTACACATGTACTATGTCTATGTTTACGCTTCACCTCGGTTAATGAAGCAATATTTTTCTATAGCAGATTGGCCTAGGGTCTAAACCGCTGGACATAATGCAGGCGAATGTGCGCCAGAGTGTCACAACAGTGTGAGTTGGAATCCTGCTGAGGGTTATCACAAAATTTGATACATTGTAGTATTAAAATATAATTCTAACAGTGTTGGGCTTAATTATTTAAAATAAAAATATGAAAATACACCAAAATGTTTTCTATTGTATATCACATCAGTTAACTACACAGTAAATTCATTTTCCAAGCGGTTTCATGTATTACGAGAATATTTATGGCTAACGTTTGTAACGTTTGCTAGTAAATATTGTAAAGATGTTGATAATGGTAACTTTACGTAATAATACTTGTTCACACAGTCAGAAGACGAGATCAGAAAAAGGTCATAGCATAGGTATAGACACATAATCCTAAAAATACGGACTTTTCGGACAGTTATACTGAAACACCAAAATCCTTAAAAGAGATCCTAAAATCAAAAATCAGAAAAGTTCTTAGACCAATATAAATCCAAAACAGTAAAAGACAGCCTACGTAAGTGAAAAAAAAATCCCTACCAGTGCCAGACTCCACTCCACTCGGAAACAGAACAACCTAAAATCAAGAAATGTGGACGCCCTAACTGTGTAGTATGCAAATATTTAATAAAAGGTTCTACATTGACTTTTAAAAACGGACTACAATTCACGATAAAAAGTAATTTATATGCTCAACACAAAATTTAATATATGTCATAATATGTCGTAGTTGTCAAGAAAATTACATTGGGCAAACCAAACATTTAAGGTTAAGAATGACCGTCCACCGCCAACAAATAAGGTCTTTCAGCCAGAAAAATCCCTTTAAGCACGCATTGTAGCAACCGTTAATGTAATAACAACCGATAATGTAATAAACTTTTAAAATATTTTTAACATTTTGCAATAAACTCAGTAGGTCATTTAAACATACCTGATCGTAAAATACACCTTAGATTTATCTTAGGCTACAATTTATTACATTAACGGTTGAGACAGTAACCGTTAATGTAATACAACACCCAAATGCGTCTAAACTTAATTTTACTAGGAAAGATTGTAATATAAACGTTTATGCTATTGAATACAAGTTACTAAAGGTCTGGATTCAACATAAAAAGATTTCCAGGTTTGAAATTTTTAGTTTATTATATTAACGGTTCATGTAACCGTTAATGTAATAAAACACCCAAATGCATCAAAACTCAATTTAACTAGGAAAGATTGTAATATAAACGTTAATGCTATTGAATACAAATTACTATAGGTCTGGTTTCAACATAAAAAAATTTCCAGGTTTGAATTTTTTAGTTTATTACATTAACGGTTGAGAATGTAACCGTTAATGTAATACAACACCCAAATGCATCAAAACTCAATTTCACTAGGAAAGATTGTAATATAAACGTTTTTGCTATTGAATACAAGTTACTACAGGTCTGAATTTAACCTGAAAACAATTCCAACTTTGAATTTTACAGTTTAATACATTAACTGTTGAGACAGTAACCGTTAATGTAATACAACAACCAAATGCATTAAAACTCAATTTTACTAGGAAAGATTGTAATATAAACGTTTATGCTATTGAATACAAGTTATTAAAGGTCTGGATTCAACATAAAAATTTGCGGAAAAGAAGAATAATAAAAATCTGAAGAAAAAAAACAAGTCTTCACATTGGAAATGGGAAAGACCTTAATTATGATGCAACCCACTGTATTTTGCACGGTCAGGCTTTCCGTATTATAACCTGAGAACCCAGCTACTAGGGGATTCACTGAGTCTGCAAGTTAAACACTGAGAACCCACCCAGTTTGATCCCGGTGTAAGTAAATAATGACAAGCACAAATAAGAACAAGTGTGGACTGTGAGCACGCTCACAATGGGATACCCACGCTTCGCTTCAGGTCCAATTATCTCCCCTGAATAATATCCGACAGCTACAAAAATTCGTCATGCATATCTACACATGATATACTTCCTTCATGTAAAGTTTCATCAAAATCTGTCAAACGGTTTAGGACGAGTTGCGCTTACGACGTCTCCCACTGAAAACTTTATTTAAAAAATCTAAGACCAATTATCTCCCCTGAATTATATCCGACAGCGAAAATTTTTCATGCACATCATCTACATATGATGTTCTTCCTTCATATAAAGTTTCATCAAAATCTGTCACGCGGTTTAGGAGAAGCGCTTACAAGGGATATTGACAGACGGACAGAAAGACAGGGTGATTCCTATATACCCTCCAAAACAAGTTTGCGGGGGTATAAAAAGAGGCACCTATTAGACTTTCATCTTTATCTAAGATTACATGTGACAAAACAATTGCAAAAAATGTATTACATTTATTGTTAAATAACCCAGAGTATTCTTTTGTGCGACATATGGGTTCTGATAAATAAAACTCAGTTATACAAATGACATATTGGGGTTTCTTTTATTAAAAAAGACCATGCTGTTTGAGAATCATTGTGCCCCACCCGCTGCGACCTGTTTTTGTAAATATATCTGACAGACTACATCGAATGGGTAGTTTTTTAAGTAGTTTACAGTTTCCCTCATCAGATACAAAATTCTGCAAGATGTGGGGTTAATCTTGTAGACGTTAACCATATATTGACCGATATGAAGATCAATGTGCCTCACTGCTACCTGTCTTGTACGTTTTTGAACCATTGTTTTCTTGAACACCTACTTAAAAAGGAATAAAAGACACTACTCTGTATCTTTAATCGTCCGTAGAGAGATTTAAAAATACAACACCCAATTTGCTTAAAGAGAGATAACTTATTTTTGGTGTCGAACGTATTGACAAGATGTTGACGTTACACAGATCTAAAGTTGTCGACAAACCTTTAACTAAGGAAAAGCTGAATTTGTATTGAAAACGGCTCAACGAAAATGTGAAAGTGAGCTTATTAAGAGCTAGGTTGTAATAATTTCTGGATTGTTAGGATATCAAAATGGTATTTCTTTAACTTGTTCAACACAGATGATTATTTTGTTTTTGCGTTTTAAATATCGAGCTGAATGTTGTGTTAATGAAAGTTATTTGGTATTAATCTTAATAAGTATCGTACTATTTAACTTTAATTATTAATAAGTGTCGTGTTGACTCCACATTTACGTGCTTTCTGTCCACATGTCAATGACCTAAAATCATTTTTGATGTAACTTAAGTAGGCGTCTCAACTTTTCCGTACGGCTGGGCGAGTAAATTAGACAACACTAGTCTCCTGATTGATTTTTTATTTGTCTTTAGAGAATAAAAATTGTGTAGATTCCAAGCATGTTTTTGATCGATACCCGATATTAATCTTGGCGTCTGTCCGTCTAATTTTATACCACACCACTAATGTAATAGCGTCCTATTGATATGAGTGCCGTCGTCTGTCCGTACTCCGTTTACCCTGCATCGATATTTTCCCGATGGTAACTTGAAAACGTGTTGACAAATTGTGTTTAACCTTTGCACAGCTTTTAAGTACTATAAAATTAAGACCAAGTTCCATTTGTAGCAAAATCTAATTTGCAGTTTTCGACTTCAATTCAAATGTCCAATTTCAAATGTTTCTTTTGTCAACAATGCACAGTTGTGAAGTAATAGAATATTAAGTATCGGTATCATTTACTGTTCCATTAGCTTTCTATTTTTAATTTTTGTATTTTTAGAATGGAATAAAAATGATTATTAAGCAAGAACATACATCGATAATTTCTCCAATCTCAATAGTTACATTTTCACCTTTTAAAGTTCTTGGTAAACCTCGCACTTTAAAAGGTACTATCTCGATTAGAGAAATTTTCGTAATAAACGGGAAAACTGTTAGAGACTATATTTATACTGTCAAAGACAAGTAGGTATTATTTAAAAAAAGTCATAACATATAGGCAACAAACATTGTTCGGAAGTAGATTAGTCCCTATTCAACATATATTTGTTACCCTTTCCTTATTTATCACACACTGAAAGCAGAATGTATTACATTCAAATTGCACTCATTTGAATTTAAGTGTAAATGTCGTGAGGACTGATGTTATACAATTAAAGTATATAATATATATCTGGTTATTTGCAATGTTGAATTATTAAAGCTGTTTAAATAAAGTCTCCTTTTTTCAGCCGCTAAGTAAGTTTTCTTTCCTACAAAGCCCTGTTTCACATCAACGAAATATGATTGCATTGATCAAATGCAATGGAATCTATTTACAACTAAATAATTCTATTCGTGCTGTAATTTATTTAAATTAAGTGCTTTGATTGCATAAAAACACTTAAATGGTGTCTTCTCAAATAATTTATATATCGATATTTCCTCTGAGCGGACTATTTTCAGTATCCAATGTGAACAAGATGGCGTCCTCCTAGCGTATCCACGAGAAGGGGGACCATGTTTTCTCTGCTCCAATGATTTCCAATTAAATCGATCGAGATTTCAAATAAAATATAATATAAATACAATTTAGTGTTTCATTTTGTTTTTATCCTATCAATATTTGACAGAACGGCGATTCCCTTGGTACTATGTTTTGCATATCCCTACGCTTTCCGGCCTAGGTACGTTTTGAGGTCTAGATGGGTTTCTGTAAATGTTTTTGCTGTTTTAAAAATCGCAACGATTATTTCACAGAATTATAAGGATTAAACACTGTGTTTTAGGAAATTATCAATGTGTAAACTCCGGCGTCTCCCTCACAAACTTGACATAAAGTCCTTCGGACTTTATTTAGTTTGCGAGTGAGTCGCCGGAGTTTACACATTGATAATTTCCTAAAACCCAGTGTTTAATCCTATAAACTCTGTCAGAGTAATTTGTATTTTGCGTGCAATAGTATCAAGTAAATGACTTGACATTTCCGCTTATTAGTTTCCAAAACAATACTCTTTGGCTGTTTTAGATAGTTAATGGTTTAATGATTGTGTGTCATAATCAGTTGAGCTGATTTGAAAAAACGTAGACAAATTTAGGTGGATAACGAGGTTGAATATTGCCAGAAGTTGTTCTGACGACTTATATAACTAGAGCAAGGCTAAATGTAAGGTCGCTTACAAACCAGTCAGAACAATGAAAAGAAATTCGACCAGTGCATTATGACGGCGATTTATTTATATACTATGTCTATGTTTACGATTCACCTACGTTATTTTTATATAGCCGATTTGGCCGAAGGGTCTAACTCGCTTATTGCAGGCGAATGGGCGCCACGGTGTCACAACGGTGTGAGTTCGAATTCCGTTGAGGGTAGGCACAAATTTGACAGAATTAAAATCTAACTCTAACAGTGTTGGGCTTGATTTGTAGACGTATATATAAATATTTGATATTAATTCTGTATTTCTGATGTTTCAGAAATATCGCTGGATAGATATTTTATATGGATGTCACAATACTTAGACGTTTGTATAAAATTTACTTACTGTGACTGTATGACAAGTAACTATGTCATCCTATATCAAATAAACAGGGGCCTCGGTGGTCAAGGTAGTTCGTCTACTATTGATCACGTGGTTTGTCAACACTGAGATTTGCGGGTTCGTTTCTCACTGCAGGCAGGGTGTACTCGACTCCAATCTTAATTGACAAGAATTGCCAGTTTTCCTACCGCATGTCAGGTGTTCTCTCCGGGTACTCCGGCTTCCTCCCCCAATAAAAACTAGACGCCATGAAATAGCTGAAAAATTGCTGAAAGTGGCGTTAACACACCATTCAAACAAAACAATCAAATATACAAAAATACTGAATAAGGTTATTGTTAGATTAATAGGTATTGGTTACGAAAGTTCCATCATCAAACGCTAGTACACATGTACTATGTCTATGTTTACGCTTCACCTCGGTTAATGAAGCAATATTTTTCTATAGCAGATTGGCCTAGGGTCTAAACCGCTGGACATAATGCAGGCGAATGTGCGCCAGAGTGTCACAACAGTGTGAGTTGGAATCCTGCTGAGGGTTATCACAAAATTTGATACATTGTAGTATTAAAATCTAATTCTAACAGTGTTGGGCTTAATTATTTAAAATAAAAATATGAAAATACACCAAAATGTTTTCTATTGTATATCACATCAGTTAACTACACAGTAAATTCATTTTCCAAGCGGTTTCATGTATTACGAGAATATTTATGGCTAACGTTTGTAACGTTTGCTAGTAAATATTGTAAAGATGTTGATAATGGTAACTTTACGTAATAATACTTGTTCACACAGTCAGAAGACGAGATCAGAAAAAGGTCATAGCATAGGTATAGACACATAATCCTAAAAATACGGACTTTTCGGACAGTTATACTGAAACACCAAAATCCTTAAAAGAGATCCTAAAATCAAAAATCAGAAAAGTTCTTAGACCAATATAAATCCAAAACAGTAAAAGACAGCCTACGTAAGTGAAAAAAATCCCTACCAGTGCCAAACTCCACTCCACTCGGAAACAGAACAACCTAAAATCAAGAAATGTGGACGCCCTAACTGTGGAGTATGCAAATATTTAATAAAAGGTTCTACATTGACTTTTAAAAACGGACTACAATTCACGATAAAAAGTAATTTATATGCTCAACACAAAATTTAATATATGTCATAATATGTCGTAGTTGTCAAGAAAATTACATTGGGCAAACCAAACATTTAAGGTTAAGAATGACCGTCCACCGCCAACAAATAAGGTCTTTCAGCCAGAAAAATCCCTTTAAGCACGCATTGTAGCAACCGTTAATGTAATAACAACCGATAATGTAATAAACTTTTAAAATATTTTTAACATTTTGCAATAAACTCAGTAGGTCATTTAAACATACCTGATCGTAAAATACACCTTAGATTTATCTTAGGCTACAATTTATTACATTAACGGTTGAGACAGTAACCGTTAATGTAATACAACACCCAAATGCGTCTAAACTTAATTTTACTAGGAAAGATTGTAATATAAACGTTTATGCTATTGAATACAAGTTACTAAAGGTCTGGATTCAACATAAAAAGATTTCCAGGTTTGAAATTTTTAGTTTATTATATTAACGGTTCATGTAACCGTTAATGTAATAAAACACCCAAATGCATCAAAACTCAATTTAACTAGGAAAGATTGTAATATAAACGTTAATGCTATTGAATACAAGTTACTATAGGTCTGGTTTCAACATAAAAAAATTTCCAGGTTTGAATTTTTTAGTTTATTACATTAACGGTTGAGAATGTAACCGTTAATGTAATACAACACCCAAATGCATCAAAACTCAATTTCACTAGGAAAGATTGTAATATAAACGTTTTTGCTATTGAATACAAGTTACTACAGGTCTGAATTTAACCTGAAAACAATTCCAACTTTGAATTTTACAGTTTAATACATTAACTGTTGAGACAGTAACCGTTAATGTAATACAACAACCAAATGCATCAAAACTCAATTTTACTAGGAAAGATTGTAATATAAACGTTTATGCTATTGAATACAAGTTATTAAAGGTCTGGATTCAACATAAAAATTTGCGGAAAAGAAGAATAATAAAAATCTGAAGAAAAAAAACAAGTCTTCACATTGGAAATGGGAAAGACCTTAATTATGATGCAACCCACTGTATTTTGCACGGTCAGGCTTTCCGTATTATAACCTGAGAACCCAGCTACTAGGGGATTCACTGAGTCTGCAAGTTAAACACTGAGAACCCACCCAGTTTGATCCCGGTGTAAGTAAATAATGACAAGCACAAATAAGAACAAGTGTAGACTGTGAGCACGCTCACAATGGGATACCCACGCTTCGCTTCAGGTCCAATTATCTCCCCTGAATAATATCCGACAGCTACAAAAATTCGTCATGCATATCTACACATGATATACTTCCTTCATGTAAAGTTTCATCAAAATCTGTCAAACGGTTTACGACGAGTTGCGCTTACGACGTCTCCCACTGAAAACTTTATTTAAAAAATCTAAGACCAATTATCTCCCCTGAATTATATCCGACAGCGAAAATTTTTCATGCACATCATCTACATATGATGTTCTTCCTTCATATAAAGTTTCATCAAAATCTGTCACGCGGTTTAGGAGAAGCGCTTACAAGGGATATTGACAGACGGACAGAAAGACAGGGTGATTCCTATATACCCTCCAAAACAAGTTTGCGGGGGTATAAAAAGAGGCACCTATTAGATTTTCATCTTTATCTAAGATTACATGTGACAAAACAATTGCAAAAAATGTATTACATTTATTGTTAAATAACCCAGAGTATTCTTTTGTGCGACATATGGGTTCTGATAAATAAAACTCAGTTATACAAATGACATATTGGGGTTTCTTTTATTAAAAAAGACCATGCTGTTTGGTGGGATTATTTAGATATAATTTTGGTTAGGGATCTTACAATGCATTTACACGCAAATATTTCAAATTGGCAAAGTGATAATAAAGTAGAAGAGTTTTAACTTTTGTGTATACCAATATAAACCTAATTTGTATATTCGTAAATATCGACAACTGTATCGGTTTATCGATTATTTTAATCCTACAAAATGTTCTTTCTATTTATACTACAGTTGAAATTCGACTTTTTTTTTTTTTTGCCGAAAAATAAAAGACTTTGCCAATTTAGACTTTCTATTTTTTTAGTAATGGCGACCTTTTCCAATTGGTAGTGTAGTCCCACGAATGTGTTTAACATGTTTTGAAAACTTTAATTGATAATGAGAAAATAACCATGACGTCTGAAAAATCAGCATCTTAATTTTGTAACTATTTTGACTAAGAGTAACACTACAGGACGTGTGCAAAGTTCGGAACATCTGATATCTGTGGTCGGCATATTTGTTGCTTGTGTTATAGTGCGTTTCCTGTTAGCCTTACTATTTGAAAATGTATTTTTTATTAGTATCGATACCTCCTGATTTACTATATTTTTGTGTTAGATGTGTGGCCATATTGTGATGGCCACGAAACATTCTTAAAACATTGCCCTGCAGACACGTGCATTCCCTCTGAGTAAGAAAATCTTTGGCTTTGTACAGGACTACAAGATATGTTTACAGACAGCAATTACGGACGCATACTACTTGGCAACAGCTGTCGTTACCATTACGATCAGATGTAAGATGGGCTATAAATATATGAATTTGTGTGTGGTGTGGTGCCTAACCGTTTTCGTCGGCAGACCAGCTCACATACTAAAGTAATGGAAGCGGGAGGTTTGGCATGCCATAAAACCTGGTTTGACCCACCATTTCTGTTGAAAGGCTTGTACCAAGTCGGGACCATTACTGTAGTAGCTATATTTTTGGTTGTTGATTCTTAAGTTTGCCGGTTTCTTGGACTTTGATTTGTGGATTGTCTTTTTTGACAGTTTCCTTGGTGTTCGGTATTTTTTACAACCTTCGTTTCAAAATGCCAAAATAAGACTGATTAAAAATATAAATAGTTGCTCATACAAATAAATTTTAGAAAAGTTGTTCGTACACAGCTTATGTATTGTTATGACAAATTCTGGTTTACAATCTAACCGTACGGAGGCTGCAATTACTGATCGTAAGCTGTAATAATAGTTGATCGATTGGTTGCCAGCTAGCAATATTGCAGCTATATCAAGGACGAGAACAAGTTAACAAACAATAAATTGCTTTAAGATAAATTTCAGTTTCTTCTTCAGTTTCTTAATACTGGGACAATTACCGGCACAAAATCCACCGGTACTGACTGCCTAGCCTGACCCCAGGTCGCAGAAACGGGAAACACTTTTATATGGAGGTTGCGTGGTAATAATACTTAAAGTTTAACATCAGACCTGAGTGGCTGACATATTCGGAGACTACCGCGTTCCTTGTGTTTTAAAGGCCTCTGTTTAAAAATTTTTCGAAAATCAGTAGCTGTACAGTGGTCATTAAATAAGATACAAATTTACTTCCCTATCCTACTCTTCATACTGTACTAATGGGAGTTAGATTTCCAATCCACCGCATTAGTTCATTCCGTCTCGGAAATTAAAGTTTGTTTTTGCCTGCAAAAACTACCCGTACCCCAAATTGTCCATGTAGGGTAAAATGTATGTAAACAATGGAAGTTGATATTGTGCCCTCAATCCATACCAAGTTTCAAGACAAAAACAATACATCTCCCCACCAAAGTGGGGGAGACATAATTAATTTATTGGTTTTTTTTCTTTACTGGTCTAAGACTGATTAAAGCTGCTGTGCCCATACTGTGAGGGTTCTAAGTACTTGACACATAGAGCTGCACAGTGCGTCCTATCGTTTTCGGGTTGCCAGGTTATTATACGTAAAGCCTGGCCGTGGACCATAATGGATAGCGCGTTAAGATAGTACCGCGCTCCTTGAACAATAAAGACCCCTTTTGTAGATTTCGACAAAAGAGAAGGTTCATTGTTGAAGGATAATTCTCCGTCTTTACCAAATGCTTCATATTTCTCCAGTGGATGTAAAAAAAAATAGTTCACGTTGGTCCATCCCTTATCAACGTTGAATTGTTGTTTGTACACTCGTTCTCGTCCTTAATATAGCTGAACTAATTGCTCGCTGGACGTTAAAATAACATTTAATCAAAAAATAATAAATAAAGCTGAAATACTGCTTGATTGATTGATTGGATGGATGTTTTTTTTTAACGTCCAGCGAGCAAATAGTTCAGCTATATTCAGGACGAGAACAAGTAAACAACCAATAAATCAACGGGAAAAGGGGGCGTTACATAACGAATAAAATTTAGACTGACAACGGAAAAGTATGTAGTATTGGGTAGGGGCGGGGAATTTAGCCTTTTGTAGCGGCTACAATAAGCTTACGCTTTTTTGAGATTTACAAAAGTGGTCTTTATAGTGCAAGGAGTGTGTCACTCTCCAAACACATCACCCACTACATTTCGCGGCCAAGCTTTCCGTATTAAGACCCGACAACCTCCTCCACTTTTCACAAGGTCTCTCTTATACGCTGTCCGGAGACCCGCTGGGCTGCTCTGTGGGTGGGTCGAGCACTGGGAACCCTCCCAGAATTGTCACAGTTTAATCAATTGAAAATTTGCCTACATGTATCACATATTTTTCAAGCAGGCCACACCATGAAAACATGCAAACAAATGTTTATGTTTATGAGTTTTCTTAAGATATTATGGTGCCAACGGGATAAACATTTTGCAAAATTTTGCATTTGTGTGATTTTTTGACGTATTTAATTACCGAGTTAATTAGAATGGAAATTTGTATTTGAGTCATTATCAAAAGTTGGCAGATTTCATGTCCGAGGTGTTTACTTTCAAAAATGTTTTTAATCAAATATCATTTAGACAAAATTTTGCATTGAAAATGCTTAATATCACTTCAATTTATTCATTTATTTATAAAAAAAAATAAAGTCTAATATTTTGCGCCCCTCCAATATCATGATGTCCAATACATCTGTTAGGTCATCTTTTTGGTGTTTAAAATACAGAGTTATAGGGTGGCAATTTCTTTTTATTATGTTTGTTACATCATTTTATTATAACTACACTATATTAAAAAAAATTACGCTTTAAAGTTTTGTCCATTATGTCACATTCCCACCTGTTACCACTACCTAATTTTTCTATTATAAAGCACATTAATGACTCTGATTTATGTTTTCATAATGCATTACAATTACATCACTTCCTGTACTTCCTGTACCCATTTTAATGACAACAAAAGTTTAAGATACTGCCAAAAGATAAATAATTTAAACTGTTAATATCATGACTTTACAGTAAACTTAGTTATAGTAATATAATACCAAGGTGACTGTATGTAACAGTTCTGTTGGCAGTACCTGTCATAGTTTTAAATTCCGATGTCACTCCTACACAGTAAAAACATGCTACAATTTTTATCTACAACTATATATGAATTTATAATCAAAATTGTCTTTTTGTTTTATAAAATCTTGGTTTAAATATGACTATTCTAGGGCACAGAGAAAATGAAAAGTTTCTGTTAATAAGAGACAGCTGGGTTAACTAAACTGTGCATATCATTCTGTTCTGTTCTTTGTATTTGCTGAGTACAAAGATTTCTTATTTGAAAATCATTATATTGCAATCAATATCACGCCCTTTTTATTTCCTCTTCAATGTGGATCGTATGTAGTTGTTAGTTTAAATAATATTACCTTTCCAACTTAAACTAATTAATTGTATTTTGTTCACAGATATGGCTTTAAGTGCCGCTGAAAAGCAAAGAAGAAACAGACAAAGGAGGGATGCAGATCCTAATCGCAGACACCAATATCTAGAAAAAGAAAAGACGAAATACAGAGATGATCTTGCATTAGGGAAAAGAAAAAATGTTGCACAAATGTCTGAAAGAGAGAAGAGGACTATCAGGAAAAGAAGAGGAAACAAAAGCAAGAACTTAAAGAAAGAACAAAAATGTTGGAAAATCTAGAAACTCCTCCTGCTACTCCATCTCACCAATCAGAACGTGTGCTGTCAACCTCGACTAGATCTTCAAAAACGCTGATTGAAGTAGAAAACAAACAGAAGACATCAAGAGACACTAAAAACGAGATTTAGCTAAGACGAATTTTCAGATCAAGATTCTCAAGAAAAAAGTTGATTCCTTAAGAAAGAAATTTGAAAGAGAACAAAAGAAAACACGCACAATCACACAAGAACCGTCCACACCGAGAAAGCAACCTTATGAAGAGGTCAAAGAAAACCAGAAGTAATACTCTTTTATTTCATCACACAATGTTAGCTCAGATGAGGAGAGACAAAAAAGAAGTAAAGAAATACATGATGAACCTTTTTACTGGACAGTTACTTAGCAAGTACAAGCTGAAAAACAAAACACTCAAGACAATTGGCTTTAACTTTAGAAGGAAAGCTCGAAATACCAAAGGTTCTTTAAGTTCTCGTTTGCGGACATATGTTCTTCAGTTTCTACAAAGAGATGATGTTTCAAGATTAACATCAGGACAAAAGTCAACTATAACCCGTAATGGCATTAAAAAACAGAAAAGGTTGTGTGATACAATTAAAAATCTACATGACAAATATATAGCAGAAAATCACAATTTTTAAATCAGCTATTCCGTGTTCTGTTGCCTACGAACATTTTGGATAGTTCCCCCTACAGAAACGAATATACAAACATGCCTTTGTAAAATGTGTGAAAATACTAGTTCTCTAATTTTGACGTAATATTTCAACCGCTTGACCGGTGTGGAAAAAATATTTCTCGTCACTAGTGAATTTGTTGTTCTCAGCAGTTGATTGGTTAAAAATAATAACGTCACAATAAGAACTCATGACGTCATAAACAAAACACCTTCCATTTACCGCGTATTCAAGTCATGAACGTAAAATTGGGGTTGGGAGAATTTGTACTTCGTTTCGCAAATTTACTACTTTTTAAAATTAGAGAAACCGAATCTTACATTAGTACTCTTGGATTGTCGTATTTCTCCAATCTCGATAGTTAAATTATGGAATTTTAAGTCCTCGCAAAGGCTCGGACTTAAAATTCCATAATTTAACTATCTCGATTGGAGAAATCCGATAATCCACTCGTACCAATGTAAGATCCAATATATATCTGGCTAACTGTCAAACAATGATATTATAGACAAAACAATCTGTCAGAGCTTTGAAAAAGGGTTGTCTGCAGTACTTTGAATAAAAACTGCATGTATGGCTTGTGCAAACCGTGTCATGGCAAGAAAGTTATCAACAGGACGATAACAGAGAACAAGAAAGTTACATGGAACCAGTGGACAAGTGTAAAAGAATCAAGAAAATTTAAGACAAGTGAAGAAAAAGAAATTAATCTGATAAAAAAGGAAGTGAAGTGTGGACCCATTAAGACAAAAGTTTGAAAATGCCCTAAAACCTAAAATTACAAAACACTTTTATAATATTCAAAACCAGTTTTAGTATTACAAACAGCTGAAAGAAGAACTGACTGATAATGAATGTTTAATACACATAGACTATGCAGAAAACTATATTGGCAAACTTCATGAAGAAATCCAAAGTGTTCATTTCGGGGCATCGCAGCCCCAAATTACTTTAAATTCTGGTGTGCACTTTATTAAGGATATACCTAGTGGATCAACATTTTGCACTTTATCCGACTCTCTTGAGCATGGACGTACAGCTGTGTGGACAAATATTCGACCAGTCCTTAATGACATTAAGGCAAAATACCCTAATATTACCTTTCCAATTTTTTTTAGTGATGGACCTGTGACACAGTACAAGCAGAAAAAGAACTTTTATTTACTTTCAACCGAGATCTTTAAACTTGGGTTTGAAGGCGCTGCCTAGAATTTTCACGAACGAAGCAGGTCATTGAAAAGGCATTCCTGATGCCGTGGGAGGGAGCCTGAAAAGAACAGCAGACACACGGGTCAGATTTGACGAAGATGTGACATCTGCAGCAAAGTTTAAAGAAGTCTTAGATAAAACAGGAACTAATGTTACACTTTTTGTTACTGATCCACAAGATGTCAGGTCAAGCTTTTTGAGGACCAATATGCTGCATTGTTAAAGCAGCAAAAGGCAATATCAAAAACATTGCAGCTTCATAAAATTAAAAGTTCATCTCCTTCTACTGTCGTATAGAGATATTAGCTGCTCGTGTGGTTTTAAGGAAAGTACAATATGCAAAGGTCATGAATTCAAAACCAAAGTTTACAGAGGGTAAAGATGTATCCGAGGACCATACAGAAACTGAAACTGACAAAGATGTTGGAGATTGTAATACAAATCTTTCTGAAGAACGAAATGGACACAGTTTCTCGAAGCACTATGTCATTGTAAAGACTGCAATTTTTAAAGAAGAATGCAAAAGAATTCAGATGGAAGATGTTCAAGGACAAGAACGTTCTATTTTGGAATGCAAATCTACAGTTGACCAAAAGGCTAGGTTGTGGAAGCGTATTCATATATGGAGATGACAGTCATGCTAGCGACACAAGATTGAGAATCATCTTAGAACTTGTCTTACATGAGAAATAGTATATGGACAGAAAAAATTTTGAAGTAACCACGTCATCTGGCAAAATAAGAGATCTAAGAAAATCTTTTGCAATGTACTCTGAGGTTTTTATGCCTAGTATACATCTAAGCCAGAAACTTATGTAATCTATATATCAACAAGAAATAATGAGCATTGCAAAACCCCAAAAATATATGGGAATGTGGAAGATGTTTGGACTCTAGTGTTTTGAAAATGAACATTTTTTCCTGCTATCCAAAACTAGGAAATCCCAATGTACGTGAAGATTTACATCGACGGATTAATCCAAGATCAAGCCTAACAGCAACAAGTGTAGCAGTTATCATGTGGAGTAGCACTCGATCGGATATGGTTGCAAATCACTGGGTGCCCAATCACTTTTTGCCTATGCTATCCGTTGACAAGATCTGGGACCATACTGGGAGGGTTCCCAGTGCTCGACACACAGAGCAGCCCAGCGCGTCCCCGGGTAGCGGATAGGGGAGACCCTCTCGTTGGGGGGTTGTCAGGTCATAATACGGAAAGCCTGACCGCGGACCGTAGGGGTAACGTGTTTGGAGAGTGCCACGCTCCTTGCACGATAAAGACCCTTTTGTAGATTTCGAAAAAGAGTAGGCTCATTGTAGCCGCTACAAAAGGCTAAATTTTCCGCCCCTACCCAAAACTCCATAATTTTCCAGTGGCAGTCAAAATTGTATTCCCTGTGACCCATCCCACCCCCATTTACCATTGATTTATTGTTTGTTAACTTGTTCCCATCCTGAATATAGCTGAAATACTGCTCGCTGGACGTTAAGCAAAGATCCAATCAATCAATTATAGACAAGATCTGTATTACTGAAGAGTGTTAATGAAAGCAAATGTGATGATGTCTTTGATGTCCTGTTTCAAATGCTGAACGACTGTACTGAAAATTAAAAAAGTTGAAGAAGCCGTTAATGACAATAAAGAAATGGAAATAGATCAGGAGGAAATGAAAATAAATGTGTAAGTTATTGAAAATGAACAGATAGAAATAGAAATAGATCAAGAGGAAATGAACATAAAAGCTGATTTTTTCGACAATGAACAGACAGAAATGGATGTAGAATTTGAGAAAAACAACAGATTTAGTTTGAACGATTTTAAAGATGGAGAGTTTGTTTTTGTCAAATATGACGATAAGGATTCCCCGGGGAAAATCATTAAATTAAATATTTTACTTCAGGAACTCTATGTTCAGTGCATGCAACCAGTAAAAACTACAAATTTGTACATGTGGCCGAGAAAACAAGATTGTTGTTGGTATCCGCTGGAAAGTGTTGTAATGAAATTACTGGCACCAAATCCAATTGATGGGGGAAAACAGTACAGAGTGGATATACCCAAGTGACAATTTGTTGTTCATTTTGTGTGTTACAATTAACAGATTATTTTGAAACTTTTTAATGTGAAATAACAATGTTTTGGAATTAACATTCCTTCCTTTTACCAGCTTCTTTACTGTTACAGAACTTTCCTTCATGTTACCGTTTATATTTTTTTCATTTCTTTAAAGAATAAACAATTATGCAATAAAAAAGGTGTAAGTTTTAGTTGTCCGATTTAGATTAAACTACTTCAGATTTTTCTTGACTTAACACAAAATTTTCTACAACAATCAACATACAGTAAAATTGGGTTCTGTCGAATTTTTAGAATACATCACTTTTTATGTTAACATTTTCTGAACTTCGAGGTTTTGTTTTCAGAAATTTCAATTTTTATGATAAGTGATACTGCAAGTAGAAATAGGAAAAATCAAATTTGTTTCCCAGCTTGCATTCTTTTTCTATATAAGAAACTTTAAAAAATGCAACTCCCTGGTAACAGGTAAGAATCTATAATGTCCGTTTGATGTTTTTTGTTGTTATGGTTAGCGTTTACACAATAAACTGGAATTACAGACAGTAATTCTGACTTCCTTTATGTTTGTTCCTTGCTCTCAGTTAATAAAATTGATGTTTTAAAGACATATTTTTGTGTTTTACCCGAATTGAAAAGTGGACAATTTCTGATATTGACTCATTTGCAGGTTGCTGTCTTGACTCGTGGTCGTTAGTTTTATATACATTTTCATAGCCTCGTTTCAAGTTAAATTAAATAAGCTATTGTACGGTATGCGTCAACCTTGCATCAAATACCATGCAAAATATGTAGTAGTTGAAATTGTATAGTATTCAAGATTAAAACTTAAACAAAATTGTATAACGATTAAGATTAAAACTTAAACAGGATGTGTATGCAAACTGTTATGTTTGAGTGTTAATTGCGAAATAACTTTGGCTCCCCAAACAGCTTTAAAACATTCTAAATAGATACCATTACGACCTTCGTCATGTTATTGCGCCCACTGGACGATGAAACATATCAAATAATGATAACGCTCTTTAAAGGGCAATTCTGCAAACCCGTGAAAGAACGAAGTGGTTTAGAGAAAAAATTCAGCTGTTCTATTTTGGCGCAAGAGGAATGGGTTAAGCGTTAAGAATATAAACAGTCAGGAAATTCTAATGTACCATGGTAAACCTGTAATCAAGAAATCAGAATTTAAGACAGAAGTAATAAGAACGGTTAAAGAATCTAAGGGGGCAGGTGCACGAGCAGTTAATTATGCACTAAAGCTTTAAAAGTATTCCAGAGAGTTCATATCGATTTGATCAATATGAGCGACAATGCAGTAATGTACGAAGGTAAGACTTTCAAATATATCTTAACAGCGATAGATGTATTTTCAAGATTTGTGTTTTTAAAGCCCTTTTAGAGAAAAACTGCAAAATTTGTAGCAAACGCGCTAAAGGAGATATTCACAGAACATGGATATCCGAATATCATTCAGTGCGACAATGGAACAGAATTTTTAGGAGATGTCAAACAGCTTTTAAAAAAAGGTTAACGTAATAAAAAGTCGGCCTTATCATCCTCAATCGCAGGGAAAAGTTGAAAGACAAAACAAAGCGGTGAAGGCAAAGATCAAATTTGACGTGATAGCGCAAAGAAGGAAAGGTTACAATTGGGTTAAATGTTTACCTGATGTTGCTAGAGCAACTAATAATCAGCATAAGGAAGTTTTAGGGTATCAGTATCCATTCAGTGTTTACTTTGGCAGAAGCAATAGATTATTTTCAGTAGATAACATTAGAAGAAAAGCATCAGAAGCATCAGATAGGTGTTCTAAACGCGGAATTCTGCAGCACGCAAAGATGCACGGATGCTCTATCTACAATAAAGGGGAAGAGGTCTTGATAAAGTACCCGTGTAAACGCAGTAGAGTACAACATAAGCAGTCCATACTCACAGGTACAGTCCTCAAAGGGGACAAACTGTACACCAGGTATCTGATTAAGTTAAAAAAATCCCCAAGGTAAAACAGTAATAGAATGGGTACAAGTTGAATATATTACAAGTGTTACACAGGAACAAGAGATAAAACGACGAAAAAAATCTAGACTTTTATTTGCAGAGAAATACAAAAGAAACCTCCATAGGGAGAAATGCTACATACCATTAGACCGTGCAGAAGATGATAAACAAATGGAAGAAACAAATGAAAGCAATACAAATAGTAGCAATTCAGACAATGATGACAATGCAACTGACAGAGACGACAATCAAGTCTATAGCTCGGATAACATTATTTCAGCGACAACTGATGCTGATAGATTTTTTGCTGGCAATAATGTAAGGGTAATCATTGTGTTAGATCCAACCAGTTACGGAAACTGTCAGTTTGATGCAATTTCAAACCAAATACAAAAATTAGGATTGCTTAGAACTGGTAAACAGTTACGCAACATAGCAGTTGAACACGTACGCTATAACACGGATCACTATATAGATTTTGTTGATGACGTCAGGGGATTTGATGTGTAAGTAGTGTGCAAAGGGGGTTTCTGCCGCACTAAGGGAAAATCCTGCTTGGAAATGCCGATCCGGACCAAAAATGCAAACGGGGAGGGGTTCCTATTAACTATGGGGTAAATACAAGCATGGCATCGAAAATTGAAATGTTGAAATGTTGCATGATGGAAGAATGGAATCTAATGGTATGAACATGGATAGCACATCAACATCAACCCCAACCCCAACCCCAACCTCCCAGATTGAAATATTATACGATAGAAGAATGGAATCTAATGGTATGAACATGGATAGCACATCAACATCAACCCCAACCCCAACCCCCGAGATCGAAATGATGGAATCTAATGGTGCGAAACGTACCTGCGGATACCCACTGAAGCGTAAGAAGGGACACTGTAAGAGCAAGCCTGGAATCGAAGGTCTCTGCGCGAGGCACAGGAAGCAGCCCGCAGAAGACGGGAGCATCCAAAGCGGAGGAAAAATCGTGGTAAGAGAGACCATGAAGACCCTCCATCAAATAGCTAAGGATGAGGGTCTGAAGGGATATAGTCGGAAAAGTAAGGAGGCCTTGGTGAAGCTCATCGAGGAGAAAACTAACAGGAAATTCACTCGCGAGGAGGTCTTCAGCAAGAAGCAGCTCAAAACACTCGCGAAGAGCCGCGGTATCACCAAGTACTCCAGGCTCAGGAGAGAGGATCTGCTCCGATTGGTGGAAGAGAACATCAAAAATGCTCCGGTAGAGGAGGAAATGAAAGTAGTTGATCGACGCCAAGCACTGAATGGCGTCTTTGGTACGGTCGTCATCGAACCATTGAAGCTGTACGACATGGTCACCTTTCAGAAAATAAGTCGGAGCACCATCGCCAGCACCATCTCGGAAGCATTCGCCCAAAAGAAGGGATTGAAGGTGCAATTATTGCTCCGAGTAGAGCTAGTGGAAACGAACCCCGCGACCGGAGAGAATACTTACGTCATCCCCTATTTCTGGGCAGACCAAGTTACCCTCACCCAGTCATCAGACCTCGATTTGGAGATCGCATTCATGATGGAGAAGGTCAGGGAGAATATGGGTAAGTACATGCGTGAAGGGAGCGGATGGACCTTCGGACACATCGAGCGGCTAGAAATCCACCTGAGTAAATTCAAGCCGCTCGCAGGTAGCTCGTATATACCAACCCCATCGATACTGGCGAAAAAGAAGGCGATCATCAATGTGAAAAACGAGGATGATCGTTGTTTCCAGTGGGCGGTGCTGGCAGCCCTACACTATGATGAAGTCGACCAGAAGTCAACACACCGCGTGACTCAGTATAAGAGATGGGAGGAGGAGCTGAAATTCGATGGTATCGAATTCCCAGTCTCACTCAAGGCGATCGACAGGTTCGAGAAGCAGAACGTTACCATCAACGTTAACGTCTTCGGCTTCGATGGCGTAAAGAAGGGTGAGGACGGTGAAGAAGATCTCCAGGTATATCCCCTCAGAATATCCAAGAACACTGGTTCTACCCACGTAGATCTCCTCTTCCTGACCTGCGAAGGCAAGCAGCATTACTGCTGGATCAAGAGCCTATCGCGTCTTTTGACCTCCCAAGTGACTGGTCACAAAGAGTCAGTTTACTTCTGCCGCCGGTGCTTGTCCCATTTCTCCAGGCAGGACATTCTCGACACACACATGGAATACTGCAGTCAGAAGGATGCAGTCAGGATCGAGATGCCGGAAGAAGGATCCACCATAGCCTTCAGCGACTACAAGAAAATGATGAGAGTCCCATTCGTGATCTATGCGGACTTCGAGTGCTTCACGGAGAAGCTCGACACCTGCCAGCCAGATCCTTTACAATCCTACACGAAGGCGTACCAACTACAGAGACCCTCGGGTTTCTGCTATCGCGTGAAGTACGCTCACGACGACTACAAAGAATCGGTCATCTACTGTGGGGAGGATGCGGCCAAGAAGTTCGTACAGTGCATGGAGGAGGAAGTGCGAGCAATCGCCAAACTATACAGTGAGACGAAACCCATGGAGATGACCGACAAGGACAAGGAGAGTTTCAAAGCAAGTACGAACTGCCACATTTGCGGTGGCGCATTGAATGGGGATAAGGTCCGTGACCACGACCATCTCACCGGCAAGTACCGCGGCGCAGCACACAACCAGTGCAATCTGGAATTCCAGCTTCCAAAACACGTCCCCATCATCTTTCACAACTTGAGCGGATATGATGCCCACATCTTCGTCAAAGAGTTAGGGAACACAGCAGGTAAGATCAACTGCATCCCCAATACCGACGAGAAATACATCAGCTTCTCAAAGCAGGTGGATGATCTGGAGATGAGGTTCATCGATTCGATGCGCTTCATGCTCTGCTCGTTAGATACCCTGGCCAAGAACCTCACCCCCGACCAGTTCAAGACCGTGAAGGCGAGATTTGACGACCGCTACGAGCTGATGATCCGTAAGGGAGTATTCCCCTACGATTATATGGATGGACCGTCCAAGCTGGAGGACGCCCAGCTCCCACCCAAAGAAGCTTTCTACAGCACACTCTCCGGCGAGCATATCAGTGATGAGGACTATGCACACGCTGAGAGAGTCTGGGAGGTCTTCTGGTGCAAGATCATGCGCGACTACCACAACCTCTACCTCGAAACCGACGTACTGCTGCTGACCGACATCATGGAGAACTTCAGGGATGTATGCATGAAGCATTTTATGCTCGATCCTGCCCACTACTACACCTCCCCCGGACTTTCATGGAATGCTGCTCTCAAAACCACTGGGATCAGATTGGAGCAATTGTCCGACCCAGACATGCTCCTGATGTTCGAGCGAGGAACCAGAGGAGGGGTGGCCATGATCTCTCACCGCCACGCTCGTGCCAACAACCCTTACATGGAGACCTACGATCGCTCCCAGCCCACGAAGTACCTGACCTACCTCGACGCCAATAACCTCTACGGGTGGGCAATGGCACAGCCCCTTCCCACGGGAGACTTCGAGTGGATGGAGCCGGAGGCGATCGAGGACGTCTTGAGGTACCCCGACGATCACGAGTACGGTGCCATGGTGGAATGTGATCTGGAATACCCGCATGATCTCCACAACGCCCACAACGACTACCCACTCGCGCCGGAGAACGTGGAGATCAACAAGGTGCGCAAGCTGGTGCCTCATCTAGGTAAGCGTGAGAAGTATACGCTCCATTACAGGAATCTCAAGCTGTACAGCTGTACTTGGAGATGGGCATGAAGCTCACCAAAGTCCACCGAATCATCGGGTTCAGGCAATCTCCGTGGCTGAAGCAGTACGTCGACCTGAACACTGCTCTTCGAGCCGAGGCCAAGACTGAATCAGAGAAGGATTTCTTCAAACTCATGGTCAACTCAGTCTTCGGCAAGACCATGGAGAACATCCGAAAGCGGGTCGACGTCCGACTGGTTACCACAGAGAAGCAGGCGCTGAAGCTCGTGGCTAAGCCCAACTTCGATCGTCGGGTCGTCTTCACCGAAAGCATGGTAGCCGTCCACATGAAGAAGACGAAGCTGAAGTTCGATAAGCCAGTCTACCTGGGAGCCTGCATCTTGGACATCTCGAAGCTCCTGATGTACGACTTCCACTACGGATTCGTGAAGAAGATGTACGGTGACAACGCCCGGCTGCTCTTCACCGACACCGATAGCTTGGCCTATGAGATCCAGACCGCCGATTTCTACCAAGACATCGCCCCGCACGTCCAAGCGAAGTTCGACACTTCCAACTATCCCGCCGAGCATCCCTCCGGCATCCCAACCGGTGCGAACAAGAAGGTGATCGGGATGTTTAAGGACGAGTGCGGTGGCATGGCCATGACCGAATTCGTGGGGCTCCGAGCGAAGCTATACGCCTTCAAGATGGATGACGGTCAGACCACCAAGAAGGCGAAGGGAGTCACCAAGAGCGTCATCAAGCGCAACATCGCCTTCGAGGATTACAAGCGATGTCTCGACACTCAGAAGGAGATCTACCGAACGATGAACATCATCCGGAGCCACCTCCATCAGATCTACGCCGAGGAGATCAACAAGATCGCACTCTCAGCCAAGGACGACAAGCGCCACATCCTACCTGATGGTATCAGCACCCTTGCTCACGGTCACTATCGAATCTAAATAAATGAGCAGTGTACGAGTTTACTACTTAACTCTCCCACTCAAACCCCTCTCAAATGTAGAGCTTGAAGAAGCTGCCTCGGCCCTAGGGATCCATCGATTCAGAGGGGTATTCATGAGAGATGCCCTACCACCAGCGCCACGAGCTAATGAATGTGGCATCTTGAACCACGATGACTTCCAAGGTCCCGGAACGCACTGGACCTGCTGGCACAAGCGCGGAGGACTCAAAGTCTACTTCGACTCTTACGGTCTGCCTCCGCCCAACGAGATGGTCGACTATCTGCGTCCGAAGATCCAATACAACACCGATGAGCTGCAGCATCGCGGGGGCGTGGTGTGCGGTCACTTTTGCCTCTACGTACTGAAGATGCTGTCGGAGGGTAAATCGTTCGATGACGTGATATTCTCGCTATAAATAAATGGACAAATTCGGATCTCACTCGAGAAAACGCGCATTGGTCTGGTCCCAAGATCTCGATATGAACGACAACCGCATCACCGGCCTGGGGGCACCGCGAGAGGGGTCGGACGCTGCGACGAGGCACTGGGTCAATCTGCAATTGAAAGAGGGTCAGAAGGATATCGCTGAGCTCGCGGCAAAGATCGACAAGGTCTTGAAAGTGCTCGAGGATAAGGAGAAACGCTTGAATGGCATCGAGAAAGACGTGGCAAAGTGCCTGCCCACGATCGGGGGTAAGATGACCGGCGCGATAGATATGCAGGGCCATGCTATTCGTAACCTTCCCGAGGGAACCGACTCCAAGGATCCCGTGACGAATGGTTGGTATGCAAAGAACTGGCAGGATTTAGCCTTAACCATGCAGGAGAAGATAAACGCTGTAGAATCTAGATATAAAACCCTCGAAAAAGCAGATGGCTGATAAGCAGGAAAAGATTGAAGCTCTTGAAAAGTACGTGAAGTTTAAGCCTCCTACTCCCGGCAGGATCGGTTGACTCTCCTCCGCTTCTCTAGTCCCCCATCCAGGGACTGGAAAATCGAAGGACTATTGGAGCTCGGAAGCCTTTACCCATGAATTGAACGTCTTGGGATAGCCTCGCCATTTGACGTAGACTTCCCGTTCTCCTTGCCGGGTGCGTCGCCGCAAGATCCTTTCGATGCGAAAGAGTTCCTGGGTGGTCTTCTGGAGCTCAGGCTCGTAGAAAGATCCCTGAATCTCCTCGTCGTCGAGGTCCTTGAGACGATACGTGGGCGGTTGCGTTCCTAAGACCGTGGATACGGTGAAGACTTCTTCGGTCCAGCGTGGAGTATATCCTTTCTCGAACACGCCCTTCTTCTTGGTGATTCGGACCTTATCGCCAACCTTGAATCGCGGTGGTTGCATGGAAGGGAGATCTCCGTAAAGGTTCCAGAAGACTTTGGTTTCGTTCTCCTTCTGACTGGCGGCAGTGGGAGTCATCTTGATGGAGCGGTGCTTGGTGGTATTATACTGATGAACCAGATCGCTTAGCACATCGATATAGGTTCGCGTGGAGTTGGCGGAAAAGTATTTGAACATCTTCTCCTTCATGGTACGGTTCCAACGCTCCACGACGCTCGACTTCTCTTCGTTTTCGGTGGAGTAGAGCTCGACGTCATGCTTCTGGAGAAGCTCCTTCACCTCCTTGTTGTAGAATTCCGTTCCTTTGTCCGTCCATAGCTTCTTGGGGATGCGAGACTTGAAGACCGCATGGAAGGCGTCGCGCACCGTAGTCCCCTTCTTATCCCTGAGCGGCACTAGCCACCCATACTTGGAGAAGACATCGATGATGCTCAGGATGAACTTACGGCCTTTGTTGTCTCGGGAAAAGGCACTCATATCCACGAGATCGGCCGCGCAGGTTGCATCTATTCCACCCACCACCACGCGACGCTTCTGAAATTTGCGGCGGACTGGCTTGTGTAGTTCCTCGGCTAGTTCGTCCGACCAAACGAGGGTTTTTTTTTAACCCCCAATCCAAATCGCGCTTTGGTACCGATGATGGGCTTGACGATGCTACGGTCCAGGCGTTCGCGTGCGGTGGGGTCGGAAATGGCATCGAGGGAGGCCAGCATGGTCGCGTCGCAGATGGAGTTGCGCGAGGCCGTGTCCTTATGCCTGGCGTAGCAGAGATCGTGGTGATACGCGGCCTCATCCACTCGATTGATGGGTTTCGACCAATCCTTGGGGGTACCATCGGCGTTCAGCCGCTTGGCGAGGTTGGTCCCAGGTCCGGTGAAATTGTGGCCTGGAAGGTGCATCTCTATGGGTAGTCGGTTGATCAGGTGGTTCATGAACCCAGTACCCTCCACGGACCGGATGAACTGAGATTTCCTAGAACCGCATACGGCGCAGATACCCACCTTCCTCCGTCGTCCGTTGCTGGTTGGAATCACTCCGCGGCTATTCGTCTCGGTCTTCGTTTTGCACTTCAAACAGTACATTCCCATTTATATATATAAAAATGGATGTTGAAGATATTTCGTATAACGAGTCCACCTCGACCAGGTGCAATCACTACCTTCTCCCGCAGCGATCAATCCGAGGCTTAATCATAGGCAAGTCGGACTGCGGCAAGACGACGCTGCTGAATAACCTCCTCTTGTGCGAAGGGTGGTTAGACTACGATCGACTATACGTCTTCGGAAAATCGCTCCACCAACCCATCTACCAGCTGCTGCGGCGGGCGCTGGAAAGGGGATTCTCGAAGGACGATATCCGAGAAATACTCTCCATCAAGGATAGATGCCCCTACCCATTGATCGATGTGGTGGAAGTACTGAATCAATCGTCTAACCCTGGCGGTATCGAAGCCTTCTTCTTTGAGCATGGAGACGATGTGCCAGACCCCCGCGAACTCGATCCCACCCGCAAGAATCTCATGATCTTCGACGACTTGATGATGAGCAAGCAGAGTAAGTGTGAAGATTACTACGTGAGAGGTCGTCACAACAACGTGGACTGCTTCTACCTCTGCCAAAACTATTTCAAGCTGCCCCGGCAATCGATCCGTGAAAATACCAACTTCATCTGCCTCTTCGAGCAAGATGCTAAGAACCGCGAGCACATCCGTCGCGATCACTGCAATGACCTCACCAAGGAGCAGTTTGACGTCCTTTGCGACCGCTGCTGGTCCGAACCTTACGGATTCATGACGATCGACCTCACGAGTCCCAAGGCGGCTGGAAAATATCGATACAAATTAGAAGAGTTCTATTTAGTCTAAGATAAAATCATGAACCACGAATCTTTGATGGATCAGATCGAGCTGGAACCTATCTTTTTGCTTAATCATATACTGCTGAAGTACGAATTTTGGGTGGAGCAGATCGAGCTGGAGTTAGGTAGACCACCATCCACCGTCGAGCTACAGATCATGCTGAAGAGTCCTTTAGGTGCCCCTGAGGTTAAGTGGGAGTTTGAGGATTACCTCAAGAATAGGTGCGAGTGCCGAACGGAGATCGGAGACCCCAGCGATGTATACCCACTCTGCGGCTTCTGCCAGTCGATACCTGCGGAACTCAGAGAGAGTCTCTGTCATCCTCATGAAATGGTATGGTCACCGAACACAAAGTCATCTTACTGTATGAAGTGTGGAATGGAGTCAACGAGACCTATGTTCGATGAAGCAGATTTTGATACACTGAATGCTCGTCGCCATAACGGGGTGAGAAACCCTGCCAGATCCCTCCAACCTCCATGTTCAGTCAAAACGGTCCGTGGACACCAATGCACATTCCCATGCCAGCCGGGTAGCGATAAATGCAGAAGGCACTTGAATCCTTCAAGGAATCGACCCTTATCAGCTTCCTCCACGCTGGCAGTCGATAGTCAAACGCTCTCGAACGCTTAGGGGCGTTGGAGGGCGTTCCGTCAAACGCTTAGGGGCGTTCCGTCGAACGCTCTCGAACGCTTAGGGGCGTTTGACCAAACGCTCGGGGGCGTTCAACAGCGATCAACGCTATAAATAAATGACATTCATTAAGATCACCGACCCCAAGCAACGTGAGGCGCTCGCTATGGAATTGCAGGATCTCAAGCGAAGTATTCAGACTAGCAATATGCGGCATCGTCTCGACAATATCGGACTCGACCGCGACCTCGCCAGGATGTTCAAGCCCGTGGTGGAAGCTCAAAAGGAAGCGACCTCGCAGATCACTAAAACGATCGAGGAACTACCTGCGCCGATGCCTGCGCTACCTCCCCCAACCGATTTAGCCCATCCATTAGCCATTGAACCACCTCAAGACACCCGTCTAGGCCCCCGGGCGACTCAGTATCTGCAGCTCAGCATGACTCCAGCCGCCGACCATACCTTCGGATTGAGGGTAGAGGACGATACCATCATGATCGGAAGTCGGCCCGTCACCTTCGATGGAGATGATATCTTCGTCGATGGCGTGCGCCACAAGGGAACCCCCGGTCTTTGGGAGCTCATTGTCAAGAAGCGCCCAGAATCGTTCGATCCCGAAGATTTGATGACCTATGGAGATATCCTGCGAACCTCGGGTGCCATGTACCAAGGAAACTCCGTTCTCTCGCGGACCCCCAAGTCGAGCCGAAGTTACAAATGGAAGGAGATCGTTTCTCATCTCTACCGGCAAGACAGACATGGCTCCGGACTCCAAACGGTATTCTTACCGAAAGACCTCGATTCGTTGATAGATCGCCTCGAACTTTGCGCCGCCGCCTATAAGGCTGGTAATAACGGGGTGCGCAACGAGATGGTGGCCATCCTCGATGCTATGAGGACGTTCGGTCACATCGACGACTCCTATTACAGAGAACTCCATCGCAGCCTTCTCCTATAAATAAATATACGATGCCATTGTTGATTAAGCACGGATATCGCCGAAAATACGCCGTCGGCGGGCGGGGGCTATTCGATACGGTCGCTAACTTGGCCGGACGCATATTCACCTCCTCAGCCGCGAAGACCTTAGGAAGCAAGGCCATGAGCGCCGCCACCAATGCCGCCCTGAAAGGGGTTGAAAAGGGGGCCTCCAAAGCTGTGGACTATATGATTGATAAGGCGACCTCCAAACCTCGCAACCTCGTCAAGCCAAGTAACCCCACGATGACCCCCTAATCAGCAAGCCCGGCTGAACAATCTGATCTCGGGAAATAATTCCACGATGACCCCCCATCAGCAAGCCCGGCTGAACGATCTAATTTCTGAATGTGGTATTGCCACAATTCACGACTTCGTCCGCCGCTATAAATAAATATATCATGTCAAACATTCTCGACATCGTCGAACCCCTAGCTTTCGATGAAAGCCTCCAGGAATATCAAGTCCACGAATACGAACCTCAAGCCGGGGCTCAACTGAATAACGCCGGTGCTGAAATACGCATCAATATTGAGACCCAGGATCTCTTCCTTCATCCCGCTGAGAGTTACCTTTTGGTGGAAGGAAGGCTCCAGAAGAATGATGGGACCGCCTATGCCAATGCGGATCTCGTCTCGCTCGCCCACAACGGTATCATGCATCTGTTTCGAACCATCACTTACAGGCTCTCCGGTCAACAGATCGAGCACATCAACGACCCTGGCATCGCCACCACCATGCTAGGGATGCTGACCTATCCCGACGATTTCTCCAAATCTCAAGGTCTCAACCAACTGTGGTTCAAGGATTCCACCGCTATCGCCGCCGCAGAGAACTCCGGTTTTGCAATTCGCCACGGGTATACCATCGTCAAACCTGCCAACAAGAAGTCGTTCTCCTTCGCCATTCCCCTGAAGCACATCTTCGGCTTTGCGGACGACTACGATAAGATCGTGTACGGGTTCAAGCATGAACTGTCTCTCGTGCGCGATTCGGATGCCAATGCCGTTCTGAGGGCTGCAGCCGTCAATGACCCGGCAAGAATCATCCTGAGTAAGATCTCCTGGTTCATTCCCCTCGTCACCCCCTCCGATCAGGAGAAACTGCGGTTGTACAAGACCATCCAGAGCAAGGGTAAAATCGATTGCGGTTTCCGAATGCGACAGTGCGATTCCATAGCCGTCCCCGAAACGTCTCAGTTCAACTGGCGGTTGACAGCCAAGAGCGGTCGAGAGAAACCCAGATACGTCATCGTGGCCTTTCAAACCGGCAAGAGCAACGACCAGACCCAAAATGCTGCCGTGTTCGACCACTGCCGCTTGCGAAACATCTACGTCACTCTCAACGCTGACCGCTACCCCGCCGTAGACTTTAATGCAGGTTTCACCCAAAATCGGACCGCTAGACTCTATAAGAACGCGGCAGATTTCCGGAAGAATTACTACAATATGGATCCTCGCCACAGTAACTGCAACATAACACCCAACGACTACATCGACCTGTACCCACTGTTCGTCATCGACGTAAGTCATCAGTCCGAGCGGTTGAAAGAGTCTACGGTCGACATTCAGGTCCGCGCCGAATTCGAGCGTAACGTGCCAGCCAATACTCAAGCGTTCGCCCTCGTAATCTCTGATAGGATTCTTCAGTTCGAGTCCGACGGCCAGAAGATGAGCGTCGTATTCTAGTATAAATAAATGGATCAATCCTTGCTACAGCGAATCGTCGAGAACACTGCCCCTAAGCAGGGGTTTTCCTTCATTGTGTCCGACAACCAAAGTCGGATTCTCACTCAATTCAGCCCACCCCTGCAACTGAGCGAGGGGAAAAGTTACGAGATGGCTTTGGTCAATCTGGAGACGTACTACTCTTTTCCCAATATCCATGCGGGTAACAATTCCTTCCGCTACTCCGCGGACGGTGGTGCCAACTGGTTCCCCATCGCACTGAGTACCGGGTCCTATGGCATTGAAGACATCAACAATGAGATTCAGCGTCAACTGCGTCTCAACGGTCACAAGACCAAGATCATTCTCGACGCCAACCGCGCGACGCTGAGAGCCACTCTAACCCTCGCCAGAGATTATCAAGTGGACTTCGACGTCGAAAACAGCATCAACACCGTGCTGGGCTTCGGGCGCAAGGTCTACGCTTATGACCGAGGCACGAACGGTTACACGGAGGGTGATCTCATCGTCAACATCATCAGCATCAACAGCATTCTGGTGAATAGCGACATCATCCATGGAAGTTACGTGAACGGAACCCAGCAGTCCACCATCTACAGTTTCTTCCCCGATGTGGACCCAGGCATGAAGATCCTTCAGACCTCCCAAAATCTAGTGTACTTGCCCGTGACTTTGCGAACCATCAATCGTATGGAGACTCATCTCACCGATCAGAACGGCACCCCCATCGATCTCAGGGGTGAGAATCTCACCATTCGTTTTCATCTTCGCGAAGTATAAATAAATGAGTTACTCCGAATACAGTTTGAGCTTGACGAAAGGTCAGGCCGATAAGCTCCAGCGGGCTGTGAAGAAAGGCTGCCCGATCGCCATTCGTTTGTCCCACGCGAACTTGCAAGGCGACCACAAGATGATGCTCACCACGCAGCAGATCCAAAAGATCTTCAAGCTCCTGCAGAAGGGTACCGGTGGTATGACTCTGAGGATGAGCACCTCTCAGTTGAAGGCGAACGTGCAGAAGGTGGGGGGTTTCCTATCCATGCTGGCCGGGCTGGCTGCGAGGGCTCTTCCCATGATCGCGAAGACCGTATTGCCGGCCCTAGGCCTTGGAGCTTTGAGTGGGTTAGGTAATGTCGCCGTATCCAAAACAGTCGGTTCGGGGTTGTACTTGAAACGCGGCGGATGCATCTGCACCGTGCAACCCAGCGGGGATGGACTCTACCTGAAGCCTTCGACCGCACGAATCGTCCAGAGGGATGGGCTCTACTTGAAGCAGGGTCGGCAGTTCCACGATGGCTCCGGTCTGATCTTAGGACCCGATAGTCCATTTAAGAATATCCCCTTGCTCGGCATGCTCTTATAAATAAATGGATGAAATCGATGCCAGTCGTATCGCACGCATGGAAGAAGAACTCACCTCAGAGATCCAGAGGTATGAGCATGCCTTGAGAATCTATAACCGTTTGGATAAGGTCATCTCCATTGCACAGGGTGGGTGTTCCGTGGGCAGTCTACTGCTGACTAGTGGTACCATAGGATCTGCCCTGACTGGCGTAGGTATTGTGGCATCCATCCCCCTTGGAACCCTAGCCTGCCTATGTGCCACCGGTACCTTAGTATTTTCCTTGATCTCACGACGAGTCGCCAAGAAGAAAAAGAAGCATCAAGATACCGTGCGATTAGCCCGATCCTTCAAGTCCCAGCTGGCCGGTGGCGACGGTGCTCCCGTGATCAGTTTGAAGAGCTACTACGATGAAAAGGATCAGTTGCGTCAACCTACTACCCTATTTAGTGAAGAACTGGATGCGCATGCATCGTAGGTTGTGTTCTTCCATTCGCTCCTCTCTCTCTCTCTCCCCATTCATTCAGATTCCTTTCAGTCAAATTTCCCGATCCGTTTGGATCGAGAAATTTTACGTTCCTGCCTCTCATTTCATCATCATTTCATCACCAAGCTGACTCTCTCCAAAATTCATCACCTAATTCACGAATGTACGTTGCATCAAAGGGTGAAAGTTCCTCCCCTCCCCGATTGTAGTCGTTGAGCCAAGGGGGTGCCCAGACTTCGAATATCTTTCCTTCTTTACTTTCGAGGATCATGGTGTATATTCCTTTTTCATCGATCCGACATTCTCTGATGAAGTGTTCTTCCCCATCTTCATCCACCTCCTCACTGGAGTAGGAATCTTCCTCTTCGACGGGGGTAAGCTCACCTTCACAGAAGAAGTCTTCTTCCTTTACCTTATCCTCGTCCTCTTCTTCGACGGGTGTAAGCTCAACCTCTTCGCATACGGGTGGGGGGAGTTGGGCAAGACTGCAACCTACTGTTTCAGTGTTCATTGTATCTACCTTATCTTTCCCTATTTCTAAGGCGAAGACTACTTGCATGAGAAGGTGTATGCCGTCCGTCGCGACCGCCGGGAGATCCTTCGCCTTCCACGACACTCTGCGTATGCAGTTGGGGTCGGAATCGGAAAGAGCTAGTCTCTTCTTTCTAATTTCTGATTTCACAAACTCCGAGAGGTTTCCGTAATACGTCGAAATCGGGACGACTAGCGTCTTCTCGACGAGGACCGTGACTCTCTGGAGTCCGGACTCGTCGCGAGTCTTGGGGCCCGGAATCGTTTCGTGTTTCATGAGAAACTTGTATCTACCCTATCTTTCCTTCTTTCTAAGGTGTTATTTCAATTTCTGATTCCTGTGTCATGGTTTTGTGTGGGGTTTTGATCCGTTTGCACAAAACCTTGATTTTTTCGGATTTCAAGCAGACTTTTTCCTTGTGGGGCAGAACTGTCATTTCAACACTCCGATGGGCAGGTCCTCCCATCGGAGTGTAGAAACGACAGTTCTGCCCCACAAGGGAAAAGTCTGCTTGAAATCCGAAAAAATCAAGGTTTTGTGCAAACGGATCAAGCCCAAATAAAAACCTGACACAGGAATCAGAAATTGAAATAACGCCTTAGAAAGAAGGAAAGATAAGGTAGATACAATGAACACTGAAACAGTAGGTTGCAGTCTTGCCCAACTCCCCCAACCCGTATGCGAAGAGGTTGAGCTTACCCCCATCGAAGAGGAAGATTCTTACTCCAGGGAGGAGGTGGATGAAGATGAGGAAGAATACTTCGATTACAGCGAAGAGGACGAGGATAAGGCAGAAGAAGAAGACTTCTTCTATGAAAGTGACTTCATAAGCGAATGCGTCTTTCGGGAAAAAGTGATGACGAAGCTAATCAGGGAAGCCAGAAGATGGGAGGACCTGCCCACCTGGGTAATCTTTAGGATAATGGAGGTGGATGAATGGTGGGACGAAGGAATAAGAGAATACATCCTCACCCTGAAAAACGTAAAAGGAAAGACATACAAAGTCTGGGCACCCCACGAGCTCAACAATGACTATGAGCATGACTTGAAAGGAATGTTCATTCGGAGCACGGGATACAAGCTGAGCAGTCAATATTATGCCTCATACGATCTGGTGAGGAAATGAGGGGTGAAATGAAGGGTGCAAAAAAAAATTCTCGATCCAAACGGATCGGGAAATTTTGCGTTCCCACCCCCCAAGAGATTGGTTTTGCACCCCTCATTTCCTCACCAGATCGTATGAGAGGTACTGTTGCTTGGACTTCTTGCTCAGCTTGAATCACGTGCTGCGGACGAAAGCTCCTTCCAAGGGAGTCATCTCTTTGCTGAGCGTGGGGCAAGCCCATACTTTGGATGTCTCTCCTTCTCTGTCTTTCAGGGTAAGGATTTTGCATTTCCCAAACTTACCATCCACTTCAATCACCTCCATGATTTTATAGATCACTCCGATGGGTAAGTCCTTCCATTTGATGGCTTCCTGATTCTGGTCCTGCACCTTTTCCTGAAAGGCACCTTCACTGATGAAGTCATCTTCCTTGTCTTGGGGCTGGGGCGTGTTGATGAAAGCAGTGTGTTCCACACTAATTCTTGTATTTACCTTGTCACACACTTGTCTTTAAGGTGTTCTAACTATCTTCAGGGGCGACTTGTCTGCCATGCTTGTATTTACCCCATAGTTAATAGGAACCCCTCCCCGTTTGCATTTTTGGTCCGGATCGGCATTTCCAAGCAGGATTTTCCCTTAGTGCGGCAGAAACCCCCTTTGCACACTACTTGTGTACATAACTATAATGACACGATCCTCTACTTATGGAGACCATCTGATATTACAGGCCTTGGCGACTGAATTTAATTGTCAGTTTTTTGTTTTATCCTCACATGGTGAACATGTAATAAACCATAGAATTGTCTCCGAAACGAACGAATATGACCCATCTGTTCCTCTTTTAACTCTCGGTTATTATCCCGAAGATGATGGGGAACATTACGTCAGTATCGATATTGAAACAGGGTATCTTAACAGTCTACTACTGATATTAACAGACCGAACCAACCTATTGAAAAATCAGACATGAGCTTGAAAGTGCATGAAACAGAAAGTTGTAATAATAGCGTAATTCAATCTTGCCATGAAAGCGAAGAAGAGCGTGAAGCTGAGAACAGTACGCTGAGTGAAAATGAGGATGATCGTGAGCATTCTGATGAAACGCCCCCACCAATATTTAGCGAAGAAACTGAAAGGTGTGAATCTGAAACTGTGTTGTTTGCTCAACAAAATGATGCCTCTCCTTTTTTGCCAAATCTTGTACTGGAGGAGATTATCAGAATAAGTGTCAGACAGGAACCAACAATGATGTTCTGCTAACAACATGTATGTTAGTTTTCTCATGCTATAATTAAGTCCATAGGTTATCCCAGTTTGTACATTCGCCACACACAAATGTCATATGTTCCAGAAGTAATAAGCGTCCGGCGTTTGATTAGGGCCTTTTGCAGAAATAGCTGACTTATGATAAGTGTCAGGGAAATATTAAATGCCTACGGTCCTAGAAGGATCAATTCATGGTTGACAATGTACGAAATTGATCATGGATGGTTTGAAATTCGTGACGTCAGCTGGCGTTAATGCGCAGTGTTCATTGAAAAGAATTATGGTCAATCACTTTGGGTGTTGTACTTGCTAAATGTTTTTACTTCCAAGCTGCTGGAATACAGGCCTTTGATGTCTTTTTTCTCAATAGAAGACATAATGTTAATAATGCTACGTTAACTTTTTAACAATGTTTTATATATATTTTTACAAATCAATATACTCTGAGTTGATAGACACGAACATTGAAGAATATGCGCTGAAGTGATGGACGTTCTTCTTCATGGGCAACAGAAGCAGAAATAGTTGCAGGAACGGAATGTTACGATATATACATATTTATTAAAACGACAATCAATAACAAAACTCAATATTTCCAATCAATGAAAAATGCAACCATTAGAGTCAAGTTTTAGTTATAGATCATTTCAATGACCATTTCAACATTTTAATTATTATTTCTAGACCATGTTCATTTAATATCAACAACCAACTAACGAACTCAGAATTAACTAGTACTATGGACTTTGCTGGTACTGAAATACCTATTCCAGCAAAAACAAAAAAAATCGATAAACACGTTAAATATAAATTTACAAAACAGTAATATTGAAACTAATGGTACTCTAGAAAAACAAAATGCCGTATTTTATTTATCGTACAAAATGTTAAGTGATGCAAAGATTAAATTACTATCTAAAGGTCTAAATTTGTGCCCACTTTAAAACTTATAATAAACTATATTGACATTTCATTACCATTTATGACGTCATTTATTTGTTTAGTATTTGTATTCTGTTTTTGTTTTGTTTTTTTGTTTTTTACTTTTTTTGTACCCCCATATCTACTATTTATATTACAGCTCAATTTCACCTTTTACTTTACTTCCCCTTTATGACGTCATTGTATTGTAACGTTGTTGTTTGTATACATTTTTTTTGTCATTTGTTTATATGCCTTAAAACAGGGGCAGTGGTCGTCGAAACGTTGGCAAAATATGGAGCTTTTATTTATAAAAAAAAAATATGAAAAAAAAGTTTAAAAAAAAAAATAAAATCTTAGGTAGGCTATAAACAAAGAGAAAACTCATTTTAATTACCACAATAAGCGAATTATGAGTTTGAATAATTTCCGGTACATGGGGAAAATGTGCAGAGCATTATTAGATTATGAAGATAAGGCCCGAGACCAACATTAATTATGCCTATTTGTTTTTTATAACAGAAAGTCAATAAAAAAAATTCCCACCTATGCATTTGGAACGGCATTTGGTGGTCTGAAAGTACCATACCACTTCCAAAATATATCAAAAAATGAGAAACATGTAACACACTTATCTCTTTTTAAAGCTCTGGAAGCATCCCTATCTTCAGGGATGAAGTCAGAGAGACTGAAAACAGGAAATTGGCACTTTTTCCACCAGACCAAATTACTCTTAATCCATTATATTTCATCAAATGTTTAATTTTAATTTTTTTTCAAGATCCTTCTTTACAATAAGCTCAAAAAACACCACAAAACCAAGAAAAAAAACAAAGAAAAAACTTACAAAGAATTACTTTAAATATTTGGAACTATATTCGTTGACAACGAGATGCAAAGGGCATTAATTGTGGTGTAGTACCATAAACAAATCATATTTAGCGCAACTTTCAAGCGTTGGATGGAAACGGCACTTCAACAGTACATACGCTGGTAGAAATGTGAAAACCTCATGGAAAAAAGATGAACTGTTTGCGCTGGCAAACTCCGCCGAAGTAATGAATAAGTATAATATGTGAAAACAGACGAAGCCGAAGAAGAAAGTATGTTGGCAGCTAGACCGTATGCAGAAAAATAGTAGGTTATAAACTAATTTTTATCCCACATATTAGCAATCAGTGTGTGAATATTACTTGCAGTGTAGCAGTGGACGGCAGGGACTGAAAAGGTTGTTATATTATATATTCTACTACTGCACAATAATCATTTTTGTATTGAGCTGAAATTTATTTAGGGGCGAGACGAGCACAGGCATTACCACCAGCCCTGAAAAAATTCACAAAACAGATTGAACCTCCACTCAACTTCAAGCCAGGAACACAAAAAGTGACACATTTGTCATTCAATCATATAGGATAGGATGGTTGATGTCATAAAAAACATATTTCGTCAAGTTTTTAAAAAAGGGGGCATGATTGCCAGGGAGGATGCAATGGACACAAATAACAACAAATGTTGGACAGTAAAATAGATGCGTGGTACTCTTTTGTGAACAAAATGTGGGTTCATAGGAGTGCTCAAACGCCATTACTGTAACAGTTATGAATATCTGAAAACTTTTATATGTTTTATAAGTGTTTTAAATGTGATACGTTTTCTCTTTACTTTTTAATATGCCGAATAACAAGGATCTACTCAAATCTTTTTCAAGTCAATGTAATTAACGCCATAATTAAGGTCACAAGACACGTAGGTGCCCCGATGCTGCAGTCTGGACATTTTGATAATATGTCAGCTTTAATTCGAACACATTTTTTATTTATATTTGCATACGTACGTAGCTGTTATTAGCCACTGGTTATTTGTTACACAAATCCAATGCATGATCATGTTACTTTAGTGCTGACTTGCAACATAATTTATCCATTCATTGATATAGTCATTCTTTACATTCACTGCCTCGCATTGCTAAATGCTAAGGTTTTTCAATTTTCCAGATGATGAATGCTGAGCCAACTAGGAATAGCTGTTAGGAGTTTTAGCTCTTTAACTCCAATTATTTTTGGTTTGAGCGCCACTGATGAGACCTTATTAAACGAGATGTGAATCTGGCATTAATTTTACAACCTTAGTATCTTTGCTTAAATGTATTACTTATATTCTTATTGTTTTCTCCACTTCGATCATTTTCATCTTAAGTCACATTACAAAAATATCTCTTGATCCATTTGTCTTGTGGACTAAATAAACCATGTGACTAGAAATTCATGCAATGTTTTATGAAGCTGGTCTACCCCTAGATTATCCTTGGTTCTATCTTGTTTCACCTCCTTCCCCATCTCCTCTTGTCAAGAATAGGTTTGATTATATAATTACATTAACGGTAACTCTCAACCGTTAATGTAATAAACAAAAAATTTCAAACCTGGAAATCTTTTTATGTTGAATCCAGACCTTTAGTAACTTGTATTCAATAGCATAAACGTTTATATTACAATCTTTCGCAAGGATTGCCAGTTTTCCTACCGCAGGTCGGGGGTTCTCTCCGGGTACTCCGGCTTCCTCCCCCAATAAAAACAGGACGCCATGAGATAGCTGAAAAATTGCTGAAAGTGGCGTTAAAACACCATTCAAACAAAAATACAATCTTTCGTAGTAAAATTGAGTTTTGATGCATTTTGGGTGTTTTATTACATTAACGGTTACATTCTCAACCGTTAATGTAATAAACTAAAAATTTCAAACATTGAAATCTTTTTATGTTGAATCCAGACCTATAGTAACTTGTATTCAATAGCATTAACGTTTATATTACAATGTTATAAATTTAAGAATAAAAAAAAATTTGCGTAGCCTAAGATAAACCTAAGGTGTATTTTACGGTCAGGTATGTTTAAATGACCTACTGAGTTTATTACAATATTTAAAAAAAATATTTTAAAAGTTTATTACATTATCGGTTGTTATTACATTAACGGTTCTACAGCGCATATAGATGAATGTAGTGCTGGTGCTAATTTACCAAACTTTTATATATTCCCAATATATAAATCCTCGGACAACACACCTGACCATCAGAGAGAAAACAAATAGAAATAATTTATTAGAAAGTATAAGCCACTTTTAAACGCTTTGTGTCATGACTAATTACGTCCCTGAAAACACGTTACGTAACGTTACCAATTTCAACGTCTTACAAAATCAACTGCCTTATGTGAAAGACATATGTAACCCATATCTGAAAGACATACGTATAGACACATAATTCTAAAAATACGGAACTTTTCGGACAATTATACCGAAACACCTTTATTCTTAAAAGAGATCCTAAAATCAAAAATCAATGACCTTTGCAAATATTTGTTTCATGCTTCAAAATTACTTATTAAATTAACGTTGTTAATTTATCTACATACTACTAACTTGATGGATTCATGATTTTGTTGCTTTGATTTTGCACTGTACTAATAAGCATTAATTGCTTAAAATTGAATAAAGAATAGAATAAAGGTCTCAGGAAAGTGAAAACTCATCCCCGGGTATCGGATTATAAAGGCAATACCGGTATATAGAAGTTTTAAGTTAAGTTAAAGTTAGAAGGTTCAAGATCAATATTTTATTTCTTGTATACGTTATTGATTTATATTGACACTCAATGACTAAGTCCATTGACAGTCAGTCTGTGTCTATAATTTTGACAAAAACCACCATCATTTGTAGCGTTCCATTATCTTTTATACAAAAATACTATCACATTTATAAGAGATTGTAAGTAGATTTTCTATTTCCGGATTTAAAATTGCCCCTTGACTTTCGGCTCTTGTTGTTTAGTCAGTTTCCTTAGCTATTTTTTATTTCTGTTGTAAATTAAAGTTACGGGAAACAGGCCACCTGGCTATTATAAATGACGTCATCAACCGACCGGGGTATGCTACTAAATGTTATGTACATAAGCCCACTGTTTTGCAATTCTGATCTTTGGTCTGCATCATATATTCAGAATATCCATATTTTATACTAAATATATGATAAGATGTCTATTTACAATATGGGAATATTTTTATAGGCTTAGAAATAGGTCTGACATAATTGTAACATAGCATTTTGATAAACTTTTAAAATTTATTGATTAAGAGCGTCCATAAAAAAATTCATATCATAGCAACTCCGATACCATAATTTATACAGAAAACCTGATGTGTGGTAAATGGCAATGATAAAACAATTTAAGTACATTTTAGGGAGGGTGTAAGTTTTATGGTCTACGGGTTTTCATTATTTTTCATCTCGACACATGAGTCGAAAACGGTCTAAATGTCAAGATATGTCAATAAACTATGACTTTAAACTGATCTTAATTACCTTTCTATCTACACAGTGCAGGATGGTTTTGTACGTATAAGGGTTATTAATTGGACCGTAACGAGGATTTGCATTTTAAGACAGAATACTTGGCCCAAACTGCCAAATTTGTTCTACTGATTGGGGCAAAGAAGTACGTCTTTGAAAGATATAAATACTTTAATTGAAGAAAGTTTTTGTTTTTGGTTTTTTTAATGGTGTTTAGCGCCAATTACAACAATTTTTCAGTTATGTCGTAGCGTTCAGTTTTTAAGGTGGAAGGAAGTCGAAGTACCCGGAGAAAAACCCCGATATTCGGTAGGAAAACTGATTTTCCTTGTCATTAAGATTAGAGTTGAGTACACCCTGCCCGCAGTGAGAATCGAATCTGAAACCGCAGTGTTGACAGATCACGTGATCATAGTAGTAGAACTACCTTAACCGCGCATTCACTGTTTTTGGTGTGTAATGGTTTCTACGTATTAGGGTTATTAAATGGGATCGTTAGATATCTAACTTTAGAGGGTTTTTTTTTATTTGGGGGGATTTTCATTTAAGACGGAATAATTAGTCAAAGTGCCAAAACATCTTTTCAGGTTTTTCACTAATATTTTTATTCTACTTGTACTTCAAATGCTAATGCTACTAATATTTACTACTACTACTACATGTACTACGACTAATAATAATAATAATTATTATTTTTATTAATAATAATAATAATATTATTATTATTATTATTATTAATGCTATTATTATTATTATTATTATTATTATTATTATTATTATTATTATTATTATTATTATGCGATCTCGTGAAACCTAAATAGGAGTAAAGATGATTTCATTATTGTGATGTTATTGTCAGATTTTCTAAATGAAACTTTCCAATCAGATAAGGTTTTCTACCATTGCCATTTGACACGACATGTTAAACATTTGACAGCATAATATTAAATATTTATGATTTATTTATATTGTTACCTTGTTGCATCTGCTTATGGTTTATAGTATGTCAGTTTTTGTCTAATCAAATGGACATTAACGTTATTGTTTTAGTCAAACCGGCATCGCCGAAGAGGACTATAGGTTGCATAATGTCCGTTCGTCAGTCAGGACTTTTTTCTAACGCTTGGATAAATTGAGCTGATATTTGGTATGTGAGTAAACCATAATGAGTTACAGATCAAGTTCGAATATCGTTTAAGTTCCAATGGTTTTTTGCCGGTAGGCATTTTTAATCGAATTATTCGCAGGTTGGCTGACCTGATTCTCACATATACTTTGTGCTGAAGGTGACGAATATTGATTGTTCATTTCAGGAACAAATAAAACATACAGCACAGTAAATACATTAATATAAGATGGAGTAATAAGCACCTTGCGATTTTTTAGTAGGCCTATCAATGTTTTCTGTTGTATATAAACGTTACATTCGCAACATTTCTCGTCAAGTTAATTTATGGAATCAATGTTATGTCGAGCTGCCCCATTATCACCAATTTTCAAGGTAGTCCACAGCCGTGAGTAATAGTTTGAAATGTTGCTATTGTACCTAGTGCCAGATTTATGTTCTGGTTTGACCGCGATCTTTGCACACTTTAACTTGGTGTTATCATGTGCAGTCTTGCCACTCCTTTGATATTCTTATCTATTTATTGTCACAGCACATAGGATTAATTTGCAAGATTCTGCAAATCAAAGAAAAGAAAATGAGGTGGATTATTCTAGGCTGTTACATTGGTATGAATAGACACGTCACACATTTTTTCAGAATTATAATATCATTTTACTTTTGGAATGGTTAAGAATAACTTGACAAAATAGTATTATTTTTTAAATGTATAACTGCTTGTTTGTTGTTATAATGCAAAGACAATTTGAGTTCAATAAAAATATATTTACATTTGTAACGGTTAAGAACAAATCGACATTAATATCATTACCGATGATCTCTGTATTATCAGCCGATAGATAAGTATATTTTGACTGGCATTTTATTTTCTATTGGCTAAATCGCAGACATACTTCTTGTTTCACATTAAAAACCATTGTTCTTTCTTTCAGTGGCATTCGTCGTTGCAGTTCATAGGTAAGACTTGCTACATCTAATGACTTTTATGGAAAATTTGGGGACGTAACCTTAGTTTTTATTAGTCTAAGAATAAAAAATTATACGTGCTATGTTGCATACAAAAAACGTCTGAACGCTTCAGTTCTGTACATTCATAATTTAAATGAAACGCACGCTATTTACGACGAGATTATTGAATTTCAAAAGTTTGCCCTTAAATAAATTTCTGTCCTGTTTCTTCTTCATTTCTGGGTATCGAAATGGTTTTAGGGCTCAATCAACAGACCATAACATCACCGGTGGCTGTTAGGAGCGTCCTATCAATGGTAGATCTGACAGGAAATGTCTGATATTATGGTTGATATTTTTACCTTGTCCGTGCCCTACCCGTTGCACGCCCCTAGTGCAATCGAGAAGGATCATTCTAATCGCGAGGAAAAGGTAAATACATTCTTTGTCACTGCCATTCATCTCGCAATATTTTGCCAATGACAGTAAACAAATTCAGCCCATTGGCTCATTCCAATTCTAAATTTGTTTCAATTAGACAGCTTGTAAAAGTATTTATTTCCTTTTTTCATAGTGATTAAAATTTAATATACCAATAAAATGCTGCGGTAAAAGGAGGTCTATTTCATTGACCACGTTTTTCTTAACCTAGTTTAATCCATACTGTAAAATGATTAATTTTGGATCACCCTTAAAATACAAAACATGTATACATTCAAATGCAATTTCTACATTTAACATACAACCACGACAGCAAAATCAATATATGGTAAGTGATGTCAGACTATGCTATAGAATATCAACAGGTTGTAGGTGCGTAATGATAAACTTATAAAACTTGACTTGTACGGTTCCATTTGATACCTGTTGAATGGAAACTTGATAAAAAAAGTTCGAAACAGTTTTAACCCCATGGTTAACATAAACAGATATATGTCTGTACAAAACCGTGTACACTCTCCTCTCGACAGTCCAAGTTTTCTACCTATTAGTCCACGCCTTTCCCTTAATGATATTGTGTTGCTAACATGTTTACGTCTTTCTATAGCTGAATTACTAAGCGCAGGATTTAAGGCAACCATTTATTTACCTAATCAGAATTGTGTAAAATGATACGATGTTCGTTAATAAACAGTTTCATTTATTAATGAATAGTTCTGATTTTTTTCAATTAAATTGTTTTTACTCATTTAGAAAATAGTAAAGTCATAATTATGTGTAATTATATTAAATTCAATGTAACTGAACACTACTTCCTGTTTTTATAGGAGAGCAAAAGAGTGTGACAGTGATGATCAATGTCCCCCTTGTCACAATGGAGTAGCTATATGTTTGGATGACTTTACATGTGTCTGCAATTATCATCCAGGGTGAGAACCTTAATGCTTCAAACATCAGATGCAATGATTTGTTCTAAGTCATTTTTGGCATCCTTAACTTTTATTTCTTATATTTATTGTTGCATATGTCACGTCGTGTTCGATAAGAGTGATATTCGGGCAGCACAAACATAAAGTGTTCGCTTCCGTTGCCCCGTATGCACGACGCTATGTATCGTAATATACGCTCATTTTACATTAATCGTGCTAAGAATAATTAAAACGTATTTTCAAGTTTGATTTTAATGTATTCGCAATTATTAACTTATTTCTCTAAAACATATAAATAAATTGGTTCATAATAATAATAACAGCAGTTTGGTTTGTTACATATCCTTATTGTTTTTTCTGTGACTATTGAGATAGGACATTCTAGGAGCTTAATCCGGGTAAAATCGGGTTTTAAACACAATTTCATTTTCCCTTAAACTGTTACCCCCACTAAATATGTTTGCAGCTATACAAACATAACTTTCTGCACTGATGTTTCGTTACTATAACTCATTTTAACAAATGCATAATTATTTTAGAACACTATTGCATATTAAAGGGTATGGAATTTGTGCTGATTCACGTATAAATGTTTTCTTTTTCGAGATAATCGAACAAACATCAAAAACGGAAAACATTCCTTAACTAACTTCTTTGTTCAAGTAATATTTATTTATTTGAAACTAATTATTATTTGGTGTTACAGTTAAAAACCAAGATGTCTGAAACTTTTATTTTTCGTTTTTATAAATGGGTTATACGCTAAACTATTGCTGAAAAAACACACACAGAAATTTATTTTCTGCATTATAAGGCTACGTGTTAATCTTTTTTTTTGTTGTGTGTTTTTTTTGTATATTTCTTTTTAATAAAGAAACAAATTTCGAATAAAATCTACCGAGAATACTAAACAATTTTACCGTTTTTGAATATTTATCTGAATTGTGTTGTCAGGTTTTAAGACAGAAAGCCTGGATGTATTTAGATATCAATGACTGTTGGAGTATTAAAACAATATTGAAAATTTGTATCGTAGTAAGCAGTATCTGGTTACAGGTTTGATGTGGAACAATTAACAATCAGTCATTATTACATTTGTTACTGTTGAATCTTCCAAAGGTCTGTAATATCGTGATATCAAATTAAATTGGTTAAAGTAAAATATCTAGCTGAAGCGATTTTAATTGACAATTAATGTTGGCGGCGAGCACACTCTGCTTAAAATTAGTTTTCAAAATGAGTATATTTATATATACATTTTACATTGTATGATTTCTTATCATTTTTCGCTTTTCACCTGTATTTTGTATTAACAACCAATTAATTTTTACATATCGACGGGTGGATGATTATGAGGCGACTCAATTTGCTTTTCTTCAGGAGGGCTATAGAATGTCGTAATGATTCTGAGTGTCCGCCATGTAACGGTGGTCTACCGTACTGTAAGATGGATCATTCTTGTACCTGTCTACATCTTTCTGGGGTACGAATTTAAATCTTTACATACAATCGTTTCATTTAGACAGTTAATTGTTGTGAAATTCCTTTACAATGCATCTCTAAAATATTAATACATTATGACAAGAATTAATTATTAAACTGCATATAAATATGAGATATATGCAGCTATCAAATGGGGAGAGGTAAACTCATTCTGTGCTGGATTCACAATTTTGAGACATTATATCTATACGGTTTTTATACAGCATTTTTACATGGTGTTTCTACTGCTGCAATAACATTTACGTAAAAGTATTAATGTCTCAGAAATAAATTCAATGCAAATATTCATAATTACTTGTTTGTTGGAAATTGTGTCATATTGTGTCATTGTATACTATAAATGACTACTTTTATCCGACCATTTTACAATAATAGTGTATCGCCCTCTTATATTTGGTTTATTTCTTTTGCTAGGTTACATCGACGACCGCAAGTACCACGTGAAGTTTAAACAGTTCATTAAAACGTTTTCATAATGCCTCCTGTTTATTACCTGAAGAATGGGATACCACACAATTGCTGCATGTCTTTTGCGTTATAATACACTACATAATGGGTGCTATCGATTTGCAGTATCGGGTGTTTGAAAATTTAACTAAACCCGATTTATTTTGTTTGTAATACAAGCAATCAAGGGAATCTTATTTATAAAACCTTATTACAATTGTTTTACCAAGAGTACCCTTTTTTAATTTCATAGAATCAATTTTATTTAACACAATAATATTTTTACACTAACGAACTGTTTCAGATTTGCTACAAAGTGAATTAAGCTGAATTTATACGTTTTACTATATCGATTTAGCTATGAGAATGCAAAGCATATCAAACGTTTGTTAAAAATTTCTTTTCACTTTTTCTTTTTATATGCTTACTAGGTTTCAGAGAGTAATCTAGTTCTACGTTATCAGCCAACTTGGATTTTAAATCGACCCTAAAAACTTAAAATTTGAGAAATGAAACTCAGAATATTTTAATTATCTCGCAATTTAATTTGACGACGGTTGTCTTGAAGATTTAGAAATTCCTGCTAGAACTATATTCACAAGGTATTGGTTTTTAATATTTAATCTACATGGAATAAAAACTGCTTGCTGTTTTGTTTGCATTCTTATATGTTGTTTGTAAGCATTATACACAAAACGAATACAGTAGGTATTTCGTTATGTCCAAACAAGCTGCATAATGTGTAAATGTTTTGTTTTTCGTAGTATCTCTGGAATAAAAACACTAATCTTCAATTAAAAACGTGTATTGCAGAATCTTCTGATCAATAACTTCCAAACAAAACCTCTTGACTGCTCTTGCCACAATTCCCAAATCATATACAGATCTTAAGGTAACGTGATAACTGGAGATCTGAACACTGATTACAATGAAAGTCTCGGTAATACTTTGTTCAAAGAAGTGAAATAGTTTGAATTTAAATCCATCAATCGACATTACAGCTTTAAACGTTATGGATTCAAAAGAGGACTTGCCAAAAAATGGGCAAAAAAAGAAGAACAGGAAGTTGATACCTTGTCCGAGTGGATAAAAGCATTGAGGTCTTTATTTAAAAGAAACATTATATAGGGTGTTTAATAAATGAATTCACTCGTCAATTATAAATCCCATACACTTTCAAAAGAGAAGATTCTTCAAAATCACAAATCGATGTTGGCATCCTTTCTTCTCCATGTCAAAGTCGAAGATTGCGATCTCTCCTCCCTGTATTGGATTCCAATACTTAACAAAATCCATATAAACTCCGTTTCATCAGGATAGTTTGAATGTACCACCAAAACTCTATCAAAATTCCTTACCACTATTTTAGCAGCAAGAAAAACGTGACTTCAAAAAATACTGTGACACTTGCTACTCCTGGATTGGCTTAAATGAAATGTGGATGCAAAAATATTGAAAGTCCTTATTGATATCTCGATCTCTTCCCCAGTCCACCATCAATACCTTTAATTTTTTGAAAATCTGCATGTCCATATTCAGCTTATAACTATGGTTAAATATCTTATTAAACTCTACTTTTTCAAGAAAACCGGAAAAAGACGATAAAAATACCGGGTAATTTACCATGAAAGACCTTATTTTTGCATCAATGAATTTAAATAAAATAATAAATATACTGAACACCAAATCTGTCACAATCTGATTTTCTCATTGACAACATATATTTTGTCCTGTTTGGAGGACAGGTTTTATAGCAAGATGCTGACATTCCAATGAGTACTACTTGTGAACCTCTCCTCGCCTACCTGTTTTTGTACTCTTATGAGGCGGCGTTTCTAGAAGGCCTGCTAAGATTTGTCACTGTCTATCGGTTGATACGTGTTGACTGTTTGTTTTTCTTGCAGTTTACATAAATATTATCTATTCATCGCATTTAGCTGCTAAAGTAAACCTCCAATATGTACATTTTACATATTGAAACAAAAGTCTACGTTTACTAAACTAAAGGCGTTTACTAGGTTTTAATAATGGCATAACGATGTTAAATACAAGATTTTTCAGCTTATTAATGCCGATAAAATAAAAATGTTTCTTATTTTGTTTTGTTTTGTCCGAAATTACCTAGCCTCTTGAAATCTTTTGAAACTTCTGATGCCGTTATAGCAATATTTTTGACTGTAATCTTGAATATGTACACAAAATTTGACATCTTACACCAAATAATCTTGACAATCCCTGCATATCCTTATCTACAGAACGTCAAGGCTATAATCACAGCCATGAAAATGAAGTGGATTATTTCAGCCTGTTTTATTGGTATTATGAGATTTTATTAATTAGATTGGGTTACTGGCAGATAGAAATAAAAAATTGAATAACGAAACATGTCAAGATACACGTATCACCTAAATGCAACAAATACGATTCTATCATTTTATCTTGTGAACGTTCTTTATCATAAACACACAATATCAAAGGTAACGCCATTACATTACAAAAGATTATGTCAACTACACGTTCGCTTAGTTTACGTCAGTATATTTTTATGTTTCTTCTAAACGGATAACGCGTTTCACAGAAGATTCCAGACTTTAAGAATAATTAAAATTGTACATATTTAATTTATCAAGCTTTTGTAAATTTTCGCAAATTAAATGATTGGTCATCTTTTTTCTAATTTATTTTTAAAATGTTTATAGTGTTGCAAAACGTGTCAAAAATTACTAATTACTCAAAGAGAATAAGTTTTCTAATGTATATTTAAATATTTTGGGTACATTTATGTGACTTAGAGCAGCCCTAAACTGCGTGGCTATGTTTTATTCAGGAAAGCTGTCGAATGTCATGATGATACCGAGTGCCCATCCTGTCACAGTGGAATACATGGAATACCGTACTGTTTATCAGATCATACTTGTACCTGCCTGATATGAAAGGTGAAAATACAAATAAGTTTTGTTTATTTGTTAAGGACACAATAGTGTTGTAATTTTCTAATTCCGTAAAATTAAAATAGTTTAGTATTATTGGCCCATGTAATCTTTTATTCATTTCGACCTACAAGGAAACGTTTTGAACATTCTGATTTGTTTTAACTGAGAACAAGTCAAATATTCGCTGATACTTGAAATGCCATAAAGGCTTAGAACGCTTGTTTCGTTCACACTGTGTAATTTGTCTGAATTTCTTGAAACTGAAAGAAATAAGTAAGCCCATGGATTAGACAATGAAATACCAATCTTGTTTACTTTTGGTCATATAGAAGATGTAAGTCAATTTCAAACATGACACGACAATGAAATTTAAACAAGGTAGAAAGAAGGTGTGTGACCTAACGTTGTATCTATAAACAATCCCATAATGTCGACCTTAAACCTTAAAAATTTTTTGTCCGAACAATGTAAGTTTATATCAAGCTTAACCTTGTCCCAGTTTAAGAGAAATTTCGCCATCAATGAATTGTAATAAAAGAAGCTCTTCATTAACTGATCAACTATATTGTATACTATACAAACTGGAGAATATTAAAGGATGCGTGATAGACAGAATTATTTCAATTTTAAATGAAATATGTTTCAACGTATAAATAATTGTAGAATTAGAATGGTTATAAATATTACGTTTTAAAATTAGAACTATATTTTCGTGGTTATTCGAGGATATTTTGATTCTGTTTAAATAGTAATCGACTTCCTAACCACAACTGACATGAACAAAACTAGCTTAATTTTGAAATAAACGCATGACATTTTGTAAACGGTAGTAGAAGGCTTCACACAGATTTCCTTAAGTAAACCCAATTGCATAAGCCATGCGCTAAAACATACAAGAACATTAAGGGATTTAAATAATGTGAAACCTAATACTATACCAGTATTATATAGTCAAACACTAATACAATCTGTATGTTATTGTGTAAGAAAAGGTGCTGTAAACTGTGGTACAATCATATATAACCCTTGTCGATGTTACCCTTACCATTGTCGCGCTAAAATAGTTAAGTATTTAGTATACTATAGCAGAAGTGTCGGGAGCATCTATGATCTGTGTTAGACTGTTTTTATTGGGTTCCGATTACTCACTTTCTGTTTTTGTCTTTCCTGTTGTATATGTGTTTCTATATACGATTTATAATTGTACTTAACTTTCGGCTTTTGTTGACCGATCGTTTTCCTTGCTTTTTCGTACTGGTTCACGAACGAATCCAAAAGGAAATTAAAACAGTTACACAATAAGCATTGTTATGTTTAACTATGCTACTTTTAATTACGTTTGTTCTAATATTTTCAAAGAAATACATTTGTGGCAGATATTGCAATACTACCAATTAATTTGTCTTTTACATTAGTTTTCATAAATGAATCAGCTTTCAATTGTCCGATGTTAAAAATATATGTACATAGAAAGGTATATAGAAAAAATTGTTGCAAATAAATATGTCAGATATATTTGATTTTGATTTAAACATATTTTATTCATGAAATACATGAATTGGATTGGATAGCTGGACCAGGCCTATATATATCCTCTCCATAAGATATACATATATAGATATATTTAGAGTAACGTTGGTGAAAAAAACTGTGTTATGTTTTAATCAGGAGAGCTGTACAATGTTATAGTGATTCCGATTGTCCATCTTGTCACAATGGACTACAGTACTGTTTGGTGGATCATACGTGTACTTGTCTGCATCATTCAGGGTAAGAATCTATAGTACACAGTTTTGCTTTTCTCATCTTTCATCAAAATAAACTATAGATATTGACCAATAAAAAAATAACAATGAATATTTGAATTATTGTGTCTTATTTCATAAAAAAATTGAGTGTGTTAAAATCACGTGAAATCAAAACCGGAGAATAAAAAAATAACACACAATCCTACACATTTTTTTATGTGTTCGTCGGTTGTTGAATTTCGAGTGACAAAAATTGTTAATTTTTTGTGATTTAAAGTCATCGACTGTATTGACTGTATATCACTACCATATACCCTCAATGCATATTTAAGCTTCTTTAGAAATTGCTCTGTGTACTAAATAGATAAATCTATAACGTGAACAACTGCTAGTCTAAATGGCATCAAGGGTGTGTTTGATTCGCATTCGAAAATGGTTAAGTTTGGTCACGTATGTTGTAAATATAAGAGTTCTCTTTAGACTGGCTCAGACTGGTTGAAGTCGGACTTTGTATCGTTCCCAATAAATTGATATGTCGTATTCATGTGTGACATAAACAAAATTACTTTACAGTTTGCAGTGTATAACATATGGATTTCTAAATTATACAACATAATTTTGATACTGTTTGTCCATAAAACTATTTGATCACATTCTAATCTTAACGTTTTAAAAGAAAACGAAAGTAATAACCATCTATATTATGGCAAGCCATATCTATTAGTTGGTTCTGGGGACTCTACATGTCAGTTTACTAGCAAGTGTAATTTAAGACATTTTGAAAAAATCCAAAAACAAAAAATAACACGAAAGTATACGTAGGACAAATACCAAAAAATATATTATAACTATTCCATTGTATTATGGTACTATCAGGTAATTGATAACATCGTTATTGTAAAACACTTCAGATTCTCGATAGACGTATATTTAAGGAATACTTCAAATTTCTGAACAGTCTATACGATATAATATGGTTTGGGTCTGTTTACGCCTAATAGCGGTTTATGAATTGTGTAAACAGACTAAAACCATATTATATCGTATGACCTGTTCAAAAATATGAAATATTCCTTATAATTTAATTTTAACTACAAATTTTAATAGTTTTATGTTAAAACGTCGATGACGTCATGGAACTATTTGAATAGGTCGTAGGTCACACAGATGCAAGTTATTTCTTATAATATGGGTTCCACGATTTGAATTGACCAATCAGATTTCAGCTTACAAAGCAAATTAAATTATATGGAGATGAACGAAATTATGTATCAACTACATACAACTTCAGGTGCTCAACATAAAACTTGCCCACTGTTAATACTTTGCTAATAGCATAACAATAATAATTTGATTACAGTACATACAGATATGGATATCTTTAATACAGAATATTATCCGTACTTTTAATATTTTCTCTAATTCAGTTAACACGTCGACATAAAATCCGCACATATGATTTACCACAAAAATATATTATCTATTTAAATATTTTGTATCAATCTAAAGTGACGTCTATTCCATCTTTTACTTGTATATAATATGCCAATCTGGTCTGTTTATAAACCGATATTATTACTATTTCTATTCATAAATAAATGTACCTTAATCACGTGTTACTATGACTTGTATCTCAACTACATAGGAATGTATAGAGTTTATTTCTAAGCAAAATTGTATGCAAAATATTTAAATTATAGAACAAAACCATTGAAATGCACTCGGTAACGCCTTATAATTTATTGTCTATAATAAATAATACTGAAGCAATAATTGAAATTATAGCGCCGACGATCACAAAGGCGAAAGCAAAATGTAGATGCGTAATCCAGCTGGTTTGGGCCTTGGCTCCGTACACAATGACTCCGATGAGGATAAAAACAGCTGAAATATAATACGTTAGGGGTTATCCATAATTGTCAACATTTTTCACGAGTTTGCAAAGAGCACTAAAGGGGGGAGGGGTTTCAATTTCAACATTTTTTCGGTACGTTCTTAACTTCCGGTAATGTGAATGTGCAGACTTGCAAAAAATGTTGACATACTCTTTTGGAGGGAGGGAGGGAGGGGGTTTTCAAAAAGAGTGCTCTTTGCAAACTTGTGAAAAATGTTGACAATTATGGATGACCCCTTAAAGGAAAATTATTGTATTCAATTAAAATATATATAACAATTATATCATATTTTTTTAATTCAAGAACTGTACGAGAAATAATATTCTTATTAACAACAGTAGCATGCAATAAAGTTTCCAGCATGTTTAGTTTTAAATTTGATTCCCTCCCCTCCCCCCACCCACGGATTCAATTTCCAGTTTGAGATTTAAATCTCAATGTATGCATGGCCAAACTTAGTTCTATGTAGACCCGGATCAACATTTAATACTTGTTATTAAAAATAACACAGATTTCGATAAAAATTATTATCCCGATTGACATCTTAGTTTTTTTGTATTTTGCTATTTTTCGTGCAATAGAAACCGTTTGATTTTGTTTTTGTTTTGAATGATGTAAACGCCACTTTCAGCAATTTTTCAGCTATATAATGGCGTCCAGTTGTATTGGGAAAGGAAACCTGAGTACCCAGAGAAAACGCGAGACCTTTGGTAGGAAAAATGGCAATTCTTGTCAATAAAGATTGGAGTAGAGTACACCCTACAATCCGTGAGACTCGAACCCTCAACCTTAGGGTTGACAGACCACGTGATCAATTGTAGACTACAGTAACCACAAGGCTACCGAGGTCCCTATACAATTTGAACGATTGTGACTCTGTACGTTGCGCAGTTATGCTCACGCGACAATTACATGTACTTTTAATACTTATGTTTCACATAGTTTTCTAACCTCCAGCTGCCAACATTCCAACTGTGACCCAGTTTATAATCCTCTTGATCTTCATTAAAAATACCTTCAACACAGCACAGACGACCGAAGCTAGAAGACAAACGAATCCCAGAACCTCCATTGCCTGTACTGCCGAAAACCATGCTGAAAAAAGGAATGTTATCGTTCTATGTTGTTTTTAGATCTGATTGTAAAATTTTTTAAGGAACTTGTTCCACATGTGGTGAAATTTTATTAGTTTGTCACTTTTTAAGATTATGAAGTCAGCCAATGCGCTTCGATGATCATGGAAACACTTATTACTGAATAATGGTGTATTTTAGTGGTTTATATATATTTTTTTTTGTTGTTGTTTAATTGTAATTAAAAACCTGGCTTAACCCACCACTCCCCAATGTCACATGACCACAGCCTATCCCAACAAACTCACCAATCTAATTTTACATTTTCGGAAAAAAGTAATAAACAGGGTGTTCCATATAGCTACAATATTGTAGATCCTTTTTTTATCGTCCATGGTTCCAGTGAGTAAATATATTACGTCATAGATTTTTTTCTTCCATCCACTGACAGAAATTTTGTACAATTTATTTATAAAATTATGAATTGAATAATGGTTTAGCGAAGTACCACGGCGATTATAGAAAAACGGCAATGCAATTATAGAATAACGCCTAGAAATTGTATACACATGGACTGGAATATGATTACGTGGGTTATATATAGATGTAATGAAAAACGTTTTCGAGAATATTAATGCGTATACTCAGTTTGCTACTGGAACTGATTAAAGACTGTACCTTATATAATACAGTTTTATACGTACCGTCACGATTTACATTGAAGTGGTCCAAACATACAGTTCTGGAAGAAGAGAACTGACAAAATTTCCACAATCCTCCATAGTTACTGTTAGATCCAGACTCTATATAGTACCAATATGGGGCAGAAAACCCAATCAAGTCAAATATGAACGCTATAATTGTCAGTATAAAGGCAACAAATGAAAATATACTAATTTTAGCGATCTCCATCTTAATTTTAAATCCAATATATACTTATGGATGGTGTCGATCAATTCATAGAGAACTGAAACATACGATTTTAGCCCATGCCAACTTTAAGATACAAATCTAACAACGAAGTATGTCATTACTAGGTGACCATTTGCGGCCCTCTAGTATGCGTCAATAAGATGACAATTAAAATAATACATCTCATTGGCCGTTATATCGTTTTAAGGTAAGTCAAATAAATTTTATTACATTTTTCACAAAGAACTAAGTACCTTTATGTGCACACACTAGTTTATAACAACGATAGCATTTACTGAGTATAACCGAGGTTCTTTTCAATAATTTAAAATTTAAAAAGATTGACATTAGAATTGTGTGTAGGAGTCACCCCCATTTAACTGTTGATAACACGAGAAGTATGTTAATGTTTTGATCACAGACACTTTGTTTTGGTTGCAACCGAATCATGAACAAAAATATGTTTGTATGATGTCATATACTTCAAAAATATTTTGTATATAATTTAAAATTAAGGTTATTATTTTACAAGGTAGTTCAGTCGTGCTGTTTGGTTATCGTGTCGGCTATTTTTCTGCTATGTCATGGTATCCAGTTTTTGTTTTGCTCTGGGGAGCCAGAGTACCCAGTGAAAACCTCCATCGTATACAGGAAAATGATAATTTTTGCCAATTAAGATTGGAGTCGAACAAACCCTGTCTGAAATAAGGCTCGAACCCGCAACCTAATTGTTGCCAGGCGCGTAATCAATAGAAGATGACTAACTACCATAACCACTCAGGACCGAGGTCCATGTTTAATGTTTGAATTAAACTCCCACGTGTATGATGTTGAGTTTATTTACTCATGGAGTGCATCCTTATTATATTCGATAGCAAGTTATAACATACCAAACACATATTGTGAAAGTTATTGTATGATTCTTACAGACAGCTACTTAATGCAAAGTGGACAGACATTAGTACAAAGCAGAAAAACTGTTAGCGTCCATGTTTTACTATAGGAAACCCCAAATATCAATCCGAACAAACTGGGAGGGTTTCCAGTGCTCGACCCACAGAGCAGCCCAGCGCGTCCCCGGGTGGCGGATAAGGGAGACCCTCTCGTTTTTTTTGGGGGGGGGTTGTAAGGTTATAATACGGAAAGCCTGACCGCGGACCGTAGTGGGTAACGTGTTTGGAGAGTGCCACTCTCCTTGCACGATAAAGACCCCTTTTGTAGATTTCGAAAAAGAGTATGCTAATTGTAGCGCTACAAAAGGCTAAATTTTCCTCCCCTACCCAAAACTCCATACTTTTCCAGTGGCAGTCAAAATTGTATTCCCTGTGACCCATCCAACCCTCATTTTTCGTTGATTTATTGTTTGTTAACTTGTTCCCGTCTTGAATATAGCTGAAATACTGCTCGCTGTACGTAAAGCAGACATCCAATCAATCAATCGATCAATCAATCAATCAATCAATCAATCAATCATTCATTCCGAACAAAATGTAAATTACCAGGTCAAAATAGCACTGTAAGTTTCATCATACCCATTTATTGATGTAGGAGGAGTAGCGGGCGGACACACCAGTCACTATATTACACCCCCAAACGTTTCAAGTAATGTAATATTATGTGAACAATGTGGGAACTAGCCGGCTATCAGCAATATAGCCTGTAGTTCACATACAGATACAGGTTCATACAGATATGGTATTTAATCAACTTAAGGTATCAGGGCAGGTTTTTTAATTAAATGACTAATATGACATCTATGTTCCCATTGTTGTGTATGAACTTTTATTTCATTGGTAAGTATCATAACAACCGTAAATATTGGTATTTTAATTGCATTTTAGTAATTTTGTACAAGTTACAGAATCATAGCATCCAGTTTTTATTGGGAGATGAGGCTATAGTACCTGGAGAAAATCGGCACTCCTTGCCATTAAAAGGTTAAAAGTTAAGCGTGCTCTACCCACAATAAGGTAAGCTCGAACCCGCAACATCCCGGGTCCCGTGATTCAATAGCAGTTGCCTACCTACCTTAACCACTCCCCCCACCCCCTTTGTAAGGACTACTAAGCTTCATTACTTACGATGACTTAATATTACACTGCAATATAGTAACTACTAGCTATAAGGAGTAATATCAGTTTCTGTTCTGCATGTAGGTTACATAATTCTCTGGAAATTTGCACATAAAGACAAAATAATCCCGATTAAGGTATTTGTACGTTCTTGTTTGTGTTATGTTCAGTATAATCATACAGTTATGGGCTTCAATCGACTTAAAGTTTATCATTACATCACGTAAAAAAGGTTAATTTTCCTCAGTCTTGCGGACCTCAGAAAAATAATCCTTACTTGATTTAACACTATGCTTTGCTATACTATACAAGGGAAAACTTTAAGAAAACCTATAAGTCAGAAAGAGGCAACAGCCTTCAAACGACACCAAGAAGAAAATCAAAAACAACAACAAAGTGAGTAAAGGAACTGGTACACTTGAGTAAGTAGTGGCTTTATAATAGTCCTACTAACCATCAAGAAGAGAAAAGACTACCTGTGGCTCAAAAATTGTCATGGTAACAGGCATAAAACTTTTGGAGGGATGGATTCAACCTAGGATCAATAAATTGCTGCTTGGTATAGAAATAAGAAAACCTTTCGGACAATCTAGCACAATCTATGAGTTATGACCTACATCAAAAATATCAATTAACAGAAAGTTAAAGTCACCACGTTAGTAGTAGTAGAGTTTAGTTAGTACTCTTCAACCCAAGACTATTTAAAGAAGGTCTAGACAAGAGGCAGACTTGACTGTATTAGTAGTGTCGTGCATGTGGAGCTCCCTTGTAACGATTAACGTTAAGAGTTGGTTAGAGACATCATCTATAGAGGAGAAAGTTATATTATTATAAGTCTGAGCCAAACTCGTTTCTTATTCTTCAATAGATCTTACAGGAAATCAGCCTCATACAGGTACAATATAAGTACACAATGAAATACACATTTATTCACATAGGAATATCAGAATGCTGACTTTTGCACACAATTACTCTGTGATACAATAAGACATACATAAATTGTTTTCAATATTTAAATTTAATAAATATATTATATTCACATATTATTTCAATCAAATAGACAATTTGTAGTAATTCAGAAACATAGTATTTCATTAACAAACAAACCAAAATGCAATGATCCTATCAGAAAATACAATATCATTTTTAAAATGACAGAAAGAAAGATATCCCTTTATTAATTGTCTTATACATTGGCAACATAGTTCAAAAAAGTTCTGTTAATAATTTCTGGTTCCTTGTTGACATTTAGGACCAGATCCTCACTGTGCAGTCACTGCCACCAGATATCAAGTATTCTCCCATTGGGTCAAAGGTCAAACATTGGACTGCATCTTCATGCCCAACTAAAGATGTAATCTGAAACACAACACAAATACATATGAAGACTGTCAAGCCATACAGAGAAATGTTGACAGGTGTCAATATTAATTTTAAGCTCAACAATTTTTCGAACTGAGTGCCAATAAATCTTTTATCTCATCAGTAAATACTAAGCTACCTAGCTAAAGGATATTCAGTATAAAATTATCTAGGAGAATAGTGTGGAATCAAATAACAAAAAGAAAAAGTTCCCAAAAATGGAAATTTTGTTATGAACGAACTAATGGGTGATGTAGTGAACTTTGACCTTACAGAGTAATAAAAACATACCTTTCCAGTTGCTACTTCATACATCTTGATAGTACTGTCATTACTACCTACTGCTACCACAGTACCTACAACAGAAAAATCCGAAAATGGAGAAGATCCTTCTACAAAAGTGGTGTAACTCTGATTTCAGGACATGACCTTGCTAGATTAATATTTAAGAATTGAATGCATTCTTTGTAGCATTACTGCATTTAATTGAAAATGTGCTTCATTCAATAAAATGCATTCAATTCTTATATTTACATTTTATTTTATTTAAAAAATGCCAGGGTCCTGATTTTAATTGTGCACAATATATTTTTGATGATTTAAATTACTCAGCGTTGTTTACTTTGGACATTGTCAAGGAAGTGTGTGCACTTCATGGATACAGGTTTTATTGAGAAATGCAAAGAATGATTCTACGTCAATTGTAACATTTGAACCAATATGTTTGTTTGTTTGAATGGTGTTTTAACGCCACTTTCAGCAATTTTTCAGCTATTTCATGGCGTCCAGTTTTTATTGGGGGAGGAAGCCGGAGTACCCGGAGAGAACCCCCGACCTGCGGTAGGAAAACTGGCAATACTTGTCAATTAAGATTGGAGTCGAGTACACCCTGCCTGCAGTGAGAATCGAACCCGCAATCTCAGTGTTGACAGACCACGTGATCAATGGTAGACGAACTACCTAGACCACTCGGCCACCGAGGCCCCTGAACCAATATGAAATCACAAGTGTTACAAAAGAAAAAGATATTTATCTTGTCAACACAGGTGATTTTACTCCTTTCATGGAGTTTATGTGATGTGTTATACTTTGCTTTCATATTTTATTACATATTCTAGCTTTGGAGTTCACATATACTGGCTTCGGATTATCTGTTATTTTAAAAATCATTCCCAGTGAGGTTCATTTATCTAATCCAAGTTCACATATACTGTGATACAAATTACTTTCAACAATGTTTGGGGCAGTACAATTAAATTCTTAAAAATAAACAAATAACAAATACAATTGCATTTTTAAACATGTTACTATGTGTGGCCATTAGAATGAAGGTCTGTAGTCTCTGGTGATTTGGGGGAAGGGGGTTATAAATGGAGTACTACCTGTATATTGTTTTGATTGTCCATAAAAACCAATACAAACCTGGAGGGTCAAATGCCAGTCTGTTACTTGGGTGTGGTCCAATATCTACACTTATCATCTGTGCATTGGCCCTAACATCCCATAACTTCACAACTCCATAAGAATCACACGAACCAACTGTATCTCCCTAGATAAATGTCCAAATGTTACTCATTATATTAATGTGTCATTAATATTAAAAAGATACTTCTAACGACAAATTTTGACCACTGTTATATGTTTTTTACAACAATCGATAAATTTTAAATAGTTCATACAAAATTAATATAAAGTTGCTTTTGCAGTCACTTTGTAAATAGCATTTTGAATAGCCTGGTTAGAAGGGGTCAAGAAATCCAATGTAAAGGAATTTTAGAGGTGGATAGGTGTCATGTGCAGTATCTCCATATCCCAAAACCCCATACTAAACCAACAAATTTATAGCAATATCTCTCAAAGGATAAAATCACGAAATCAAAATTCAGTTTATATAAAATCCATTGCTATACTGTAAATAAAATACAGAAAATTGTATTACAAAAATGAAAGGAATATCACCATGTGTCACCATGCTGTACATAGTCATGGATAGAGTTTATGTCACCAAGTGATATGACAATAAAACACAATGCAAAGAAGATTGTTCTTGTCATTTTTATGTCAAAATAACCAACCTTATATTTAGGGCAACATAATATTACCGTACTTACTCTTAAATTGAAAGTAGCAAAGTTGACAGAATGCATATGTCCATAAAATGTCTGAGCACACAGTCCCTGTTAAAAACATAAAGTATATTAAATCAGTAGTGAAGTATTAATTAAAGTATTTTTTTCTCAGGAAAAATTAACAGTTTTGTAGAAAATACCAAATAATTCCAGTAAAAATGATAAAAACTCCATGCCAGTCAACTTTCACTGACCAGTAAATGTGCAATAAATTTATACTAAATATAAAGGCTTTTTCCTGATAATTTTATAATAAATAATTAAAGATTCATGCCACTTTATTTAAAAAAAAATGCAGCTGATAAATTTGAATTATATCCTGTTATCAAAATTTATTGAGTGAGGCAGCTGGAGTACACAATTAGAACTCCCTTCCTTTTAGATGAACACTGGCAATCATTGTCAATTAATGTTGAGTGCACCTTGCCAAAAGTCAGACTAGGCTCATAGCCCTAGAGTGTGACATATATATGTTAACATTGTTACAACAATCTAGATCACTTGCAGTTCTGGCATCCCATAGTGATACAGTTTTATCAGCTGAGCAGGTCAGTAGAGTGTTTGAGTAAGGGAGGAATTCTATACTGTTAACAGAATCTGTGTGTCCTCTCAGCGTGTAGCGACAACGAAGACTATTAAGATCCCAAACTTTTGAGGTCATATCCATTGAACATGAGGCTAAGAAGTCTCCACAAGTGTGCCAAGTGCACCCCCAAACTGTAATTAAAAACAATATTTAAAGGCCTAACATATTTATCTGAGTATTGATCACCTTTAACCTTAAAGTATGGAATTATCAATATAACTATATGGAGAAAAGATAATTAGACATCTAGTCTAGAAAAAATATTGTCTGGGATTATTCTTGTCAAATCATTTTCCAATTTTGTATTAAACAATAATAATGTGACACGAAAGAAATAAAACACTCCATAAAAGTTCATATGAAAGATCATCTTTAACTAAAGTATTGCAAAGGAATAAAAGAAAACCTAGTGCTAACATGTTTAGAGCATATGTTATCTATAAGAAAAAAAAAAGTGTGTTTTTTTATCATAGTGTGTCTTAATATCTCATGACAAGATAACCACATATTTTTTCAAACAAATTTTAGAGAAATAAGCATATGACATTTATGTCCAGAATTATTTTTACATGTTTTATACATTTTAACAATGCATTATTTAAAATTAGTGGCATTTATATTACAATAGACTTCAATATTTGTTTACAAAATAAGTATAATATAGCAGTATACTAATATATACCTTTAGATTATAAGTATAATTAAAGTAATGTTTGGTTAACTCTATTGAAAAATTGAAACACCAATGTGAACTTGTAAGCATTAATAGTAATAAAATAAACTGAATGATGTGGTTTTTTAACTCTTGAGACAGTAATTTTCAATTACACAACTTTTTTTCAATTATTTTAATAAAATTAAATGTACCAGCATGTGTATGGTCTGTGAATGTATGTACACATTCTGCTTTAGAGAAGTCCCAGACTTTAACTGTTGTATCACCACTTGATGTAGCTAGCTTAGATCCTCTACAAAAAAACAATACATATTATACTTTACTATGGAAACCAGTACTACAATAATTTAGATGTTAGGAGCAATAATTGGTTTTTCTCACTCAAAACTGAACATGGGTAAAATAACTGGAAATTTGCACGTTGACAAAATAACTAGTTATTTGTTCGACGTGACAAGGCGCGCCAAATTTGAAAGGGAAAATAACTAGTTATTTGTTCTACATGCAAAAGCACTCCAAATCTAAAGCACTACTCAGTCCTCATCAAAATATCCATGTGTTATTGTTTGTGTTTAGTTCAGTATAATAATACAGTTATGGTCTTTAATCTACTTCAGGTAATATCCTAATTATTAAATCTTGAAAGAGTTATTTTTCCAAGGTCCGCAGGACCTCGGAAAAATAACCTTCTGTTGATTTAATAATAATAACTATGGATATTACCTTGGTATAAGGCCATAATTGTATATTATTTAATAAATGATATCTCAAAACATTCATCCATCTTGATGATCTACCGGTAATAAATGCATCAAACATCGGTTTTAATACACACCCTGTTTTTTCACCATTCCATTCACTTAAAAAGAGCTGGACATAATATCTGATTATAGTGAAACAAAAAAGAAGAAACATACAAAAGCTCAAAACATTAAAGGAAGTTCCAGGCATTATCATGAATAGTACATGTTGGAACAGTTATATAAATATTTAACTGCTTTGATTTGAAAGTTCCTTTCATCAGATTTGGACAAATCAAAGGCTATGTTGCCTCCTAAAAGAATGTTCAGTAGAACTTTGTTAAGGAAGTTGTGCAAGTACACACTGAATGCAGTCATCAATGTCATTTAAGATATAGCACTGTAGATCATAATGTACTCCTGATGTTTTCGAGCAAATTAGCATATCTTTGGTTGTATCTGCATAGAACTGTCTGCAAATATGACACAGTTCTTAATCTACGACACATACAATAAGTTTAATAAAAAACTTCACTTCCATTTGTGCATTAGGATAGCCTAGTAATAATTTATATTATCTATTATGATTCTTGTTAAGTATGACTTTTAGTGAATCATGAAAAGTGTTCAGAGTTCATTCTGTTCAACCAGTCCGTACTTATTTTTAGCAAACACTCACTTTGACTCGCCATTTCCACACGCATTTTGATGGAACTACTTCACATGCAAATTAATTAAATTGTAAACTTACTGCATGTCAATAGGTTATTCAAATTTTCCAATAACAGCCCTTGAATGTTTTATACAACCTCAAGAAACTGACAACTTGTCAGTCAGTGTGTGCCAGTTAATTATGTAAATTAAAGAACCTTAATGAGCAGGCTCACATACCCCAGGCTCCCACATACTGATCAAGTTCCATCAGTATTTCATAGTATAAGTGCATACAAGTTGTTTCATACACATTTTGAGAAATTTCAAAGGGGGAATAACTCCTACAAAAAAATATTGTATCAAATTTCCTGTCGATATGCACAACTGCATATGGTGTCCTTCATTCCTACCAAGTTTCCTGATCAGTAGTTACAGAGGAATTGCACATATAAGAATATTTTGAGAAATTCTAATTTCAAAAGGGGAATAACGCATTCACTTACAAGAAAAGGACTGACGGATGTGCCAGTCAAAAAAATTAAACCCTCCATAACTTCATTGCATGGGGTACAATAATAGCATTCAATCAATACACTTTAACACAATTCTGACAACTTACGAAGGATGGAAGTCACATCCAGAGACCCAGTCTGTGTGTCCCTCTCCTGTCATGATAATCTCCCCACCAGGAACTGACCACATCTTCCAGTGATGGTCATCACTTGTAGTTGCCAAGATTGGTTTGCGTGGATGTAACTTTACACTGAAACATAACATAGAAATATATCATTCAAATTAATGGTTCCATCATAAAATGTTCAAAACTTATTTGCTATATGACAGTAATAAAGCAAATAAATATCTCCAATTATGAGGAATTTACAACTAGAATAGTTACTATAGTACTTTTTGTTTGTATATTATCCAGCCAAATAACAAAGTATTAATATTATACAAATTTTTGACTTTGAAAAAGTAAAGTTGACTAAAATCTTAACAAGTTTTTTGACAATGATTAACCAATCACTTACCAGCTGACAGGATGAGAATGAGCCTGGAATGTATTAGACAATCTAAATCCTCCTGTCCTGGATAAATGGCTACTGGTTCCCTTGATACTGGCTAGTTGTGGATTTACTCCTGTGTCTATTGGGAATTCTGTGTCCTGAAAATATTATGTCTGATGTTAACTTACACTGTAAAGCAATGCACAATGTTTCCAACGTATTCCTCTCTGGACCTTATAACATAACTAAAAAATTACAAATAAAAATATAGATCATCTTCTACACTGAATGTTCTGGATTATTCTATTGCAGCTAAAAAAATACACATTATTACATGAATACAATTTTGCTTGCTTTTGATTGGTCTTAAAACTACTTTGGAGTCATGTTACATTGTAACTTTGTAACAGTACAAAATTGCATCAAAATATGGTTATTTTTGGTCCACTGCACAGTTCCACTGCGTAAGTGGTCAAAGCAAAGCCAATATTAACCTATCTGATTGCTTTTGTAACACAAAATATTGTAAACAACAATGGATGTATTCGATGGAGAAATCCTGATAGGGACCTTTATCATAGTCAGTAATTCTATTTTGTTGAAATTGAAAGATAATTGTTTACGAGATGACATGGCAAATGACTTGGGAAGATAAGCAAATCATGGAACATTAAAGAGCTGTTAATGCCACTAACACCAACACAACCCTACAATAATTTCTGGACAAAAAAAATCAACAAATGCACAAGATTTTGCAGTAAACCTAAATAGAAACTTACATTGGGATATCTTTTATAATCTACAGGTTGTTTTCCAACATCATAGTTGGCTTCTCTCTCCATAGCTAATGTCCTCTGGGTGGGGCCCCTTCCTTCACTGTCTGTCTGGTATACACCCCTTCTGGTACTTGATACTGGACCTAATTAAAAAATAAAGAGTTAATACAGGAAAATCACTTTTGCAATGTTAAAGTTACCACAGATTTTCAAAACTACAAATTATACAGATATATAATAGTGTCGTTGATTGTACTTAAATGTCTTACCTTTCCTGCTCAAGCAGCCAAATATTCAATATTGTTGGCATTCTTTTGACACCCCCCCCCCCCCCCTTTTCAGCATTTTATCACAGAAAAGCTGACAGAACATTGTTAATGTGGGCATAAAAGCAGTAAATTGGAGAGAACACACAATATCCCATTTCTAATTTTTTACAACTTCTATCGATCATTTACAGTTTGTGGTTGATTTCCATTCAAAACATATGCTACTTCATTTTTGACATTTTAACATGGTTAAATAAAACAGTACAAATTATACTGAATGTCTATAAATAAAAATTGTAATTATTTCATTAAAGTATATAATGGCAACCATACTGCATAAAATAACAAAAACTGCAAATATTTAACAATGGCCATGTAAATACAGTCACTAAAAATCTGCAAAAATTGGTGTTTGTTGTTGAATTAGAAGCTAAATAACTTACATGATCTTGTAAAATAGGGTTAACTATCATGATTCGCAGAGGATACTTTCTTATATAATGAGAATCAGAGAAAAAAAACCAAGATGTTTAATAATTATCTTGAACAAAGTGAACCAGATCCAGAACATTAACAGCAATCTTCCAATTGTGGAGCTTCTGAATTAAGGTGTTATCCACTAAATACATCATAACACTGAGATTTCTAGTTTTAAAAATTTTTCTGACCACAAATGTTCTACAAATGACAAAGTTTTCAGACACAAAAACAGATTTACTTTAAGTTTCTAACAAATAAATTCTGTTTTGTCAAAAACAGTTTAGCTCACACACCTAAAATGGTAATTAATGGTAAATATTCATGCTTAAAATCATACAAAACATAAATTTCTGTTCAAGATATACATATATTACAACCTACCTTGTGAAAGCTTAGCTGACCCTCCCTTAAATGACTCCATACTCTTCAATGTATTCTGAAGACCAGAGACCTGCCCCACAGCTCTATCCTTCTCTAACTTAGATAACATTTTCTCTTTCATTGCCACTTCATACTTCTTCTTTAACTGTTGTAGGGTTGGTTCATACTGCTGATAATGTCTCTTCAGTCTGAAGTTTCAGATGTTTTGATTTAATATTTAAGTAACCAAACATTTACTTTTGTTTAGGAGAATTTAATTAAAATTGTATGTATTCAACTTTAGTATTTTAAAATTTGTATACCTAATTTAAAGTTGTGCCACAAAGGCTAAGGAAAATCATCTTTTATCAGCAATTTTCATAATTATGTATTTAAATATATTGTAGTGTCTATGATTAGGCACATGCTATTAGGAGATACCCAAATTCAGTATGATCCTGAAATCAATCCATAAATACTCTGATTTATCCAGAAAATCAATATTATCTCCCTTTCTTACCTCTTAATGTCATTGATAAGCTTATTTTTCTCCTGCACAACCCTCTTATGGTGCATACGATGATAATCTCTTTCCTTTCTAAGCTTGACATATGTTTCTTTGGCATTCCTGAAATATTACATTGACAGTTTTTAGTACAGTAGATATATCTTAACAATGATGTAATTAAGTACTTTTAATTATAAATCAATCCTATTATTACAAGTTGACTTCAATATAAAACTGCTTTTATTTTTCTGGTTCCTCTAATGATCTAAGTATTACAATTTAAAATAAAGCTTTAAAAACAAAAAAACTTTGATTTTAAAATCATGTCCGCAACTTTTTAAATATAAAAAAAAAATCACCATTCTAAACTACATGATCTACATAAGTTAACAAGATGACTGCATTGATATTCTTGTATTAGTAGTACCTCTGACCTTCATAGTGACAACTTACATGGCAGCATCTCTGTACTTTTCCACCTCTCTCTTTAGAAATTTAACCTCATTGTCCAATTCCTGGTTTCTACAATACATATCTGGTACCACACCAATGTCCTCAGCATGTAACAATCCTTTCTGTTGTAATTCATACCTGTATAACACATATACACAAAGTTCTAATTGTCTTTAAAATCTTTAAATTTATTGTTTGATTTGTTTTGAATGTTGTTTTGTATGCCACTTTCAGCAATTTTTCAACTATATAATGGAGTACAGTTATTATTTGGGGGGGGGGGGGGCCATACCCAGAGAAAACACATGACCTTCGGTAGGAAGACTGGCAATCCTTGTCAATTAAGATTGGAGTCGAGTGCACCCTGCCCACAGTGAGACTTGAACCAATCTCAATATTCAATGACCACATGATCAATAGTAGACAAAGTACCTTAACCCCTTGGCCATGATGTAATTTTTTTTCTAGAGTATCTTAACATGTAACTATTATAACAAATTTAAGACACCATAATATTTAGCAGTTTTTTATTGCTTTTGGTGACCTGTTGTCTGATTTTGACCTCCTCATTTATTAACACAATTCTGTTAAATGTAAATTTATGAAATTTTGTTATGTCAAGCAATTAGTATGCATTTTAGTGAGAGAAAAATGTGGTCTCCCAGTTTCATTTTCGTCTACTGAAAAATAACTACCCAGTACCGTACATACTCGCACATAAGTCGGAAATTGGGAGTTAAAATTTGGTTTTGGAGAAGGGTTCCGACTTTTAAGCGAGTCATACCACAAGAGGAAAGAATTCCGGTCGAAGTTTGAAGGCCGTACATAGATCGCCAACTATAACGACGAAAATAGACAGATACGTGATTAGTTATGCTAAATAAAGTATATTTAAGACATTAATAAATGTTGTTTTTACTTGTGTATTGTTTATTTTATCCCGTTTCCATATTTCGATTCGTATTTACCACTGTTTACACAGGTATCGATTTATTTGTATGTATTGCATAATACATCCGGTTATGTCATGATACAACTAAAAACCTAAAATCAAGATAAACTAACTGATACATAAATGCTACAGAATTCGTTTTTTCATTAATTATTATTTTAATTTGCAAACCATATTCCTTTATATTTTGTATTTTAGCTTTTATTTATTTTAAAAACTCTGCTTTAACTATTAAATAATTACGAAAATGAATATTTGTATATTTACTTGTGTTTGTCTTTTTATAGTTTTTAGTCATTGCAAATTAAGGGTGATAATTACGTTACATTTGCAAAACACGTGTACACTAGTGTAAACAAACCACTTAGGGTAAATGACAAGCAATATTTAACTCATAAAACACAAGAAAAAAATAATAAACAAGAAGTCTTACTGATATAATGATTTTTATTCACAAATTTGGAATTTTTATTTGATTCTGACCTCATGTCAACACGTCTGTCTTCCGACCGACTTATACGAGGGTCAACAGCAAAATACCAGATTTTAAGGCCCAAAAAGACCCCCCGACTTATATGCTGACCGACTTTTAAGCGAGCATCTACGGTAATAAAAAAACATGGAATATAATTTTTTAAACATATGACCTCTTTTGCACAAATTTGATTTTTTTTCTCTTTACTTATATATTTGAATTTAAACAATGAGTACAGTACTTTCAATAATATGATCTGCTACATTTTACTTCTGAAAGTTGTCCTGAGGCTAATATATACTATTCGGTTTCTAGGTTTAAAAAAAATTGGTTCCAGTTTTGTTTGGAGATTTATATTCTGATCTTTTTTTCCACAAAATATGTATAGAAACTTCTTATATATTTATTCAAGTATGCATTGTCATTAACATTTTGGTCAATTACCAATAAAGGGAGACAATCCTTATATTTCATAACTATCAGATGTATATATTGAGAACTATTGAGTTGGAACATATCAAATATTTTAGTAATTAAAAATTGGTAATGTCACTTTTAAAATATGAATCTTTCTTTGCTTTGAATTACTTCCAATACCAATATACCCAATTAAGTTTCTCTGAAATGGATCTCAAATGTCAGAAAATAGATTCTTGTAAATCTACTTTACGGCAATATTAAAATATGGGAATTGTTACAAAAAAAAACATTTAATACATGATGCAACATTGGAAGGATAGTTGGACATCTAAATATATTTTTCTTTAGGTGTAAACATGTCATTTAAACAATTTACATATTCTGATATTGGTGTGTGGATCTCAGATGCATACTATATAAGGGGGATATATGTTTTTCTCACAAAAAGTGACAGGGTGGCTTAAAGTAAGAGGGGCTTATATTTCAGAAAGTATGGTTATAAAAGAATATGTTACTGGTGAATATTTTAAATGAATGTGATTTAAGAAAAAGTATTGCAGAATTTTTTTCAATGTAATGATCAGTAAAACTACAGATGTTTCCTAAAATGTTTAAATAAAATGTACAAGAAATCCTGAGAACTTATTCCAGATATGTTAATTATGTGGTAAGAAATTGATATGAAATGCTGAAAGATTTTGACTACTGTATTATATTCGGAAACACAAATACCCATAACACGAACCATTCAGTCTGAAAGGTGTCCAGAGTTCTGTTCATCCCCATTCTAACTAGGAAATTCCTGACAAAATCATCAACCACTTCGGCACGTCTTTTAACTGATGCTTTTGGCATTTCACCTTTCCTTGCCTACAAATATTTTTAAAAAAATTAAGGAAACTGTAACTTGATTTATTAAAATATATTTCTGTATAGTGAAACAAATCTCATTGATTCTATAATTGTAAAATGATATGATTGATGTGTTTTTTTTTGTTTGTAGAGCAGCCTGTTTGTGTTTGCTCTAGAGTTTTTTTTTTTTGTCTCAAATTGCATGTAACTCGGACATGTTTTTGACCGTCAATTGACCAGAATCTCTTGCATATTAAATCTTACATATGTCAAATAACAATGAACTACCATTGACGTTTTCACTGCAGTGACCAGTCAACACAAAACAGTTAATACAATTAGGATTAGTAGTCAGTTATGAAAAGAAAAATACCAACTACATCAAAATGGTAATAAAATAAAGGGGAGATAATTACTGTGGCAGATCCATCTTCTTCTGCCTCTCTGATTGTCCTCACAGCTAGATCTAAATCTTCCTCTAAATCTGTACAATAAAAGAGCATGCATTGTATTATTTCATACATATATGCACATGTTTTTTTGGGAATATTTTGTTTTATATATGATGATAATTGTTATAATCAACTTATACATATACCAATACAGCATGCATATGACTTTTTTTTTAAATAAGCTACCAACGCTTGCATACTATTACAAATGATATTTGCACATTTTTTTAAGTTTCATTCCTGCATATAGCTTATCAAAGCATCAATTTCAAATATACCAAAATAATTTGATATTGTGTGGACATTAAATTTAAAACCTTGTAATATTTGAGCCAGATTTGTCCACTTTCAGATCCATAAGGACATCAAATTAGAAAGTAGAATATTTGTGTATACATGTAGTAGGACAAACATAATATTTACCAGCTGTAACAAAATCTTCATCCACAGGAACTTCTTCATACTCATACTCATCATCTGAGTCAACAGTTAGTTGCTCCTCTTAAAGGGAATTAAGGAAAATACCGGTAAATTTTGAAGACAGTTAAACTTCACAGAACATAGTTTTCTTACTAGTTATAACTACTTATCACTAAGAACCCTAAAAGGTCATCACAATATTATAATAAAATCCTTCAAAGACAGAAATGGCTGGATTTCGTTAAACAGGAAGTAGGTGAGCAACAGACCTGAAATCGAATCCCACGTTATGGGAGGCCATGCTGATGCTGCATACCAAATTTCAAGAGAATAGGATTAATAGTTGCTGAGAAAACTGTTATGAAAATTTTTTCCCTGCCCGCCCGACATTCACCATATTATAACTTGGATTTTCACTCTGGGAAATCCACAGCCAAAAATGTAAGTCCTCAGTATTCTTTTTTAAAAACTTTTCAGATTAAATTAAAAACATACATTTTAAACTTGGCTAATCAATTTTATATTATTACTTGAAATTTGAACACAAAAAACTTTAGTAATAACTATTATTGAAATTGTATTTTATTCAAACAGAAAGTAATGTTATAGTTTTCATCAATTTAAAACAATTTCTGGATAATTTATTGTCAGGTTGTCTTTTAATTTCTCATTAAAATTAAATCATAACAGTACAGTTAGACTGGTATACATCATTTTAGACAGAATTGAAAGTCACCAAACAGATCTTGTAAATCCAGCTGCCTTTGTAATTGTAACAACAGTATAGTTAAATTTAAAACCTAAATGTATTTCAAAACACAACATATTATGAAATTTGAACTGTTCTACTTTTACAAGATGTATTTTTTAAAATTAAAAAAAAACCAAAGTTTATACAGTTTTGTCCTCCGAAATAAAAAGGTGCTAAAACGTGTATTTTGTCTTCGTCATACTATAAATGATGTTATCGAGACCTACCTACTTTACTAGTATTTGTACTAAGTAGGTTAGTTGGTAGATACTAGAGTGATGGCTTAACAGTGTGAGATGTTCTTAGTTCACATTATTTCAGAAGGAGACATATCATTAGTCAGGGACATTAATGCTCTACCATTACAGTAAATTATGACTTTATTGACCTATATTTATATCAGCATGACTAAACTTAGTTTAAATTTAATACTTCTTCTTCTTTAGGTATATAACATACCATACATTTTGTTGCATGCAAGGACAAATAACAGTAAGACAATATATACAAAAAAGCTGAATGCTTATAAGTCAAAACATGTTAAATATTAGAACTATATACATTTACTTTGCTGTTTACTTTATACTGTTATAGGATGAAGCAAGAACAAGTGGAGCCGGTAATTGATTCCATTGCAGTATTATGGAAGAAAAGAAAGAATGTCTGTATGTTTGATAATAATTTTGAATTTAAAGTGCTTAAGGAAAAGAGAGATGTAAATGGAAACTACTTAGCTAAGTTGGATTTAATTATTGACACTCTAAGAGTTACACTTGTCTCTTTATATGGCCCAAATACAGACTCTCCAAACTTTTTTGAGCAGATTATGACAGTTATTGATGATTTTGAAAATGAGAGTTATATACTTTGTCGAGATTTTAACCTAGTTCTTAACCCAGAGATAGATTATTGTAATTATTTACATATAAATAATCCTAAAGCAAGAGATAAAATGTTAGAAATTATTGAAGAAAGGTGTCTGAATGATCCATTTCGTGAACTCTACCCCGACTTACACAGATTTACCTGGCGTAAAAGAACCCCTTTTAAACAAGCAAGACTAGATTTTTTCCTATTTTCTGACAACATGCTAACAAATCTAAATAATTGTAAAGTAGAACCTAGTTATCGCTCAGATCACTCAATGGTTGTTTTAGATTTACATTTTAATTCTTTTATACGAGGAAAAGGACTGTGGAAATTCAACAATTCTCTACTCTATGATCTAGAATATTCTAATATGGTCAACAACAAAATTTTAGATATAAAAAAACAGTATGCTGCCCTGGATATAATCTAGATAAATTAGAGGAGATTGATGATGATAAAATACATTTTAGAATAAACATACAATTATTCCTCGAAACTTTGTTAATGGAAATAAGAGGCATATCTATATCATATTCAAGCTACAAAAAAAGAGAAATGGTGAAAAGAGAGAATGAACTTAAAAAGGAAATATCAGATTTAGAGGGAAAAGTGGATGAAGGTTCTTTACAATATTTAGAAAATAAAAAAAAAGAATTGGAAAATTATAGAAGGAATAAATTAAAAGGCAAAATGATAAGAGCAAGAATACAGTGGATAGAGGAGGGGGAAAAACCTACTAATTATTTTTGTGGTCTAGAGTCAAAGAATTTTACTAGTAAAATAATTCCAAAAGTTGAAAAAGAAAATGGTGTTATAGTTACAAAGCAAAATTAAATATTAACGGAGGTCAAAACATTTTATCAAAATCTATATAAAAGTAGAGATCTAGAAAGAGGATGTGAATTACAGGACATTGAAAAAGGATTGAAAAATATGCAACTTAGAAAACTTACTTTAGATGAACAAAATAGTTTGGAAGGAAAAATGACCATTAAGGAAACAAGTGAAACCCTATTTAAAATGAAAAACAATAAATACCCTGGGTCCGATGGATTTACATCAGTGTTTTTTAAGTTTTTCTGGAAAGACCTCAGGTTTTTTGTAACTGAATCTCTTAACTACGGGGCAGAAAAAGGGGAATTATCAGTAACTCAAAAACAAGGAATTATAACTTGTATTCCAAAAGGCAATAAACCTTGACACTTTCTTAATAATTGGAGACCTATTTCTCTTCTTAATACTGTTTACAAGATTGGTTCAGGAGTAATAGCAGGTAGATTTAAAAGTATTTTGGATAGGATTATTGATACAGACCAGACAGGATTTATAAGTGGGAGGTATATTGGGGAAAACATACGACTCATATATGACATTATGCAATACACAGAAGAAAATGAGATCCCTGGCCTTTTATTACTTATTGATTTTGAAAAAGCATTTGATTCTATTTCTTGGGAGTTCCTTATAAATGTTTTGAAATTTTTTAATTTTGGTGAGTCAATAATAAACTGGGTTAAAGCTTTTTATCATAATATAAACTCTGCTGTTATTCAGGGTGGGAATCTGTCAGAATTTTTCAAAATAGGACGTGGGTGTCGGCAGGGGGATCCTCTATCTCCATATCTTTTTATTCTTTGTGCAGAAATTTTAGCTGTCAAAATCAGGAAGAATAAAAAAATTGCTGGGATATCTGTTACTAAAATAGAACATAAGCTTTCACTATTTGCTGACGATACATCCCTCATTTTAGATGGCACTAAAGAATCATTAAATGAGGCATTAAAAGAATTGGATTGGTTCGCTGAAATATCAGGTCTAAACATAAACTTCTCTAAAACACAGGTCATTTGGATTGGCAGTAAAAAATACAGTGAAGAAGTACTCAGTTCAAACAGGAACCTTGCATGGGGGGAAACTTCTTTTAAATTATTAGGTATTACTTTTGACGTAGATTTAGATAAAATAAATAATATAAATTATAACGAGAAAATCTTGCAGATTAAAAATGTAATTAAGCAATGGTCCAAACGAAATCTTACTGTAATAGGCAGAATAACAGTGGTGAAATCACTCATCCTACCAATACTTAACCATTTGATTATTTCATTACCAAATCCAAGTGATGAGATTATTAAACAGGTAAATGATCTTCTGTATTCATTTATTTGGGCTACACCAGTTCACAAAGTTAAAAAAGAAGTATTACAAAAGGGATATGAAGAGGGTGGACTTAAAATGATTAATTTATATTCTTTTATCCTTGCGCTAAAAAGTACTTGGATAAGACAAATATTTCAAACTAACAGTAAATGGCAAAATATATTTCTATCTAGTATTAAAAGTACACAATTCTTCAGCTGTGGAATGAACTACATAAAACAGTTGCAAATGAAAATTAAAAATAAATTTTGGCAAGATGTTCTTAAATCATGGGAAATAATAATTGAAAAAGAACAAAATAATACATGGGAAAATTTTCTCTCAAGTCCAATTTGGATGAATGAGAAAGTTCAAATAGGGAACAAGCCAGTTTTTTACAAAGACTGGTGTAGCACAGGAATCAGATATATAAATGATTTAATGAATACAGATGGATCTTTTTACTATTTGGAAGAGATTCAACAAAAGTTTCAAATAGATATAAATGTAATGAAGAATAATAGTATAATTGCAGCTCTTACACAAGCAGCAAAAATGTTTACAAAAGGAAATCATAAATTGAACACTCCATTTATCCCGTCAAATATTCAAGTGTTTTTTAAAAACAAAAAAGGTTCTAAAGATATGTACTTAGTTCTCAACAGAAATTTGAGTATTCCAAATGGAAAAATTTAATGGTGTGACATCTTAAATATGAATGAACAAAACTGGAATAAATTTTTCAAGTTACCTTTTATGGTCACCAAGAACACAAAATTACAGTGGCTACAGTATAGAATCAATCACAGAATAATTGCAACAAATAAATTCCTTTGTAAAATAAAAATAACTAATGATTCAAGCTGTACTTTTTGCAAAACTAATATTGAAACTATCGAACACTTATTTTGGGAGTGTGAAAATGTACAATCATTTATTACAGATACTGAAAATTGGTTTCTCTCGAATGGTATAAGTATATCATTCAGCTGCCAAAACTTTCTGTTTGGTAATATAAATAATATTTATTATGGAAATGCTGAAAATATTATACTGCTCAATATAAAACAGTACATATATAATACTAGATGTAATAAAGGTACATTAAGTCTGCAATCATTAAAAGAAAAACTCAAAAACATGTACTTAATTGAAAAGATGATGTTTGTCAAAAACAAAAATATCACTCTCTTCAACAAACTATCGAATATATTTCATATTTTACTCAATTAAACTTCATTATGTATACATATATGATGAATGAACAAATTGTATTTATTATTTATAACCTTTTTATATTTTTGTATATTTATGTAAGCAGGAATGGCAAAACTTCACATCAAAGAATAAGACTACTTCCGATTGTTCCACTTCTCCTAAAATTACTCTTATTTTAAACCCTATTAAAAAAATTCAACAACAAAAAAAAAAAAAAAAAAAAAAAAAAAGAATGTCTGTATGAGTCTTTTAAGGAGGAGATGTGCCTGTGTGTTAGATGGTGTGTTTTTCTTGTTCTTATGTCTGGGAGTTTAATTATGTCAGCTGGTACGGCAACTAGTTGTGAAAGTGGTTGTAGTTTGAATATGTCAAGCATGTCACTGACACTACAAATAGTATTGTAGTATCAGTTACAGATATACAGGGCAGCTCACTGTTGCACCATTTCAATTCAGGACATGACATGATTCTGTTATTTGAGTGTCCCAAGCGGAACAATTACCGGTAAGTGCATTACAGTTGGGACTGGATGAATGCCTGGTATGCCTGTGTTTTCACTTGTTAATTTGATGTTTTAAGGTTGAGTTTAAAAGGTTTTGTCCTGAAATTTTATTTTTTTAAATCCATGTGTTTTTTTCAAACTGTCGTTATAAGTTATGTCCTTGATATGATTGTCCCAATTGAGGTTTGACTATATTGTTAATGCCAAGGTATTTTCAGGAAGAAACGGAATCTAATGTATGATTATGCAGACTTTACTTATGTTTAAAAGGTTTTTTTGTGAATGAAAGTACATGGCACTTATCATATGGTACATACTGGAATTTCAACCATTTTTCCTGTTTCATCAATGTAAGCAATGAATGTAAGTGAGGTGTGCTGTTAAAATATCTTGTATTTATTTCTTTAAATAAATAAATCCTCTATAATAATATACGGTGTGCTTCAACAAAATTTTAATTAGGGATGCATTTTCAAGACATGTTCATCGCTGAAATTCGAATATATCATTATCAGGATACTACTCATTGCAAGGGTAACCAGACAACTCGGACCGCGGATAAGTCGGATCGTGACGACCACTCAGCCCGTAGAAAATCGGACCACATTTATTTTATTATACTTTCATTAAAATATTAAAATACAATATCCATGTTATAATATTTTATCAATATAACGTTATAATTTTTTTCTATTAAATTAAAACAATTCTATTCGAATGTTTAATTATACTGATTTAATTATATAAACAAGGTTAAATGTTAAGATGAGAAATGCGACAAAATTATCAACATTAAATCTTTAGAATTCAGAAAACACTCACAATTATCTATAATAATTGTGGCTTCAATTGATGTGATCAGTAATCATGTTGTTTAGTTAATAATAATTTTAAAAAAATAATTTGAAGATATGAAAGAATTTGAGCTTGTTTGTTTTCAAATAAGTGAATTTAGTGAAACTTAATAAGATAAGAAACTTCTGTGATTCCAAATGAGTAGCTTGGCCAAGCTGTAAAAGAATAATAAAAACCTAGTCTGGGATCCTGACTAAATATTCTCAATACCGTAAGCGGACTTCCCGTTCGAATATACAGTCAGGTCACCAGCAATGAATCCGGTCAAAATTTTGACCGGTTTGCAACATTCGGAATGCCTCAAAATTTACGTCATTATTAACAGTAACTGACGTAACTCCGATACAAAGCATTATGACGTAATGTCAGGCGTCCGGGTAAACAAATCAAATAAAAATACAATTTATCAAAGGAATGCTTTATGATTTATGTATCGAATGTGGAAATAACTTACAGAGATTTGTTAGTTTAACGCGAAAGCCGGAAAACAAGAAGCAGGTAGCTCTTTACCAAACGCGCGAAAAGTTAGCTAAAACATGGCGTTTTAAACAACCAATCAAACCGGGTAGTAAACTGGTGGTGTTTGTTTGTTTGAATGGTGTTTTAACGCCACTTTCAGCAATTTTTCAGCTATTTCATGGCATCCAGTTTTTATTGGGGGAGGAAGCCGGAGTACCCGTAGAGAACCCCCCGACCTGCGGTAGGAAAGCTGGCAATCCTTGTCAATTAAGATTGAAGTCGAGTACACCCTGCCTGCAGTGAGAATCGAACCCGCAATCTCAGTGTTGACAGACCACGTGATCAATAGTAGACGAACTACCTTAACCACTCGGCCACCGAGGCCCCCCTAAACTGGAGGTGACCTGGGGTTATATTTGAAAGTGAAGCTTGGGTAAATGAAAAATATTGCACCAGGGGACCAGGTTAAATAAAAACCTTGACATATCTCAACAACCATGGTCAGTAGATCGTAAGCGTTGTACCCAAACCATTCGACCACAAGCGCCCGAACTTTGTTAACAAACAAAAACTTTATTTTTACATGACAATATAGATTTCTTGGACCATAAATTTTAGGACAACTCGGACCGTATATGAATAACACGGTGCGACGTGTCCTATTACGGTCCGAGTTGTCACGATCCGAGTTGTCCACGGTCCGAGTTGTCTCGCATTCCTTGCAAGCCGTGTGCTCTTGATCCTGAAAACATATAAACACAGATTGTAATTTAGTGTAACTCCCTGCTATAAAATTTACACAATTGATTTTTCAAAAGGATACTCTGTAGGTAATATTTTTCAGTTTCTTCGCCGTTTGCTACAGCCGCCATATTCGTGTATTTACCTTGACAACACGACAGTACTTTTGTATTTCCTAAAAGGAGATCGGTAGAGTTATCGTTCGTAGGTTTTATAAAAGTACTTAGTGCACTTGTATTCATAAACTGTAGAGCTATAACTCGGTAATAGGTAACTATTACAACGTCATATATGCCACACAGGTTTTATAATGATGTAGTATACATGATCTTTAATGTATTTATTGTAAAAGTATTATTTGAAAATGAAAGTAATTGAATTAAAATATTACAACAAAACATACATCTATGGCATTCATTCATTTATTCAGTCAAAGGCTAAACAGAACTTACGTTATATTGTTAGCAAAAAAGAAATTATTTCTTGTTTCGACTTCTCAAACCATATATGACACATCTACGGGGACGGACAAAATACCACCCGCCCCCCCCCGTACAAAATCCCTTCCGTGTAATTTAGCATATGCGGACAAAATCCCCCTCATTAAATTTAAAAGGCGGACAAAATCCCCCCTGTACAATTTTCAAGGCGGACAAAATCCCTCCCGAGTCTTATTATGGTAATATCAATAAGTATTGTGCTTCTTCTTTAATAGTTTTTTTACGTGGTACTTGAAATGGTCAATGAGGCAAAAATAAAAACGTGGTGGGTTTTTTTCACTGAGACACATCAAGTCGATTTGTTTGTATTGTTTGGCACGACATGTGTTAATAAAGGAACCGCGCCATTTGATCCCATTCATTATTATTTTCCGAACAAACAATTCAATTGGTTGAACTAAATTATACCATTATTTTACTAAATAATAACTTATTTATAAAAAATACATACCCGTTTCAATTTTCTACAAGATATACAGAATGTTTTACTCAAGTAAGCGACATTCGTTTGATCACAAACATATTAATTAACAAATCACCAATTTAATTAACAAATCACCAATTTAATTAACAAATCACCAATTTAATTAACAAATCACCAATTTAATTAACAAATCACCAATTTAATTAACAAATCACCAATAAAGCAATTGAGTCAAACAATCATTATTATTAAGTAATTAAAAATCTGGGTTTTTTATAGTAAAATATCAGGTCATTTTTTTTAAGGTTTATATATGTATATGTACGAGACTGTACTGATTTGAACTTTAAAAAAAAATCAGATTCGGGAGGGATTTTGTCCGCCTTGAAAACTTTTGAAAACTTTACAAGGGGGATTTTGTCCGCCTTATAAAATTAATGAGGAGGATTCTGTCCGCCTATGCTAAATTACGCGGAAGGGATTTTGTCCGGGGGGGGGGGGGGGATTTTGTCCTACACTCCACATCTACAACATACGAAGACACATATATAAGCAGACTGATAACATAATTTTTATATCATAGGTAGTATGTAATAATTTACATGCATTGGGTTTATCTGAAGCAAGTCTATAACAGGGGCAATGTTTGAATCCTTCAAACGTGGTATCTCCACATTAACATTTGTAGGACACACCAACAACACATAATTTATATAATAAGATTTTATGAATCCACTGTCCATAAGCCATTTTCGTACTGTAAAGTAATGACAACAAGTACTTGTCACATAATAGGTTTGCTTTAAGCACGGATCATAAAGCTTTGTGCTAGCTACAAAACACAAAGCATAAGGCAGGTAGGTTACTCCGTTGGGCAATGGCGTTACAACATTACAACTTTGAAGTATAACACATCAAATTTTAAGGTACTTTGAATACAGGTCAGTGCAGATGCACTTAGTCGACGCCCCTATCCGGAGAACCATCCTGACAAGGATAAAATAGATGATGTTCTAACAATATGCGGATGTGCTATCTTTGACTGAACAGCCAATATTTCGTACCGAAGTACATTTCTTTTATGATAAGGATAATGACCAATTAATGTTGTAGCAGTGCTATATGATGCCAATATTGCACAACCAATTGAAGACCACTATGATATAGGTAAGTGGAAGAAGGAATGTGCTTATTTTATAATCATTTACATATATCTCGAGACAGGAAATTTACCAGACGACAACAGTGCGGCTCGGGAAACAGTCATGGGGTCTCAACAAAGGCAGCATCCTAAATGGAATCTTATACCAGTGGTATAAAAGACGAACGGACATCATCATCAACAATTAACGTTACATAAAGCGTCAGAGGTGGAGCTTTGTTATCTTACAATTACAGTTAGGTCGGAGGCACCCACATATCGACTTAATGGGTGTACGAATAGTTACGACTAAAATACTATTAGCCAAAGATGCACCAAGAAGTAGATGGTTAATTACAATCACGTGACAGGTGCCAAAGAATTAAAGCCAGAAATTAAAACCAAAAGAAGACACATAATACCAAGGGTAAGCTTCGAACTATGCTTTGTATTTGTATATATATTGAATGTGAACACCTCCTATTATATTGTGACTCATGCACTAGTTGTTTCTGGTATTATCCTATTGTTCTTCCTTACGGCTAATATTGTTCACCAAATATCCCGGAAACTGCAAGTTGTTGCCTAATGCATTTTATGATATTTATAAAGGCATATCTAGCGATGCATTCCTCTTTTAATTGTTCGTTGCGGGTTTTCAGTGAAGGCGTAAAAGGAGGTTGCCATTTACGTTATGAGTCTGTCAGACTGTCCTCCTCTAATGTGTCGCTTTCTGGGGTAGAAGCTCGGTAAATAATCCAAATCTCCTTTAGCCTGACGAAATCATCGGAAATCATAATGATATTTAAAACAAAATTTAGAAAATGTTAATGTTTCTGGCTGATGTGTGTTTATAACTCATCAAAAACGCTGTATCAAAAGGTAAAAAAATCCGAAGAAATTAATAATAAACGGGTGGACATCTCGCTAAATTAAATGAAATAAGATGTCTGAAAGTAGCCTGAAACGTTTAATTCATTAACACAAATATTCCGACTTACAAAAGCCAAGAAATGTTTCACGGAAACTTTCGGACATATGCGCTGCAAATAGGAAATATGTTGCTTAAAGGATGCAACAATGTGTACTACAATATCAAGTTTTATGACCTTGGTATCCATGAAGCCTTCTACACTGTAAATTGAAGTGTTAAAACTGTGAAAACATAATGAACAATTATTTGTAACACGTATTGAAGTGTAATGGTTTTTTTTAACACAGGGGTTCTGGTGTTGAGTGACAAACTGTGTCGTTTATGAACACTTTTGAATACCTAGAGCGCAATATTTCGAACACGTCCATAAGTTGAAGAGTTGTATGTCAAGACTTGTTAAAAGAACCTTCAACACTTTTAAACACACCGAACATGTTAAAGGAAAAGATGTTATTATCCTGAACACTTTTTAAAAGTTTATAAGGAATATGTTAAAAAGTAGAATTCTGAAATGTTCATATTAGGAACAAATGAGTAACATGTTCTAACAAAGTAAATTATAAAGTAGGATCAGTCGATTAGGAAATGCAGTTGTACTGCCATCAATAGTCTATTGTAGATATGAAAATATATTTTCCATATTAAATAGCATTTTGGCATATTTTCATAAGTAATATCTATGATAGAGATAAATATTGATTTTTAAATGTATCAGATTGTAAAAACATAAAAAATAATGTTATGATTTTTCTTTCCTTTATTGCCATAAAAAACACACCAAAACGTAATTTATAATTAATCAGATTATTCAAGATGGCTACTTCCAGTAGAAACAAGTGTTAAAAGTTGGGTTTTACACAGGTCATTACCAATTCAGATTCATTGTTAAAACTGAATTCATTTCAATTGTATATTTTTTGCATTAAAATATTAAGAATACATGACAAAAATTTCTATTTAAGCCAATAATACAATACAATATAGTATATTGCTTTGTATTAAAGTAAGCACATAAATTGAGTGGTAAAATATCATTTCATATAACACGTATACAATATTAATATATTTAGACAAAATGATGAAAACATTATAAGAAAAATCATCAATTTTTTCTGATAATACAGTTCCCTGTTGATTCGTAACATTTAACATAGATTGTATGTGATGAAAGGAAAAGAAAGAGAACAAAACTTTTACAGGTAGCTATGCATGTCTCTTAACGGCACATGATTTCTTTTTCACAAGTTCGTCCAATTGTAAAAATGACAGAAACATGTAAAGAACTCCAAATAAATGATCAGATAAAATTTGGTACATGTCTTAATACACAATATGTCTAACAATTCTGAAAGATTTATTAAATCATTTCATCCACCTGCCATGCGTTGCAGGTGACAGTGATTTAATTTTCAAATATTAAAATATATACAGAAAATGAAATTGAAATGTTTAAAACATTTGACGGAACAAAAACAACTTTCCTGCATGAAGCTATAAATTCATTCATCCAAAACCACTTTCAATAAATTTTGCGATTTTTGCGTAGAATCTCGACCCGATAACGCACATCTCATGATATGTCAAACATATGTGTTTTATTTCTATTAGTCCTTCAGTTTGGATAGACGAGATTATTTCTTATGTGCTTTAGAAGTTGCCTTGGGTATAACTGGCATGACGCACTTGGTTCTAAACTCACTTGTCATATACTACAAACCCACAATTAACAAACACGTTGGGTTATTTTATGCTGCATATGTAAATGAATTTTCTAAAGTGTATATTTTAAGAAAACGTGGTGCAGACTTATTGCATTTCGAGGTGTTTTCTGCTACTACAGCAAGCACTAGTGTTCAGAAATGGAACACTTGATGCATATCCTGGCCTCACAGGCCTGGTGTCATTTTTTTCATTTACGCAATTCTCTTTCAAATATACAGTAGGCATTTCACTTTGTAATAATCTACACCATATAAGTAGTGGCGAAACCATGATATGAAAACAGTGAAACAGTGATGCATTGACAGTGTGACAACAGGTGGTACCAGGGTGACGTTTTTAAAACTGACAGGGTGGTTCTGGTTGATGTAGACCTTTAAACTGGCAGAATGGCGCAGGATGGGTCTAGTTAAACCCGTTGTTAATTATTATTTATACAAAAGAAAGATAAACCTTACTCCGCCCCAGACCTATGATCAACACATCATTTCATTCCATGACATAGAAGAAATATGCTTGACTTGATGTTTAGTAGACAACATCCAACAGATTAAGATGACAAGGAATGCTTATTTTAACTGAATTAATAAAGTTCATCCAATTGAAAGGTTGACCATTATCTGATTTAGAGTTACAACATTCAGCTCCCCATAAACTTACAATAAAAATGACAATTTAAACTAAGAATGTATAAACAAACAACAGGTCAACATTCACTATCATCATAATGTTTAAATAATAAATACAAACAGTTAATCCCATTTGGTATGTAATAACACAACTGTTGAATTGGATCTACTGCATAATTCTTTTTTGTCATTGTATGAAATGGTTACCAAATGGATCATAGGTCTGGTGTGGAGTAAGAGTTGTCTTTCATTGAATACATTAAAATTCACAATGGTGTAACATCTTTTGACTGTTGTTAGACTTATCCTGCGCCAACCTGCCAGTTTTAAACATCTACACCACCTAGAACCTCCCTGTCAGTTTTAAAGAAACCACTGCACCACCCAGTTTCAACTCGTCGATGATGTACCCATCTTAAAGGACCGTGGAACCAAGAACTACTGTTTTTATATCACGGACAAGCCACTACTCGTATCTCATTCGTATGTCTATTTCAGAGCTAGGTATACATTTTAAAAATCTGTTCTATAATTAGGTAAAGAAACGACGTGACAACTGCACATTTTAGCAAATTTTTAGAATCACTTTCATTAGCTATTTTAAAGGCATTTAGTAATATCATAATGTATATACATGTATTTAATCTATTCAATGTGCATCAAAATAATATAAAAGCAAAATCAAATTCATTTCCACATTTGAACATAAAGTGTTATAATTTATTGAACACTTGGAAATGTAAACGTTTTAAACACACGTTAACACATGGACATTATTTGTTAGGTTTACGCTTTTTGAACATACAGTGTTAGTATTTGCACACTGTGCGTATGAAATTTAAATTCGGAGCGTCCGCTATATATGTATATGTCGTTTGTGTGTATGTGTGATTTTGAAATGTTAATGACCACCAATTTGAAACATGATGGCGTGTCAAATGTTCCGAAGTCTGTAGATGTAACTCAAGTGTGAATATAGTAATGCAACAATTTGTTAAGCCCTCTTTTCGTTAACGTGTATTGGAGTGTATAATGTTATTTTCCAAAACAGGTCAGTGTTACTGAGCACAAATTTCAAAAGTTTACAACCAACGACATAACGCTTTCTAACAACTAACGTGTTTGTATTTAAATGAAGGTAATAACAAAATACCGTACACCGCTAAAACTGTCAAAAGACAATCAACAAAGTCCGAGAAACCGACAAACTCCAGAACCAACAAGCAAAAATATAGTAAATACAGCAAAGGAAAGAAATGGTTGGTTAAACCGGGTCTTATGGCAAATCTCCCGCTTCTATTACTGTAGTATGTGAGTTAGTTAGTTGATCAAAATGTATGGCTATCATCCACACTTATAATAGTAATAGTAATAGGTGTATCCAACAATCATCGTAGCACATTTATCGAACACTGAAATAAAACATTGGGAAAACTATCTGCAACCATGTTTTCAAACAAGATATCTATAGTAAAAGTTTTTAATGGCGCGGACGAATCGTTTTGTCTTGTAACCTTGATTTATAAGATTATCCTGAAGAAATAGGCGCCAGTATACTCGCCGCAAGCTATTGCATACCGATTAATTGATAAATATCGACACCGTAAATCCACGTAAATTTTAAAAAAAAAATTTGAAACTTTAAGAATCCACATATGATTAATATTACTTCGCAAATAAACAGTTTAACAGTAATTTTGCTGACCTTCTTTTACTGCAGACAATATCTTAGTTAATCATTTAGACAACTCTTTGGTAGAGCATGTAGATAAGCCGGCTATGTATCTTTCCTTATAAGGATTTTTATGCAATTGGGGAATCCAAAACAAGTATGGTAAGTCTTTAGAATGTGTCTTAAATAATTTTCAAAGAAATCGTGAAGGACATGGCTAGCCAGGATTTTATCTTTGTCAAATGTGATACGTTTGTATGTGGAATTACCAGAGTTATCCTTGATGTCTAGCTCTTTAAGGAGTCATTCATATTAATGTGACTTACGACGATTGTTGGATACACATAGTAGTGACTAGTGGTATATGATACTATTTTAATCAACTAACACACGCCCATTCTACAGTAATGGATGCGAAATGTTTGGCATGCCATAAAACCTGGTTTAACCCACCATTTCGTTTGAGCAAGACAACCTTAGATTCTTGGTTGGAAAAGAGTGGAAGGACTAAGCAACAAGAGTTGCGGATGGCGAGTCTGAATTCAATTCTTCTTTAATTGAAACGTACAACAATACAAGAAATGGAAGAGTACATTAACAAATATCAACATTTATACATTCATTTGTCAGGATGATAAATATTCTGTCTATAGGAATTAAGTGAGTAAAATGGATCAAAATGACTTAATAACAGAAAATTTATCCGTATCATCCCGTTAAAGAACAAAACTGGTTCTCCCACATTAGGAGACATTCAGGACAAAACTAGGAAACTTATTCAGCATGCAAGTGAATGACTTTGCTAATGTAACAACAAATATATATATGTAGTGTTGACAGGCTTTAAAAATGGATTTATAAATATAATTGGTTTACTGTACTTTTATGTGACGTAATGTATATTACTTCCTCATGAAAAGAGACAATTTTTGTGGCGTTCCTGCTAATAACCTGAACTGAACTATAGATTCTATAAAAAAAACTATTGTCCCGATTGTGCATATTTATCTTAGATCTTGATCTGTGTAGCCGGCATGATGATTCCAAGAAAGTGTTAAAAGAACACTTTTATTCAGGCAATTGAGTGAATTATGATACTCATAATTCATTACAACTACACGTCAAGCAATGTAACTAAAAACACAAATGAAACCTGTTTAATGTTATTTAGCCACGGAACACTTCTGTCAAATTATTACCTTCCAAAATGTATGAATTCATTAAATAAAACGCAATTTTGAAACTTTGATACTAATTATTATAAAACAGCAGACAGTGGTTATCGAGGTAAAACTAATCCAAAATTAGTACACATATCAGATAAGACAAATTCAAAGCGTATAAAACCAAATGAATATTGTAAAAACGGATTAGAATCAAGCTAAGAACAATTATAAAGCAGGCACATTTAACTAACAATGTTTTAAACATGGTTGAGATTTAAAAAATAGGACAAATTTCGTAACTTATGTATTTTAAATTACTTTGTTATATTAATGCGCTAATTCTTAAAGTTGTACAATAAGAAGTGTAGTAAATTTAATGCAGGCAATACCACAATGAAGGTATTCTCTAGCTCAGTTTGCGTATGGTGGGTAGGCTGCTGCTCGGTGGTAAGTAAGTTTCTGCAATTCTTGATTTTAACTTACCTTTATAGCAATATTATATCTTTTATGCCAATATTTTTCGTGAACAACTATATTGTCACCAATGCATTTTAATTGTTATATATATCATGCTTTTTACGAGTAAATTTGTTTATTAAAGTCCGTATTTAGAGTTTGTTTAAATATGTTAATGAGTAAACTATAGTATATATGTTTTGTAAGACAATTTAATCAATATAATTTGAACTGGGCGTGACATTAGTGGTCAAACAATCGCGAGTTAGATATCTGCCTTGGGGCAATTTGCAGTTTATTTGGTACATCTGGTGGAACAATGGTAAAATTTTGTTTTATTAAATAAAATCTAATTATTTGTATTTTATGTTGAAACGCTGGTTATCGTTCGCCTTTGGTGGCCATGAACTTAGAAGTTGGTTGATTACAATATAATTAGTGTAGTTAATTCCAGCATACATACTTCAATGTATTTGAATGGGGATTTCTGTCAGGTGACGAGGAACCATTCTAATGTTAAAGCATAATTTTACACAACACACAGATTAAGTGTGATTAATTCGTAAAAGGATCAAAAGAAAGGTGCTTCTAATACAATAAACAAATGCACGATACATAAAACTACAGAAACTATTGAACATTTTGTTATAAAACCACAAAACAATCAATTGAGATTAATTGTACCTCGTGCAAAACACTGACAATATCGCCTCCGATTATCGTTATTCGTGAACTGGTCTCCACGGGGAGACGCGATTTATATCTAAATACTGTCCCATCTGCCGCTGTTATCTGGAAGTATATATAGCAATAACGAGTTTAGACACGTGTAATTATATATTTTAGTATGTGTGGTTGAATTCTGCTTTCATTTATTTTTTTTTTTTGTTTGTCTTGTTGTCTTTATTACATTTCTATATGAGATAAATTTATTATTAACGTTGGTATCTTATACTGTTTTACAACAGATATCGTTGAGAACATTTTATTGGCAACCCCTGGGTCTATGCGTCTGCTAGTGGACTGTTAGTCCTCGAGGGTTTCACAAGCTCAGTAGTCACACCGGTGCTGATATGATGTTTAACTGTTTCATTGTGTAAATTAAATTTAGAAAATTATTTTAATTCTAAAGTTTTGCCATGTTCACTATGTAGTTAGCCTTCGTCGGATTTGGTAAAACCTCTTGAATTTGGTGATAAAAGCTCTACAACATCTAAATCATTTAATTTAAAATATTTTTTGTGTTTGAGCACTACTGAAGTGTTTTGATCAGACGAAACGCGCGTCATGCGTTGTAAATTCTATATTAAATGAAATTTTTTTCATAGACAACCCAATATATAGACACGTCTGTCTATGTCAAAGAACCCTTTGTGGCTTTTTCTATACAGAAATTTGCTTTAGTTTTTTCTCTGAATGCGTATGAAATGTGTCTAAAGGTGCAAAGTATATTTACGAAGTAATAGCTTTTGCTGATAAAAGACACTATAGTCTACCACAGAATAATTCTTTAAATTTGTCATGGTATACATATCTCTGCAAAAAAGTTAAAAACAAACATAATTCATGATGATTTCAACGACAACGTATGCCAGTAGGAACAAAATTACCTAATCATATTGTGAAGAACTAGTTATATGCACTGTTGCCTCCACTATAAAATCTTTTATATTATATATCATATACAATTTTGATTTTTCTAAAAACTACTTTCGGGTCATGTTAAATCTCAACAGTATTGCAATTGCATCAAAATATAGTTATATTTGTCCTCTGCACAGTCCTGTACACAAGCGTTCAAGCGGAATCCAATATTGACTTGTTTTAAAAATAGATCGAAGTTCAATGGTTCAGTAGATAATCGGTATAGTAGTCTTAAGCTCAGTCATCCAAACAATGTATCTGATTAATTTAACACAAAATGTATATTCGATGCATCGGATTCATGTCCTGCGTTTGTTATACAAAAATTGTGTCAACAACAATGGACGCGTCTACTACTGATAGATTTGCTACGATAGATCAGAATATGTTTGTTTGTTTGTGAGAGGAAGCCGGAGTAAACTACCGACATTCGGTAGAAAACTGACAGTCCTTGTCAATTAAGATTAAGATCGAGCTCACCCTGCCCACAGTGAGCTCAAACACGCATTCATGTACGGTGTCGCTATCGGTAATTAAGATTTAATGGGCAAAAATCCTTTAATTTAACCACCGAAAACAGTTGTTTGTGTAAGTTATAATTTTAAACCTCATTATTAACAATTAATACGTTAAATGTCTGAAATAACTGGTTTGCAAAGCATGTGCCGTTAAAAATGGGGAATTGTTTACAATTTTACTGACTTTTGCGAATGTTCTAAAAAATGAACTGAAAAGTTACAAAGTCTGGAAAATTTGGAAAAAGTACACAACTTCAATGTATGTGCAACTTATCTGTGATGTTTAATAGATCAGTGTTGAAAACGTTGAAAACGGTAGGGAAAAGATGATTACAAAAATAGGTACTGTCTTCTGCAACTATTTTATGAAAAGTTCACAAGTCTGGATAGTATCGTAATAGCAGGTGCACAACTTCAAATCATGTACAATATTCGTGTGAAATATCAAAGAGCTGGGTTGAAAACTGTAGGAAGAGCTGATTACACAATATTGGTACGTCTTTTGAAATGTTTTGAAAAAAGTCTCGACAAATTAAGACAAATTATTTTGAACACTGTCATAATAGCAGATGCACTACTTTGATACTTTGCAATCTTTCTGTGAAGTTTCAGAGATATGAATTGATAACTGTAGGGGGAGTTGATTTCATTAACTAGATGCCCTGTTTATTCTGTCACCCACCCGCTCTCCCGCCCGACCTAACCATACTATAACCGGGCTTTCCACTTCGTGCAACCCGGTCATATATGTGCGGCAAAAATTTTGGGTGAAAAAATCGCATTGAATGAAATAAACATAATGTCTAACCCCTTTCGTTTAGAAGAAAGCTCTATTTTCCGGGCCCCTTTATATGTCCTACAAATATAAAACATTTTCAATCAATAACGTTTATATTTTTTTATTTTCCTGTTTTTAGAACCCCAATGAGATGCATCCGTGTATTTTCTTCTGTATGCTGTCTTCGGGTTAACATTTTTCAGTGTACTGTTGACAGATATTTGGTTTATTGTAACCACAGAATGTAATATAATTATGTAAGGTAATGCTAAGGACAGTCAATACGAATAAGATTATATCTGAAGTCATGTTCGAGCCTAAAGATTTCAAAATTATGGCATTTCAATATATCTTTAATCTAATCTTTCTTTATCTGTATTTTTAGCTTACATCAACATACCACAAACATATCGGCATGTGCATCGAAAATCACTGCCCCGTTTCCTCTTAGGTCGCGAATTCCGGCATGCCTTTCTTCAGAACCGTAATTTCCATTGACTTTGGTGTTCAGGACAAGGACCTTATTGTTCGTGCCGTCGTTTATATATCTCGGATTGAAGGTAAGTATTATATTCTCGTTAAGGGTGTTATCGATAAGATTAACGTTAAATCTGCAAAACAAAACAAAATATAGATTAGAATATGCATAATGATGTTCCATTTAAAACGCTGCGTTTGATTTAAAAATGATAAGCCGGCCTAAACATGGGTAGAATTATCCGGATAAATTAATTATAGATATATTATTACTTAGATGCAGGCAATTTTTTTTTGTTTTTAGGCAGGGGGTGGGTGGGTGGCGTGTGATAAAATGATAAATGATTTCAGAGAACGGTGGCTTTCGCGTCGAAATTCATAAAAGTGTACCTTTCAGTAACCCTCCATTACATCGATAAAAGTAAAATTGATCAGTTAAAGCGTTTTACACTTAGTCGGGTACGTAATAAGAAGCAGAGCAAAAACAATATTTCTCTGGCACAAAATCCCAATGAATAGTATGGCGTTCGACTCAGGACATGAACATCTACCTACACATCAAATTTCGTTGAAATCGGAAAACCTTTCATAGTGTGAAGCCATTTTGAAACGCACGTAACAAAAAATATGAAAGCAGCGTTTCATTCAAAACACTAAAATCTAATCTCTGGAAATTAGACTTGATAACAATAAAATTTACTTCCCCGCAAACTTAATTTAAATTGAACCACGGTAAAATTTTTCCCAGTTTTTTGTGTTGGTGCAGTAAAGTGGCAGCCATAATTGACTGTAGCCCACAATATGTCGATCTATAACGCGGCCAGGTATCATTTGATTCTATTAAGTTTTCTCTGGTAAATGTATCGGAATAGATCACGATCAAGAAAAGTGGAAACCGCAATAAAAAAAGAAACGGTGGAAAAAATTAAAAAAAACCCTTTGTTTTGACGACTTAATAACCACATTTGCGCAATAACAACAAACTTTATCTAATGCTATACAATATATTAATATTTTATTCAAACATCGAAATTCATTTGAAGCTCCTAAATAGATTGTATTAAGGGTAAAATAATAGATCCCTCCAAAGAAAACTTTGAATGGAGATTACCCAAATCAAAACTCCGTTTTCTGATCTGCCTTTTTTTTTACTGTATTTCAGTGCGTACCACTTTTCTTATAGTTTGTTTTATTGCTTAACAATATCACAATATAAGTTACTACAATCACTTACTGCGCGGTATCTGGCTTGACTGTGTATCTTACTGTAAATCTATCCCCAACATCTATTTTAACGTGTGAATCTAGTATTAATGACTGGAATGAAGAAATGAAGAACAATACAGATTTAAGCATTTGTGAAATACACTTAAGATGGTAAGGCCATAGTTTGTTTAATAATTATACCATTTCCTGCATTTAAACGAAATATAAATGTTGCATGTAGTGTGAACTTTCTCTGTATGAAACTTTTTAGAATAAATCCATCATGTTTTATGTGCTTTAGGTGTTTATTTTGGATTGATATTAATATAATTTGTATATAATATATGAGATAAACCTATAAAACTATGCATATGCATTATTACGCGTACATTAACAACAGTGTGCACAAATGACAAAACGGTAACTTAGAATGGAATGAAAAAATAAAATCATAGTAGTTAAGTGGTGAGAAAGCAAGGAACAGAAAACAGCACAAGCCGTAATAAATAGCATTCTATTGGTTTTGCTAGGCAAATAGTATACTTGCACTCATTTTGAAATATTTTTACCTTCAAAGACAACAAATATCTTATTTTTTACTTTGCTGGAGTACACAAACTTTGATTTTACTTATAACATTATATGCTGCGTAGTTTTTATTCTTTATCAGAAAATCTGGTTGGCGTAATAAATTTCGTTCTTGAAAAATCGGCTTTTAATGCCACCATTGGTTAAGACTGTGACCATAAATCATTTTAATTGGCTGTTCAAATTATCAATCAATGTACATAATCTTACACCTGTTATGTTAATCATATCATACATCATATTTAAATAATTACGTCATTACATGAAATAATGGCGTTTACCTTTTGTTTGGGTAAAGTTGCTTTTATTATTTATTCTGTATATTATAAGAATATACAAATCGTTTAATTACAAGTGAACAAAAGCAGTCAAAATATTGTGATATGACAACCTTTTCCTAATGGCTTTCATCTTGTACTTCCCCCAGACCTGGCACATCGTTACCATTGCAAATATAATCTCCATGTTTAATTAGTTATTCGGCTCCGTTAATACAGCGTTAAAAAGGTATATGCACATTAAAACTTATTACTTTCATATCTATTATTTATTATTACAATAATATTATGTTAAACCCTGCATCTGTGGACTGGTGTCAAAGTAGTTATAAACCTGTTACTTATAATAATCAGCTTGTAAACGCTTGGGTTATAGTTTGAGCCTGACAGCAGCAAACTTTATACACATTTACAGTTAATTGTCAATTATGGCTAAATTTACTGTCAAAAGACGGGTTTTTCACCTAAGCAGAATTGTGACTCGAGATATGGCTTTGAAACACAGAGCAAATCGGTAATTTAAAGAACTAAAAATTACAAAAAATGGAAAGTCGTTTTTAGCAGGAACACATGAAAGCAACATTTAAAACATACAAGAATCATATTACGTAACAGGTACTGGAATTGTAAGCTATTACTGCAATATTGAAGCTTTTGCTTGTGCAAGTTAAGTTTTACTCTTCTTTAAATATGCAATATATCTATTGTTTCCACAGTTAAAGTAGGACATCTAGAGAATATAGAGCGATATTAAGTATCTATGCTTTACAACAGTTTGATAATAATATATGAAAACCATCAAATTCAGTGATTTTTTTATTCTGGTGCTAAAATGTTTGAAAATATTTATGGAAATAATATACTGACTGTAATGTAACACTTAGAGAAAAAGCAATAGAAAATCAATTGAACAACAAGAGTCGAAAGTCAAAGGACAAATACGAATCCGGATTTAGACAAACATGCACATCGCAACACAAAAACAGAAGGTAACCCGAAACGAAAAAACATGGGTGCATTCAGGTGCTCCACACAAGTAAGCAATGCCTACCTCTAATTAGACACTCATCGAGTTACTCATTGTCATATCTAGGAAAAAGTCAAATCCAGGAATAGGACAGACTACGTATGACTCAGCAAAAATGTCCGATCGTATTCGAGATATTGATTTCAAATAACGATCAATTAATTCATGGTGACGATCTTGAGAGATAACATCAACTTAGGGACAATAAACCCTTGTTTGAGTAGTTTAGTAGTCATGAAAATCGAACGATCGCAAGATCTAGAATAACATACAATTTGACGAATGTTACTATAGATTAAACCGAAAGTATTTTACATTTAGAAAAATTGAGTCATCACGTTTGTCGTAGAGTCTAGTTTGTAGTTTTCCCCAGTCTAGAAGTAGGTTTAAGTAAAAGGCCGTCCTAAATTTATTGGTAGTGTCTTTAGCTTAAGCTCGACAGTGTAAATTTAATACAAATAACTAAATTTAGCATTGTTAAGGGACAAGACCTCAAAATAGCGAATCTGAAATTAAATGTCTGGGCCAGTGTCTTTTCTTTATTCATCAGGCCTTCTAGGAACTCAGACTCATAAGAGTACAAAAAAACAGGTCAGCGAGGAGAGGAGCACAATTAGTACGCACAGGAATACCAACAGTCCTCTAACATGGCGAATATTTTATGGAACAATTTTAATAGCCTTTGTTTGGACAGTCATTCAAGTAAAGCATTAGTCGAATAAAACATGACCTCGTCAAACGTTTAAATCATTGAAAATAAGTTTTAGAATGTGATAATGCTATAGCTAGTAATTGTAACTTTTCGACTCCTATAACAATTTAAACTACTTTAAAAATCTTTTCTCTTGAGCTTCGTACCATTTGCAAATTAATTAAACTTATTTAATTCGAATGATCATCCCAGACTATCATTATTCATGAATATTAGTATTTTATTTGTTTGATTAAATTACCACAATGTATACAGTCAGCGGAATGTTTCCACAAAAACTTGATACGTCCGTGGGATGGAGGGCATTTAAATTAGTTCTATTGTAACGCTGGATCGCGTGTCATACATATTGCGTAGCATTATTACGTTCATGTGGTGGGTTAAAAGCTACTATGTCACATTTGTAGTCCAAATTTAGTCCAATATTTGTAACAAAAGCGGGATACTTTACTAATATTTACGAAACAATAATCAGACAAATCTGGACCGTTTTGTTGATAATATTTTAGTGCAACATATGATATGTGATATTGTGTGCCTCCTGTACATAATAACAATAAAAATACAATTTTAAGATGTATTCTATTGTATTACATTCTGGAGGTACACTTAATCTAGAAATTGATCTCATACAGATGTTTGTTCAATAGATACATATTTTTGTGTCTGCGTTGGATCTGAAGGAATATTCATAACTTTTGCATCACACAAGCTTTTGTGGCTTAATTTAGATGCTTCTGTTATGTTGTAACATCCAGATTGGATTCAACAAGAGGTTAACCATATCTAGGCAATGACGGATTCTTGCTTTTGTATAAAAATACACAATATATTCGTTTTAAGATGATGCCAGAGATCCCGTGTTGGTGAGTACCACGCTCTCTGATCGCTATAAAAAGCACACACCAAGGTTTGTACGTAAACGGTCGTTTTTGATAATCTTATCTATTACAAGCCACTTTTTCTTTGACAACTGAAAATCCCGCCATCATTCGTAAAGCCAGTTGCCATGTGTGCGATACCTTCCTTGTAAAGTTGTGCCTTATGTAGATTAAAAGCCAATCAATTAATAATGTTAACAAATGGAATCAATACAACAGACAATATAGATTGATCAACTGCACATATGTGCATGTTAATTAAACTACATACTCATAGCTAATAACCACATTCCAGAATACATGTACTTATTATCATCAGTAAGTAATTTTGTGTAAGAATCAAATTAAATCACAAACCAAGTTTATTAATGTTAAGGAACACACAGTTTGATCAAACATATATTGTATAACTCACTTTAAAGGTGCATGCGCATGCATTACACAACGTACAGTAACTTCGAAGAATATTTTTCTTATTTTTTAAAGAAGAATTAAACATTTTAACAATGTGTACATAATGTAATAATTGATATTTAGAATATATTTTCTATCCTGTCATTATTACTATTATTTGCTTACACATGCCATACACATGCTGATGTTAAATTGCGAAAGTTAAACGGAAAATGTAATTAACCAGCTTTTCTAAAGTATTTATCATTACAGAACAACATCATATCGAAAACAAAACAGTAGATAAGTGTTCACAGTGACTGATACTGACCCGCAAATGTGTGTAGTTGTGTCTTCGTCCTGAATATACGTTAGAACTTCGATAACACGAACTCAGAGGGGTCGCCAGTCTGTTCAATCTCGGCTGGATTGGAACTTGCACGAATTTACTGTCAAAGAGACCGTTACGTTCGAGAAGCTGGAAACAAGTAAGTTTATTTATCTTTCTTATCAGTAAAACAAGGTAAATTTGAAATGTTTTCAATAATGTAACGTGATTAAATTGGCATTGGTCCTGAAAACGGTCTTTGAATTTAAATCTACAAAATTCTGCCATCCCTCTTGCTAATTCTCAATAGGGAATGATTGATAATCTAAAGGTCAACCATTGTATTGTTACAATGAATGTTTCATCTGACATGACTATTTTGTGACCGATTCAAGCTTACGTAAAACTAAATTGAAAAAGATATAGAGAAGAATGATTCTGTAATATTAGGTCTTACTTCATTTTCGCGATAACACTTTTTTGTTCTCAAATTTATTTTCATATTGTTTCATTAAATAATGGTAGTCTGAAGAAATTATCCCCGCTTATATTGATGGTTTCTCTTGTTACATCTAACTGGTAAACAAATTTACAAAATCTTATGCCATACGTATAATGACTTACACAAAACAGGACACAAAGTATTTAAAAAAACACTGAAATGTAACACATGCAAAAAAAGGTGATTTCTACAAATCTCATGACAAGTATACAGTAACGCTAAATAAATATAGAATATTGCAACACTTTACAAATCAGAAGTCCAGTCAAAATAAATTTTAATCAGTACTTTCATTTGCAATATTTTGTTGTTTGTTTGTTTGTTTGTTTTTTTTTTTTGCTATTCTCCATACTCATGGTTTGAATTTGTTAATTTAACCTCTTTGGATAGAAAAACTAATCAAGTAATTCAAGTTCCATCAAAGCGTACAATAGATCCAGTTATCAATGTACTATTTAAAATTGAAGACAAAACTATCGTACCTCATTTGAAACACAATTTTTTCCTGTTGAAAATGGCCTTGAACGTGTAAATCAGGCTTAAAGTTACAAATATAACAGACACTTTATGTATAGACATTCAAACAGAATGAGCAGCACAAACCACTTTACACATTGTGCTCAAAAAGAGTACCCAGTACCTGCTAATACTTGCACTAGCACTCGTCTTTGACAATACGTGCAATAAAAAGAGTGCAAACAAATTCTCATTCAACTCTAAGAGATAAACCAATTCATAATGATGGCTGTAGAATTTTATAGAGGGATTGAGGGTTTGGTTAACTACCAGCCAACTATAATTCAGATATATTCAGGACGAATATATATTGTGTTTCTTTAAATAAGCACATCAAGATTAAACACATATTTTGATGGAACTTTAATAATTATTTTAACTTCTCGTTGTATACTGTAATTTTATAATTTTTAGTAATTAATTAATAATGGGTATAATATCTCGCTTTAATAGTCAAAAGCTGGTCTCCTTAAAAAATGTTAGAATTATTGCCCTTTATATATCTGTTACGTTTTATAGATGTTTATACAAAGGGTTGACGATATTGTCTAGTGTTATCACATTCAGAGTGAACTGATAAGACCAAATAAGAAGTATATATTGGTTAATGCAAGCAACACGTCCAATTAAAAAATATCCATTCATTTGTTTTATTTTTCCAAATGCTTTACGTTGCCTGCAAATACAAACTCGTTGGTGTAGTTATTTACAAACAAAAATTACTAGAGAAACTGAATAAAGTACACGTCATTACTATTGCTTAAGATAAAGTAAGTAATTACCAACAAGTGCCAAAGATCTTTCATTTAAGTAAAATTTGAAGTCGATTCATCTTATATGAAAGGCTATTAGCGTATTACTATATGCCTACACGGCTTTTATTGAATAGCGGTAAATATTTTGTCAATTTTTAAACTTGACACTGTGGATAAAATATATTTATAAAAACAATAAAGAAACAAGAGCTGCTACGTCAAATTAAACACTTTTCATGATTCTTATCTTAGTGTAAACTGCCTTAAACACAGGCGGGCGTGTCATAAATCACAAGGAATCTATCAAACTGAAGATGCATTGGATTTACCGAAATATACTAATGTATCATTAAATAAAATGTAATTAAAGGTACCAATGCTATAAAATTTACTACATCAGACGCGCGTTACGACTAACCAAGGCTCACCAGCGCGCTCAAATAATTCAGATGTTGTAGAGCTTTGATTATCAAAATTCAAAATAGTTACGCCACATCCAGCTTATGCACCATACACCTTGAGAATAGAAAAACCTTAGAATTTAAATCATGTACGAAATTTAAAGGCAATAATTTATTCAATGACTATTTCACTGAAGGAACCTGATATTATTTTCAGCACCGACGTGTAACTACTGGGCTGGTAATACACCTAGAGGCATCGACTGGCAAATAAAATGTCATTAAATATACCAAGATTGTAAAATTTACAACGCCTGACGTGCGTTTCGTCTAACCAAGACTCATCAGTGCCGCTGAAGAAAAAAAGTCAATTGAGCCTGTCTACATTGTTCACACATTCCTATTTGGCTATTTGAAGTCATTACAATAAAAATGCTGAATGATGATGGGGAACGTGATTGTTTTTAACTCCGGTATCCAGTGCTTGTAATTAATTTATCTTATACATCTGGGACCAAACCGGGAGGATTCCCAGTGCTCGACTCACAGGAACTTCCCTGCCCGTCCAAGGTGGCCCGTTATTCTATACTTTCCCAGTGGGAATCAAAATTTCAATGCCGATGTCCTATCCGCCTTTTCCTTTACAATATCTTTTAACCTTTTCTCGCCCTTAATACAGGTTAAACACTGTCCGCTGTACGTTACGAAAACACTTAATTAATCAATTTATTATGGCATTTTAATAATAATTATAATTTATTATCAGAGTATTTTTAAATGAGATGTTTGCCGTCTTCAGGTTGTTCCTTAATGAGATCACTGTTGGTAATGTCTACTTTCTATAGTAACTTAGTATTATCCTATCTACTTTGGTTTACTGAGGTTTCACTTGTTTGAATTTTCAGATAACTGTCCTCGGTGGGAAGGTTATGTTTCTTGTGGTTGTGATATAGCATTTCAGTGTTACTATACTTCATTGTTGGTAAAATATATAATTCTTTAATGTTGGTTCTGTATCAATATTTCAGTATTTATCTGACAAATGGTCTTGACTGTATTATGTATTATATATAGTGTTGTTCAGTATAGTAGTGTTAGTGTTAAATGGAATGAAAATTGAATTTTGCTGACTATTGATCATCAGTTTCTAAATCCTTTCCTCACATGCAAAACATCAAAATGTGAATCACTAGGATATCGATGCTAAGATTTCGCTAAAGTGTCAGTGTTAGTCTATGTAGTACTTGTGTTCCAAATAGTTCAGATGGAATTCTTACAAAAAAAAATAGCAAAGAATCCAGACCGAGCAACTATAGCAAAAATTCAAAGGACAGTTACAAATCCGGATACAGACAAACATAAACAACGCAACACACAAAACATAAAACACAAAAAAACCCAATAAAATGGGTGCACTCAGCTGGACCTGCTGTCGATGTAGGGGAAGTTGAAGTCACCACGTTTGGCGTAGAGTCTAGGTTATAGTTTCCCCGAGTCTATTTCTAGAAGTAGGTCTAAGTAAGTGGCTGACCTTAGTGTATTGGTAGTATCCTTAATTTCAAGCTCGCTAGGGTAAATTGAATGCAAAATACCAACTTGTCTTTATCTTAGCATATTCAAGCAAGGAACGACTGTTTGCAGAGGCCTCCTAGACTAAACACCTTTGAGTGGCCCAATAGGTCAAGGTATCCTTTATGTCTCTGGCCTTTTTAGATACACCATCTACATTAAATGGCCATACTATCTTTCTGAACGTGTACGTCTGTTGTGAGAGTTATGTAATTGCTGTCTTAAAGACCAATTTTATTCCACTGTTCTATAACCTGCCATTCTTCTATACCTCCGACAGTTGTGACTCATTTAGTACCGTGAATTTCTTTGCTGTTCAACTTCTGTAGTCAGTGTTTCTTGTCTTATTCCAGTGCATACTCATTACTCAAAACTTTTCCAGTGGCTTTCAAAATTTCATTGATGTTAGTTCACTCCTTTCTCATTGATTTATTGTTTAATAAACTGTTGCTTGCTGGACGTTAAGAAATCAATCTCCCTTATAGGCACTATAGTAACTAATCATCTTTAACGTTATTCCTTGGCATATATTTTAATTTAAACGTTCTGGACATTATACCAATACTGTTTATACATCTTGATTCAGGATTTACAGGCTATCCTTTAATACGTTAATAGCTTATTTTAATTCCAAATAAGGCTATAACCAAATTGCTCGGGGTTCGGTATTTTGTTATTACCATCATTTCAGCATTTTTCAAACCTATGGGTACGAAGTATGTGCTGAACCTCTCACTGACTGTGTATTCATACGAGACAGATTTTATTTAAGATCTTTTGGGACAAACATTCTAGTCTTTTCTATATACACATAAACACACAATAAACGACTGCTATCACTACGGGAACACTGAATATTTAAACAGATGTGATGACAAATAATCAGGAAATTTCTAGTCATATAGTCTAACAATAGTTTAGTGATATTGTATGACATCTGTATAAAATAACAATTATGAGAATAGTTTAAAGATTCTACTGTTTGTTGGTTTGTTTGTTTGTTTGAATGGTATTTAACGCCACTTTCAGAAATTTTTCAGCTATATCAATGCGTCCAGTTTTTATTCGGGGAGGAAGCCGGATTACCCCCAAAAAAACCCGATCTGCGGTAGGAAAACTTGCAATCCTTGTCAATTAAGATTGGAGTCGAGTACACTCCGCCTGCAGTGAGAATGGAACACGCAATCTCAGTGTTGACAGAACCCGTGATCAATAGTAGACGAACTACCTTAACCACTCGGCCACCGAGGCCCCCATGATATATTCTACTGTATTAAACAATGATACAGGTACAAACTATGATATATGGACATTTCATCAAGTTCAACCAAATAGTAATGAGAGCCCGATAGCCTACAGGAAGAAATTTAATCTAAATGGTTTTGTTTCCGTTTTTCCCAGCTTTGTTGTGAACAGATTCCTTCCTGTCTAGGAAATATATTTAATGAGTGCAGGCTCTAACAGATTTGAATCACATAAAATACATATAAGAAACTATTTAAGCTTTATGACAAACACAAGCATTACCTTATCAAATTTAAATCCCAAACTTTGCTGCTATTAAATATGTCCCTGATTTATAAATTGGGGTCGATGTTAGAAAGAAACTTTATGTTGTATATCTTTTCGGTATATATAAAAACAGACGTCAAAGAAAAAATTCATATTAGGGATACCCCATGTTATACAATGCATGCAAATAACCTTACATGCACCAGTCATCCAGTTTGAGGGTTCTTCATAAAGTAAATATCACAATTTGAATAGCTTTTATTCACATTATGACATAAACTAGCGTTTACTTCTTACGAAATATTCTAACATAACATAATTTTTTTCATGGCCTACAACTATGCTTTTGGTGTTGTAAATAGGTTACTCTGTATCTTAATTAAAAATAATGTGTTGGGGTGCCAACACATATGTCGCTTCGAATCTCCATGAATATTTTAGGGTTTCACTCAGGACACTACCTACATAGCATATTTTGTTGACATACAATGGACAAAAAATATGCTTATTACATTGCGATTGGAGTATGTTTTAATTTCATCAAGACAGATATCATTGAAAATTTACATGTTTTTATTGACATTTTGAAACACAAGGTCAGAAAAAAATTGAAAGGTAGTGTTGAAAAACAAAAATCTACCTAAATATCCCATTTTGATGCTATGTGAGAATGTTAAATTTCATCAAGATCGGATATCATTTAAAATTTGGCACATGTTTAGAAGAACATAATTTCAATAATATTATTTCCCTTGAAACAGTAAGATATATCTCTAAACCAAATTTCAATGATACAGACCATGGGAAATTTTTTTCCAAATTATGTGGTGGGTGTGGTAAAGATGCCACCATAATAATACTCTGATTATGTTGATCCACAACTGTGCAAAGTTTCATTAGTATTAATACATCTCTGACAAAAATGTTGGACAAACTCATGATCTCGAAAAAGTGGTCACCAAAATAAAAATAAGAAGTAATAAAGTTTGGGATGCCAAACTAGAGGCTCCCAGGAGCCTGTAATCGCTCACCTGGAATCCAAATGACTTAAACTATATTAAAATTTTTGAAATTAACAGTTTCAGTCTAGTTGTTATAGCTTTTAAGTTACTGTGCAAAAACTAAACATTTCTTCAAAAAATTTGTTAAATACAATAACTTCTATAAGGTGCCATCCACAATTTCTGAAAATTAAATGGTTTTTAGGCATTGTCCTTTAGGGTACTTTAGAAATTTACAGTTTTACTCTACTAATAGGTGTGTTATAGACTAATTTATAATTAAAAAACTGTTCATATGTCCAAATTCATAATGAAAGGGCAATAACTCCTATAAAGAGTCATCTTGCAATTTTTGGACTTAGCAATCATTTGTAGGGCTTCTATTGCTGATCATTTGTGCAATTTACAGTTTTAATCTAGCTACTATAGTTTTCAAGTTACAGGACAAAAATTTCATAACAAAATTGGCTTTTAAGGGCAATAACCCTTATAAGGAGAAATCTGACAATATCAGACCAATTAAATGAATTGTAGGGCTTTTTTTTGTTGATCATTTTTGCAATTTATTATTTCACTCTACCTGTTATGGTTTTTAAGTTACAGGACAAAAACGGAAAATTTCATAAAAAATTGCAATTTAAGGGCAATAACTCCTATAAGGAGTCATCTGACAATTTCAGACCAATCAAGTGAATTGTAGGGTCTTTATTGCTGATCATTTGTGCAATTTACAGTTTCAATCTAGCTGCTATAGTTTTCAAGTTACAGGACAAAAACGGAAAATTTCATAAAAAATTGCCATTTAAGGGCAATAACTCCTATAAGGAGTCATCTGACAATTTCAGACTAATACAGTGAATTGTAGGGCTTGTATTGTTGATCATTTTTGCTATTTACAGTTTTACTCTAGCTGTTATAGTTTTAAAGTTACAGGACAAAAACGGAAAATTTCATAAAAAATTACAATTTAAGGGCAATAACTCCTATAAGGAGTCATCTGACAATTTCAGACCAATCAAGTGAATTGTAGGGTCTTTATTGCTGATCATTTGTGCAATTTACAGTTTCAATCTAGCTGCTATAGTTTTCAAGTTACAGGACAAAAACGGAAAATTTCATAAAAAATTGCCATTTAAGGGCAATAACTCCTATAAGGAGTCATCTGACAATTTCAGACTAATACAGTGAATTGTAGGGCTTGTATTGTTGATCATTTTTGCTATTTACAGTTTTACTCTAGCTGTTATAGTTTTAAAGTTACAGGACAAAAACGGAAAATTTCATAAAAAATTACCATTTAAGGGCAATAACTCATATAAAGAGTCATCTGACAATTTCAGACCAATCAAGTGAATTGTAGGGCTTTTATTGCTGATCATTTTTGCCATTTACAGTTTCACTCTACCTCGTATATTTTTCAGGTTATATTGTAAATACCAAAAATTTTGTCAAAAATCGACAAAAAAGGGCAATAACTCCTACAAGAAGCCAATACACAACTTCGCACTAATAGCAACTATTGTAGACCTTAATGTGCTGATCAATTTGAAGTAACGGTTTTCTCTATAGCTATTATAGTTTTTTAGATAATGATCAAAAACCTGTGTTGACCCCCATGTTCTATTTTTAGTAACAGCGGCCATATTTGTCTGTTGATCAACACCCTGGGTACAAACTTGAAACTAGGAACCCTAAGGATGATTGTGGCCAAGTTTGAAAAAAATTGGCCCAGTGGTTTCAGAGGAGAAGATTTTTGAAAAAGTTTACGACGGACGACAGACGACGGACGACGGACGCCAAGTGATAGCAATAGCTCACATGGACCTTCGGTCCAGGTGAGCTAAAAAGGTCGCCTAAAATCACCATACATAGTATTTCATTCAAATCAGTAGATTTAAATGCCTAGAAATAAAATTTCATGGATGTTTTTAGGGGTGTGGTGTAAACCTATCTATAATAGAGAACAGGACTGGTCTCCAAATAACTTCGTGTTGTGTTTAACTTATAAGAATCATGTAATTTTACACATGCTTATATAATTGCTTGAAATAAAAATTTATTGTAAACATGCTAAAAGCACTACATTAAGTATGGTAGAACATTTTAGATAAGTGGGTTTTTTAACATTAACTTCAATGAAATTTCTCTTTTTTCCTGCAATCCTTCATTTACAATTAATAATTTTAGCCAAACTGTACATTGCTATTAATCATAAGAAGTTTAAACACTATGTCATTTGCCATTGAATGGTAGTTCTGGGTTCTCATTGTCTACGGTATGCCAGTCTGGGTACAGCATGGATAACCCAGCTGTTATTTTGTTAACCACAGGTTTTAATAACTCAAATAGAAATTCTGATCCTAGTGGTGAAAGGTGAAGGCCATCATTGAGCATGCTCTCCCAATCCTGCAAAATAAAATACATGTAATACTAAAATACAGAAACAGGACTAAAATACAGATCTCTTCAACTCAATGAAACATATTTATCCTGTAATCATTACACTAATTTGCTGTACAATATATATTTGTTATCAAAGTAAAGTTTATTGGCCAGTATACGTCTTTTGGTGCCCTTGTTCTCAATTTTAATGCTATTTACTATTCTGTTAACGATTTTCTGACACTGTATGAATATTGTATATGTTTTCTACAAGCAAATGTTTAGAACTTTAGGTTCATTTAACTCTGCAGTGCTACATTTTCTAGCTTGCTGTTTATGATACTTTATTTAGTTCATCAACAATCCTATTTCAGGCAAAAAAATAAATAACAATTAGTACCCCAAAATACTTACAATGAATTTACATCAATATAACTAATTAATAAAGATAGTATTAAAATATATATCAACTCTGCAATAATATAAAAATAAAATTGCTTAGTTTATTTAAATTATTACAATCTGGAGCAGTAACTGCTTTTCCTTCGAGTGTTAAATCCTCCCCCCCCCCCCTTTGTTTTCTATTTTTCTGCAAGACATTACTTGTCCTTGTGCTTAGTTTTGCATTTTTGTTTTGGATTTTATTATCTCTTTTTGGCCATGTTTATTTGACAACACATGTCTTTCTATATCATGTTTGTTTTTTCATTTGGTCATATGTTTATCTTTGTGTTTTGTTGTTTTGGCCCTTGTCATTGCTTATTTTTCTTGAAATATGTTTTTTTTGGCAATATTTATAGATTATTTACGTTTTTTGAAACGAGATGTGTTTTCTCGTCAATATCTCATCAAAGGGCGACAGCAAATGCATTGAGTTTCATAAAATGTAAATAATCTGTTTATTGCTGTTTTGTAACATTGTGACGTCACAGTGTTTACTTAACGACGTCTTTACAGCGAGCTGAGATGGGCCCATCTCACGCAAGTAGAGTGAGATGAAAAAATATCACACATAAAGATCAGAGGAAAATAATGCAAAATAGCGATACATTTGTTTCTTTTCTTTTATTTGACCATATTTTTGTCTTTGTTATTTGTGTTGCCATATGTTTATCTTTGGTTATTTTTCTTTTTTTGGTTTTATTTTGGCCATATGTTTATCTTTGGTTATTTTTCTTTTTTTGGTTTTATTTTGGCCTTATGTTTATCTTTGGTTATTTTTCTTTTTTTGGTTTTATTTTGGCCATATGTTTATCTTTGGTTATTTTTCTTTTTTTGGTTTTATTTTGGCCATATGTTTATCTTTGGTTATTTTTCTTTTTTTGGTTTTATTTTGGCCATATGTTTATCTTTGGTTATTTTTCTTTTTTTGGTTTTATTTTGGCCATATGTTTATCTTTGGTTATTTTTCTTTTTTTTTGGTTTTATTTTGGCCATATGTTTATCTTTGGTTATTTTTCTTTTTTTGGTTTTATTTTGGCCATATGTTTATCTTTGGTTATTTTTCTTTTTTTGGTTTTATTTTGGCCATGTTTATCTTTGGTTATTTTTCTTTTTTTGGTTTTATTTTGGCCATATGTTTATCTTTGGTTATTTTTCTTTTTTTGGTTTTATTTTGGCCATATGTTTATCTTTGGTTATTTTTCTTTTTTTGGTTTTATTTTGGCCATATGTTTATCTTTGGTTATTTTTCTTTTTTTGGTTTTATTTTGGCCATATGTTTATTTTTGGTTATTTTTCTTTTTTTTGGTTTTATTTTGGCCATATGTTTATCTTTGGTTATTTTTCTTTTTTTGGTTTTATTTTGGCCATATGTTTATCTTTGGTTATTTTTCTTTTTTTGGTTTTATTTTGGCCATATGTTTATCTTTGGTTATTTTTCTTTTTTTGGTTTTATTTTGGCCATATGTTTATCTTTGGTTATTTTTCTTTTTTTGGTTTTATTTTGGCCATATGTTTATCTTTGGTTATTTTTCTTTGTTTGGTTTTATTTTGGCCATATGTTTATCTTTGGTTATTTTTCTTTTTTTGGTTTTATTTTGGCCATATGTTTATCTTTGGTTATTTTTCTTTTTTTGGTTTTATTTTGGCCATATGTTTATCTTTGGTTATTTTTCTTTTTTTGGTTTTATTTTGGCCATATGTTTATCTTTGGTAATTTTTCTTTTTTTGGTTTTATTTTGGCCATATGTTTATCTTTGGTTATTTTTCTTTTTTTGGTTTTATTTTGGCCATATGTTTATCTTTGGTTATTTTTCTTTTTGTGGTTTTATTTTGGCCATATGTTTATCTTTGGTTATTTTTCTTTTTTTGGTTTTATTTTGGCCATATGTTTATCTTTGGTTATTTTTCTTTGTTTGGTTTTATTTTGGCCATATGTTTATCTTTGGTTATTTTTCTTTTTTTGGTTTTATTTTGGCCATATGTTTATCTTTGGTTATTTTTCTTTTTTTGGTTTTATTTTGGCCATATGTTTATCTTTGGTTATTTTTCTTTTTTTGGTTTTATTTTGGCCATATGTTTATCTTTGGTTATTTTTCTTTTTTTGGTTTTATTTTGGCCATATGTTTATCTTTGGTTATTTTTCTTGAAATATGTTCTTATTGGCAATATATCTGGGTTTCTTCTTTTTTATTTGACAATATTTTTGTCTTTGGTTTTTTTTTATTGCCACAGGTTTGTCTTTGCCACATATTTTTTGTCCTTTCTTCTTGTCAATAAATTTGTCTTAGCCATTGTCTGTTCGTATATTTTGGCCTCCATATTGACTTTAAATTTAACGATCATGTTGAAAACTTCTGCTTTCATTTAAAATAAATACTTAAAATACTTAAAATATGTGTCATTTACATGTGAATTTCGGTATTTTATGCTCATTCTGTAAGATCCCATGTTGGAAAAAACAAGATGCCAACAAGCATGAAAGAAATTATAGTATCATACCTTTTCTTTCATCATTTGTGTATACAAGTCCACAGAATGACACCCCGATTCCTTGGCAGCTTCTACACATGCTTTAGCATACTTCTCAGTCTCAGTATTACATTTCATACAGACTCGACCTACAACAAAGAATAATTGTTTTATAATCAACAATACTCTGAATATTTCATAAAGTAGGAACACTTTCACAAATGACTGGGTTTAATAATCATTAGTTATACGGATGATGCAAAATGATTTTACAAAACAAGTACATTATAATAGCTAAAATATTGTATTTAATAAAATTGTATGTTGTGATCAAATATTTTTATTGATAAATAGCACAGAACTTATTGAATTTAGTAGATGTGTTTATGTATTCTCAAACTGACTGTTTAATAGTTACAAAATTACCTGTCGTATTTACAACAATGATGGCCTTAGTCTGACAAATGCTAATAAACTCATCTATATTGCAAAATGGTATATTACACAGACTTTAAATAAAACTTGTTTTAGTCAATATATCTCAAAAGACCTTCGAAAGAAACATTAATTCTAATATGATGTGCTTTAAAGGCTTTGAGACCACAACTGTGGTAAAAAAATGATTTATCTATGAGCAACACGCGCTGAGGAGGGCGTGTTTTAAATGGCTGTTCCAATTACAAAACTGTAACTCCCACCGGAAAGCTATTGCCAATGACGTATAAATGTTATAAATAGCGTCACGCGCTATAACGCGCTATCATTATCCGTTGCAATATATTGTGTCGTACATTGACGGAACACCCAGTTCATGGCGGAAATGATGTTTTCTATAGGTACGAAAATATTATAAACGTACCGTAATTGTCTTATTAGAATAGAAATAATGCACGGAGGCTGTGATTTATCAATCTTTTACAACAGTGTGACCATTTATGTCGTTATTTTATAATAGGACATAAATGGTCACCCCGTTGTAAAACAATGATAAACCACAGCCTCCGTGAATTATTTTTTAAATTTTACCTATGACTGGTGGTGTATTTAACATGCAGGTAATGTTATGGTGCCTATAAGACCACCCCCTTTTCAGGACAAATTTGCATAATTTTGTCTACACAATCATATATGATATGTACTGCACAATGACAAATATTTGAAGTCAAATAAGACAAGTTATTACTTAAGAAAGGAGGCTGCTAAGGAAAGTCTGAGCAAGGCTAGAAAGACCTGAGGCCCTCTCACAGGCATTGCTTCTGAAGTAGCATCTATTAAGTCAAAGCATTGCTTGCTTCTGCACTGTCTGGTTAATCTGAGCACATAAGTTAAAGTCTAATAATGGTTGAAATTCAAAAAATCAAAGAAAGCTGAATATCTGTTAGGCATTATATGTACACAGTACAACATGTCTCAAAAGACAAATATCTGTGTCATTCCAGTAACCTTTAACCCCACGTGTCTAGAAAGATTTATGATTACCATTTATCTCACAGTCTACTTCCCAGGCTTCTATGTTACTGCTAGGTGGGCTAATTATCACCACTTTTTCTCTGGGCACTCCATGTGACTGAAAAAAATTAATCCTACTTTGTATATCCTTACACAGTACTAAAACAAGTTAAATCTGTGAGCTAATGATAAAATTGCTATACACCATATGGTACTAATAGAATAAAGCAATATGCAACATATCAGGCTTCTTAATGCTATAGTAGCTTAGAATACTGTGTGTAAAAAATCTATGTATTCGGTAAACAGGAAGTAGATGACCAAGGGGAAAAATTGCTAAACACCATCTGGCTTCTGCATCTTATAGTTGCTTAGAAAATTGCGATGGAAACTTGTGTTATGGATGAACAGACAAACAAACAAACAAACTGGCAAGGGTAAAACAGTTTATACCCCCTATTCTTCAAAGAGGGGCTATTATAAGAAAATATTAATCTGTCAGTGCATACTGTAAAAAGAAATGGTCTAGTTGTGTTTCTTAAGAAAAATCTGGAAAAGTGGCTGTTTTTGATAGGTTTTCAAAGTCATAGACAAGAAAAACTTGTAGTGGAGCTGTTATCAAAGGGCTTTAACGTGCTTAAAGTATGGCAACCTTAATATGGTTCAATATTTATACTGTCTCTAAAGAATAATAGGTTCTTCCATACGCTCTTGGGAAAGACCGGTTGATCTTCCACGAGTGATAGAAATTTTATGTCTTTTTGCCAGTAGAGCGCAGCGGACCCTCCATTGTTTTAGACTCTATTGTCTCTGACATCCAATCAGAACACCGGAAACAAGAACGTCAAATAAGAATGTTGTTATGCTTCCATAACAACGTTCTTGTTTCTGGCGTTTTGATTGGATGATGCAGCAAGTACAGATGTGTACGCATTAGCTCATCTGTACCAGAAATCATCCATTTACAGAAGAACAAATATTTTTATCAAAAATAACATAAGCAAATCCAAATGCATTTGTTGGCTCTACACAGTATCTTACAAACATGAACTGGGCACACATGTTTGAAATAGTTCCTTAAGACTATTGTAAAAAATCCTAGATTCTCATTTCTGCTGGACCCAATCTCGGATTGTGTGCTATATCAGTTCTTTATTGTTGGATTTTCAGGTCACTTCTCCTAAAAATGGCACAAAACTAAAAAATAAAAAATAAAAAGTGCCTACTCACCACCCTTAATTTTAAGAAAAATTGGATGAGAATCTAGCATTTATTTATTATGGCCTAATAGATGGTTCACACGTCCAATACATATAGAATATTAATGACACAAGACATTGTTTACATTTCCTTTACATATAAAAATCAAGTTAAAAGACCGATTTCAAAACTAAAAGAAGGAGTTGATTTCACAGAACATGTTCACTGGCTAAAGCATGTTAATGAAAATATTTCACAATCTGGAATTACTATAAATGAGTTCAAAGGTATCAATACCAGTCCCATTTGAAAAATCAATGAAACTGGTGTAGAAATGCATATTCTATTGAATCATTGTTTGTCTAAAGAGAATGTTTAAAGTCATACTACTCAAAGACGACATGTGTAATTAATGCATACCTGTACTTTCTCCACTATTTCCAGGAGGTTCTGCTTGAATTCATCGACAGGTACATGCTGTTGTTTATTAGCTGGCAGATTGGAATCATTGGCCCCCAAGAAAACTGTTACCATGGCAATATTTTTAGCATCAAATTCACTAAGAATTGATGGAATCATCTTATTGCACCACCTTGAATTGTAGCCAGAAAATCCACGATTGATAATATCACATTTTCTGAAATATAAAAACTGAGCTGACAGTCCACGATGATACCATCACATTTTCTGAAATATAAGAACTGAGCTGACAGTCCACGATGATACTATCACATTTTCTGAAATATAAAAACTGAGCTGACAGTCCACGATGATACCATCACATTTTCTGAAATATAAGAACTGAGCTGACAGTCCACGATGATACTATCACATTTTCTGAAATATAAGAACTGAGCTGACAGTCCATGATGATACTATCACATTTTCTGAAATATAAGAACTGAGCTGACAGTCCATGATGATACTATCACATTTTCTGAAATATAAGAACTGAGCTGACAGTAATTTTCTTTATCATATATTTAAATAACATGTACAAAAGACTTGTGCATATTATGCTGAAAAATTCATTTAAATAAATTTCATTAAAAGTTTTACAAGTAATCATACCCATCAGACAGACTATTGTATTACAAGGAATACTGTGTTCATAATAACCACAACCAGTTTTTTTTTATATTAGCTATATATATTTGGGTTACTTATGTCAAACTGTTCGTGTTTTTCTTTATATGGTTTAGTTCCGGCAGTTCCTAATGAATGTTTACACATATTGTCTAGTTTATTTACTATTAACAATAATTAACTTCTGCGTCAGACTTAACTTACGATTTAGTTAATACACTTTTTTGTTTTCATGTCTGTTTGGTTTAGAAAGGATTCTAATTTGTTCATAGTTTGCTTTAGACAGGTTTACAGTTTAACACGGTTATCTACTGAATGTTTTTAGTTTTGACTCCTGATTTGATTTTAAAAGAACAGCAATTCTGTATTACTGATAACTCAGTAAATTAACACGTTTCTTATATATTCTGATAAATTTTCTGGTTGACTAAAGGTTTCTGTCAATGGTTTCCTTTTCAATAAGACAAAAAAAATGACAGTTCTCCTGCATAGCAAAATAGGTGCTTAAATATATGTACATGTAATATATATTTGCTTTGTTGAATACTTATAACATCTTCATAAACATATCAAAGTAATGGCATAACTAACCTTTGTAGAAAATTGGCAAGCAAACTTCCCCAGCAGCCATCTTGTGAAAAACTATACTGAAAATAAAAAGAACACAAATACCAGATCAAATATAATACATGTACATGTAGGTAATGCTCATTCTGTTAAGTAATACAACAGTTCATTAACCTTATAAGTATACAGTGGCGTAACAATAATGGTAGCACAAAAGCCCAGGCCTACACATAATTTTTGGCTCAGCCCTGGACCTGTTTGGGACCTTAAGTGGTCCCCAGACCTGTTGTTGATAAGAGCTTACACATTAAACTATATATTGATACACCCCAGGTGTGGTACATTGACAGAATGTCTTTATCTATATGTGTGGTATATGAATATTTAATGGTGTCATATCTACATGATTATATACAATATAAGCAAGTTGCCAGATGATGTCAATACATTGTTCAGATTGCATCTTAGATGCCATAGATCTTTACCCTTAACTCTGATACAACATGACGTGGGGTGAACAAGAATAAAGGATGTGAGAAGCGGGAGTAAGGTGGAGAAAAGGGGAGTTAAACCCTGGATATGTGTCTATGTAAGTATATATATAGTGTAGGTCAAGTGTATTATACAGCCGTCCGACCAAGGGCATTAGATTGTCGGTGTAGGAAGCTAAAAACTCCCCAAAGTCAAGTGTATAATACAGCCATCTGACCAAGGGCATTAGATTGTCGGTGTAGGAAGCTAAAAACTCCCCAAAGTCAAGTGTATAATACAGCCATCTGACCAAGGGCATTAGATTGTCGGTGTAGGAAGCTAAAAACTCCCCAAAGTCAAGTGTATAATACAGCCGACCGACCAAGGGCATTAGATTGTCGGTGTAGGAAGCTAAAAACTCCCCAAAGTCAAGTGTATACAGCACTCATGTGACAGCACTGCAAGATGTATTGATGGTAATTACATAGCAGATCTAAAATCTATATAAGTAAATGAGAGTCAGAATTGATTTATACCTTAAACCTTATATTATCAATAATGTAAACATGATATTTTGATTCATTAGTGACAAAGTTAATTAGTAATTATTCAGAATAACTTTGTTCTGATCTTTGTAGCTTGAAAATCTTTTAATTATCAAACTACAAGATGAAACGTAATTATCAATTTCTATGGGACATTAAATTGATGTAACTGATGTTGCCATGATGACAAATCCGTGTATAAATATATCAGGTAAACCAAACTACAAATCTCACAATTAAATTAATCAACCACTGACCTGCAATGTATGAATTATCAAAAAGATACTAAAAACAAATAAAGGAAAATATAAAAACTGTATAACAAGACAAACAGAATCAATTCAGGCCATTTTTTTGTTATATTTTGTAAATAAATGTGACAAGTATATCTATGCAAAATGTATTACTGATTAATTTTCATGTTGTCGATTTTCAATAAAATAAAAATAAAAAATTTCAACTATTTAATCACTTCAACACCAGCTTGTAAAAATGATTATTATTTATTAAAATCTTAATTAAAAATGTTTAAAGTAATGATTAGATACCAATTAAATGAACTTAAAAGTCAGATTTAATTAAATTTAATTACATTTAATGAGCACAAGCCCATTCCTGTACTTTCGAAGGTGACAGAAACATACAATAGTTCAGTTAGCAGACTGTTGAAGTAATTATGGATCTGTTTGATGCTAACTGTTTTCTAATAATCTGTGCTTTAACAGTGTTAATGCAATACTAGTAGTAGAATATGAATACAAAAAATACCAAAAAAATAATTAGTACTGAACTAGTTTAATGGAAAGATCCAAATTCTGCAGAGCCAAACTACGGCAACAACATTGGCGGTTAATGGCTTTGAGTCCCACCAATCGCAGATATGTTGTCTTTGTTTGGCTCCATGGAATTTTGATTCTCCGTGAATGTTGGATCTGGATACCCGGTGTGAACTTTGATATTAAACATGAAGGTAAATCCAGTTTATAGGATGCTAATGTTGATGATATGGACAAAGTGGAGCTGTTCATTTTATTCATATTACAATATATGCCCTACTCAATGAAATAAACAATTTTTTTGTTTATATGTTTAAATTTATAAGATATTATTAAAAAAAACACTTCTAGAATTCTATGATCTATTCAACATGCACACCATTTTGATTCTATAAGCTTCATATACCATTTTCATCAACATGAAGAGGGAGGTTTGGCATGCTGGTTTAACCCAACATTTCTTTTGAAATGCCTGTAACAAATGGACAATTGCCGTTTTATTTTATTTTTAGTTGTTGGTTCTTAAGTTGGCCAGTTTCTTGGACCTTGATTTGTGGACTGTATTTTATGACAATTTCGTTGGTGTTCTGTATTTTGTTTTTTACTTTTAACATGTTTATCTACATGTACATGTAATAGAATTTGGTTTGCTGTTTATCTATCTCTATGGGGACGACTGCTTTCTTCAATATCTTCACATGTAAGTGATATTTAGAAGGAAGTAAATGAAAGGATTATATAACAACATTTAATTGCATGTATTTCATGTAATGTAAATAAAGAAATATAAAAAAGCACAAACACCTATACCAAGAACACCCACACTTTTTCTAGCAGATTAATTGTACACTCCCGCAAAAAAAGGAGTTTTTTAATGAAAACAACCTAATTACAAATCAGTCATCTCAGAGGGAAAATTTTCCCAAAAATAAGCAAATAAAATAATACATTGATTACCTGTGTACCAGAACTTCCAATTAAAATCACCTTTGGCCACATACACTTAATCTTCGACATTATTGGGAGCAAAACTCTTTCAATCAATATGGTCTTTCTAAAGACAATGAACATAACTTGCAGAAAATTACAAAGAAAAATACTTTAACCAAGAGCACTATTCAACATTATTATTTTAAACATCAATCTAACCAACATAATCTTTGTTATATAGAGTTGTCTTCCCAAATACAAAACAATTAACCCTCTAAATATTTTCTTTTAAAATTAAATCATTAACAATTAAATTATATGTAACATCCTTGCATTTGTTCAGTGTTACATTTAAAAAATTTTTATAACTAATTTTTATTGTTTGTTCGAGAATGGGTTTTTTTAATAAAATCTCCAACAAGGGAGATAATCTTAATGTCATAAATCTGTATGCCATTTATATTCTTTTATCTGATCTTTATCTAACAATTACTTAACAAATGTAAAAATTTCTTCCATACTGTGAAAAAGCACCTATTAAGGGGCATTAATTTTTAATAAATATTAATTGGTTTATAAGAAGTGAAGTTATTTTATTTCATGTACTTGTGATGGCAAAATTAAAAAAGAACATGGATTAAAAAATAAATGCTTGATTGTAATGTTTAACTGAGGCATGGATCATGTGTGGATGAAAAATTCACCTGAGATATTCCTAACTACAATAATGTACTCATTTATTGTCTTAGCAGACAAGATACAAAAAAAGCTGCATTATTGTAGCTAAGGCACTCATACTCGATAATAGATGGTAAAATGCATCATCTCTATTTTTACTACTAAAAACAAACCTTTACTGTTATGATAACAGTATTCATATACTTAGTACATGTCATCCTCACTAGTCAGGGTTCCTGCATCCACATGCCTGTTCACGAAACCCTGACAAACATACTAGTAGCCAGGAAATTCCAAGGCCAGGAGTCACTATTTTGATTGGCTACATCATACCTGCGTTTATCCAATCAAAGACTATCTTTCATACAAGATTTAATAAGGCATATCCCAATGTTGATAGTAAATATGTTTCAAAGACCAAAAGTGTCAATAGCTTGTTATGATTGTGATATTTATAAGTTTTGTTTATTGATCGATTTATCTGCCACCATGCTGTTTATTCTTCTTCCAAACACTTGCTTCATTTTAGCAATTTCATTGTTTGTTATTTTGAAAGCGTGACGTGATATGAAAACCTTCTTGCCTGGGAATTTCCTAGCCAAATTTGTCAGGGTTTTGTGGATATATGTGGACACAAAAACTTGGTAGTTCATGGGATCATGGTCCATTGTTATACAAGAAAAATTGTGGCTTGTCGATATAATAATATGATTTAGGGACAAGCATATAACATGTATTTTTTAATGCTTGTTATTTTTACCATACTATATTTTTATCATTTTTAAGCAATGAGCAAAGACATATAATTACATGTCTCTGCTGTGAGTAACTTTTATAAAGAAATCAGCCAATATTTGCCAGGACCCGTACAAGTTAACAACCAATTAATCAGTTGAAAATGGGGGTGGGATGGGATACTGGGAACACAATTTAGACTGCCACTGGAATAGTAAGGAGTTTTGTATTTACAATCTGTGCATCTGTGCATATTGAAGAATGCTAGCTGGGGCAACTCATTTGATCCGAGAATTAAGAAAATATATTACAAAAGACTGTGTGTACACAGATTGCATATATATTGCATGCAATGTGCATAAATTATAACAAAATGTAGATAATAGTTGAAGAACAAAAATAATACAATGTTATGTTTTAACATTTTATATGGTGTATTTTTTTATGGAACGCCAAATTAACATATATTCAATTAATTGTACCTATCTTCAAATATTGAAGATATCTTCAATTGAATTATACCTATCTTCAATTCAATTATAGATATCTTCAATTCAATTATACCTATCTTCAATTCAATTGTACCTAGGTACAATTCAGCACAATTGAAGATATCTTCAATTCAATTGTACCTATCTTCAATTCAATTATAGATATCTTCAATTGAATTGAACCTATCTTCAATCGAATTGAACCTATCTTCAATTGAATTAAACCTATCTTCAATTCAATTGTGCCTAGGTATCTTCAATTGCACTTAATCAAATTTGTATTATAATATAATTCAATTGAAGATAGGTGTAATTCAATTGAAGATAGGTGTAATTAAATTGAAGATATCTTCAAATGAATTGAAGATATCTTCAAATGAATTGAAGATATCTTCAAAAGAATTGGAGATATCTCCAAATGAATTATGGAGATGTTGGAATTAGACCTATCTTCAAGTGAATTAAAGATATCTTCAATTCAATTGAAGATAGGTGTAATTGAATTGAAGATATCTTCAAATGAATTGAAGATATCTTCAAATGAATCAATTAAATTGCACCTAGGTATAATTCATTTGAAGATAGGTTCAATTGATATGAAGATATCTTTAATTATTTGAAGATAGGTACAATTGAATTGAAGATATCTTCAATTTATTTGAAGATATCTTCAAATGATTGAAGATATCTTCAATTATTTGAAGATAGGTACAATTAATTGAATATATGTTAATTTGGCGTTCCATAATTTTTAGGCCTGCACATATCATAACTTATAACATGTTACGTATTAAGTTCACAAACAAAATTTTACAAATCCGAGACCCAATAATTATTTGGAATGACAATTGTGTATATCAAAATTTGAAATATATTTCAAACACTTTTAGCACTGTTTCCCCAATAATTCCACCCTTTTATTTTGCGTCTTTAATACTCCCGGAAACATAACCACAAACCAACAAGCTGAAATTGCTCTCACCGCATAAACACGCACTTGCCGCAATTGTGACGTCATTTATCTGTTACTGCCATACCGACGTTGTCGTTTCTTTATAAACAACACAAATAAGTGCGGTAAATATTACCTGTGTTAATGAATCGCCGAAAACAATCAACTTTGGCCATGTGTTCGCCGTCATCCTAAATTTTGACATCGTTCTCCGGCAAAATATTGAGCAGATGTGACTGACGAGATCAGTAAATGTTATCAGATGTTACCATAGATACATTCTAAACATAACATAATTAAATGTTTACAAAATATCGATATACAATCAATATTATTTTCTAATCAAAGATTAATTTTATTTACTGCTGATTGTGTAAACAAATCAAATGGCCACTGCGTGCAGGAGTATTTGTTCTCGCCTCCGACAAACATGTATATCAACACATGCAAGAACTTTTTCTTCTAGCCAACACCATTTTGGCCCCAACAAAGAACACATTTATACTTCAGAACACGACGAACTTCGAGCAACACTCAGGAAGGTGTTAGCTAATAAATAAAGTGGACTTTGCACCTGAATTTACTGAATCGTCTTTATTTATGACAAATCATTTTCTTAATAATAACTTTTAATGATAATCCAATCTTTTTATAGGTCCCATCTATAATCAAGTAATAAACATTTATCGATAATATTAATTATTTAAAACAAGTCGAGCAAACATTCTTATTTAATATGATGTTAAAATAAAACAAAGCTGTCTTTAAATTAAATGTGTATGTTGTCATACTTACTTGAACAACATTATATTTTTCACTGTAATATTATTTCTTTTGAATGCTAATTATACACTCTTTATTATTTATATATTTTGAACATTTGATAATTTAAAAATAAATTAAATGAAAAAATCTTTTGCATAAAACTTGGTTTCTCATATAGAGTAGACGAAATGGGACATTATAATTTTGAATACAAGTCAGATCGGCACTTGGTCAAAACGGCACCTGGTTAAATCGGCACTTAGTATAGTCAATTCGGCACTCAGTATGGTTAATTCGGCACCTGATATAGTCAATTCGGCACCTATCCTATGTTTTTTTTCTGAATTTATTATAATATGTTCATTTTTAAACAAAAACGAATGAAAGATAACAATGATTATTTTATTTCATTAAAAATCCAGGACATATAAACGCAACCAGCACTATAAAATCAAAGAACAGTTCAAAATGATAAAGTAATATATTAAATGATTTAAAAATCATTTCAATTCATCATATTAAAGTTACAGTTAATGTCAGCATTGTGATCGTTACTGTGCAGGAGGTCCGTAAACCGATGCGCATTTCCTTAGTAAATAGCTGACACTGATGGTGTTGTTCTTATATTGCTGCCACAAACTGAAAATCCTTTGCTGAACTTGACAGTTCTGTTTTCTTTGATGGCGTCTTCATTTTCCCTCTGCAACAAGCCATAGCTGTAAGGGAATATCTTCTGCTTCTGCAAACACTGCAGAGCTTCCTGTCTTGGACGAACTATTTTGACTGCACTTGATGCAACTGTCGTCTGGCATTTGGGAATGATAGTATCTCATTTAATATTTTCCATTTTTCTCAAATTTCTCACTTATTCAACAGCTTGGGCTTCGACCTTTTAATCTTAATTTAAACATCATTTAGTTAACAATCATGAAACACTTTCAGGGTCATTATTACAACAACAAAGCATATAATTATACAAACAAAAAATTAATTTATTACTTTTTCAAAGGAATTTAAATGTCTAATCATCGATGTTATTATAACAGTAATATATACTATTTATCAAACTTAACAGTTGTAAATTTCAAAGAATCCCCCAATCAACATAAATAATTAGTAATTATTTTATTTTAAATTATAATTTTTAATATTTCATGTATTAAAATTTGCCTTTTAAACAATTTTATTGTAACAAGTATAAATCATTTATCAGGTGCTGAAATCTAATGCCAATTTGACTATACATAAGTGTCGAATTAACTACTTTCCGGTGCCGATTTGACTTTTTCTTTAGGTGCTGATCCGACTTAGTGCCGATTTGACTTGCACCCATAATTTTAGAGTAGACAAATTGGTAATAGACCAAATGGGAATGAACCATTTCAAGCAATAAATCAGGGATTGATCATTGAAAAGAAACTCAATTTGCAGTTGGATTGCCAGTGGAATAATATTGTTTTTTTACAGATCTTTAAAATGTTTATGTGGAATAAATAATAAAAACATTTTAAATAAATACACATTACATATATTATGCTTAGGTAAAACTACCTGTATCACGGCAAGACAGTTGTGTAAATTTGTATCACTACGGGATGCGTACAAGTAGCTGCACTTAAATGTATGTAATATAGTTTATCTAAAATTTGAATATAGAAAAGGTAAAACAAACCTGAATGTTTGGTTTGGTCTTGTAAGGCAATAAACATGTTTACCTTAAAGATAGAGCAGTTCAGGCCAAGTAGAATTTAGAAAGAGACAAAAAACGTATGATTTCTAAAACATGCATATTTGGCCAAAGGGGAAGTAACTTCTCAATAATATTTCATGGAAAAAACAATACTATTTTATAAAAATCCCCCCCCCCCCCAACCCCCCACCCCCACCCCCATTTCCCTGTTTGCCATGGTCGCTGCATTGTTAGCAACCATAGCAAAAATGGGGGATTATGTTGCCTACAATTCTATTATAAGATTGCTGAAATTTGTTTATTATTTGTCATATCCAGATTAAACTGCTGTTTTTTTTAACATGTATAGATTTTTTTGTTCTTTTTCAGATCATAGACAAGGAAATCAATCCCTACGTAGATCAATGGGAAGCCGAAGGAATATTTCCTGCACACAAAATTTTTAAGAGTTTGGGAAATGCTGGCATTCTTGGTGTAACAAAGCCCACAGGTATTTAAAGAATATTAAAATTATGTGGAACCTTTAATGGCAAGTATATGATAAAAGGAATATTTTGTGAAAACTAACCAAAAGTCCAATGCAATATTCTGATCTGTTCAGTGGAAAATCTATTGCAAACCAAACTAAAAATCATATACACATTTTAATAGAAAATAGATGTAGAGATTTAACACTAAAGTTATTATTTGTAAAGAGAACATTTAATAAAAGATTGTTTTTAGGCAGAACTTTGCATCTCGTTGTAACAAACAGTTTTTATACCCCGCCAAACGAAGTGGCGAGGTAATGTGTTATACTAGTATCCTCAGTTTCGTTCGGTGTCTGTCCGTCCGTCTGCCAAAGGTTTCCAGTTGATAACTTGAAAACGCCTCAAGGGATTTGAATGATATTTTGCACAGCTGTTCAGTACAATAAAATACAGGTCAAGTTCAATTTTCAGGATAATCCGAAAAATATAATTGAAGTTTTGCCACTGTATAAAATTTGACAATAATGAAATTTTCTGGTCTAAGAAAGATAACTAATTTCTTTCTCTCTCTATATACTAGTATATGTTGGATGTATAGTATATACAGTATTGTATACTAGTATATACAAATATATTTAACTATTGATGAATATCGTGGCAGGGTATCATTTAATGTTCCATTAGATGCCCTATTTTTAAATTTTACATCCTGTTATTAGGATTTGAAATATAAACAACATTTTTTCTGGAGATTTAAAATTTGTTCTGCAAGTTGGATACAGGTAAAGTTGTATACACTGGTATTGGACCATCTTTTATAATACTTTGCCATGTTGGATAATTTTGCAAAAAAGTCTTTTTCAAAATGATTTGTAATGGCAAATTTAAGAGGACATATTTCTTTTTATAGAATATGGAGGTCTTGGATTAGACTATTCATACAGTTGTGCATTGGCAGAAGAATTGGGAAATATACACTGTGGAGGTGTTCCCATGGCAATAGGTGTACAGTCTGATATGGCTACCCCGGCATTAGCTAGGTTGGTTATATATATTAAGGTACTAATACTATATACTGTGGAGGTATTCCCAAGGTAATATGTTTATAATCTGATATGGCTAGGGTGGTTATAGATTTTTTCTTTATTTGAATGGTATATAATGCCACTTTCAGCAATTTTTCAGCTATATTATGGCATACTGGGGGAGGAAGCTGGAGTTCCTGGAGATAACCCCCAACCTTCACTAGAAAAACTGGAAATCCTTTTTCAGATAAGATTGGAGTTGAGTGCACCCTGCTCGCAGTGAGACTGGACCCACAAGAGCAATGTTGACAGAACTACTGTTGATGAACTACTTTAACCACTTGGCTACCAAGAACCCCTGGGTGGTAATATATAATAAGGTACTATATGATGGTAAAGTATAGAGCTGACATGTTGTCTAATTTGTTTCAATACCTTGGAGGGGCCTCAGTGGCCGAGTGGTCAAGGTAGTTCGTTCACTATTGATCACGTGGTCTGTCAACACTGAGATTGCGGGTTCGATTCTCACTGCAGGCAGGGTGTACTCGACTCCAATTTTAATTGACAAGGATTGCCAGTTTTCCTACCGCAGGTCGGGGGTTCTCTCTGGGTACTCCGGCTTCCTCCCCCAATAAAAACTTGACGCCATGAAATAGCTGAAAAATTGCTGAAAGTGGCATTAAAACACCATTCAAACAAACAAACAATACCTTGGACATAATTATTAAATAATTAAAAATCACTTTTATCAGAGTAAAAAAGCTGTTTTCATCGTAATTTTCTTCGTAAATATACTATTTAAAAAATAAATACACTTTATTTTCCAGGTTTGGCAGTGATAAATTAAAGAAAGAATTTTTAGCCCCATCCATCAGTGGTGATCTAGTAGCCTGCCTCGGAGTTAGTGAAGTTAGCTCAGGGTCAGATGTTGCAAGTATGATATCTATGGCATGAATATAATTTATTATATATTATACCCTAAAGGAATAAACTGAAATGATCTATCAAGCATACATGTCAATTTCAGGGGATAGGGTACCCTGTCCAACAGTTTTTCATAAAAAGACAAAAGGCTTCAACAGTCTGATACCAGTTCATCATGACAGTAGCCATGGTGATATTGTGCTTGTAAATGTTTGCAGGGTTGGCAGAACTGCTAGGAGTTGTTAAATTTTGTCATAAATGTGTAGTTTATAGTAACTGTTATTTTCTTCCATGTCTGCTAAACATGTTTTAAATGAATGATTGTAACTTTCACAACAGAAAGATTACTTTATATGGAAGGGAAAAAAGTAAAACAAAATTGCTGTCATGTGATACATTTATTATTGAAACAGATTCAAAATTCTAAAACAGAAATACCAATAATTGAGGCTTAGTCACTATCTAAACTAATTGGCGTTAAACACCATCAAACAAACAAAAACTATCTAAACTACATGTTTTCTTTGTTGTAATCATCCTCACAAGTCAGGGTTTCTGTGTCCACATGTGTCCACGAAACCCTGACAAACTTATATAGGAAATTCCGGGCTATAAGATTTTCGTATGACATCAATCCTTCAAATTATCAACCAATTAAATAGCTTGAAAGAAGCAAGTGTTTGACAGTAGTCATTCTTACTCATTCTCGTAATGCAACTAAGTGATAACAAACTATTAACACTACTGTACAAAATACACTGATTTTTAAATGGTCTATGCAACACATCCGTTCGGTTTATTTACAATGGACATCATGATATCCCTTAACCAAATCGTGTATTAATACAAGCTTTTAATTGGCTACATCAAGTTATGATGGAGCCAATCAAAATAGTGACTTCTAGTCCGGGAATTTCCTAGCTAAGTTTGTCAGGGTTTCATGGACACATGTGAACACAGAAACCTTGACTTGTGAGGATGTGTTGTAATATACCTTAGTATTTTTAAAATATCCTTTTCTCACTGTATCTGTACCAATAGATAACATCACAAAAATAATATTAAATTAGAAATGAAATGGTCAATTTCTTTTTTGTAAGAATCGCTTTCATTTCCTCTTGCTATACAAATCATACATTAGAAAAGTAGATAACAAATTTTCCTAACCATTAAACCAATGTATGATTTAGCTAAAAAAATGAAAGCAATAATGTAGACATAATTTTTGAAATTGACGACTTTCCAATTTAAAAAATGCCACCTAGTGCCCATTTCCGTTACTAAAAGTTTTTCCTGTTGAAAACTATTGAAATGGACAATTGTCTTTGATCAATTTTCATGCTTCAGGTGAATGACAGGTGTCAATATCTGAGTGCTATGTAAACGTGATCGTTAATTAATTAACTTATGTTTATTCCCCCATTTATCTGATGCTAACCTGAGGTAAAACAAGCTTACCAGTGACAGTGTTCTAATATTCAAACTCACCTGTTGCTTATGGCTATAGTAACATCTACTAATAAGGTTAATCAGATAAAATTTGATAGGCTTTGACAAACAACACAAAAACAATCTTTATTTCAATATCATAGTCTTTTAGTGATGACAGCCGTAGTTTTTTTAACAGGAAGTAAAAGGGGAGATAAATCATGTAAAACTGGAAATGGGTCAATTGCACTTATTATATCTGAAACAAAATATTTGAAGTTATGGTAAAGTTTTACCCAATTTGTGATATATTGCAGGGTGTGTGTAAGGTTTGAACCCCCTAAATTGACAAGTATCTAATGAAAGATAACCTATGTATATAACTAATAGAAAGTTAAAGGGTGAGTGTAAACATATTGGAAAATTAAACATTTACTAGTACTCTTTTGCCCTTTGTCAGGCATTCAAACAAAAGCAGTAAAGAGTGGAGGAGATCTTATTATAAATGGTGGAAAGATGTGGATAACCAATGGTACACAGGCAGATTGGATGTGCTTATTAGCGAATACCTCAGAGGGAAAATCACATCAGAATAAATCATTAATATGTTTACCTATGAAATTACCAGGTAATTGTTGATTATATTATTATAGATACTATAAAGTAGGTGATATAAATAGGTAAAACAAAAATAATTGCTAATTTAAAAAAAATTGAAATCTGCACTCCATAAGCAGTAGGATAAGGGGTTAGGCTATGCTTGTGCAATAAAGGAGCAAAACAACGGATCAGTTAGGTTAGAGTACCAGTAAAATGAATGTGTCAACATGTATAGTGTGTCAGAGGGAGGCAGGTGTCTATAAATAGAATGTTTGGGACGGGGGAAGCTGGCTACATGTAGAATGTGTTAGAAAGAGACAGCTGTCTATATGTAGTGTGTTAAAGGAAAGTATCTGTCCAAGATGTGTGGGCTGGTGCATGAACATATTTGAATGTATCCATTTACAGTGTCAGAATTCCTAGATTTGTCCAAACTTGACTTGATTGATCCAACTTATTTGATTGAATGATTGTTTGTTGGATGTTCATTAGTTTAGAAATCAAGTTAATTTCCTATTGTGCTTCATTACAGGGATCACAATTGCTAAGAAAATAGACAAGATGGGGATGAGAAGTTCTGACACTGCACAAATATTTTTCGAAGACGTAAGAGTTCCTCAAAGTCATATCATCGGAGATGAAGGGATGGGATTTACATATCAGATGTTACAGTTCCAGGAAGAGAGGATTTACGGAACAGCAGCAGGTTTGACTGCATTCCTTTTTTGTTATGAGTTTTTTCTGACCACTAGGCTGCTACCTTTATATTGTTAAAACATATATTCTCACCCACTGCACCTGCTGTAGAGGTTAGGTACTTTCATCATGATTTTCCTATAAGTGACCATCAAACATAGGAGAAAAATCTAAATGAAAAGACTGGTGGAGTACAACTAAATTAAAAAATACAAGTGGAATGGAAATTTAAAAATAGGAATGCCCTGTTAACAAATGCTTTATGCAATAGTAAGGCTTCCCAGGGCTATTAAGTGGGTCTCTAGGGGACAGAAAGTTGAGTCCCTCTAGTTGTAGGGTTGTCTGTAACTAGTAAAAATACAGAAGGCCTGACCAGTAGTATATGGGGTAACATGTTTGAAAAGTGCCCCACCTTGCAACATTAAGCCCCATTTGTTTTTTTTCTGAAAAAATTAGTAGTAGCTGTTACAAAAGTCTAAATTGTCTGTCCCTGCCTAATTCTCAAAACTTTTTAGTTGCAGTAAACATTTTAAGGCTTTTTGGTCCATTACATTTCCCAATATTTTATATTTCTTTAATTTAGAGGGTAAGTTAACCTTTTTCTCTTGCTAAAAATGTAGTTCTATTATCATGGGTAACTTTTTTGTGATCCAAGATTTTGTGTATTCTGAGTCCTAAACAAAAATGGCTGGAACATATAAATTCCATTTTATGCTAGAAATTTATGGGTTTTTTTTCAAATATATTATGTCATAGCTGTTTTCAACATGACATGAAGCCTTCAAAATAATGTAAATTGATTCTAACAGAACACTATGGAAAAATAATGTAGGTAAAATAATATATAATCAAATTGGGGGCCTGGGTGGCAGAGTGGTCAAAGTAGTTCGTCTCCTATTGATCACGTGGTCTGTCAACACTGAGATTGCAGGTTCGATTCTCACTGCAGGCAGCGTGTACTTGACTCCAATCTTAATTGAAAAGGATTGCCAGTTTTCCTACCGCAGGTCGGCGGTTTTCTCCGGGAACTGAAGCGTCCTCCCCCAAGACAAACTGGACGCCATGATATAACTGAAAAATTGCTGAAAGTTGGGCTAAACACCATCCAACAAACAAACAAACAAACATATAATCAAATTTCCTTCAAAACATATAATAAAGCAATAGGTTATAATATGGCCATAAGCTGTAGGTTATAATATGGCCATAAGCTGTAGGTTATAATATGGCCATAAGCTGTAGGTTATAATATGGCCATAAGCTGTAGGTTATAATATGGCCATAAGCTGTAGGTTATAATATGGCCCTAAGCTGTGGGTTATAATATGGCCCTAAGCTGTAGGTTATAATATGGCCATAAGCTGTAGGTTATAATATGGCCCTAAGCTGTAGGTTATAATATGGCCCTAAGCTGTAGGTTATAATATGGCCCTAAGCTGTAGGTTATAATATGGCCCTAAGCTGTAGGTTATAATATGGCCCTAATCTGTAGGTTATAATATGGCCATAAGCTGTAGGTTATAATATGGCCATAAGCTGTAGGTTATAATATGGCCCTAAGCTGTAGGTTATAATATGGCCCTAAGCTGTAGGTTATAATATGGCCCTAAGCTGTAGGTTATAATATGGCCCTAAGCTGTAGGTTATAATATGGCCATAAGCTGTAGGTTATAATATGGCCATAAGCTGTAGGTTATATTATGGCCATAAGCTGTAGGTTATAATATGGCCCTAAGCTGTAGGTTATAATATGGCCCTATGCTGTAGGTTATAATATGGCCCTAAGCTGTAGGTTATAATATCGCCCTAAGCTGTAGGTTATAATATGGCCATAAGCTGTAGGTTATAATATGGCCCTAAGCTGTAGGTTATAATATGGCCCTAAGCTGTAGGTTATAATATGGCCCTAAGCTGTAGGTTATAATATGGCCCTAAGCTGTAGGTCATAATATGGACATGAGCTGTAGGTTATAATATGGACATGAGCTGTAGGTTATAATATGGACATAAGCTGTAGGTTATAATATGGCCATAAGCTGTAGGTTATAATATGGCCATAAGCTGTAGGTTATAATATGGCCATGAGCTGTAGGTTATAATATGGCCATGAGCTGTAGGTTATAATATGGACATGAGCTGTAGGTTATAATATGGCCATAAGCTGTAGGTTATAATATGGACATGAGCTGTAGGTTATAATATGAACATAAGCTGTAGGTTATAATATGGCCATAGCTGTAGGTTATAATATGGCCATAAGCTGTAGGTTATAATATGGCCCTAAGCTGTAGGTTATAATATGGCCCTAAGCTGTAGGTTATAATATGGCCATAAGCTGTAGGTTATAATATGGACATGAGCTGTAGGTTATAATATGGCCATAAGCTGTAGGTTATAATATGGCCCTAAGCTGTAGGTTATAATATGGCCCTAAGCTGTAGGTTATAATATGGCCATAAGCTGTAGGTTATAATATGGCCATAAGCTGTAGGTTATAATATGGCCATAAGCTGTAGGTTATAATATGGCCATAAGCTGTAGGTTATAATATGGCCATAAGCTGTAGGTTATAATATGGCCATAAGCTGTAGGTTATAATATGGCCATAAGCTGTAGGTTATAATATGGCCATAAGCTGTAGGTTATTATATGGCCCTAAGCTGTAGGTTATAATATGGCCCTAAGCTGTAGGTTATAATATGGCCATAAGCTGTAGGTTATTATATGGCCCTAAGCTGTAGGTTATAATATGGCCCTAAGCTGTAGGTTATAATATGGCCCTAAGCTGTAGGTTATAATATGGCCCTAAGCTGTAGGTTATAATATGGCCCTAAGCTGTAGGTTATAATATGGCCCTAAGCTGTAGGTTATAATATGGACATGAGCTGTAGGTTATAATATGGCCATAAGCTGTAGGTTATAATATGGCCCTAAGCTGTAGGTTATAATATGGACATAAGCTGTAGGTTATAATATGGCCCTAAGCTGTAGGTTATAATATGACCATAAGCTGTAGGTTATAATATGGCCATAAGCTGTAGGTTATAATATGGCCCTAAGCTTATTCAGAAAAGCCTTACCACCATTAAAGGAAATGATAAAAAATTTGTTTAATTTTAAATTTACAGCACTTGTACCATTAGATAACATAATAAAGATGACAGCAGACTATACCAGGGACAGAAAGGCCTTTGGACAATCAATCTTAGATAATCAAGTGGTCCACTTCACACTTGCAGAGCTGGCAACAGAAGTTGAAAGTTTACGTTCAATGTTGTACAGAGCAGTGGGTATGAAGAACTATATACTAACTGTTATATCTATAGTACCATGGTATAGACTTTTTTCATATTCTGAAATAATATGCAAATTATTTCAAGAGTCTTTAGGTAAATTATCCAGCAAAAAATTACAAACTATGGTCCTGAAATACCAGGATCATTGACATAATGTAAGAATACCGGTATGTTATTGTGCACTATTTACACAACCTGGTACATGTGGTTAAGGTAGTTCATCTACTATTGATCACCTGTCATGATATAGCTGAAACATTACTGAAAGTGGCATTAAACAACATTCAAACAAAAACATGACCTGGTACATCAGTGTAACTATATAGACTATGTTGGCAGAATGGTATTGGTAGTATGATTTTCTTCAAATTCTTAGTAAAGATCATAGTGATTTCCAGCAGTGTTTTTCACAAAAAAGTCCTAGGTGAAAATACATCGTAGGTGCTGATTTTACACTTACAACTTTTTGTGAAATCGTAGCCTAATTCTTAATTTCCATATATTAAAAAGAGTACAAAAATTCATAATAAAGTTTTATATTCCACAGGGCAGTACATACAAGGAAATGATGTGACAATGTTAGCATCCATGTGTAAGCTAAAGGCAGGAAGATTAAGCAGGACAGTCACCGACTCTTGTTTACAGTTCTGGGGAGGAATGGGTTTTACAAACGAAGTACTAGTCAGTAGGTTTTACAGGTGAGTGCAATAGTTTTACAGTTCTAAGGAGGTATGGATTTTATCAATGAAGTACATGTCAATAGGGTGTACAGGTGAAGCTAAGAATTTTCAGTTTTGAGGAGAAGTTGGCTGTACCAATGAAGTACTGGTCAGTAGCTTTACAGTAGTCCTAAGATTTTACAGTTTTAATGAGAAAATGGGCTGTACCAATGACGTACTGGTTAGTAGGCTTGCAGGCGAGTCATGAGATTTTACAGGTTGAGGAGAAAGGGCTTTAGCAATGAAGTACTTACTTGTTGGTGGGTTTTACTGGTGAGTCATAAAATTAAACAGTTTTTTAGGAGAAACTGGCCTAACAGGTTAGACCTAATTTTTTTAGGAGAAATATAATTGAGTAAAACACTCATCAGTAGTAGCTTCTACAGTTTTGGAGATCAATATAATGCTGGTCAGGTTGTCTTGCAAATAAGTGCCAAGGTCTAAAATATCTAAACTGAGATGGGTGAAGTCTCAGACACTCCACTCAAGGAAATTGTTCATCTTGACTCAGAATTCTTACTTAATGGTGACTGATATATGATAACATTTTAGATTTCATATGGCATTTGATTGTTTTACACTCGAAAAACATCAACAATAACTAAATACAAAGCAACATTGTTCCTTTATTAACAAGATAGTTTCCTTTTTATGATATATCCATGTATGTTATGGAATTAGCTTAAAACTTAGTTAATTTTTGTTATTATGCTCCCACAACTAATAGTTAAGGGGCATATTGTCCATCCACCAGTAATTACATCTGTCCCGTAAGTTTTCTGGACTTTTTTTGTAAACAGTTGAAGATATTTCTCTGATTTTTGATAGTTTAGAGTGATGAGTTACAGATCAAAGTTTATGTTTTGTTCCCCTCCAGTGATTTTTTCTGAACTTATTGGCCTTGGAGTTTGTCAAAGCAGAGTGAGGGGAATCATATATATATGTTTCTTCCAGACCAAATTCCATTTCTAAGGATTCATGGTATTTTAATATTAGTTATTATACAGCTGTGTCAAATTAGTATAGGTGCATTACGTTGACTAGTTATCACAAACATCAGAATACCCAGTAATGCGCTAAGTGTGATATGGTTATTATAGTTTTAATATTAAGCAAATCACACACAAAAATTAGCAGGAACATCATACTCATACAAGATAACTTTTCCAAGTGATAGTAGCTTGAAAAATATTTACGTGGGGTGATAAATGCACATAGTTAAAGTGGAAGGGGGTGAATGCATGCATTAAAAAAAAACTCTGTGTTTATATTTCCAGTAGTATCATATTTAAAAAAACATGTTTTCTGTTGTTTTACAGAGATTTCAGACTTCTTTCTATAGGAGGTGGTGCTGATGAAGTTATGTTATCGATTATCTGTAAATATATGAACACTCTACCAAAACAGTCAAAAAAGAAATAATTTAGCTGACAGACATGACCCTCATGCCGAATATTAATTATTATTAATTAGAAATGTTCATGTATTATTATTATTATTTGTATTGTACCTTTCATCATTTTGGCACTTTTTCTTCCAACAAATTTTCGTTTTAGATTTAAATAGCAGTGTCTCTGAAAAACTTGTAATGTGAAATGGTGCTAATTTTTATACAAATAATACAACTGAATTAGTAGTCCATTATTTGTACCTAATATTTTAACAAACTTATGTATAAACTGCTGCTTAATTATGCCTGGCAAACTTTACAATAAGGTATATGTTACTGTTTAGAGTGCAGAACAAATATATACTAAAAATATAGCAAATAAATAAAGTTAATAGAATTTTGGGAATTTCATTAATTTGAAGTTGAAATGTTTGTTTGTTTTGTTTGAATGGTGTTAAATGCCACTTTCAGAATTTGTTCAGCTTGCTCATGACATCCAGTTTTTATTGGAGGAGAAATTTAAATGGGATATGTTCGTAAATTGCTTTAAATACTATCTTGAAATGTATTTAAATTAGTAAAAAATTACTTATAATACTGCTATTGAAAAAAATTATACAGTACAACATCCAGTATGGGAAGATATTCTTCTCATCCAATTATTACTGTATTAGACGCCTGCAGGTGTCTTGTCCAAAAATTGCTTTCAGCAAAATACAGACTCGTACAATATCTTTCTATATTAGATGTTGTTCTGTATAATGAACTATTATTATTAATATACAGATAATAGTTCAGTGGTAAGGCAATATTAATAATGGAATGCCAGAATGTAGTCAAAACAGTATAGTTGTCATTTGCAGTTGTAGGCTGAGGGTTAGAATAATTTATTAGTAAATTTGTTAAAACAGAGGATACTATAAATGTAGACATCATCAACATATATTACGAAAATTGCCTCCACTAACATTTTTATATTAATAGTGCTACAGAGATATGTGTCATAATTACATATTTTACCCCCACATGAAATAATTTCAGAAGCAAATTGTAAAAATAACCACATTTACATTAGATTTTTGGCTTACTGCTACTAATGTCACCAATATTACTGAGCAACATTATTTTCAAGATGGTTTTGGATGCGTTTTAAATTGCAAAAAGTATTGTATAGAGAATTTAGTATGCTTTGCAAATGAGTAAAAATGATCCTTTTGAGAATTTTATGTAGATTTCCTTTATCAAAGTGTTTCGTTTCTTACACTTTTTCTGTTGATATAATTCAAACCGAAATTAATCCAATGTTTTGGTATAAATTAGCACAGGCAAGCTTGATAATAATAATAATAATATTTATTGGTTCAAACACAATTACAATAATTGGTTAAGACCTGTAGTACAATAATTATAATACATACGAATTATGTTTACAAATTACAAGTATAGAAATGTTTAGAGTAAAATAGTAATTATACTAGAATACTTTGTATTTTGGAAACTACATGGTAGAACTATTGTGTTTAAACATAATCAAAAGGCAAATAGTTTGTACACAGAAAACAGTCTTTGTTAAATAAGTGTATAATAACTCATACCCCAGATACACTAGAGTTTCTTATTTCAAATAGTTTTTGAAGAAATGAAGACAGTAACTTTAACACATTTTGGTTTTTTTGTGTTCATTATTGATTTAAAGAAATTCTCTTCACGAAGGTTATCACAATTTATATTCCAGAAATAAGACAATTTGTTGAGAAATACTTTTCTTTCATTTGAGTATTTTGAACATTGCCAAAATAAATGTTTTTCGTCTTCAATTGTGGCGTCATTGCACATTTTACAGTCTGTCTTCTCTGGTAATATTGCAATGCCTGCCTCTTTCTATTTCAAGGTTATGTGCACTTAGCCTAAATTTACTAACAACAGATCTGTTTATGAAATTTTCTAAATGATCAACATAATATGCACGTTCTGGTGATAAGCAAAATGATTTAAAAAGAGAAGTTTTTCAGAAGAATGAATACTAGCATTTTGTTCCTGCAGAAAGATATCATTTATGCGTTGCTTCAATTGGGGAAATAAAGGTTTGAAATCAGTATTGAAGCACATTAAATGTGAAAATCCTAACTTTTGCAAACATTTCTTCATGTTTTTAGTCCAAGAATTGGACTCCAGTGTATTGAAAAATAATTTATTCACCAATGAATTTCTAGATGAGATAATGTGGGTAAGAAATTTGATTGAATACATAATTATTTTTGAGCCAATAGGTAGCCTATTAAGCTCAGAGAGGCAAGCACTGTTAGTAGTTTTACTTAAAATTTCTTTTATAAACTTAATATGAAATTTTTCATACATAAATGAGCTTGCCTTAGAGAAATTGGTAGCAGATTCAATGCCCCAAAGTTCACTTCCGTATAATAAAATCGACAAGACCATAGAGTCAAACACTTTTTCCAAGGTTTTGCAGGAAATATTAAATCCTAAAGTTTTTTTAACCTTAAATAGAGCTTTTCTTGCTTTATCCTGTAGTACATTGGAAGCTAAATTGAAATTACCATTATACTTTAGGACTATCCCAAGGTAACAATATTTATCAATAGTTTCGATATATGAGCCATTTATCTTGAAAAAGTCCAAAAAAGTCTTTCCATTTGAGTTAAAGATCATGGCTTTTGATTTAGTTAAGTTTATTTCTAACTTCCAGTCTGAACAGAACTTTGCAAGCAGGTCAAGACTATTTTGTAACCCGGTGGGGCTACTGGATAGAAGCACCAGATCATCAGCATATAATAAACAATGCAACTTAGAATTATCAATAGAAATAGGATCTGTGCTATGGTTGTCAAGTATGTCTTTTATTTGATTTATAAAAATATTAAACAATAGGGGACTTAATACATCTCCCTGCTTTGCTCCTCTCTCAGATATAAACGGGTCACTTATACCTTCATCGAATTTAATTCTGTTAGAGGTTCTGCAGTACATAGAATAGATGTTATCTTATTTGCCTCTTTTTCATTCTGCAGTTCTTTTTTATGTTGCTCCAACAATATATTTATTTCTAGAGACTTTTCTTGTGCAGGAAACATATGTCTTACCAGTTTTATTAAAGGATGTGGTTTTTGAACATTTATACCCGATTAGATGCAATTTGTGACATAATAAAAAATGACTTTGTTTTTATGAACAGAGTGAATTCCTTCTAATTCAAGGACAATGTTTTATAAAATATTTTCAAAATGTGATGTTCTTTTTTACAATAGCTTAGCATGTTTTTTCAGTTGTGTTGTACTTAGTGGACCAATATTGTCTAGTTCATTGTTGGAATTTAAATTCCTATTATATCTTATTTATTTGTACTTGAATGACATTATGATCAAAGTCTAAAATCACCAAAGATAAAGGGAATAAAATCTATATTTTAAATAGTTTTTTATCAAGATTGCCCCATTAAGAAAATAGACTGGTAGAGGTTGTACACAACTACTAGAGTTTAGAGTGTACAGTTACCAGTTAAATGCTCCGAATCTGTTACCTTTTAATAAATGTATTCATGACGACCATAGCCAAATCTCTTACCTTTTTATTAATGTATCCAAGATACTCCATTGTTCGTAAAGTATTATTTATCTATATCGATCTTTGAGACCGTAGTTAATATGTTTTTTTTATTATTTCTTTTATGTCTAAAATAAGAACTTGGAAAATAGACAACTGGACTATTCATAGCATTTTTCAAGAAGCCACACTCAGGTTGCATACCCACAGAATCGATATGCTATGATACATGTGTTAAAACATTTTTATATCTGCTGGCTAAAAGTATGACAATAACAGAATTTATAAGTTTACTTCGATCCAACGATTTCTTGTTATGTTTTCCAACTGCTCCTAAGATGCAAAAGCAAATTGTATTCAGCCTCACATTGGTTAAACAATAAAACTTGTATACATGTAATATAGGCCTATCAAATATTTGTATGCCCCCGGGACTAAAAGTCGTATGGCATATTTATGTACCCTTGTCCCTTCAGCCGTCCGGATTAGCTTGTGTAGGACCAAAGGATTTTAATTTTCGTGAAATATTGTTAAAACTACAGATAGTTGGACTTGGTCTTGTACAGCTATCTTCTCCTTCATATTTACAGCTAGACTGTATAAATTTGGTAGGATATTTGAACACATGATGGAGGTGTGCAGCGCCAAAGGATTTTAATTTTTGATGAATATTTTTAAAACTACAGATAGTTGGGTTCATGTCTTGTCCGGCTATCTTCTCCTTCAACTTTGAAGCTTCAGTGTTTATATTTTATAGGATGTTTAAACAAATATCAGAGTTGTCAAGGGCCAAATGATTTTGATTGGGTTAATAATTCCTAAAACTACAGATAGTTGAACGGTCAGTTTGCAGTCCAGACAACAGTGATACGGTTACATGTTTTTTTTTCAGCCATCTTTTACTTTATGTTTAGAGCAAAATCATTAATATTTAAAAGCACGTTTTTACGCAGAATGTTGATGTGCAGAAACAAAGGATTTTGATTTTCATTTAAATTTCATAAAATTAAAGATATTTGGACTTTTTGTCAGTTTGTAGCCAGATAGTCGAGGTAGACTTTTTTGCAGCTATTTTCCCCTTCTTTTTTAGAGATACAGTATTTATATTTAGATTGATTTTTATGCACACATTGAAAGTGTGCAGGATAAATGGATTTTGATTTTCATTAATTTTCTTCTAATTCCTGCTTGATGCAACACACTGCTCATGTCACTAGTCAGGCGGGGTATCATTTTTGTCTTACAGACACATATTTCTTTAAAAAAAAACTTTGCCACTTACATATAAACCTTCAATTCTCAGCTGCGGTGGTATTCTTTTCATTTATTCTCTTTGTATTTTGGATTTTTGAAGGTCTTTGAGCATCTACATTTAAAGGTTGCGTAAAGCATCTATAACGTATAGCAACGAAAACTTGTTTTGTTTACCTTTTGTCGCCTGGGCGGTAGGTCTATGGGCGTTTTAGTCATTCCTTGTCATATTCCGTCTGTCGTTAAATGTTTTCGAAAATCTCTGAAAGCATTAGCCAATGTTTTTTTATACTTGGCCACAATCGTTAGGGTACCTAGTTCTTATTTATTTCCGCGTTGTAAATCAATTTGCAAACATTGCAATTTTAATTGCCTGAGCATTTTTTATAGCAGCTATGGATATTAAATGACAATTTGTTTTGGAATTTTGATTTATTTCCCTGAAACTTACTTTCTGTTTATGTGTTTTTAGTTTTTTTTGCGTTGTATATATTTGTCTATATATGGATTTGTAATTGTCCCTTGACTTTCGGCTCTTGTTGTTCGGCCGTTTACGTTTCCTATTCTCCTTTCCCCTAGACATCACGATTAGGTTATGGTTACACACTTTTGTTTTTTTGTTGTATTCGTTTTCTCTTTGTGTTGTGTTACTTTCTCTCAACACTGATTTTGTCGCTGCCTTTTGTTTTCTGTTTTTGTTAATCGATCTGTTATCAAAACTTGTGTCTTAAATATCTTATTGAGAATCAACCTGTGTAATAAAATTTGACCAACCGAGGTCAAGAAGAATAATTTGTTGTCCTTCATTGACTTAAAAAACCTGTGACTCAATTGATCATAGGAAAATTGTGCGTGTTTTAAGATCTTATGGAATTCCTCAAAGAGTGGCAATAGCTGTAGGGTCCACGTTTTCTATAATTACAACAAGGGTCATAAGACTGGGCGGCTTTACAGATGATCTTGATATTCTGCATGGCTACTACATGTAGACATACTAGCTCCGTTCTTTGTTATACATCTAGACCATGCCATAAGAAAGGTCACAGTAAACGATTAGGACCTAGGCTTAACAATTACAAACAGACAGTAAAGTAAAATAGATCCAGTTACCGTGGCGTATTTGGACTTTGCCGATGACATCTGCCCTTGTGTCAGATGCAATTAAAGAATCCCAAGAAGTACTGAAAAGTAAAATCTGAATGACTTCAAGTATTTAGGAGCAAGAGTCAACACAACGTTGCAGGATATAAAGAAAGGTAAATCACGTATGACAAGAAGATGAAAAATCTAATTCCTCATAGCAGCAATTAGGATATCCTTATAAAGGCACTTACAAAGTAGTAAGACGGCTGTTGAACTAAAAATCTTGGAATAGTACCGTCTATATGAGTGAAAAGTGTCATTGTAAGTTCCGTTTTTCTTGTTGTTGAAATAGTGGCCAGGAGTTGCGATAGTGTTTTGGTGGTACATTTAGACTATCCTGCTGCGAAACGCTGTTTGAATGCATTTTTGTGAAGTTTTGGTATCCAATACAAGACGTGGCGATCACAATCTTCGACTTTGATTTTGACCAAAGGATGCCAATACCGATTTTTGATTGCCAAGTGAACAGTCCATGCCTTATTTATTAATTAAAAAAGCTCTATATATAATGTATTTTGCACAATAACATATTTGTCATGAATGTCCGACAACGTTTTAACAGCATCAAGATTTCTGAAGATTGATGACCCTTTTGCACTAATACACCTTAAACGACTTATTCTAATTTGAATCAATGACCTCAAGGCCTTTACCCACTCGGACAAGGTATCAACCTCCTGGACTTTTTGCTTTGCCCATTTTCTGGCATAGTCCTCTATTGAATCCATCTATAATGTTAAAGTTATTTATCCATTTGATGGATTTAGGTTCATGGTATTTGGTCCTTTGGACAAAATAATGCGGAATAGTTGCCAATTACTCATTTTTCAAAATAATTGAAAAAAAATCAATTTATATTATGTATTAAATCTCAAAAAGAATCGTGCCAGAAAATGTGTTGTATTCCCAACCAGCCAAAATTTGAGTCGGGGTGTATGAATGACGTACCCATACCATGTCTCCTTTTTCCAGCACCACAATCGTTACTTGAGTTCCCATACTAAAATCATCGTGCTCACCATATATTCTGGCAATTCTGTCTCCGTTTTTAACCATTTCAAGAGAGACATCGCCTCCTATTTTATTCATAATGGTACATGCCATGAGATATACCCCCTTGACTGGTGCTGTAAAATGACCATGGCGAGAATCATATCCATTTCCAACGTTAGTTATGACTTTATCGTATTCAACAATCTGGTGCTGGCCAAGTGACAAATCCGGCGTTAGGATCGCACTGAAAGCTACTTTTGAAATTGTTCCTGGTGAAGGTGTAACTAAAATGCAAATACAATAATGTCTTGTATCATAATATGTAACCAATTTGTTTTTAATTTTCAGGTCACGCCTGGATTGATTAATTTCAAAATCCGGACATGCATAGAATTTATACTTTATCAGCAATCTTCATTTGTTCGTAAATGCATTAACTAAACGGGCTAGTATGCAGATTTAATACTTACAAGATGGCGAAGTACAATTGTTGTGACATCTATCGTTATAATTATGATTATGTTTAAAACAAAGGCTGACGATAACTTCACACAAAAATGAAATTAATTTCTAGCTCATTTCAGTGTCCAAGAATATCGGTTTGAAACACATTTTTTACGAAAACATATCTATCTCCTCTACTAAATTAATTGCAACTGACATCATATTACGTATATATAAATAAATAACTAGCAGTGAATTACCTGTATCCAAAAGTAATCGCTTTTTTTCTTTTCTTTCGTCACCATTCTCCTTGTGTATTCCAAACAGATCAAAAAATAGTTTTGTTGAATGATCACGGGAGTTAAACAGAGTTTTCTCTCTTGTGTTTTTAAATATATTCTTTTGAGTTAAATTGTCTTTGGCATCGATGACATTATTAGGTTTGTCATTTTTTACACAATGGCTTCTTTCCATTTCGACTCCAACATAACGTAGTTCAGCTTTTATATCTGCATTATCTTTAGATATTATCTCCAGCTGTTTTCTCAATATAGAATTTTCTTCTTTGACAAGTTTTAGTTCGTTTTCTATATGCGCATACTTTTCTAAAAAAAGATATTAAATTAAATAAACCCAGACAATTAAAAGGACTAGTATAGTTTTCTAACGAAGGAAAATAGATGAAATTAATACAATCAATGTAATAGTAAATACCCAAGGTTATACAATTCACTATGGCGAGACGCGTCAACAAATTATAAGTATTTCCTACTCAAAATTAATCCATTAAATGTTCACTTCTCAATACCTAGCTATATACTTATTCAGTTAAAGTTAGGGCGAGATTTTGTATGTTTGTTTGAATGATGTTTAACGTGGCGTTTCAGCAATTTTTTCAGCGATATCATGGCGTCCAGATTTTATTGGTGGAGAAAGCCGGAGTGCCCGGAACAACTTTCGACCTAGTTAGGGAGAGCAAGGTCTTCTGCACGCGAAGTAACTTTTAATGAACTTTCAAAATGTATGACTCAACCGCAAAACTTAAAACTATTTCTTAACATAGCTACCATTGAACAACAAATGGGAATTTATGTCACCGCAATTCACACAGTCACGGATAATTATAATAATAGTGTAGTACAGTTAGATACATTCCTTACTTAACATAAAGTTTACTTAAACCGGTCCAGATTTCAAGTCAAAATCTCTGCTTTTGAGAGAAAAAAATAAGCTTTTTGACAAAAAACCAGTCAATTTGACAGCCTTGGCTGCACTGAATTTTGTCCAAATCTGTGATTTAAATATTGTCTAATTTTCTACTTTTGTTAAATGGACAAATACGGCCTAAATATTTACTTTGGTCAAATTGACAAAAACTTTCAAAATCTCTATATTCAATTGACAGTGACAAAAATGTGCAGTGGAAAATAATGGTCAAAATCTCTGCTTTCAATTGTCACTTGACAAAAATGTCCAGTTGACAACAACTGCCAAAATCCATGCTCTTCAATTGTCTCCTTACAAAAATGACCTAATTGACAAAAAGCCAATACCTTTGCTTTCAATAATTTTATTACAAATGTGCAATTAGACGAAAACAATAAATGTCAAAATCTCTTTCGAAAACTTAATTGCCTAAATGTACGGCAGTCTATTTTAGTAGTAGTAGTAGAAGTATTAGCAATCTGATTTTTTTTTTCGTTTAATTGTATAAAAGTATGAATCATTAAAAGTAAAATATAAATTTTAATAATAAAACTGATTAAAACGTACATGTATGTCGGAAAACGATATACAGTTTTTTTATTGTTATCACAAAATTTGGAAACTGCAATGTATTCAAATCCAGATATTTGGACATGTGGATACATGTAGACTTTATATTTTTAATGACTGAAGTTCATTAGTTGTTTTGATTATATGATATTGAATAAGATATTTGTATAACAAAATTGAGACGTGTCTAACATTATTAGACTGTACATTAATTAATAAATGCGCACAACAGTTAAACGGAGCAATAAGAAATACTTTTTTGAGACAAAAGATTTTTTTACATTTTTCTCCGCAATAATATCCTGAAGCACGTACATAGCAAACGAATCTTCAATATCAAATTTATTCATTTCTAATTTTTATTAGATCAATTGTTTTGGTATAAGTACTTTTATGTAATTATTTTATTATTTCAAAAAACCACAATTGATTTGATTTTCATCTTTTGTATACATATAAGTGTCATTCCGACAACGCGTAGACAGTAAGTAAATCGACGTACGGTAAAACAGTACTTTTCTAAATAAATTGTGAAAACAAACATTTGTTTGTTGAAAGGTTAGCAGTTCACAAAGTGGACATAAATTTCCAAAATAAAAAAATGTCTTGCGGACAAACTTGTCACGTGACAAAATTGTCAAAAGGATAGTGGACAGAAATTGTCAAAATGACTGAATGTCCAGTGGACAGAAATTGTCAAATTGACACAAATTTATTGTACACAAAATTGTCAAAAGAACATCCCAAATTAACTTAGCTTGTCAAAATCTCTGCTCAAACCAGTCACATTCTCTGCTCTGCAGTAGCTTAAAGCGGTCAGAATCTCTGCCATTTAAGTTTACTAGCATGTTATATGTTAGGACTGCAGCCAACAGAATAAACATACAGTTTATTGACGTTTTTCAGTTTTTTGCAGTTGCTTTCAATTATTGTTTGTGCATATTATTGTATACCTAAAAGTGGTCTTTTCATTAGCATCTTACCTGCTAAAAATGCCAGTTGCGCAGTAAAATGATCGTCATGGGAGGCTAAGCAAATATGGATTTGGTTGTAAATTATTCCAATAACATATATAGCCAGACCAAACACCATTGTTGAAGTCGGAACTGCGCAAATAAGAACTATGTTATCTATTAAAGTTATAGGTCACACATACATAAGAGATATTACATCATGTAATACGTATTAAAAATTATGAAATAGTTTTATAGCCGTTCCGACTTTCTTGAATATAACTATTTCTTGATATGGCGATTAGATTCGGGATACACACTTTAAGTTTTTTATAACCCGCCACACAAAGTAGCGGAGTAATTAGTATCCGTCTGTCCGTGCATGAATGGTTTCTCTTTGATAACTTAAAAACGTTTCAACAGATTTTGTTTAAATTTAGCACAGCTGTTAAAATGTAGCTTTTCGACTTTGGCCACATTCAAATTTTTTGGTCATTAGTTGGTGGTTTCCAGATGATAACTTTAAACGCGTCAACAGAGATATTGTTTAAATTAAGTACATGACTTTTGGTACGCTGTTTGTTGACTGAGTATAAATGTTAAACACTTCGATTGAGCTAGCTGAAATTAACATTTTAAATACTTCAAGGACATATCCTACTTCATAATGTCTTAACTGTCCTTATGACAAAATCTTATAATAAATCTAAAAAAATTAGTGTTCAACGACCGTATTCAAAAGTTATGACGTCATCTTTATTTCCTTTTGGGGGTAGTAGGATTATGTGTTATTTTACTTACATTTTTCCCATAATTTCCTATTACAATGAACTTAGATTGTTTTGAAGGCTTCAGTCCATAATTTATTAAAAAATACACAATTTTCGAGCATAAATGTGGAATTAATAGCGCAGAATACAAAGACTGTTTGTGCATATCTGTGGACCTGAATCCGCAAAGCTGAAGAACAACGTACAAATCAGTACATTGTCGCAAAACCCGGAACGTTTGGCAAGTAGGTTGTCCTACTTATTTCAGCATTTGTCGTTTTCTAAGACAAATTAATGTGTAACTTGACGAGTGTCAAATTAGAGTCAGGCATTGCTTACTCGTCTGAGCACATGAGTCCACGAATGACTTTCCTGTTTTTGTGTTTTTGTATTTTGTTTCATGTTGTATATATATTTGTCTAAATCCGGATTTCTAATAGTCCTTGACGTAATGCTCTTGTTGTTCGATCGGTTTTTCTTGCTATCTGTTTTCTTCTCAGAAACTGCATGAACTCTATAAGTAACCTGTAAGTTAGCTTTATCTATCTACTATCACTAACCTTACCAAACTAATAGATGATAACAAACTCAACAATAGAACAACAAGATCGTAAGGCTCCAATATTACGCAGGAGATTTTTAATCTTACAGAATCCACTGTCAATATGAATACTGTGTGGTTCAAATATGGATTTTGCTTTGCTTTATGCTTTCACCAATCTGATACATCATAATCTGTTTTAATTTTGACAAAGGCGTATTAAAATATACTGAGAAAATGCGGACTTACATTTAGTTAATGAAAAGAGCAGCATCTTCAATAACAATCAGAAATTGCGATCAATAAGCTCTATCATTTCAACGTGCTCGGTCAATAGATTTCATTAACTGATTAATGGGTTGTAATGTGAAGTGAATAAGAAAAAGGAGATACATTAAGTAGAGTTGGAAACGCAAGTCCAATAACTTCGAAGACCTTATAACTAATGCTCAGGGTACAAGTATGCAACGCTTTCCACAAAGTAACCTGTCATTAACATCTAAATCTATGATAACGGCACACATATTATATTTGATGACATTTTACTTGCACGTTTTATTACTTTTGGATGTTTATATGTTTCTAGGCATTTTTTATTAATATGCTCCTTATGACATTCATTGTTTAGTTAAAGCTCATAATGCCTCAATGGCGCCTTGTCCTTTAAGTGATCATATTTTTTTAATTTAAACTCATAATATGCTAGTAAATAAAATTTGGGTTCTGTTGACGATACAAAGGTATTACCCAAATTTGCACAACTACCAGGATGCTGATAGAGGAATCTGATTACTGTTGAAAATGCAACACAGGGCATTACCAGGATGCGGATTAAGTAACCTGGGTAAACGATAAAAAAACTCAGCCAAACTCAGGATATATGAATCTGGACATGGTTGACTATACAAAGGACTCATCGAGAGATGCACATGGTATTAGGTACCAGGATATGGAATGGAATAGTGTGTATCGGATTGCAATACAGAAAGACCGGTCATGGATCATACACAACAAATTAATATCTATGTAATGAAAGCAAACGATGGCAATGGGTAATAAATATGACCAAAACAAGCATCATACACTACAAGATCATTTACTATAACAAATTCAGAAAACGGAAACAGTAATGAGTTTCGTTTATAAATTTACATACACATGACATTCTGGAACCATACTGTGGGTTTCACAGTGCTAAACATAGCTGAAATACTGCTCGCTCAGCGTAGAGCAAACGTCAAATCAATCAATCAATACACATGACATTAGGTATAACTACCTGTACCACACCGAGATCCGTATCATCCGTATCACAACGAGATGAGTAGGGTCGAGTTGTGATGCGGATGCATGCAACTGTTGCAACCTGATACAGGTAGGTGTAACTACCCTTAAATGAATGTTACAAGTTCATTTAAAATTAATAAGTATAAATAAGGCAGTACAAAACTTTAATTTTTAATTTTAATAAAGCATTTTATATGAAAAATAGTAACACTATTATAACGTCACATTTTATTCGTAGAATGATCGTCATTCACCATCGACGGATGTCATCATTGCATTACGATTTATTATGACGTCAAAAAGAAGTTCCAATAAAAGTACATCTTGTATAACCATTATAGAAGATACAAGAGTTTGTGTCACACATGGTGTATCAATCGCTAAAAATTCAATAGTTGATGGCAGAATGGCAATAATAGAGAGAACAACAATGCTTATTAGAGTGATTGTAAATCTACGCTGTTCTCGGCTCCACTCTTTCTCCTTATTGTTTCTAATATTGTACTCTTTACGAATGTTCTTTGCGAGATGTACAGCATATATTAGGTATGTATTCGTACATATAAATATCACCAGTGGTGCACAGTGGAACAATGCAATACACACAACGTCATAAATTCTGTAAGTTGTGGACGAACGGAAAGTTGTAGGTGTAATATAATTATATCTCCCTTCAGACTATAACACCCCAATCTAGGACTTGTAATTACAAATACTGATATTAAAATTGATATAATCCGTATTTTACCTCTGTTTACCGTACATTGTGTCCTGGCAAAAAGTGGTGCTTTGACATATACGAATCTATCAATGGTTAATCCAACCGTTATCCATACACTGGAAGCAGTAAAAAAGTTTACAAATGGAAAGAAAACGTAAGCGTCAAAAAACTGCCAGCCATATAAGGTTGACTTACTGGAGACTGTCAAATGAATCAACGATAGCAGTAAAGTAAACATATCAGTACCAGCAAGTGCTTTGAGGTACAAGTATGGAGTTTCGTTCAGATTTTCTTTCGTCAAGATGATTATATTGGGAATATTTGCAAGAATACCACATACGCACTGGAAAGGACCAATATAATCATTACATATTATTGCTTCAATATCCGAAATGTTCTCAGACTTGTTGACTTAAAAAAGTACTGGATTAGTAGAGACATTCAGCCAATTTTCAGATGTTCGAGGTAAATTCATATTCTCTGAAAAAGAAGACATAGCTTGCATGATTATACACATTAGAGACTACGTTATTGAGTGTTGCTTACCTTTAGTCCAAACGTTAATAGTTTAATAACAACTACCAACATTTACACACTTTATACATAATAAAACAAAAACATCGTCTAAAATTGTATAATTTTTAATAAAGTATATTTTACTATTTTATGTATGGATTGGAAAAAGAATGGACATGATATAAACGTTCCCGAATGCGGGCCAAGTGAATACAGACAAAAAACATGGCAAACATTAGGTTATACAAATGGGGCATTATGGTATGGCCAGGATGACACCGTGTTAGATAAAATTGTTCTCTACGGTATCGATTAGAATCTGCCACAAAAAAAGTTAATTTTAAAATGATGACTAGCAGCTCTGCACACACAATATTTTCCCTTTTGTAAACCTTATAGGTCCTCGATTCTGTTATCGTAGATTTCCATTATTACTAACAATTTATAAATTGACTTTTTAGGACAGGGGATTTTTAATTTTGATATATAATTTGCAAGACGGTGTGATAAAACCTTGATTAAAGACAAGACATTTCAAAGAATTATAAGTCAGACTTGTTCTCCTTAGACACTGACTTATAAGCCTTTTTTAAATCGTTCAGCACAAAGTGTCAGCGTTTTATTTGTTTAAAATGTTGCATTAGGGGTTGGTATTGTACTTTTAATGTCTTTTATACATGTTTAAATTAAAGTTTTGAATATATCAAAAAGATAATTTAAAAACAGTTTCATCCCAACAGTCCCAATGAAATTGAATTAGACAACACAAGGGTTAAATCTTAGTTGTATGATTGTATCTAACAACTATATATTTTTATTATTATTGGGTTGAAAACAAAGTCGTGTAAATGATTAGTAACTATGTTCTTTTACCTTTCTTAGCATATTGCACAGAATGTTTAGTTATTCCATTAGAAACCGTACAGTATTTGAAATATTTGCCAACACCAGTCGTAGATGTGACAGTTGCAAACGATTAGTTATATCGTTCTGTCGAGACTGTGTTGTTTTCTAAACAACTGGTGTACAGTACTTTGGTTGATTAAAATTTTGTTTTCATACGTTATACGTTGTTTATAAACATTTAAATATAATAAAATAGATATTTGCGTTTTGATATTTAACTTCGCATTATAACATGGAACATGTATTATTCGTTGTTACAGTGACATATAAACCAAGACCTTGTTTTAAAAATGGTACCGGCGCAAAAAGATGCAATGATGTGTTCATCAATATCATCATTTCCTAACAGTTTATCTTATATACCATAACCATACTATAGAGACAGTTAATCAGAGGTTTTGGTACAATTTGACTAAAATGTAATGTTCCAAATTAGAGGCTAAACATTAATTATTCAAAGTTCACGTACAGATGACTCGGCTCTGCTTGCCCTGTCGTGCTCCCTTGCCATTGTCATCACTTAAACTGCGATTGTCAAACACATTGATCGAATGTTTGCTTAACATTCAGCAAAGAATATTGAAGCTACATTAAGGACGAGCACAAGGTAACCGATAAATAATGGCGTGGAACACTCCAAACATGTTACATTGTACTGAGTATGAATCGCACGAAAGGACTCCACTATCCGCTACTGGCGGAGGCGTTGGATGTCACGCCAGAAAATATTCATAACAAACTGTTGTGTCCCGGAATACATTAGTTTTACAGTTAGCCCGAGTTGGGTTTTGGTGGTTAGTCATTGCTTTCTGTGTTATTTCTCTATGATTGTTGTAAATTGTTGTCGCACATGCAAGTGTTTCTTATTATGTCTTAAGAAAAAAGAACCTAATTTATGGCGGGTGTCATCGTCGTATGAATTGATGAAGAACTATAGGTGATATCTGCTAAGATTTACGTATTCCCTTTGTCGTTGACTGGTTTAGTGGATTTACAACACTTGAATTTTTGGATTTTTACATAATTGCTGGTATTGTTCTTAGGCTGTTAATTGTTATTATACAGATGTTTAATATGTGACATCGGGCAAATAATTATTGAAAGAGTAAATCGCTATCGTCCAGCAATCAGTATTTAAGCTTCATTCAGGACGAGAACAAGTGAAAAAAAATGATAAAAATCACTCGGAAATAGGACACACCTAATGGCACGAGATGTTGACTTCTACCTGAAACATATGAGTATTGGATAGAACAAACTAATCTAGCCTTTTGTGGCGGCTGCAATGAACCTACTCTTTTTCCGTGACAATACTAGAAGATTTACATGTATCAGTGCTCGACAACATTGAAATGAAAGTAGAAAAACTTTTCTTAACCCCTGAGCTAATTTCCGTGGACACCTATACTTTTTCCCTATTTGTATGAAATTTAGCATTATGCGTGTTATGCCCATATACGACGTTTCGAGTGAAAGAAACATGTTTAAATAAAACAAATATCTCGCCCGTTACAAGTGCACAAGGCCATTAGATTATACAATAATCACCATAGTTGGTGTGTAACCCGGTAATTTCTTTCCCAGAGAAAGTAAGGTCACCCGAGGGCTTGCCAGGTCACATATCATCTAGGGTGATAACTGTTATATTATATCGAATATTTAAATGAAAACAATTCAATGTTTGCAACATATTTTAGACATTTTATCTTTTTTCCACAGGCAAAAATCCAGCCCATACAATGTAGACAGAAAAATGTTATACTACTGTTTTGTTTGAATTTTTTATTACGTACATGTACATTTATCCAAACGCAACATCTCGCAAAATCTCACGCGAGGGTGACCTTACCATGCGACCAAACGGTTACCGGTCGACCCAGCGAAATCTCACTTGTCACGTGACGGCGTCTAAGTGAATCAAAATAAAGATTTCTATATGAGTATATAATATAAGATAAATATCCCTTCACCAAAATGCCTTCCTTGATAGATTACGATTAAATGTATTTAAATCTGATTTTGATGCTGAGAGATTTTCAACATTTTTATCGAAGTCCTCTGGTCATTTTTATTAATATACATCTTTAAAATTGAAAAATTATTAGTATGTCTTCATAATACAGAACTGTTTCCCGCTTGTATTATTACAAATAAGCGAAAAACATGTAGATACAAGATTTATATTGAGTGTTTACTGGATTAACTTCCGTCGTTGGCATTTAAAAATTGCATCGGGAACCACTAAATCAATTTAAACCAAAGTTACCTTTTATAGATGGGCTGGGTGTCAGAACGTGTGTTATTTACGTCGCCAACGTGCAACCAGTATAGCCGCCATTGCTGAAAAAGACAGCTGCGTCACGAGGGCCTGAATCGTCCGTCAGAAGATAAATACAAGATATACACTTCATGAATACTGAATTATATCTGCATTGATAATCACATCTATTCATATCAATAATGTCCGGCTATCTTGAGGTAGATAACTAAAGAAAATCTTCTTTCACAAAGGCCGAATAACTCTTTAACAAAAAATCAGAATTTTAACCAAAACAAAAACAGAAAGCTCAAATCGATCAAAATAAACAACTCCCTAAAACTTATTCAGTTAAAGTTAGGGCGAGATTTTGTATGTTTGTTTGAATGATGTTTAACGTGGCGTTTCAGCAATTTTTTCAGCGATATCATGGCGTCCAGATTTTATTGGGGGAGAAAGCCGGAGTGCCCGGAACAACTTTCGACCTAGTTAGGGAGAGCAAGGTCTTCTGCACGCGAAGTAACTTTTAATGAACTTTCAAAATGTATGACTCAACCGCAAAACTTAAAACTATTTCTTAACATAGCTACCATTGAACAACAAATGGGAATTTATGTCACCGCAATTCACACAGTCACGGATAATTATAATAATAGTGTAGTCACGTGACAAAATTGTCAAAAGGATAGTGGACAGAAATTGTCAAAATGACTGAATGTCCAGTGGACAGAAATTGTCAAATTGACACAAATTTATTGTACACAAAATTGTCAAAAGAACATCCCAAATTAACTTAGCTTGTCAAAATCTCTGCTCAAACCAGTCACATTCTCTGCTCTGCAGTAGCTTAAAGCGGTCAGAATCTCTGCCATTTAAGTTTACTAGCATGTTATATGTTAGGACTGCAGCCAACAGAATAAACATACAGTTTATTGACGTTTTTCAGTTTTTTGCAGTTGCTTTCAATTATTGTTTGTGCATATTATTGTATACCTAAAAGTGGTCTTTTCATTAGCATCTTACCTGCTAAAAATGCCAGTTGCGCAGTAAAATGATCGTCATGGGAGGCTAAGCAAATATGGATTTGGTTGTAAATTATTCCAATAACATATATAGCCAGACCAAACACCATTGTTGAAGTCGGAACTGCGCAAATAAGAACTATGTTATCTATTAAAGTTATAGGTCACACATACATAAGAGATATTACATCATGTAATACGTATTAAAAATTATGAAATAGTTTTATAGCCGTTCCGACTTTCTTGAATATAACTATTTCTTGATATGGCGATTAGATTCGGGATACACACTTTAAGTTTTTTATAACCCGCCACACAAAGTAGCGGAGTAATTAGTATCCGTCTGTCCGTGCATGAATGGTTTCTCTTTGATAACTTAAAAACGTTTCAACAGATTTTGTTTAAATTTAGCACAGCTGTTAAAATGTAGCTTTTCGACTTTGGCCACATTCAAATTTTTTGGTCATTAGTTGGTGGTTTCCAGATGATAACTTTAAACGCGTCAACAGAGATATTGTTTAAATTAAGTACATGACTTTTGGTACGCTGTTTGTTGACTGAGTATAAATGTTAAACACTTCGATTGAGCTAGCTGAAATTAACATTTTAAATACTTCAAGGACATATCCTACTTCATAATGTCTTAACTGTCCTTATGACAAAATCTTATAATAAATCTAAAAAAATTAGTGTTCAACGACCGTATTCAAAAGTTATGACGTCATCTTTATTTCCTTTTGGGGGTAGTAGGATTATGTGTTATTTTACTTACATTTTTCCCATAATTTCCTATTACAATGAACTTAGATTGTTTTGAAGGCTTCAGTCCATAATTTATTAAAAAATACACAATTTTCGAGCATAAATGTGGAATTAATAGCGCAGAATACAAAGACTGTTTGTGCATATCTGTGGACCTGAATCCGCAAAGCTGAAGAACAACGTACAAATCAGTACATTGTCGCAAAACCCGGAACGTTTGGCAAGTAGGTTGTCCTACTTATTTCAGCATTTGTCGTTTTCTAAGACAAATTAATGTGTAACTTGACGAGTGTCAAATTAGAGTCAGGCATTGCTTACTCGTCTGAGCACATGAGTCCACGAATGACTTTCCTGTTTTTGTGTTTTTGTATTTTGTTTCATGTTGTATATATATTTGTCTAAATCCGGATTTCTAATAGTCCTTGACGTAATGCTCTTGTTGTTCGATCGGTTTTTCTTGCTATCTGTTTTCTTCTCAGAAACTGCATGAACTCTATAAGTAACCTGTAAGTTAGCTTTATCTATCTACTATCACTAACCTTACCAAACTAATAGATGATAACAAACTCAACAATAGAACAACAAGATCGTAAGGCTCCAATATTACGCAGGAGATTTTTAATCTTACAGAATCCACTGTCAATATGAATACTGTGTGGTTCAAATATGGATTTTGCTTTGCTTTATGCTTTCACCAATCTGATACATCATAATCTGTTTTAATTTTGACAAAGGCGTATTAAAATATACTGAGAAAATGCGGACTTACATTTAGTTAATGAAAAGAGCAGCATCTTCAATAACAATCAGAAATTGCGATCAATAAGCTCTATCATTTCAACGTGCTCGGTCAATAGATTTCATTAACTGATTAATGGGTTGTAATGTGAAGTGAATAAGAAAAAGGAGATACATTAAGTAGAGTTGGAAACGCAAGTCCAATAACTTCGAAGACCTTATAACTAATGCTCAGGGTACAAGTATGCAACGCTTTCCACAAAGTAACCTGTCATTAACATCTAAATCTATGATAACGGCACACATATTATATTTGATGACATTTTACTTGCACGTTTTATTACTTTTGGATGTTTATATGTTTCTAGGCATTTTTTATTAATATGCTCCTTATGACATTCATTGTTTAGTTAAAGCTCATAATGCCTCAATGGCGCCTTGTCCTTTAAGTGATCATATTTTTTTAATTTAAACTCATAATATGCTAGTAAATAAAATTTGGGTTCTGTTGACGATACAAAGGTATTACCCAAATTTGCACAACTACCAGGATGCTGATAGAGGAATCTGATTACTGTTGAAAATGCAACACAGGGCATTACCAGGATGCGGATTAAGTAACCTGGGTAAACGATAAAAAAACTCAGCCAAACTCAGGATATATGAATCTGGACATGGTTGACTATACAAAGGACTCATCGAGAGATGCACATGGTATTAGGTACCAGGATATGGAATGGAATAGTGTGTATCGGATTGCAATACAGAAAGACCGGTCATGGATCATACACAACAAATTAATATCTATGTAATGAAAGCAAACGATGGCAATGGGTAATAAATATGACCAAAACAAGCATCATACACTACAAGATCATTTACTATAACAAATTCAGAAAACGGAAACAGTAATGAGTTTCGTTTATAAATTTACATACACATGACATTCTGGAACCATACTGTGGGTTTCACAGTGCTAAACATAGCTGAAATACTGCTCGCTCAGCGTAGAGCAAACGTCAAATCAATCAATCAATACACATGACATTAGGTATAACTACCTGTACCACACCGAGATCCGTATCATCCGTATCACAACGAGATGAGTAGGGTCGAGTTGTGATGCGGATGCATGCAACTGTTGCAACCTGATACAGGTAGGTGTAACTACCCTTAAATGAATGTTACAAGTTCATTTAAAATTAATAAGTATAAATAAGGCAGTACAAAACTTTAATTTTTAATTTTAATAAAGCATTTTATATGAAAAATAGTAACACTATTATAACGTCACATTTTATTCGTAGAATGATCGTCATTCACCATCGACGGATGTCATCATTGCATTACGATTTATTATGACGTCAAAAAGAAGTTCCAATAAAAGTACATCTTGTATAACCATTATAGAAGATACAAGAGTTTGTGTCACACATGGTGTATCAATCGCTAAAAATTCAATAGTTGATGGCAGAATGGCAATAATAGAGAGAACAACAATGCTTATTAGAGTGATTGTAAATCTACGCTGTTCTCGGCTCCACTCTTTCTCCTTATTGTTTCTAATATTGTACTCTTTACGAATGTTCTTTGCGAGATGTACAGCATATATTAGGTATGTATTCGTACATATAAATATCACCAGTGGTGCACAGTGGAACAATGCAATACACACAACGTCATAAATTCTGTAAGTTGTGGACGAACGGAAAGTTGTAGGTGTAATATAATTATATCTCCCTTCAGACTATAACACCCCAATCTAGGACTTGTAATTACAAATACTGATATTAAAATTGATATAATCCGTATTTTACCTCTGTTTACCGTACATTGTGTCCTGGCAAAAAGTGGTGCTTTGACATATACGAATCTATCAATGGTTAATCCAACCGTTATCCATACACTGGAAGCAGTAAAAAAGTTTACAAATGGAAAGAAAACGTAAGCGTCAAAAAACTGCCAGCCATATAAGGTTGACTTACTGGAGACTGTCAAATGAATCAACGATAGCAGTAAAGTAAACATATCAGTACCAGCAAGTGCTTTGAGGTACAAGTATGGAGTTTCGTTCAGATTTTCTTTCGTCAAGATGATTATATTGGGAATATTTGCAAGAATACCACATACGCACTGGAAAGGACCAATATAATCATTACATATTATTGCTTCAATATCCGAAATGTTCTCAGACTTGTTGACTTAAAAAAGTACTGGATTAGTAGAGACATTCAGCCAATTTTCAGATGTTCGAGGTAAATTCATATTCTCTGAAAAAGAAGACATAGCTTGCATGATTATACACATTAGAGACTACGTTATTGAGTGTTGCTTACCTTTAGTCCAAACGTTAATAGTTTAATAACAACTACCAACATTTACACACTTTATACATAATAAAACAAAAACATCGTCTAAAATTGTATAATTTTTAATAAAGTATATTTTACTATTTTATGTATGGATTGGAAAAAGAATGGACATGATATAAACGTTCCCGAATGCGGGCCAAGTGAATACAGACAAAAAACATGGCAAACATTAGGTTATACAAATGGGGCATTATGGTATGGCCAGGATGACACCGTGTTAGATAAAATTGTTCTCTACGGTATCGATTAGAATCTGCCACAAAAAAAGTTAATTTTAAAATGATGACTAGCAGCTCTGCACACACAATATTTTCCCTTTTGTAAACCTTATAGGTCCTCGATTCTGTTATCGTAGATTTCCATTATTACTAACAATTTATAAATTGACTTTTTAGGACAGGGGATTTTTAATTTTGATATATAATTTGCAAGACGGTGTGATAAAACCTTGATTAAAGACAAGACATTTCAAAGAATTATAAGTCAGACTTGTTCTCCTTAGACACTGACTTATAAGCCTTTTTTAAATCGTTCAGCACAAAGTGTCAGCGTTTTATTTGTTTAAAATGTTGCATTAGGGGTTGGTATTGTACTTTTAATGTCTTTTATACATGTTTAAATTAAAGTTTTGAATATATCAAAAAGATAATTTAAAAACAGTTTCATCCCAACAGTCCCAATGAAATTGAATTAGACAACACAAGGGTTAAATCTTAGTTGTATGATTGTATCTAACAACTATATATTTTTATTATTATTGGGTTGAAAACAAAGTCGTGTAAATGATTAGTAACTATGTTCTTTTACCTTTCTTAGCATATTGCACAGAATGTTTAGTTATTCCATTAGAAACCGTACAGTATTTGAAATATTTGCCAACACCAGTCGTAGATGTGACAGTTGCAAACGATTAGTTATATCGTTCTGTCGAGACTGTGTTGTTTTCTAAACAACTGGTGTACAGTACTTTGGTTGATTAAAATTTTGTTTTCATACGTTATACGTTGTTTATAAACATTTAAATATAATAAAATAGATATTTGCGTTTTGATATTTAACTTCGCATTATAACATGGAACATGTATTATTCGTTGTTACAGTGACATATAAACCAAGACCTTGTTTTAAAAATGGTACCGGCGCAAAAAGATGCAATGATGTGTTCATCAATATCATCATTTCCTAACAGTTTATCTTATATACCATAACCATACTATAGAGACAGTTAATCAGAGGTTTTGGTACAATTTGACTAAAATGTAATGTTCCAAATTAGAGGCTAAACATTAATTATTCAAAGTTCACGTACAGATGACTCGGCTCTGCTTGCCCTGTCGTGCTCCCTTGCCATTGTCATCACTTAAACTGCGATTGTCAAACACATTGATCGAATGTTTGCTTAACATTCAGCAAAGAATATTGAAGCTACATTAAGGACGAGCACAAGGTAACCGATAAATAATGGCGTGGAACACTCCAAACATGTTACATTGTACTGAGTATGAATCGCACGAAAGGACTCCACTATCCGCTACTGGCGGAGGCGTTGGATGTCACGCCAGAAAATATTCATAACAAACTGTTGTGTCCCGGAATACATTAGTTTTACAGTTAGCCCGAGTTGGGTTTTGGTGGTTAGTCATTGCTTTCTGTGTTATTTCTCTATGATTGTTGTAAATTGTTGTCGCACATGCAAGTGTTTCTTATTATGTCTTAAGAAAAAAGAACCTAATTTATGGCGGGTGTCATCGTCGTATGAATTGATGAAGAACTATAGGTGATATCTGCTAAGATTTACGTATTCCCTTTGTCGTTGACTGGTTTAGTGGATTTACAACACTTGAATTTTTGGATTTTTACATAATTGCTGGTATTGTTCTTAGGCTGTTAATTGTTATTATACAGATGTTTAATATGTGACATCGGGCAAATAATTATTGAAAGAGTAAATCGCTATCGTCCAGCAATCAGTATTTAAGCTTCATTCAGGACGAGAACAAGTGAAAAAAAATGATAAAAATCACTCGGAAATAGGACACACCTAATGGCACGAGATGTTGACTTCTACCTGAAACATATGAGTATTGGATAGAACAAACTAATCTAGCCTTTTGTGGCGGCTGCAATGAACCTACTCTTTTTCCGTGACAATACTAGAAGATTTACATGTATCAGTGCTCGACAACATTGAAATGAAAGTAGAAAAACTTTTCTTAACCCCTGAGCTAATTTCCGTGGACACCTATACTTTTTCCCTATTTGTATGAAATTTAGCATTATGCGTGTTATGCCCATATACGACGTTTCGAGTGAAAGAAACATGTTTAAATAAAACAAATATCTCGCCCGTTACAAGTGCACAAGGCCATTAGATTATACAATAATCACCATAGTTGGTGTGTAACCCGGTAATTTCTTTCCCAGAGAAAGTAAGGTCACCCGAGGGCTTGCCAGGTCACATATCATCTAGGGTGATAACTGTTATATTATATCGAATATTTAAATGAAAACAATTCAATGTTTGCAACATATTTTAGACATTTTATCTTTTTTCCACAGGCAAAAATCCAGCCCATACAATGTAGACAGAAAAATGTTATACTACTGTTTTGTTTGAATTTTTTATTACGTACATGTACATTTATCCAAACGCAACATCTCGCAAAATCTCACGCGAGGGTGACCTTACCATGCGACCAAACGGTTACCGGTCGACCCAGCGAAATCTCACTTGTCACGTGACGGCGTCTAAGTGAATCAAAATAAAGATTTCTATATGAGTATATAATATAAGATAAATATCCCTTCACCAAAATGCCTTCCTTGATAGATTACGATTAAATGTATTTAAATCTGATTTTGATGCTGAGAGATTTTCAACATTTTTATCGAAGTCCTCTGGTCATTTTTATTAATATACATCTTTAAAATTGAAAAATTATTAGTATGTCTTCATAATACAGAACTGTTTCCCGCTTGTATTATTACAAATAAGCGAAAAACATGTAGATACAAGATTTATATTGAGTGTTTACTGGATTAACTTCCGTCGTTGGCATTTAAAAATTGCATCGGGAACCACTAAATCAATTTAAACCAAAGTTACCTTTTATAGATGGGCTGGGTGTCAGAACGTGTGTTATTTACGTCGCCAACGTGCAACCAGTATAGCCGCCATTGCTGAAAAAGACAGCTGCGTCACGAGGGCCTGAATCGTCCGTCAGAAGATAAATACAAGATATACACTTCATGAATACTGAATTATATCTGCATTGATAATCACATCTATTCATATCAATAATGTCCGGCTATCTTGAGGTAGATAACTAAAGAAAATCTTCTTTCACAAAGGCCGAATAACTCTTTAACAAAAAATCAGAATTTTAACCAAAACAAAAACAGAAAGCTCAAATCGATCAAAATAAACAACTCCCTAAAACTGTCAAGAAAATTGATGAAAGCATTTTAAAGTTAAAGCCTAAAAACTAAAAATTAACTACAAAAAAGTCAACAGGATCTTTGTCCTTTGCCAACATATAGCAGCGATTGTATTCACTGAACACTCTTTCATTTTGTCCTTTGGAGCAAGTAAAGTTCCATTATCAATATAGACGACTTCTGACAAAAAGTAGCCGCATTTAAGCTGCTACAAAGTTGAAATCTCCCGTCCGTACCCAAAACTCTATACGTTTTTTAGTGTGCATTTTAAATTTTATTTCCATTGGCTTGTTGGGACAGTCTAGTAAATATTGTACAATCTGTCATTTTGGTAGGCTCAGAGACAAAATTATATTGGATTCACTTTTCATTAACAATGGAGAAACAAAGATGTTTGGTTTTGGTTTGAAAATTGGGTTCCTTAGTTTGAAGGAAAGTTTACGCAGAAAACAGTGGGCATGCTTTATTGTCATATATATGCGGGATTATCACATATTTATCAGTGATATAGAGGTATTTACCCATGCTATAAAGCCGAAAGTTGTAACCCGGTATTAGCCCCGATGACGTTACCGATGCGCGTATCCTCGTATCAGCCCATCGTCAACGGTAACGTCATCGTTACACCCTGTCAACAATGTTGACGTAGAGCGTTAGACAGGGATGTTATATTGTGTCCAAAATGATTTTTTTAAATGTTGCATGACATTTAAAACTTGTCAAAGAAAACAATAACAATATTACGATAATTGCTATGAATTGAACTCTGGTTTTTACATTGGGTTTGTATAATGTAAAAGTGATAAAAAGGTTTTACCTCAATTTATTTAGAAGTTAATCCAAAAAGATATCTTAAAACTTATTGTAATCCAAGAACATGGTAAGTGACTGTGCAGATTCTTTTCAAGTGAACGTTAGGCGATATCTGTAATGTCTTTTTATGAAATAGAAAAATCAATATTGCTGTGAGGCGGAGTTGATACACGAAGGATAAAAGAAAAGGACATATATATGTACGACATATTAAATAATGAGTAAAAGAATAATTATTGGAGGTAACGATCCGAAATGTTGCTTGTATATTGTTGTCGGTCATTGTCCGATTTGGTAGATTTTATAATGCGGTTTGTCTTTGAAAATAGCATACATATGATATAAAACAAATTTCGTTGTTGTTGTAGAAAATTCACATTTATGGCTGTCATTTGCTACTTGTCCATTCGACATAAAATAAATTTGCACTTTTTCTATCTCAATCATTAGAAGGATTCCTTGGGACTACTAAATGGGATTTGTCATGTACTGCAAGACTCGAGTGGGAGTCATGTTTGGTTGCTATGGCTCGGTCACACAGCCTTTCGCGTCTGTATCGCGGGTAAAATTTCGCGATTGTTTTTTTGCCCGTGGTGGAAAATGTGCAAAATTGGCTTACCCGCGGTTTACCCGTGGTATGCCTGCGGAACAGACGCCGACGACTGTTCCGCGTCCTTATGAAGCGCCACGGTACTGCAGCCTTCCACGGAGAAAGGCGTTTGTCCGTGCTTACACGCGGTACACACGCTAATGCACGTGATAATAACGCGGTACAGACGTGGAACAAACGTGCTCCACCCGCGATTACCCGCTAAAATTTTGCGTCCTACCGCGTGTAACCACGTCTTAACTGCGGCCAGAACGTATTATGAACCGAAAACCACCTATGGAAAAGGAATCTATCCTCAACCCAAGAACGCGCACGCATCTTTGAGGGTCGAGTGTTGGTATCTAACGAAAATGTGTAAGATAATTTCGACTAATAATAACTTGACAACTGTTAACTATAATTACAGCAAACTAAAAGGATGTAACAAAAGTTTTATTGATGGAGTCATTGATTAATGTTTTAATTCCAGCAAAGTTGCATTTACCTAAAATCTAATTATCGTTAAAAATGAAACGTTTGAAACAAAGGTAGGAAGTAAACTATTTTAACCTCATATCATAAAGATCCTTTAAAATACAATATTTCAACGCTGTGTCTTATGATGTTTCTAAATTGAAAAAAAGAATGCACTGCATGTTCCTTTTTGTCGCACTAAATGATCGAACGTACCGATTCCTTGTCGGTATTTACACTGTATGTCACACAGAATGTTGTTAGATTCGTGTAACCAAACATAGCGTTAATCCTTTCAATGTTTGGCAAAAACAACTTGTGAGGACTAAAGTTCGACGCTTCGGTATGATCTTTACAATGTTGGCTGAGTGGTTACGGTAGAAGGTCATCAATTATTGATCATGTGGACGGCGTATACTTAACTGTCGGTTCAAACCTTACTGCGCGCTGGGTGTGCTCGTCTCCAACCTTGACAAGGACTGATAGCTTTATTGTCGAAGGTCGGGGGTTTTATCGTGTACTCCGGGTTCCTCTCCCGATACAACATGGATGCAATGATAGAACTTTAAAAAATGTAGCAAGTAGCGAAGAACCCTTATCAAACAAATAAATCGTTATATGGTTTTTAAATGCTCAAAACAGCCATTAGTTTTAAAATCGATGGTGTCACCAGTGTTACCTTTCTCAGACCATACTGGGAGGTTTCCCATTGCTCGACCCACAGAGCAGCCCATGTGTCCTCGGGTGGCGGATAGGGGAAAACCTCTCGTTTTGGGTTTGTCAGGTCTTGCGCGAACCATAGTGGGTGATGTGTTTGCGAGATTAAAATCCCTTTAGTATATTTCGAAAAAGAGTAGGCTTATTGTAGCCGCTACTAAAGGCTAATTCTTCGCTCTAACCCATACTCCATACTTTCACAATGAAAGAAGAAGATTATTAAGAAGATATAAGACTTTGAAGAAAGACTGGTAGATGTTTAAGTAATTGGTAATAGGTATTAACACGATGCATACAGTGTCGTGTGCATAATTATTTAAAGAAATGTTTTGTCGGTGTCTTTGGGATTGTCTTATCAGTAGTCGCTATGAGAGCTTCGTGAAATTGGCTTTAATAGGATCAGCAAAACCATCGAAGGTCGAATGCAGTCTCTCTCTCTCTCTCTCTCTCTCTCTCTCTCTCTCTCTCTCTCTCTCTCTCTCTCTTATTTAAATAATAGTTACTAACTGGCATCTTAAATTTATATATTGTGATTGTGACGGACTAGTCGTTCCGTTTTACAAGGATGTAAAGAGCCTAGTTAAACAGGAAAATGATCATTGCCACACTTTCATAATACTGAAAACCTGACCGCGTACATGTACCATAGTTGGTAATGTGCCACAGTCCTTGCACGATAAAGACCATTTTGAAAAAGAGCAGGTTCATTTTAGACTTCTAAATTATATGTCTCTACCTAAGGAAACATATCAGGGCTGTGAATTTGTGCTTGTAAACAGTCGTGATAATGACGAGGACAGATTTGTATTGTGCGTAACCAGCATAAAACAGATACAAAAACGTGTGACGAATAACGACAACTATTAATTACACTCTGTTATGGGAAGAATTTTAAGGGCTCGAACCACAGACCAGCTCAGATGTGCGCAGGTGACGGATTGGTCCTCTTAGGTGTTGATATATAAAGCCTGACTGCGTACAAAAGTGGATAACGTATACGAAGAATGCCCCGAATAATAAAGACCCATTTTGAGATTTCGAAAATGCGTACATGCATATTGTAGCTACAACAATGGATGAATGTTTCACTAGGAATTATAGCTTCTTCCACTAAAAATTGTAGTACTTGGAAGTAAAGAAAAGTGGCGTTTAAGAGGCTGAATTTTCCGCTAACATTGCATATTTTCACACTGGCAGTAAAAAAAACGATTCTCTCGTTGAGAAATACTGCTTGCTGGACGTTAAGCTACCAGGCTATCAATTATTACACACAGGGAAATGTGGCTTTAAAATACTTGATGCGACCATGGCAAGCTGACATATTAAATGTTAAAGATCTAATAAGTGTTGATTTAATATATGGTTTGACACTGCATATGTTTGTTTTCGTTTTGATTAGAGCATGTATATTGCTCGCTGGACGTTAAGCAAACAGTGAAGCAATCATTTTTATTCATGTGTAGCTACTAAAGTGCTGGTTATCTAGCCCCATTATATCGACAGCCAACAGATAAACGAAATATCGCTTTAATATACACCCCCAAAATCTTCTGTCGAAGAAAACAAATAATTAATCATGCCAAAATTAATTTCTATTTAGCAGCTTTTATCACAAAGACTAGAAATAATCCTTTTACATATTGTCGAATGCTCATTGAATCGGGAATAATCCTAATAAAATCTAATAAAAAAATTGGGAGGTAGTATAAACATGTTCATTGATGTGCAGTTATCACAGTGCTGCCTCTGTAGCCTAATTAATTGACAGCCAACAGATATACGAACTATCAGCTATTTAGCAACTTTTAGACAAAGACTAGAAATATTCATATGTCGGATGATTCATTGAATGTGGTATTGATTAAAGAAAACAAATCCTATTAAAATCTTATTAAAAATTGTTAAGTCTTATTAAACTCTTTGATATTAAAAATTTCTATTATTTTACGACATGGTTCTGTTTTCTTCCTGATTGATGATGAACGAATCATGGAAAACCTGACCGATATGCGGTCATACAATTGTAATATTATAATATTATGATGGTGTCGTGTTTAACGTTATAAATGACTAAGCTTATAAAAGATTCAGTAACAATTCTCATGTTATAAAATAAAAGATAATAATATCATAAATATATAGCGAACTACCGGAAATCGCTCTCAGGATTTTCTTGTCACCACATTAAATAGGCCCGAGACCACCATTTATAGGGCCTCGCTTATAAGCACCGACGCCCTTTAGTGATCAGTCTGTCCGTCCCTTTTGAGGTAGGCTTTTGATATTTGACATAATTATGGGTATATAATCGCAAGGCGTTGTGTCGCATACTAAGGTTGATGACCTTTGTATTTATCGTGAAAATTTGTCTTAGAAAACAAAAAAATGACTTATTTATCACGAAAAACTAAAAATATAGAATGATTTTCTTGTGTAAATTATCATGACATAATTTTAGTTCGTTTTTATTATTTCAAACAAATTGTCTAACTATCTTACTTGTAACAAAAATGATCGGTTGTTTACAAATCTGAACTGAATGAATGATGTCCAGTCGATCAGAGGCTATGTTTATATCGATTCAGAAAGTCATGGAACATCATCTAAAAAGAATAATAGGGAATTATTCATACATTGTACCTAAAATGGTAAAAAAATTATAGAATTTTCTTAAACTTTCTGTATTTAAAGGGTTGGCTGTAAAGTTTAGGAAAAGAAAAAAAATCATATGTCACCGTGCCTTTAAGAAAGATACACCATAAATAATATGTTTCCATGGCAACAGAAGTAGCAATTTGGCAGTAAAATCCTTTTTTGGCCATACAAATTCTTTAGTTTGACTCAATTTTTGAACAATAAATGAATGCATACCTTGAATTTGGGTGTTTTCTTAATTCTGGCATTATGTATATATATTTACGACTTGCATGACCTTTGACCTTGATAGTTAATTTCAAGGTCATTTTACCCTGAAATTTAAGATCTGGCCATAACTTTTTTGTTTTTTATCGTACGACTAAGGTATTTGGTATGAAGCTAGGCCATAACAAGACCATTTGCCAAATACCAACTAATATGACCTTTGACCTTCACAATTGACCTCCAGATCATTTTCTTATAGATTTGTGTACAGCCATATCTAAATGCAACGTGTGTCAAAACTTATATTTATTTGTCCTTTATATAGTAAGTATACTATTATTAGGTATGTTGGTATGTCACCACACGTGCAAAATTTGACAACCTAAATTGGAATAACCTTGGCATGCAAATGGAGGTGGCAATGTCAACAAACCGTAAACTGTCCGGTATTTAGAATACGTAAATATTTGTCCATTATACTTGTTAATGTTTATTAAATCAAATTTATAAATTTTCAGAATAAGTAGCAATGTTTTTATGTATTTTTAATTTATTTTAATAGTTTGCAATTTTTTACGACAGTCAATCGAATAACGTTACGAATGCTCAACAGTCTGCGCAATGGGCGCAATAATTTAAACCCGTGAGCCTCCTTAAGTGTACAAGGAGCGTGGCGTTCGCCCACTGCGATCTGCGTTCACGGCTTTCTGTATTTTGACAACCTCCCATCCCCCGAACGAGAAGGTTTCCCCTATCCACCAGCCGGGGACGCGCCGTGCTGCTCTGTGGGTCGAGCACTGGGAATAGAGTTTTGGAATGTTTGAATAGCTGTGCTTGTTTTAGCGCCTAATTTTATGCAATCATTACATTAGATCTTTATCGCTTAAGAAGCGTGGCACTGTACTAACATGTTACCCATTATGGTCCCTTGTCCGGGTTTCTTTATTGTAACCTAGATACTCACAACAAGAGGGCATCTGGTACATAGGAATGTGTTGAGAAGCTGCTAATTCAGGAACCCCAATCCGGTATCCAGGTTGCCAATATTTTAATGTTACTGGGTTATTTGTAAACGTTGCAGCTATACACTGTTGTTAATGGTACCATACTGGAAAGGAGTTCGACTTCCAGAGCTGATTAGCTCGTTAAAAGGTGACTGCAGACCGTATGGTGTAACGTGTTTGGCGAATGCTACGCTCGATATACGATGAGGATCCCATTTTGCAGATTTAACAAAAGAGTAGGCCCACTGTTGTAGCGGATACAAAAGTCTAAATTCAATTAATCTATCTTAAAAAACGTTCGTTCTATACAAACTGAAAACTATACATTATACATATATTTCGTCTTGTAAATTAAAATACATAGGTCATTTAAAGTATTTCATTGTTTTAAAACAAGGAAGAAAACACTTTGTTAATAAAGGAATATTTAATTTGTGTAGTGACTTGCCTTTCGCATTACCAATATTTTGTTTGAATAAGTTAGTTCTATAAATCTACACGTTACACATTGATGATAATGGTTTTTAATGTAAGTTTTCCGTCAATACAGAAAAGTAATATCAGGAATATACACAGTGCCACCAATAAACCTGTAAATGACGTAATGAGTCGTAAGCTGGACATTCTACCGAAATACAGTAAAAACGAAAGATATTCATTACTAAAAGAAAGTTTGGTGAAGAAAAACGAAGTAGCTAATGCCAACACTAGAACCGTTTCTATTGCCAAAGCAACTGAAATAGCCATTAGATTGAGCAAGCCAAGTGCTAGACCAGACGATTTTTTTCAAACAAGACAGACAAACAGATTAAAAGTGCAAACGATGAAAAATATAATGGACGATGATAATGATAAATTGAAAGACAAAAAAATAAAATTAGTTGCTGTGAAGAATCTGCATGTTAGGAGAGTTACCGCCCCAACAGTGTCTAGTCTCATCAGACTGCAACTGTTTCGGAAGGGAGGATTAAATGCTAGTCAGTTAGTAAAGTCGTGTGCACGTTCTGCATTTCCTCCATCCCAGAGGTATTTTCCATCGGCATATAAAGATTGGTTAAAAGTGAAAACCATAACAGGAACTACTACAGACTTCAATTATTTGAGCGGTTTTCACGGGTCATTATTGTATGGGAGATATAGAATGTGAATATATACGACACATTTAACTGTATCGTTAAAATGTTACAATTGTGTGTACACATGTGGTTGACAGGATTATGGTATGTTGGGGAAAATTATCTTTAAATTATACAATACAATTTATAAATAGTTGCATATAATATTTGAATAACCCATTTGTTTGTAATGAATTGCGTACGATGTATTTTAAAGCTATTATTTCAGTAGACGACTATAAGCATAAATATTGAAACTGACTTCTTTCGGGATATGTATGGTCTTTTGTGCTTCTATTTATATGTATTGTCATTGATTACTATACTATTGTATGCTGTGTTTATTGAAATAAGATATGTCTGTGTCTGTACTGTTATATGTACGAAAGCCAACAAGGAAGAACTATTATTATCTCCGAATTCAAAATATTATATAATATATTCGGAATAAGACAAATTACAAACAAACAACCCAAAAAACACACACACACAAACCACAAAAAATAATAACAAAAATAATAACCAAAAACATAAAACAACAATAATAACATGTGTTATATACACGATACCATTATATAGATATTTCGAAAAACGTGAACAGGTTGTCCTAGTACTAAATTTACAATGCTCATGAAATTGTCAATCAAATTCGTACAGAGATTATTGCCTTTTATTCAACCTAATAAAAAATAAAATCTCTCATCGTTTTCGTTTTACTGATATGTTGCGTGGGAGATTTAGTGAGAAACAAATACTTTATACTTTTAAAAACATTTACCGGAAGTCCTTTAACCAATCGTATTGTTGAAAACGAGAACTGCATTAGTCGAGATTTCGCTTTACTACTAGCATGACTAGCGAGCAGTATTTAAGCTATATTCAGGACGAGATAAAGTAAAACAAAACAGGTTGGGATAGGTCATAGGGAACAGAATTTTGACTGCCACTGGAAAAATATGGACATAAAGGGTCTTTATCGTGTAAACAATTTAAATTAATTTTAACAACAATTTAAGAAGACTTTTGTTTAAGTAGTTTTTTTAAGTCGACCTGGTGTTACTGTTGTGTTGTTGATATAACACAAACAATAAACGTCATTGCAAATTGGAGACATGTTCATGATACTTAATTTTAGTACACAAGCAATAGTAGCACTCAAAGTAAATGCATCACTATTTAATTCATCATACGTCACTAATAAAGGCTGGCTTACATCCTACAAATATGTACTTTATATTCATTTAAAAAAACCCACAAACGTGGAATACCAATGACGTTTAAAGACTTATTTAGCTTATTATTGAGGTTGCCCTATAACAGCATATTAGAATTAAAAAAAAAAGTTCTACAAAATGATATTTTGATACAAATTTTTAATGATGACATTAGAATGGATACATAATTTACAATCATATGTGATGATTTGTTTTAGTTTATGTAACCAAATAACGCCACACTCTTCTGTTCAAATACAGATTACTACACCAATAAAGTAAGGCGCATTTTTTCTGGTCGTAAAACATCAATCAATCATCAATCCTGGTCCTTTAATATCGATATCGATTTCTATTGATTCACAGTTTTAAAGGTCGTAGGCCAAACAAATATGTACTAATGAAACATGTTCAAGTATGTCTTATAAAAATGAAACAGATGTTTTACTTTTTCTCATATTTTAACACGTTCTATTGACATCCAATGTCTATACATTTCTATACATGGCTAGAAGATGTCCTGTCCGCGGATGTCTGTTTTGTTTATGACAAGCGCTCCTTATCTCATGAACATGTTGTTTCCATTCATTTCCTGCATTTAGCTGAAACCGAATGTAACTAGAAACGGTTGGTTGGTTTAACCGCAGAAGTGATTAGTACAATACTGATTCTCTGATCTACATGTACCCCTTGGTGATCGTACATTAGGAGTACTTAAACGAACAACTATCTGATGCACTCTCAGACACACTTCGAAAAGCTGAGCCATCTGAGCTGTAGTGCTGTATCAATACCCACTATGTACATAGATCATATTCCGATCTGTAACAAATTCGTAAAATTTATTTATTTATTTATTTATTTATTTATTTATTTATTTATTTATTTATTTATTTATTTATTTATTTATTTATTTATTTATTTATTTATTTATTTATTTATTTATTTATTTATTTATTTATCTAGCTATCTATTTATTTGTTATTTATCGAAAATAGTGAAGAATATATTTATACCTTAAAACTGTTCATGTCTTGAATAAAGCTGAAATATTGCTTAAAAGGACGTTAAATACTAATCAATCAATCAATCAATCAATCAATCAATCAATCAATCAATCAATCAATTTAAATCTTGGATTAATGGACGCTTTTCGTGGCTCAATCCACAAAGCTGGGTCCTACGAAGGACTCCCAGGACCTAACAAACAGACCTAACGATAACATAACACGTGTTATTGTTGTCTTCACTTTTTTTCATTACATTATTAGTGCAAAATCTATTTTTATAAGTTTTTCTCTGTTCTTTACTATAAACCGGCCTCACAATTGTTTGGTTTTAGTGCTTGGCATTATTATGAAATTTTATTTTATCATACATTTTGTATATAGTTATGGATAAATGCAATTTGTAATTTTTAATAATTTTTACATTTTCATTTTTATTTTCGTTACGTATAATGCACCTGTCATCTTTGTGTCTACGTATAATGCACCTTTCATCTTTGTGTCATACGTGAATCATATACAAATGACCATGGACGGAAATCATTGATGATTGAAGCATGAAAATCTACCAATATAGATGCACAAATCTTCAGTTTAGTATATATTTCCTGCATTTTCTTATAAATTAATAAATACACTTCATTTGTTTATTGTTTATAATTGACTTGTCTACGACATTAGTTGTACAGTTCATTTGCGTTTTTAGTTTTGCGATGGATAAAACGTTAATAATATATATCACGATTTTAATGGAAACATGTGCTATGGCACAATATGGTATGTTAGTTTTAAATAATCAAATATTTTTCTTACACTTTTTACTAATTTGAAATGTATACTTTTCGTTTAGGTTTCAAATATCACACAAATATCTTGGATTTTAACTGTTTACTTTAGCACTAAGCCTATTTTGGGGGGAACGTCAAGACCCTCTCAACAGTTCTAATTCCAGTCATTAGAGGAACGTCTCGACGTTCTTTGACAGTTCTAGTACATATCCTGGCAAATTACCCATTGTACACAAAATAAAAATAGTCATTGTTACCAAACTGATAGTCATCTTAATCAGCGATCGCGACGTTCCACCAATGACCCGTTATATGACTGTTGATAGCTTTTGTTTGTTCCGTATTACCCCATTGAACCTGACACCACATAGATAGCTAGGTATGCTTCTCACCTTGGCTTACATCTAGAAATTGACAATTAATATCAGTTGAGATTGGACGATTTCAATTTATTTTCCTATTGTAAATTTTCCAGCACCTGCTTATGAAAAAAACATCTCTCAATTACTCGAGATCGGTTACTCAAGAGTCTATATTTTCAAAAAGATTTTATTGATAGAGGTTGTCTGTTGAAAGAAAACCTACTCAACCAGGAGTTCACACTGGCAAGAATGAAGTCATTACTTAGAAAACTTTACTGGCGCCATCATTACTTAGTTGACTGTTACGGTATATCTGTGTCACAAATGACCAATGACTTGTTGCGTTTGTCGTAACCACTTCCCTCCTTCTAACTGTATTATGACTGACTCCCACCACCGAATTTGATTAATTGGCCGATTGTAACCTTGACTGATACGACGGGTGTCACGCGTGGAGCAGGCCGATTGTAACCTTGACTGATACGACGGGTGTCACGCATGGAGCAGGCCGATTGTAACCTTGACTGATACGACGGGTGTCACGCGTGGAGCAGGCCGATTGTAACCTTGACTGATACGACGGGTGTCACGCGTGGAGCAGGCCGATTGTAACCTTGACTGATACGACGGGTGTCACGCATGAGTTGCTAATCACCTAGGAACACCTGGAATCATCTCTGGTTTTTAGTGGGGTTGTTGTCACTCATTTATTGGTTTGTTAGTTTATCATATACTTATCGGTTTCTTTGGTTTTTTTTTTCTTATTGTTTTCAACCACTTGTAATTAATCGTTGACATTAAAACATGCGACCTAAGACATTACACTTAAATTGCAATTAAATAATCGCAGAATAGGTATACCTGTTCATTTAAAATTATAAAAAATGTAATGTTAGTATTGAAAGTGAAGACCCGTGAAAACAAAGAAGTAACAATGATATATTTTATATTTTTAGCGTTAGTTTGTGATGGAGAAACTTTAGATATAAGTTGTGATTTTGGCATTTTAAACTTTACACAAGCCAGCTATGGCCGTGCAGCGTCAGGCGCCCGGTGTGGATTCGATCCTTATAACTGCTACACATACAGAGACGTTAAAAACCCTTAAAGAACGCTGTTACCAGGCGTCACACTGTAGACTTCAAGTGTCCAGTAATGTGTTTAAAGGTTCCGAACATTGCGAAACTAAGTCGAAATATTTAGAAGTATCTTATAAATGTGAACCAAAAGGTGCGTTAATATACAGTTTCTAAAACTTAAAATGTCATAGAAAATTGTTAAAAAGAACATTTTGATCTTTTTTGTGGCATAAATTAGGACCACAAGCAAGCATGGACTAGTTTCTATGACTACATATATATTTTTTTTAAATGGCCGTGTGCTTTTTAAATCTTTCTACATTATCTCCAATGTTGCTGAGTATGTAATACTATATACATGCATTGATATTCTTCGAACAGTTTCAGTCTCTGGGTCAACACCTTAATCACGACAAATGAACAACAATAGAAAATAATAAAATAATAAGAAAGGTATCTTGGCGGATAAGACTATAAAATCTATTAATGTCGTTAGTTTGGCTAAAATGCACCATTATAATAAATCTAACCAAGTTCTGCGTTGCTGATATTGTTGTTTCTATCATCATTATTTAGTGTGTTGGGATACAAATAGGTGTGACAATAACTCTATCAATCAAATTATTATGACTTTCTCGTTCACAGCAACCTGTCCGACAGTCGATAGAGTCACACACAGTATCACCACCACCACTTGTTTAACTGAGGGATGCACATCAACCGTCATCTGTACTACAGGATACACACTTTCTGGAAGTAGTGCTAGGACCTGTGCTAGCAACGGCCAAGGGTCAGGGACAGCGCCACAGTGTACGGGTGCGCGAAAAATATAATTAATGTCATAAGTATACAGTAATTGTGGTCATTTTAAAATAATTTTCTGTCATAAATTGCATTACAATGTACATCGGGGCCTCTGTGGCAGAGTGGTTCAGGTATTTCGTCTACTATTGATCACGTGGTCTGAGTTTTCGGGTTCGTATTTTGTTAAACAAACCGTTAAATTAAACTATAAATAGTATTTCTGGTTACGAATACTCGCTGGTTTAGTTTTTTTTCTGTACGAGATTTTTCAATTCCTGTGGATATCAACCAATTTTTTGTTTCTACTGACCCTTTTTTATAATTTTAATTTTATAACAAAACTCAATAGAACTTTGTTTACTGTCCAATTGTTTAATTTATTACATATAAGAACAACCATTTTTAACTGACCAGCGCGCATCCTCATTTTGTAAATGAAATGCATGGAGAAAAAAAAATATATTTTCAGTTGTTAAATTTAAACGTGAGGGTCAGCCTTTTGTTTTCATATTATGTTTAAGAAAATGGCATTCTTCGCGGTGCTATATGCTGACGTGAATTAAGAGTAATCGGAACGAAATTGTCTGTTTTATTTTCCCGATTCATAGTCTACATTCTTTTCTGTATATATTCAACATGTTGATTCATAGGGCAATATACCCAAATTATACTTAGTGATTGATACATGTATATGTACTATAAAAGTCTACATACGGCATTTTGGTATATACATGTAGGTCAATATACTTATGCATAGTATATATGTGTCAACATATATTTACTATATTATATATTCCACAGTCCGCTAATGTTTTGTCCATCTGGTTAACACATGATGTTCTTCACAGTCCGCTAATATCCTGTCCAACACAGTTTGTCTTATATTTTTACACAACGTTACAAATCATTAAGTATTGTTCAAACTGAAAGGAAAGTTGTTTTGTTATTTAAGATATAAAAAATGTATACATAATTATTTATCTACAGTGGTAGTTACCAGTATGAATGTGATTGTAACACTGAATACACAAGAGACAAAAAGCACGTACTAGTATATTTCCCTCTAACCGTATTCAAAATCTTATTAAAACTCGATCAAAACCCAAGGTTAAAATTTAATATAGTACATCATTTCAAATCTATTACTAACTAGATACTTACGAAAACAACAATCAACATATACTCAATCATCGGAATACAGCAATAGGCAACACGATCCCACTTGAAAAGATGCGATATTAAGTGTTCCGAATAACTAGTAAATCGTGTTTCAGTAGCGACACCCGTCAGGTTAATTATTGTCAAAAATTTGGGAGGTGATATCTTGTGGCACTGTACTATCAGCGCACTTGCATTATGCAATTTAAATGTGTAACATATCTGTGTTGTATCTCTCGCTCTAATACTTTGATTAATCAGATTTATTTACATAGAAAATATGCTAACATTTTGTGTTCTGGTTATATCAGTGTTTGTTTGATGCGTAAATATATAAATACTAGAAAGCCTACGGGTTACTTGTATATTTTCCTAGGATATAAACAAATTAACCAGGTAAAATAACGTGCAACTGTAACCATTATTGGCAAACATTAAACTACTTATTAAAACTACGAACGACGAAACTTACCCGATCATTGCTGACCTGCACCTACGGTATTGACCAACATGTTAGATTATCCGAGTTTTAAGACTGAGGGCCAAATACTGTGTCTGCCGTAATGTTAAATGAACTAGTTTCAAGTCTTTTCATTACTACTGGACTTAGAGGTAAAAAAACTAAGATCACTGACAGTATGGTACTAGTGGTCTGACGAACTGAGAACCTTCTAGTAGAGCCTTGTCATAAAACATGAGAGCCCTCCACAAATTGGTCTTGGTGGTCAGAACCGTCTAAGTATGTTCCTATTAATCATAAGAAATGAGAATGGTCCTAGTGCTCAGAAGAGCTGAAAACTCTCATTATAGTCTTAGTGGTCGGAAGAACTGGAATCCACCTGGTAAGGTCCTAGTGATCAGAAGAACTAAGAACTATCCCAGTATGGTACTAGTGGTCAGAAGAACTTAGAACCCTCCCAATACGGTCCTACTGGTCAGAAGAACTGACCACGGCCTCTTAATTATTTGCGTATACGGGAAACTACTAACATACTAACATTGTTTGTTCTAACTTAGGCACCAAGTTTCGTTGAGTAATGTGAGACCCCACAAAACGATCGAAATAATTTCAGCTATATCACATTAAATTATCGGGATGTCATGTCAGATAAAACTAGACGCTCCTGGGAGCCTGTATCACTCACTTAAACCTGGCTCCATGTACTTTCTTTGCTGGCCACTAAGTTGCTGTTTATTAGTCTGTAAGCCTTTCTATCCTTTCTTTGCCGCCACCAAGTTGCTGTTTGTTAGCCTGTTTGCATTTCTATCATTTTTTTCCTTTCCACCATGTTGCTGTTAATAAGTTAGGTCGAATTTTACAGCCGTTATAATCCGAAGTTAGTTTTGTGATTTGTCGGATTATCGGCAGAATTTAGTCCTATTGCTCGTAATGTAGCAAATAAAAAATTCCAACTCCGGTCTATTTATAAAAAATTCAAACTTAATATTCATCTTCTTTACGTTATTAAAGCTTTAAACATTGCGAAACTAACGGGAAACGATCTTTATTGAAGACATTTCTTTTTTTTGTCTTTGAAGATGCACGTGGAAAATGCTTTGTTTATAATTTTTCCGTATATGGATAATTTGACCTGATAATTTGCATACTATAACAACCACTCCATAGTAAGAATCCAGTAATTTACATATGTATTACCCAAGATGCAACACGCCATTCACTTTCCGGTTTCTGTTTGTTTTTCATGTAGTAAACGTAATTAAGAAGAGACACGAATGTCAATTAATACACAACGCACAGTGGGTTCTTAAAAACGGCAATAGCTATCATCACGAATCAATAATGATCGATTTTAAACACGAAGTCGATAAAAAAAATGATGACACTGTCGAAAGATATCAAGATCGACCACGTCTGATTGTATATGCAACTTCTTTTGGACATCAAAGTGCCGGGAGTGATTCACTCCCGCTCTGCTACATTACGAGTAATAGGACTAAATTCGTACCCTCGCCAACAAAAAGCGAGGGTACGATTATTCGTTCTATTAATTAGTCTGTTTGTTTCTGTGTCACTTATTTGCTGGCCACCATGTTGTTTGTTAGTCTCTTTGCCTCTCTATCATTTCTTTGCTGAACGCTATGTTGTCGTTCTAAAACATTGTTGAATACATTTTAACACTTCTTTTGCTTCTCATAGAAACAAATTAGCACCTGTTTAATTTTTTTGTACTTGCACCATCTTTGACAATAAAAGTTTAAACCATTTCAGATACAAATGAATGCACGAGTAACCCTTGTCATACAAATGCCGCTTGTACAAACACAGCAGGTAGTTGTTCTTGTTCCTGTAATCCTGGATACACAGTCGACGGAAAGACATGCACAGGTACGATTTTAACAATGAAATTAATATTATGAATTGAATGTGATTCCAATATGAAGTGAAATGTAGAAGAAAACTAGTCGTATCACTCACCTGAACCTGGCTCTCTTTCCTTTCTTTGCTGGTCACTAAGTTGCTGTTTGTTAATCTGTTAGCCTCTTTATACTTTCTTTGCCGATCACCAAGTTGCTGCTCGTCAGTCTGTTTGCATTTCTATCATTTCTTTCCTTTCCACCGTGTTGCTGTTAAGTAGACTGTTTGTTTCTGTGTCCTTTTTTGCTGGTCACCATGTTGCTGTTTGTTAGTCTCTTTGCCTCTCTATCATTTCTTTGCTGAACACTATGTTGTCGTTCTAAAACATTGTTTAATACATTTTATCACTTCTTTTGCTTCTCATAGAAACAAATAAGCACCTGTTTAATTTGTTTGTACTTGCACCATTTCGTAGCAATCTTTGACAATAAAAGTTTAAACCATTTCAGATACAAATGAATGCACGAGTAACCCTTGTCATACAAATGCCGCTTGTACAAACACAGCAGGTAGTTATTCTTGTTCCTGTAATCCTGGATACACAGTCGACGGAAAGACATGCACAGGTACGATTTTAACAATGAAATTATTATTATGAATTGAATGTGGTTCCAATATGAAGTGAAATGTAGAAGAAAACTAGTCGTATCACTCACCTGAACCTGGCTCTCTTTCCTTTATTTGCTGGTCACTAAGTTGCTGTTTGTTAATCTGTTAGCCTCTTTATACTTTCTTTGCCGATCACCAAGTTGCTGCTCGTCAGTCTGTTTGCATTTCTATCATTTCTTTCCTTTCCACCGTGTTGCTGTAAATTAGACTGTTTGTTTCTGTGTCCTTTTTTGCTGGTCACCATGTTGCTGTTTGTTAGTCTCTATTGCCTCTCTATCATTTCTTTGCTACCCACCATGTTGTCGTTCCAATACATTGTTTAATACATTTGATCACTTCTTTTGCTTTTCATAGAAACAAATTAGCCCCTGTTCAACATTTTGTGTACTTAAACCATTTCATAGCAATCTTTGACAATAAAAGTTTAAACCATTTCAGATACAAATGAATGCACGAGTAACCCTTGACATACAAATGCCTCTTGTACAAACACAGCAGGTAGTTATTCTTGTTCCTGTAAAACTGGATACACAGACGACGGAAAGACATGCACAGGTACGATTTTAAAAATGAAATTAAGATTATGAATTAAATGTGGTTCCAATATGAAGTGAAATGTACAAGAAAACTAGTCAATAAACATAATCTAGAACCCTTGTAAAAACTAACTAGACGCTCCTAGGAGCCTGTATCACTCACCTGAAGCTGACTTCCTGTACTTTCTTTGCTGGCCACTAAGTTGCTGTTTGTTAATCTGTAAGCCTTTCTATCCTTTCTTTGCCGGGGACCAAGTTGATGTTTGTTAGTCTGTTTGCATTTCTATTCTTTCTTTGTCGGTCACTATCACTAAGTTGCTGTTTGCTAGCCTATTTGCATTTCTATCATTTCTTTCCTTTCCACCATGTTGCTGTTAATTAGTCTGTTTGTTTCTGTGTCCTTTTTTGCTGGCCACCATGTTGCTGTTTGTTAGTCTCTTTGCCTCTCAATTATTTCTTTGCTGACCACTATGTTGTCGTTCTAAAACATTGTTTAATACATTTTATCACTTCTTTTGCTTTTCATAAAAACAAATTAACACCTGTTTAATATTTGTTGTACTTGCACCATTTCGTAGCAATCTTTGACAATAATAGTTTAAACTATTTCAGATACAAATGAATGCACGAGTAACCCTTGCCATACAAATGCCTCTTGTACAAACACAGCAGGTAGTTATTCTTATTCCTGTAAAACTGGATACACAGGCGACGGAAAGACATGCACAGGTACGATTTTAAAAATGAAATTAAGATTATGAATTGAATGTGGTTCCAATATGAAGTGAAATGTACAAGAAAGCTAGTCCAAATAAACATAATCCATACCACCTGGAAAAACTAAAACGTTAACTATTTGGAAGTCAGATAAACGTTTACAAAAAGAACCATGATAACTACAATTTTGTTCGTGAGGAATCTAGAAACGTAGCCTGTAGCACAGACAAATTAATAAAATTCACATTAATAATTATTTTTAGATCAAGAAGATTAAACCCTTGAAGTGGATGTTGTTTTTATATTGATACATCATATATTTATATCACCGTCTTCCGAGTTAAATACACTTTTGAACGCAAAGTATGAAAAAGTGTATTTGTCTAAAGAGAAATGCGGTGATATAAATGACTTTTATCATGAATAAACTTACCTCATAGATTCCACCTATTATTATTGGTGATAAACAAGAAGGATGGTGCATGTTTTAGAGCAATCAAAAATTCAATTAATCTAATACAAAGCTGATATTCAAGGCTAATGCTATCGTTTCGCGAGGAAAATTTTTTAAAATGGCATAAGTTTTCAAGCAATATTGGTCCTAATTGTAGTTGGTTATTGCATGTTTGTTTTACTGACATAAAAGATGACACCTGTTCTTAACAAAGGAGACGCATTAGCAATTTCCGTGTAAAGAGGCCTAGAAGCAATCGCTCAAAGACGAAACAAAATAATTCAACTACTTTTTACTACACGCAACACTTAGGAATAAATACAACTTAAATACATTTGAAAATAACATTTTTATTGATTCTTTTCAAAATTAATTTTAGATATAAACGAATGCTCAAATACATCCTGTGATGTAAATGCAGAATGTTCAAACACGGCTGGTAGTTATACCTGCACGTTCAATGCAGGATATTCGGGAAACGGAAATGGTATTATTTTAGAATTGCTTTTCAGTAGACGATGAGCAATTATTTGTAAAGATATAGGTTGATTGATTGATTGTTGTTTAACGTCCAGCAAGCAATATTTCAGCTATACTCAGGACGTTAAAGATATAGGGTAAAGGTGTAGGGGCCGACCTAATAATAAACTTAGGAAATGTATCATTTAACTATTGTTTGCCCGTACTAAGCTTTAATATTTACAAACTTTTTCACATCACCGGCGTATTTGTACAGCGTAAACGTATTTTTGTGTACTATCATATTGTTGCGAAATTTGGTCGCGGAAGATCAGATATGTTATTTTTATGTTAATATTTAAAGACATTCTTATTTCACCTACGGGTTGAGACAAGGATATCTCAACCGGCTAAAAACAGGTACCACACTGTCTTATTCGTAGGAAAAGTCCACCTCAAAAATGCACGACATAAAAAGAAACAAAAATGGAAAACCCAAAAAAAAAAATAACCCGAATGCAATGAAACCATGCATGCGCTCAGGTACGTAGTAAGCAGTGTCTGCTGCTTATTACACATAGTCATGACCGACAAATCCAGGAATAGTTAAACCTATCTTTGGTTCAACAAATGTCTGAATGCATTTAGTTAATTGTTACACTTATATAACTTTTGCAATCGAACCGGCAGGAAAGTGGCCATGATATTTAGTTTTCTCTAGGGCTCCATACGGGATAAAATACGCTTTATGCATTTTATGTATACGGCTGTACACGTTTTGTGGGTACTTTATTGATAAATATATTCAATTATATTTTACCAAGTGGATCGTACCCTCTGATCTATGAGCGTTATATTTTGTTTCATATTCTACACCAAAAGCAGAAACAAATACCCCGGGCGAAAAACGGCCTACATCTAATCACAGAGGTATTTTTATTTCTATGTGTTAAAGTATTTTTGTCGTTTCACCCTTATTGTTCCCCCAACCTGTAAGAACTAAGTGGCATACAAATAAAACTTAACCTCTCTAGTTAAAGGAAATCGCACCCTTCTATAGAAACATTCGTGGCTGTCGAAATGTTTAAATGAATAACGAGTGTATGTTGAGTTAATATGGGTAATATATTTCTGTTGTTAAGAGTGACAACGCAATTAAAGATTAATAAGGAAAGGCACAAAATTACAAAACACGAGCACATTCAAATATACATGGATCGAAAACAAACAGAGAATTATAATATGACTTTCTTCAAACGCTGGAAACAAATCTTTATTTAAATATTCAATAAAATATGGCTGTTTCAGACATTTCAAATCACACCCCGTGTGCTCGTGCATTTTTTTGCTTGTCTTTTTGTTATTCCATATTGTAAATTTGTATTAAAAATACAATACAAAAAATGTTGTTCTCAAGATTACTACGTTGTATTTTCAAGGGGCCTTGCGTTGTTCACAACCACTTTCGTAACCTTAAATAGTAATCGAACAACCGCAAGACTTTTCGCGCCTCCGTCGCAAAACGATTTTTTACTGTATCAAAATGAAAACACAATTTGTGCCATTTTAAATATACAACAGGATCATTAGCTCGACCAAATGCGGTACGCATTTTTCATTTGTATTGCAAAAACAGCAACACAGAGTCACAGACTGACGAAACGAAACTTTCGAATTTTGTGGGTTTTTTCTGATTGTTAAATTATATTGTTAATGTTAATAAATATTAGCTTTTTTGTTTTTAATTTATATTTCTTCACGATTAACATAATATAATTTTGTAATAAGGGTGGATCTTGGAAATTGGAACAGCAAATAAACCTTTACCTATGTAAGCAAAATATTCGTGAAAATAATGCCTATCCGTATTTAAATAATCCAAAAAATTGGGAAAGCCATGAATTATTTCTTAAATAAAGATGAGCCATCAGAAGGGTAAGCGGTTCCTGTCTCACATATGATAGATTGACTATGTGCATTATGTCACCGACGTACGTAATTAACTTTATAATACATCTATGCTGATCACCGCTGATTATATGTCTATACATCATCGAGGTTAACGAGGTTCTCACTTCAGTAAAATTCTGTACTACAATCATCTATCAGTGTATAAATACTCACTGCAATACGTCGCCCATACTACTCTTGCACGTTTTTTAATAAGTACTAATTACTATCTGGCTATTATAAAAATGAAAAGATATTATTCAATATCGTGATAATAAAGCTTAAGAACAAGACTGTTAATATGCTTTGAAAAAATTGGTTTTTAAAATGTAATTGAAAAGAAAATCATAAAGGCATTTTGCTGGTATTTTATTGATAAATACCCTCTGATCTCTGAGTGTTATATTTATTTACATATTCCACACGAAAAGCAGAAACAACTTATACTCCAGGAGAAAGAGAAAGACTACCAACATCTAATCACAAAGGTATTTGTATTTTTAAAAATTTTTTTCGTTTGTTTTACCATTATTGTTCTCTTATGTCGAAAGGACTGAGTGACATATAAATAAAATATAATCTCTATAGTTATATACCATCATATAGTAACATTCGTAGCTGGCGGAATGTATATATTAATGACCAGGGTATGTTGAGTAAATACAGGTTATAGTTTTCTGTTGTAAAAAGTGGCAATTCAATTGAAGAGTAAGGAGGAAAGACACACAAAATGTAAACACACGAACAAATACAAATATATATCGACCAAAGACAGAGAAAAAAAGATGAACCAGCAGAAGGGTAAGCGTTTCCTGTTCTACATGTGATAGATTAACATCTCTCCGATTATGTTGATTATTACTAACAACAGCCAATTGTGCTATGTTTAAAACAGAACGTCAAAATCTGACCACAAGTGGTGTCGTTTCGTGTAAGTTCTCAATGAATATTTTTATTAGAATTCAAATCAGACAAGTCATTTTATGTGTTTGACGACATTTATTTTTATTTTTTGCAAAAAATAATGTTATATACACTTCTGTTGCATCTGTTGCATCACTGATGATATTCATAATATTAGTTATAATATCTGTATCTGTATGTATTATTCGACGTCGGCGACGTACACGAAGTCTGAGGACATTCAGAATCCTGTCGACAGAAGAAATCTGGTCAGGTTTCAGTTATCAGTAATGGGGTTTTTTCGTATGAAGAAATTGTTGAACCTCAAAACGATTCTACCACAGAATCTAACATCTATGACACAGATGGGTATCTCATCCCACGTCCTCTTCCCACTCAACGTTCAATGCAGCATGATTTTACTAAAGAATGTTATGACAAAGATGGATATTTTATTCTACCAACATTTCAAACTGGAAGTTCCATAGCTTCTCCCAGGCAATTAGGAAACCATAATAATAGATTAGTATCAATAGAGGATCAAGTGGATTTTGAAAATACTCATATGTATCAACCTCTTATTCATGACAGACATTCCAGTCCTCATATATATTTGACTACAAGAAATCAATTACCTTCATAACCTACCAATTTCGCACTACTCTTTTTATTTACATGTATATTCCTCTGTAAAATTATTATGCCGTATATAACGTAAAACAATCACTTAACAATATTGATATCATCACACAATACCTTAAATTTTACGAAGCAATTCATTAATTTTGAAATAAGTAATACGTAAAGTTCTATGCACCATTCCTAAACTATCTACAATTCCTCAGAATTAAAGCCGTTAATGTCAAATAAGTTATATATATATATGCCTCGACATCCATAAACATTGTCGTATAGGTAATTTTGTAGCAATCACATGGGTAATTAATAATCACGTTGCTGCACAGGTGTTGATTTTATTTCCCAACAAAACAAAATAAAAAATGATATATACAAGAGGATTAAATGCAGGGATCAAAACCCGACACAACGACTAGTCTGAAAAAATCAGACATGTGAACCATATTTCGTCATGACGCCCATTTGAATCTCATCATAGTTTTGTTCCCTCAAAAGTTGCACAAGTCCTATTTACTTTGGTCCTGTCTAGTTTTGTAGAAATTTGCAGCATTACCTAAATAAAACATGAAGATTTAATGGTAAATTTTTAATTGTTTAAAATTAAAAGTTACTTTAAACCTAACATAACATAAATGAATTCAAACCTATTCTTCTCCCACCAATTCTCACCAATACTCTAGCTCCTTTAAATGTTAAAGACAACCATGTACTAAATATACGTGCTCAACCTTCCGGAGATTACGATATAAGGTTAAAACAGACGTTTTATTTTACAGCTTTAATGAAAGAAATGAATTTTATTTAGTGTATTTTTTAAATTTTATTTAAAATGATTTCAAGGCAATATTGTAAACTATTTCTGTAAACAACAACAACAGATTGAAGTTTATAGTAATAATATAACATATTATGTAACCATTTTATGTAACAAATAAATGTGTATTTCGTATGGTGGAGTTTTATATACATTATAAATTAAATGTTCTTAAACAATGAACATATTGTTGAAGATTGACATGTGTACCTAATAAAGGTAATACTTAAATACCGAATACCAAATGCAAATATATTTATTGCTTGAATGGTGTTTAACGCAACATTCAGCAATTGTTCAGCTATATAATGGCATCCTGTTTTAGCAAGAAGGTAGCAAGAGTACCCAGAGAAAAGCCGTAACATGCAGTAGGAAAAATGCAATCATTTTCAATTCAGATTAGAGACGAATACACCCTGCCAGCAATTAGACAAAGGGGTTGACACGCCACGTGATTAATAGTAGACTAAATACCTTAACCATTCGGCATTTGACATGATACAAATAATGTATTATTGTGCAAGAATAATACATCATTTTCAATTAAGATTGGAGTCGAGTACACCCTGCTAGCAGTTAGACTTGAATAAAAGTGTTATAATGTATGTACAAGAATAATACATCATTTTCAATTAAGATTGGAGTCGAGAACACCCTGCCAGACGTTAGACTTGAACAAAAGTGTTGATAGACCACGTGATTAATAGTAGACTTAACACCTTAACAACTTAATGTGGTTATGTGAAACAATAATACTTCTGAGATAATATTTGGATTAAGAGATCATAACCCAAGAAAAAAGTTTAAAATAATGAAGTGGAAGGTAACGGATTGGGGTAAAGGTTAATAAATCATGGAGAAGTGGTTTCATCAGTAGCTCCTACATAACAATAATTTAAAAGAACAATCCAATTGCTAATACGATTTGTTCAATTTCAGTAAATCCATGTTTTTTTTATTAAATAGAAATAAAACTTGAACATCCGGAATAGCCACAAGTAGATAGAAAGGTATAACACTAACTTATTAACTCGTGTTTTCTTGTAATTAATTTTAACCAAACTTTAAGTTTGTTATAGACATTATTTGCAAACTATATCAGAAATGTTATTTTCGATATTGTAGCTTGTTCATATTGTAAGTTCATATTGGTAACTCCTGGCCTCATCATAAAAATAAATGTTTGTCTAATCCAGGCAAAAGTAACTAAACCCACATTTGTTACAAATATCTTGGAAATATTAATTTAGGGTCGTGTGTTCGAAGAATCCCTGGAAATCTGTTATGGTTATTGTGTATGCGTATGATCCTACCTACATTTAAATCACACCAGCGGCAAATATTGCTTGTCTGTTAAAAATGATGTTCAACGCCACTTTCATCATTTTTTAGCTGTATCATGGCATATATTGGAAAGGACGAAAGTGTGCCTGTAAAAAACCCATAATTTCGGTAGGAAAACTGGCATTCCTTCTCAATTAGGATTGGAGTCGAGTACAACGTGCTCGCAGGAGACTCGAACCCGCAACCGTATTGGTGACAAGCACATTATTAAAAGTAGACTTCCTTAATCAAACTATATTTAAATTTTATTGACGGAAAGCATTTTCAATCCAAGGATATTTGGCGCAATCATAACCAAATATATAGCAGTCTTTTTTTAATATCTGATGCAATGCTTTTAGGTCTTTCTTTGGAAGTTTAGAATAGGCATCGGATAAATATTCATACCGATATTGTTTAGAAATGTTCTTGTCTGTTGTTTCTTTAACTGCCTGTTTCAATGCGTGTATATATTTATCAGTCGTTAAAGTCTCACTTTCATCTGAACTAAATGGGAAAACTGCATATTTACTTATTAATCCTCTTGATTTAAACTTCATCCACATTCGCTTTTGATTTTCATAAACACTTAAACAATCTCTAGTACTTCTAAAGGATGCAAAAAGAATATTGGTTTGGTCTACAAATGAATCTTCACGAGTATCTTCAGTGAACTGTTTAGCAAGAGTGTTGTGTAGATCAGACATGTTCAACATCTTCAAAACGCCTAACGTGTCATCGGACATGGACTCCATTTTAGCAATTATATCGAATTTTATATGGCATGGCCTACAATGGTCGTACATTGGCAGAAAATGTCCATCTCTATGCGTGTTAGATATTTCAGAATATATGAAATACTTAATAAATTCGGGAAACGTCAAGTCGTGTCCGCATTTTATACTTTTCTTTGACGGATGAGGCCTAAATTTTCCGATAGAAAATTTTCCGATTCCATTCCAAAATGGTATATTTGCTGAAAACAATTTATCCATATATCCAGAATATAGACGTGCGTACGGGTCCCTCACGATGATAAACGTTTTTGAAGACGACAAAAGAGAATGAATATCGTCAAATCGTAGATTTTTGAATGTTTCAACATTGCCTCCAAGAGCGTTTCCCGAAGAAATGTCGAATGGACTCGTAGCATTTGATGACCCAACAATGATCTGCAAGAACAGATTCTGTTATTAATACATGTAAAACAAATACTGCAATGCGCTTATTTTGTTCCTCATGAAAATCGGTTTACCAGTTTAGTGAAATTTGAATTGTGAAAGCGGCATTAGTACAATGTAAGTTGTCGTTAAATCTCTGAGGCAACAGTAAATGATTCCAGTTTGTGAAAACATCATGACAGTTACATATAAACAATAATATTTATGTCATTATTGTGGAAATTTAGTGATTGCCAACTCATTCGTGTTCCCATTGATGGCTGCATGTAGTTTATAGGCATTCAGAAAGCATGTATTACCATTCAATTGAACTTTAAAAAAAATATATAATACTTGATTTACTTGGCAAACATGGACTACTACATTTATATCTAGGAGTTCTATAACGCTACAATTTATACTTTATACAGCAGAAATGCTATCATAGCAGTATACGTATACAATATTTGTACATTCTCAGCACATACATATACAAGTTATTTAAACGAGTCTTTAGAAAGACGTGGAACTGTCGACCATTGTCGCAGGTTTTGAAAAGAGTAAAAATAAAGTTAACTTTTTACAATGTATGCATGTTTAATACTGTAACGATAATTACATTTTAAAACAATACAATTAATCAATACAACTGTCATTTGTTTCCTCCTTTTTGTTATTTTGGCGGCGTGAAAGATTGTAAACAAAAAAATTAATATCTAAAATATTTTGGCAGAAAATAAAGAATTGCACTGAGTAAGCATTCCTTTTAAAGAATGTTAGTTTTAAGTCTATATATGTACATATGTTTTTTGACAGACAATCAAGTATTTTTTTTCTTACAAAATTGTCATCTTTTAAGACAATTTATGCATTAAATTTAAGGTTGTTTTTTAATACAAAGGTAAAATATGGATAAAGATTTAGGTTATCTACAGACAATCATAAATTAGATAGAAACTATAATAAAATTGTCATATGTTTAAGTAACTATAAATTAGATTTGAGAACTTTTTAAATGTTCTTGATCAAAGCTTAGATAAAACAAATATTAAAATACGAACCATTTTTTCTTTACCTGTATAATTGGGGGAAAAATAAAAGAGAAAATTGTATTTGATAAATAGCTTATGCTGGTTCCTTTACCCTGAGTTTTAATGTTCATTAGTTAAAAATAAGAACATTCATCAATTTATTTTCGTAGTAATGTTTATGGGGTGTCTTGTTTTTCAATGCAAAAAGCAAGAATACAAAATGCAATACAATAGCAACAAGTTGTCAATTGGAGCAGCGAATCTCGTTCAAAGCAAAGCAAAAAAAACCTTTTTTAATTGTTAAACTGACTTATACCGTAAATTAAAAGTTTATAAGTATTAGAAGTTGACGGATATTTCGTTTGGATTTGTGGAAAAGATTCAGAATGAAAGCGTCTAAAATCATGTTCTGATATGAATTTATCACGGAAGATTATTCAAAACAAAATGTCTAGATTTTTTTTAAACTTACAGACTTCAAGATTGTTTCTGCCTTCTACATTCTTACCTGAAATAATCTTCTCCAGAACGTCGAGCCGACTTTTTCCATTGCGCAATAAACAAATTTATGATTCCTATCCACAACGAAATGATTGCTGACCATTTCAACGGGACTTGAACCAACATAGGCACTTTCGTTCTTTCTGCACGTTTCCAAAAGTATGTTTCGTCTTTCTTGAAATATCTTTAATCGTGCATTGTCTGTTGTCTGCGCGAAAAAATGTAAATTCTATCTCACCGTGTAGAATGGTAACGGACTTAAAGCGTTTTTTTTTCTGCTGTACCGGACTATTCGGGTTAAGCAACGGACTGTTCGTGAAAGTTGATGTAAATAGAAACAGTACGTCACTTATTTTTTCTTATTTCTTTGAATATTTTTTAAATATTAAAAGAATGTTTATGTCACGGAACGATAAAACTATTTATCTTTCTGCACAAGTTAACACTTACAGAATATGATTTGTCTATAATTTGAAATCGTTTAAAAAGAACTCGATACCCGGTGTAGTTTGGTTATGAATATGTCACATGAGAATATATAACAAGCTAATTGTCCTCATTTAGCATATTATTTTTGACATTTTCTCTTTAATGCCACATGTTAATCACACAAAGGATAAATATATTTATATTTGTTCAAATCTTGAAGAAATTATCGATTTTCAGGGAAGGCCATTGCACAATACTTTTGTCGTGTATGGCACCGGACTTTCGGCGTCGGCTGTTGTGTTGAATGGATCTATGTTGAGAGCTAGTTTTTAGAAAGTAAAAAGAAAACGGAACAAAAGCGCCATACATTATGTTTAAATAAATATTTTGCCTCTGTTGTTTACATGTATTTCTTTAGACAGTTGTATATTTCCAGTATAACATGTAAAGGCATCAGATTTATTTTAAATTTATTTGCAAATGCATGAATATAAAATTACGATTTTGACATGCAAATGAAACAAGAATCGTTCAATGTACTTATCACAGAAACAAATAATAATTATTCTGACATGCATAGGGAATGGGAGGGGGTCCCACCCCGCACTCCCGTAAAATTATAGAAATACCAGATGCCGGTTTTCCGGTGAAATACGAACTGGATAAAAAGAAACGTAAAAATCCCGAATTCCCGCAGTTTTATTGGTTAAATCCCGAATTCCCGGTGAATAAATTAGCCTTTCCCGCTGTTCCGTAAAAAGTTCTACCGACCCTCATACATTGATCTAGGCTTGCAGCATTATATAAGAAGTCATCTATTTAAAATGAATTTCAGGAATAGGCCCTACTTAATACATTTGTCTTAATCATTCAAAAATATTACCACGAGAAATTTCATCATATGTTCTTTTCTTCGTGTTCTTGGGCTTATTTAACCATAGGAATTTTTTTTTTTTGCTCTGAAAAATATAATTCAGCACAATGTGGCTAAGAACCGCTGTTAGTCCGGTGCGCGAAATTTCCACAATATCCACCGCACACAAAGTTGCTTCAAATTTTAATTTTAGTGATATATCAGTATTATTGTTCAATTTTAATTGGTAGAGCTGTGTTGAATGTATTTTTAACTCAAAACAGGACATCTGTAAACATAAAAAGTAATTGTTTATATCAATTTGACGATAAATGATATAAATTCATTTTTGCTTGTTCATGTTGTTTCCCGATTTTTCGATTTGCTTTTTTCTTTGTGAAATAACCACCGACGTAACATTTTTGTAGGAGTTATCATAGATCAATTACGTATTCCGTGAGTATGGTTTTTAATAAAACTTCCCCCTTCTTGTTATCATTTAAACTCATTTTTCAGAGTTACTTCATGTTTATTGGCATGAACAGTCCGTTGCTTTACCCGAATAGTCCGGTACAGCACAAAAAAACGCGATTAGTTCGTCACCAGTCTACACTGTGTATCTACTGAATTTAACTCGTAACTAACGAAGACTTAACAAGATGAAGACATGTAAACAATTGGATAAATACATAATATAACTTAATATACATTGTGTATTTTATTGTATTTATTAACTACAAATAATATGATACTCATTTAAAATGTTTACAAATATTAAATAATTGTTTACCAAACTATAAAAAAAATTAAGTTAAAAAAAATAGAAAAATCCGATTAAAAAATTAAGAATTAGAATTAATTCAATTATTTTATTTCTCGATATTTTACCTGATTGGTATGCCTGGAATGTAAACCTTCACCTACAAGTATTTAAAACTATATTTCGGGACCATATTTAATATGACAACAAAATATCAAAAAACGAAGAAAATGTAAAAAAATTAAGTAACTACAACAATGGTCCTGACTTGGTACAGGCATATTAATATCAATTGTGGGTTTACCCCGATTTTGAGGCATGCCAAACCTCTCACTTCCATTCCTGCAGTTTTGATAAAAAATTGTGTATCATACTAAACTAGTCAGTAATATATGTAATCAATTGTCATCTCAAACAACAATGATGTACTGAATTTAAAAAAAATTGGGAACACTTTCTGCAGTCATATTCAATCAAGATAGAATATAAAACCTAAATAGCATACTAAAACATAATGAAGGCGCTGAAGAGATATTTTTTCTTGTAACCTTAGTTTATAAGTCTATCACAAAGAAATTGGAGACCCACTGCATCTCTTGCATACCTGAAAAATATAGAATCATAATATGCAAACGAAGCTGTAATATCGCTGCATATTTTAGGAAAATGTTTAATTTTAAATGCAATCATATCGTTTTTCGTTAATTCTTGTCCTAAAGATGACCATTGGCATCATTTTTAAAATGTAACTCTACAAAAGATGTTGATCATTGACCTATAAGGTGTAAATGCAGAACGACACTGTAAATACACCTAATTTGTACGTGTATCAATGTACAGTATATCTTAGTCTAGTACAGCCTTCCATGGCTAGTTTTGTTCCAATTTTGAGCTAACTTATTTATACATCATGTTTGATTATATATTAGTAAGTATTTGGATGTCGTCAATGAATTCAGTTTATGCGGCCGTTAAAATTCGCTCGACTACAATGTGATATTATAAAATTTGTATTTATTGTACATCGTGCGTGACAACAACAAATAGGAGAAACGTCGGCTTGGTGAATATTACATTTTCTCTGGCTGATAAATCCTGATATCGACCTTTATCAAAGTCATTAAGTGTTTTATAACATGAATAAAACCATTTTGTAATTGTTGTTACCCTTAATATTTTTTTATTTAATACTGCATTTTGATATCAATTTGCTGGTAATCCTGAAAATCCAGTTTCAAATATTCAGAAGAGTATAAATGAAACAACATATAGCAAAGCCAACGTTTCTCCCATATGTTGTTGTCACGCACGATGTACAATAAATACAATCGATTTGATTGGACGAATGAATTTGTTAAGACGGCTATTCTGATTGGCTAAAACATGAAAACCAGGTCGATATCGTATTCCGCTTGACTACTATGCAGTAGAATCGTGCAGCGTACAAACATTTTAGTACTGCTGCGATTTATCATGACCAGAAAGTTGTTTTTAGACCAATCAAAAACACGCAAAATTCAATTCAAGTAATAATTAGATTAAGTATGAAGTAAAGAACCTCGCAAATCACTTTGATAGATAATGTAACATCATGTTTGTGATCAAGGAATGCAGTAAACTTTGCTAGTCAAAACGTATGTAGCATACAATCTACAAGAAATTTACAAAATTGACACTATCTGCGACGTGGAAGAGATTTTTCGTGCGTGTGCTTTTTTCTGTGACTCGTTTTTTTCAGCTCTTGCTCACAATAAATTTTGGAAAGTGTATGATATAGCGATTGTTTATTTTCTGTGACTTCTAGTGTTTAATTTATAGTTTCAGTTGATGCAGGATCAACCCACCCTCTCACTTTTTCTATTGCATTTTGAACCTTAGATGTTTTGTTCTGATCTAATTTGTACGATATTTCTAATGAAAACTGATAATTTATATCTTAAATGATATGATTTGTTTTTCAGTGAATCGATGCCCGACCCTTCCAATAATCTGTATTCCGAGTATAATATTATGTTTCATTACCAGCTAACAAATTTATAGCATTTTACAAAAATTCATATGTTACCTCTTCCGTAATTTTGTACAAGAGTGATAATGCCCATCGTTAACAAAAGCTCAACTGTTATAATATAAAACAGCAAAGTCCTGTATTTCTTGAAATTCCGAACACATAAAAACGTCATGACGCGTCTTTGGAATAAGTGTATCATTAACTCATAGGTTGGCCTGTTAGTGTTCCTCCTATGTGTACTGAATCAAAATAAAACAATTTTTTATCAATATAAATCCTACTATGACACATTTTCCATTGAAACTAAAACATAAACTTAATCATCAAAAATCGGTCCATTGATTTATTATTTTCAAATACACTTCGCAGTTTCAAATACATTTAAAGTTGTTTAAATATAAGACATTCAAAAATTATGGTTTTTGATCTATTTCGAGTTATGAATTTAAAACGTTTGTCACTGGAATCTACGGTATAATTATTTTGCTGTAATTCTGCAAACAATTCGGGACTATTCTAGAATCGACAACGTCCAGCCACATACGTTCCAAATTGGGGTTATGCAAACACAATACATGTTTATATATGGCGAACAAACATAAAGCTTTTAAACATTTTAAAAACACATTGGTTTTTAGTTTACTGTAAATTAACAATAGTTTTGATTATGTGATTTCTTTCATGAAAAAATCCTAGTGATATATATTCTTCATGAAAATCATTTGACCGATGTATGCAAAGTCTAGAAATAATAATAAAATGAAGTCTTTCTTGAATGTTTTTATTGGTAATGTTTTCATTAGATGATTGATTGATTTGTTTATTAACGTGCCACGAGCAGTATTTTATCTACAAGACAAAAATGACAAGACATGAATAATTCGGGTGAAACTGAAGACGTATTGCAGTAAATTTTAATAGCCACCAAAAAGAGGTATCGACACATGAGGCATTATTGAGGCTTCAACTCCTGTTCTTATTTTTGACTTAACCAAAAATCTCCTAATGGCATGCTTTCATGCATTTCGCATAACAACGTGACAACTTACGAACGAGTACACATCCACTATCCTCAAACGGCTACGTAGCGGGACCCCGATGGCGAATAGAGGATGGGGTTGTAGATGTAGGTTTGTTAACAAATAATACGGAAAGCCTGACCACTGACTACAGTGGGTAACGTGTTTGGAGAATATCATTCTTCTTCCATGTAAGAGACTATTTTGTATATTTCAAAAATTGTAGGCTCACTGTATCTGTAGCTATTAAAGCTATATTTTCTTTATCTTTTCTATTACAATTAAATTTTTCTTCACTTTTGTCAAACGCTTTTTCCCGTTTATTTATTGTTTGAAAACTTGTTCCCGTTCTAAATATGACTGAGATATTGCCGGATAAACGGTAAGCAAATAATCTCTCCAGCTACTCTGTGGGTTGTGTCCTTAGAGCAATATTGTAAAAACGGCGTCCATGCTACGAGTGCATGTTCACAGACTAGGGGACAATACGTTTAGACGAGTTAGCCTAAATACGTATGTCTAGTAAATTGAATACCAAATTCATTGATACATGACTTTTATTTTGTCAAAAAAAGTTAAACGAAAGTTATCGAAGGTTGACTGGAGGAGTAGTTTATTTGAGTATAGCATGCAGTTAACATTCAACTTTAAAATAAAATTGTAAACCAGGCAACAAACCTGATTATTCCTTTTAATATATTCTTTCAACAAATATATCTTCGAATGATTTAAATATATATATATATTTTAAAAAACAAGAAATATGAACTCAAATTGTACAAAATGATAAAGACATGTACAAATGTGACATAGTGTTAAGTACCAAGTTAATAATAAATAGCCTAATATAATTTTATAAAAAGAGCACTTGAGAAGTATGAAAGATGGTAAAGAGAACCATGGAAAAAGATAAACGAACACGTCCAGTAAGTGAGCTCGTCTACATGTTATATGAGAGTCGTCATTCATAATAGGACCTTATTGGTATATAGAACGTTACGTTAAAACCGACGTCACACAGAACTCAACATAACAGGCGTTAAGTTGAAATGAATTAGAATAACATGTAGCATGTCACCTTGAAGAAGTCGTTGTCTAATATAAGCCTTGTCAAATTATATAGGATATATATAGCTTATAGCACTCCACGCCGAATTGATTACGATATATATCTAGTCAAAACAGTAACATGTTGAAAGTTTATTATTGCAGAACATTTAACTGTTTTGATAAATACAATAATCAATCGCAGTAAAGTTATAGAATGTTGTTTGATGGAAAATGACTATCGCAAGTTTTCCTAGTGGATAAGACGTGAAATTTTAATCAACGAGTTTTTAGAACTTGTCAGAAAAGGTTTAAATGAGTTTCATAAGAGACTTATTTGCAGAAATGAAAAAATCCGGAAGGGTTTCCTGCTATATTTTGGTAGCATAAGTTTGTGGCTATAAGTTGAGAACGAATCAATTTAATTCAAACGGATTCTGAAAGGTAACATACAGTTCTACACGTTGAATATGAGATTATTATACCCCGCTTCGAACAATAGGGAATATACTGGCTTACCCTTGTCCATATTTTCGCCCGTCCTTCCGTCCTCAGCTTATCATCACAACCACTTGAAATTTTATGTGACCATACCTTGTGGTAATATACTGCGATTACCGATTTCATGTCTGTCACATATCTACTTCCTGTTTTCCGGCTTAGTCAATTTAATGATGTGAATATCGGGGTATACTGAGTGAGCAGTGCTCAAAGGTTACTAGTTTAGAATAAATATATTTGAATTTTGACAGGAAGTCAAGTTTTTTTCTCGACTAAATTCGGGACGTTTTTTCTAAATTGTTAACAACTTGTAGAACCCGACGAAAAGCGGGTAATATATTCCAGTAGAAAATTTAATAACAAATTCATCGATTTACAACTTACTTTCATTAAAAGGGTGATCGTTGGCAAAGTTGACCAAAAAGGTAGTTCGTTTGAATGTGATATATATATTGGAATTTCAATTTAAATGCAAATTATACAAACATAAAAAACCACGGTCAAAAGTGATTGCTTTATTCTTATAGAAAATTTAATATAAATTTCGTTGATATTTAACTTAATTTAATTCAAATGTTGTGCTGTCGCCCTGTTTTTGGTAGCAGATATTCAGGTAATTTAAACATGAAACTACAAAGATGGGATTTTTCCACCACTGGTTGGTTGTCACATTATAAATTTTATGTTTTAAATTAAAGAAAATAGGTAAGAAAACCGACCGAACATCAAAAGCCAAAAGACAGTTACAAATCCGGATATAGACAAACACAACACAAAAACCAAAAACATAAAACACAGAAAGAGATTAACTCGAACCCAATAAAAACCATGGGTGCACTCAGGTGCTCCGGACGAGTAAGCAGTGCCTGCCTCTAATTAGACACCCGTCGAGTTACTCATTGTCTTTTCTAGGGAAAAGTCAAATCCATGAATAGGAAACACTACCTATGACTCAGCGAAAATGTCAGATCGTATTTGAGACACTGATTTCCCATAACGATCAATTAAGTAGTGGTGCCGACCATAGAACTCCTGGAGAGATAACATCAACCAAGGTACAATAAACCCTTGTTTGAGTAGTTTAGCAGTCAACAGCAGAGATCGGTTTAGAAAATCGGAATAACGATCGCAGGATCTAGATTAACGTATAATTTGTGAAATGTACACACCATACGCTTGAGCTGCTGGAATGTCGGTGTCGATGAACGGGAAGTTGACAATTGGAAAGTTGAAGTTTCTAGTTTGTAGATTTCCAGAGTCTATTTCTAGAAGTAGGTCTAAGTAAGAGGCTGACCTTAGTGTATTGGTTGTGTCTTGAATTTCAAGCTCGCTAGGATAAATTGAATGTAAATATTCACCAAATTTAGCATTGCTGAGGGACAAAACATCATCATTATAGCGGAATGTTAAAATAAAGGTCTGGGCCAGAGTCTTTTCTTTCTTCTTCAGTAGGCCTTGGTCTTCAGTATATTTAGTATTAGATTTGGAGTCATTGATGAATAAAGTTCTGTCATGACTAATTACCAGGAATTTATATCGTTACTTTCCGCTCTTCTTGAAAAAGCAGCGTTTAATAAGATCTTTAAGCCTGGTTTTAAGCTGCGTATGAGGGATGTCCATATAGAGTGTCGAAATATCAAATGTTTTAATGCTGTTACAATTGGATAGAGATACAGACCTCAAGATGTCTATCAGGTCTTTTGAATTCTTTAATATCCACATTTCATTATTCAAGTTGTACATATTTGAATTTCGTTGAAATTTGTTTATTCAAATTTCGATAAATATGCTATATGATACTTTTTTCGTAAATAGTAGATTTAAAAGATTTAAATACATTTTATTTGGTCAATTCACAACTAGGCTCCGTGATATAGCTGAAAAATTTCTAAAACTGGCTTTAAACCTCATTCAAACAAACTGACAATGAACTGCGTCATAACACTTTCGAAAAATGTGTTTATATACAATTAAGGTGTTTCAGTAAAATTATTAACATAATAATTGAAACAATTAGTTTTTCTTAAATGGTTATAAATTACTTACAAAGTATTCGAATACTACACTTTCAGAACATAGGTAAATACGAGATAGGACAATTAGACGGCATTTGTTTGTGATCGATATAAGTCATATAAAATTGAACAATGAGTTGCAAACGAAAATTGCCGAATTGAGTAATACATATAATCTTGAGTAAAACTTTAATTATAAGTTTTGTTAAAATAAATTATAACAGGTGCAAATGTATGTCCTATGATTACTGCAAGAACGGATTAACTGGAATACACGATAATAAATTGCAAATAACATTCATACCTGTAAACGACGGATTTTCAACTTTGAAAGAATAAAGTAAAAATTAATAAATATAAACCTAGATTTGATTATTTCGATGTATCAGGATCTTAGTTCTGCTAAAATCTCAATTTCGAAAATTTTTGGACTAAGGTCCATTTATGAAGTACGCCGCTCATATCAGCTAGACACCCTTAACTTATAGAGAATGTACTCTAAATCCTATTTAGTTTTGTAGAAATTTGCAGCATTAATGTTTTTAAACTAGCATTATTATGTCAACGAAGAAAAAATGGTAAAGCGTAAAATAGATTTAATAAGTTTTCATTTAAACGTTACTTTAAAAGAACAATACATAAATGAGTTCAAACCTGTCTTGAGCCAGCCAATTGTCACCAAACGTTTATCTTTAAAGGTGCGTAATTGTAGCAGGTATATATCTGTCGAATTAAAAACGTCACAAGCATTATGGCGTCATATTTCATTCATAAAATTAGAGTCACAATCGCTGTCGTATATAATCATTGGCTAAGATTTATTGTGAAGTCAAAAATATGTCCAACAAAAGTATATTTTGTAGCACATATATAGACGATACAAGGTTTTGGATCACCCTGTTTTTATCAATCGCTAAATTGTTTGATATTGACAAAATACATTTAAGATAATAAAGGTTATTTTTTCTGACGATAATAAACCATAAATTTACTCTGAAGTTGTTAATTTAATAGAACCAACCTTAAGTAAATACAAACCATAAATGCTGAAGAATTATTACTCAATAAATTTTGAGTGCTTCATTTCAAAACATTATAAATCGCTGGTTTATTGACCTTCATCATAAAATATTTTTTGTTTACTTATGCAAATTAAAGCCAGGAGGAAAGAGTTTTAAACTTCATATGAGTTAGAAAGTAACACAACTTGCGCATGTGTCATCAAGTCGCTAAGTATAGTAGTATTCGCCAGCTCAAAGGCAGAGAATTGGTAAAGGTCAACGTAATGGTAGTATTTTGCTTTTCGAATTCTTAAATGTCATGAATTTTTTAAGTGACCTTGTCTTTTATGACGTTACACATAAAAACTTGTTGGTTAATGTCAAGTCAACACAAATGAGCTACAAGGCCAACATTTCATAATGTTTTGTGCGCATTATAAAATAATTCCAGCCAGGGAACACAATTAAGTTATGTTTTAAAATATTTTAAAGGAAAATATGTAAGCACGCAATAAATCAAATTCTAAATATAGCAATATGATACGGAAATCGCAACCAGAAAAGTATTGTTCAATATATAATGTCTTTTAATTGAATATTATTGAAAACCTTTTAATGTCCGAAATAAAAGAACCATGTAATTGCCACGTTGTATTCATTCGTGAAACAAGCGTCTTCAAATTAAGTTTCAAATCCTAATGCTAAGGCTATATGTTAGTAATAATACAGCCCACATAACTATGGACGCCCTTGCAGTAGTAGTTTTGTAAATTTTGTTTAATAAATGCAATTTTTGGTTGGTAAATAGACATAGATTAATAGGTTCTTTCATACGTTTTTGGGAAAGACCGGTTGATCTTTCACGAGTGATAGAAATTATATGTCTTTTCGCGAGTGGAGCGCAGCGCAACGAGCAAAAAGACATAAAAATTTCTATCACGAGTGAAAGTTCACGCGGAATTTCCCTAAAACGTATGAAAGTACCTATTTCTTCCGTAAACCAACAATTTTCACATCGCTATAACCTATAGACTCTCTATTGTTTTAGACTCCATTGTCTCTGACGTCCAATCAGAACGCCGGAAATAATGAACGTCATAGAAGAACGTTGTTATGCTTCCATAACAACGTTCTTGTTTCTGGCGTTTTGATTGGATGTCGCAGCAAGTACAGATGTGTGCGCGTGAGCTCATCTGTAATGGGTCATCTGTACCAGAAATCGGCTATTTACGGAAGAATTTGACATCTTGATCATTACGTGGTTAAAGTTACTGGAGAAATACGAATTTTCAACAATTCAGTTTCAAATGTTCCTAAGGAAACCATGATTATATAAATATCATAAAGAAATAAAAAGTTACCTGCCAGAAGGCCACAAAACACTAACTTACGTCTTATTAGGATGTCGTTTATGCGCCACGCTTAACCTAATACAAATAGCAAGGAAACAGATATAAACAACCAAATCGAATGTATTGTATAGTAATATAACAAAACGTACAAAAACTAATACTATTTAGATTTCCTTTAAAATGTCATCAATGATAGCAAGGTTATAAAGTTTACTTCACCAGACGCACGTGTTATCAAACCAAAATTCATCAAGATCTTTCCATACAAGGAAAGATACATAGCCGGCTCATCTACGTGCTCTACCAAAGAGTTGTCAAAAAAACTGACTAAGATACTGTCTGCAGTGAAAAAAAAGGACAGAAACTTACTATTGGCGAAGTAATGTTCATCATATTTGGATTCTAAAAATTTCAAAAGGGTTTTTGGAAAATTTTAAATCAAGATCGATATTTAAAATTTCATCTGTTAGAACCTTTGATTTTTCGACTCTTTATACCACCTTGTCGCAAAAAAACTAAAATCCTGTCTGAAGGAAATCATACATAAAGCCTTTGATTTCACATATGGCTACAAATATGTGGTTTTAGGTTACGACAATTCGTTATTTTTTTTATATATATTTTGAAGGAAAATATGTTAGCACGCCAAAAATCTTATTCTAAATAGAGCAGGTTAATTGGATGCTAGATTCTCTGATTGACAACATGTGTGTAAGTTTTGGATGATTCGTTTTATCAACAGACAATCGGAATTCTAATGAGTACAAACTGTTCACCACACCTTGTCGATTTGTTCATGTCTTTTTATGAAACAAAATTTCTTCGAGGTCTTATTAACGACAAGAAGATAGCAGAAGTTAGGTCCTTTAATTTTACATATAGATATATTGATGATGTCCTTCTAATTAAAAACCCTCAATTTGCTGAGTGGCATCCATTAATATATCCTTCAGAAGTGGAAATTAAAGAAACAACAGAAACAGCTTTATCTACATCATTTTTAGACTTGCACCTCGAATATGACACCAAAGGTCATCTTACCACAATAATTTAGAACAAACGAGACGATTGTAATTTCAAAATTATAAATTTAACTCACTTATGAAGCAATATTCCAGTTTCTCCTGCAAACGCTGTATATATTTCTTAATTGACCATATATGGATGAGCTTGCAACGAGTATATTTTTCCTATTTTTCATTTTAGTGTACAGTGAATGGGCTACGATGATTGTTGGAAGCACCTTTTACCGTCTAGTGGTATATTATAATGTACCCATCCATTTTAATCAACTAACCAACTCACATACTACAGTAATGGAAGCGGGAGATTTTGGCATACCACAAAACCTGGTTTAACCCACCATTTCTTTTGAAATGCCAGTACCAAGTCAGAACCACTGCTGTAGTTACTATATTTTTGATTGTTGGTTCTGGAGTTTTCCGGATTCTCGGACTTTGATTTGTGGATTTGTGGATTTTATTTTTTGACAGGTTCCTCGGTGTTCGGTATTTTGCTATTACCTTCTTTTATCAGTGGCGCTCAAACTAAAAGATATTTAAAAACCAAATTATCCAATATTTTGTGGAGATTGTATCACAAAATTCTGAAACACCCCAAAACCGGCTGAGACTATCTACATATATTTCTGTTTATATCCTTTTTTTGTTTTGCTCCATCAACGATTTGTTTTTAATATTTTGGAGAAAATCAGCTGTGTATGATCCTACCTACATTTAAATCACACCAGGTGCGAATATTGTTTGTCTGTTTGAATGGTTTTCAACGCCACCTACAGCAATTTGTTTAGCTATATCATGGTGCCCAGTTTTTATTTACAGGGAGCCCAGTACTCGGAAAAAACCCGGACCTTTGGTGGGATAAACTGGCAATTCTTGTCAATTAAGATTGGTGTCGAGTTCACCATGCCCGCAGTGAGACTCAAACCCGCATCCTTTTTGTTGAAAGGTACCTTAATAAGAGTAAACTAACTACTTTAATCAAATTATATTTAAATTTTATTGACGAAAAGCACTTTCAATCCAAGGATATTTGTCGCAATCATAACCAAAGATATAGCAGTCTTTTTTTAATATCTGATGCAATGCTTTTAGGTCTTCTTTTGTAAGTTTAGAATAGGCTTCTGATAAATATTCATACCGATATTGTTTAGAAATTTTCTTGTCTGTTGTTTCTTTTACTGACTGTTTCAATGCTTTTATATATTTATGTATCGTTAAAGTCTCACTTTCATCTGAACTAAATGGGAAAACTGCATATTTACTTATTAATCCTCTTGATTTAAACTTCATCCACATTCTCTTTTGATTTTCATAAACACTTAAACAATCTCTAGTACTTTTAAAGGATGCAAAAAGAATATTGGTTTGGTCTACAAATGAATCTTCACGAGTATCTTCAGTGAACTGTTTAGCAAGAGTGTTGTGTAGATCAGACATGTTTAACATCTTCAAAACGCCTAACGTGTCATCGGACATGGACTCCATTTTAGCAATTATATCGTATTTTATATGACATGGCCTACAATGGTCGTACATAGGTACAAAATGTCCATCTCTATGTGTATTAGCTATTTCAGAATATATGAAATACTTAATAAATTCGGGAAATGTCAAGTCGTGTCCGCAGTCCATACTTTTCTTTGACGGATGAGGCCTAAATTTCCCGATAGAAAATTTTCCGATCTCATCCCAAAATGCTATATTGGCTGAAAACAATTTATCCATATATCCAGAATATAAGCGTGCATACGGGTCTCTAACGATTATAAACGTTTTTGAAGATTCTAGTAGAGAATGAATATCGTCAAATCGTAGATTTTTGAATGTTTCAACATTGCCTTTAAGAGCGTTAACCGGAGGAATGTCGAATGGACTCGTAGCATTTGATGACCCAACAATGATCTGCAAGTATAGAATATGTCATTATAACATAATAAAACAATGAACATTTCTCTTATTTCTTTACCTCAGGGAATCTAATTTTTAGCATGTAGCTGAACTGTGAAAGCGGTACAAGTACATAACTATCATTAAACACTAAAAAACGGGTAAAAATAGAGTTTGTGAAAAACAATATCACAATAACACGCAATTGTGCCAAAATTTTTAGAACAATCTTATGTGTTCCGTTAATGGTTACAAATAGTTCCTAAGCATTCAGAAAATGTTTGTTTAAGTTCAGTCCGGTGGCCGAGTGGTTAAGGTAGATCGTCTACCTCTGATCACATGGTCTGTCAACACTGAGGTTGCGGGTTCGAGTCTCAATTCTGGCATGGTGTACTCGACTCTAATCTTAATTGACAAGGATTGACAGTTTTCCTACCGAAGGTCGGGTTTTTCTCTCGGGTACTACGGCTTCCTCCCCAATAAAAACTGGACACCATGTCATAGCTGATAAATTGTTGAAGTGGCGTTAAACACCATTCAAACAAACAAACAAACAAATTCAATCCAACTGCTTGTAACATAAAACCTTGCTTTATATATCGGCAATTACTTAAGGTTTTATGTCTAGAAGACCTATAAAGCTGCAGAACATACGTATACTATATACAGAAGGAAAATGAAAATTACATGTAGTAATAATACGTCGTTTTCAAGATATAATCGCTCTCGTTAAAGGAGGTGGAAATTGTAATACTGATCACGTGACGTCATAAAAAATTTAGGGCACTTTTAGTTTAAAACGGCAACGCTTGATACAAAATGGGACGGAATAAGAAAGACGATGCAAAACCAATCATGTGCTGTGTTGTGCCGGAGTGCAAAGCCAGCACTAAACATAAAAATTATGGAAAGAGGTCAGGTTTTTTCCGTTTTATGACGTTCACACTATGTTTATAGACGGTACATTGAGGAAAGTGCCCTAAATAAAATAACGTGATACCATTAATCACGTGATATGATACATCTAACTACCTATCTTGAAAACGACGTATTGTGTTGAGATGCCAACACAAATGTCTCCCAAACGAACCCCCACTCAAATATTTAACATGTTCAAAACCCCAAAATACAAATTTTTAACAAGAAAATGCAATGTCATACATAATGACCCCTGCTTCCATGGAAACGGCAGCCATTTTTAAATTCCAAAAATTGATTGCAAATCTTCAGGTCACCCCTAACATGTTCCAAAAGTTTCATATTGATTGGACATTGCATCTCGGAGAAACAAGGCAAGGTTGAACGGAAAGAAAAAAAGAAGAAAGAAGAATAAAAATAAAATACCAGACAAAAACCATATGTCTCCAAAATCTTCGTGTGGTTGACACGATGATATCATTACAGTATAAATATACAAAATTCGTACATTGTCAGCATTGTCTCATGTTTTACCAATATTGTTTTTTATACTGTAACAATTTAAACAGCTTACAGTTTACACTTAAACAACTAAAACAAGAGCATAAGAGCATTTCTAGCTGAGTTTTAAATTGTATGGATGTTTCTTATTTGATAGATAATCATAAAAGGACTATGTATGCTTGATAGGAGCGGTAACTGGTATGTATTGCGTTAGAAATTTTGGAACTAAAAATTGTTGCTAATTGCAAGATTAATTAATTATTGGTTTAAAAAATCAACCCTTTCGAGGGTAAGCTCTAACAAAAATCCTTAATCCTATTTTAACAATCAATTTATCGTTATTTCTAAATGCTCGATAACCTTTAAGCAACTATTCAATAAATCACCTATTTGTACTGAACGGTTCAGATTAATAAGTTAAAGTAGAAGAACAACCAGTTTGTACGGGAGCTTCTTTGGGACCTCCAAAAATATGTTTGTAATTCGTGACCACGAATAATAATTCGTTATAACGAATTCATGAATATGTGATCGCAAACTTAGTTTCGTTATGACGATTTTTTTTTAATCGAGATCGCGGATTTTAATTCGTTATAACGAATTTAAGAATACGTGATCATGGATTGAAATTCGTTATGACGAATTTTGGTATTCGTGATCACTAATTTTTAATTCGTTATAGCGGATTCTATGATTCCTTATAACGAATTTCAATTAATTTGAAATTAAATTTATTCTATAATAATTACTTTCTTTCGCGGGTTTTAGCACAGCTAGAATGTTAGTGGATCTAGTTCTACCGAACGCAATCATGTTTTGACTGTGATCAAAGTCAAGTTATTTATACCTAATTAAAATCCGTGATCACGCATTCTAGAATTCGTTATAACAAATTATAGTTATAGATTGGAGAAAGGAATCTACGACAGCAACTTGCATTTTGACTTGGCTCAATTCAAATAAGATGGTGGTAACAAACTAAAAAGCTTACTACTATTGTGTGTACTCACCGTAATATGCATCATATTACTTAAAAAAAAACTGTAAATATATGAAAAGTTGATCATGTGATTCCTGGAATCGGAACGCAATGTAGCGTTAAAAATCGTGCTTTATTATAAATTCATCACAAACATTTAACATAAAATGAGTGGTTTTATTTTAACTTAAAGACCAGGATTTATTACATTACCACCTGAAATAATCTTCTCCAGAACGTTGAGCCGATCTTTTCCATTGCACAGTACACAAATTTGTGATTTCTGTCCACAACGAAATGGTTTCTGACACTGTCAACTGGACTCAAACCAACATAAGCACTTCCGTTCTTTCTGCATGTTTCTAATAGTACTTTACGCCGTTCTCGGAATACTTCTAATCGTGTATTCTTTGAAATCTGCAATAAAATTGTATTTTCTATCTGATGAATTTATACTTTAAGAGGTAACCATGACACGAACCAAAAGAGGGACCTCTGTAACTAAATGGTTAAAGTAGTTAGCCATCTACTATTAATCACGTGCCTGTCAACATGCCGAGGTTGCGGGTTTGAGCTTCACTGCAGGCAGGGTGTATCTCAAATCTTAATTGACAAGGATTGAGTTTTCCTACGTAATATTGGGGATTTTCTCCGGGTACTCCAATAAAATCTGGACGCCATGAGCCTCATTGCTGGCAGGGTGTATGCGACTTAATTCTGAATTAACAAGGATTGACAGTTTTCATAACTCAAATCATTGCATTCTATCACACGTGGCGTTATAACTAATTTCAGGTACGGTCTACTGAGCTTTTGCGCGATAGTATAGTTCAATGTTTGCATTTACCGAAGTAAGTACTTTCTATCTGTAATATTGTTTTGATTATTTTTCAGGTGAAAAACAGTATGTTTTGTATTTCGAAATGTAATTCTTTTGTTATTTGCATTTGAATTAAAATATAATTCTGTTCATATATTCTTACGCGATCAAGCTGGCTAGGTGAATGATCATATTGTTGTATTCATTACATTATGTGCACGTGATTATGTGTCATAACCATTTATTGTAAATGTGTTGAACAAATAAATATTTCGTACTATTATCATAAATGCACATTAAATCTGCTCTCATCTGAATTTAATTATATAATTAACGCATTGTAAATATGTCCAACAATAATAAATTTCTTGCTACTGTTTAATGGTGTATTAAACAATTTTCGTGATGTAAACCGTTAATATTCCATGGCTGCCTGTGCTGCTGCAGCTGATCATCATGATGAATAACAGTAAACAAGATTTTCACATGTACATCTTTGCAAAATAAAAATAACACATAAATCAATGTTTTAAGAATTTCGAATATTTTTAAAACAAACGATAACCAGTCCTTTAGCTCAATTGGGATTGCAGATTTAACAAACGGTACAAATGTCATGAATGTTAATAATTTGGGACAAAGATTGCACACCGACTTGATGAGGGAAGTATTACGAATCTGTAATTCCTGTCGAACATTTAAATGATGAAAACGTTTCTACTTTAGCATTGTCTTATTATTGGTTTTATGCACTTTTTAATTTTCCAGTTATTTTGTTGTTGTCGCATCATATAGAAATAAATTATTTAATTACATTTTTTTAATACAGGTCTCAATTTCCTGTATCTTTCTTTTACTTTAAATAATTCAAATGTCCAAAAATGTTAACTAAGTCCACTATAAGGCTGCATATGTCAAAAGCAATTGACTTTCCATATTGGGCCTCAAACGTACAGGTTCAACTAGTCCGAGAATCCTCTGCCGTCCAACGCTTTTATTTTATTTATTTTTTTTGCGTGGGACGCAAAAAAAATACTAATAAAAGCGATAGACGGCAGAGGATTCTCGGACTAAGGTTCAACATGTTGCGGTCGTATCATGCTGCGCCCGGCGAAGCTTTTTATTCTTTACTGTTATTGTTGGTTATAGTATTAATTACACAATTTCTATTTTCATTATAGGACATTTATCAGATATAACAATACAAACTGACTTCTTGTTTTAATCCTCCAATTACTTTAATTGAGTTTCCCCGATATGGTTACAACCATATCTTTTCTTGTTTCTACCTAATATAGGGAGTTTTCTCCGGGTACTCCAATAAACTCTGGACGCCATGATATAGCTGAAAAATTGCCGAAGGCAAACAAACAAACAAAAAGATGCTAAAACGTGCCATTACATTAAGTATGAGCTATGGGTATATACATATCTTGGGACACTAGTTTAATTATTAAACTACATGTATAAGACTCTGACCCAATTCTCAGTAGTCGTCATTACCATTGGTTCATCACATTTCCACAGTTGATGTATCGTTAGCCTCGTCTTGATTTAGCTTTTACTTCTCGACTGTTGTTAGGCAAACATTTAGTCATTCAATTTGGGTATATGTTTGAATGCAAATGTATTAATATTAACTGTACCATTTTCACTAGCTAGTGCATTGTAATGTATTATTATTCGATTATTTTATATTTCTAATTAGGTTGGTTTTTCACTTCAAATTTGTTATACATTTGTGTTTAATTATTTCCGCTATATTATCAATCTACGTTTATTTAAACGCATTTGGTAACTCGTTTGGTAACAGGTCTTACATGTCTTATTGCGAAATATTGCCCCCGGAAAAATACTAAATTTTTATTAATTATATAACAAAGAGAAGTTAATTTTTTTCTATGGGCAATATTTCGCAATCGCAATGAGACATTTCAGACTAATTACCAAACGAATGAATACACACTGAAAACTCATTTATTGGCATTTTATTCCATCAAAAAATTATCCTGACCCCCAAGTGCCTGTGACATAGGCTTCTCGGTAATCGAGCCTCGCCGAAGAAGAACATTGACAATTTTCACCTGATGCTATATATATACAGATTTGAAAGAAAGTAGAATTATTTCAAAATACCTCATTTCCCGTTATTGTTTCATTACCTGGTTGGATTGTCTAGGATGTAAAACTTCACCTACAAATATCAAAAAATGTTTCAAGGGAACATGAAATATTGGCTTCTTAGATGTAACTTAATTTAAAGTCACTTTAATTCTTATAGATTTTTGCTGTATTAGATATTCAATATGTGCATGTATATTATATACTAGAAAAACATGGTATATTAAATTTGTACTTAAAAGTCAACTTTTACAGGAAACAAAACACTCAATTTATTTTGCACGCCCGGTCGACATTTGTAAAGAGTGTTAATCCAAAACAACGTTTTTGTACTTCATATTATTTTAATGCTAAACCGGCGTCTGTGGTGCAAAGTTATTTATGCCTGAATCAATTACTTCATTATGTGTTTTTAAAATGGCCGGTACTACGTTATGAAATAGATCGGCAAGGGATTTTTATCCCTGATTCATTTCAACATTCCATTCAGTCGACCGTAGTACCATGGTATTAAATTTTATCCCCTTATCGGTATTATTCCTGGAATTTGATTGGTCAGTTACACGTCTTTACAAAACCAATATACCCGGCTCGTTGCTAAGTCATATACCCGGGTGTTGCTAAGCGTTAGTTGCACAAAAGTACTTAAGATGCGTTTATATTATAAATGGTAATCGGTTTGTGTCATATATAGGATGATCAAATCTTTAACAAAAGGTCCAAATGTGCTTTATTTTTAACAAAAAAAGAAACAAAAGATACCGCAGTTTGACAAACAACGACGTCACACTATTATGACGTCTCTGCAAGGCATTCAGCGCCAAAATTTATTTCTTAAACATCTGTTTGACCCTAACAAAAAACTGTTCTTTTTCAGGAACTGTAGGGTTCTACCAAACGTAGTACCCTACACCTTGTAAAAAAGACTCATCAAATTTCAATCAAACTTCCTTTGATAATGATGAAAACGTCACTTTAACGTCCGCAATTGCGTTGCCAAAGTACCCAAAAATGCATTATTTCAAACTAATACCGGGGATAAATTCGTTATACACGTTCATATCCGTAGATATGGAGATTTGAACACCTTCTGCACCCCTGTACACCCTTCGGCTTCGCCTCAGGGCATACTTGGGGCACTTCAGGTGTTAAAATCTCCATATCTACGGATATGAACGTAAATAACTTATAGTGTATGACGTACAAGAAATAGATGCTATTTTACTATGGGAAACAGATAATGTGATTAAAACTTGTTTTTCTATTTAAATATACCATAAGTTTACTAGTCAAAAAGCGCGTAACGCGCAATATAGAGGAAAGTTAAAAAAACATTCATGATGGAGAGAGGTTTGTTCGTGGTCCATGTGTTGTTTTTATTTTCTGTTACCCGTAATTATGCTCTTATTTACAGTGAATTTTTGATAAGGGTAAACAATAGCAACATGTATTGTTTAAATTGTCCGTGAATCGTGACCAAACCCACCTTCCACCATCCCCACCTCTCGTTTTTTCTATCTGTATGAATATTTCTTCCCTTATCATTTCTATACTTGCCAAAACAAACCACAGACCAAAGAAAGATATAAATTAAATTTAAATTATTCATAATGTTTAGTAATATTTCATACAATATCTACGACGGTGTCGTTAATTAATTTAAAGGAAACGCATATTCTTCCGGAACGTCTGGTTTCACATTTGATTTATTTAATTTTTCTATTAATTGCTTTTCGCTGTCCAATTAGTAAGCTAACTTGTTATTTGTCTTCACGTTCGCTGTACTTCAATCAGCGTGTGAGACCGACGTATGTAATATGAAACACAAAACATTTATAGTATCAACACAAGTTACCTCGTCTGTAATTTTCGTAAAGTGTGACAATGCCTTCGTTTATAATCACTGCCCAAAAAAATCCAGCGGAAATAATATATAACAACACTGTTCCGGATGATTTTAAATTCCGAGCACACAAAACCTGCATGATTTGTATTTAGAATAAAGTGTACCATAAACTGTTATGTCTGGCTGATTTGTTCTTCCACTAGATACACGTTTTATCCTGAAACAAATAAATAGTATTTTTTTTCACCGACATGAAATCTACCGTCACACATTGTTACATTCACATTAAAAATTGTTTTTATTGCCAGTTCATAATTTACAATTGACTAAAAGCATCGTAAATAAATAAAAAGAAAAACTGTTGATCCACAGCATCAATTCGCCGCCGAATTATTCTACATGTTTGTCTGTTTAATTATTGTTTTACGCCACTTTCAGCAATTTTTCAGCTATATCATTTATGAATGCAGTTTTTATTGGGAAACCGGAGTACACGGAGAAAGTCCCCGACCTTCGATAGGAAAACTGGCAATCCTTGTCAATTAAGTTATTTTACGTTCTGTGCTGTTGTAATATATAATCTTGTAATGAGTCATAGAAGCTTTAAGTCAGTATTTTATTCAACTCATACATGAACATCATGTATTTTAGACACAATAGTGTCATTTGCTGCACTTAACACGCTTGGCTTAGGGGCTGCATGTATTGTAATAAAACGTTCGTAACCTTGAATGTTTTTTTTTTTGCTTCAATGCAAAATTTGTCCTACCGGTTGTCGGGATTTTTCTCCGTGAACTGCGGGCAACCCCCCCCCCAAAAAAAAAAAACAAAACAAAACAACAACAAACCCCATAAAACTGGACGCCAGTTTAGCTGAAAAAATGCTAAACAGAGGCGTTAAAAACCATTAAAACAAACAAAAACAATAAATGCAAATACAAATCATCTGGACAATATGGCAGCTATACGAGACAGATAATCTGATATAACAAATGCATTAGGTTAGCTTGAAAAATGTATGCATAAATAATCGAAGTTGATTTATATAACATAAAGGCTTGCGTAGCAAGAAGCGAGCATGTCGGATTTAGATCAAAATAAAAACATACTATTTGTAAGGACTATATAATAAAATTCGCTAAATTGCAAATTATAAAAAAAAGGCATTGGAACTTTTTCCCTAGTCCGGTAGATGGGATTAATTTGAATTACCGATTTCTAAATTTGCGCAAATGTAATCTTTGTTATATATATAATCATAAATATCCTCGAATTAAAACTAATGTTCATGTGGTTCAATGAAATAAATAATTTACTTAACTTTTATTTATTGCATCTTACAAACGATGGCATACTCCTGAATTGTATACATAAAATATCCGTTTATTCTTGTGTTCGATTTTCATCCGAAATTGTTTACACAAAATAGCCTTTTTATTCTGGTTTTAGATTTTTCAAAGCTACGCTTATCGATAGCGCTATCACCGAAGACAAAGTACCAGAACAAAATGGTCTCCCTCTATTATTAATTTCCGTATAGAGTATACCAAAAATATTTCATCATTGCATGAAAATGTGATATCGCCCAAACATTTTTGCAGTCCAATGTTATATTTTCTCTACATTTTTCACTCTGCTTGAATGATTGACATACTTTGACAAAATTCTGTTCATTTAATGGTAACTACGTATACTTCAAAACATTTTCTAATTGATCCATCCTTAGCAACGAAAATGAATACAAATACAAACAAAAAACTTTTGATGCAAAGCATCAGTTCGCCGCCGATGTATTTTGCATTCTGCACGATTTTGTCAAAAAGAATTGATAATAATTTTACGGGACGCATTGTAAAGCACGTTTATATCTATGTTGTTTTTTTAACATGAAAGCTTGCGTAGCAGGCATCTCAGATATCAATCGAACTAAAACACACACTTTCTATGGACTATCTAATGAATATTCGCTTAGAAAGCATTGAAATTTCAAAAAGAAGGCATTTGAACTTTTCCCCTATAAAGTTCTATTTAAAGCTTAATCGTGAGGTTGTGGCTAGTTTGAATTGGTGATTTATAAATTTGCGCACATGTAATCTTTTGTCATATATTGAATCATAAATATAATTAAATTAAAACTAATATTCACGTGGTTCAATTAAATTATTGACATAACACTTATTTATTGAATGTTACAAATGTCAGCGGACTCCGGAATTGTATACTCAAAATAGCCTTTTATTCTGGTTTCCAGTTTTTCAAAGCTACGCTCGTCGATAGAGCTATCACCGAAAGACAAAGTACCAGGATAAAATGGGCCTCCCTGCATTATTAACTTCCGTAAATAGACTATCAACAAAAACTTATTATTACATGAAACTTTGATATCACCCAAGCATTTTGCAGGCGATCCTAATATATTATCTTGATTTTTCACCCAAGTTAAATGATTGACATTCTTTGTAGCAAAATTCTGTTCATTTATGATAACTAAGTGTACTTCGAAATATTTTCTCCTTTATCCATCGTTAGCAACGAAAGTGAATACAAATATATCGCCGCCCCGCCCAGGAGGGCGGCGATAAAAATATATCGCCTAGGCGGCGATAATAATGGATATTTGTCGATCACGTGTTCTACTGAAAAGTTACTGTGATATTGGAATAATATAGCAATTATAATGTCAACAGTTTGGGCATTAATTATCAACAGACAATTGTGCTCTAAAGTGCTTATATCAACAAATATTACAACATCAACCTTTAATTAAGAACAGTATCACTATAGTATCAAAATTAAGTTCTAACAAAATAAGATACATCAGACAGATCTCTAACCTCTCTTAGTGGACTTTAATAAACCATTTGGCAGGCATGCTGCCCTCTGATCTACCATTAATGCCAGCTTGATTAGAGCCTATACAACAGTGCAGTTTACAACAGTTTAAGTCAAGTAAGGTTGTCTGCTGTCACCGATCCTGTTTACTATCTTCCTTGAAAAAATCATGTTTGACCCTCTGGATTAATGAGCTGAAAGTGTAAGCATCAAGGGTAGAAAAATCACAAACTTGATGACAACATTAATGGTCTTGCAGGTAAAAAATAAAAGCTAGCTCACTTGGTGAATCACCTAGATACGACAGCCTCTGCTTATGACAAAGAGCTATCAAGCTTATGACCAACAACACTAATAGCATCAACACTGACATAGTTGATCAATAGCCAGAAACTAAAAACAGAACACAGCTTAGAGCAATTGCGACAAGGATCAAAACCTGAAATACGGTCCAATTTGGAGCAAAAACAGCGACGCTGGCTACATTTAAGGTCCGTATGTTTAAACTATTGCCGAACGCTGATGTTAATTCTCCAGAGTAATGACCAGTTCATTGTTATCTTGAGCCAAAATTTGTCCGCATGTTATCACATCTTGTTATGAATCCAATGATTATTCAAAGCAGTCTGTGAACGGAAAATTTACATACCAGGAAGTGTTGTATAAAGATATTTTACTTGATCCAGTTTTTAAACAAATATCATGATTTGTATCGGGTTATAGACAAGTACCGAAGCGTTATGAAAGGAACAATATTTTAGTGCTAAATAAGAAAGCAATGGGCAACAGAAAATCCATGACCACAACAAACAACAAAAGACTTCAAAACTACAACAAATAGATAAATAACAACAAAATGATGTAATAAGGTGTACACAAGTGACCAACGTCGTGTTTATTATAGTCAGAAGCCAGTAGAGATAAACATCTAATCAGTCACTTTAGAGCTATATCATGGCAATATATTATTTCTTGTGTCATGTCCACAAAGCATAACTTACTCCATAAAACACCACGTACACTTGTTCAATTTTAACTTTTATAACATAAAACTTCAGTAACTATTCACCACTGAATATGTACTCAAGTGAACATCATGACTTATTTGGAAGAGATCAAAGCCACGAGTAGGAATAATTTATATACTCAATCAAAAAAGAAACGCTCCATACACCAAAATGGGAATTTTACTTCATGTATTATTTTAACAATTTATCATATAAATAATTGATACAGAAATGTAAAAAATTGGCACAATTCTTGTTCATGAGTTCTTTTGCAATGCAATATTACATTTTGTCGCATAATGTCAATAAATCACGCAAAAAATGCAAGTATCTGTTGTGCCCACCATTTTCTTGTAACACAGCCCTTACTCTTCTTGGCATGGGTTCAATTAAACGTTTTGTACAAACACGCGGTATCCTTTGCCACTCATACTGAAGTGCTTGCTCTACTTGTTGCAGATTTTGCGGTTGTCGTTAACGCACGCTCCGATCCAGTTCATCCCACAGATGTTCAATTGGGTTAAGATACGGAGATTGTGATGGCCAACGGTTCACATTGACATTCTGTTGCTCTACAAAATCTACTGTTTCATGTGCTGTATGTGGTCGGGCATTGTCGTGTTTAAAACTTTCTTTTTGAATGTCAATTACGGGCAATAAATGCGGTCGTAACAGCGTTAAGATTGCCTTGGATATGTATCAGCTGTGTGTTCCTGGCGTAAGAGATAGCGGCCCAAATCATAACACTGCCTCCGCCAAAATTGTCTCTTTCTAAAACACAGTTTTGCGCAAAATATTATACGGCGTATTTGTAACATCAATAAACTTACAATGTTTCATTTTTGTGTAATTTGTTTATTTAAATTAAAATTAAAGTTTGTCTTGTTTTGTTTGAATGGTGTATAACGCAATTTTCAGCAATTTTTCAGCTATATCATGGCCTCTTGTTTTTTATTGGGTAGAAAGCCGCAGTACCCAGAGAAAACCCCCTACCTGTGGTATCAAAACTCTCGATTATTGCCAAAAAAAAATTGGAGTCGAGTACTCTCTGGCGCAGTGTTGACAGACCACGTGATCAATAGTAGGTGACTACTTTAAACGCTCGGTCACCGAGGTCCCTAGATTTAAATTTAAATTTAAGTTTAATGCTAATAAGATTCATTTTGCGTCGTCATTCACGGTACCTTAGCGGTATATAGAACGTTCTGTTAAAAACAACGTCATAAACACGTTGAAAATAATTAGCGAACGCAAAATAAATAATATTTTATATGTTTGGTAATTTATTAACAGAGTTGAGTGCATTTCATTTGAAATGTATTTTCAGCGAAATAACATAATTTTTTAGTCCTGTTAAATGTGCTAATTTGAATAAAATATTTCAATTATTCAAATACGCATCTGCATCACACACAGAACTCAGCAAAACAGGCGTAAAGTTGAGATAAATAAGAAGAACGTGTAACATGTCACCTCGAAGAGTTCGTTGTCTAATATTAGACTTGTTTGTGTGTTTGATGATGTTTAACGCCACTTTCAGCCATTTTTCAGCTATATCATGGCGTCCAGTTTTTATTGGGGGAGGAAGCCGGAGTACCCAGAGAAAAATACCGACCTGCGGTAGAAAAACTGGCAATCCTTGTCAATTAAGATTGGAGTCGAGTAAACCCTGCCTGAATCGAACCCGCAATCTCAGTGTTGACAGACCACGTGATAAATAGTAGACAAACTACCTTAGCCACTCGGCCACTGAGGCCCTTATTAGACTTGTCAAATTATATATGATATATATAGATTCTAGCACTCCAAGCCGAATTGATTACTATATATATCTAGTCAAAACAATAACATGTTCAAAGTTTATAATGGCCGAACATTTTACTGTTTGGATAAATACAATACTCAATTGCGGTAAATTGATAGAATTTGTTTGGTGGAAAATGACAATCGCAAGTTTTCCTAATTGAAACGACGGGACATTTTAATCAACGAGTTTTTCGAACTTGTTAGAAAAGGTTTAAATGGGTTTCAGTGAGACCATAATCTGCGGTAATGAGAAAACCGGTAGGGTTTCCTGCTTAACTTTTGTAGTATAAGTTTTTTCTAAAGTTTTGAACAAAGCAATATAATTCAAACGGATTCTGAAAGATAATATAAAAGTTCTACACGTTGTATATAAGATTCTTTTGACTTTGATTATTTAAAACTTGACCGGAAGTATTTTTTCTCGACTAAATTCGGCACGTTTTTTCAATCAACTTTGATTCTAAATTGTGTTCAACTTGTAGAACGCGATGAAAAGCTGATAATATATTCCGCTAGAAAATTTAATAACGAATTAATCGATTTATAACTTAATTCTATAAAAAGGTGATCGTTGTCAAAGTTGAACGGAAAGGTGGTTCGTTTGGAATGTGACATATAGTGAAATTTCAACTTTAAACGCAAATTATACAAACATGCAAAAAAGCGGTCGACAGACGTGATTGCTTTATTCCTATAGAAATTTAAATATACATTTCGTTGATTTCTAACTAATTTCATTTAAATGTTTTGCTGCCACCCTTTTTAATGGTAGCAAATTTTTAAACACAGGTATTTAATGACTGGGACCATACAAGCGTGGGAGGGTCCCAGTGCTCGACCCCCGGAGTGTCCCGGGCTTCCTCGGGTGGCGGATGGGAGAGCCCCTCTGGTTGGCGGTTGTCAGGCCATGGTGTGGAGGGCCTGGCCGCGGACCGTAGTGAGTGACGTGTTTGGAGACTGCAACGCTCCTTGCACGATGGAGAGCACTTTTGTAGATTTCGAGAAGGAGTGGCTTGTTGTGGCTGCTGCAGGGGGCTGAGTTTTCCGCCCCTACTCATACTCCATACTTGTCCATGGGCAAAAAATTGTGTTCCCTATGTCCGATCTCTTTTTCGGGATGAATGTAATGTTTGTTAACTTGTTCTTTTCCTGAATATAGCTGCAATATTATTTTTTTTTATTTGTTTTCTGGTCGTTAAGTAATTATTAAATTAAAAAAATATTTATGATCTAATTTAAAAAGTTACTCAAATGTAGTAAGCTTTCATCTTATGTAGTTCATTTGGAAACGTTTACATAAATTATAAACTCATGAAACTGTGAATGATTTACTGCATATTTTCACAGCCAATAATATTTACGAATACGATCTTTGACAAGAAAAAGCAGTCAACTATTAGAAATTTTATATAAAATGTTTATGATCTACCATAAATACTCACTCAAACGTCAAAAGCGTTCGTCATGCATTATACTTTTTCAAACGTATCACATATAAATATGAACTGTGAAATATAAAAACCTGAATATTTTTACAGTTAATTGTTATTTATTGATAGGATGATCAAGTTTGCATTAACAAGGAGCTACAAGGATGGAGTTTTCCACAACTAAGTTATGTCATATTACAAATTTTACAAATTTCGAGAAATCTCCAATATGGTACGGGTTTTTTTGCAAATCTTAAGGACACAGTCATATGTAGATTTCAATATACTTTATTTGGTCAATACAAATCTAGACGCCGTGATATAGCTGTAAAATTACTAAAACTGACCTTAAACCTCATTCAAACAAACTGACAACTGTGTCGTAAAGCTTTTGAAAAGTAATAAACGGAAACAAATTAATAGTATGTTAATGTATATACAATTAAGTTGTTCGGTAAAATTATTCCTCATAATAAAAGAAACAATTTGTTTTTTCTTTAATGATTATAAATTATTTACAAAGTATTCCAACACTACACTTTCCGAACATAGGTAAATACGACATAGGTCAATTTGACGGAATTTGTTGATGACCGATATAAGTTATAACATTGTACAATGAGTTGCAAATAAACATTGCAGAATTGAGTAATACAGATAATCTTAAGTAAAACTTTGATTAAAGTTTGGCAAAATAAACGATAACAGGTCCAAATTTACGTCATTGAAGTCCTATGATTACTGCAAGAACTGATTAACTGGAATACATGGTAATGAATTGAAAATAACAGTCATTTCTTTAAACGATGTCTACGTGGTTTATGTTTATGATAAAACTCCGAAAAATTGATCAGCGTCAGGCAATAATGAGTGACAATTTCATATACTTTACAGATAAATTCCTCCAACCCGAGCTAAAACTTTATGTTTCAGAATAAGTTAAATAAATCTAACTCTACCTTTTATATCCTTTAACATGACCTTTGGCTTCGGCTTCATTTGTTTTATTGTCAGAAGAGTAATGTTCCAGATAATAAAAGTATATAGCGCAATTCCGGTAGCAAATTATTTTGTATTTCTTTGTCAATTTAACGTATGTGATATCAATATATTGTATCGACCTTATACTGCGTATTCTTTTTTTTTAATTTGTTTCAATTACAATTAAAATTTTAATGGCAATATGATACAGTTTGCATATATGGAAAAATTTCAATTTCTTGGTCTAAAACAACTAATTGAATCAAGCAGGGAGTGTCGTCAGCCAATAGAAACGGTTCAAACCACTATAGCTACTTTGAGTTGACTGCAGTACAACCAGGCAGCAATATTTCACACAAAAAGGAGGTTAGCGAGTTTGTAATTTAAAACTAGGTAAAAACCTGATAGTTGTAGAAAATGTAGAATTTAGACGTGTCATATGTATGGGCTACTCTTTTGTTATATTACAAAATTTTATTTTATAATATAGTTTTTTAACAAAGATCTTTCATGATATAAAAATGCAAACCAGTTCAACGAGTTGGTTTGTTTTAATGCCACATGAGCAGTTGTTTAGAGTCGGTAAATTTATAGCTGAAACACCGAAGATACATTCCCATCAAGTTTAGCCCTGAACGTTCACATTGTACAAAACCAGTCCAAAGAAGGATACCGGTACCGCAATCTGGATATATGGCGCGTAGTGAAACGGTTATGTGATAATGCAAAACAAAGTGTTTAAAAGACGTTTATTTAGCATAAGGAAGAAAAAAACATCACTATATTCATCACTTTTCACCGATTGCTATTTTTGCAGTACGTTTAATCTCATTAGTTTAAGATAACGGTATTACAGTGTACAATAATTAGATGTGCTTTGTTACAAGTATAATTAAATACTAATCGCATTTTTTTCTGTGTAATGAAATATTGATTTTTGATGACCAGACAAATATCAATCAAATTCCAGGAATAATACTAATACGGCGATAATATAAGTTATATACGTTCATATCCGTAGATATGAAGATTTTAACACATGAAGTGCCCCAAGTGCGCCCTGAGACGAAGCTGAAGGGTGTACAAGGGTGCTGAAGGTATTAAAATTTCCATATCTACGGATAAGAACGTATATAACGAATTTATCCCCGGTTTTAGTTTGAAATGATGGATTTTTAGGTACTTTGTCAACGCAATGGTGGACGTTAAAATAACGTTTTCATCAATATCAAAGAAAGTTGGGTTGAAATTTGATAAAAATGACGCTTTTTTACAAGGTGTAGGGTACTACCTTTGGTAGAACCCTACATTTCTCGAAAAAATCAGTTGTTTGGATTCAAAAAGATGTTGAAAAAATTATTTATGTCATGCAGAGACGTCATAATGGTGTGACGTCGTTGTTAGTTAAACTGAATATCTTTTGTTTCGTTTTCTGCTGAAAATAAAACACATTTGGACATTTGGTCCAAGATTTCATCATCCTGTATATGACGCAAACCAATTACCATTTCACATATACACGCATCTTACGTATTATTGTGAAATTAACGGTTAGCAACACCTGGGTATATGACTTATTCTAATATGACGTGCTTTAAAGGCTTTGAGACCACAACTGTGGTAAAAAAAAAAGACTTATCTATGAGCAACACGCGCAGAGAAGGGCGTGTTTTAAATGGCTGTTCAAATTACAAAACTGTAACTCCCACCGGAAAACTATTGCATATGACGTATAAGTCTTATAAATAGCGACACGGCTATAATTATCCGTTGCAATATATTGTGTGTTACATTGACGGAACAGCCAGTTTATGGCGGAAATGGTGTTTTCTATAGGTACGAAAATATTATAAATGTACTCTAATTGTCTTATTAGAATAGAAATAGTTCACGGAGGCTGTGATTTATCATTGTTTTACCACGGGATGACCATTTATGTCGTTATTTTATAATACGACATAAATGGTCACCCCGTGGAAAAACAATGATAAACCACAGCCTCCGTGAATTATATCTTAAGCAACGCCCCGGGTATATTAGTTTTGTAAAGACGTGTAACTGACCAATCAAATTCCAGGAATAATACTAATACGAGAATAAATATCTATAACATAACAGACAGATATATATAACATACCAGACAGATATCTATAACATACCAGACAGATATCTATAACATACTATACAAATATCTATAACGTACCATACAGTTATCTATAACGTACCAGACAGATATCTATAACATACCAGACAGATATCTATAACATACCAGACAGATATCTATAATACAACAGACAGATATCTATAACATAACAGATATCTATAACATAACCAACAGATATCTATAACATACCAGACAGATATCTATAACATACCAGACAGATATCTATAACATATCAGACAAATATATTTAACATACTATACAGATATCTATAACGTACTATACAGATATCTATAACATACTAGACAGTTATCTATAACATACCAGACAGATATCTATAACATCTATAACATACTAGACAGATATCTATAACATACCAGACAGATATCTATAACATACCAGACAGCTTTCTATAACATACCAGACAAATATCTATAACATACCAGACAGAGATCTATAACATAACGGATAGATATCTATAATATACCAGACAGATATCTATAACATACCAGACAGACATCTATAAAATACCAGACAAATATCTATAACATATCAGACAGATATCTATAACATACAAGACAAATATCTATAATATACCAGACAGATATCTATAACATACCAGACAGATATCTATAATATACCAGACAGATATCTATAATTAACCAGACATATATCTATAACATACGATACAGATATCTATAACATACAAGACAGATATCTCTAACATACCAGTCAGATATTTATAACATACCAGACAGATATCTATAAAATACCAGACAAATATCTTTAACATCCCATATAAATATAATATACCAGACAGATATCTCTAACATTCCAGAGAGATATTTATAACATACCAGACAGATATCTTTAACATATCAGACAGATATCTATAACAAACCAGACAGATATCTCTAACATTCCAGAGAGACATTTATAAAATACCAGACAAATATCTATAAAGTACCAGTCGGATATCTATAACATACCAGACAGATATTTTATTACAAACCAGACAAATATCTACAAAATACCAGTCGGATATCTATAACATACCGGACAAATATTTTATTACAAACCAGACAAATATCTACAAAATACCAGTCGGATATCTATAACATACCGGACAAATATTTTATTACAAACCAGACAAATATCTACAAAATACCAGTCGGATATCTATAACATACCGGACAGATATTTTATTACAAACCAGACAAATATCTACAAAATACCAGTCGGATATCTATAACATTCCGGACAAATATTTTATTACAAACTAGACTAATATCTATAAACCTTTAGACGGAATTCATGTGCACAATATTGAGAATGGACGTACCAAATGGGAATAGAATAACGGAAAAGTCATTAGATCATTTTTGACAATAACAACAAATGTGACTGCAGTCTGAACAACAGTTTAAATTATGTCTGGATAGGATATTTAGAGAAAGGAAATGTGAAGTACTAATCCCCATCATGTCCATCCTCTCATTGTTTAAATAGTGTTATAGTTGTGGTATAAAGTCAGGGTTATCTGTAGAACCCCCTCCTCAGAATTTTGGCAGAAAAACGTAATAACACCCTTCAAAAGTTTATTAAAATGGTTTACTCATGACAAGTTCTCGGTAATCGAGTGAAATTTAATACCCCGGCGCCAATTATGATGTATACAAACACCACTGTATTTCGTAATACTTAGTAAGGCTATCCATTTTCTGAGTGGAAAGCCTTACTGTTATTTGTCTGTTTATTATTATTTTTTTCCGCCAAGATTTCTTTTCCCATTATAAACTGCGTTTCGCGACTTGTCGTAAAGACACTGTGTACTATGAATGTATTAGACATTAGGCTTTAGTAGTTAACCCTGGCACACCGAACACTTTTTCTTTACGAATTTTTCTTCCCTGACAATAAAAACCTAGTGTGCAGGTAAACTTTGAAACCACAAAAGATGTCGCAAAGAAAATTTTTCATCATGATGAGTTATTTATTGCGACACTTTGTGTGTTTGTTTATTTGAATTTTAACGCCACTTCCAGCAATTTTTCAGCTATATCATGGAGTCCAATTTTTATTGGTAGAGGAAGCCGGAGAAAACTCCCGACCTGCCACAGGAAAACTAGCAATCCTTGTCAATTAAAATTTGGGTCGAGTACACCCTGTCCGCAGTGAGATTCGAACCCGCAATCTCAGTGTTAACAGACCACGTGATCAATAGTAGACGAACTACCTAAACCCCTCGGCCACCGAGGCCCTTGCGACACTTTGTAACATATCACATTAAGAAATTGTTCAGATCCATATAGGAGTTATTTCACTTTTTTATTTTTGCAAGTTGATAGTGTAACTTTTTAACTCATGAACAAAACTTGGCGTTTTAATGTTTGTCATCATTGACCTTGAAGAAGGTCAAATGTCAAAGTCACATTTCATTTGTGACCTTGTGTTGTGTGCAAATCTCCTCCTTAACCATAAGAGACACAAAACTGAATTCTAAAAGCCGACATGTAGTTTTTATTCAGGTCTTGAATTGTCATTATTTATTAATTGGCCTTTTTTAGAGTTATTTCCCATGGACCAATGAAATGTATTGTGAATTGCATTATCTCAGAAACTATAACAGATATTTAGATGGGACATTCACAGTCATACTATAAGTAGCCATATCGCAATGAGTAAATGAGACATTGACATAAAATCTTCAATGTTGATCATAGTACTATATGCATATATCAAAATGTCATTGTGGTCAAATCATTCAAGTTCTATAACGTCCTATTTAATGACTTTAATTATCTTAAAAAATATCTACATAGTGTTTCTATCAAATTTGTTAATTTCTTAAGAAAAATTACTAATGTGGTTTAGATGTTAAATTTCTCGGTGATAGGAGTTTTTTTAAAGTGGAAAGCCTATTAATCGTTCTTTAGAACTATTGATCCTATATTTATAATATTATTCTACGCAACTATGGTGCCTATAACGAATTGTATCTCGTAATCACGAATTCCAACATATTTTATAACAACATTAACATCACTATGGTGAAGGATGGATATAGCAACTATCAAATTGGTACTTACAATGTTTTAGTTTTAACTCTCCTCTGTCTCTACAAACTATAGTTTAACTCTCTTCCTTATATAATTGTTTATTCAGATCGAAGTCGCGTATAATTGAGGAGGGGATGGTTTACTGAATAGACTTCTACTAAATAAAGATTTTCGATAAAGAATAGTACAACAAAGTACAAAACCTATTAAATTATTTATGAGTATGACGTTCTTTTTAATATTTTCCGCGAAGACTTTAAAAGTCACATTTATACACGGGGCGTAATCTCAGTGACAAATCGCAGTAAATTGTTTTAATTTTTCTTTTATTTTCAAAATATTATCCATTACCCTGTTCACTAATTAGATAAAGCTTTGAATAAAAGGGTAGAGTAAGATTGTCAATGTAAGATAACCGAATTTCTTTCCGGTATAAAGGGTCCACATGTTGCATGTCATTGACAAAATCGAAAACAAAAGGTTACAGATCAATGGTAATGACTGTATATAATTGATTCCAGTTGATATTACAGACAGCGAGATAATAAAATCTACTACTCAACGTCCGTTTTATTTGGAAAGCCTAATAAATGGCGTACAAATGTAAATATCGAAGTGCTGGCGACACCTGCAGTTTAATTACAGTCTACTATATGGAATATATCTACAAAGTGTTCGCTAACAGTCATTTGATGCAACATACGTACCGATAAAGAATGTACTATCTTTGATTTCTTTTGTGGGAATGGAATTTTCAGAACCTAACAGGCAATGATTCTACTTCAAACAAAACAATGATATGCTGTAATTTTAGAGAGACGTCCGTAATAAGAATGAGTTCTTACAAATAGAAACAGTAGCTTAATAAACTGTTGTTTTCCATGTTTGCGTGTTTAATTAAGAATACAGAATGAAGTAAGAAAACATTTAGATTTATGATATTCGTTAAATGGACACTTGTCTCTGATAGAACATATATTAGCATTATATACGATTGACATTTCAAGTTTCAGAGTCGTTATGTATTGTTTATTTTATTTGCCGAAGCAGGAATGAAAATGTGACAATTCTCTTTCTCCTCTACTGAGAAGACCTACCAAATATGTATAATTGACAGAAACAAATTAAGCAAACAGTGTTTGTAGACAGGAAGACGAGGGTGGCTAAACTTTATCGCTACCACTGGTCTTTTAGTAAACTGTGAACGAGCATTTTTTTTACACCAGATGCGACTTGTGCTTGTGCACATGCGCTTGCATTTTTTTACTCTACAACATGAACAAACAAACACTCATTGGGATGAACGTAACTGAAGACCGGGGTAAATTGGACAGTATGATGTTCATGGCATACCCTACTTTAGTTTAGGTATTCTTCGGTAGTCCACAGAAACGAAGCTTTTAGTTTACCTTCCTACTGAGTAGGTTAAGACAGATTATTGGGCGATAGGTATTACTCGTATTCCTTAGTAGGCTCGCGAAACGCAATTTTTGGCTTACCTTAATGTGTAGTAAGTTAGCTATATAGAATATAAAAATTTTACCCGGAATCTATAAAAATAAAATAGTTATAACAAATTAAACACCACAGTTCAATTGATAAGTGTGTAAAGGCGTTCTCAAACATAAATCAATAGTTTTATTTAAATATTCAATAACGATAAGCGCTTTTGTTTAACTCAACTGTTTAAGGAAGGTAAGTAAGACACACCGTTACACACTATACAAACAACAATAAGCATATCAAATAATACGTAATATTGTGTATATGAACAAAATATATCCCTGTATTTGTGTGTATTTCTAAGAAGCTACGAGATAACTGAAAACGAACAATTTCATTGATTAGAAGGAATACCCCTTGTGGTCCCTGTAGTATCCTACTTCTAAGATTAGGAAGTTCATGTAATATACTCACTCAAAAAAAAAAACGGAACATCGGATCAATTTTTTTCAAATCATTTTTTTTGCGGACAAAAAAGTCTAAAGGAAGCTACCAACCAGTACACTTACTAAGTATCGCATCGCCAACACGACGATACAGCATAAACTAAAAAATAATATATAAGTCTAGAGAATTATGCAACGATACAAATATAGAGATGTTTCTACTATAAAATAATTATATTGATAAATATGACCAAATTTTCGACCAATTGATGGCCTTCTCCAGTGTAATATCAATCTATAAAAAAAAACGATAAAATTTGGTTATTGATACATTAGAATCCGGTGGTGACGTAATCGGGTCTGATTTTATTGATCTTGAACTTTCTCGGATCACATCTATTAGTCATTACATAAGCGAGTACTGTACAGTTGTCAGTTGTATAAACCATCTAATCTTTAACTTCTTGATATTCATGAATTTATTATTAATTTATATTTAGAATGATATTTATTGTTTTTTGTTTATTCCATTGGGGTGTACAGAGCAGAGCCCTTAAATCCAGAATCTCTCTCGGGTCTCCCGTTCCGAGTCTCACCACTTGCAGTTCTGCTCGATAATTAGGATTTTTATGTGATCAAAATCCTTTGGAGTGTAATAGATTTGCTATAATAGATGACATTCTCAACCCTATGGGTGGCCGTTCATGTCACGATAAGGATAATTTTTTAATTATACTTTTTCTATAATTATTCTTCTATTTTCTATCATTATACTTTCTAGAAGAATAACGATACTTTATGTTAATATAATTAAACGTCATCAAAGTAAGATTATATTTACTTGAAATATCATAATATTTAGTTATATCTGATTGTTTCTCAAATGTATTAGTTTGCTTTCGACTTGTATAGTTAAACCTGTGAAAATATAGTGATACTTTTTAAAAGTATAATTATAAAAGTATCCTTATTGTGACATGAACCTCCACTCATACAACCCTTTAAAAAATATATTCACATTACTTAGTGGTCCTAGTGGCTCGGTCGATTTTACATTTTCTCTGGTTAAGAAATCCCGATAGCGACTTAGCGCCAGTAATTGTATAATATCAGAGTTAATAAGAGTATTGTGTTTGTCAAATCATATATCATCCTTTAAACCCTTTGCAGGTAACAGCTGTAAAATGTCTCTCCAGTTTTATATCAGATATGTGTGTATAAATTGGTGTTGGTTAAAATATTTAAATTTGTCGACATAAATGTTCTTCTTGCAGTTCATTTGACAGGAACTGATAAGTCTGTCATATAATTACAGGAATTTATTGCCAATTGTGCCACCATTTAAAATTATCACACATTATTTCATGGTTAAGAAATTCTAAAATAAACAATGTAAGTTGTTGTTTACTTTGCCATATATCAGTGAAAGTGTTATTTGCTTTTTATTATTAAGGTCTTTCCCACTACAGTGGAAAGACCTTCTTGTCTTTCTTATGATTATTATTTTTTTTCTTCTTCCGCGGAAGTTTGCCAAAAAGTGTCTCGACATATCATTTCGATACTTGGTACCAATAATCGGTCATATCCGGAGATGACATGGCTCGCTCATGCTTTTAGACCGATCTATTTTTAGTAACAGAGTTATCTGCCCTAACACGAAAACCCTTGTTAGCAGATAAACTCAGAAACCGTAACCGATTCTTAAAATCTGAAGTGTACAAAATGTAGGCTGCCGTATGGCGATGATCTAGCATGCAAGTTTTTTTCTTCCCATCAACTTCCTGTTTTTGACCTGAAAAATGTCGCAACGTGTCAACATTTTTTTCTTGAAAACCGTAAGTCCCAGAGACTTGGGACCACCACCATTGATCCTAAGTGACATAACATTACATTTAAAAATGGTCAAAGGTCATGATAGGTCTTGTTAGCACTATATCTCATAAACCATAAAAGATAGAAGCAGACAATAATGACAAAAATACTCCTCTTATCGAGACCTCCATTTGATACATTGACTCGAAGCTGTGCGATGAACCGTTTTCGAGTTTCAGCCCTTGACGCGTTTCGGTTAATCGGGTTTTTTGGTTAAAACTTGAAATAATATAGTAAACATATAGGTTTAACATGATCAGTAGGAAAAGAGGTTCAATTTGAGCCAAATGTCAAAAGTCATAGGTCAAGGTCATACCATAGCAACAAGGTGACCTTGTTCTTTAGCAAAGTCCTTAGCAACCATATATTTTTAGAATCAGAATGATGCACTTTACTGAAATATGTCATTTCATGACAGAAAGTGGCCTTTTGTCTCTAGTAATGAAATGAAAATCCTTAACAAAAATCTATTTTTTGGCTCGGGACCACTTTCTTTACTCAAATAACTCATTTCCATGACTGGAAGTGGCATTTTGTGCTATAGCAAGACACAAAGTCCCATAGCATTACCTAAATTTCTTACTTTAGAGGATCAGTGGGAAAGACCTTCTCATTTGTTCTCGAAACAAATGGGAGAATAGTCTTTTGCAATATTAAGTTAGTCATTCAATAAACATGCTTGTAGTTTGACATCAGTTTTGTGCATGTAAATATTAATTAATCTTCAATAAATCATCATTTAGAATGTTCTTTTAGTTAAAAAACATAATAAGTCACTATAATATTTCGTTTGTAAAAACGGTGTAATTACTTCGTATTATGGGGTATGTTATATGAATACCCATAATTTTACGATCAGAGAGAGGTGATAAACATCTTACTTTAATTTACTCTCATTATTTCAACCACAATTTCCGTCATTTTTGCAGCACAACATTTTTTTTCAAAGAAGAATTTTAACATTTAACCCTACATCAAAACTGTTGTCAGGGGATAATTATTACGTTAAGCGTATTGATCAAGGAGAAAATAGTGGGCTACTCAAAGTTGTAGGTTCAGCCTTGTAAAGAAAGCTACTGATGTCTCTTCTTCCAGCATGTTGTACTACAAGCTATATGTAGTTTTTTCACACAAGATAAGTTATTTTATCATAGGCTTAAGTCCTCTGGACGTTTTAGACTTTGATTTATTTTCGGTAGAATTAAATTTTCTAGATTTTAAGTATATATGTTTGTTATGTCCATAAATGGAATCTAACATGGTTACATTCGTCGGGCATTGTCCTAGTTTGTTATAGTCTAACATGTAGATATTCGAACAGTTCAAGACATTAATTTTGGCCTTCGAATATTTATCCATGAAAAAGCTTGAGGACTAAGTTAACTTAGAATTTATCAATTGACCATATATACAAATTACAACTAAACTCACGATTAATAGCTCGTATTATTACCTTACGAATTATTGTCAGCAAACACGGCAAAAAAGTGTACTTTCGATAGAGTGTGTCATCCTAAAAATTAAAACATAGAAATAATCATACATTAAGGATAGCATTTTATTTAAAAACATTTGTATGAGGGGTAAATTAAATATTTGTGAGCATATAGGGCCAACCCACGGTAAAATCAGTTTATATTCGTGCCTCAATAAATTATTTTTAATCTAATAAGACAAATACGGTTAAAATGCAATAAAAATAATGTATTGTGCCAATATGCGTTATTTCAGAACAGTTGTGGACTCGATGCGTTTTATTTCATACTGTAATGGTTGCTAATCAACATCCATCAGTATTACAGCTATGTGAAGGACTAAACCTAGTGGGCAAACAATTTATCAAATAGGAAGTCGTCAAATAGGCAGACAAATCTGACCAAGATTTGTGGATAGACGGAGAATTTTGCGAATCGTTTGACAAAACTTAATGTACTATAAGGATTTGTTGAACATAGTCTAAACGTAAGTCATTCAATAATTAACTCCAAACACTGCAATACATGTACACGTATATCAATAATGTGTAGAGCTTAATTATCGTAATGTTACATCGAATACATTTAACCAATAAGTACACAGGCTCATAGAATTTGGTACTTTATTTTAGAATTTACGCATAATGCGACTGTCTGATAATTGACGTTTGAATCTCGTAGTCTTGTATTAAGCCCTATTCGAAAGAGGTCAGTTTTGTGTTTTATGACGACCTTTAAGTCGTGCAGAGTTGTCTTCCTAGGTGCAAAATGCTTCTTCCTTGAGTAAAGCTTTTGTTGTTGCTTACTCATCAATATTCTTCAATAAGATAATGTAATGTAACAGAAAGTATTTAAGTTTGATCTACAAATAGTCGCCAGGACTACGGAAGAACGTGTTCTCCACTGTTTGTTGGGTCAACAACAACAAAATCTTTTAAAACAGGTACTTTCTCAAAAAATACTGTGTGCGAGTAGACATCTGACGTGTGAATTCGGCAAGTAAATTTAATACTTGATTATAATCGCAGGAAACCAGCAAATGTTTATGCTGCTAAAACACTATTCTTGGCGTTAAACTGCACACACCCACTAAAAGTGCAATAAATGCAGACATGTATTTACTTTATGTTTAAATTCAAATCTACCAGTATTCATTACATGTGTTAACAGGTCTTTAACATTTAATTAACGCTCAAAGGCAAACGTTTGTGGACACAAGAATGTAAAAGAGCTTTAGAAACCTAAGGTCTGGAAGAAATATAAAATCTTAAAATAATCTGTTTTAAAGACAGTTACTTAACATGGTGGGAAGTGTATTATTATTATTATTATTATTATTATTATTAATAATATTATTATTTTTAATATTATTTACTACACCGGATGTGTAACTTAATCACTATAAATGAAGACTCACCTGAAGGAAATGATTAATTGTCAACTCCTAAACATGTTACCATTTATATTTTTGAAGTGACGTCATATAATGAACATTCCTTCAGTCATAATTTTGATCGTTTTACAACTAATACGTTATGGTTTAATATCCAAGTTAAAGCAGCACAGTCAAATTAAATCGTTCTATACAAATTGTATGTCAAGCAATATTATACAAGTATAGCAATTCCAGGTAATTTTCCATGTTTTTATCTAAGAAAAAAACCGTATGAATGTAACTATTTCTGTAAATAGGTTAACTACAAATCAATACTCGAGATCGTGTGGTTTAATTAACAATATAATGGCCATATATTATAGCGTTTATCATGTTATTTTCTGAGAGTATATTACATTTGTAACAAAACACAAACAAAACAAATTCTATCAGGTACTGTTAATCATGTACATCATAATATTGACAAGTATGTTATACCAATATCTAGCTGTGAATAAACTCGATTACCAAGGCCTTATCCTTAAAGCTGGCAAACATGTTTACGGATTTGATGGGGGATTGTCATACTATAATACGATAAGTAGATGTAGTGTGTGTCTTGGACGTTATAGACCCGTTTTGTAGATGTAGATGTTGAAAAGGGTTCAATGTAGTGGCTTAAAACGGTAATTATAAAATTTTCTCGCCGATTCGTCTACATCATTTTCGTAAACTTATTTACTAATTGTTAACTATTTTCGTTCTGAAGAAAGCTGAAATTATGTTCACTGGAAACTGAGTAATCAAGTATATCAGTATTATTAGGGGTGAGGATTTACTTTTATGCCTTACAAGACTGCATAGTGCTTGTATGAAGGTTGATCTTGATAAAGTAAAAATTCTTATCCTAGGCCCGAAAAAGATACAAATTTAGTTTTGTTTTTTATCAATAATACAATCGCATTTTTCCTAATAACAAGGAGTTGAATAGGTCAGTCAGCACTTCCATACAAAAAATAACGAAATAAAACATTCGAAAATCAGCGGGCAACTGTAATTGTAGGTGTCGAACAAGTCTACTGTTTATGCGTTCGTCTGAATTTCATTGCATCAGAAATTAATCAGCAGTTCTTTTATTATATCAGAGAGTATGTTATTGCCTTAACTTCGCTTAAATTTGACTTGGCATGATCAGCTAATAAGTAGTAAAACCATATAGGAACGAACTGTTATCAAAGCTATACAACATAACATTAAATTTAACGTTTAACATCCGATGCAGAATTATAGCAAAGAATGCGTCGTCTTAAAAATAATATAATCGTTACATATAGTGAAGCAAGATTTTATTTGAATATTATACAAATGTAATATTTGTATATATAGCTATCAGTCATAATTTATAATGCCACTCTGTGGACTTACTGTGAAATACTTTTTATTCGTGGGGTATCAATTTTCGTGGTTTTCGTGGAGGCCTCGGACCACGAAATTAAAAATCCAACGAAGAATAAAACTTCATTAACAGATGGGAACTTGGGAACAACGATCTGAAAATGTCCGAAATGTAATATATGATTTTCTGGTTCGATCCATTACTTATGTTCAGCTCAAAATCCATCTTAATGATTATGTTACAGGTTTCATGTTCGAATTGTGTGTTTTTATTAAATGTAGGTATTATTTAATTGTAAAGCGTACGAAGAAACATCCACCTCCGGTCAAGGTGGGGATATATGAGGTGTTCATTTTCTATGTTAAAAAGTAACAAATTATTATCGGAATTATGAGTTTGGTTGCTCATTTGAACTTAAATTAAAATAACGAATAAAATATTTAAAAGATAAGCTATATTTATCTTTATTAGTGCATATCAATGACACGCTATATCAAATGGATGTTGTGATAATACCGATCTTGGCACAAATGACATTAAATTACACCTTTATTGCTACTCAACACATGAAGTGACAAATGCCCTTCTGCTAGGAATGCTTCTATAGATAACAATTAGAGAATTAAATAGACTCAAAGTAGTTTTTATTGCAATTAATCAATTAATTAATACATTACTTTTTTGTCTTCTTTATATGTTGATGTTTATTGTCAACAGTGAAAATGATTCTGCTGTAATCATTTATTTTGATCGCTACCTCACTTTCTGCACTTTCGGAAACCGTCAGTCTACGAATTTAAGCACCCACGAACATGTAAAATTTCACCAAACCACGAAAATTGATACCCACGAATTTAAGTCCTTTCACAGTATTTCTTTTTTTATCGCTCTGATTTCGTTACAATTTGAATTATTTGTAACAAACAACAACTTCATTCACAGTGATCTCATCAGGTTGTCATAAAACATATATTGCCTACCAGATAATAGAACTTTTTATGAATGTAATATCATACCACGATTTTAAGATTATTAATGTACCACTTTTATCTGTTTCAATTCTACTAATTGCAAATTTGACTAAAAAGAGTTCATAACACGAGCATACATTATCAAACAACGCTCATTTTTTTACATTTTGTGGTCTTAGTGTTTAAACGCTAAAAATGTTATTATTAATTGACATTTTTATGCACATCTGTATTTCCCATTATAGCAAAGGAATTTAGTTCAATGTTCTTTTGATTAGTTCACTGTTTTGATGGTTTGTTTTCTCATGCACGAAAATATCACGTTTAACATTTCATTTCAATATCAGCTGAAATGCAATGCGCCTTCTCTTTTTCGAAATCTACTACAGAGACTTTTAAAAATTGCACAAGGAGCGTGATACTTTCCAAAGACGTTACTCACTACGAACCGAGATCATACTTTCGGTGTTATTACATGATAACCCTTAACGAGAGGTCTTGCTTGTCTTGTTTGTATTGAGGACATACCACAAAATCTGAACCGTTTACTAGCAGACTTACTACTGTATCTTAACTTGTATTGACAACGGTTGAAAAAATTATTGACACAGTAATATTACATTTATATTACCGCATTGACTCCCTGTATTCCTCCATTAAGGTAGCAGTTTACTTAAATCCCATAATTATTAAAACAATGTTTAATTTTTATATTTCTTTACAAAAATCTATGTTATTCTATGTATGCAACCTTCGCTTACTTGTCTAAGTTGATATAACTCTATCAATGGCTTCCTTATACATCCAAAATAACACTTAAACAAGAGGCTCACATGAGCCTGTAATCGCTCACCTGGAACACAAATGACTTCAAGCTATCTTTATTTCTTTACAATGTACAGTTCCAGACTAGTTGTTATAGCTTTTAAGTTACTGGTCAAAAACTAAACATTTCTTCAAAAATTTTGATTAAGTACAATAACTGCTACAGGGCGCTATTAAACAATTTCTGAAAAAATCAAATGATTTTTAGGCCTTGTCCTTTGGGTTAATTTAGTAATTTACAGTTTTACTCTGGGTCTTATAGCATAAAAACTTACTATTTTGTCCCAATTCGTCATTAAAGGGCACAACTTTTATAAAGAGTCATCTGACAATTTTGGACTAAGTAATGATTTGTAGGCCTTGATTTGCTGAATATTTACAGTTTCACTCTAGATGTTATAGTATTTAAGTCACAGGACAAAAACTACAAATTTCACGCAAAAAAGAGCAATAACTCCTATAAGAGGTCATCGGACAAATTTCAGACAATAAAATAATTTGTAGGCCTTGTCCTTCTGATTATATTTTATATTCAGTTTAACTATAGGTATCACAGTTTTTAATTTCTAAGGCAAAGATTGTTAATTTGGTCTTAAAAAGTTATTAAAGGACAATAACTCATATAAGAAGTCATCTGAAAATTTGAGACCAATTGTGTGAACTGTAGAGATTGTATTGCTTATCATTTTTTCACTCTAGCCGTATGGTATTTAGGTTACAGGACGAAAACAGAAAAATTTATAAAAAAATTAAAATTGAGGGGCAATAACTTTTATGATGAATGGTCGGACTAAGTGTTTTGTAGGAATTGTCTTGCTGATCATTTAAGCAATTTGCAGTTTTAAGTTCTTACAGTTTTTGTTAACAATCGTGGTATAAGGGCAATAACACCTACAGGAAGTCATTACAGGGAATTTTATATAGATGTTATTCTTCTAAATGTTATGGTGACAGACAAATTGTTGGTACCTGGAGTGACAAAAAAGGATGTTATTTATGCGCGTTATTTAAAATAACAGGAAGTTGTCAGATAATAGCGCTGCTAGTCTAAATTGTCAGCTTCTCAAAAACTAAAAACAAACTAGAAAAAGGTAGGATGTAATAAGAACAATTATTGCATAGAATAAAACGCAAAATAAAAATAAACCACAAATTCAAAACAAAGACTGGGTACAGAGAATGTAAATGCCTAGGTCATCAGGTTTGTGACTACAAGAGTAAAAGGACAAATGATGCAAATACGTTCCGTACAAACAAGTTTTAAAAGACACACATCAATATTGTAATCAGTCAAATAGGCATGGAATGAAAAGTGAAGGAGACGATTATCCAGCGGTTACTAATAAAACTTATGAAACATTAGCAAGATAACTGGGGTAAAATGTTTCTTAATGTTACAGAAAATTAAAGATCATTATCAATCGACAATCACAATATTCAAAGAGGGATTAGAAACAAATGCATCAATTAAAAAAATATGCCACAAGCGGAACACCCGTCAGGGAAATTAATTTTACCACAACGTGACTAGACCTTAAAGAGTACAGATTGATTTCGGTATTGTATATCATATACTTGTCTTTGTCCAATATGAAGGACATGTTACCTAAAATAAAACACTGCAGAACACTAGAAAAGAGCGATCACAAAGTTAGAAACTTTAATTTCAGTTAGAGAGAATTAAACATTACTTTGATAAAGCACATATGGTAGAAGGAAAAAGAACTGCTGGCAACACAAGAGGTCACAGAGAAACGAAAAATACGACAATAAAAGATAAGAAGGTTTCACACGCAACAAAAGACTAAGATATTCGATAACAGAAATAATAGATTAAAACATACTTCTGAAGAAATCATACGAATTAAAATCGTCAGCTGCAGATAAAACACAAAGTAAACAGAAAAAACACTTGCGACACCAAAGTAAAGATCCTTGAAGGAAGGAAAACATAACTCGACCAACCCAACATTGATGCACCAATTTACATGGTCCGGAAGGAAAATGGAAAAGGAAAGAGGAAGATTATTCACAGAAACATGCTACCCCTTAATGGAATAATCAATGAGGAGCCTGAGATCGTCATAAGCCTGTACCCCGACCAAGACAATGCAAACCAGCTTAACCAGAGATTCCGAATATTCCAGTTGATGTTGCTTCAGACATTGACCAGGAGAGTAAAGATGAATCAGGGGTTTACTATGTAGTGGATGAAACTCATACTGTTGACAAAATCCCAGAAGCTGTTATTCCTGGTAACGCGATGACGATCAGAAGAACACGAGAACCCTGGACCGGAGGAGGACGCTTCCTTGCCTGAGGAATCAAGGAAGATCAAGCTGCTGGTTCATCAAGAGGATGATGCTGGAATAAGACATGTATCGAATAATATGGTAATAATATCTAGTTGCGCAACCGAATCGATCAACCAGAACTAGAACATCTACAGCATGAACGAAATACAAAGATTATATCCAACCGCTAATTTTGAAAGCCGCCCAACCAGATTGGATGGTTTGTGCTTAATATTTGGAAACGCTGCGTCATCTGGAATGTCTCATACCTTTGGAGATGAATTAACCAAAGCTATATTGAAGCTCATTACCTTATTGAAGATAATAACAAAATATTAAAACACCAAGGAAACTGTCAAAAGACAACCCACCAAAAAAGTCAGAGAAACTGGCAAACTACAGAACCAACAACCAAAAATATAGTAACTACAGCATTGGTTACAGACTTGGTACAGGCATTTCGAAAGAAATAGTGGGTTAAACCAGGTTTTATGGCATGCCAAACCTCCCTCTTCCTTTACGGTAGTAAGTGGGTTGTTTAGTTGATTTAAATGAATGCGTACCATGTACCACTAGTCGGTAATAGATGTATCCAACAATTATTGTAGTACATTCACTGCACACTAAATTAAAAAAAATGGGAACACTATCTGCAACGTGATGATTAGTTTTACATTACTTTGCGGCTTATATTTTCAGATTTAATATATTTACCTGGCTGATATTTGATAGACGATGACGTCTTGCCTATCAGCATGAGATTGTAATAGGCTATTTTTATTATTTTATCCAAGTATAGTTATTCATAATTATTCATATTATGGATGCTACGTTATATTTAGTTATGTGCAATACGTTAATCTCTTTATTTGCCTGATTCTTGGATATAATAAGTACTTGTTGGTTAGGCTTCAGTTGTGACTGGTTCTACCTATACAATTTTAAAAGGTTTAATTGTCGCACCTGGTTAACTTGTCAATTGTTTATTCCAATAGGTCAGTTTTACACAACCCCAGGAGTAAGATTTGAAAAGATATTATTGCAGTAATAAATAAAAATTCAGAAAATATTTTTGTTTGATTTCAAGTGATCTATACGACTTTAGTCGTTGAAAATCATCTAGAGACTTTTCTTGAACATTATAATAGATAATTCAGCTTTACTAGCCTGTGATCGGATGTGAACATAAGTGAATTTAATGTATTCAGCATTAAATTCCTTTATCGAAGGAAGACTGACTAGTATAGTTGTTGGCTGTTGTTGCTTTCGCTCTAGTATTCCTTAAACACATGATTGGTGATTGGTTAAACCTGTCTTAAAATAGAAAAAACCAAATCAAGGTTCGGTCTTTTTGAAAATCGTCTGCAAGGAGGTGACAGGAAAAATGTCGGTTTGGCAATCTAAATTTTTTAATCCTTATTAATCTTTCATTCAACAACACTTTTTTGGAAGAAAAAATTGTTTAATTATCTTCCAAACCCAGAAATCGCGAAAAATGTTATTTGGTTTCAGGATGGTTTAACAATTTCTTTAATTTTAGCACAACGGGAAGCATCGTGGAGCTCCCGACATTTTATCAATATCTTGTAATTCTAGTTTCATATTTCCCCTAAACAATAATAATAATAATAATAATGTTATGTTATGGACATATTAATACGAGTAAAGCATTTCTATTTAAATAAAAATAGGAATAAAGCCCTGCTCCCTCCTATCACGGTCACAGCTTTTTTGACAGTAAACCAATTGATAAAAGTGGTAATCTTCTTGAATACGTGTCAAGAATCTGGATTAAAAATACTAAATGGTAGAACAATTGGAGATTTATTAGGAAAATACACTTTTGTGTTACATATAATGGATGTAGTGTTGTGGATTATATTATTGTTTCTAATGATATATTTGCTGATTTTACGGTACATGATTTCACTTCTTTATGAAACCATTGTATGTTAGTTGTTCATTGTTAACAAATTTTCATGTAAAGAGTAGCTTTCAAAATTCATTGGAACCACTTCCATGTAAATTTATATCGACAAAAGAATCGGTCTAACTGTATTCCCAGAATATAAATAGAATTGAAAGTAAACAAAAACTTGATACATTTATGACAACTAAATTTAATGACATTAATTTGTCTACTGATTCCTTAACCACAATTTTACAAGAAAATGCAAAAAAATCAGCTAAAATTGTTAAACCCCTAGCAACATTAAAAAAAAAATAATAAAATAAAATATATATATATATAAAATAATATAATAAAACTAGACACTGGTTCTCAGATCCATGTAAAGATCTCAGGAACACAGAAAAAATTATGAAAAACTTGTAAATAGATTTCCTGGAAAAGATAATATAGGAAAAATTCTATTCATTTAGATCAAAATACAGACATCTTTGCAAATTTGAAGAAAAGTCATATAAAACAAAATTTGTTCTCAATTAAGTAACAACTGTGCTAAGATCCAAATGTATTTTGGAACATGATAAATAAACTTGAAAGGGAATCAGCTGGTCAAATTGAAGACACTGATATTCCAAAGGAAGAATTCATATCATTTTACAAAAAACTAAATAAAGCTGACACTGCATATAGTAATAAACAACAAAATATCACTCAGGAATTTGAGCCCTAAAATCAAATATTAACTTCTCAGTCTCGGGTGAGTCAAACAATGAAATCACCTGTGAGGAGATGATAAAAGCAATTAAATTACTTAAAAATGGTAAAAGTGCATCATCAGACCTCATCTCTAATGAAATGCTGAAGAATAGTACCACAGCATTAATTAAACCACTCTGTAAACTTTTTAAATTTTTTTCACATGGTATCTTCCCTAAATCTTGGAATGAAAACTATTAATAGTTTTATTACATAAAAAAGGTAATAGATTTGACCCTAATAATTATAGGGGAATATCTATCAGCTCAAACTTAGGAAAATTATTTAATAATATTATATACAATCGACTTTTGGAATTTATGAATAATCACTTTCTAATAAGTAAGAACCAAATAGGATTTAAAGAGAAGTGCAGGACTTCTGATCACATTTTTACTCTTAAAAACTATCACAGATAAGTGTTTGCAGCCTTCACTGACCTAAGAAAAGCCTTTGACACAGTGTGGAGAATCGGTTTTTATTTATAAACTGCTAAAACATAACACTCCTAATGAAATATTTAAAATTATATACTCCTTGTATACTGATACTATGTAAAATTAAATTTTCAAATGATCTAAGTGAGCCATTTATATCTGAAAGAGGTGTTAAACAAGGTGATGTTTGGAGTCCTCTTCTCCTTAACTTTTTTATAGATGATATAACAAAAAAAACTGGAAAACAACATATATTACCCAGTGGTCTTGGGTGGTATTAGAGTAAGCATTCTTCTTTATGCTGATGATATTGTACTAATATCTCAGAGTAAGGAAGGGTTGCAAAACTGTCTCATTGCCATGCAGGAATACTGTTCAATATGGCATTTACATGTAAATACTGATAAATCCAAAGTAGTAGTATTTAATTCGAATGGTAAAACCTTTTTAAAACAATTAAAATATAAAAATTTATATATCTAGAAACAGTATCTCAGTACTGTTATCTAGGCATTTTAATAAAATGTAATGGCAACTTTAATCTAGCTATTAACACATTGATGGAATAAGACCAGAGAACATATTTTGAAAATTAAAAAGCTAATTGGATTAAATAACCCTTGCAAATTATTAGAAAAACTCTTTGATACACTAATTTTACCCATTATCACATACTGCAGTTAATTATGAGGTATTTTCTCCAACTTTAAAGATACTGAACCATTTTAAAAATTACATCTTAATTTATAAAAGAAATTCTAGGTGTACATTGCAAAGCTACTAATGATGCATGTCGAGCTGAACTATGTCGACTTCCCTTAAAAAGTATAATTCTGTACTCAAGCATCAAATATCTAGAATATATTATTGACTCGGAAAATTCTTTAGTAAATACTAATTTTGAAAATTCTGTTCACTCAACCAATTGGTTTATCAAACTGAAAACAGTATTAAATAATTTAGGTTTTTCATGATTTAAGCTCACTTAAACAATACTTAAATCAAATAAAAATTAGATTAAATGATCAAAATCTCCAAAATCAAAAGACACTTATAGACACATCTCCAATACTAGAATTTTTCAAAATTTTTGTTTTTAAATGGGATGCAGACCTCGTTATTTAGATATCTTAAAGAAAGTAAAGACAGGGCTGCTCTTTGTAAAATGCGTTTCAGTGCTCATAATCTAATGATAGGAAAGGGAAGATACCAAAAACTAAATAGAAAAGATAGAAACTGTCTAGTTTGCAATGCAGGAGAAATTGAAAATGAAGAACACTTTCTGTTGCATTGCAAACATTATAAGCTGATAAGAAGTACATTTCTTAAGAAAATCAAAAGTTTAATCCCAAATCTTTTAACAAATCCCTATTATGCTTTTTGTTGAATAGCAAATCTGAATTTTGTCTAAAACTTACTGCTACATTTATTTTAGAATGCTTTGAATTAAGAAGAAGTTGTATCATATAAAACGTAATTTTAATTGGTTGTATCATCTGTATACTATATAATATAATATAATAATAAATACAATTAATGTAAAGAATTGCATTACATTTGTATAACACACTTTGTATTGATCCTTTAAATTGTGCTGTACCATGAGTTTGTGCTAGTAAATATTTGTATTCGTATTTGTATTTTGTCCACATTTTCTTTTAACATATATTATTGTTCTGTATTCACAGGAATGAATACACCTTAATTTTCTGCAACCATTTATGTTAATAAAGGCACCAGTCATACCGGACCCACCTTAACTAAGACTGGTTACAAAATTTATTGAACTACCGGCATCAGTTTCATTTTACATTTCTTTTATGGTAACCGTTGTTTTTGCAACAATTTATGATATGGCCAGTTAAAATAAATGAATTACATGTATCTCCGGCAATTTTTATTATCAAAATGATTTAACAGCTTATTTCTTGGCACACGCCAGCTGGGCGTCTATAGTTCTGCGTTTTAGAGGCCCAGACTTGATCCAACACGCAGTGGGCACCGGACTACCTGTTTAATTCAAAGACTAATTTCGCATTGGTATGGCAACACATTCCTCCATGGAAATAATTGTCAACTGAAGATATAAAATCTCTTGGAATGCAGAAATCCAATGTTTTTTCAAAAATTATATTAGAATCCCTTCATGTAACTAAATTTTAACTGTTTACACATAATTTACACTTTATATCTTTATAAACGTTTGTTGCTTTTAATTCTAGTATATACATGCATATTAGCAAAACACTACAGATTCCGAATGCTATACAAGTATGGCAGGTCAAACATCTTGTAATATATTTTGCTAAATCGTTAATGAAATTGGTACTTCGCTTCCTTTTCTCGAATATTTTCAGGTATTGGTCAGCTTGGAGCTTGTGAATTGAGGAGCCTTGCGAGGAAACACAAGTTCTGCCTTGTTTGCTTATACATCATAACGAATACATTAACTCAATGGTTATATTGGAACCTTTATTAAATTGGAAGACCCTCCAAAATTTATTATGATAAATATTGGGCGGAAAGATCTTGGTAATGTATTGGTTAGAATGCTATTCTGGATGTTATTATTCTCTGGTCGCTGGAAATTTTTTAATAATTTGACAAATTGTGTTCGTGTTATTGACCAAAAAATGTTACATAAACAAATATTTAGACAAATCTACATGCTGCAATTATTTAGATTACTATGACATATACATACTAAAAATTCGTATTAAATTGGAAGACCCTCCAAAAATTTATGATGATAAATATTGGGCGGAATGATCTTGGTAATGTATTGGTTAGAATGCAATTCTGTATGTTATTATGCTCTGGTCGCTGGAAATTTTTACATAAACAAATATTTAAACAAATCTACATGCTGCAATTATTTAGTTGACTATGACATATGCATACTAAAAATTCCTAATTGTATATCTGTTTTGCAAATATTTAGTTAAATTTATATACTAGAGCAAGTTTTCCCACCGTAGGTCGGGATGCTCTCCGGCTTTCTCCCCCAATAAAAAACTGAACGCCATGATATAGTTGAAAAATTGCTGTAAGTGGCGTTCAACAACATTCAAACCAACAACATAAGTATACTAGAAGTTCTGAATTTGTATATACATTCAAGCACAGACATTCTGTGCTATTTCAATTTGTTATTCACATTTATATTGATGTAGATATGCCATATATATATATACTAGAAATATATTATATTGAATATAACAGTGCTATTTGAATTTCAATTTGTTATTTATATATATAAATATGCCATATATATACTAGAAATACATTATATTATATATTAGTTATATATCAGTTATATATTAGTTATAGATATATATTTAACAGTATTGGCACAGCTGTGCAGTTCAAACCCCCCCATTCTGTGGCGGTTGCCTGAAACGACACATGACGAGCATCTGTCATTTCAGTCAATTTGGCAGATTTTTCACTGCACTGGCCCCCCTTTTTATTAACTGTCAACTAGCAAATATCTAAATTCTGGAGTAACCTCTGTTTCCCATGGTTGCTCATCCCCCATATATATCATTTATGGTCTGCCATCAAGTTGCGGCGACCAATATATAGACTTGAACTTTAATCTTATCTTATATTTCAAATATATATATTTATTTATTTATCTATTTATTTATCTATTTATTTATTTATTTATTTATATATATATATATTATTGTACTTGTATAATAAAGCTGTGGCCAAATACTGCCAATCTAGATCTTTGTTTTTATTCAGCATTCTCTGAGATAAGTGAATTTAATGTATTCAGCATTAAATTCCTTTATCGAAGGAAGACTGACTAGTATAGTTGTTGGCTGTTGTTGCTTTCGCTCTAGTATTCCTTAAACACATGATTGGTGATTGGTTAAACCTGTCTTAAAATAGAAAAAACCAAATCGAGGTTCGGTCTTTTTGAAAATCGTCTGCAAGGAGGTGACAGGAAAAATGTCGGTTTGGCAATCTAAATTTTTTAAACCCTCCCACCCACCTCCATTACATAAACGCACAACGTTAATACATTTTGTAATATATTTTGCTAATAATCTTGTTAATGAAATTGGTACTTCGCTTCCTTTTCTTGAATATTTTCAGGTATTGGGACAGCTTGGAGCTTGAGGATTGAGGAGCCTTGCAAGGAAAAAGCACAGTATTGTTAAGGCCGTGGAGTGTGAGAAGAGTGCAAATGGTGGTTTCGGACAATAAGGCAGATTTTTCACTGCACTGGCCCCCCTTTTTATTAACTGTCAACTAGCAAATATCTAAATTCTGGAGTAACCTCTGTTTCCCAGGGTTGCTCATCCCCCATATATATCAGTTGCTAATTCATTTATGGTCTGCCATCAAGTTGCGGCGACCAATATATAGACTTGAACTTTAATCTTATCTTATATTTCAAATATATATATTTATTTATTTATCTATTTATTTATCTATTTATTTATTTATTTATTTATATATATATTATTGTACTTGTATAATAAAGCTGTGGCCAAATACTGCCAATCTAGATCTTTGTTTTTATTCAGCATTCTCTGAGATAATTTTATATTATTTGTGGTGTGTGAATGGCGTATTCAGTGCATTTTATTTTTATTTCTGTCCGATTGCGGTAAGTTTGCCATTGGTCCGATTGATAAGTTTCTGTCCGATTGCGGTAAGTTTGTCATTGGTCCGATTGATAAGTTAGGCGTGAGTTAGTTGATGAATCGTGAACATAGGATTATTATTGGTCTGTAGTTTGAATGTAGAAAGAGAGAGTTTTTCGATTGCTTTTGAGCGTGACGTTGACAATTGCAGTTATGGTTCTATTGTGTTTAAACGTCCTTGTATTTTTAGACCGTGTAGAATTTTGAAGTCAAAGATATAGATCTTATTTTTGCATTAAATTATTCAGATTATATCTTAGCGTTTGGTTTTTATTAGGGGAAAGAACTTTTTATGTAAGCTAAACAACTGTATAACTGATCAGAACACATCATAGGTTTTCACAGTGATGTCAGATAAATAATCTGGTTATTCGCAACTCACACCCTCATTTAGTGCATTTTTTGCTTGATGTTTTATTATTTCAAATTGTACCTTTTTTATTAGGAAAATCCAGTAAAAAAAATTAAGGAACGATAACCTGTCTATATTAAATACTATGCCTCTATTGTTTATATGGCACAAATTTTACTTGCCTTTTGCTACGGAAATTTTACATTGTAGGTCAGCCATGCTTTTTCCAAAAGATGTCATGTTGTTTACAACTTTCGCCTGCTTTCGTGACGACGAACCAAGAGACTTTTCCCGCTTCAACCGCAAACGACAAAGCCCGAACGCTTTCGAACTGACAAAATCAGCTGCACACTTCCGTTCTAATTTAGGTCAAAATTTACAATGAAAAATCACCCTATCAAAATGAAAAATAAACTGCAGCTTCTCAAAACGTTGATTATCTCCGGAAAATAATTGCCAATTTCAAAATATACCTGTTTTGGTCTACATAAGCTCGACCGTATGCGGTAAGCAATTTCTATTTTTCAAGTATAAAACTCTAACCAAAACTATACAGTAATATCTTAACACAAAAGTTAAATACAACATTATTTTGTATAAAATAACTCATTAACCTGTCACAAAAAACTTATTTACTAAAGTATTTACCTCTTTACGTCTACCTGATGGAAAATGTGCGTCATACTTTAATAATCAATTAGTATCACGGTCTGACAACATCTATGTGGCAGACAGGTGCTACATATAACAATACACTCTCCGGATATCGGAGATCAAACTTAATTAATCATAATGTAACGGTTATTATACTATTATACTATTTAGATTTTAACAAAAGCTGTATTCTCTATTTCATGTTTAAAATAAACTATTGATTTATATTTAAAACGGCTTTTAAAGAAATCTGTTATATAACTTATACCACGACTTAATTGATCGTTACGGGAAATCAGTGTCTCAAATACGATCTGACATTTTCGCTGAGTCATAGGTAGTGTTTCCTATTCCTGGATTTGACTTTTCCCTAGACAAGACAATGAGTAACTCGACGGGTGTCTAATTAGAGGCAGGCACTGCTTACTCGTCCAGAGCACCTGAGTGCACCCATGGTTTTTATTGGGTTCGGGTTACTCTCTTTCTGTGTTTTATGTTTTTGATTTTTGTGTTGTGTTTGTCTATATCCGGATTTGTAACTGTCCCTCGGTTTTTGGCTCTTGTTGTTCGGTCGGTTTTCTTTGCTACTTTCTTATAGATTTTTGTAACAAATAAACATTTGTACACACATTATTACTAAACGTATAATGTCACTCTTTACAAATAACAACTTTTAAATAAGGTATTCAGAGCCACTAGGCCAGTAGCTAGACTCACCTTGATAATGGACTTTTGCTGGGTCAAGTCTGTACAAAACTGTAAAACTGGAAATACTTTTGTTCTTTTAAATAAGTTTAAAAGGTGATTAACGAAAATTCAAATGAAGTAGACATTGTAAATTAAAGATATGTTATGTTTATTTAAAATATGCAAATTACTGTTTTAACTTTTCCGTCATAGATCTCAGAGGTTGTAACATTCGTTTTAGACTAGACAAAATAAGATATTTTAAATATACAAATGAAGTGACGGTGATGTGCAGACACCCGACTGAACTGTTACAAGAATAATCATCAACAATAACGATATAATAAAACTATAAATATTTTATTAGTGCACACTATTTACAACTTTTTACATTGAACAAACAATTTGGTATATTAAGTTTGACCCTAATTACATGCACTTTACTTGACGTTTGGCGTACGCATAGAGGCGGCTAATTTCAAATGTCGAATCAGATAGTTTTGATCAGTCGAAGTAAAGGTAAGCGGTAATTCCTGTAAACTCCCGAGTGGTTGTTGTTTGTCCTTTTACAAAACCGTTTTTTGTAGGTTCACATAATGCCAGTTGTTGTCAGGAGACAGTTGGCGTTTTAAAAGGTCCTTTCGCATGATATACTAGTTTGAAATGTTTTTCTGTGGGTTTCAGAACCATATAGAATCATTAACTGTATGTTTTGACGAGTAGACGATATAACGACCCATTAATGTGCCATTGCTGAATTCACCAAGTCACTGGTTTCTTGTTGACAGCTGTTTGTTTTGTTTACCTTTAACATTCACTGGAATATTGTTCGTCAAATGTTATTCCAGGATCATTTGTCTGTCGACTCATTTTCTTAATACATGTTCAAAAACTCTGTTTGTTTCGTTGGCATTTGTTTGTGTTGTTGCTTGTTCCATGGTTTCGTATTATTGTTGTGGACTTTTTTAATTTTATTACCACTTCGGATTTCTTCTCTTATTTGATGCTTCTGTTAACTTTGAGCCCATACAATAGTTCTGTATTTCACACAGATAAGTGTATATTTTACACAGACAGACGCCTACTCCAGAAGTAAAAGAATCAATGCTACCTACCTCGATTCTTGTCGCCTTTACAAAAAGGAGATATTGATCCAAACTGCCATTTAATGTTTTCAGTTCAAGAACGATCCATAGTCCATAATAATTCTTAATTATAATTCAGTTGGTCACGTATCTCAACGCTGTCCTCTGTACCTTTCTCAATTAAGGTCCAAACTCTTGTCGCGAATTTCATATTCATTTTCAAAACCTTATGTGTGGTGTAGACGGTTCCAGTTTAATAACGATGGAACATCAGATGTCGACATTACCTTCCGGTATATTCTATATCTGGTCTCATAAATAAGTTGTGTTGCCTTCTGTACAGTTATTACTAAGTTGTTTTGCTTACTTTACAGTTATAACGGAAGACTGGTATAAGCTTAAATTGGTGTAGGGGACTTAGGTTTGCATCTTCAACACATAACCTTCTATTCCCCGCGGGTATGTCGATCAATAATTTGGTCTGTCTAACCACACTCTTAATAATAACCAAAAGAAATACGTATACCTAATAGACGACTTCAACGAATCCGATAATCTACCGACGAGAGATAATTCTTACTGTGTTTATTCCTGCTCTTATTCTAATAATATGTAAACTTTAAAATAAGAATCAACACCATAATTGTCATGTTGTCCAACAATTAGTTTGCATACGACTGAGTACAAGTAATGCTCCGACTTGTTTCTCAAATTATACTTAGTTGCAGATTTAGTTATGACTACAACACTACAAGTTTGACAATTGATGGATATTATTTCCTTTTTACCGAAGAACCTTTATCGAAATTATTTTAAAATATTGAAAAGATTTCACGACTGAAAGTTATAGTTTAGCAAATTGCCTTTATAGATGTAGAAGAAAGTAAATTACATTTTTTCTTTTCATAACACAATGCAAAATTAAATTGTTTAACACATTAGCATTCCTCGTGCAGGCTATAGGTACAAACTAATATCGAGCACAGCTCGAAGCGGCGAAGCTGCCCGCGAAGAGCGGTGAGCTCTACGCAATTATGTCATGTGATCAAAATGAAATCACGGGATCAAAATCTGCTTAATGCTGATATTGATTTTTTTCGTCCGGAAGTTGATATCGTCACAAAACTGTAACAAAGTGAATGAAGAAAAGTACTAAAAATAATGTTAAGAACGTCTTGAAAATAAAGTTGACATCGATAAAAAATAAATGTCATATTTAAAATTAACAACAAAAGATTCATAATATTTTTTTTGCAATCTCTATCGATCTTTAAAAACTGACAATCAAATTACATTTCATGTGACGTCACCGTTACAAAGAAAGAAGTCACTTGACCACTGGAATTAGAGGCACTTTTAGGGTGTTCGGAAGTTACGTAAATTATGAAATGCACATGATAATAAAGGACTTTATAGTTAGTCTGTACTCGCATTTTGGCAATGCCTACTCCATATTAAATGATATTTTTAAAATTTCGAATTTGTTGTCAATATCTTGTTAGAGAATGAATTGCATGATTATCATGATAAACTCCATTGTATTTTTACAAAAAATATTTTTCCATTTTATAGCCGTTTTGTTAAAAAGTTTTAATCTTCAATAATATGTTCTATAAATTAAACGGAATCTAAACAAACACAAGCTTTTATTTACCTGGGTTGCATTTGGGTTTGGGTTTATTTTTGCTTTTTAAAATCACAGCAAATAATAACCGTCTTTATTTCAAAATATGTACGAAGACCTGAACCCAATTAGATGGCTCATCTGGTTTATTTTGCACGAAGATAGCATCTTCACCATTTTAAACTAAGTCCTGTAAAGACCACCTTCTGAATTTCCGACAGCCAAAACAACATTAACACTGTAAAATCAATTCAATAGTGCTTGGTTTTATCTGGTTTGATAGTTGCAGATGAGAAGCCATTTTAGACATTTTTCTTCAAGGGTTCTATGTTTTAAAACCCCACAAAACTATTTATTTAGCACTATATTCGTGCTGTCTTGCTTATCATAAGCTTGGTGAAACTTGTTTATTATCATATCATATTATATCAGAACTACTGAACAAATCAAATACTGCAGACACAGGTATATTTAAGATGTCTGTAACAGTTCATTTTTAATTGGCACCATATCGTGCTGTATATCATGTGTTTATTATCACATTTGTCAATATATGTGCTTTGAGCAATAGCTTATTTGAAAAATACTGTATAAAATATATAACTATTTGTGACAAGTAATAGTCATGTTTGTTCTTCAAATTGTCACGGGTGAAGAAAGGATTATAGGGGCCTCGGTGGCCGATTGGTTAAGGTAGTTCGCTTACTATTGATCACGTTGTGTGTCAACACTTTGGTTACTGGTTCGGTTCTCAATGCGGGAATTCAAAGTTTAACCGAGACTTACCTTGGTTAAAGTTGAAGGTTGAACAGAATTCTAAGGAGTCATATTACCACTGGAGGGATCAGATGAGATGCGTGCGCACCAGGTGTAACTCGTCAGTTTTCAAAATAAAAGGGCCTTGTGGAGTGCACAAAAAGTTACTGCTGCTACAATACTAAGAAACTGCAACATTATACATGTTTACATACCCATCAATATGAATCATAGGGTGGGTATTAAGGGAGGGCATCTGATCTCTCCAGTGGTAATATGACTCCTTAGAATTCTGTTCAACCTTCAACTTTAACCAAGGTAAGTCTCGGTTAAACTTTGAATTCTAAGTCGTCATACCACTTCCGGTCTCATATGAGTCTTCAAAGTATGTGTCACTACACAAGGCAAATATTAAGTAAAAAACAAAACAAAATTATGTTAAACAAATTATTAAGAAAACCACATATAACATAATACCAACAAATATGATTAATTGAATGTCATCTGAAATTTAAGACAATACACTGCATATTAAATTTTAACTCAAAACTGAAGCCTGGAAATTTACAGTTTCAATTTGTCTATCATAAAACTTAGCGAATGTTTTAGCTGATGACCAACCAACTGACTTTAATATATTGTCAATAGGAACACAAGCTAATTTTGCTTTTGATGATGCAGCAGACCGAATACTATGGACAGAATATTTATTTATATCTATAGCAGACATGCACAAAAATGTCTTAAGCCAACGACTAATAGTATCTTTACTAACAGCTTTGTATGGTTTAACATAACTTATAAAAAAAGAATTCTGACCATTTCTCAAAGACTCAGTTCGTTTTAAATATTCTTTTAAAACTGTAATACAACATAAACGTCTATCAACTGGAAAAGCTTCAAGTTCTACAACTGGATTACTTCTACTAGGACAAGCTTGTTTAAGTAATGCACTATATTGTAATGTATATGAATAAGTTCCTCTTATCATATTTTGAATAGACAATAAATGCAAAGATTGAGTTCTTCCCGCAATAATAAGACATATTAACATAGCAAGTTTAAGAGTTAAATTCTTCAATGACAAAAATTTCACTGGCGATAAACGTCTAAGTTCATTAAGGACAACAGAAACATCCCATGTTTGAACATAACGAGGCTTAGGCGGCCTTATGTTGAAAATTCCTTTCATAAATCGTATCACGACAGGGTGTGATCCAAATGCTACACCGTCATAAACAATTCCAAAGCAGATAATGCAGATCTTGCAGAATTAATAGCAGAATAACTGAGATTGTCTTTGAATAATAAAGTCAAAAAATCTAAGTTCTGACTTAAAGTACTCTGAATACAATTGACTTTCCTTTTGCGACAGAAATAAACCCATTTACGGATATAGGTAGAATATTGTCTCTTTGTCCAGCTCTCCAGGATGCCATGATGATTTTGGTTGTTTCTGAAGAAAAGTTTCTGTTTTCGTAAGATTTCCGGACACTAGACATGCCATTAACCTCATCTTGTTCCAAAGTGGATGAATTTTTTCCGTACCTTCTATTGTCAATAATGTCTTTCGATTCAGTAGCACAATTGGACTGTCTATTAATAGTTGAATCAAATCTGTGTACCAACTCTGTGTTGGCCAAACTGGTGCTATAACTAAACATGTTGTTTGATCTCTCCTGATCTTCTGTACCACTCTTCCTAGGAGGCTGAATGGAGGAAAAGCATAATAACAATAATTATCATTCCATGCAAATGAAAATGCGTCTACTAATTCACATCCTGGATCTGGTTTCCAGGATGAATATCGAGATAATTGTGTGTTTAATCTTGTGGCGAACAAATCAAAGTTCGGATTAATATTAAACTTTTCAACTAGAAGTTTAAACACATCTGAATTGAGCTTCCATTCAATATTTTCATTGAATTTTCTACTTTCAATATCAGCAATATTTTGAGATGTATGAACATAAGTTGCTGATAACCCAATACCTCTTTGAATACACCATGACCAAATACTAATAGCTAATTTATTACTCTCTTGTGATCTTATTCCTCCCATATTATTTACATAAGCAATGGCACAAGTATTGTCCATTTTTAAACCTACATGAATATTTCTATCATTTTTGCAGAAGGCTTTAATTGCATGAAAAGCTGCTAATAATTCAAGATAATTTATATGAAATTCAACTTCAAATTCATTCCATCGTCCTCCTATTTTTGAGCCAAAACACACTGAACCCCAGCCTTGCATACTTGCATCAGTTGTTATGATTTTATCAGGATTACCATGGTCTATTTTTCTATACTGAAATTTGATATTTTCAAACCACCATTTCAAATCTAATTTCATTTCATCTTTAATTTTTACTTTACCATCAAAGTCACCTTTTGACTTTCTCAAACCTTCAATTTTTTGAATTTCAAGATTTCTATAATGGAGTTGTCCAAATTCCACAGCAGGAAATACAGATACTAAAATACCAATAACTTTTGCAAGTTGTCTTATTGACACTTGTTCTTTTTTATATAAGCTTTCACATTCAAAAATCACATTTTCTACCTTTTCCTGAGGTAAAATAACAATCATTAAAACAGAGTCAATTATAAATCCAAGAAACTGAATTCTTTGTGTAGGTTCAAAAATAGATTTTTTGTCATGTACAATAAAGCCTACTTTCTCAAATAAATAGTTTGTGTCTTTAACATTCTTTGAACACTCAATTTTGTCATCCCCTACCAAAAGAGAATCATCAATATAACCTAAATTAACATGACCCATCTTTCTTAAAGTACTGTAAATGGGTTTTAATAGTTTGGTAAAATATCTTGGGGCACAGCTTATACCATTAGGAAGGCAGGTATATTGAAAAGTTTCATTTTTCCATTTAAATCTCAAAAACTTTCTATCTTCAAGTGCAATGGGAACAGAATAATAAGCATGTCTCACATCTATTGATGCCATATAATAGTTTGGTTTTATTAATTTTAATGCTGTTTCAAAAGTGTCCATTTTAAAACGATAATATTCAATATTTTTATTTAAATCTTTTAAATTTAAAATCATTCTATAACTCCCATCTTTTTTAGGGACTGTGAATATGGGTGAAATAAATTCATCATTTGAATTTTCAACTTTTTCAATTGCATTCATTTCAAATAAATGTTGTATTTCTTGATCTATAATAGACTCTTCGACTTTATTAAAAATAACTGGTCTATTTAAATTCACCCTTATCGGTTGAATATTATCATAAAATTTTATATGACAATCTAGTGCGATATCTAAAACTTGTTTATCAGACGTAATTTTCCTCCACTCATTTTCAAAACTTTTCAATCTACCTGCCTTAAATTCTTGAACTTTTTCATTACCTTTATTACACACCTCTAATAGCGGGTTCCTGTTCTCCTGAACCCTCGCTTGGAGTTTTTTTAATCATATCTTGAAGCACCTCCAGCATTACTGTTTCCAAGATTACTGTCCCTTGAGTTGTCATGCTGTGAATCTCTATAGGAAGGTCTAACATAGCTACGACCTCGACCTCGACGAGACCACCATCTACTGCCACCTCGTCTAAAAACTCGACCTGCTCCTCTCCCCCTCATAACTTTTCTACCAACTTTATTAACGGAATCAATATCCGAGACTTTCTTGGAAATATCAATATCATCCCCATAGAGATACTGAGTAAAAGGAGCTGTGGAAGAGCCTAAATGATAATACTCAGAGCTTAAATCAGGTCTATAAAGCTCACGACGAGACAAATTCATAACTCTACTACAATGTCCCAAAATACCAAGTGCATCAGTACCCATATTCATCAAATCTTGAATGGGAAATTCAGATACATCACTAATACTACTGCAATCATTGAGTTTATTAACTAGTTTAGTTATCAAAATAGCAGCCTTGATTAATAAACCTTGGCGATACTGTGCTCTAATCTCTTTGTCTCTAGTATTATCCGAGAGGAGGTCCCAAATAAGTTGATTGACCTTAGTTTTAGTTAGCATGTCACAATTTTCTGGTCTATCTATACTTTTCACAAGCTCAGATAATTGATGATCTGGAAGACCATTTAAAAATAAGTTATTAACAAGCTCTGCTAAATCTGAATCAACCGGTACATCCAACTTTTCCTTCTTCTTGTATTTTTGGGTCTCAACAAGTTCTTTAAATTTACTCTTTTTTGTACCAGTACCTGACACTTCTACATCCCCTCTTTTGTTTCGATTGTCACTTGACTGACCATCATCAGTCCTTTTACGTTTAGCAGGGGGCTCATCATTGTTATTTTCATCATTTTGACTATTATCATTTAAGTTTCTACTGTCAGTCAAGTTATTTTGGTAATCATTTACCTCGACATCGTCCCCATACAATAACTGATTCTCGTCATACTCGCCGTCATCATCGCACATTTCATTGACCTTCAATGTGAGCTCTTTTAATTTATTGTCAGATTTATCTTGATTGTTTTTTATGTCCTTCAAAAAAGACATCACATCTGACAAAGTAACATCAGACTGTTTTTGAGAACCCGCAGGCTCTGGTTCAATCACACTCACGTGAACTTCGGCCTCCACAGGGACCTGTGTTCTTGACGACAAAAGCCTGGTTTTAGGGGGAGAAGACTTTTCACTAGATTTCTTCTTCAAGGCATCTTTATCATATTTTCGCTCTGTTTGTTTAGATTTTGAAGCTTTAATTTTAGCCCTAGAATCCTCAGATTCAGGTTTATGTTCTGCTGACAACATGGCGTCGGCCATTTTCAATTACCGCAGTAAATGAAGCAGAACAAAATAAAGTTTATTTATTAAACTTACTCAAATACAAGAAAATTGTTCGCAAACAATATTAATATCCAAAAAATAATTCATGAAAAAATACAGTGCAAATTTACAAACGATTAAGTTACAATAAAGTTACACCCAAAGAGATGAAATACCCACGTCCATCTCCTTTGACAAATTTGCACACACTGACGAGTTACACCTGGTGCGCACGCATCTCATATGAGACCGGAAGTGGTATGACGACTTAGAATTGTGCGCTTGACTCCAATCTTAATCTTAAATATTTTAAGTAGAAAAATTATAGGCGATAAATGTTTAGGTCTTATCATCATGGGTGTGGAGATACATACACGCCACCAAGCAAGATCTCTTAAAGAAAAAAAACAAAAAGGAACAGGATAATTTTAAAATTGGCAACATTATTTTGAATATTGATGCTTATAAAAATATTATGTTTAATATAATAAAATCATTATTGTCACTTACCACAAATTCTTTGATGCTTTGGGACCATTAAATTTGAGTTAAGAGACCAAACAATGAGATTGCGTAAAAGAAACACGAAAACTACACAAGATGAAATCTATAAGCTAGTAAATAAACTGCACAAATTCAATCAAGCATTAAATGACATTTATATCAGACAAAAATAAAAGATATAATAGATTTCACCGAACAATATAATGTTGTAGGGGCATTATTATTTTACACTTTTCAAAGCCTTTTGACTCCTCAGAATATGAATTTATAAAGCCCTTGACAAATTTGGTTTGAAATCGTTAAAAACTCTTATACTTATATAAAAAGCTCTATTCTTAATAATGGTTGGCTATCTGCACCATTCAACATATATTTTGTCCATGAATTGCGACTTTTTATAGTTGCTGTTGAAATTCAGTCATGCAAAATTAGGAAAAAACACTAACTTTTAGGAATTTGAGATTAAACTAGATAGACATACACACAGCTTAGAATCACACAACAAGCTAGTGACAACCATTTTTTAAATCAAAACCTGAAATCATTAACGCTATCAAATTTTTAGGGACATTTTCAGGGCTTAAACTAAATAAACCAAAACAGACGGCACCCGGTTAGTCAATTATTCTGTAAAAAGTATCAAATGTAACATGGACTACAGATCCATTTAAATGTACAAATTGTTGCCACAACAAAGAAGGCTGCCAAAAACTAACTGTTGCAAAATTGTTACAAAAATAAAAATCATTAAATTGAGTGTAATTCCAAGATCCTATTTTGACAATATTGGCAAAAAATATTTAAACAAGTTAATCAACTATAAGTTCCTTATAAAAATTAATTTGCAAAACGTACCAAACTATTACAAATGAAAAACATTGAGAAGAAAAATCATAGTATGATGGATTTTTTCAAACACCTTAAGGAAAATAAGTTATCTTAAGATGAAAGTTATATCACTTATACTTCATTGTTATTTATTATTACACCAATATTGAATTGATCAAATCCTAAAATATTACTCATGAAACATCACTAGTATGGACACAAGTTATTAAAATGCAATAATCTACAACTGATTTGGAATAAATAACCTGCTGTTTATTAAACTTAAATTAGACAATCATCTAAATTATCTTATTTTGGTCTCAGAGTACAATGTGAACCATGTAACTGAACAAAAAATTAATACATATATGATTTTGAACAATGATTTTTTTATCATTTCTGAAGGCCTGCGATAGTGGTCAAGTCTTGTTCTTGACAGAGTATCAATGACAAGAAATACTGCTTATTGTTAATAACATTTGTATAATGTTGTAATAAAACATGTATTATTTGTTGAAAACCACAAAGTTTCAACAGCACTATAAACATTCAAGTTCAAGATATCTTTAAACAGCTTTCCTTTTTGTAAACAGAGGGCATTTGGTTCTATGTTAAATTAAGTACTGCGGTGGCGCTATCATGTTAGAGTTTTACATTGGCATAAAAAAATATTAACTGTATCGAGAACGATCAAATGAATGCTGCTGATGTTTCAATTGGTAAACCAGTGTCAGAGAAAAGGCCTTATAAATTTTTTCGCATAGAGTTCTATGCTAAAGTATGCTGCAGACGAATAAACAGAGATAGGCACTTGAATGATACATGCAACGAAAGAGCGTACTATAATCAGTCTACAATCATTCCAACCAAGGTTTCCACGGTTGGCATATCGAACAAGGCAGTAACAACGAGCACTACAAATGCAACGTTTTTAATCTACTCAACATGTTATATACATGTATGTACTTAATAAAGCGTGTCATTTGATTTAAAGTCAGATACACTGAAGTCAAGCTAACTTATCGTACAATAGGTGTTATTTTTATTTCATAGCAATTAGTGTTGGGTGAAATAGAATATAATCTCCACAATAATATTTTTTTAAAATAAAACCGAATTTGAATGCGAGATATTTAAAGAGAAAAATAGATCTAAATAAATGGCTGCTTTTCTCCTGAATGATCAGCGCCCTCCGCCTTTGCCAGTTTTTCTAATCTGATCTCCTCTATGATGTCATTCTCGTCCTTTCCGAAAACAAAGACGTTAACATTTGCTGGCATTATCATTTCTGGTGGGTCATAACCCCGTAAATAACGGCATTTTCTGACGTCATCCCACAACTCCTGATTCATTTGTTCTTCGCGCAATTTTTTCAGAGCATTTTCGATTTCAGAGCTTTTTCGTGACGGATTTGACATCTTGCTCTCTGTAGAGTTTCTACGAGAACTGTTCGAATTCCTATGCGATTGGTAAGAATATTTACTATCATTATTTGTTGCATCGGTACTTATTCTTGTATTGGAAGGCTCTAAGGAGTAACAGAGTCGCTCAGACGTTTTATCACTGTCGTCAATGTTCAAGTCAAAGCTGGAAAATTTCCTATCAATGTGTTTTGAAGGTTCACTTTGTGACAGATCAAAATGCAAATAGTTATTTAAACTCGAATTATCGTCTCCTGCAATTATTGCTGTTGTGTTGAGTTTCGTAGAAGTATCGTTCAATGGTCCTTGGTTATTGTTAAAGTTCACGTCAATCATGGTTTTCATTTCAGCTGCAATGCTATCCAATGTGGACTTGATGCTTTCCGTATGCTCCTTCGTGTTCATTTTCGGTTTACGGATTCTTCCTTTCGCGCTTTTAGGTCTTGGCAATGTTTTGTGTTGAATTGCTGGAGCATTTGCCAATTGGGAAGTTTTCTTTGTGTTGTTCGGGATATAGCCATTTGGAATTTGGTGTTCAATTGATTTCCTGTTATTATTATCTAGTTTCTTCTGGTCATCTTTGTTCTTTGCATTTTCGCCTTTTTCATTCACTATGTGAGCGATCCCATTTGCAATTTTGTCATTTTGTCGCAGTCCTTCTGTAGCATCTGTAGCAGAAGATGTAGTTCCATCATGTTTATTTGATGCAGACGCTAATTGTTCCTTTTCTTGCAGTTTTTCGTCATCAGTTTTTACTTCTGCGAAAGTTTTAACAGAATATACATCGTTTGTAATTAAAACATCAGTCTCTGTTTTTCTTTTTAAACCTTTCAAATCTTCCGGACATAGAGCTTTTTCGCGTACTAAACCCCACAAGTTTGCTGCTTTTCTTGTTTTAGTTTTGTTTTGTTTTACGTCAAGTGAGATATGATGTGGTTGGTCCGATATTGGTTTGTATCCACGCTTTACCTGGTTCGCGGAGTATGAAGGCTTGAGTCTAGCCTGTGGTATCGGTTTAACATCAATTTCGTCACGGCCGGCATGTCGGTGTGCTTCCGGGCGATCCTGTGTAACTTCGTATATTCTTTGTCGTCTAGATAATGCCCTCTGTTTAGGCGGCTGTTTTCTCCCTTTCGCAATTCCATTTAAGTCTCTGTCACCAAGGTGACTAACACTTTCGTCTTCATCGTCGGTACTGGTTTCAAAATCGTGATCCCTATCTAGTTTCAGGACGTCGATGTGCGATCCTGAAGTACCTGAAGATCTATAAGCGGACGATTTCCGGTTTCTGCTATCTGCGTTATACATACTCTCTCGTCTCTGTCTCAAAAGGTTATTGACAAAATTTTGTTCCGCCCTGTGTTTGTTAAATTTTTCAATCATGTCAGAAAATGATGTTTCAATCATAGACGACTGTCTACTGCCACGCCTCCTAAAGAAACCTGGTCCGGGGCCTGAAAATATCAACGGACATGGCATTATCAAATATGTTTCTTTATGATATATTTAGATACAAATATTAAATATTATATACTCATATAGAAATCTTTATTTTGATTCGCTTAGACGCCGTCACGTGACGTGATATTTCGTTGGGTCTATTGGTAACCGTTGGGTCGCATGGTAAGGTCACCCTCTTGGTGTCCATCAATCTTCAATTGCATAAAATAATGAAACATTTACAAAATTGAGTTGTTTTGATAAATGTACATGTACGTTATAAAACATTCAAACAAAACAGTAGTATATGTTAACATGTTTCTGTCTACATTGTATGGGCTGGATTTTTTCCTGTTGCAAATGGTTAAAATGTCCAAAATATGTTGCAAATATTGAATTGTTTTCATTTAGATATTCGATATAATATAACAGTTATCACCCTAGATGAAGATGATATGTGACCCGGCATTTCTTTCCCCTCGAAAAGTAAGGTCACCCTCGGGGCAAGCCCTCGAATAACCTTACTTTCTCTGGGAAAAATATCACCGGGTCACACGCCAACTAGAGTGATAGTTGTATAATACCCAACTCTTCATATTTTTACACAAAGAGTGAAAATATCATTTCCATTTATTAATATTGGAATAATTGTGAGTCAGCTTGTTCTCGTCCTGAATATAGATGAACAAATGTTAGCTGGCGGTTAAGCTGACAATCAATAAATTGTCATTATTCGATAACTTTTCGTTAATATTTAAGATGTTTCGTAGGAGAAAGATATATGGGTTTTTTTAAATACATGTACAATCGTTCTATGGCATGCAGTCCATGATTGTTATTAATTAAGAAATGTATGGAAAACGTATAACTGATGTGGATTTAAGTGCGATTTTATTGGGGAGAAAGCCGGAGTACCCGGAGAAAACCCCGACCTGCGGTATGAAAACTGGCAATCCTTGTTAATTAAGATTGGAGTCAATTACACGTTGCTTACAGTGAGAATCGAACCCACAATTTTGGTGATGACAGACGTGGTCAATAGTAGATGAACTACCTTAAGAACTCAGCCACCGAGGCTCCTGAAAGAAGGAATATAATAATGTCACAAAAAAGTTCTCTCCCCATACCTTTATTACCCCTGTAGACATGTTAATTTATCAGTTATCTGTTATCATCATTTCAAACTCACTGTTATCCGTCTTGGGAAACATAAAAAAATGGTAACATGTTAATATACCCTGTCCACTCGAAAAAAGGATAGCTTTAGTAAATGATTTGTTTTTTGTTTGAATGGTGTTTAAAGCCATTTTGATTGGACGAGCGCATCCTTTCCGCAGTGAGACTGGACCTCAGTGCTGATAGAACAGGTGATCAATAGTAGACGAACTACATTAACCACTTGGCCATAGATTTTCCTCAGTAAATGAAGATACAAGATAAAGTAACTTAAGTTTAACTACGGACCACTCGATTTGTAACAGAAAAATATTAATACTTACAATAACTTTTAGTTGCCTTAATGTTTTGAAGTTCTCGTTCAAGCTCTCGCTGTTGTCTTGACTTTTGTACTTGGTACTGAGTTTTCTGTCTGTCGAGATCTCCAATTTTCTGCGTCAAAAAATGTTCGGATACACAAGGATTTGCCACCCAGTAAGACCCATCGGAACGTTCAATCCGTTTGGGTCTTGGGTCAAACTTTTTACCTAGAGGTCTGTCCATTTCATTCGAGTCAAATAAGATGCACTAAGTGAAAATGCGGTAGGGCACTGCAGCTGACGTGTTAGATAAAGTTTATACAGTTCGAACATTCCAAGCACAGCTTCTCATATTGCCTTAGGTAACTGCACGGGGGTCAACATGGACTCGTGTTGTTTTACTTCTGGTAAATCTTTCTTGCAGTTTGTATTGACAGCTTATATTATTCACAAGTGTTCCTTATAAGAAGAAAATAACACGACCCATACTTACATCATTCAATACATATTACTTTTATCATTTTCATTGCAATGTCCGTAACATTATAAAATTTTTAAATAAATGTGTACAGTTGACTGCTTAGCCTTAAACGACATAAACTCGGATAATATATGAAAATGACCAAGATATAATGCGTGAATGTACACAGAGTTCAAGACCCTGTTCTGCCCCGCATGCGTCTGTACTGGTTATAGCGGATGACATCTTCTACCGGCGGTTTCAGGTTATAATACGGAAAGCCAGACCGCTGACCAATATGGAAGACCAACGTGATTATTATGTTAAAAGAACATCACGCTTCTTGTACTTAATATACACCCGATTTAGACGTCAAATTGTTGTGTTCACAACATGTGATATTTTAGGTATAAAATGAGTGGTAGACAATTAATTTTACCTGTAATTATGACTGCAGTAAAGTATGTATAAATGAATCCTTTGTAAGCAATATATAGAATATTATAGTTTTTCATTATTTTTTCTGTGAAATATCGAACATGATATATATTAAATTGGATTACAGCGTTAAGTTAAAATCCAATAATTCCATATTACCATTATTTATTTTATTACCTTTTTTATTGAAACTTTTCAGTAAATTTCAAATAAATTTCTCTGGTTTTACTGTTAAACTTCTTAAAACAACATACTTGACTGCTGTAAAAACAAAAAGTCCTTCCATTGTTCATTTCTTGTTGGAGAAACCTGAATCGAATTTTTCAAATGTTCGAAAACCGTGAATAAACCGTCAAATTATATCATCTACAAATTAAAATTCAATCGTTTATATTTTAAGCATTAAACAACCCAACAGATCAATTAATAAATATTATATATCGAAATTTATTTTTTTTTATTTAAAGAGCCACGTTGTCATTTTTACGGGAAATATGCGAATTCTCGTACAATACAATGTAATGTGCATCAATTATAAAATGTTCAACAAATCTATTGGTATCAACAACATACTTTAGTATTTTGATTAAAAAGATGTCATAATTCTAACTATTTATACAATCGTATACTGGTATGTAAGCAACATTAAACAATAGATTGGAAAAGTCTTTTTAATTCGCCCCATTCTAGACCCTCGTTGTCAATAAAAATAAGCTGTATATGAAAGGACATCTATGATGATTCTATACATTTTTCCTCATGACTACAGTAGATCGACTTTTATTGAGATAATATAATTTAAATATCAATGATTTTTACTGTTGTACTTAAGATCATTTTTCGCACTGTGTATACCTGGAGAATGCAATAACATCAAGTGCAGGGGCAAAAGTCTTCGTTACATTTTATCTATGGGTTTAGATAGATATACTTTTTATTAATTAAGAGGGTGGTGTTTTAGTGTCTTATATAAAACTGAAAAGAAATAGTAATTTAATTATTCTGCGAAACAGTAAAATTTGAACGATAATATAACGTTATATAGTCGGTAGTCTCAATATACAACGACGTTATACATAGCAGGTATAGTATTTAGTAATGCTTCCAAATAAACAACCAAACCAGACATTTTTTCTCCTCCGATAATTACCCCTCCCCTCGTTCAAATGCAACTATTACTGTCATAATTAGGTTTGATAACTCGGTAACTGTTTTATGTCCTCATAATTTTTTCTTTCCAAAAGGATGACGATATTTATAATTAACAAATAAAAATAAATAAATTATAGTTAACCAATTCACATTTGTTACAGATTAGTTTATTTAGAACCAACACCTTTCAAGTCATAAAAGTTAACCCATGCTTTCTCATCATGATATAAGACTTGTGTCATAAACTTGTATTCTGTGTACAAGATATTTATTCCCGAAACCTTGCATTTTGGCATCTTTTATGGCTTCTTTAGGTTTTTCCGACGCAGTCGGTATTATATTCACTTTTTACCCTTTGACCTCATGACACTTCACCTCTCGAAAAGCAAGTAACGTGATTCTAATTCTGTTTCTTTATTAGTCAAAAACCAATTTGGACGGGGGTTCGAAACAGGGTAATGAATTGGACAAGGGTTCGGAACAGGATGGTAAATTGGCAATTCTCCTTTCAAATTGTGTACTATTATTATTAGATTTTGCCGTCTGTTTGTTTATAAAATTATTTCATAGTGCAATTTAAGTATTAAGAACAATAGCGATGAGCTGCAATTTGTAAAATTTTATATTAAACGACTTGTACAAAAATGTTAAATATTTTTTATTTGAAGTACAGCGCAAATTAAAACGCATATTAACACCCTGGATTTTTCCGGGATTTTATAGAGTGTAAAAGAAACGAAGAGAAGAAATTTTAATTAATTTATTTAAAAAATACAAATTAACAATCATTTTATATTCATGTTGAAAGTAAATCAAATGTGTTATTATTTTTCTTGGGCGTCCGTCGTAGTACACACATAGATAGAGAGTTTTGGCTCTAATTGTAAAGTATACTTTGCTTAATCAGTAAATTTTAAACTATAAACATTTTATTAAACAATTCTTATATTCAATTTGTTGACATAATTGTATAACTGCTTTTGGAAAAACTTCATTTCTATATCTTAGGCAGTGGGTTTCAATACATAATAGCAATAAACGTTCTGGAATACATGTACATGTACAACAAAGTAGTTGTATGTAAATTATCAATTTTGAGTTAACTGTATGCTTGGTAAATCTGTTAATATTGAAAACACGTAAATAAAAAGGGGGGCGAACACATGTATAAATTAATAATTTCCAACTCGTTTCAGCTGGGATTAATGTTAATTTATAGGTTCATGATTTCTTTCACGTAGTAATAATTGTCCGTCAGTACTTTCCATCAAACATTTCTGGTCTATTGAAACGGGGAATTTGTATGACAATAATGACGATTCGTAGTTTAATGCATAACTCAATTTATATCTTTACTGCGTCGGTTATCTTTTTTAACGATAGTACTTGTTTTAAATTAACTTTTATACAAATTGTTAGTAAATCTAAATAACAAAGCTCATTAGCACATTCAATTTATACCACTCAGGTGTGCATTTCAAATGCAGTAGGAAATATGATGATATGCTATTAACAGATTTAAGTGTTATAAATGTGAAATTCAAAACATAACTGTGTCTGCTATTTGTTATACATAGCTTATACCAGCTGTGGTTATACACGTCTGAAGTGGTGCAAGATTGGGCTGTTGTGCATTAAACAATGTAACCCCAACGGGAAAATGCAGCGTTCTCTCAAGAATTTGAAAGAATTAATTAGCACGCAGTTTAAACTGTTTTAATGTATATAATTCCAAAGATACGAGATTGTACACTTTAAACTTTAAAATATTTTATTTATTGAACATGATATCAGTAGATCAACATTTTGTTGTAATCAACCTTATGTTTTCTTTTGAAGTTGTAAAATCAAATATTGCGACCGTATGCGTCAAACAAGTCACGTGAAGTCGCAATTTGTTTGAGATGTCCAGTCATAATTCCGCTTATAATTCTTGAGTCGACGGAGTTCTACTCTTAGGTACTAATTCAGCTATATGAGTTTTCCGTAAGTTCTGTTGACAGTCTGCGAATGTCATTCTTTATGGAAAATTGAAGCTTTATGTAGAACAGATTTTGACTTCTTAAATAAGTAAATGAAATAATTTTCGGTCCTTTGAAGTTAGAGGTTTTTAAGTTTATTTAACTATCTCAACACGAACATTTCCCTAAATTAGCAAAACCAAAAATATTTTTTATACTTTTAAAAATTGTTGTCAAAGGACACTGTACCATAATAAGAGTGTCTATATTGTTTATAAATTATCTCAAATTAGTTAGACAGAGACATATACTGCAATTATAGGACCAAACATCAATGTTGTTTATAAGTTCAAGTTAATGTGTTAATTGCTAATTGAAGCTATATTATATACCATATTTAAAAAAAAATAAATTACTAGTACATATTTCATGATTCAGAACTTTCTATCATGTTGTTAGTGCTAATGTGTTGTTGATCTTGGGTTGAGTGACCACATTACACAGTTGACCGGTAATTGACAAGACAAAAATCGGCACGTGCCGATACAAATGCAAAAATCTCTTAAACTATATTTATGCATTATTCTTTGATATTATTTGTTGTTCGTGTTTCTGTTATCCTTCATGTTGTTAGTGCAGTTTTATACTTGTAAGTGCACTAACTTGTAGTTTGTGGTATTTCTACGGACCCTGTTTTTGATACAAAAAATGTGTAATCGGTCTGTTCTAGTATAACTAGTAGATTTACATATTTCAATCAGTTTCAACCAAATCCGAAGTGAATGGAAAAAATCTGGGGCTAGTATAACTATTGATTCATAGGTTCCTGGAAAATGCATTCTTATACTCGGCATCCACGGTCTAGCAGAAAACCCTGGTACAATTCTGAAGGCAAAATGTGTTTATATTTATTAATTCGATTAAATGATTAAATTTCAGGTGCCAAACCTTGCTTGTTGGTTTGATATAATAAATTTTGTGACAATGTTCGGATGGATGGTATTGACATTGTAACTGTAAAAGATTATTTTTGCCTTGTGCTAAATTTTTAAAACAGCAGATGTACTATTTCATGGTTTGCTAGTTTTGACCTAGTGTATATCCATAGATGTTTTACTGTTGTGCATTGATCTAGTGTATATCCATAGATGTTTTACTGCTGTTTATATATTAAAATATCGTCATGAGTGGCGCAAAACAAACATATTTGACCTTGAAGTTTTAGACAATATTTCTTTTGGTATTGTTTGATAGCCTACAATAAACAGCGCATTATTTAGATTCTGTTGTCTGAGAAGTTAAGTATATCGTTTTTTATTAACATTTTCTACTTCACTATCAGATTTTCGATATTTTGCAGATTAAGTGTTATTGGAGATTATTTGTACTTCGCACAAATGATTAAGTATTTTAAATCTGGATGCAGTGTGATTTCTGGATAGAGAACTGGTACAGACGATCGTAAACATTCTGGAAAAGCACGGATGACTATTATCAATAATGTCTGGCATATCTAAGATCGTAAACATTCTGGAAAACCACGGATGACTAAAATCAATAATGTCTGGCATATCTAAGATCGTAAACATTCTGGAAAACCACGGATGATTTTAATCAATAATGTCTGGCATATCTAAGATCGTAAACATGCTGGAAAACCACGGATGACTATTATAAAAAATTGTCTGGTATAGAGAGAGGATCGTGAACATTCTGAAATCGGAAGACTATTATCAATAATGTCTGTGTATCACGTGGATGTCTCGATTCAACAAATTGCAATTTTCGTGATTATTAAGATCGAGTGGGTTTTTTAAACGTCAATCGAAGACTATAACTTGTATTCTAGATCAATGACCACCTTGCTACAAGAATGTAGCTCCCTTGAAATTTCTTTTATTTCGGTGATATAAAAATGTCAAAAGAGCTACATTATTGTAGGTAAATGACACCCCAGCAGATGCTGTCAACTCTCATCTACTGTTAGTCGCGTGCAACTATATTCGATGCTGGCAAATGAATCATTAGTCTAATAAATACACTTTGACGTCATGTTGACGATCGCATAAAAGCAGGTAATTTAAAGAATAATTGAGGAAATGAGCCACAGTGAAACTCGGGACGTGACCAAGTTAACAAAGAATCGTTGAGGGAATGAGCCACAGCTAAACTCAGGACGTGACCAAGTTAATCAAGAATAATTGAGGGAATTAGCCACAGTTAAACCCAGGACGTGACCAAGTTAATAAAGAATAATTGAGGGAATGGGCCACAGCTAAACTCAGGACGTGACCAAGTTAATAAAGAATAATTGAGGAAATGAGCCAGAGTTAAACCCAGGACGTGACCAAGTTAATAAAGAATAATTGAGGGAATGAGCCACAGCTAAACTCAGGACGTGACCAAGTTAATAAAGAATCATTAAGGGAATGAGCCACAGCTAAACTCAGGACGTGACCAAGTTAATAAAGAATAATTGAGGGAATGAGCCACAGCTAAACTCAGGACGTGACCAAGTTAATAAAGAATCATTAAGGGAATGAGCCACAGCTAAACTCAGGACGTGACCAAGTTAATAAAGAATCATTAAGGGAATGAGCCACAGCTAAACTCAGGACGTGACCAAGTTAATAAAGAATAATTGAGGGAATGAGCCACAGCTAAACTCAGGACGTGACCAAGTTAATAAAGAATCATTAAGGGAATGAGCCACAGCTAAACTCAGGACGTGACCAAGTTAATAAAGAATCATTGAGGGAATGAGCCACAGCTAAACTTAGGACGTGAGCAAGTTAATAAAGAATCATTGAGGGAATGAGCCACAGCTAAACTCAGGACGTGACCAAGTTAATAAAGAATCATTAAGGGAATGAGCCACAGCTAAACTCAGGACGTGACCAAGTTAATAAAGAATCATTGAGGGAATGAGCCACAGCTAAACTTAGGACGTGAGCAAGTTAATAAAGAATCATTGAGGGAATGAGCCACAGCTAAACTCAGGACGTGACCAAGTTAATAAAGAATCATTAAGGGAATGAGCCACAGCTAAACTTAGGACGTGAGCAAGTTAATAAAGAATAATTGTGGGAATGAGCCACAGCTAAACTCAGGACGTGACCAAGTTAATAAAGAATCATTAAGGGAATGAGCTACAGCTAAACTCAGGACGTGACCAAGTTAATACAGAATCATTAAGGGAATGAGCCACAGCTAAACTCAGGACGTGACCAAGTTAATAAAGAATAATTGCGGGAATGAGCCAGAGCTAAACTCAGGACGTGACCAAGTTAATGAAGAATAATTGAGGGAATGAGCCACAGTTAAACTCAGGACGTGACCAAGTTAATAAAGAATAATTGTGGGAATGAGCCACAGCTAAACTCAGGACGTGACCAAGTTAATAAAGAATAATTGTGGGAATGAGCCAGAGCTAAACTCAGGACGTGACCAAGTTAATGAAGAATAATTGTGGGAATGAGCCAGAGCTAAACTCAGGACGTGACCAAGTTAATGAAGAATAATTGAGGGAATGAGCCACAGTTAAACTCAGGACGTGACCAAGTTAATAAAGAATAATTGTGGGAATGAGCCAGAGCTAAACTCAGGACGTGACCAAGTTAATGAAGAATAATTGAGGGAATGAGCCACAGTTAAACTCAGGACGTGACCAAGTTAATAAAGAATAATTGAGGGAATGAGCCACAGTGAAACTCTGGACGTGACCAAGTTAATAAAGAATCATTAAGGGAATGAGCCACAGCTAAACCCAGGACGTGACCAAGTTAATAAAGAATAATTGAGGGAATGAGCCACAGTTAAACTCAGGACGTGACCAAGTTAATAAAGAATAATTGTGGGAATGAGCCAGAGCTAAACTCAGGACGTGACCAAGTTAATAAAGAATCATTGAGGGAATGAGCCACAGTTAAACTCAGGACGTGACCAAGTTAATAAAGAATAATTGTGGGAATGAGCCAAAGCTAAACTCAGGACGTGACCAAGTTAATAAAGAATAATTGAGGGAATGAGCCCCAGTTAAACTCAGGACGTGACCAAGTTAATAAAGAATAATTGTGGGAATGAGCCAGAGCTAAACTCAGGACGTGACCAAGTTAATGAAGAATAATTGAGGGAATGAGCCACAGTTAAACTTAGGACGTGACCAAGTTAATAAAGAATAATTGAGGGAATGAGCCACAGCTAAACTCAGGACGTGACCAAGTTAATAAAGAATCATTAAGGGAATGAGCCACAGCTAAACCCAGGACGTGACCAAGTTAATAAAGAATAATTGTGGGAATGAGCCACAGCTAAACTCAGGACGTGACCAAGTTAATACAGAATCATTAAGGGAATGAGCCACAGCTAAACTCAGGACGTGACCAAGTTAATAAAGAATCATTGAGGGAATGAGCCACAGCTAAACTTAGGACGTGAGCAAGTTAATAAAGAATCATTGAGGGAATGAGCCACAGCTAAACTCAGGACGTGACCAAGTTAATAAAGAATCATTAAGGGAATGAGCCACAGCTAAACTCAGGACGTGACCAAGTTAATAAAGAATCATTGAGGGAATGAGCCACAGCTAAACTTAGGACGTGAGCAAGTTAATAAAGAATCATTGAGGGAATGAGCCACAGCTAAACTCAGGACGTGACCAAGTTAATAAAGAATCATTAAGGGAATGAGCCACAGCTAAACTTAGGACGTGAGCAAGTTAATAAAGAATAATTGTGGGAATGAGCCACAGCTAAACTCAGGACGTGACCAAGTTAATAAAGAATCATTAAGGGAATGAGCTACAGCTAAACTCAGGACGTGACCAAGTTAATACAGAATCATTAAGGGAATGAGCCACAGCTAAACTCAGGACGTGACCAAGTTAATAAAGAATAATTGTGGGAATGAGCCAGAGCTAAACTCAGGACGTGACCAAGTTAATGAAGAATAATTGAGGGAATGAGCCACAGTTAAACTCAGGACGTGACCAAGTTAATAAAGAATAATTGTGGGAATGAGCCACAGCTAAACTCAGGACGTGACCAAGTTAATAAAGAATAATTGTGGGAATGAGCCAGAGCTAAACTCAGGACGTGACCAAGTTAATGAAGAATAATTGTGGGAATGAGCCAGAGCTAAACTCAGGACGTGACCAAGTTAATGAAGAATAATTGAGGGAATGAGCCACAGTTAAACTCAGGACGTGACCAAGTTAATAAAGAATAATTGTGGGAATGAGCCAGAGCTAAACTCAGGACGTGACCAAGTTAATGAAGAATAATTGAGGGAATGAGCCACAGTTAAACTCAGGACGTGACCAAGTTAATAAAGAATAATTGAGGGAATGAGCCACAGTGAAACTCTGGACGTGACCAAGTTAATAAAGAATCATTAAGGGAATGAGCCACAGCTAAACCCAGGACGTGACCAAGTTAATAAAGAATAATTGAGGGAATGAGCCACAGTTAAACTCAGGACGTGACCAAGTTAATAAAGAATAATTGTGGGAATGAGCCAGAGCTAAACTCAGGACGTGACCAAGTTAATAAAGAATCATTGAGGGAATGAGCCACAGTTAAACTCAGGACGTGACCAAGTTAATAAAGAATAATTGTGGGAATGAGCCAAAGCTAAACTCAGGACGTGACCAAGTTAATAAAGAATAATTGAGGGAATGAGCCACAGTTAAACTCAGGACGTGACCAAGTTAATAAAGAATAATTGTGGGAATGAGCCAGAGCTAAACTCAGGACGTGACCAAGTTAATTAAGAATAATTGAGGGAATGAGCCACAGTTAAACTCAGGACGTGACCAAGTTAATAAAGAATAATTGAGGGAATGAGCCACAGTGAAACTCAGGACGTGACCAAGTTAATAAAGAATCATTAAGGGAATGAGCCACAGCTAAACCCAGGACGTGACCAAGTTAATAAAGAATAATTGTGGGAATGAGCCACAGCTAAACTCAGGACGTGACCAAGTTAATACAGAATCATTAAGGGAATGAGCCACAGCTAAACTCAGGACGTGACCAAGTTAATAAAGAATAATTGTGGGAATGAGCCACAGCTAAACTCAGGACGTGACCAAGTTAATACAGAATCATTAAGGGAATGAGCCACAGCTAAACTCACGACGTGACCAAGTTAATGAAGAATCATTAAGGGAATGAGCCACAGCTAAACTCAGGACGTGACCAAGTTAATAAAGAATCATTGAGGGAATGAGCCACAGCTAAACTTAGGACGTGACCAAGTTAATACAGAATCATTAAGGGAATGAGCCACAGCTAAACTCAGGACGTGACCAAGTTAATAAAGAATCATTAAGGGAATGAGCCACAGCTAAACTCAGGACGTGACCAAGTTAATACAGAATCATTAAGGGAATGAGCCACAGCTAAACTCAGGACGTATTAAGGGAATGAGCCACAGCTAAACTCAGGACGTGACCAAGTTAATAAAGAATCATTGAGGGAATGAGCCACAGCTAAACTTAGGACGTGACCAAGTTAATACAGAATCATTAAGGGAATGAGCCACAGCTAAACTTAGGACGTGACCAAGTTAATAAAGAATAATTGTGGGAATGAGCCACAGCTAAACTTAGGACGTGACCAAGTTAAAACAGAATCGTTAAGGGAATGAGCCACAGCTAAACTCAGGACGTGACCAAGTTAATAAAGAATCATTGAGGGAATGAGCCACAGCTAAACTTAGGACGTGACCAAGTTAATACAGAATCATTAAGGGAATGAGCCACAGCTAAACTCAGGACGTGACCAAGTTAATAAAGAATCATTAAGGGAATGAGCCACAGCTAAACTCAGGACGTGACCAAGTTAATACAGAATCATTAAGGGAATGAGCCACAGCTAAACTCAGGACGTGACCAAGTTAATACAGAATCATTGAGGGAATGAGCCATAGCTAGGACATGACCAAGTTAATAAAGAATCATTGAGGGAATGAGCCACAGCTAAACTTAGGACGTGACCAAGTTAATAAAGAATCATTAAGGGAATGAGCCACAGCTAAACTCAGGACGTGACCAAGTTAATAAAGAATCATTAAGGGAATGAGCCACAGCTAAACTCAGGACGTGACCAAGTTAATACAGAATCATTAAGGGAATGAGCCACAGCTAAACTCAGGACGTGACCAAGTTAATAAAGAATCATTAAGGGAATGAGCCACAGCTAAACTCAGGACGTGACCAAGTTAATAAAGAATCATTAGGGAATGAGCCACAGCTAAACTCAGGACGTGACCAAGTTAATAAAGAATCATTAAGGGAATGAGCCACAGCTAAACTCAGGACGTGACCAAGTTAATACAGAATCATTAAGGGAATGAGCCACAGCTAAACTCAGGACGTGACCAAGTTAATAAAGAATCATTAAGGGAATGAGCCACAGCTAAACTTAGGACGTGACCAAGTTAATAAAGAATCATTAAGGGAATGAGCCACAGCTAAACTCAGGACGTGACCAAGTTAATAAAGAATCATTAAGGGAATGAGCCACAGCTAAACTCAGGACGTGACCAAGTTAATACAGAATCATTAAGGGAATGAGCCACAGCTAAACTCAGGACGTGACCAAGTTAATAAAGAATCATTAAGGGAATGAGCCACAGCTAAACTCAGGACGTGACCAAGTTAATACAGAATCATTAAGGGAATGAGCCACAGCTAAACTCAGGACGTGACCAAGTTAATAAAGAATTATTAAGGGAATGAGCCACAGCTAAACTTAGGACGTGACCAAGTTAATAAAGAATCATTAAGGGAATGAGCCACAGCTAAACTCAGGACGTGACCAAGTTAATAAAGAATCATTAAGGGAATGAGCCACAGCTAAACTCATGACGTGACCAAGTTAATAAAGAATCATTAAGGGAATGAGCCACAGCTAAACTCAGGACGTGACCAAGTTAATAAAGAATCATTAAGGGAATGAGCCACAGCTAAACTCAGGACGTGACCAAGTTAATAAAGAATCATTAAGGGAATGAGCCACAGCTAAACTCAGGACGTGACCAAGTTAATAAAGAATCATTAAGGGAATGAGCCACAGCTAAACTCAGGACGTGACCAAGTTAATAAAGAATCATTAAGGGAATGAGCCACAGCTAAACTCAGGACGTGACCAAGTTAATAAAGAATCATTAAGGGAATGAGCCACAGCTAAACTCAGGACGTGACCAAGTTAATAAAGAATCATTAAGGGAATGAGCCACAGCTAAACTCAGGACGTGACCAAGTTAATAAAGAATCATTGTGGGAATTAGCCACAGCTAAACTCAGGACGTGACCAAGTTAATAAAGAATCATTAAGGGAATGAGCCACAGCTAAACTCAGGACGTGACCAAGTTAATAAAGAATCATTAAGGGAATGAGCCACAGCTAAACTCTGGACGTGACCAAGTTAATAAAGAATCATTAAGGGAATGAGCCACAGCTAAACTCAGGACGTGACCAAGTTAATAAAGAATAATTGAGGGAATGAGCCACAGCTAAACTCAGGACGTGACCAAGTTAATAAAGAATAATTGAGGGAATGAGCCACAGCTAAACTCAGGACGTGACCAAGTTAATAAAGAATCATTGAGGGAATTAGCCACAGCTAAACTCAGGACGTGACCAAGTTAATAAAGAATCATTAAGGGAATGAGCCACAGCTGAACTCAGGACGTGACCAAGTTAATAAAGAATAATTGAGGGAATGAGCCACAGCTAAACTCAGGACGTGACCAAGTTAATAAAGAATAATTGAGGGAATGAGCCACAGCTAAACTCAGGACGTGACCAAGTTAATAAAGAATCATTGAGGGAATGAGCCACAGCTAAACTCAGGACGTGACCAAGTTAATAAAGAATCATTAAGGGAATGAGCCACAGCTAAACTCAGGACGTGACCAAGTTAATAAAGAATCATTAAGGGAATGAGCCACAGCTAAACTCAGGACGTGACCAAGTTAATACAGAATCATTAAGGGAATGAGCCACAGCTAAACTCAGGACGTGACCAAGTTAATACAGAATCATTAAGGGAATGAGCCACAGCTAAACTCAGGACGTGACCAAGTTAATAAAGAATCATTAAGGGAATGAGCCACAGCTAAACTCAGGACGTGACCAAGTTAATAAAGAATCATTAAGGGAATGAGCCACAGCTAAACTCAGGACGTGACCAAGTTAATAAAGAATCATTGAGGGAATTAGCCACAGCTAAACTCAGGACGTGACCAAGTTAATAAAGAATCATTAAGGGAATGAGCCACAGCTAAACTCAGGACGTGACCAAGTTAATAAAGAATCATTAAGGGAATGAGCCACAGCTAAACTCAGGACGTGACCAAGTTAATAAAGAATCATTAAGGGAATGAGCCACAGCTAAACTCAGGACGTGACCAAGTTAATACAGAATCATTAAGGGAATGAGCCACAGCTAAACTCAGGACGTGACCAAGTTAATAAAGAATCATTAAGGGAATGAGCCACAGCTAAACTCAGGACGTGACCAAGTTAATAAAGAATCATTAAGGGAATGAGCCACAGCTAAACTCAGGACGTGACCAAGTTAATAAAGAATCATTAAGGGAATGAGCCACAGCTAAACTCAGGACGTGACCAAGTTAATACAGAATCATTAAGGGAATGAGCCACAGCTAAACTCAGGACGTGACCAAGTTAATAAAGAATCATTAAGGGAATGAGCCACAGCTAAACTCAGGACGTGACCAAGTTAATAAAGAATCATTAAGGGAATGAGCCACAGCTAAACTCAGGACGTGACCAAGTTAATAAAGAATCATTAAGGGAATGAGCCACAGCTAAACTCAGGACGTGACCAAGTTAATAAAGAATCATTAAGGGAATGAGCCACAGCTAAACTCAGGACGTGACCAAGTTAATAAAGAATCATTAAGGGAATGAGCCACAGCTAAACTCAGGACGTGACCAAGTTAATAAAGAATCATTAAGGGAATGAGCCACAGCTAAACTCAGGACGTGACCAAGTTAATAAAGAATAAAACAAGGAATGAGCCAATGTTAAATGATAGGGGCTGAGAATCTAGTTTTTTCTAGCTGCTACACGTCGCCTACTCTTTTTCGAAATCCAAGGTTTTTATCAGGTACTTAGCATGTCACTCCTAAACCACTTTATCCATTATGGTCCGCAAGCAAGGTGTGTGCATATAAAGAAAATCTTTTTCTGTATTAAATTAGCGGAGTTCCACATCAAAATATCTAGTACTGTGTGTATAGTTGTGATCGTGTACAATGACGCAAATTCCACAATCTTAATTGACAAGGATTGCCAGTTTTCCTACCGCAGGTCGGGGGTTTTCTCCGGGCATTCCGGCTTCAATCCAATAAAAACTGGACGCAATGATATAGCTGAAAAATTGCTGAAAGTGGCGTTAAACACCATCAAACAAACAAACAAACAAACAACGCAAATTCCAGAAACGTCATATCGTTAATATATGCTCTAAACACTTGGATAATACTGCATGAAAGTTCACGTGTGCCTGTTGAACGCAAGAGAAGAACTGCCATATGCAATAACAACTACAAAGAACTAATATTGCTTAGAAACGCCCCGTCTTAATTAAGAAACCGCGAAACGATAGCATGAGCTTCGAATATTAGCTTTTTATTTCACTGGCCATATCGGTGGAACCCCTCCTTATTTATCGTAATGAGAGGATCTAGCTTCTTATTGTGTTACAAGTTATTTATAGCCCAGTCTTCCGAGCTAGCAACGCGAAGCGTGAACAAGTGCATTTGGTTAACGATGAAGGGGGGGGGGCGTACATATTATGGTATCTTGTGTAAAATAATGGTTTATTACCACATTCACGTCATGGGATAAACATTCTAGTCAAACGATCACATGCTACACAGTCTCTGCACCGTGGAAATTTGCAGTTCAATTAGGGAGAAGTGTTGATTCTGAGTCACCGGGGGGGGGGGGGGGAATTGGCGTATTGGAATATATAGGGTAATACAGGTGTGCGGCACGAAAGGGTCACCTTTATAGCTCTCCATTAACATCACTTGATCATTTCTGTAGTGAATGGACTATTTGTCAATGGGAATGTGCAATAAGAAAATATATGAATAGTTCTGATTTAATAATTCATCATATGATTAGGTTTCGTTTCATAACCTCCGAAAATATATGAATAGGGTGGTCAAATATCCGTACGCAGTCCTGTTCCTAAAAGTATCCCTATAGTTACCCCCACCCCTCCCCCGTGTTATGAGTACCTTTTAAATGACGGAATCTTAAACAAACTTTTTTCACCATCACAACATAAGATAACAGTAACAATAAATGTACAGCTTCTTATTGGGATATTTTTATTGACATTGGCAATAACAGAAAAATAACAAATTAAAATGTATGTAAGGGGTGATTTTAATGTTTCTATCGGGACATTCTCTTTCCTTGACAGCGGCTATCGCAATTGATATGCCTCCAGTTAAACAGGCTTTTCAAATGATCGTCGGATTTTGCTGTCGCGTTTGTGGCAAGACAAATTTACCTGTACACTGTAGAAATGTGATGGTCGAAATCACGAAATATGCTGATAACTGTTTTATTACTGCTATCATTTTGTATATTTTGATCTTAATCGTTAAACATCTTTTTCAGTATAAATTGTAAAATATATAAATTATTTTACAGGTAAATTACAGGTAAAATGCCTTCAATTGACTCCTAATCCTTATTTCTTAATTACATGTTTATTTTGCGAGTAGACGTTTTGAGAACACCATTTTAGTTTGCGTTCTAACGAAATCCGGAAACATTGATGCTATCGCATCCGATATTGACTTATTATTTCCGTATAGCTTTTTTGGCGGCGACCACCGGCTTCCTGGTTTGGAAAACGAAAACGTGCCATACAGGTATTTCAGTTTTTATTACTCAGGTAAAAATGCACATTCTTTAACATTTTAGCCAAAGGTATCAAATAAATTGTTTGATGCATGTTAATTAACACATCGACGTAAAAAATATCGTGTCCATCTTGTAGACACAATAAATAAGTAGCTGCAGGCCAAAAAAATGCCGCATTATTATCCTTTGTTGTGACAACGTTGTATGACAAGTTAATTATATTAGCACGCAATAATTGGCGTATTTAAATTATATAAAGGCTTTATTTAATCGTGCTATAAGTAAAATCTGACTAATTCGGGGAAAGATAAACACAACGCCTACACGAGCCTTTTACTGGCAGATAATCGGTTCACCTGGATAATTTATTGCATGATCTCATCAGTGGAATATTTTTTTACTCTTAGTTTTTGAGGTAAGTTAACATAAATCTACTGATAAGAATGTTAATAACATGTGCAACAGATTGCACAATCCAAAAGTAATGAAAGGTAATGTCTGAAGATTTAATACATATGACATGTTACTATATTTAGCTGGGAAAATAAGAATTAACTAAAGAAAGTTTCTTTAACCATACAGATTAAAACAGCTTTTAATTTCAATTTCTTAGTGTTTGAAACACACAATTTCAGACTGTACTTGCAAATATATTTCAAAATAACAAAATTTATTCAAATTTAGCAGCAAAGATTGATTAAATTAAAATGTTAACAATATATTGGAAACTAAACAAATAAAAATAGGAAAATGCAGTGAAGTTACATGATGGCGCTCAAACCCAAACAGTTTTGGTTAAGTTATGCAGATGTGGCACTGGAAAATTACTCTCTTTTTGCTTAAGATACAGATAACAAGTATTTGTGATGGATTAAGTACATCTTTAAATTTTACATATTAGGAAAAATAGATAATTTTTATTATTTATTTCAGATTTAGTAGTATCAAAAGAGAAAAGATGCTGTTGAAACTAGCAGTTATTGTTTTTGTTGCAGAAATGGTTTTCTCAGTAGGTAAGAAAGAGTTGTAGTAATTATAATAACCGGAATATTTTTTGTTAATTTTCAACTAATTTTAAAGGATAAGTCTTCCCCTTTGTTAATAGTATTGATAAAATGTAGACACAATTGAAAGTATTGTTATATTTATAAGGTGTATATTTATTTATCCTTGACCCTGATTACTTTCTCCTAACAGCATGATTAAACACTAAAACAGCTGTGTATTTATTTATTCCTGTGTACTTTGTCTAGAGAAAATGTTATCATTTGTGTAATGGCAATAAACGAATTAAAAAACTGTATTATGAAATAATAAGGACAAAACACATCATCACCGATGAACCAGTTGCATTTACTTGAACAAAGGACTGTAATTATATCGTTGTTCTAAAAAAGTATGTTCTAGTGCAAGTTACGATTAATTTATAAAAATTATTTAAAATATTTAAGTTCTAAAACTGCTTACATGAACCTGATTTTACATAAATCTTCATTGATGCTGCTGGTAATTCACAAGTGTCTAACAAAAAATTGAGATATTGTGTCTGCAGGGATTGGGAAGGCCACGCGCCATGCGCAATTGGCGCTTCAGTGACTAAAATGGCCCATTGGTGAACAACAGGGAAGGGCCCGAGTGCGCGATAGTAATTTCAGTGACTACCTACACTTAGCGTAGAAATTTGAATTGCCCGATACTTAAAATAGATTACTTTAAATACTCGTCCAATCAAATATCGTAATTGCCTACAATTCTCGGAACTCGTTTTAAAAATAGAGGACTTTAAATACTCGTCCAATCAAATGGATTAAAGAAATAAAATTCTCGGAACTGATTTTAAAAATAGAAATTTACTAAGAAATTCACTCGAACTTTAATGTGATCGAATAGTACAACATGAATCTATACTACTAAAATTATAGACCCCTTTTTTAAGCGCGCATCACAAAACACAGAGAAATACCCATATAAATTTACATGCAGTTAATGTTGCATATGCAAAATATTTAATTTTTAAATCGATTATTGCTTTAAATAATTAGGCAATTAGCGATGAATTACGTCCGCAAATTTGTACCGGATACGGTCCTCCTTTAAATTTAAAAATTTATTTCCGGGATTCCCGTGAGGGGTACAAAACAAACGTACGCCTACCCGACTGGCAACTGTTAGTTAGAAGGCATTTATTACGAGGTAAATTTGTAATCCGTGAAAGCGTAACTTTAGTTCTTTTTTAACAAGAACGAACTGTTCGCTTGCTTCACGTGACGGAAGTCTATAGCTGTAGTTCGTACTTCAATATGTATAAGGTTACATTCAGTTTTATGTTGCACATTAAAAATATTTAATGTTGATATCGATAAAGTCGATTATGAAATTAAAAGGCATTTATTATGAGGTAAATTAGTAATCAGGGAAAGCATAACTGCGGAAGTCAATAGCTTTACTTCTTTTAAAATGTCATATTAGTCCTGATCAATGTGAAAACAAAATTCGCAGGACCTTCCAGACATGTCTGGTGAAAATCCCTTCGATTTCAATCGTTTTCTTGAAATTAGCCAGCTAAATTTAAACAGGAACAAACTGTTCACTTGCTTTACGTGACTGAAGTCTAAAGCGGTAGTTCGCACGTCAATGTGTATAAGGTTGGAGTAAATTTCTGAGAGACAACGACCCCAAATTTATGCAAAGCAACCCATCCATGTCATATTAAACTACAAATGTGTTCCTTATATTGCTATCATAAAAGTAACCACCATGTTAAAAAAATGGCCCTTTAAAGTCTGTCAATGGCCCCATAATATAAAAAATGGCCCTTTGGATTGTTCTAAGATGGGGCCATTGTCCCATTATAAAAAAATCCTTCCCAATCACTGTGTCTGACTACTCAAAATTGTTGGTGTAACTCAGTGAAACACTCTGCATTATGTAGATTGTTTATATGACTATTCCCTCTGTATATGGTAATGTTTGGTAAGAAGACAGACTTAACATGCATATTTTCTGTCCTTTGAGTAATTCTGCTTATCTGTTAACAGACCCAATGCTATATCTCTGTGAAAAACCAAAGAGAGGCTCAAAATGCATGATCATGTGCCACTTTACTGATAATGCAAGCCAACTGGTTAAAATTTATAAAGATACCAAGGAGGTTGCAGCTTGCACCAATCAGAATACTTGTGCTCTGAAGGACACTGCCTATACTAACCACTCAACAATCGAATGGCATACTCATGGAAATGAAACAGCAGTACACTTTGAGATTGATAGTCTAAGCATCGCAAGGGACCAGGGAAAATGGAAATGTTCTTATTCTACAGCTAACTCTGCAGAATCACAATTAATTGTTTATAGTATGTATGATATTTAAGGCTTTTAAGCTCTGTTTAAAACAAATTACAATGTAAATTTATATCTACTGTTTGGCTGGTGTTCCAGTTAAATAGAAAGTTGTTTAGGGCTATCCCATCATTGTAATTGATATAAAAATTCCATAATCGCTAAAACCATAGAAAAAAAGGATAATTTCTTAACACAAATTAGTGCCATCATGCACTTATTTCTGTAACTGTGCCTCTGAATTCCAGTGCTCATGTGAAGTCTCTAATAATGATGTGACCTGAATGTCATAGGATTGTCACAATTTTTAAATGGAGTGATTGAAATTGCAAGAAAAAATTTTCTAATTGTTTTTTTTAAACAAAACAATTATTTTTTATCAATGTCACAAAATCTTTTTATTTTTAAAAGTTGTGATTCCCTATTGTATACTTTTTCTTTTTATTTCAAATTTTCCTAACCTACTCCCAGATTGTATGATGCCTCAAAGTGTCTCTTTATCATTCTGATGGAAATAGATCTTAATGATCTTGCAGATTTAAAAGGATATATATATACAATGCAGGGGCAGCGCTGGGCTTCGCCAATGTCGCCAATTGCGATTTTTTTTTCATTTGGCGACAAAATATTACGTCTGGCGATTTTTTTTGGTGCCAAGATTTTATAGTGTTAAACGATGCATGCACGTTTTAAATTTATTTTTTTATAATGTAATTAATAAAATACAGGTATGAAAACTGACGTCGTTGTTGAGTGATTTCCGGACTGGATGTCCGTCTTAATTTCGTAATTAGAAAACTCTTACACATGCGTAGTTCTATTTTCAGTATTTCCGGTTTTATGTTCATTCACGGGAATAGATGTTTCTAATAAAATACTGTAAAATTTTGGTTTTCTGCCAACAAGAAGTCACTCACACATCTTTTCATGATTAAAATACAATTAGTGTACGGGCGGCTCGAGACCAAACTTTTGAAAAATTGAATTAAGAGTCCGGCAAACTTGGATTTCGTCCGACGTTACAGAATATGTCACACATAATGTTAAACAATTTCGCCATGTCATATAGTGATCTAGCGATTTCTAATATGGCGACACTTTTACAAAACTGGCGACAGAAAATTGCAGTTGGCGATTTTTTTGGCGCCAGCTTTTTAGAAGCCAGAGCAGGCCCTGACAATGTATGTACATGTTGCAGAATATGTGTCATATTTGTACTCAGTATGAAAACAGGAGAGAACATCTCGGCAATCTCATGTTTTTTTCTGTTCCTAATGCACATACAATTATATGTAACATTTTTGACAAAGCCTCTATATTATACATGAAGCTACTGTACAGGCCTTGCAAATTGGAATTACTCCACCAATCCCAGTGGGGTGTGTAGGAGACAGTTTTCTTCACTGTTGCTCACCTCTCTGTTGGAGTGTAGATTGTGTAATCGAGGTTTTATTGATGGTAAAAAGAGGTTGTAAAATCACGTCAAAACAATTGAAATTATCATTCGAGAGGACTACACAGTATATATTTATATACCTTACATTCATTGTTGATTTGTCTCTGATTTAGGTGTACCTAGTTCCTGTCACTTAATGAAAATGGATGCAACCGACAAAATGAACGCCACAATGGAATGTCATGTGGACTGTGCTTATCCTGCAGATAAAGTCAACGTCCAGTTACTTATTGATGGTAAACAGACAACTGAGAAGATATCCAAGGCAGACGGAAATGTAGGTCAAAATACATATACATTCTGCAAGATTTTAATGGTGTAACCTTAGCACTAAAAAATCACAATATTTTCTTTTGCTATTCTTATCTTATAAATGTTTGTTGTTTTAAAAGGGAGCCAAAATTTTAATTCTTACCCAGTTTTGTAATAAATGTTTTGTAAAGATCATATATATGTACATATAATAGCTTGATTAGCGTAGTCATCACAGAAACTTTAATTTAGAAATGCAGTTTCCATGAGTTAGAAGTATCTGATGCTGGGATCATTGGACAATGGTATCTTAAATCCCAACAAGAATGTAATTTATTTTCATATAAGATAGTGTCCCTTATGTTCAAGTTAAATCAAGCTCTATAAGTGTATGCACTGGCCTATTAATTTCGTGGACACAAAATCAATGATACATCGAGGATAAACATTAAAAACAATTGATAGACGTGAAATTCCCATACATGTATAAACAAAAATGACTGCAAATTCATGTAACAGTATTTTCAGTATAATGTTTAATTAAGAATGTAAATTTACCTCAAATAGTCCTTTATTTTACCTTTCCAACTTATTTATTGTTATATATCTATTATATAAATATGTTTTCTGTTGGTTTCAGGCATCAGGTTGTGGTAGCAAAGAAGAAAAAAGTCGAACCTTTTCTTGGCCTGTGACTTTCAACTCAGAATCAGTATACACATGCGAGTGTTCAGTGGCAGAAATTGATTGGAAAGAAAGCAATACAATTGGAAAGCTTAAAGGTAAGAAAAGTGTAAAATTGAAGTATATTGTAGTCAAGCCTGCGTATAAGAACATAATTTTGAGGCCCCCCATCCCCCCCCCCCCCCCCTCTGTTTTTAAACCCCACCTTTCTTATGTTTTTTTCTCTGAATGGTCTCATATAGCAGGTTTGACAATATGCAACTTAAATGAATACCTCTATATATTATATAAATATTACATGTCTGACAGGGTGACAGTAAAATTGTCAACTTGAGGAAATACTGTTAACCGAGGCAAAAGCCGAGGTTGACAGTGTTTTCGAAAGTTGCCAATTTTACTGTCAACCTGTCAGTCACGTAACATTTATTTTTATTATACTGAAAAACTATTCAAAGCATAAACAACTTTATTCAATAATAGTATTTAATTGATGTAATAATGGTAATGAAACAGCAATTTAACAATAAAAAGAATACTAACAGCATCCAGAATCTTTAAATCTGCATCATTTGTGGTAGAAAAATGTTTGTTTCTTGACATTATTGTCGTCTGTTTACAACGGAAATGTAAAATTAGATATTGCGCATGGGCGAATGGTACAGTATTATTTTTGAACAGTCCGTACCTATGGTAGCGGGGGAAAGTCTTTTTCTGACAGTACATTTTTTTTGACAGTACTTATATGTCAGGGTGGCCTATGGAAGATTAAAATTGTAAATGAAATTGAGGTATAATAATGGCAGTTACCATCCAGCCAATATGGATTTGTCATTTTGCACTTACTGGGCTGTTCAGATGTTTGTTGGTTGACCCTGAACTTTGACCTCATGGTCCCATTATAGTTTCTTGAATGACGAATTCATGTATGAGCATATGTTCTTACAATTTTCCGATCACAAACTGTTGACATCAACTATCTAGTTATCTACTTGGTTCTTTAATAATGGTTTTTGGTAAGAAAACGAAGTATAAATATTTCTACAAACCTTTTTAGATAAATTGAAAAACTGGTAAAATCTTAACATTCCCTTTAAAATTACTGCATATTATTGTGAAACATGTTTTAACATTGCATATACTTCAATATTACTTTGATTTGTATTTTATTTCAGGACCACTTGGACTTGGCACTCCAGTTATTATTGCCATAGTGATTGTCATCGTGGTTATTATTATTGCAGTTGTCATAGCAATTGTGTTAGTGAGCAAAAGACGAAATGGTAAGATAGTTTTCCCCAACAGGCATTGTCATTTGACTCGTTCTATTGTCCTGTCCTTGTCAACAAAATGAAATCTATGCATTGCTATTAACATCAACATATTGCTCCAAGTCATATATAGTATCCCTGTCACTACCCTGCCACATGATGTGATGTGTGACTGCTCCAAGTCATATATAGTATCTCTGTAACTACCCTGCCACATGATGTGATGTGTGACTGCTCCAAGTCATATATAGTATCCCTGTAACTACCCTGCCACATGATGTGATGTGTGACTGCTCCAAGTCATATATAGTATCCCTGTAACTACCCTGCCACATGATGTGATGTGTGACTGCTCCAAGTCATATATAGTATCTCTGTAACTACCCTGCCACATGATGTGATGTGTGACTGCTCCAAGTCATATATAGTATCCCTGTAACTACCCTGCCACATGATGTGATGTGTGACTGCTCCAAGTCATATATAGTATCTCTGTAACTACCCTGCCACATGATGTGATGTGTGACTGCTCCAAGTCATATATAGTATCCCTGTAACTACCCTGCCACATGATGTGATGTGTGACTGCTCCAAGTCATATATAGTATCCCTGTAACTACCCTGCTACATGATGTGATGTGTGACTGCTCCAAGTCATATATAGTATCTCTGTAACTACCCTGCCACATGATGTGATGTGTGACTGCTCCAAGTCATATATAGTATCCCTGTAACTACCCTGCCACATGATGTGATGTGTGACTGCTCCAAGTCATATATAGTATCCCTGTAACTACCCTGCCACATGATGTGATGTGTGACTGCTCCAAGTCATATATAGTATCTCTGTAACTACCCTGCCACATGATGTGATGTGTGACTGCTCCAAGTCATATATAGTATCCCTGTAACTACCCTGCCACATGATGTGATGTGTGACTGCTCCAAGTCATATATAGTATCCCTGTAACTACCCTGCCACATGATGTGATGTGTGACTGCTCCAAGTCATATATAGTATCCCTGTAACTACCCTGCCACATGATGTGATGTGTGACTGCTCCAAGTCATATATAGTATCCCTGTCACTACCCTGCCACATGATGTGATGTGTGACTGCTCCAAGTCATATATAGTATCCCTGTAACTACCCTGCCACATGATGTCATGTGTGCTTGCTCCAAGTCATATATAGTATCCCTGTAACTACCCTGCCTGATGTCATGAGTGCTTGCTCCAAGTCAGTATTTTTTTAAGCTAAATTTTCCAGAGTGTTTTTGGTTAATTTTGTGATGATTTAGTGTTCTGTCCTTTAGTGATTGAGTTAAATATTAGGTTTGTGTGGTTTTATCTCCCCTGAATATATTACAACAAGGAACACAAATGGGAGTTTTACTGTAATAATATTTGGGTTATTGCCACTTGACTAACTAGTTATTCCTTATCTGTTTTGTTAGACTGTAATAATACTGAATCGGCACTCTATGTGAGTTTGTATGCCTTATCATGGGTTATAAACCTGGGCTCCCCAACTGATGTGATATAGCTGACCTGATTATGCACTCCATGGTCTGTGGTTCTAACATTAGGGAACAACATCTAGTTTAAGTTTTTGTCTCGCCTGCGACAAAGTCGCTGGAGGCGAGAAATATGTATGGGAATCCGGCGGCGGCGTAAACACTTGACATCTTGCTTCATTTCTTTGTAAGCCCAAGCCCTAGATCCATCAAATTTGGTCCAGAGGTAGCTTATGATGAGTACTTGCCAGTCTGTCACCTGACCTTGACCTCAATTTCACGGGCCAGCGAATACGTTAAAGTTTTAGGGTTACGACAGTTCCTCTGTAACTACGCATGGTAGGATGACAATATTTGGTGTATAGGTTGCTGATGACTAGTACATGACTGTCTGGTAGGTGTCACCTGACCTTGACCTCATTTTCACGGTCCAGTGACTACGTTAAATTTTTTGGGTTACGACAGTTCCTCTGTAACTACGCATGGTAGGATGACAATATTTAGTGTATAGGTTGCAGATGACTAGTACATGACTGTCTGGTAGGTGTCACCTGACCTTGACCTCAATTTCACGGTCCAGCGACTACGTTAAAGTTTTTAGGTTACGACAGTTCCTCTGTAACTACACATGGTAGGATGACAATATTTGGTGTATAGGTTGCTGATGACTAGTACATGACTGTCTGGTACAGAGCGAGCAGCGTGTTTTTTAAATTTTCCGTCATGCCGTCACGAAAATTAAGTACTTACACGATGTTTCGTCACGAAAATACATCGCGACAGGCCTAAATCACAGGTAAACGGAAAATTTTTCATCCACGGTGGAAAAACGTGAAAGGATTAAAAGCGCGACGAACGGACGTGGAAGGGATTAAAGATCGCGACAGACAGAGTGAAAAAGATTATAAATTCGTCTTTCTTATCAGTTATTTCTTATAGCGTATTTCCGGTACATGTGTGTGCACAACAAATTACCTTACCTATAGAAAATTATTTAGTTTGCAACGGAAATATTTCAAAGTATTCTGGTAAATTGTCAGATTGCAGACATTTGAAGAAATAACAAATAAAATATGCAAAAAAAACTGTTGCATCTAATCAAAACAATGTATTTCCTGTCATAAACCTGTTTACATTTCCCAAGGCGATCAAGCATATCGAACAGGTATTACACAGCACGTGCTTTAAATGCGGTCACTTCCAAACATCACACTTAATACGTCTGTGGTAAATTTTAAATAAAGATCTAAATTTATTCATTTTTAACTAAATATGACAAAATGAACATAAATTCTATTTTCTGGTAAATTTATTCATTGTTTCACGTGTAAATTTTTTCTTAAACAAAAATATTACGTTCAAAAGAGTTGAATTGTGAAAGAAAGAGAGTGTTACCAATTGTATGCTACATCAAATTATATCTATCTAACCATAAGGTTCGTGAAAACCTTTACCACTTGTGTATTGTAATTAATGCCAATATACGTTTCTTAAAGCATAAAATCAACAACCAGGTTGTGCACGTGAGGTTATGTCGCGTGTTAAAAAATCTGTCAGTACTTTAAGATCGTTTTTAAATATGTAACCCGTGTACTTATTTAGTAATTAATTGGAAATAACATTAAAATTATATTTTATCTATTTAATGAAAACTTTATTAACTTTTAAACCGGAAGATTTGTTACCTAATGTTAAAAAATTCCCCCTGCCCAAAGTTGTGGCGTGTTGTTATTTGATCTTATTTCTGTATTAATTGTATATTTTGGATGAACGGTAAATTCTACAACTTTACAACACTAATTAATGTACATGTATTATTTTTAAAATAATACACAAATATTTTTTCTCAAGTATATATCTATATGATCTATTAGGTCAAGCATAGAACGAATAGACGTACCCTAACTTCGGATTATAAAAGCAGTAAAATTCTGCCTAGGCGAGCAATGCTGACAGTTAGGTACGTAGTAGAACGAATAATCGTACTCTCGCTTTTTTTGCGAGTTAATCCAACAAATTACAAAACTAACTTCGGATTATAACGGGCACGGCAGTAAAATTCTGCCTAGGTACGTAGTTCTTAAATCACGTGTTTAAGCTACAAAGATCATCTTATACATAATCTATCATAAAAGTGTAATTCCTTTGTAAATTTAGGAACCCTTATATAGTTTATTTATCTGCTCTAAATATGAGCGTACGTGCAACCAATTACCTGTTCAGCCGTAGGCCCAAAAATTTTAAATAATTTCAATACATAACTAAATCTTCGGTCCAAGATTGAAGAAAAAATCGAATATCTATATGCGGCACAGTAGTTTTTTTAAAATTAATGAACAGGGGACAATTTATTGAACATATATAACCTTTTATATTTTAGTGCAGATGAAATATAAATGTAATAAACAATCGACCCATCGTGTCTCTTCTTTCCTTTGAAGATTACCTGAATTTTAAAGACATTGTGGTTTACAATTTATTTCAAATACGATGTTTTTGGAATTCAGATTCAGTTAAACTTGTCTTATAAGAATTGCATAGACCGTCGTATTTACTGACTTAATAATACTTTTGTAATTTTTAATTATTTTATTTAAATCGTACTGTATGGTTAAATTACAAATCTTTTTCATCATTTTCAATTTTCGCATGTTCAATAAATACACGAATGTTAATTCCGAATTTGTTACCGGCATTGAACGGTGTATTATCATAAATAGTAAACATCCGTTTATTGAAAGACAACTGGTAGAAGATACCACAATATAATCTATTCAATCCTTGGTTCTGATTAATGTCAGTAGAAAAAATATACCACATTACCATCATTTATTATCATTTCTTTCAAGAAATAAAAATATTTTTTGCATTTCAATTGTTTATATTGAACAATCGACAATGGGATGTGTTATATTGAACACGTTTTCACATGCAGACGATCATCGCAGGTAATGTAAAGCTTATGTTGACGGCGGCACATCAAAGGAAAATTGATCGGACTTCTTCTCGATGGATGTCGCGACGAAATAATTTGGTGTTTCGTCACGAAACACTAGAGATCATGTAAATCCACCACATCGTCATGGATTACCGTTATGGCATAGAAGAAAAGGGATTAACTCTAGAATTTTGCCACTACCGTCACGAAAACGGAAAATTTAAAATCCACGCTGCTTGCTGTGTAGGTGTCACCTGACCTTGACCTCAATTTCACGGTCCAGCGACTACGTTAAAGTTTTTGGGTTACGATAGTTCCTCTGTAACTACGCATGGTAGGATGACAATATTTGGTGTATATGTTGCTGATGAATAGTACATGACTGTCTGGTAGGTTCCACCTGACCTTGACCTCAATTTCACAGTCCAGCAACTACGTTAAAGTTTTTGGGTTACGGCTGTTCCCCTGTAACTATGCAGGGTATGGTGACAATATTTGTATATAGGCCGCTGCTGATATTAAATGCTATTTATGTAATGCTTATGACGAAATTTATTTTCGTTACTGATGCGGAATACAGGCGAGACGTTTTTCTGTGTCCACACTTGTTATTTCTACATATTCATCACTTTTATAGGCCCGTCGAAGGCAAGAACCACTAATTTTTCAGCAAAATCCCTTTTGCTATACCATTGATTGATAAGAGCATTTATTTTTAGTCTAATTTGAGTATTTTTTAGGATTTTTTTATTCATTTAATGTTTATTGTTGTTTCAGCAAAAGGTGGTTTGCAATTAGCAAAGGCAGAAGAAGGAGAAAAGGAAGAACTTTAAACAGGGAACCAGAATGAATGAAATGAAAATATTTGGATAATATGATCTGATAGTTTAAAATTGAAACCAGAAACTTACATAAAACATGAGGAATAAGGACTTTTTAACAAAACTTATCGAAGAAAAAGAAGGGATTTTCGTTTTGCAAAACACTTTTGTGGTTGATATCTTTTCCGTACCTCAAGGTGATAAATGTAATTTAAATGTACATTGTTAGAATCTTTTCGTAGTAATTGTTGTAATGTTTTTTTTAATGTTTGCAACATTTTTGGAGTTGAATAACTGTAGTCATCAGTAGACACACATAGTTAACATAACGATTGTATTCTGTGACAGGAAATCAATTATAAATAAGTAGGTCACGTATAAAATTGTGGGTTCAAACAATTTTCCTATCTACAGATCATGGAGGACCGTGAAAAATAAATAAATAATTTATTAAATATGATTAATTTCCTTTTAATTTAATGACATATCAATAGATTTAAAATTGTGTTGTTTTTCAAGGCATGTTGTCATTGCAGACCAATATTTGATTTTCTTCCTATTTTCATGTAGTTTAAAAAAAAACAACATTGCATTCTTATAGAATTTGTGTTTTACATGTGCTATTCAGATTTGATACTAACTTGCATTTTTTTTTATTGGATATAGAAAAGTATTTATACAATATAGAATGATATGTATATGAACAAGAACTGTAAACCATTAAAATTGTGTGCATTTTTATCACGAGGAGGTTACAATCATGAAAGTTTATATTCGTGAAAAGTTGGGGGAAAGTGATTGTTCAGGAATTATTAGGTATATTTATTATTATATTTTAATGTCCAAAAAATTGAATCAGAGAATCCTTCCATTGAATAAGAGTGTCGAATGTTTGATTACTTGAATATTATTTGGTATACAGTAACAACCTTATATACAGGTGCTAATTGATTTTCAATTACATTATTTATCATTGATTCCCTTTCAGATTTCAGACTGAATTTATCGGCATCACTCACTGTTACTTTCGTTCTACATTAAACACTAAGGTGATACTGGCTATCAATATTTTTCTACCCCTGAATTGTCCTCATCAGAGAACAATTTTACCTATCTGTTGTGGATTCTAAATACACATCGTTATGTTTACAATGTCTATCCCACTGAACATGCCTATTAAGTTGGAACATGCTGAATATGCATGCAAATCATGAAATAAGGACAAATGATTGATATCTCAAAAACTGTTTATTGATAGTATCAAAATGATTCACATTGCATAATGTGTCTACATGAAGAAAAAAAGATTAATCATTGTCCTTTGTTGAAATACAGCTGATAAAGCATCATTTTTTTTTTCAGGTATGATTTAGGAGAGGTCATTTATTTTAAATAACATTCCTGTTGTTTATTCTTGATTTGCAAATTGATATAATAGGGCTTCTTATCTAGTCCTTTTGCGTCTTTTTCCAGTAAAAACTGCGCGCCTTTATATCTAAATATTGCTAAAGTAATAAAATGTTTAAACACATAGATTGTGCTTCATGATTAAATACACATGTATGTTATAAGGTGTTTTACATTCATAATTTATCACATTTTATAGACTTTTTTTAAGGAACATTCATGTTGGAATGATTTGAAACATTACTGATATCAATCATAGAGTTTATTGTCTCAAAATATATTTAACTTGTTCTGCTGGCCAACCCCACACACTAAATTTGTGACAGTAAAAGCATTGATTTATGACAGTATATTGTCAAAATCAGATCAGTTATATACATTTGGAAGCTTATTGACTTTTAGGCTACAAATAATTCCTAAGCTAACACAGATAATTTGTTATGAGGTGACCTGTTGATTTAAGATAATGGGAGAGTTAATAGCTAATTTGGTTAATTTCCATTATGACATCAGCCATCAAAGTTGCTGCAGAATACTTTTCAAGTTTTTAATCAAAAATGAATTATAAGTGCAATAATTTAAAATGTCTCAGTTTTAAGAGAAGTACATGGTGCATCATTGTGTGATAAAATGTAGTGAATTCTTGTAGGGTTAAATTTCTTTTTTTATAAACCTTTACATTTTATTCAAGCCTTGCATCTTTGTGAATCCTCTGTACTTACTCTGCATTAAGTTAAATGTCTTACAAAATGTAGTGAATTATTGTATGATTGTATTGTTTTTATCATAACATTGAAGTGAAACCTGTTGTTAATACAGAGTACTATGTCTTGGTTAAAATTTAATGTGTTGTGAAATGTAGTTAGTATTTTGAACTTGTTGTACTTTTTATTTCTTGTCCTTAAAATTTTAAGTCAAAACCCTGTCTCCTTGTGTTTTATTTCATGTAAACCTGTTGGTCAGTTTTTAAACCAATATTGTATACGAGATAAATATACACTGTAGAAATGTACTATGTACGTAGTTAATTGATGTAAGTAAATTAAGAATGAAGTTCAGATTTTTTGGTCAGTGTACAATACTGTCTGGCTCTGACTGAGGATATGATGTTTATACATCTACATAGGGTATTAAACACTATAAAATACTAGCTTTTTGTGTTTTTATGCTTGGCTATAAACTAAAAATAAAAATAAATTTCCTAAGGACATTTCCATTTTCAAAAAAAGTTCTCAGAAAACCCGATTCCAGTAATATATTTTTTATTGCCTTAACTTTTACAATTTTTAAGGTTTTTAATGTTTATACAAAAATCCATTTGAACTTCATTGCTTGTATTATTTTAAGTGTTAACAGTGTTGTGACGGTTTTTATACATGTGCTTTTTATAATGTATATATTTTTGTATTAAAAAATCCTATCAGCATTATAGTAATTGGCAGTCATTTTTCAGAATGAAATGAAATGAAATCTTGCCATTGATTTTTTACACAGATAAATTTCAACAGTTGAATATAGGCAGCATTATATACATGGTTTAATATTTGAAAAGGTTGTGTCGGATAATTAAATGTTTTGTTTTTAGAATTGATGGAAGTTTTTTTAATCATAAATTCATACACCTAATAGGTATTTTATCATAAGACCATATAAAACTATGCTTTTTGAATTTCTAAGTAAAGAAGTGCAAGGAACATTAGAGCCATGCTTCAGAATGTTTTAATAGCATTGACCTCACTGCCCATCCATGTTTTATCAAGAAGTAAATGCATTTTTGGAATTCATAAAAAGATAAAAATATTCAAAGAACTTAGTCTGAATAAGAAGTCTTTGAGTTGGGAAGAAAGCGACCTGATACTTTACTGTAGATCTGCCAGTAATGTTGAAAAACATTACATACAAAATAGCTAGTCAATAATTGATATTTTCTTATTTACTGCTTTTAGCAAAATATGCTTTTATCATGCATATTTACTGCATAATGATTGTTTCTGCCATTGTATTATATGTATACATTTGTGTAAATTGTTATCTAGCTCTCTTTGTTTGAGATGAGGCAGTTTTTGTCTTTTGTATATAATCATAATTTGTTGTAATTTTCATTGTCGATCTGTGTTTAATACCATTCAGTTTGTCTATGAAAACAGCTTAGTCGAGATTTTTTTTCAGTTATTTACCTCTAAAAGCAATTAATTGGGTGTCAAAAATACCATATGCCAAAGGAAAAAAAACCCCATGAACCCTTGTCATGCAATATTCACGAAAACCATTCAATTAAAGTTGGTAACATTTTTATCATCACATGGATTTTACAATTTTATTATAAAATAACCAATGTGACATGTACAAAGTAATTATTTGTCATCACCACAGGTAGACTCGGTTTTCTCCTTTCCACTATGGGCATCCCTTCTATGTCTACTCTACTTCATTATCTTATTTTGTAAAATGAAAACATAAAAGTTAACAAGTATCTCTACTATAAGGGTGTTTAAGGCAGGCAAGCTAGATGTTTACCTGCCCCACTTAGTACGTGTTGGGAAAAACAACAGATTACCTGAGCTGTAGTGCACACTCTACACCATATATATATATATGGTGGCACTTTGGGTCAGACTTTGATTCCTCTTTAAATATATAGAAACCATGATCTATTTAATTAATATAAATGCATGTTTTTTACTATTGATGAAGATTGCCATAACTTTTCTATCACTAAAAATTGAGATAGCTACCATAAATTAAACTTTCTGGATAAAGATGTGTAAGGCATAATCATTCAATATTTTGTGCCAAAATTGGCTCCTTTAAGTAAATTGAAAAACCTTAAAGACCATCTTAACACAACTTGCAATAAAATTGTATGACAAGTTTCTACAACATATACTAGTATATAGATATGTTTCCTAGAGCTACAAGCTTTCCAGAACAAAATTAACAGTATACATGAATTATTCATTAAAAATTTATTGTAGTTTTACATTTTGAAGAAATACCATTAGTAAAGTTGTTTTTATACTATAAATATTTTCCTGTTTTGTCATAGGGTATTCAGATATCATTGTAAGTTGGTAAGAATCATGTCAAGGAGTGCTACGATTTCAGCTGGTGCCTTTACAATGCAATATTTTATTAATATTTTTGCTTTTTATGTGTAGACATATTTTAGACTGTATTTCAGCAATAAAAATGCTTTTAAAAATGTTACTAGTTTTTAATATGCCATACTGGGAGAGTTCCCAGTGCTCGACCCATAGAGCAACCGAGTGTACCCTGGTGGTGAATAGGAGAGACCCTCTTTTTAGGGGGTTGTCATGTTATAATATGAAAAGCCTGGCCTCTGACCATAGTAGGAAAGGTTTGGAAGGTGCCACACTCTTTGCACGATAAAACAATAAAGACCCTTTTGAATAAAACAATAAATACCCTTTTTGGAAAAAGAGTAGGCTCATTGTAGGCTACAAAAGGCTACATTTTTCACTCTACCCAGAATTCTATACTTCTCCACTGCCAGTGTATAATTGTGTTCCCGGTGTCCATTCCACACCCATTTTCCATTGTTAACTTGTTCTCGTCCTGAATATAGCTGAAATAGTCCTTACTGGACATACAGCAAACAACCAACCTATTAAAGGTCCTGCTTAAAATCTGGATTCCATGATATAGCATAAATATTGCTTTAGTTTTAAACCCTATACGAACAAGTACATTCTCTTGCTTATCCCCACTAATTTTGAAATCCATTTTTTATTCTTTGCCTATATTCTAAATCCCTTATCATCCAAAAGATGGAAATATTCAAGGGGATAATTTTATCAAATTACTAACCATACTAATTGACAAACTGATGTTTTAGCTGCTGTGTGTATCAGTGTTGATATTAATAATGATTGCAAGAAAAATTCCAAACATTTCAAGTTTGATATCGAATGATAATTTGTCTGTTTAAGGTTTACATCCAGCAAAGCAACATTTCAGCTCTAGTCAGGAAATCTATATTAAGAGAATAAGCATCATCAAGGTCACAGGATGCACAAGAAAGGTCAAATTAGGTAGAAATGTTAAAATCAAAATATTGTACAAGTGACTTATACTACCAGTTATGCTTGAGAAATGAAAACTGGTATAAACCACAATCTGTTAATACTGTGTACTTACCCACCTGTATGCTTAAAAAGTCATCTGATCAGAAAATGTTTTATATACAAAATGTCAAATAGGTTAAAAGATACATTAACAAACTCAGTTGTTTCCAGAACATGGATGTCCTAAACTGATGAACTATCACTTGCATAATCCATTTATAAAAAATGGTTTCCATAAAACACTTATATGTATGATGTGAAAAGTTAAAACAAAAGTAAAACAATAGATATTTGAAATTCTGACTACGCCTTTACAGAAGTCCGGCCTAAAATAACAAGGTCAGTTGACATTACTGTGGCCAATAATCCAGGATTGACTACCCAGACCCCTCTGCCACCAAGTCAACCTGATAAATCTACTTCTATATAGGAATAAACACTGTTTAAGGGGAATTCATCTTCCAGACCAACTCGATCAAAAACTGAATGTCTTTGTGTTAAGTTTGTTGTAGAGTTGGTGAGTTCATACACATATGATTGAATCTTGTAAAAAGCAGCATTTATTCCTTATTTAAGAATGAATTTCATTTTCAAGCCTTGTGGTTCTTTAAATGAATGCACTATTTTATTGCAACATGTATTCATACACTAGATTTGTTTATAAATCAAATGTAGTCAATCAAAAATGATGTAATTATACATGTTTTATTATTTATGTATAAAACTAATTTAATCATTATAACTTGTTTTGTTTTAGCAATTTATCTGTAAATCTAAATGATGATAATTTAAAGGGAAATAACTATTACAACAGAAATTATCTATATAGATCTTGTATGTAGAGACTACAAACTCTTCTAAAAACCAAGGAGCAGACTCAATCAACACAGTTTAATGGTACCAAATTTAAAACAGCCATTAATTATGTTTAGATAATAAAATTTAAAAAAAATTAAAACAATCACATAAAAAATAAAAGAATGTAAATTTCTTAAATGAAATAAAACAACAATGTACATATAAAAAAACAGTTGCATTTGTCAATGACACTGGGTAAATCTAATAAATAAATAAAAATAAATAAAATAAAATAAGCAGTAAAGTCACAACAAAACACTGGAAATAATCATCTAACTGCTTGAAAATATACTGAACAATATACATACTGAAGTTAAGATTTTATAGAAAAACAACAAATATTTTCTCCCATTATCTTGATTTAAAGCCTCATTTGAAATTTGAAAAACCTTTAAATTGTTTTCCAGGAAAAACTCCTGGTGAGGTCAAAATGTATTTTAATTTCTTTTATATAGATAATAGCATTTAATATAATTTTTTCTATCTTTAAATGCCATTTAAAAATTTTAAGTGAACAATTTGGTGATAGTATCATAATGATAACTAATGATCTGATTCCCATTTGTCCTTGTTTCTTTTTAACATATGATTCTTTTTTAAATTCAAGGGAGTATTCATTTTCACATCTGAGTCTCACTATGTATTTTGAATTCATGATATTTTCTTATTCCAAAGCCAATAATTTCAGTATCATTATTTCCAATTCAAGAAGCCATTAAATTTAACATTTGAGCAAAACTACCTGCTATAAACCTGTTTTCTTGTCTAAAATCTAAAACAAGCAGTGATAATCATAAATACACATACAGGACGCCATCTGAGTATCCCTTATATACAGCAATGACATAGCACCAGATTAGCAATACAATATATTCTCATACAATCAATACCTACATTTCATTGCACACTTTATTACTACCTTAATAAAAATAATCTCCAGATATATTTTATGATGAATTAACACTTACTTAAAAAAAAATATTTTTTTTAAAAGTATTTGTCATCATTTCATGTCATGATAAGGAGTAAAACTAAATAAATCACCATCACAACATCTCAAAGCATTCTTATACAACTGAAATTAATTTTAGGAGTATAAAATAACATCGAATTTCGTCATAAATGAAATTCAATTTTATAAATAAAATACAATTTAAAATTTGTATACATTATAACTAAAATGACATTTTCTTTAAGCAGCTTTTCTAGACCACAACCTGTATGTCACTTTCTTCGAAGTCAACCTAAAATTTAAAAAAAAATCATAATACTCAAAATAAATACACTTTTTTTCTAGCAATATTGTTATAAAATTATACCAGGGAATGTTGGATGACACTTTGTTCCTACATTTACATAACAATTAATAAAAAGAAGACGATGTCCTTTCTTACTGACAACACTACATTAAAGAAGACATTGTCCTTATGTATTTATTATCCATTTTGATAACGAGTCAGACTTATTATATTTAGGTATACATGTTTATGTATAAAAACAAATTAAGTATTAAACAAACTTGTTATTTATCTATATTTAACAACCCTTTACTTAGGACAAGAGGTATTACCTTGAGTATGTATTGTCGAATAACAGTGAGTATACTCCAAGTTGTTTGGCAGTTAGCTCCCCTTGGACCATCTGTTTGTGTGATTCCACTTTGCATGGAGGTATTAGGACTTCACTGTTTGAACCTGTCATGGTTTGGTAATGTACAGCAAAAACAACATCCTGTTAAAACCAAGGAGGAGGTGCATTAAGGACCCAAACTGGACAAAAATGTGAAATCTTGAATAATCAGTTTAAAGTTTACTGTAAAACCGAAAAATATCCTAATAATAGAATCCTTTACCATAATTAGCTACTTGATACATTTAGAAGACTTTCATCATGAAATGGGGTCACAATCAGAGTTTTGACAAGAATCATTAACTTTTAATAAAATCAAGCAAGTTTTTAAAAAAAAACTGTAATTGAACAATATTTTTTCCTCATCACAAAGAATATACATGTATGTGTTGATTATCCAAGGAAGTGGGATACCTATTTATAAAGTATAGTTATAACTAGGGGCAACTGTTTTAGCACACTAAAACCAATGTCTCCCCTTCCATAGTATCAACAAGGTGGATGTTTTTATCTGTGGGTGCAAATATAAATACTAGGAATATCTTTCTACATGGGAGCAAATAAATATAAACATTGAAGCTGAACAATATGAATGTGTAGTGTATCGATTCAGTACCATCAGACAGGATCATTGAACAGAAATTTGACCTTGAGGTAAAATGTCCAGGCTATAATAAAGGTCATTCTGATACGGGACACATCATTTCATGATGATACATCAATATGCCAAATATCTATGCCCTATGTCAAAGGAAGAAAAGATATGGCCAAGACACGCTTTGCATTTAAAATAAGCATTAATTTGATGTTGGGGGCAAAGATCAAGGTCATATGAAGGCTACTGTGGCACTTAAAATGTTGTCTCATGATGATACATTCACATGTCCAATATCAAAGCCCTAATAGTAGGTGAAAGGATAAAAAAGATATGGCCAACACACTTTGCATGTACAATAAGCATATATTTGACCTTGAGATCAAAGGTCAAGGTCAACCATGTTGGTATGCAACACCGTCTTGTATTGACCTACCTACATACCAAATATCTAAGGCTTATTTTGAAAGAGAAGACTATGGTCCAAAATATCATCAAAAATGACCTTGAGGTCAAAGGTCAAGGTACCCGACACATCGTCTTGTAGTGACCTACCTACATACCAAATATCTAAGGCCTATGTCAATAGACAAAAAAATTATGGCGTGGACGACTATGGTCCAAAATATCAAAAATGACCTCGAGGTCAAAGGTCAAGGGTCAACCATGCTGGTACGCAAACACATCGGCTTGTAGTGACCTACCTACATACCAAATATCTAAGCCCTATGTCAAAAGACAAAAAAGTTTTGGCCCGGACAAGACTATGGTCCAAAATATCATCAAAAATGACCTTGAGGTCAAAGGTCAAAGGTCAACCATGCTGGTACGTGACACATCGGCTTGTAGCGACCTACCTTCATATCAAATATCTAAGGCCTATGTCAAAAGAAAAAAAAGTTATGGCCTGGACAAGCTTCGCTGAGAAGAATAAGAATAAGATGAAGAACTCATGGTAAAACAATATGTCTCCCTTCCATGAAGGGGAGACATAAAAATCACTGCATTTTAAACATTTTTATGCCAAAATTGATGTTTTTATCCTATTGAGACATAATAACTGGTTAAATTGAGAAAGAATTTTAAAATGATTACACCATATTAGGAAACATTTCTACTTATTCATTTTACAAAGTCTGCACAATACAATCACAATTTTAAAAGGCCCTTAATGCCCCATGTCCTTTATAATTAATAACCGTCAAATCTGTATTAGCAAACCACCTCTATAATAGGGCGCATTCCAGTTTGCAGATTCCCAGATTGCCGCGTCCAATTTGCCAATTCCCTATTATTTAACCAATTAAGAACAGGTGTATAAAAGAATTTTATCGAGAATTATCTGTGTTTAAGAAAATTATGTAAATTAATTATATTAATTAAATAATTTAACTGACATAAAAAAGAATTTAATTTGTTACTTATAAATTGCCAGCTTGGGATGTTCTTTGTTTTAAATCAATATGATAAGCTGATAATTTTGGATTTGAGAAAAACCAAGTTAATTTAATTCACTGAACTTTACTGACAATTATGGATGCTTAGGACAAATTATGCAAAATAATTACCAATACTCTTAGTGAATTAAAAATGTCACATCTTTCCCATGAATATTACAGAGAATGCATATATAAACCTACAATCATTCATGTATACTCATTGTAGATTGTTCTTAAATGGTCAAATATCAGGGAATCAGCAAACTGGGAATCCGCAAATTGGACGTGGCAATCTGGGATTCAGCAAAAATTGGGTATCTGTAAACTGGCACAAAACCCTACAATAAAATAACCTAATAGTTTATTTCATATTTACTCTATCTGTATCTAACAACCACCTGCCTGACATTAAATGTGTATTTTACTGATCTTAAAAGAAAAACCTAAGAAAGGTTTAACTGTACAAAATAGTTTGTGCTATGTTCAATGCCCTATAAAGAATTTAATCCAAACTAAAAAAATTGTCATGCTTTATCAAAACAACAATCATCTATATTCTTTATTTCAACAGTTATTTGAAAGGGAAGATTTATAATGTTTACTACAGATTACCTTAGGAGCAGAACTAAACTCCCAACACAATGTTGTATTAAAGCAGTTTATTAAAACAGGAACAGCAAAGGCTTTTCCAGGCTTTATCCAAATCTCATTATGACTGTTAACTTGACCTTTCTCAAGTTCATCTATATTCTTTATTTCAACAGTTATTTGAAAGGGAAGATTTATAATGTTTACTACAGATTACCTTAGGAGCAGAACTAAACTCCCAACACAATGTAGTATTAAAGCAGTTTATTAAAACAGGAACAGCAAAGGTTTTTCCAGGCTTTATCCAAATCTCATTATGACTGTTAACTTGACCTTTCTCAAGTTCATCTGTGGATATTGTTATGCTGGCTGTCATACTGCGAAAAGTTTTTAATAAAAGCTGCAACTTGTTTGTGATTCAGCAGAATGAAGATGGAGTAATTAACTATAGTCAGTATAAGACTATAGCATTGTATGGATATTATACATTTCTCTTTTTGAGTTTAAACACAAATACATTTGTACATCTATTTCAAAAGAATTCTTCATACATGCCATGATGATATACAAGATATACATACTATAAATATTTGATAAGACTATAAATAATGATAATATGTCTCTGCTTCCATGAGCACGGGGTATGAATAGAAAAAAAGTCAATTGATTATAAAGGATTGCCAGTTTTCCTAACCAATGTCAGGGGGTTTTCTGTGGGTACTCCAGCTACCTCCCTTAATAAGAATTGGAAGCAAAGATATAGCTGAAAAATTGCCGAAAGTGGCATTAAACACCATTCAAAACAAAAAATCAATTGATTATATATATCCATCATATAATTAAAGAACAATAAAAATCTGACTGCTTTTATAAGATGTACAATATTTAATGATTCTTAAAATTCTTAAATTGATTAAGTTAAGTAAAAATGAACTTTTTCAACTGATTTATTGATTGACTGTTTAATTCGTCCTATTCACAAAATACAAATCTGACCATTAATTCATCTGAATATAAATATGCATCTTTTGAATATTTCATTTTTACTTCTTCAGTATTTGGTTTTTTCTTCATATTCACACTTACTTTGGATTTGATGTCAGAAATGGGTGTTCATTCTTGGTTAATGACTTTGACACCTCTTCATCAGAGATAACATGGAAATTGTCATCTTTTCTGAAATTAAAATGGTTCAAATCAGCAAATGAATCAATTTTATAAATGCCAGAAACAGATTTTAATATACACAGAGACATTTTTTGTAATGACACCAATCTGATAGCAATTCAACTTTTATTAGGGGCCTTCTAATGATCATTGAAAGTTTGTTTAAAATGGTGCCGAGGTTTGCAAAGGCAAGAGTTTTTATCGATTTTTATCAAAATATGTCTTTTTGCATATTTATTAATATGACCAATTGTCTATTTTTCAGTCAAACCTGGAATACATATTAAACTACTCTTCATGAGACTAGTTCATATTTGACCTGTTTTTTTAAAAAAGTATGATATAATTTGCCATTTAAAGGATTTTCTATTCTTATTAACAGTGACCAACATGTTGGAGAGCAGACAATCATACATAATTTGGACAAATCCTTCTAATGCTTATTCAATCAAAGTTCAATTGGTTTCCAAGGAGATTTTTAATTAATTTTTGTCAAAATAAGCCTTTTGCATATTCTGCAAAATCAGTAAAGGTAACTCATTGTAAACTAGCTCTGCTGACTGATAATATTATTCAAAACCAGCCAATGGCCCAATGTTTGCAATCATGCAGAAATTGTCTGACTGACAATTGTTCACACTGACCTTCAGTCAGGTGATCTAAACACAGAAACAAACATAACATTTACTAAAAGGAGGACATTCTCATATAGATATTATCCTTTTATTTTCACCTACTGAGTTATCTGTCTTTCTTTGACTTCATCAGGAATGTTACCATCTACCATTGATACAGTGATTGCTGAAGCAACTTGACCAGGAATGGTCATGTGATCAGTATCCTTGACAACAGCATCATCTGATGTCTGGCTGAGATCATCTTGTACTGAGGAGGCTATAACAAGAAAATATAGGTATAAAATTTTACTCAGACTAGCCAAGTTTTTAAGTTTCTCAACAAATGTATCACATACAAGAAGATCAATCTAGCAAATCAGCTGCATTTGTCCCTGTCAAATATTATAACAATCAAACACACATTTTCCTATGAAAAGTTTTCAATCTTCAGTGAGTCTGAGTTACAATTTGTAATCATGTTTCATTTTGATAACAAACTATAAACTTCAAACTATGGAGGTAAAACCTAAATAGAGCTATAGCTAAGAGAAATTACAAATGAAAATCCTCTGCTACACACCTGATATTGTAGAGGTAGTACTCTCATTCATTACTCCTCTAGGTTTAAGCATCTTTGGTATTTCGATAGTATCCTCCAGATCATTGTCGCTGTCATTAGCCTTGGTCAGCTGATCTTCCTCTTCAATCTGTTTATGTCGCTCATAACATGTCTTGCAAGCTCTAGATTTTTTGCTGTAACAAATGGAAGCAAGAATGATAGTAATTCTACCATTTTCAATACTTCTGTTAATTTTGTTTTGTTTATAAATAGGAAATATATAGATCTTGTTGTGTGGGGTGGGTGAGGTGTGGATGAGACTAAATATCCATGTATGACCCTGAACCTAGGCACAAAAGTCCTTGTCAATTAAGACATGTATACCTTGTTAAAAATTATACTCAATCTCACACCCCCAGACATGCCAATGTTTCGTACACTGAACCTTGAATGAATTCAAATTCTGAGAAAACACAACCGTGAATAAATCTTAATTCTGAGGAAACCAAACTTAACTTTAAGAAACAATATTTGAAATCTTTATTAATTGAACAGGTCATCTGGTATTTAATTCACTGAAGGTATTTTGACTGACCTGCTATGTGTAGTCTCTATCCAATTATCACTGCATTGGTAACAGAACACTCGACCACATACTCTACAGTGGTGCTACAATGAGACATATGACACACTGACAACAACACAATTTTTTATTTATTCTATGATTTACAAGCTACATGTGTCATCTTAATAACACATATGTATACACTAAACATATTGATTTAAAAATTTAAAGTATAAAACAATATACAATTTTCTGTTGATGGGGAACTTTCAAAGGAACTATTTTCATTAATAATGTGTGGTATTTCACAGTTTTCCATTGTTGAAACTAATTGGAATTTAACTGATTATGTTACTTTCTTAATTTTTACATACCATATTATTTTAATTATCTTATTTCAAATTTATTAATAAAACAGCACCTCCAGATATACAAATTTTATTTATCTTTTTTAACACTGTACAATGTCACTCTGCTGGCACATGGGGAAATAGTCAGTGTTTCAAGACAAACATTGCTATATATCTATGTATACATTCAATAACAGTATAATTATGAACAATTACCTTTCTGACAGTAAAACTGAATTCATTCTTACACAGCATACACTGTGTCACACTCTTTTCATCCATCCATTTATCTTTAGCTGCCATTTTCTGTTGATATGACAACTGGTCTGTTTTCTGCCATAATGAATCTTTCTCTCTATAAAAACATATGGACCAATCGTCTATTTGCATCTCTAATTCATTTAAGTTTCCTTAGTTACTTCTTTACAATATCTATAAATTCATGTTCATGTTTTTTACCTGTTCATGTCCTGAATATAGTTGCATGCTGGACTTTAAACATCAATTAATCAATCAAGTCTTGTTTAAAAACACTTTCCAATAATACATAGATTTTCAAATAAAATCTTTGTAGCCCCATTTATTGAACCAAAATCATTTTTTAAGTCTTTAAAAAACATAATTACATGATATATACCTTAACTGTCATTACAGGAAATTCCTACCAAAACATTGACCATATTATTTTTAAAAAAATGGGAAATAATCGCTTCACATTATGCAAGAAAGGAATTTCTCCTAAAATATATCACAATTTATTTCAAAACATGTATGAAGAACACTCCTCTCCTGACATTATTTTTTGCTTGTAAACCAAATTTATCAATAAAACATTTTATTAATGTATGAATACAACTTATGACCCAAGGTAGGTCATATCATATAACCCAATTGATCCTTTAGATGGCAAAAAATTTCTGCTTTTAAGTCAAATCAAATTATTATTTTAAAACCAGCTGAAACTTGTCTGCTATACAGATTTCCCCAAACAAGAATTTAAATATCTACAAAATTATATATACAACTATGAATCTTCCATTTTATTTTTTTAAGAGAATTTTAAAATGCAAAACAATCAAAGTAAAAAACTTTAAAGTTAACAAAAAAAAACTGAAGAGAATTTATAATTTACTTGATAAGTTTAATGAGTTTTTTCTTGAGTTGTTGTGTGTCTGATTTCAATTCTTCCACTTCACTCTGTTTTACTCTACAAATTTCATCTCTTTGCTCTTCTTCTTCTTTCAGTCTTGTCTGAAAAACATAATGCTGTTTATTTCTTGCTCTTAATTCTATTACAGAAATTCCATTTGAAATATTTATAGATTACTATATTTTCTAAAATGAAAGTTGCAATAAAAGAAGATAATCATATTTAACGACTCATTCAGATATCAGTTAAGTTTGTGAATTAATATTGTGCACGTCTGAATTCAGTAGATTTCATAAATGTCAAAATTAAGTATTTCAGCAAAGATTATATGTATCTTGTTATTACAGATCCCTTGGTAAAACAATACTGACTTGCTAAAAGAACCAGAGGCTCCCTGGATCCTTCTATCACTCACCTGGAAGACAAACCACTCTGAGCTATCTTCAGTACATAGGTATGTAGAGCTTGTATTGGTAATTATGTATAATGTTTATTTTCTATGTATTTATCTATTTACAACTTTTAACTCTTTTTAGCATTATAATGGGACATGACAAAAGTGAAAACAGCTTTATTCGAACCCAATTTGTGTCTTGTGGTTCCCAAAAACATTTCAAAATTTCAACTGATTTGCTCTAGGTATGCAGAAACCAATTTCAAACGTAGAAACAGAACCAAATATAAACACTGCTGACACCTATTGGCTTGTTTTGTTTGAATGGTGTTTTAATGCCACTTTCAGCAATTTTCAGCTATATCATGGCGTCCAGTTTTTATTGGGGGAGGAAGCCGTAGTACCCGGAGAAAACCCCCAACCTTCAGTAGAAAAACTGGCAATCCTTGTCAATTAAGATTGGAGTGGAGTACACCCTGCCTGCAGTGAGAATCGAACAAACAATCTCGACCTATTGGCATGGGCATAAACAAACTTTTACAAAAAAGTCATAAAACCCAAAGCCATCTGATAATTGTGGTCTAAAATAATATTAGTAAATCTGAGCATTTAAATTGGCTTAGTGGTTACCAATTAGCAGATTTTTTTTAAAGTTACCCACACTCAAGCAGACTGTGATGGATGCCACATGATGGCAATTGTGACCCAAGTCAGCTAGAAAATATAATAGATGAAGAGAAATGAGTTTGCTTGCATAAAAATCTACTGTCTGAAGTGTTTCTGCTACAGGTTTAATCTAGCCACCAGGTTAGTAGGGAGAAGAAGCTGAAGAATGTAAGGATATGACAACCACAGAGAAGTAACTGTAAAATCTCATTATGTCAAGTAGCAGTTCATCTAAGCATTGCAAATACACCTTTACTGACAAACTGGAAATCCTTTCCAAAAATGGCTTGACATTACCTGTAGTCAGATTCTCAATCCCAGTACACATTACCTGTAGTCAGATTCTCAATCCCAGTACACATTACCTGTAGTCAGATTCTCAATCCCAGAACAATCCCAGTACACATTACCTGTAGTCAGATTCTCAATCCCAGTACACATTACCTGTAGTCAGATTCTCAATCCCAGTACATATTACCTGTAGTCAGATTCTCAATCCCAGTACACATTACCTGTAGTCAGATTCTCAATGCCAGTACACATTACCTGTAGTCAGATTCTCAATGCCAGTACACATTACCTGTAGTCAGATTCTCAATGCCAGTACACATTACCTGTAGTCAGATTCTCAATCCCAGTACACATTACCTGTAGTCAGATTCTCAATGCCAGTACACATTACCTGTAGTCAGATTCTTAATCCCAGTACACATTACCTGTAGTCAGATTCTCAATCCCAGTACACATTACTTGTAGTCAGATTCTCAATCCCAGTACACATTACCTGTAGTCTCAATCCGAGTGTTCACACTCTAACGATTAATACAATAAATAAACTATGTAGACCACTTGTCCAGTGAGGCCCTACTTCAGATGCTTAATCATACAGCTAAGACAAGTTAAAGTGAAATGTACAGATAGATTAGATGGGCATTATCTACTTGGTCATTATGGAACATGTTATGAAGTCAGTATACATTTGTTTAGTGACCAAATCACAAGAAATAAGATGAATTACATGTTTTTCAGTTACTCTGAATGGTATGTGTGGGTGGGTCATATGTAAATAATATGGGATGAGTAAATATGTAAAATGGTTTGGGGTGGGTCTTAAATGATTAAAGTACATGTATAACCAGGTTAATATTTAAGCTTTTATTAGTAAACTATACTACTGCACCCAAATGCAAAAGGAGCTATAGATGAAAGAGAGTTAGATTCTATAACTGCCTTTTAAAACTGTTCTCCTGTAGGAAGTTGGAATAGGCAATAGTCGCGCTAGGCTATAAATTTTTGCGTTAAAAAAATGCAGTAATGGTAAAAATCTGCGTGCAAGTCTTTGAAATTAGCGTGTCTCAAAACACAATATGACTTACACATGCGTATTGATTTGTAAGGTAAGTTTATTACTCTTCTGTTTCAGATCAAGTAGATATTGTTTTTTAAAGGTTTGATTGTTCAGTATTAAATTAATGCAATATCGTCTTCACTGTTTTATTCAACGAGAGAAAATGTTGTGTATTGACCATTGTAAAGATCTGATTGGTTGATATAAATAATTATTATAGGGGACTTTCTCAGAATGTGTGTTTAAACATGCCATCCGATTTCGTAAGAACTACATCAGCTGATTTCCAAATGTTTAACATTATTATTTGAACAAATAAAATTTTAATTTGAATATTTAAATGGAACAACAGCTCGGTTCATGTCAGTTCTGAGTTGCAATCTGCGATCTTTAATTTTTATTCTCGATAATACATTTGGAGAATTCGCTTACTTTCATCATAACCATTTCTATTTATAAATGAAAACAAAATTCCTTTATCCTTGCGTGCATTTGCACGCAGGGTCTAATATTTTTGCATGGAATTTTTTTTAATTGCGTAAAAAACGCAATATTTGGCGTTAACGCGACCTCTGATAGGAATTATGTGAGAAGTTATTAATAGTTGTTTTACATTAATTCAAACTATTTTATACATCTGTAAGATGCAGTGATCAGTGGTACAGAAAACTATAAACAATAATTTTTCTCAGGTTAAATAATGAAATTTGAAAACTGTTAAATATAGAATTTTTTATTCTAGTTTAAATGAATTTTTTTGGCATCATAAATCAAAAGAAACATTAAAATTTTCTTTTAGTCTAAAATAACTTTCACTTTATATTATGAAGTTTAAAATAAATCAAAACCTTTGTATTTTGTCAAGGTTTGTGTCTGAAGGAAATTGAAAATCCACTGTAGAGCAGTCACCAGTGACATGAAGAAAAGAACACCATTTACATTGTACCATGGAATGTACAATGTGATCTATATAGGATAATTTCTTAATAAAAAACATCCCAACTGAGTTATATAGTGGAAAATTTAGGTGGGAAAAGTCTATTACCCCATACTTTTATCTAATTTATTAAAGGTATAATAACAGGCAACCATGATCAAAAAAAAGGTTCTTTTTTTAGTAACCAAGTTTATTTTTTTAATTTCTAAACTTATTTTTTCCCCTATATAATCTTTACAAAATTGACATCAAAAGTTTTCAACCTGTACTGTGAGCTTTCATGATTAATTACTACCTACTTTTTCAGAAAATAAAACATCACCTCATATCCATATGTTTGCAAAGAAATATCTTCAATAAAATGTTTAGACCCCCAAATGTTACTTTCATACACAAATTTATTATCATATCTTGAGTGTTAAAAAATCAAAAGTGCACATAAAAATTATAATATTAAGCAAAGAAGAAGGTAAAAGAAAGAATATATAATAATTGAAGAATGTGTCCATGGGACACTGATGCCCCCGCTAAAGTAAGTCCCAAACAGGAAGTAGTTGTCCGACAGGTCTGAAAGTCGCTTAGGACATACAACTTGTGATACTGAACAACCCTGCCAAATTTCAAATTGTTCTCATGTACGGTTTCTGAGAAAAGCTTGATGGAAATTTGTACATACAGACGGACGTATTTACGTACAAATGAAGTCCCAAACAGGAAGTAGTTGTCCGACAGGTCTGAAATTCGCTTAGGACGTACAACTTGTGATACTGAACCACTCTGCCAAATTTAAAATTGTTCTCATGTACGGTTTCTGAGAAAAGCTTGACGGAAATTTGTTCGGACGTACGTACGTACGGACGGACGGACATGAGTAAAACTTAATGCCCCCCGACATGTCGTCGCGGGGGCATAAAAACTAACAACCAATCAAAAATCCCTGTTACATGTATCAACAATATTAGCATCCTCTGTTACATTGTTGCATAGCAAAAATAAAGATTTGAAAAGTCCATTTTATTTAATAAATGTACTTTTAATGTTATACAGATCAGTTTAATGGATAGATGTTGCCTGTGCATTTTTTTTGACTCTGAGAGGTGATGGAAGTACAAATGTACATAATTTTGCTTAATACTCGTATGCTATTCCAGTATTAAATGATATTTGTATGTCAATTTCAACCAATGAAAGTTGCTAAAATCATGACATTTTGAACATTTAAGAGTGCTATGCAATAAAATAGAAATTAAAATTAGGTTCGAAGATATTTTTTGCGAACAGAAAACATATTAGAATTCATTTGCAAAATAGCTTATTTTTGTAAAAAAATATTTTAAACTGGACATTAAGCTCTAGGAGATTTTTTGCTGTTTCAATGATAATGTAAAGGTTATCTTCCATATAAAAAAAACATTTTTAGATAACAAAGACAAAGGGAGACAATTTCTGACAATCAATCACCTCTCTTGGTTCCTCAAAAACCTTCAAAACTTTAAAATCTTCTTACAAATATACACATAGATTTACAAGGATTTGCATTACAACTCATGTGAATTAATCTGTATTGTAAAAGTTTATCTGAAAAGCATTTAAAGAAAGTTTAGATAAATAAAACCTTTTAAATTATATTTCTTGTGATGCCCGATTTAAAAAAGAAAAGCATAATGGCAAAAGAGTGCTCCTATGATAGGAGTAATCAAAGAACTAGGAGAACAATTTTCTGCAATAAGGCATATTGTGCTTTGTAAAGATATACACAGAATTACCTGCAGAGAAACAACTGACAACTTTTCATTTTCAAGTTCCTTAGAAATCTGAAAACAATACAAGTGGTTACTGCAAAAGCTTCTTACCAATAAATGTCCAAAAACGAACCTTTAAATGCTGCAGTGTTGTTTTTCTTTTTATATATACTGGTAAATCGCTATCTTAACACATTTCAGAGACAATCAAAACAAAGTATTTTATTTTTCCTAACGAATTGTTTTTATGTTACTATATTATGTTAAAAAATTAAAGCATTAAGCAATTTTACAAAAATAAAATTTCTAAGCAAGCACACATTGAGGGAAGCAAATAAAAAGCTAAGCTTCCAAAGTACAGAGTGTTTTAAGTCAAAATACCTGCATCTATGAATAATAAAATAATTTTGAAATTTAATCTTTCGACATAATTTCTACATCCTGTCAATTTCTTAAACAGTGTTTTTTTTACTTCCTAACAGTAGAGAAGATCTGATGATTTACAGAAAAGGCAGACAAAGAAAACTGAGAAGAACCAAAAATATCACACACCTCTACATCTCCACATTTATCAACTTATTTCCTTCTATTAATTGAGATTACAGAATATAATAACAAATTAAGTAATTTAAACCAACAATTTAAGACCTTGACCTTTTCAGGTAATTTCTGAACAGACATTATGAAGCAGTTATGTACTGTGTCCAATTGTTCATTATTATCATACCTGCTTTAACTTTGAATCCACATCTGTTTTCTCTTCTTCAATACCAGCAATATACTTTCTGAGTTCTTCTAACTGTAATCATATCAAATATATAACAGTGACAAAGTTAGTTACCCACAAGGAAAGAGTAATCTATATATTGTATGGATGGTGTTTTATCCCACTTTAAGCAATCAGCTTTATCAGTGGGGAAGGAACTAAAGATACCACTGAGGGCCCTAAACATTCAATAGGAAAATTGCCCATCCTTGTTATATAAGGCTGGAGTCTATAACACCATGCCCAAAGTAGGGACTCGACTCCAATCTTAATTGACAGTTCTTGGGTTTTCTCCGGGTACTCCGGCTTCCTCCCCCAATAAAAACTAAACTGGACACCATAATATAGCTGAAAAATTGTTGAAATTGGCATTAAACACCATCAAACAAATAAACCAAAATCAAAGTAGGGATGGAGCTTGCAACTGCAGTGTTGACCACAAGTGATCAACGGTAGGTGACTACAGTAACCTATGGGCCACTGAGGCCCCTAGATAGAATTACCTTCTATTGATCAGTGTGTGTCAGTACACGAGGTATAAGGTTTGGGATAATGTATGCTTAACTTTAACCATAAGACAATAAAATCTCAACATTTATAATAGCTAAACATGATTTTGGTGACCAGAGAAAATTTACAGAAATGAATGTACAGGAAGTGTGACTGATAAATTGTGAAATATAGATAAAAACAACCAGAATCTGTATTTAATGAGAAAAAAACTTATGTCTGAATATAAATAGGGAAAATTATAATTTACAATGGTAATCTTATGGTGCTGGGGAACAAGGCATCTTCAAGCCAAACTGAATAATTTGGAATCTTGGAATCATGAGTACTCAAACAAAAATTTCTTGGAACTGAGATTTGTTTGTATTTTTACAACATTTTTGGTACAAATGCAGATTTTACTGTAATTATACTAATTGATTGTGTACTGCTGGTGGTGTGGAATCCAGCTTGACACAACAGATTTTTACCCAATAGAATTAGCAAAGATTTAAACATCCACCTTGACTATGTTACACCATTAACTATTCCTTTTTTGAATAAGAATTAGTTTTAATAAAAGGAACATACTGTTTGTTACTAATTTCTAAAAATTGTTCCCAATTAACAGTTCAATACATATAGATTTTTTTCCAGATATTCAGCAAACAGTATTATAGGACATGACATATACTACATGTATATAAAACTGTAAACTGCCCAAGATTTGATTTCTTTTTAATCTTGTTAGGTATAGAATTTCTTCATACATGCTCTTAATTTTCAAATATAAATGGTACAGAAATAAAACTGAAGCAATTAATTGCCATAAAATATGTGTGACAACATACATGTGAAATAAAGTCGGCAACAGTAACAATCATGGAGAATTATTTTATTCTGCTAAATCAATGAATTTGATGCAATGTTTAATTTATGATACCTTTGTTATCATAACAAAATAGCTAACCTCTTGTTGTTGTTGACTTTGTTCCAATGACCTTGATGACCTGACCTCTGACATTTCAAGCTCTAATTGTTCTATCAATGATTCCTGTTCGGATAACTTTTCTTTCATTTCAGTGATGTTAAAGTCTTGCTCTGAAAATGTCTAAATGAAAAACTAAATAATAAGAAAGTGTGTTCAATGACACTGATATCCTGCTGGCACACATTGGTAAATGCCTCTCCTTTTTCTAAGTTCAATTAAGCATAAAATATTTGGCACAGCCCTAAGGAATTTTTGCCAATGATGAGATCTCATCATGTGATAACTGTTTACTAAGTTTCGTGAAGATGTGAATTCATCTTTACAAAAAAAAAGCTTTAATGCAAAGGTAAAACCTGAGGTGGGACAGGGGAATGAACAGATTGAAAAGCTGTGTGTCCCCCAACTTTTATAGGTGGAATATACAAAGTTAGGGGTCAAGGGATTAAGTATACTGAACCTCCAGTAGAATCAACTGTGATAAATCACAAGCATACAGATACATTACAAACAATGCAATAATCAGAATATTTCAAGAAACATGTTGTTTTATTTTCTCTGTAAACATATACATCCTGAAAAATAAAATGTTTGCAGATCATCCTATATAGGACATTTTTAACTACACCATTGACAGAGGTAAAATAGTCCTGTAATCTAAGAATTGACCTTTATGATAACCTTTAAGTTAACAAGGATGGAATTCACACATGACTGTACTCCTGTTTGACTCTAATATTTGTTTTCTTTTGTTTGTTTGAATGTTGTTAAATGCCACTTTCAGCAATTTTTCAGGTTTATCATGGTGTCCAGTTTTATTGGGGTTGGAAGCCTGAGTACCCAGAGAAAACCTGACCATCAGTGAGAAAACTGGCAATCCTTGTCATTTAAGATGAGATTCGAGTGCATCCTGCCTGCAATGAGGGTCGAACTTGACTCTATTATTATTTAATACTTCATGTAAGTACTAGTAGCACTGATAATGTCTTTCCAGCAGTCATTATAGGATAATTAATTGGGCGGAGTGAATATCAAACTATGATCACATGTTCCGGGCACGGGTTTAATCTTATGCTTTATGCGGCACGAGTGATCATATTTTGGATATTCACGATGCCTAATTGATTATCCTATTTATTATATAGATCAAAATTGTTTTCGTAAAATTTTAATGCTTAATCCTAAATTTTATGAACGGCGGATGAATATCTGTATAGTACAAAACCAACTGACATTTTTGGCGGGAAAAAACCAGAGAGTGAAAATAAACGATAATTTTCACATGTGATTTACCGTGATTTCTGTCACTCGGAAAATTCGATATATCATCTTTATCTATATAATAAGATTATTTAAAATCTATAATGTAATGATGCCAAGTTCCATTACAATCTGACAACCAACCAATAACAAGAAAAACAACAAAGAAAATTATAAACAAACAAGGCTCACAAATTGTTGCCGTTTGGAATTAAAGGCTTAAAAATAAATAAATAAACATACCTGAACTGTCTGTTCATATTTAATTTGTTCAGAACTCAGTTGGAACTGTAATGCAGTCACTTCCTGTCTAAGAGTTTCTACTTCCTGTTCATGTTCATTAGTTAACCGCTCCAGATCAGATTCAGCAGTGTATTTACTGCTTTCAATATCTAACTTTAGCTGATAAAGCTCTTTCTCTACATTTTCCTTAGCAATGTGTTCTTCCTGAAGTTGATTTGATGTAAATAAAAGTTCTTTTTGAACGTCTTTAAGTTTAGATTCCAAATTATTTTTTTCTTCAACAATTATTTTCTTAGCTGCTTCTAATTGTTCTGTTGTTTCATTTATTTTGCTTAACTGTTCTTGTGAACTCTCCAGCTTGCTCTCAAATTCAACTTTTACTAAGGAAAGTTTATTTATTTCATTTTCGAGATCTAAAACTTTCTTTTTAAGAGAGTCATTTTCAAATTCAGAATTTCTTAATTTTTCCTCTAAATCAGAACATTTTTCTGAAAAATCAGTTACTTTTTCTTGGATGTTTTCCACATCTGATAACAAAATATTATTTTCATTTCTTAACTTCTCAATATCACCTAATAGTTTTTCCTGTTTCACAACCAGGTCATTTTTCTCTGACTCTAATCGTTCTTTTTCTGTGTAGGCAATACTAAGTTCAGTTGATGTTTCTGTTAACTGGTGCTTAATAGATTCAATATCCTTAATAGCATCTTCTAAATGTTGTTTCAAATTATGACGTTCTACTTCTACTTTAGCCAGCAGCTGTTGATTTTCTTTTTGTGAACTTTCTTGCTCTTTTTTATTGTTATTTAATTTTTGTTCAAGATCAAACTGCTTTTCTTTGGAATCTTTCAATTTTTGTTCCAAAGTAACCTTTTCTTTATATGTACTTTCAATCTTCTCTAACCCAAATTTTACTTCTTCAGTTTTTTTGTCGACACTTTGTTGCAAAGCAGTAATTTTATCTAATAAGTCCCTATTATTACTTTCCAGTCTTTCATTTTGGGTTTTTAGATTTCCCTCAGTTATGTGACTACTTTCAACTTCATTTTTAAGTTGTAAAACTTGTTCCTTTATCCTCTGGATTGACTGATCTTTTTCATTTAACTCTGCCTTAAGTTTCACTGAAAGATCAACTTCTTTCTCTATCTTCTCTGAATTCTGTCTCAGCACGTCTTCAGTATACAGTGATTTTTCTCTAAGTTCAGCTATTGAAGTATCCTTAACAACTATACTCTCCTGTAGTATCTGATTGTCTGATTGCAATTTGCTTAAGACTTCCTCTGAACTTAATAATTTATCTTTTAAAGCCATAACACTTTCTTCTAATTTTTCAACTGTTTGAGCAGATTTCATTAAAGCTTCTGACTGTTCCGAATTTTGTTTTTCAATTTTTGCATTCTGTTTTCCTAAATCTTCATTTTCTTTACTTAGTTCCTTAATTCTACACTCAAGCTGAGAATTATCTTCCTTTAATTCTTTTATTTCAGACTGTAAAGTTCTCTCATTTACCACATATTTCTGTTCCATCACAGTTTTACTAGTTTGCAAACTGTCAAAAGAAGACTTCAAATCACTGAATTGTCTCCCCTTTTCATCAAGATTCTTTTGTAAAAGTGAAGAATTAGTCCTAAGTTCTTCATTGACTTTTGTTATTTCTGATTTGGTTTTACTATCAGAATGGCACTGACTGATCATACTGCATAATACACCTCCTATATCACTGTTCTGAAGAACTTCTGGGATCTACAAGAAAACAAACACATATAAACATGTCCAGAAAGTCAGATACTAGTACTCGCAAAAGGAATTTACAGGTTGTTGTATGAAGAGTATAGACAGGTATTCCATGTTTTAATTTGTTAATTACATGCTTTGTCTTCAGTAAATATCACTTGTCTGAGGTCAATAAATATATTATTATTCTATATAATTATCTATCTCTTTTAAAGCCAATATTTGTAAAGAGTTAGTTATGTCCAGAAAAATTCTAGGGAATAAAAGCAAATATTAAACATGGGCAAACAAATTGCAGTATGAAACGTAAAAAACTTTAAACTAAATAACGCTTAGGACAACCATTTTCTGAGATTTCTTAAATTTCATGCAATCTGAAGAAGGATTTCCATTGCATGTTGTCCAAAAAAGGCGACATAAGGAATTTTTGTAGACATTCTCACATACTAGTTTATCATATTTACCAAGTTATAAAACATACCAAATTGAAATAGCTAACCCAGACTTCAGTCAGGTTAACTAACCATTCCCAATTATTAACACAAAGATATTCATTACCTCTATATTTTCTGATATTCTCTCCCCAGATATCATTATTTCCAATAAAATCTTTGCTTCAGCCATTTGAATTTCTAACTTTTTTACTAATTTCATCTTTTCTTCCAACTTCTCCTTTATTTCTTCAGAACTTCCTTTCTCTATTTCCTGGCATTCCTTTAACGTTGACAAATCTTTATCTAAATTCAAACATCTACTTTCCAAACTGTGTTTTTGGTTCTCTAATTCTTTTACATCCTTTTTCATTTTTTGAAGCTCTTCTATCTTTGCACTCACATCATTTTGTAACATTTCTTTTTTACTTTCCTGTTCCTTATATTTTTCCTCTAGTGATTTTATAATTTCTTCTTTCTCTTTCATAACAATATTATGGGTTGCTATGGTTTTATTATGTGATTCATCCGTATTTTCCATTTCCATTTTTAAAGTTTTCATTTCATCACAAATTTGTCTAAGAGTATTATCCACTTGCAGTTTTTCACATTCTAAATTATTCTTTTCTATTATTAAATTTTCAAAATGTTGATTTTTTCTTTTTAACTTGTCTTCAAGATCTGTCTGAATAGATTTCAAATCCTTAATCTCATCATTAAGTTTTGATACAAAACTTTCATGATCAGACAAACTGTTACTGAGTTTTGCAGACACTGCCTGTAGCTCTACCTCTAAACTGCTTATTTTACTCACTTGTTCAGAATCCTTTAATTTCAATTTCTCTACTTCAGATTCAAGATTTTTACAATGTGTGGAATTTTGCTGTTTCTCTTTTTCTAGTGATTTTAAAACTAAACATTTTTCATCTAAACTTTGTTGTAATAATTGGTTTTTCCTAATCATCTCTTCATTTTGAGAATTTAATCTTAAATTTTGTGATTCTAGTTCTTTCAATGTCATTAAAGATTCCTGCAATTTGCCCACAGAGTCCAGCTGACTATTAGCCTCACTGTTTTTATTCATGAGCATAGTTTCAATTTTATTCAACAGTTCTTCATTCTTTCCTTCTTGTTTAACTAATTTTTCTGTCATTGTAGTAATTTCATCTTCTTTTCTCGTGATTGTTTCCTTGTTTGATTCAATAGTCTGATTCAAAGTTTTAACCTGATAAATAAACAAAAACAAAATTACATAAGACAAATAGAAAAGTGTTCTTATCCTTCCCACAGCCACACATACAATTTTACAATCTAATTTATAATATAATTTACAAGAGAAACAACTCTAGTTCAGTTAGTTTTTTTAACTTTTATGAGACATTGTGTATATAGACCTTTCAAAAATTTAATAGCGACCTGAATGTGCCCACAATTACGTACCATGTGATCAAAATGAAATCACATACAAAGTCTGCTTAATGCTGATATTAATTTTTTTTTCGTCCGGAAGTTGATATCGTCAAAAAACTGAAACAAAGTGAATTAAGAAAAGTACTAAAAATAATTTTAAGAAAGACTTCAAAATAAAGTTGACATCAATAAAAAATAAATGTTATATTTAAAATTAACAACAAAAATTTCATTCTATTTTTTTGCAATCTCTAAATCGATCTTTAAAAACTGACAATCAAATTACATTTCAAGTGACGTCACCGGCAAAGAAAGACTTCACGTGACCACTGGAATTTAGAGACACTTTCAGGGTTTTCCGAAGTAACGTCAATTATGAAATGCACATTATATATTGATAATGAAGGACTATATTGTATGTGCTCGCATCTTGGCAATGCCTACTCCAAATTAAAATTATAATAAATGTAGGCAAGAGAGCTCTTGTGATGATAAAACAGATGGACTGGTACCTAGTATTACTTTGTCCTCTGCTCTACATTGCAGTGATTATTGTACTGTTCCCTTTTAAAAACTCTTATATAAGTTTTAATCACCATTTTGTTTTAACTTTACATGTTGCACCATGTTTGTGACTAGAAATGAAACTATATGAATTTTTATGCAGTGTGAATTTACTTCTGCGCTGTTCCATTGAAAACAGTGGTTGTGCCAAAGGAAGACAGTTAATACATATGGTCACAACTCACAGTAGATAAGTTAAATCGTTTGAACACTACACACTTCTCTAAAATTAGTTTTTCGTCAACTCCAATTTCTTGAAAAAAACAAACCTGTGTAATAATCAGTTTGATAAGAAATGAATATGAAACATCATAAAAAAACTATTACTACAAAAATTTACTGGCTTCAATAATGTGACCAAGACCAATTGCCTTCTGGCAAAAAAGAACGCAAATAAATATGGAAATTAGTGACAGACAGGTCAATTCATCAAAATAGCTTGAACAGTGTTTGATAGCCCATTCAAGTTTGTCACTGAATTCCTACTGACATTAAACCTTATTTAAGCAAAAAAACAAAACAAATACAGGGTGGAAGAATAAGGGCTGTTTTATTCTGTACATTAAAAGACATTGTATTCAAGGGTAGATTTGTTTCAAGGGAGATAATTACAAACCTCAAACTGTAATTCCGTCTTTTGTTTTTCTAATTCAGTGATTGCCTCCCCTTGATTTGATATTTTATCTTCCAGCACAATCACTTGTTCAAACAGTTTTTCTATTTCATCCTTCTGTTGTTTCAGTTCATTTTCTTTTAACTCCCATTCTTTTTGTCTAGTTCCCTGTTCTAAGGCTAATTTGTCATACCTATGATGAAAGCAAATGCAAAATTTCTCTTGTTTAAAAATCCTTTTCTTCTAGTTTAAAATTTGTATTTTTTAAAACAAGAATGCTGTAATGGCTTGCATAATAAATTTTAAGACAGCATAATGTTTATTTTACAGAAATAAGCATTAAATTATCTTGAATTAACATTGTGGGGTCTGCAAACTTTCATTTCAGACATTTTTCAACATTACAGGTTTGCAAATTCTTTATATCCATTTCAGACATTTTTAACCCTGGAAAAAAACATTTGGTTTGCCATTTATGTAAGAATAATAACCAGATATGCACTGTGCTAAAACAACTTAAATGCTTATCCTGGAGCATTGTCAAATTACATTATTAAATGGCGTACTGTCTGTGCAATACAGTAAACACTAAGAACATCACTGTAATATAATTCTATACCTTTGTTTTAACTCTGAATGGTCTTTGGTGAGATTTTGGTTCTGAGATTTAAAGTCTGCAAGCTGCTGGTGTAAAACTTCTAACTCCCCTTGTGTGTGAGCCACAGATTGTTGAAACACAGATTTTTGTTGTTCTAGAGCCTCAATTTTATCTGTAAGTTCTGATCGTATGCTCTCTGACATGGACAGATCTTGGCTAAGATGGTCCATATCACCCATGTCACTTGGTGTCGTAGATAGTCCAAACTTTTGTGGAGAAGTTTCCTGTGGTCAGTAAAAAAATTCAAATATTATTGAAATTTTTTTTTTTAAATTCTGCTTTATCAATGTTATATATTTTAAATAGCTTTTACAACACTTCTTGCAATTCGTTAGCCATTTGTATGTTGTGGTGTCCAGTTCTTACTAGAGAACATGGATGACCTTGTGAAAACCACTGAACTTTTCTAAAGAAAATATCAATCCTTACATGTTATGACTAGAATCCAAAACAGTGGCCCCAGTTTGCACTCACATTGTTAATACACTGTTAATCAATCAAAAGATCTGACCATCGACATTTACTACTGTGCTATCAATATTATGATTGTATTAACATGATATAATAAGCCTTTGCCAAAACTTGAACAAGAACCAACATATAAAGGCATCTCATTTCATTGTATAACATGTGAAACACGTGTCTGTCATAGTACGGTAAATTCTATTAACATTTGTATCTTTGATGACATTTTATGTGACTGCTTCAAAATACTGTATAAAGAATCTGTATACTGTTTGGCTCTTTGGTGCAGGAATTTTTTTTTTTAATTTATTGCTGTGGTTGTACAATACACAGGATAAGGTTCTAGTCCATTACCTAGTCAACCCTGCTACATCATTTCTCATGTGACAGTAGTTTATAACCTTGCATTTGCTCTTACTTTAATTGTTTTTGCTGATGTTTGCTCATTTATTAGTCTTTCAATCAATTAATTACATTTTATGTTTGTGCTTGCTTTATAAATGCATTTTTATGGCAGAGAGAGGCTTTGATATGTAAGTGTTAGTCTATTTATTGTACTAAATTGAACACAAGAGGAAACGCAAAAATACTCAGACAACCTCAGACCTTCAGCAGAAACTGATATTGCTTGTCAAATATGGAGTGGAAAAACTCAGGCCAAAGTCAGACTCTAACTCACAACCTCAGAGTTGACACCTGTCATTAATAGTCACCAGTATTTAATTTATGTTGAGGGAACAGTCAAATTATTGGTTTAAGGTGCTGAAGATAACTTGAGAACTGCTGTCCAAGGACATGCAACAGTTCACCGTGCAAGGAATGCAACAGTTCAAATCTGGAAGTAGTGAAACAGTTACTTGTTACAGTCCTTCTGTTATTTTTTTAAATTTTGTGAATATTCAAAAAGAAAAAAATTTTGTGAAAAGTGTAGAAATAGACAACAAGTCTGTAAGAATGATAGTGTCATGCTGGCTAGATTATTTTACCATATTGAGCTGTTGTACTCTGACAAAATTTGCTGATTGCTGAGATATGTCTGGCAATACCTATAGACTAACTAACTGGCTGATAACTTGCTCTCATTAGTTATAAACATCCACAAACTTAATTTTCAAACAGAGAAATCATTCCTACCTGTCCAGGAATGCTTATCATGCTGCTGATACAGAGAAATCATTCCTACCTGTCCAGGAATGCTTATCATGCTGCTGACACTAGAAGTTCTAGAGAAATCATTCCTACCTGTCCAGGAATGCTTATCATGCTGCTGATACTAGAAGTTCTAGAGAAATCATTCCTACCTGTCCAGGAATGCTTATCATGCTGCTGATACTAGAAGTTCTAGATCTGGTTGACAGATTCCAATTGTAAGCTGATCCTAGATTTTTTCTGCAATGTAAATATACAGAATACATTTTATCTAAACATTTTCTTAAACATTCTTTAGAAGATTCATGTGCAATAATTAACTTGTGTTGTTAAATAGCATGTTTTTTTGTTTTTTTATGTGATGGTGGGAACATGAATTATGTTATTCATTTATTATGGTTTCTATTTTAAGCTCTAAAACTGTTAAATCCTCAATGAAACAGCAGTATAAAGAAATGTTACCACACCTCCTGAACTAATGTGGACAAATAGGAGGATTATACATATGATTATAAGATTTAAAAAATTACAGTGGAAAAGTCTCAACCTACCTGTAGGTATAGTCCAAACCTAACTAGTTATAATGAACCATATATATGACTTTACTTTGGTCTCTTAATTACGTTTTTTTTTAATTTGAACCACTGAGAATCTGTGTATACATTTTAAAGCTTACTTTGCAAAAGATGGCCATGCATTGTCAAGGTCATACCCTCTTGGGGCAAGGTCAAACTGAAGTTCACTGAGGTCATATAAAGCATTTATTAGTACACTGTTTCTTTCCTGTTGTAACCATAGTGATTGTGGGTAAAACCAGTCACTGAAAAAACAAAGATAAATAGAAAAGATTTCAACTGCTTATGTTGGATGCCTACAATATTAATCTACTACAACAATCAATTCATATCAAATTTAATTAGAAGTTCTCTTAAGTCTTTGAACTCCTGGTAGAAACAATGCCCTGCTTTTCTCCCTATTTCCATCCATCAACCATAAACATGTCTGGAAAACCTATTTTTGACATATGTACATAGTAATTTTCCAAAGTCAAACATTCATTTTTGGAACTCTGTGCTTCTTCACCAATATATAGAATGATTAAAATGTTACCACACAAAATTGTAACATAAAAATGAATAAAATTGATACATGTAGGTTACCAATGACTTCATGATAACTACTAATGCATGTCCCATCCCCTCCCCCTAAAAAAAATCTATGGAATTTTCAATAAAACAGCTATTAAGAAAAGGATCATTTGAACTATGTTTGATAAGTCAACATATAATATCAAAAATGAGTGAATAATAACAGATTGTGAAGAATACATGTACTAGTTTATTTATTTCATCACTTTTAGAAGTATCATTAACAACATCTCAAATATTAAATATTATAAAAAAACCATCATCAATATCTACCTGGTAGCTTTGCCATTAACGATACAAGCCTGCAAACTGTCTGCCATTCTGTTATGCATCAAACAAAATCTCAGAAAAGCTCTTCCTCTACCTAATGATGTTTTGAACTGCAAACAGGAAAAAAAATCTAAGGTACCAAAGATGCTGTTTAAGGTTTATACTATTTTTGGCACATGGCAACCAGTTTTTATCCTGCAGGTATTGAGAACGCCCAATATTTGCACATGAAACTGACACTTAATGTCCATTTAATGTTAGAGCCAAGAACAGTTTGCCCCGAGTCAGACTTGAACTAAGAACATCAATGTTGTTTTGTAAATAATTCAAGTAAACAAAACAATGGGAAGTGAAATGTTTGCCATAGAAACACATGTTGATTTACTATACTAAATGTTGATGTATTTTGTTATTGTTTTTGCGTGAAAAATGAAAACTACTTATCGCGTAGTGTCCAGCTTACGCTTCTTTTGTAGATAAAAAAATGTGTAAATTGAATTCATTACTTTATTTTTCACAGTTATTTAGCGTTTTGAAATGTGGCGGATTTTTCATTGTGATAGAGCAATTTTCTACAGTAAATTTTGATCTAAATTACAACGGAAGTGCATATTTGGAAGAGGAGTTCATTGTCGTCTGTTCAAAATCCTTTGGGTAATATCGTCTGCAGTTAAGGTGGGAAAATCCTCTCGGTTTGTCCGAATACCACTGAACGTTACAAAAGCAGACGATCTTTTTGAAAACAACGCGAGGTCCCTGTAGAAAGTCAAATGGCTGACTTCCTATGTAAATTTCCCGTAGCAAATGTCAAGGACAATTAGGAACTTGTCAACAACAAAGGCATAATATAAAATATGGATGTGTTATCGTGTAGAATTTTTTGTTTGTTTGTTTGTTTGATGGTGTTTAACGCCACTTTCAGCAATTTTTCAGCTATATCATGGCGTCCAGTTTTTATTGGGGGAGGAAGCCGGAGTACCCGGAGAAAACCCCCGACCTGCGGTAGGAAAACTGGCAATCCTTGTCAATTAAGATTGGAGTCGAGTACACCCTGCCTGCAGTGAGAATCGAACCCGCAATCTCAGTGTTGACAGACCACGTGATCAATAGTAGACGAACTACCTTGACCACTCGGCCACCGAGGCCCCCGTAGAATTTTTTAAATTGTATTTTAACACTATGAAGGTACAATATGGAATAATAAAAAAATGCAAGCAAAACACTGAGCGCAGCGGGGTGTAACATTTAGTATAGTAATGTTCTGTATCATTGTGAACAAAGTACAGATGTGACTTGTTAAGACTTACGAATTGTGAGTTTTTTTTAAGGAAAAATTTGCAAGTTGTACTCGGCCTTAGCCAGATTTGGTATAATATTTGGAATATTTAATCAAAAAAGCACTAAAATATCTTAAATATTTAGATTTTAAATATTTTTTGGATTATACCACCACTGACAAATATTGAGTAATTGCCACATGTTTCTGGTGTTGTAAATTCTTTCACCTGATGATATTTCATTTAAATGGTAAAACAAAGTTTCTTTAGATTTCGGAAAGATCTCAATAAAATAATAAAATCTGTTCTGTACTTGTGGCTATTAGAAATTTTTTTACTAGTATATCACATGCTAACATTTCAGTGGATGCAAATGTCTGGAAAATTAAAGTTACCTCTCCCAAACTCTTGACAAATCTGATCCCATCACTAATACCTTTGGTGGACCCCAAACAGTCACAGAAATAGTCCCAGTAGTCCTTTTTCCTGCCCAAGAGATTTTTCTTTTCTAAAAAACAAAGCAGTTATAAATAACAGTTTAGACATTACAATGACAATGCTTATATTGCAAAGAAGATATTGAAGCCAGTTGTGTATAAAGCTCACTTTGTTGCATAAAAGATCAGCCTGAGTGAGTAGTACACAGGAAGTCAAAGAGATTAAAGTTCTATTAACTACTTACACAAATATTGTATTTGGGTGGGTATAATACATCAGCGCATATTATACACCACCAATTAGCAAACTTTAATATGAAAAAGAGCTAATAAAGTTATGGATACATGCACAAACAGTTTTTTCTAAAAACTGAAGCAAAATTTGATATTTTATAAGGGGTCTTAAATATGAAGATCTGGAGAGCAACAGTATTTTTCCAAGACATTGAAAATAAATGTATCATAAACTCTACGCATGTCCATAATAATGAAAATACAGTCGACCTTCGATGGCTCAAACTCAAAGGGGCAGACAAATATTGTTCGAGAAATCAGGAGTTTGAGAAACCGGGGATTGAGATGCCCGGAAATTGTTCATGAGAGAACCAGAATCGATATCAGTTTATATATTTCAATTAGTTTCCTGTCACATTTATTAATAAAACTGTGTTTCTTTATTTCAATAAATAAATCTCATTTTATGTACTTATTTAAGTTTTCTTAAAATAAAAAGGTTTACTTATAAGCAACTGTGAGTGTTTCCCTAATTAAATTTTGTTTATATGTCAAAATGGCACATTTAACTTGCCTTATATCTACATCTTTATAGATTCATAGGTTTAGTCCTCTCCTCAATTACGTAATTATCAGAATTATCAATTCCTGTATACCTCATTTTAAAAACATTTTAATTTTTTTAAATAACACACTTAGCACATGACATAAATGTACATGAAAACCAGGTAGAAGTCAACCAGGTCATTAAACCATTGAATATGTCTATAGCCCATGCATGACTATTATCCCAAGGACATCCTTGTTGCCTGAGAAAAATTTCTTTTATTGTTTTATAAATTCACTTTGCTCTTAAACCAAAGGGTGCAACTCAAATCGGCACTTGGTCAAATCGGCACTTACAAATAAAGTCAATCGCCATCAACTTTGACCCCTGTTAAATTATTTACTTCTTACAATGAAATCTTTATATATAAATAGTTTATGTTAATTGTTGACTCTTTGAAATTTACAACTGTAAAATGTTTCATGTTTTAAGTTTGATAATAGCATATATTACCATTTTAATAAACATAGGTGACGAATTGATATCAGGTGCTGAATGGACCATACCAAGTGCCGAATTAACTATACCAGGTGCAGATTTTACCAATCTGACTAGTATTCATAGATCATTAATGTAAATGTCATCACCAGTCAACTGTATCAATTCTGATTATTGATAAAACGAAATTACATTACACTACATTAAATTAAATTAAATTAAATTTAAAAAAAAAACAAAATCTAAAAGAACCATTTTATCCATTTATCTAGTAAATAAATGTCCACGAACGCAAATACATATACTATACCTTTCATATTAGATTGTAACAGATACTCTAACTTGGCACAGAACCTCTGAAGCTGTTGATTATCATCATTTATAGGTATCCTGGTATCTTCAAACTCTGTCTTTAAATCATGGATACAGTCTGAAATAACAGGACAGCAGACTTATTTGCTTTTCAGTAAAACATTAAATTTCTTTTATGAAGGATTTACAGATGACTACCTAAACATAGACAAAAATTCTAATATATTTCTGTAGAAACATACAACTTACTTAGATTTTGTCTGCATATTGTTTTATACCACTTTCTGTAAATTTTCAGCTACAAAACCTCAGTGTTGACATGATGGTGATCAATAGTACAAATAGAGGGCTGACGATACAGACCACTTGGCCACTCAAGACCTATATATTTCAATTGTAGATAATTTTGAGGTGTTTAAAACAGGGATATTTTCTTTTTTTTTCTTTTTTTTTTTTGGGGGGGGGGGGGGGGGGGTTAAAGTGCTGATATTTTCATTTAGGTTTTTTTAGTTGGTTCTTGCATATATATATGTATATATAGTATAACATATTATTCAATACATGTGCACTGCAATCTATCTATGAAGTTTCATAGATCATGGGTTGAAAACTTTAATAGGAGTTGATTACACAATATAGGTACCATTTCTGCAAATATTCTGAAAATTGACTTTATACTAGTATAATTATTTCTTACTTTCTTTTCATACAGAGGAAATTGACACTTCTTGCTTAAATTAAAATTCATTGCTTTGTACTGACAACAATTGACTTGGCTGCTATTAAATTTTTTTATAATGCATTCATTAGAATTGATAGCTCCTGGGAACTTGGCTTATACATGTAGGTAAATCAAACTGAAATATTTTTATACTTGTTTGATGATTTTATAAAAAATTTTAAAAAAAAATATGTAACTTTGAATCCATGTATCACAGAAAAACTGAGAGTTGATCATGAAAACTTAAAAAAAACCTAGTAAAGAATTTGAAAGAGTTTTATCACATCATACCAAGAATATCCTGTACAATTTTTTGTTCCTGTGGCTGTGATACAACACGAGGTGAAGAAGGGGAGGATCCTCCTGCAGCATTCTGGGCTGTGCTTGAATTTCTCAGCGGAGAGCCCACTGTTCCTCCTGGGCTTGGCACTATGGGTATTGACATGGCTGATGGCTACAATAGGTCTTCTGCTTCACATTACACTGGCTGAAGAGAAAAATTTACTTGGCATGGTAGGTTTAAACAATTATGGTTGTTTGGCAAAAAGTTTTGCATTGAATAACATTACCGATCAAGTTTAATCTTTTTAAAGTATGTGTGTATTAGTAGTTAGCTTGTTGTTTCTTTACCCACAATTAAAGTAGGTCAGCAGGTACAAGATCTCAGAAATAAAGCTGTCAATAGACAGACAATGCCAACCCAGATGCTGACTAACTCATACCATAATACACAAGCACCAATTTCAGTCATAAAAATCTAATATGTAGAGTGTAACATGTACTAGTGCATTTAATTTTTAACTAAAGAGGAAACAAAGCATTAAAGTTGGTACATACATCAGTACATGGAAAAATAATCTATAAAGTTCCCACCACACAGTCCCCATGAGGTTATTGTTGGGACTGAGTTCATAAAAGAAATTTTGAGCTTTCAGTTATATATACCCTTATTTCTCCGTGCAGCTAAACTTTGAAACCTTAAAAGATATTGCAGTGATAGTTGTTCCAACATGTTCAGTTAAAGATTGGGACACTTTGTTACATATCATGTAAAGGAGTTATTTTCCCTTTTTTGTTGTAAGTATATTTTGTACCATTAAAACTCATTCATTAGATGTCAGAGAGACTTAGGGTTTTCACATGTACAGTTGGTCATCATTACCGAGACCTTGAAAAAGGTCACATTTTCAAAGGTCAAGGACACATTCTAATTTTTGATATTGTGGTGTGTGCGATTCTGCTCCTGAACCATAAAAGTTTTACCAAAATGTAGAGCATATTTAGGTCTTAAAGGTCACAAAAAATAATTTTACTTTTAAAGGAGTCATCTCGCCTTGATCAATAAAATGTGCTCTAAATAAAAATATCTCAGTAACTATAACATATTGTTACCTCGGATCTTCTATGTTGTTGATTGTTGACCTCCTGCAAGGTCAAGGTCACAAGTTAAGAGGTCAAGGTCCAGTTACTTTTTTCATTGTAGATGTATATAAAGTGGTTCTTTCTGATAAATTTACTTTAGATAAATAATATATGCAAAGATCAAAGTCAATGTTAATTTAGTCCTGAAATATCCTACTTTATGACCTTTTTTTATTTCAAAAGATATATGAATGATTTTTTTTCTTTGATATATAAATATTGTGAAATGGATTTAACTTAAATACAAAAGAATGTAAGGTCAAGGTCATAGTGTCCTACAATTTGATCTTATCTATTTTAACAGATAACTAATTATAAATAATTTTCCATTCAAATTTGTTAAATTTCATCAAAAAAAGAACTAATCATGTATATGGGTCAAATTAAAAGGTCTTATTTAGTTCAGGTACATGTACATGTAGGTTCTTTTCAATTCCCTTAAGTGCAAAGCATTTTAATCGTTTGAGAGAACTATTAATTTGTTATAATTATTTTTATGCTTGTTTGTTAGTATTGATTGATTGATTGAACCTTTCTGCATGTCTGTTTTGTTAGGGTATCATACAATAAAGGTGGAAGGTTGAGGTTACCTTCCACCTTGTGCAAGTTTTAGACAAAATGATTATGATATTGACTTTTATTTTTAATTCTGCCATTAGGATTAACCCTTAAATCAATTTAAAAATTAACATTTCTGAAAAGCCTTACAGTAATATAGTAAAATCATAACTTAAAACACACATGTTACTTGAATCGGTGGTTTTTCCAAATGGTGGGATGTTGAAATTGTTTGCACTTTTAAAATGTTTATTTTAATGACAAGTTATAAAAGTCACAGATGAATTAACACAGTACACATGATATGTTGGAGAAAGACATACAATCCTTTGATACGCAGCAGCATCTATATATATGAAAAGCAACATGCGAAAATGTAGATCAGCCAATTAATGGCACATGTGAAACCATTCTGGTGTATTTAGTTTGTTTGAATGGTATTAAACGCCACTTTCAGCAATTTTTCAGCTTTTTCTTGGCATCCAGTTTTTATTGGGGAGGAAGCAGGAGTACCCGGAGAAAACCCCCGACCTTTGATAAGAAAACTGGCAATCCTTGTCAATTAAGATTGAAGTCGAGTACACCCTGCCCACAGTGAGACTTGAACCCACAACCTCAGTATTGACAGACCACGTGATCAATAGTAGATGAACTACATTAACCACTCGGCCACCGAGGCCCCACCATTCTGGTGTAGGACCACCAAATACTGGGAGCCAGTCCAGAGGTTGTACATGTATATAAAAGAAGTACTACTCATCCAATCATTTCACTACTTGTCTACTGCAGAATTTGAAGTGTACATGTACATGATACCAGAATTAGTTTTTTTTGGAAAACTGAATATTTCAGAAAACTTAAGTATCAAGTTTTACTGCTAATAATCAGGTATAATAATGTTGCAAGTCAATTTGGGATATGCACTATTCTTGGACTGAAATTGAAATTGAAAGTGGGTTTTGAGACTAAAGGAACTTCTGTTTGAGCGTTAGTACATGTACTTAAATGCAATTAGTTAGGGTGAAATTTTGAAAGAATGCTGACCTTGTGCACATTATTATGGGACAATAGTTTCGCTGTATTTATAAGAAAGATAAATTGTCTAGAAAAAGTCAAAATCATTAAATTTAATATAGCCAAAGAGATGACAAACAATGGTGATTCTACAGCTTCTTCCTCATACAGGTTAAGAAATGTGACAAATTTTGGGGGAACAGATAAATCAATTACACTACAAGTGAACATATTTTGGTGCATTGTCTTTTGCATTTTTTAAATTTTGATCGGACGATTTTCCATATACTAAAATTTGACCTTAATTAGAACAGAAGTGTACTTTATCAAAAATCGATTGTTGTCTATTCGAAATCCTTCAGATGATGTCGTCTGCAGTTAAGGCGGAAAAAGTCACATGGTTTGTCTGAATACCCATGATGTCACGAAAGCAGACAAACATTTGTAAACAATGCAAGGCCCCTTTAGAAACAAAAATGGCTGACTAATATATAAAATTACAGTAGCAAGAGGCAATGACCATTTGTAACAAATAAACAACAGCAGCATGGTATAAAACATAAACAGGTTATTGTATCTAAATTATTTCTACTGGATTTTCGTAATAAAATGATAAAATATGGAATAATAAAAAAATGCAAGCAAAAAAATTTTTTCAAGGGGGTTTGGCATTTAGTATAAGTAAGCCATTTATATCACACCATTGAATTAATGAACTGTCAAACTAAAGATCCATTGAAATATCAAGCCGTCCATCAAACTACTCAGTACCAGATCACCAAATTAGGACATATGCTGCAATACATGGGGTGCAAGTCAAATTGGCACTCAGTCAGATTGGCACCTAAAAAAAAGTCAAATCGGCACCGGAAAGTAGTTAATTCGGCACCTGTGTATAGTCAAATCGGCATTGAACCTGATAAATGATTTATACTTATTACAATGAAATTGTTTAAAAGGCGAGTTTTTTTTACAGTTATTGATATATTTATGTTTTAATAAATTGATATATTTATGTTTTTTTTTTATTTTGCAGTTGTTACCCGAGACCATACATGAAAATCTACATATTGAATGGGTGTGCCGTGACTGTAAAGAACCCGAAGCGCCTGAACCTGTACTAGAAAATCAAGTGGTTGAAGAAGAAGAGGTAATTTAAAATGTAGATGAAAAGGTCCACTTTAGTAATAGATTCAGATTTATATAATAATGATGTAGAAGGGTGGCACAACAGATTTAATGCACAGGTAGCCACCAGAGGACCAGTTCCATTTTATTTCCTGATTTGCGAACTGTTTGCTGAAGCAGAAGATATTCCCTTACAGCTACGACTTGTGGCAGAGGGAATATTAAGACGCTATCAAAGAAAACAGACCCGTCAGGTTCAACAGATGATTTTAAGTTTGTGGCAGCAGTACAAGGACAACACCAACAGTGCCAGCCATTTACTTAGGAAGTGCGCATCAGTTTACGGACCTCCTGCACAATAACGATAATGCTGACATTTACTGATTTTATTATTGAACTGTTCTTTGATTTTTTAGTGCTGGTTGTTTTTATATGTCATACATTTTTAATGAATTAAAATAAACATTGTTATCTTTCAATCGTTTTTGTTTTTAACTGAACATAATATAATAAATTCAGAAAAAAACATAGGTGCCGAATTGACTATATCAGGTGCCGAATTAACCATACTGAGTGCCGAATTGACTATACTAAGTGCCGATTTAACCAGGTGCCGTTTTGACCAAGTGACGATCTGACTTGTATTCAGTACATGTATGAATGTGGATTATACTAGACTAACAACCATTTTGCCTAGACAGGTGAATGCAATCAAGGCCAAAGTCACCATCTATTTCTTTGTGTATCTATTTTTTAGTCAACCTGTTAGTAGTTCGCGGTTTATCCGAAATTCAAGGTTCCACAGATGACAGATGTATATATAGTGGGCGTACGTGTTTAGCTTCGGTAATTTTGATACAAGATCATTAATACAGATAAATCTTAATGTGTACAGTGGCAGTTTATAAATCGTCAAAAATGTATAAGAAAAATATATCATATCATCAATACCTAGTCATTAAAGGTAAAAAAGGTTATGTATTTCTACATAGAGAACCAAATCATCAATGTTTTGGAACCATACACATTCCGAATCTCCCAGCTAAAGAAGAACAGTAGGGGAAGTAATTCATATTCGAATAATGACCATTTTTTCCAAATTCCAAGCCGGGGGGGGAGGGTGACGGGGTGCACGTGCACCCACCATTTTGCAAAAAAAAAAAAAAAAAAACTAACAATCAAACAAAGAAACAAAAAAAGTAACTAAAAATGGGATTAATTTTTATGATTTGAATGATAATACACATACAGAAAAAGACGTGTTGCCAAAAATAATAACGATTAAACACAACATTTGCTTATAAAATCAAGTTGTAAACATTGAAACTATTTCTGCAAAAATTATGGTAACAAAACAGTCTCCTAAAATATAGGCCAACACTAGCAAATAAAAAACGCATCAACTGAAATAAATAAAAGCAAAGACATTTTTATCGATTATATGGTAATGGTAAAATTTATCGATTATAGCTATGCTAGTTTTGTTGCATAATTTACTGCTCTGTCTTAAAAAGGTTTTACTTTGAACATGTATGCATGAATTTTAGTTTCTTTTACATGTACTTGCTTTTTTAATGCTAAAGCTTAAACAACTTATATGTTTTTATCTGCTTATATGCTTTACCATTGTGTGCTTATTTTTAGTGCTTGCACATCATGATAAATTAAAATATTTGCTCTGTAATATTTTACTTATACTCGCTTCTTTTAATGCCAAGTTTCAACTGCTTATATTTAATGCCTCTCATAGTGTTTTAGTGCTGTCAAACTGCTTTGATCATGTTGATGCTTTGTGTATTTGAAGTGTATGTTGTGTATGTCTCTCTTGATGTTATATGTGTGCTGATTTTATTATTTTAATAATATGTATTGTTTTTGTTTTATAATATCAGTCGGTATAAAGAGCTCTTCAGAGCTCATGTTTGTCTTGTTTATCTGTATATATATGTGCCGACTTTAAATAAAATTTACTTTACTTTACTTTACTTTTACTATTTAATCACAGAAATAAAATATGTCTTAGAGAACTGTGTCTAAAAGAAAGTAAACATGTCTAAAGCAAAAATTTAAACCTTTTTGGGCAGCATAATTACATTACTTATATATATAGCAGCCACATTCCTGACCACTAGTTCAAGGACTGATCATTAGAATATTTTAAATTGAGCTGTTTTCAGTCCTCACTCCTGAATGATCTCGGAGGCTGTTCGATCAAAAGCGTGGCAGCAGATATTTTAAAGATTGTGTTACCATAACCAGTGGTTTTGACCAGAATATACAAACTGTTACTTATATGAAAAAATCTAACAAATTACTTGGTAATGAAGAAAAAAAGTGATTATATATATTCACAGTTCTAAAGAAGCTATCAATTTCATAGTTCGGTTTTTTTTTCTTGTATAAAAGAATGTATTTTTATTTAGATTTAACAATACATGTAGTTATGTCATCATAGATAAAAGAAAATGCTCTTTCTAGTAATCGTTCGCTACAATTATATAGTTCATTGCTTTTATACTTACCAAAAAATGTGCAAAGAATCTGAACTTATACCGTTTGTACAGCTATTTGAAATATTAAACTTCATTACAGCTGCCCAGAAAGTGTAGGTGTAGAAATAACTATTATTGTATTTGTTAGTTCATTAGGAGGAAATTCAAACTTTTTTTTGTGGCACAACATTTTTAGATCTGGCATAATCTGTATTTGTTAATTGCAAACATTGTGCAGTGGTCTAACTAATGCAAGATTATTATGTAACTATTACGTTCTGTGATATTGAATGTTAACCAGTCGATGTTCAAAAGCACGATGCAAATTAAGTACGCCCAAGTTGGGATCTTAAAGCCCTATCGATGCTAAGCTCAGAACTATACACCATTTAGGATAGAGAGGCCCGTTAAAGGGTATGTTTTTTTCTTACATGAAATATCTTTTAATAATTCAAATTGTCAAATTAAAATATGAACTTAATTTCAGTTCAGAAAAAAACTCTCTTTATAGAAACAAGAATAAGTAGACATTTTTTGTCCTTTCACAATTAAAAAATATGTTCAACAAAAAATAAATGAAATATATTAACAACCTGTACCTTAAACTTTAAAAGATTATGCATAAAATTTAATAATATATAATTATCAGAAAAAATTATTCTGGCTTCCAAAGATTTTGGGGTAAATGATTTATAAAATAATAAATAAATCACAGATCATCATAATACAAAAGTACAACTTGCAATTGCTGCAGGTGGAACAACTAGACCAAAAGGCAAGATGTACCTAAACATCAAGGGACGTCTTGCGATGCTTAAGAACGATACCTGAGTGGAAACATGGATCAAATGGGATGTTCTGACTGAGCTTCCCATCTACTTAACTTCGGTTGGTAACTATCTTTCAGATATATCGTGAAAGCCATCAACCTTCGGTAAGAAAATGTGAGGTTGACAACAACATTTCATCACTATCATTAAACCCTCGAAATTCGGTTAGAAAATATTAAGTTGACAACAATCATGAAATACTTCAATAAAATGGATTGTTTTATTGCAACTTACATCATCTGGTGAAGTTGACAAGTTGTCTTATCAGAAATTTACAAAACGGCAACACGTGTGTTTGTTTTTGCGATTAAACAATATATCAGTAAGGAAGAAGACAGTTTTATTGTCCTTTCGATAAAAACATTTATGAATATCTAGTACTTCTCTCAGGACAGTCATAGATCAAACGCACCTTATAATGGAACAACCTTACATCAATTAAAATGGACTCTCCCACTAGTATATTAGTACCGTCCGACCAAGGGCATTAGGTTGGCGGTGAAGGACGTTAAAAACTCCACCCAAGTCAAGGTATCTTTGTGAAAGTCCGTGCGAGACCGTTTTACGGTAGTCAAGGACGTTAGAAACACCAAAATCTTTGTCATTTGTATTGTGGCCATTGTCTTATAGAGACACAAGTGAAGATTTGTAAGTTACACTGTATATATATCATAACAAAAGTTGGTTAGTCGTTAACTTTCTGGAACGACGTGATATTAAAAGGGTTAGTGGGCGATATTATTGCAGTACATAGCGTTGTACGCCATTTGATTGTTATTTTGTTAGAAGGTTTTAATACCACGAATAAAGAGTTCTGTCTCGAGTGGTCCAATATTGTGGTTCCATTAACAGTTGCCTGCCACATATATAGCGATTTCTATCAGATCCCGGATAACCAGGTACGAACTTGATACGCGCAACCGACCGGCACGGGGCAGCGGTGAAATTTGACAGACTTAAAATTACAAAAGGACCACAATACAATTGACTGAGGTGGCGAAATGACAGATCTCAAGATGGAAGAACCTAATGTTAGGCTTAAGCTGAGGCCTACTTTCCAAAAAGATAACATTTTTGATGAATAAAAAAATTAAAAACTGTTAAAAGCCAATATATTTTCAGAAGAAAGCTGAAGATGATAAACAATTAAAATTGTATTATAAACATGTTTGATTTGTCGTGCATCGGATGGGGACGTTAAATCCGAGGCCCCCTGTACAAGGAGCCGTCACGCCCTATGCATGTTAACGATCCTAAACGTTAGCCCAGAGTGCTTTTGCTGAGCCAAAATTTGTCAGAACCGATATTTTGCATAGCTTTGCTCTCCAGGTTCAGCCTGAAGTGCAGATATATTATTTCAGGATTTTTTTCATGTGTTAAATGTATTGATGACATGTTATGTAAACACTGAGGTTGCGAGTTCGAGTTCCACTGCGGGCAGAGCGCACTCAACTCCAATCTTAATTTACAGGGATTGCCAGTTTTCTTGCCGAAGGTCGGGAGTTTTCTCTTGGTACTCCGGCTTCCTCCCGCATAAAAACTGGACGCCATGATATAGCTGAAAAATTGCTGGAAGTGGCGTTATACACCAAACAAACGAACAAACGAACAAACAAAAAAACATATGTTAATGAGTTTCATGGTCAGCTGTTAACATGTGTGGAATTTCACAATTTTATACTGAGATGGTGACAGTGTATGTAAAATTGTGTGTCTTTTAAGCTGTGGCAATCCTCGGATACGTTGGATCTGATTTGGAACCGGAACTGAATTAGAAATTAGTTTTTAAGTATGACAGTTTAAGTTGTTGAGAACTATGTTGTTCCGGTGTAAAGGCGTAGGTCCTTAGGGTTTCAATCATGAAGTGCCCAGGTGTAATAACATAATATGTCTTTGATAAATAGTTCCTGTATGGGATAACCTCGGGCAAGCATGTTGATGAGTTTGATTTTTTTAAATGGCAAATTGGTTGATGCTGCAGTAAGATTGTTTTATAAATAAATGCAAATATGCATTCCCTTAGAGACAGGTGTTATGTGATGAACCAGTATGTTAATAAGGTATTATACACCTAATAATATTCCTTTGGATAAAAACATTTTTGAATATGTACGTGGTTCTCACGTGTCAGTCTTAAATAAACGCATTTCATAATCGAACACCATAACCGCCGATATAAATGGACTCTCCTACTAGCATATAAACAGATTCAATCTTGGTGTCTTTGTCATTTGTACTGTGGTCATTGTTTGATACCAACATATCTAAGGGAATATTGTAAGTGAACATTGCAAGGGATTGGTATTGTAAATAATATTAATACCCAGTGACATATTAATATACATTGTTTAGTAATTCCTGCACAAGTCATTGAAATACTTTTTCAAAAAACAAACAAACCGTTTTTGTCTAAAAACTCAACAAAGATTAATACATGGTCTTCCCCATTTAGCTCCGGATATCACCCGACATCTATATATATATCACTAACAGATTGTAGCCAACCGGTTTGGAAAAGTGGTATAATCTGTACTTGTAACAAACCTTGTAACGTCTCACGAGATAAGTATGCATTTTGGGGCTAATAAACACGACAAACTAATACTAACAACAACCAAAAGATGCATCAATGCTTGCCTATTCACATGACCTCAAAGTAGTATAAAAATGTCACACATTTGCTACATACTTTTAAAACAATCTGTAATAATAGATACAGATTTTTTATTATTATTCCGCTTTTCTGTCCCATAGAAGATGTTGCCACGATTACTCCTGGGACCTATACTATTGTTTAGTGTACGCATGTGTGGAAATGACCTCTCGGATAAACATGATAAACTAGACTACTGCTTTACCATGCTTTGTTACACTCATGACAATGAACACAATTTTAAAATGACGACGACCTAAGCATTACGGTGTTGATTTTTATTTGAATCGAAAGTTCTACAATAATGTGAATTCTTTGTCAATAAAGTAGGACAAGCTAGCAGTCACGTGAAAATCTAAAATTGAGACACGCTTAAGTGCAATTGTTTGTCTCAAATGCTGTAGTGTTAAATTTCCCAAAACTATGGACCTAGTATGTTTTGAAAATGCGTTAAGTTTCATGTGGATTAAAAGTTATAGTCAGATATTATAAAATGCAATAATATCCATCTACCCGTACACTATATACAGTGGCAGTGTTGTTAAATTAAATACCATATTAGCTGCTTAAAATGTAAGGGGGAGTGGAGATGCCATTTTGAAGGATTTTAAGGTTGGTAACATGCTTATTGCCTCAGATAACTATTTTATGCACACTTGCCTTATATGAACTATCTGTTTACTAAATAAATTAAACATTTCTTCTCGTTTACTCACAGCGCCTTGACAAAAAATTGTAACAAGGGCTATGCAACTGTAGCTTAGTTCTACTTTTAAATTTAAATGTTCCGTATGTAATGCGCTACATGGCAGTACTCTCACAGTAATAAAGGAAAATATCAAATTTCTTCCACTCATTTTATACTAAAGTATTTGTTTTCAATTACTTATGGACGTGGCTCCAAAACACGGTTAGAATGTTTTCTAGTCTGCAAATCTTCCGGTGTTGCTGATATACGTATAATTTTTATTTCTGGTTTCAGACACGGTTTTATATCTAATCTGATATCTGCTACTTTTTCAAGAGCATCCGACACTTTGTACACCGCATACGTAGTTTTCTTTGTGTTTTTGTCATTTTCTGCTCCAACCAAAACAAAAGCTGCTAGTCCTACTCCAAGATCATCGCCAATGCAAACAATTGAACCACTGTCTCCAGATTTTGCAAAATCCTTGTTATCAATGTTCAGTAAAAGTAACTGACCAATTGATTCAAAACTTATACATTTTCCTTGTTGTATGTGCGGTTCTGTTGCACCCCATTTATAAAAGCTGCACCCACAAATTTCTAAAATATCACCGTAAAAAATTTCCCCCTTTATAAAGTCACCTGATAATGCTTTTAGCCCAAATGTGCAGGTTAGGTTTTTTTCTGGAGACACCTGAATTAGCGAAAAGTCTATTTCATCATCTTTATTCAAGTTGGAATCGCAAACAAAAACATTGTCCCCAAGTTTTGAGTTGTCATCTGCTGAATACGCCGACTCACTTTGACCGATTACATGGGCACAAGTGGTGAAAAAGTATCCACCTTTAGTATCCTCTAGGAAAAGACCAAGGGTACCATATTTTCCAGGTGCATTTGACGGAAGTACTTTGCTGCCTTGATGTAGTTTTGAAAATGGCGTTATGTTAAGCTGTTTAAATTTGATGTCAACAGGGTATTTTGTAAGATCCAGGTACTTTTCTATGTAGTTTGATACTTCTGTTTCGTCGTTCCTGTCGTTGTGTTTAAGGTATATGCATACCGTGCCACCAACATATCCAAAACCTTTCACTTTGGAGTTCCTACAATAAAATACATATTTCAATCTTGCGTCGATAATTTGTGGTACATTTTCGATGTCATGATGACTTTTCTTTTAGTCTGGACATTGACAAATATTTTCATTTGTTAATTGCTCAACATATAAGTGCACATAATTATTTTCTCAAAATCTGTTTACTCAACTCAACTCAACCGATTTCAATTTACTTCATAACTGGTATTTGCGCGTAAACGATCATTCAACGGTTATAAAGGATTGAAAGAAATCATTCAAATTATCTTACATACAGATTCATTGTCAGAATGTTGTTTAATATATAATGCGGGCATGTAAAGCAATATTTGCTTTCATTGACACGTCATAATGCACTTTTTCCAATTAAGAGATTTAAAAGCCTCTTTAAAACGTTTAAAAAATACCTAATTTCTATTACTTTGTACATGGAGCGAGTAGTTACAATCTTGATTTATGTTTGAATGAAGCTGTTATATAAACATGATAAAGAACACTCTTAAACATTTATGAAATCTATATATTATAAAGTGATAATACAATATAAATATTCGATTATTAGAAAAGTTACCCGTAGCTAAAAACAATGTATTTAAACACCTAGTTATCCACTATAATTCGAATCGATAAATTTCTTTTATAGTTTAAAACACCGTCGAACCATTGTATTATTATTATTATCATCATCATTATTATTATTATTATTATTATTATTATTATTATTATTATTATTATTATTATTATTATTATTATTATCTACTTGTGCCCAATCTATTGCGTTCCTAACTAATAATATATGTTTAAACTACATATACAATGAAAAGTGGTAATGGAAAAGACATATTGTCAAAAATGTTACGTATTTGAAATGCCGTAAGAACTACAAGTCATACCTTTCGGAAACTGTTTTCCATTCATGAAGAAGTAAGCTTTCTTTAGTCTTAGAAATTTCATCGCTTAATTTATCTGTCAAAGTAACCAAACTGCTTCTAAGCGTTGTTGAGGACGTTTTTAGAAGGTTTACAAACTCGAAATACAACTGCTCAGCCAATATTTGTATACTTTTTTTTCTTCCAAACGTGTGCAGACGAACATTTAAGGCAGATTTGTTTGAAAGAATTTCGTCTTGTATTCCGTTCTGTGGGTTTTTGTCCGGAGTTCGTGTTAGTTACTTGTTCTCCTGACTGATAGACATATTTCACATTGTGCGTAATTTTTAAAGCTACTCTTTTGTATTTTATTGGTGCTGTACTACGTAATTGCATGACTGAGACTTGCCTTTTGTGCAAACTTACTCTACGTCTTTTGTCCAGAAAATCTAGCAATTTTGATTCCACTCGGTTATTTAATAAAGCATAAATATTTCCAGGCAATACTCTTCCACGAACCATATTATCCACCGGTTCCAATAAATGTTGACACATTGATTGTACTATCTTACTAAGTCTTCTTTTATGGGCGAAGTTGATAAGACATTGGTTTATGAAATTTTGCAATTTCTTTACGTTTTCCGATCGGATGAAGAAAATGTCATCGATGGATTGGATAAAAACCTGAATATTTGTGTGTATTTGTCCTAGTTGGTGTAAGATGCTAAATTTTAGGCAAAGACCAATACGTACAGGAATTTGTTTGTCATTTGACAAAAACAACTTTCCAAATAACATATTTTGTTTTATATCGCCGTGCAGCTGGAACTGTATTTCTCTACTTAACATGTCCAGATCATTTGCGTCATACTTGTTAGAATAACGACTATCACAAACTATGTAAACTGCTTCAATGTCCATCAAGTCGTCGTGGAATGTGTCCAGTAAATCAAGGTCCTAAAATGTACAATTCTTAATAGTAGTTTATTTCCTTATACTATACGACATACATTAAACTTCATAACGACATAAATCTGTATTGACATTGCACTTTGATAAATAAACTTTGAATAAATGCACTACTTCTATTTTATACGAAGTTTACACCTACCTTTGAGCTTAGTCGACATTCTCCATGATGCCCTGATGGTGTCAAAAAGCAAACAACTGCATATGGCCTTTGCGAGTCAATTGCCGAGACCCTCTCTAATTTCTCGGGCTTATAGTTTCCATTGACAAGCATGTGTTGAAATTCTTGTATTTCCGCACATCGTGGGTTTCTTAATAAGTAGACATGTGGTTTTTTCATAACACGTCCAATCTCTGGTATTTTTGTTTTCCCAAGACAATTGACTGTATCGCGTGAAAGTTTATTTTGGATCATCCATAGGGATGTGTACGCCTTAGAATTGAATTCTAATAGATCAATTGTAAATCTTTCCATACTGGCTCACGTTTTACTTCTGATCTATATTATATATACACTTTTAACAGGAACAAATCAAATATCGACATGCGGAAGAGATTTTTTGTACCAATTTTATACAACATTTCCTTGTATCATTATTAAACATGTATATTGTTACAAAATTTTATTGACAGAGAGTATTGGCCGATTGGTTATATATATATATATATATATATATATATATATATATATATATATATATATATATATATATATATATATATATATATATATATATATATATATATATATATATATATATATATATATATATATATATATATATATATATATATCAATCGGCTATATATTTAAATTAGATTCTGATATCATATATATATATAAGTCTAGAAGATTATGCAACGATACAAATGATCAATATGTTATGCCTTGTTTACGTCATTTATTTATATTGACATTCAATGACTAAGGCCATTCCTTGGTCAGTCTTTGTCCTAATTTTTGACAAGTAACACCGTCATTTGTATCTTTGCATAATCTTCTAGACTTGTATATTATTTTTTGTTGATGCTATATCGTCATATTAGTCGATCCGATACTTAATAAGATTACTGGTTGGTAGACTCTTTAGACTTTTTTATTTAATATTTTGAACTACCTGTATTGTGTTTTTACACGATCCCAGTGGACTTATATTATTCCATCACCAAATGAAAAAATACTTTAAGCATTTAGAGTTAAACGCCACTGATGAGTCTTAAGTATACGAAACGCGCGTCTGGACTAATGAATTTGTCACCTTGGTAATTTTTATTACATCTTGTTGGAATATTTGAGCAAAGCCAAGTAACAGCACGGCCCGTCCGCGGCTGGCGGACCGGGAAGCAACTATTTTGGGTTAAGTTGGAAATGAGAAAGTTTAAGATCAATATGTTATGACTTGTTTACGTCATTTATTTATATTGACATTCAATGACTAAGGCCATTCGTTGGTCAGTCTTTGTCTAAATTTTTTACAAGAAACACCGTCATTTGTATCGTTGCATAATCTTCTAGACTTGTATATTATTTTTTGTTTATGCTGTATCGTCATGTTTGTCGATCCGAAACTTAATAAGCTTACTGGTAGGTAGACTCTTTAGACTTTTATATATATATATATATGATATCAGAATCGAATGTAAATATTTATATCCTTTATTTGTAACGAGAGGATGAATTGCATATCCTTTTTATATTAAATATTCTTTATAAAAATAGATAACCAGGATACAATAATATTTAATAACCGTATAAAACCCACGCAGAGAAACAATATAATGAAATGAAATGAAACAGTACGTTGTGTTGTAAATTTTTAATTATTCATTGTGTTGAATTTAATCAGGAATTCTTTACAAATAATGTTTTCAAAATCATGTGTCTATCCGGTCTGCATTATATATTATGAAGGGGGCTGAATCAAAACAATTGAGATAAGGATACAATAAGGACACTAAATACTACGACAAACAAGTTTACCGTAGATAAAGTAAAAGACTCACCACGCGATCAAACATTCAAGTACTATCTTTAAAAAAATAACCGACGCAGTAAAGATATAAATTGAGTTATGCATTGAACTACGAATCGCCATTATTGTCATACAAATTCCCCGTTTCAATAGACCAGAAATGTTCGATGGAAATCTTTTTTGAGAAGTACTAAAGGACACTTTTTACTACGTGAAAGAAATCATGAACCTATTATAAATTAACACTAGTCCCATGTGAAACGAGTTTGAAATTATGAAATTATACATGTGTGCCCCCCCCAACCTAATATGTGTTTTATATTTCAACAGATTATTTTATTTACGTGTTTTCGATATTAACAGATTTACTAAGCATACAGTTAACCTTAAATTGATAATTTACATACAACTACATGCACTTTGTTGTGCGTGTACATGTATTCCAAAACGTTTATTGTTATTATGCATTGAAACACACTGCCTAAGATATAGAAATGAAGTTTTTCTGTGAGCACCAAAGCAGTTATACAGTAATGTAAACAAATTAAATATTATAAATTTTTAAATAAAATGTTTATAGTTTAAAATTTGCTGAATAAGCAAAGTATACTCTACAGTTAGATCCACAAGTCTGTATCATCTCTATGTGTTGTTTACGACGGACGCCCGAGAACAATAATAAGACATTTGATTTTATAACAACATTTATATAAAATGATTGTTAATTTCTATTTATTAAAGAAATATAATAGAATTTCTTCTCTTCGTATTTTTTACACTCATAAAAGCCTGCAAAAATCCAGCGCGTTAATATGCGTTTTAATTTTCGCTGTACTTCAAATAACAAATATTTAACATGTTTGTATAAGTTGTTTGATATAAATTTTACAAACTGCAGTTCATCTCTAGCGTTCTTAAATTGCACTATGAAATAATTTTATAAACAAACATAGGGTAAAATCTAATAATAATTGTGCACAATTTGAAAGGTGAATTGCCAATTTACAAACCTGTTCCGAACCCCTGTCCAATTTACCACTCTATTCCGAACCCCCGTCCAATTGGTTTTTGACTAATCAAAAACAGAATTACGATCACGTGACTTCTTTTCTTTCTTTTCTCTGTATGAGCTTCCAGTTGTAGGAACACACTTCTGTACGAAGTATCAAATATGAATATCCATCACCACCATATTAATAAGTCCCTTTTTTAAAATCTAAAAATATATTCTTTGTCAAAAGTTTAACCAGGGGAGATACAACAGGTGGTTGCAGCCACATTCAGAATGTTAGTTCTATTTACATGTAGTCTATAAAAGTTGTTCCGACTTAAGGTTTCTATGTTGGCCATTATAACCTTATTGTTCTGGAACAGATTACTAAAGGTAGTACAGTCCAAAATGAGTTTAGTTATACTCAGACGGTTATTGAAGAATTCTTTCCATCCATCTATGCCAATACATTGTATGATATATGATTTGATCACTGGAAAGGATTCTAGTCGCACTTCACTTAAGGCTGGGCATGTCGTAATAAAATGTGGAAGATCCTCTGGCTCCTGTCCATAGAGGTTGCAGGTAGGACTCTATATACCGACTAAATTTGTGTCTGTCTCCCTGCAGGTAGGACTCTCTATATACCAACTAAATTAGTGTCGGTCTACCTGAACTGTTCTAGTGGTCATACGAGCTTTAATTGAGCATTTACGAACATCCAGGATTGTGGGACTGACAGTCTTATAGATGTTATGTAGTTTTCCAGGTTCCAGCTGACTAGCTGAAATAAACTTTAGGGATGACTTCTCTATTGCTTCTGCTTTAAGAGTACAATTCCAGTGGCTATTAATTGCCTGATTGAACATCTTTTTCCACACTACTTTCTTTAGTAAGTTTTCCATCAACTTGGAAATACATGGGAGTTTATATGGTTCCAAGATGCATGCAATTCTTGTGAAGAAGCTGTTCTGATTATCAAAATTAACACAGATTTGTCGTTCAACAATTTGGAGAAGCTTTTTGTTATTTAAAATTTGGAAAAGAAGTGCCATTTGCCTTTTGTGGAGTTCAGCTTCTATAGGTAAAGCCCCCAGTATAGACAATAAACAGCTGAAGTTGCGCATCTAGTTGGTAAGGATTGGAAGTGACGAAGACAATCTCGGTGGAATCTCTCCAGGTATTCAATATCAATCTTAAGTAAAGTTATAGCTTCAAGTCCATATAAAAGTTTAGGAAGAACATAGAGATTGTAGATATTTAAAGCTATTCTTGTGTCTATTCCGTTCCATCCATGCAACCCAGAGCTCATAAGAGAGTATTTTGTGCGCCGTGCTACTTTAATTCTGTCTTCAATATTCAAAGATGATTCATTTCTGTTAGTTCTAGTCAGGCCAAGTGGGTAGTAGAAACAGATGGTTTTAACAAACTTTCTCCAAGAGTCCATTCATTGCTAGATTGAGATTTTTTGTTGAATTCCACAACATTTGTTTTGGAGGGATGTAACTCATAGTGGTGTTGTCGTCAGTATCGATGAACTACATTAAACATGGTTTGCATCTCTTCTGGAGTGGAACTAAGGAGAGCTTAATCGTCCGCACAGGTAGGTGTTCCACTGTAGATGGTGCCTAGATGGAGACCAATGGAGTTGTTCTCAAGTTCTTTAAGTGAGTCGAGTACAAATATCTTATAGAGGTGAGTTGAAGGATACCGCCCTGTCTGCCGCCCTGGCCTATTTGGAAACTTTCCCTCAATCCACCATTCCATTTTACCTTAGACTACAGCCCAGTGTAGAAGTTCTTCATAATCAACCATAAATCTGGGTGAAACTTCTGGTCTAAGAGTTTATCGAAGAGAATAGTGTGTTGAGCAGTATCAAACGCCGCCTTAACATCAACAGTTGACAGTGTTAAGGACAGGTTATTATACCTAGCTTGAGCCTTTTCTGCAATAGCTTCTGATATTATGACTTGCTTTTTCGAGATGTGAAGTGTCATGAGGTCAAAGGGTAAAAAATGAAAATAAAACCGACTGCGTCGGAAAAAAACTCGAACAATATAAACCAGGCGTACGCGTGAAACGATCTTCACTGCTATGAAAGAAGGGCGATTTCAGCTTGACAACATGTTGATGTTGATAATAGATATTGATAGTGAACGTCAAACTAGACATGTTTGAAAGTCCTATAATAACGAATTTACTGATGTATTGATAATTTGCACGTTTAATATTCGCATAAGATGGAGATGAAACATTGGTGTTAAGCCATGAAAAGTTCACAATAGAAGAACTCTAATTCTAGGTTTTAGTTTTTAATAGTTCAAATATGTTGTCAATTACACGAAAAATATGAAAATAAGGAATTGAAATATTTACTGTCGGCGGAACCTTTATTTTTTTTTTATCTCTTTTGGATATATACAATACAAAAAGTCACAGTTTATTATATAGAAACATACTACAAAAATAAATGATGCACAAGGTGGGAAATAAAAAATATTAAAATGAATTTTGTGGCTCTTACGAGAGAAACTGTGAACAGCAAACAATGATCAGCACAACAAGATCTAGTAATAATTAAGAAAATACCGACCACCAAGTAATAATTAATATAACCGTCATTGTCAATTTACTCCTCCTTATGTGGGTGGTTGTCCTTAAAATTACTGAGATAATATTTTTTCAATTTGGTCTAATATCTCGGAAAAGATACCAAATAGATAAAAACAGTTACCTTTATGATAAACAAGATAATATCTACAAATAATTCAGTTTCTGTCAATTCACCCTTGATAGGATTTATTGATATAAAGCAAACAATAAAACAACACCTTCAAATAAGTTTACACGGCAGATATGTTTTTAAAATTTACTCTTCTTGGGAATGTTTGCTCTAAATGCTAAGTTTTTCTAATATTCCAATTGTTTCTGCCGCTTTCTCTTCACAACTATACTTAATTGAGAAAAACTGAACAAAGCGTAAATAATCAGAAAATTACTGCCAATAGATATCAATGACTAAAATTGTCAATCTAATTTTTGTAGGAATGTATGCGCTTTTTTCTTATAACAAATTGACAGGATCCCCAAATATCACAACAATCAAGAAAAGAACCTGCAAATAAGTTTACCAGTCTTTGTCACCATTGAATTTACATGTGCTTTAAAAATGCTTCAAAAAGTCGATTGAACCTGATTGTCATTTGACTTATTTCAAGACTTTGTTTTGTTATGATTTTTTGCTTTCAACAGTTTTTATTATATTATTATTATTATTTCATTATTTAGATAATAGCCAAACAATAAAGTAAATAGAAAAAAAATTGAAAATTCATGAACCCTTTTATGGAGTATATTTGCAACTTAATCATGTTTGACTTGTTTGTAGATATTCCTTTGTTGATAATTTTAGATGTGTTCAGCTGATTTTTACTTAATGTTTGACTTCAAAACTAAAATGGTTAAGTAAGGACATTAACTCCTATTGACAACATCTATTTGTCTTAATATACGTTCATTTTCAAGATCAATGCCACAGAGGCATAAACGACCGATCATTAAAAATGTTACCCTTGCTGCGAACCGGCTAAATTGAATATTCATAACAAACGCATCTACACAGAGGAAGTACTATTGTGTTATATAAAATATGGAATTGCACCGTGCCTTTTATTTTGTTTACAACTTTTACTAGAACTTTATTATTTCAATATGTAGTACAACAGGCTACTTGACGTAAGTAACACAACTTGTGCCACATTGTAAACAATATTTCCCCTTACCAGACGGAGCACCACACTTAAAGTGATTTCATAATAAGGTTATATGTTCTTTTCCCCCAATCATTGGAATTTGTCTGCGTGTTTTATTTCTAATTTTGGCAAGGTGGTGCTCGTTTTATTTATCTTCATCCTATGTCACATATATGATAATTTACGTAAGAGGTAGTCATTTCGAATTATGATATCCAATACAATGTACTTACTGTGTATGGCAATCCTAAAACCGCAGGTAAACATGATGGATATGGACAACGAGACTGAATCCCGATCCACAATGTTGGATTAGACCTAACATGTACACCAGATATTTACAAGAAAAATAGAAAAATGTGAGGACACATAAAAGACATTTTTAAAAGAAAGGTCCAAGGCAGTTTTCAACAGAAGTCAACAGGAATGTCTCTGGCAAGGAGCAATACCTGAAACTGGATATGGGTACGGGTGGTAGAATATCAGAACTGTCCGTATTAGCACTTAGATTGTTAATTAAGTTGTAATGTTTTATTGTGCATACATTGTTAAATGGCTGCAGATTTGTGTACATAGTGTAGCAAAGTAACACATCAGTTGGAATTTACAGATCGTTGTATCAAAGGCCAGTTGAACAACGATTTGTAGCTATTAACGGTGCTGATAGAGATATTGCAGAAAGAATATAATCTTGATCATGGCTATCAAATTCTGTGGTGCGACTCTGTTTTAACACAACTCACAAGTTACAGAGTAATATGGTTCTGTCTAAGCTTACAATCCGTCGAACCAAATGGTTATACAAGAAAGAAGCCACAAGCAGTTCTGTTTTTCTGCATAAGGTTTTGAGTTTACATATTTATTTGGCTTTCACTCCCAATAAAACTTGATGCCATTAAGTTGGTGAGAGGCGTAAAACCCCAATCAAAACAAACAAAAAACCCACAACCAGATAAAAAATACTAAACATCACTGTCATTGTGTACTGGTTTGTTACTTGCTGGTACATGTTACTAAATATCCAAGAAGACATTCAATTAATTAAAAAAATACCATACAATTAATTTTTTATTAAAAATATACAATTCAATAAATAAATATAAGTCTCTATAAGTATGTAAACATTTGGACGGAGTATTGCTGGTATGTACCAGAATATTAATGTATATATAGGTTTGGAAAAAACTTTCTACAATTCACCTATGTAGAAAATTATGACTTTTATTTACAGTATGTCATGTTAAAAAGAGATAAATACCTCATTTTTAGACCATAGCTTCCCAAATTTTAAACGAAAAAACTATTTGCATTTAATATGTGTATATGAATATTTTCACATGGCAAATCTGAAATTTAAGTAATTTAGATTGGTTTAAAGTATCCAAATGAACTAATTGGTTTTGAGGCCATTTCTAAATGATTAATGTTATAATTCCCTGTTTACTTCATTGTTACCAAGGACCTAATTCGACTGTTTATAATATCTATAAAAAAATAGCCCTTCCCAAGTTTTTATTCTACCCACTAATTCACTGATCTAGAATATGATCTGTTCATCTTCTACATATTCCTGATCCTGATATTCATCACTAAGTTTTTTCCACCATGGCTGACGTAACATCCGTAACTGTTCAATGTGATCCGCCTTGGCTTTAGTAGCTACATGTAATAAATTACTAGAATACATCTCTACATCTTTATCTGTCACACTATGTAAAGGTGGAGCCACTGAAAAAAGGAGATAATATGAATCATATTGCTAAATTTACATGACATAAAAAGTTTATGTCGATCAGCAAGTTAGTAAGTGCTGGGATATGAGTTATCTAGTTAGGTAACTAGTTAAATGAAACTTTCAACAATCAATTCAACATCTCATATGTTTGTTTATAACTTTTTTCTCCCATTACTAATTTTGTATTTCAAACTGTATAAAATCTCATGTCGACAAAGAAGGTTCAAGTGAATTAACTTTATGGCAAGTAATGCATTACCTTTTGCTGGTTTCTGCATAAGACAAAGAAGTAATGTCTAGCAGAAAAAAAAATTAAAAAGTTTCAACATTTTAATGAACATTGATATGTAAGCTGGTATATTTGTTTGAAGTGAAAATCATTTTACTTTTAGACTATTTCTAAACAGAAAAAACATTACATTTAAAGTCTATTTAAATAGGTTGAAAATTCATGTATATTTTGATAATGCTTACAGTGAACGAGTTCTGAATCAACATCCAGTCTTGCCATCAGAGCTTCTCTGTGATGTTGATTAGTTCTATTAGATCTTGCTGTATGATAATAGCGGGCTAACATTTCTGCTGCTTTCTTGTGTCCATTTTCCAAATCTGCTCTGCTTGTATACACAGTCTTAAGTAGAAAAAGGAATATAATTTGTAGATTTAATTTTACACAGAATATGATTGGAAGTCAGATAAGATAAGTATATTTACACATCTTTACCTTATGCAGAATAGTATTTAATTTCATATTCCTCTTTCTGCACAGGATCAACTGTAACTCTAAAACAGTTTAGTAAAACAGCTATATTTAAAACTTTTTGAACTGCTGAAATTCAATCATATAATAAGAATTCTATATGAAACCTGCTGCAGGTTACAAATGACAATAAGTTAATATATAATAAATTTTCTTTAAAGATAAAGTAAATGTTGACTTGTGTGTCTTCTATGCCATACTTGAATCCCCAGTTAAAATAATGAATTTAAAAACAATATAGATAATAAATTCTATTAATATAATGAAAAGAAAACTGGTAATCGGATAATAATTACAAGTTCTTTTGAAATCTTAAAATCTAATGCAAATATCAGCCTCTTTCCAAATCGTTCACTTTTAATTAATTGAATTATGGGGTAAATATCCTAGTTATATGATATAGAGAAATACGGTGGAACTTCTATAAACTGACCACTACTGGGACAGAAATAAATGGCCACTAACATGACATTTAGTGAAATCTCCCTGTGATTTTCAGTTATGGCCATTGAAATAAAAGACTTCTCAGGATCCTTAATCAACTTTACTTTAAGTGATAATTCTATATATTGACATTTTGCTGGTCAAAACATTTTTTGCTGTCTCGTGATAAAAAACTGACATTTTTTACAGATATTAAAACTAAAATTGCAATGCAGATGAAAAATGCTCCATTTTACAAAAATATGGATAGATTAAATAATTATGTTTAAATGGCTATTTGTCAGGACTTAAAAATGGCTGATTTTAAGACAAGTTTTCTGAAGGTCCAGTTTAGAGAGGTTTCCCTGTATATGTAATTTCAAGAATCTTGATTGATCTCACTTTCAGCAATTTTTCTGCTATATGAAGAAGTCCACAAGTTTACAACAGCATAAAGCCTGGGTACCCAATGAGAACTTCTATCTTAACTTTAAATTGAGACCTGTCAAATTTTTTCAAATAAGGTTTAAGTGGGTAATATACTTGTAAACAGTTCGATGTGAACTCAGAGCCCTGGGTTGACATGCCAGTGATCAAAACATTGTTGTCAATTACTACATGGACCAACTCAGCTTCTGAGGCCCCTTATTTAGTTCACATCCGTTATATAAAAAAAATTTAAAAAAATTTTGTACTCTTTAGATGCTAACTTAAAGTTATTTCCTTTCATCATCAATTGTAGCAGAATTTATAATAATTTGTAAACATACTGGCTTAAGTTCTCTGTACTGATTAATTATTCTCTGCAATTCTAATCGTCTCTCATCTGTCAATCCTGGTGGTTTTAGAGAAGCTTTTATTTTGTTTCTTTGATCTTCAAGTTTCTTTAACCATTTTCTTACCTTCCAATAGAACATATGTAAAAATGAGAAATAACACATTAAACATAATAATTTATTACAATTCCCAGAGACCCCCATTTTCACAAGTCATGGTTTCTGTGTCCACGAAACCCTGACAAACTTAGCTTGGAAATTCCTGGGCTAGAAGTCCCTATTTTGATTGGCTACATCATACCTGAATGAAGCTAATCAAAAGATCGCTTTATTTTGCGACTTGGTTAGGGGATATCCCCATGTGGGTTGTAAATAAACCAAACGGATGTAATGCAAAGACCAGTGTATTTTGTACAGTAGTGTTAATTGTTTGTTATTACTGTGTTATTTATTACTTGCGTTCCCGGGCTAGAAGTCACTATTTTGATTGGCTACATCATACCTGAATGAAGCTAATCAAAAGATCGCTTTATTTTGCGACTTGGTTAGGGGATATCCCCATGTCGGTTGTAAATAAACCAAACGGATGTGATGCATAGACCAGTGTATTTTGTACAGTAGTGTTAATTGTTTGTTATTACTGTGTTATTTATTACTTGCGTTCCCGGGCTAGAAGTCACTATTTTGATTGGCTACATCATACCTACATGAAGCTAATCAAAAGGTCGCTTTATTTTGCGACTTGGTTAGGGGATATCCCAATGTCGGTTGTAAATAAACCAAATGGATGTGATGCATAAACCAGTGCATTTCGTACAGTAGTGTTAATTGTTTGTTATTACTGTGTTATTTATTAGTTGCTTTATGTTTCTTCCCACTCAAGAATGAGTAAAAATTACTACTACCAAACACAAGCTATTTCATTGGCTGATATTTTGAAGGTTTGACGTCAAATGAAAATCTTCTAGCCCTGGAATTTCCTAGTTAAGTTTGTCAGGGTTTCATGGACACATGTGGACACAGAAACCCTGACTTGTGGGGATGAGAGACCCCCAGGAGGTATCACTGACCTGAAAGACAAATGAATCAAGCTTCAAATGAAAGTAGTATCAGATAAATTGTTGTTTGAAGAATATGCAGATTTTGCTGACCAGTTTAACTGTTTACAGTTTTAATTATAGAATCAAAATCTTTAGTAATTCATTAAAGGACAATAACTACTAGAAGCAGTCCATAGACTATTCCAGTAATGTTATTTCTAAACATACTGTATAGACATAATACATGTATGCCATTTTATACTAACACTGCACATAAATGTGACATTGATGACCAACCATTGATGTACTTTACACCACAAGATAGCTAATGGGCTTTTATTTTGTAACAGACTGCATAAGCAATAATAAATGTGAAATATACTTCTCTCAAGTTATCCAGATTCACAACAATCAATAGCAAGAAACTATAAACAGCTTAATTGATCAATAAACGAGTCAACATCTTCAAAATTGTCTATCAACTTTCAAATTACTCATTTTTTTTTCATTATTGGAAATTACCTTCAAAACTATATAACACACAGAAAACCTTTATCAGTGAAAATGATCAGCAACACTAGATCTGTAAACAAGTGTGAATAGTAATGCTTAGTCTCCTAGTGGCAAATAAAAGGTTCCAAGAGCTATAATTTCATCAAAAATCATTGGACTGGAATAATATTTGAAATTGATCTGCAACTCATCATGGTTGACTTGCATACCAAATATCAGCTCAATATCTGCAAGCATTTATAAAAAAAGTCAGAAAAACGTGTGTGATGGACAGACAGAGTGCAAACCTATAGTCCCCTTTGGCTAAGCCAGTAGGAGACTTATAAGGAACCTAATCAAAATTGTCCGTGGACTTTATATCAGTTATCATCCTGTAAATACTTTTTTTTTCCATTTTTCATGATTTTGATTTTCATCTTGAAAACATGAGCAGATAGAAAAGTTGTAAACAGCAAAACTTATCAGTTATGTTTTTTGAGATAACAACCAAAACATAACAAAAATCAAAATAGTCCCTGCACTTTCCTGAGTTATGCTTCCCTTTTTTACAGTTTTGTAGTGCATTCCATAGAATTTATTTGTCTTAAAACCAACATCAGGGTTAGGAAAGATGGTGAATTTTGTGCATTGTAATGAATTTTGAAAACAAAACTATGTTCACACATGTGTGTGTTTTGTTTATTTTTTTTTCAACCAAGAATTTTTATTCTGTGTTACAGTATTATTTTAAATATTGTACTTGGCATTAAAACTCAATAAACCAGATATAAACATCTAACTTACAGCTCTTTGCATAACAATTGCTGCCCGATATCTTTTGATAAAAACTTCTCGATCCTGCATACTGCTTCTGGCACGATGACCTCTCCATGTTTTTTGTATAAGGACTGCTGACTGATGCTGTTCTCTCTGCAGATATCTTTCTAGCATTGCTACAAGACAATGTTGTAAAAAAATCTAGAAAACAATTACTTAAAAGTCTGCTACAAAAAATTTGTTGGTAGAAAACAGAATAATATTACGAATTAATTAAAACATGCATTAAACTGGAAAACAGACTTTTTATCAACATAATAATAATTGTTTTCATATCATAATTAACAACATGAAAAGTGTATGTCATTTAAATTTTTTTTATTTTTGGTTTCTGCAGTAAGTGGTTAAAAAAAATTTCTGCCTCCACAAAAATGGTTGTTTGGATGTTTCCTTGCCTACCCCAAACGTCTGTTAGTTTTTGTATTATTAACAGCTTAATTTTACACAAAATGTGTCTCTGTAAACTATTTAAAAACAAAATAGTGGTACAACATCCCAACAAGTTTTTGAGACAAAAATATTAAATCTTGCACTTGCTGAATTGTTTTTCTTAAGTAATTGTTCCATTCTTATTAGATTGTTTTCAGAATGTACTGAGTTAGATGTGGGTTACACAAAACAGTTAACATTTCATGACTGTTAATTCAATTTAGTTGTTTTTGAAGTCTTACATATTTTCAACAAATCTGTAATGCTATCACATTATAACTGACACAAACCTGCAGGTAATATTTCTACAGTATGCAGTTGTTTTTCTTTGAATTCTCTCATAATTCTCTGTCTGTTTAACTGTAGTTGCCTTTGTAACTCTATGGCCTCCTTTGCTTGTTCCTTCCTTACTTCTAAAACCTTTTTCTTTGTTCTAAAAATAATGTTCAGTGTAAATCGATTTCAACACTTCCCTCATAAAAATATCACGAGCAATCAGAAGTAACAGTGCTCAAATTTAGGAATACACTAACTGACATAGAAAACAGCCCTGTGGTCTCTAAATTAAAAGGTGTCAAATTATCTGTAAATTCAAGAGAACTGGCTTCAATGCTGATTGTTTACATCAGATGTCAAATATAATGTGATAAAACTCACCTGTACTGCTGTTGGAATTTTGAGAAGGTTCTATTTGCTCTCTGTAATTTCTTTCTAATAATAAAACCTTTCCATACAGCTTGTATTGTAACAGCAGCTCTAAAGAACCGCTGTAATTAAAGATGATATTAAATGTAAATCATTTATGTTCAAATTCTCATTAATTTTTTTACACATTCAAGAATTATTGTTGAACTTTGTTACAATTATGTATGCATAAACAAAACAATCAAAAATGTGCACAAATAATAACATTTCTGAAAACCTAATATTGCGAATTTTCAAAGCATTTCTTACTTAATAAACTTTCCAAAATTTAATGAAGATAGAAAAACTGTAAAATATTAAAATTCAAAACTCATTATACAGGATAAGTAGTCTATGGTATCTGACTGGAGTATTGGTCCTGCTACCCTGGGTTAACAAACATAATTAGTGTCGTTGGGGTATTATGACAACTGTTAGTTTTGTTTGAATATCAATATATAAAATTACTTTGAATCGACTTAATACTTATTTAATATTACTAGTTTTAATAACTGGTTTACTATCAGAATTTCAATACACATGCACTTTATAAGACTATAAATACATAATACATTAAAACTGTATAATGTATTTATAGTAGTAAATACATGTATAAGAGTGCAAGGCATGAAATAAATTTAAATATAATGTAAAAAAAGGTATTTCATATTAATGTCTCTAACCTCATTCTCAGCTTTCTGTGCATTACCAGCCTGCAACAAGAGATGAAGTTCTTTGAGGTCTCTGCTGAAACCAGCTGCTTCCCATTTGGCTAACAGTGGTCTCAAGCCTCTGAGAAAAAAACATTATTAGCACAGTAATATACATGTACTTTAAAAACTTGTCAAAGTCTGAAAACTTGTACTAGGATATTTGTTACTATTATACCATAACATACACTATATTCCAGCACTGCAACTTTGTCTTTGTGTGTTTATGAACAACCTTCTAACATATATCAAGCCTGGTCAGTATTACTAAAAATAAGTTTATTTGTATTAAGCTACCGTACTGGATATATATACCGTAGATGCTCGCTTAAAAGTCGGTCCGCATATAAGTCGGGGGGTCTTTTTGGGCCTTAAAATCTGGTGTTTTGCTGTTGACCCTCGTTTAAGTCGGTCGGAAGACAGACGTGTTGACATGTGGTCAGAATCAAATAAACATTCCAAATTTGTGAATATAAATCATTATATCAGTAAGACTTCTTGTTTATTATTTGTTTCTTGTGTTTTATGAGTTAAATATCGCTTGTCATTTATCGTAAGTGGTTTGTTTACACTAGTGTACACGCGTTTTGAAAATGTAAACGTAATTGCGTAATTATCTCCCTGAATTTGCTATGACTAAAAACCATAAAAAAGACAAACACAAGTAAATATACAAATATTCATTTTCGTAATTATTTAATAGTTAAAGCGTTTTTTAAAATAAACGAAAGCTAAAATACAAAATATAAAGGAATATGGTTTGTAATTTAAAATAATAATTGATGAAAAAAACAAATTCTGTAGCATATATGTATTAGTTAGTTTATCTTGATTTTCGGTTTTTAGTTGTATCATGACATCACCGGATGTATTATGCAATACATACAAATAAATCGATACTTGTGTAAACAGTGGTAAATACGAATGGAAATATGGAAACTGGATAAAATAAACAATACACAAGTAAAAACAATCTTTATTAATGTCTTGAATATACTTTATTTAGCGTAACTGTCTGTTTTCGTCTTTATGGTTGGCGATCTATGTACGGCCTTCAAACTTGGACCGGAATTATTTCCTCTTGTGGTATGACTCGCTTATAAGTCGGAAACCTTCTCTAAAACCAAATTTTAACTCCCAATTTCCCGACTTATGTGCGAGTATGTACGGTAGCTACAACTGGTTTTGGAGGGGATCAACAGTGCTGCTTATTGTTAAAAAATATAAGTAGTATTCTGCTTAATTAAATGTCCATGATGTATATGAAAATAATGTGAACATTCATTACAAAGAAACATATCTATTAAATGTTAAAGTGACAGATCAAAACAACACTCCTAAAATTACTTCTGGCATGTGCAGAGACTTACTTGTATCTTGTGCACAATGTTTCCACCAATGGTCGATGACTTTCACAGATCCGTAATACACATTTACATGCTGACCTGGAAAATAAGAAAATTTCCAATGAAATCTACAATGCATTATTTACAATATCAGTATACAGTAGTCTGTCATTGGTTACATCATTCATTATATTAGATAACAAGATCAGGTGCACATGACTGGCAACTTGATAGGAAGGTTACCAACATCTTACCCATGGGTTAGCAGTTCCCACAGTTATCTGGCTTTTGAACCCACTAATTACACTTACATTGCACTTACAGTGCAATAGCATGTACATGTAGTTGCTTTGAAAGTATTTGCACACAAGGCATACAAACAGTAGACAATGCAAAATGGAGATAAAGTGCAGCTGCGACTAGAGAAAAAATTGTGGAAATCTTTTCCAAAACAGGTACTTCCCTGTTTTAGCATCAGCTATGATTCTGGGAAATAAACTGCTGTTTTTTTTTGTCTTGTGCTCATTATCAATTTGAAAAGAAAATAAACCCATGTTTAATCAATGAATATTAAGAGATAAAAGATATGCATATCATCATAATAATGGCCATATATTTGCCACAATAAGAGCTTTAATTAATATTTATTAATTTACAAATAGCGGTAACATTTCATTATACAGTTGCACAAAAATTATGTAATACTTACGCTCCGACTTGAATTTCATTGCTAACTGATAGTTTGTATATAAGTTCATCTAGAATGCTAAATATTAACTTCTGGTCTAATCCTCTGAGTACAATTCTGTTAATGTAAACAAAATGGAAACATACATAATACATGTATTAAGGTATCATTTATAATTTATAACAATGTAATAAAAATTGATATGGAAATGACAGCATTACAACAAATTTGAAAATTACATTTTAAGATGTGACATTCTTAAGCTATATAACAGATGTGTTATGTCTGCAAACCTTCCATAAAACTTATTCAGTTACTTTTAAAGGACTTAAAGCTGCATCCACAGACAAAACAGCTGTCTACTGCAACATTACTGAAATGCTTTTAAATCAAATTTATCAACATTTATTATTTAAATACTTAAAAGATTCATGTACTCCTCTGATGTGTTTATTACTGCATTAATGAACTAAATGATTAATCTGTTATGTCATCATAGTGTGTATAATGTTCGAGGACTTTTTTAAGGCAGTAACGGTGGATTTATTTTAGAGATTTTAGAAGACAAATGTTTTTTCACTACTTTTGAAATTTATTAAGGCAAAAACTAAGCTAAGTATGTGTTTACCTATTAACTCTAAGTATTTTTGGAATAAGATCCATTATGGCTACTGTGGTATCAGCATCGTCTGTAATCAATAACTGTAGTAACCATGGACACTGTAAAACTGAAAAGAATATGGGTAATTAACTAATCTTTCTATATATAGTCATTAGACTGTACCTTACTAAAAATAAAAATCCTTTAATTCGGTTTTTGCCACTTCTGCTGACAAAGCAAATTAGGCTTATATTGACAAATTGTTATTGATATTTATTGCCCCCATTCCTTTAATTCTAGTATTCTGCATTAATTTTTCAGCAAAACCCTGTTTTAATTTATGCTGCTGCCTTTTATAAATGACTGTTCTAACATACTGTCAGGTTTTTTTTTTATTTAATACACTTGTAGATAATGAATTTTATCTTGTCACAAGTAGTGAAAGCTCTGGAAGCCCCTGATTTGATAAAGTTTCTAGCTTATCATTTGGAACACACCTTATAGTCTCATTTGAATATTAGTACCAGTAATTAATAATATTTTCCAGTACATGTATCAACCACATTTGATTAGAACAACTGAGCACAATTAGTCCAAAGAACACTTTTTAATTTCTAAAGGCTCCATATAACCTATTTATGTAATAAAATAGACTGATTTCTACCAAGTTCCTTTGTATCATTGCATTAACCCTCATAATCTTTTCAAGATTACATCTTTTTATTTAATTTTAAATATTAAATACAAAAACAGGGGATAATTTCCCAACCTTAATGTTATGTGACAAATCACCAGAGAACAACATTAATTAATAATAATATAAAACTGTAGATAATGTTGACTCCTCTATAATTTTAAATCTGTGCATACCTTTTGCAGGTAACTCATTGTAACCAGAAGCCAAATATACAACTGATTCCAAAACACCCCTAAAACATGTCAGCAACTTGTTCCTTTCTTTCATATAGCCCTGTAACATGATAAGGTTTTCCATCAAGGAATTACATTGTAATACAGTCACAATTAACATTTTAGAATAAAACATAAGTACTATAGCTATTAATCATATGAATCAAAGAGATATACACCTTTTTCTAGCCAATACATCTTTGTGCCATATATGTTAAAGACATTTTTTCCATAATTTTATAATGGGTGCACTCAATGTAACTAAACAATTACTGAAAAATGTATCCATATTAAATTTCTGTCAAACAATGAATAAATTTGAATTGGATTGTAGATCGTATTTTTTAAAGATTAAATGTCATAAACTAGCAATGATTTTTTAGATGACTACAAACTGATTATCTCTAACATTATTAACAATCTGTATTTTTAATATTTTATAAATATTGCCATGCAGAAATAGTTCATGTATGAGCACATTAAAATTTCAGCAAAAAATGACAATGGCATTAGCTATTTATAACTCACAGCTCTGTCTGGAAACTTTGCATATCTGGCTTGTATACGTCTTGTCACCAAAAACATGTTATTGACAGCCTCTGTTAGCACCTCCTCATGAAACTTTTTGACCTCTGAACTGGGTAAATCTAGTCCTGTACATGCTTGACTAAAAAGATTAAATTGCATGTAAACAAAAGTTAAAGTCAAAATGATTATGAACTCATTTAACGACATTTACATTGATTGGATGTTTGTGATCGTCCAGGGAGCAGTATTTCAGCTAAATTCTGGAGAAGTGTACATGTACTGTCTGCCATTATCTTACGATTTCAAGGAATCATGCCAGCAAGTTTTTCTTCATTCATGTACCCATAGCTATATATATATAGTTTGTTCTTTGTGCATACATTTTTTTTATTGTTATTTTGTCTTGGAGTGATTAATATATTGTGATGTTTGTATTTGAGTGACTTCATCTATTTGTCATATTCAATGGCCTAAATATATTGTTAATTTTATCCAAGAAGCAGGAAGGAAAATTATTACAATCTATAAGATACAACAGCTGTGTTTACACATTTGTTACGATCCAAATGTAAATTAACAAATCAATAGCAGAAGATACAAATAGCTATTGCAGAAGAATATAATATTGCCTTTTATTTCATCAGAACTTTAAAATTATAGTGCAATACTTTTGCAAATCATTTAAGAATAATATTTTAAGGTTTTGTAAATTGGTATTTTACCAATATCAGATAAATAGAAAACTTGTGTACCACATAGTTCAAATTAGCAGCAAGAGTAAACAAACATTTTAAAAGTTTTGGTAGAACTAAAAATGCATAGAAATGTACATGTATGTAAAAAAAACAAATATAGATGCTGAACATCCACTACAAATACCAAAACTTTAATTCCCCCAGAAAACCTTAATGTTTTAAGGAAATTTGGTAAAGTCTTGTCCAAATGAATGTGTGGAAAATAAAAAAATAACAATGCATGAACGTTAATGCATTTCCTATCAACTTTGAGTCAGAAAATGTGTTTATTGCAAATTTCACTTAAATTACGTAATTCATAATTTACTGTGATTTTATTAAAAAAAATACAAGATTAATTTTTCATTTGAATATTGGTATAAAACTGAAATCATTATAAAATATACATGTATATATAGAGTCAACTTACACAATGAAACATTCAAATAGGCTGTACTAAACTGTACAAGTTTTACCACCAAGACATCTTTTAGTGCATTCAAGTGCATAAATCTCTGGTTTCACGTATTCAACAGCAATTTTCTTAATGTTGATCTTGAATTGTACAATTATTAAAAATAAATAACTTCAGGCTAATTCGAATCTTCATTTTTGTATATTGTTCCATGTTTGGTCATAAAAATCAGTCAATATAATAGCTATATTGGGTTTTATGGTTTTATGTTGCAACTGTACGTTACAATTAAGAAGTTAAGGGGTCGCCCATAATTGTCAACCATTTTCATAAGTGTGCAAACCGCACACTTGAGGGAGGGGGTTTAAAATTTTGACATTTTTGCGTACACTTTTTTTTATCTTCAGAAATTTTTCGTTTCCATGGAGTTTGGTTTTTATAGTAGTTTAATGGTTGATGTACACTTTTTGATGGGGGGTGGGGGTCTCAAAAAGTGTGCTTTTTGCACACTTGTGAAAATGGTTGACAATTATGGATGACCCCTAAATAACATTTTTTTTTAACTGTCTGGATTTATTGCAATGGGGAAATAATTAATACATATCGCTCTTGTTACAAAAGGAAAATATATTTCCTCATAAAAAAACCATCAATATCAATAAAAGCCAGTGCACAATGGTTGATTGTAAAAAAAATGGCTAGAAATGATCAAAATACAAATTTATTTCAATATTTGATAGCACATGCTGACAGGTAATCGACTGATATTAACATGCCTATTAAGATGTTACACAATTTACATCCAGTAAAAGTTAACAGGGTTGCAACATTTTCACACATATTCATTTGGACAAGAATTAATTTTATACATGTATAAATATAGATTTATAAACATAGATTTACCATACATATAAAAGAATAACTGATGATCGTTATCAACAACAATGCCCAAGTGCTTAAAACCGACCCAGGGATCCAATCAACCAAAAACCCTAATCTCTGCTGGAAAACCTTAATTTCCAGGTGACAACCTTAATTTTAAAAGCCAATGCTGACAGTGACTTTTAGATGATTTCCTTCAAAAATTAAGGTTTTCCAGGGGAATTAAGGTTTTGGTGTTTGTAGTGATCCCAGCTCTTGTATTAAGGACAAAGAACACATGTAGAATTTTATAAAAAAAATAGTCATATTACACAGTGGAAAATAATAGGAACATGAGGTGAGGGAACCTTCACATTAGTCAGACAGACTTTCTTAATTCTTCCTGAATTTTTTTCAAGTGTCTTCATGAACAAGGGGAATACATCCACAACAAAAAAGACTTGCTGAATCATGATAGTATTCTTTATTTTCTTTATTTTCTCTAAGATTACGGGATATATATTTTACAAACACACAATACCTCAGAATAGCTGCTAATGATGCTGCTATCTGCCATTCTCCATCAACTATAGTGAAGTCTTGTTTAAGAACAAGAACTAAAGCTTGCAGTAGGTTGTATTCCCAAATTTCTTTTCGTATTCTTAAACCATCTTTACTTCCTGCTGGTGCTGTACTTAGTATATCTAAAAATAGTAATGAACATGTCAAAATTGTTTAAAATATATTGTTTATTAAATAACGCACCTAGTGCGTTCAGACCTGTTACCTTGCAAACATTAACAACACATATTGTTGCTGGTCAAATCTCCCACACTTTTTGCAAAATCGCCGCCACCTTTAGCAAAATCGCCCAACTTACAAAAAATACTATACAGTATAAAATTGTTAAGTTGTACAAATATTTACTCCTTTTAGTATTATATTGCCACTGATGAAAAATTAGAAATGTTTTGTTAAGATAATGATCGATTATGTGGTTATTTTGCTTTAATTATTACAAGAATACTAATTACCTTAAAGATTTTCGGTAAGAACTATATAATTCTTAGTAAATATGATTAAATAATCAAAGATTTGTTATTTTAAATCATCAAAAGAATATAAAGTGCATAATGTATTGTTTTTGTACCCAATGTTTGATATCTTGTTTTCTGCTATAATAAAAAAGATTAAATTGTTGTTGTCATGTTTTTGTATTTTCCTATAAAAAGAAGAACAATTAAAAACTTTGAACGTACATGATTCTAATAAGACCGAAGAAAGAGCACATATTTATGATTTACCTCAACATATAATCAAAGGAAAAAAATTAATATGCGAGCGAAGCAAAGCTCACTAATGTACAGAGTCTGCCAAATTGCACGAGACCCAAAATATGATCATTGAAAAAAAAACCTGGGCTACTCCGAATGCATTGGGAATTTACGAAAATACCAGGTCTCACGTAAGCGAGACCAGGTATTTGCGCTTTTTTTTTTACAACGGCTATATAAAATTAAAGTGCTTATTTTTGAAATTACTACAAAAATGCCAGACAAATTTTTTTCAATCTGAAACGCTGTATTTGAATTTGAGTTTTGTGACGTCACCAACACATTATAACGTCACGTCATCAATGGAATGTAGAGGCACTGTTAGGGGGCTCTGAAGTAACGACAAGAACAATGTGCGATGCTCGCATTTTAGGCTGCGCCTACATTCATATTAATTGTGTACTACTGTAATTAGCAATTTTTGTAAATGGGGCGATTTTGCTCAATGTCGGGGCATTTTTGATGGGGGCGATTTTGCTAAGTGGGGCGATTTTGTGAAAGGTTTTTACTTGTATTCCACCAGGGACAGTCTATACTAACGGGACATGTCACTCCTAATTAAACCTATATTACTGTTCGATATTTCTGTGCCATGGCTGAAATTTGACGTATCCGTTCCGTTCCGTTTCCGGAATTAACATTCCGCCATTTTATTGATAGTGTGCTTGGAATTTGTTCTCTCTCGAAATTGGTTATTTCACGAAAATATAGTAAAATAATAGTAAGTATTTATTTTTTATAGTTTATTATTCACTTATGAATTATGATTTCATCAAATTACATGTTGTCATTCCACATTTAGCCAGAAAACAATACGAAAATGTTGTTGTCCAACATGTGCGTAATATCGTAGCGGTTTTTCCTTCAGTCAACCCCAACTGTGAATGTAATAACTTCATCACCCTTTGTGTGATCACAACAAACCTGTTTTTATGAAAATATATAGATACTCCTGTGTATTAGACAGCTTAAAGTATGTTTTATGTGTTTTTTGCATGAATTTGGATGATTGGAAATTTGTTTATATTTTTGAACACCGGTCCCCATCTTGGCTACATACATCGACCATACACCCATTTTAGAATGTAATAACTTCATCACCCTTTGTGTGATCACAACAAACCTTGGTTTTTATGAAAATTTATAGATACTCCTGTGTATTAGACTGCTTAAATGTAGGTTTTATGTGTTTTTTGCATGAATTTGGATGATTGGAAATTTGTTTATATTTTGAAACACCGGTCCCCATCTTGGCTACATACACCCACTTGTACATGTAATAACTTATCACCCTTTGTGTGATCACAACTTACCTTGGTTTTTTTGAATTTATAGATACTTCTGTGCACATCTAATATTAATTATTAAAAATTTTGTTGTTTCAGATGCCTTCTCGAAAGAAGTCTCGTTACCTAACACAGACAGATAATTTTTTTAATTAGTTTATTACTGTTATAACATCCTGTAATTCCTACTGTGTTTACCTGACAGGTTTATAATTATACAGATTGCCTTGGTTGCACCACATGGTGTGAGGCAGACAGAAAATTTTATTAATTAGTTGATTACTGTTTGCAATATCATCCTGTAATTTCTACTGTGTTTACCTGACAGGTGTGTTTACCTGACAGGTTAATAATTATACAGAGTGGCTTGTGTTTTTGTTTATTTTCTTTTTCCTTATCATTATCAAAGAATTGTATTCTTTTTACCTTACAAATAAAGTAATTAAAGATATATGTATGAAAACATTCAAAGCTGAAGAGAAATTTAATAAAATGTTAATTGACGACTTTCCAATTTAAATAACGCCACCTAGTGTCCACTTCCGGTACTAAAAACTGCGGCTACCGCCGCAGTTTGTTCTGTTGAAAACTTATGAAATGGACAATTACCTTTGATAAATTTTAACGCTTTATGTTAATTACAGGTGTCAAAATCTAATTGAAGATGTTATTAAAACCCCATGCTGTGTAAACATAATTGTTAATTAATTAACCATAATGTTTATTACCCCATTTACCTGATGCTAATCAAAGGTAGAACCCCAGCTGTTTTATAGCTTAATTAAACATGCTTACCAGTGACATACATGTTCAATATATCCTAACTCACCTGTTGCCTATGGCTATAGTAACATCTACTAATGAGGTTAATTAGATAATTTAATTGGCATAGACGAACAATACAAAAAAAAACAATGCAAAATCTTTATTTCAATATCATAGTCTTTTAGTAATGATAGCCGTAGTTTTTTTAACTGGAAGTAAAAAAGGGAGATAAAGCATGTAAAACTGGAAATGGGTCAATTGGGAAAGTTGTTTTAGTTTCATTACATGATTAAGGTGAATACAAATTTATAAAATTTATAATTATAATAATCCGATCTGACATGAAAATTTTTTATTGTATATAAATATAGATGAATGCACGGAAAAACACTAGAAAATCGTAAATGATGTATTTAAAAAAACGGAAATCTTATCATACCGTACCGAACACGATTACATTTTAACAAAGTTCTAAACTAAAGCTAGCCCTATGTGACTCAATTCTAGATACGAAAATTTCTGACTGAAGTGCTACCTCTGCGTTCGTGTCCTAGAAATTTTGCCGAAAACGCCAGTGACATGTCCCGTTAGTATAGACTGTCCCTGATTCCAAATATTTAAATATTCACATTTTACATAGTTCATGAGTTGACAATGATTCTTGCATTTATACCCTGAAGTCACATTAAAGTAAAAACAGAGAAGTGTTTAATCTCCAGCTGTTTTTCATAAAATGGTACAAAAAGTGTCCATTTCTAAACTAACAGCCAGGACAGACAAGAATGATCTTGTTTTAAGGAACGTATTTGGTAAACCTTTAAGTCGCAGAAGTATTATGGGAACTCTTCTGTCTCTTGCTTCTGCTACTTCTGATGCTAAATTAATAACACGTTTGTCTCTAGCTGGACTAGTCTGCCTCGACATTTTGGTGATCAAAACAAATATACAATACAACAATTTTTTGTTGTTTACATGGTTAAATAGACGCTTGAGATCTTAATACAACGTGCGTTTTGAAATAGTACTAAACTTCGCAAGTACACGGAAACGGAAACGAAAGCGGAAATGGCGGGAGAAATATAATTTGACAGTACTGAGCTTTGCGAATGAAGTTCAGAGGAAAAATTGTAGATATAGGATGCATTCAACATTTTACAAGCAAGTCCTTATTTATAAATAAAAAAAAAAAACAAAAAAAAAAACAAAAAAAAAACAAAAAAACAACAAAATAACCAAAAACAAAACCAAATTAAATAAACGAAAGAAACATACAAGAAACTCCCAGATAAATCATAAATAATAAATATCCGGTAAAAACTGTATGGATGTACTTATACATCATTATATAGTCAGTAATATGAATGTAGGCGCAGCCTAAAATGCGAGCATGGCACTTGATCATGTCGTTACTTCAGAGCACCCTAACAGTGCCTCTACATTCCATTGATGACGTGACGTTATAATGTGTTGGTGACGTCACAAAACTCAATTTCAAATACAGCGTTTCAGATTAAAAAAATTTGTCTGCCATTTTTGTGGTAATTTCAAAAATAAGCACTTTAATTTTAGCCGTTTGTAAAACAAAAAAGGCGAAAATACCCAATGCATTCCGAGTAGCCCAGGTTTTTTTTTTCAATTATCATATTTTGGGTCTCGTGCAATTTGGCAGACTCTGTACATTAGTGAGCTTTGCTTCGCTCGCATATGAATACTACATGAACTAATAAAATTTTGCAACCTGAAGCGAAATGAAAACCAAAATTGCTTTAGAAATATAATTTGACAGTAACTACTGGCATTGAGCTTCGCAGGTGAAACATAGTGGAAAACTTGTAGTTACAGGATGGCTTTTGGAACGTTTCGGCCAAAGTTATTTCGTCCATAGTAGGGTTCGGCCATACTTTACTATACTCAATGTTATGGAATCTTTAGGCGGTTTTTTGGCTGAAAAATAAAAACTGCATAACGCGTTTGGTCCAGTTTATGCTCCTTTTGAAGATAACAAAATGCGTAAATTGAATTCGTCCCTTTATTTTCCACAGTTATTTAGCGTTTTGAAATGCGGCTGATTTTTCATTGTGATAGAGCGATTTTCTATAGTAAAATTGACCTAAATTACAACGGAAGTGTATGTTTTAAAAAGTCCATTATCGTCTATTCGAAATCCTTCTGGTAATATCGTCTGCAGTTAAAGCGTGAAAATCCTCGCGGTTTGTCCGAATACCACTGAACGTTACGAAAGCAGACGATCGTTTTGAAAACAATGCAAGGTCCCTGTAGAAACTCAAATGGCTGACTTCCTATGTAAAATTCCCATAGCAAATGTCAAGGACGATTTGGAACTTGTCAACAACAAAGGCACAATATAAAATATGGACGTGTTATCGTGTAGAAATGTTTTAAATTGGATTTTAACACTACAAAGGTACTATATGGAACAGGGATCATCACAGCTCAAAATCCAAGGGTGGTGCAAGTTGGACGATGATCCATTTCCTTACTCATAAATATTTTAGAGTGACATTTATTTATTCATAATAGTGTTATCAGTCTTTGTTTTTGTTTTCCCACTTGTGTTTTTGCTACCAGTCACAATATACATGTATTTTTGTATTTAAAAACTTCATTGTTTTAGGAATAAAGTCAAACTTTATTATGGAGCTCAAAATTCAAGGGTGGAGGAAACAAATTCAAGAGTGGAGAAGCACCGCCCTTGAATAGCCTGTGGTGAACCCTGATGGAATAATAAAAAAATGCAAGCAAAACACTGAGCGCAGCGGGGTGTAACTTTGACTGTAAGCTGTTTCGGCCATGGTTTTTGTAACTAGTTTTATGTAAAATGTTTGAAAATCTTCTTTACATGTATATTGGTAAAATAGGAAAAGTTGAAATTAAATAAAATAGAATTAGAGATCAAGGATAATTAATCATCAATCGAATGTTTTAATCACCATTAGAAAGTAAATTAATCAAAATACTTTGATGATCAGATTGAACACTCAATAGATGACCCAAGCCAAACAACAAGCCAACTTTAAATGTGAAAAAAATGTGAAGAAAAGAATGAGAAAAAACACAACTAGAAATTCTTTATAGTACTGACTAAAATGAACAAAATAAAATGTTTAACTTCACATGTTTCTCTTCATTTACCAAGAAATAATACAACCACCTTTTGGATTACACAATCAAAATAAGTATTTCGCGGTATTGCTGCGATAAACACAGCACTTGTACAAGGCATATGTTGTAACTGCAGAAATTCGTAATGAAAGTATTTGTTGCAGAAAGGCAGTACATTTAAGAAACCTTGTTACTCATACGTCTTTATTTAATGTTTGTTTTACATAATTGTTCATTCAACAGATTCTATTGTTGTGTAAATTCTATAACATTCGGACATGCACGGAGTGAGAAATCATGTGTCAATTATTAGTCTCTTTGAATACCTGATGAGATTAGATTAATGGACAGATAGGTGTGCCAAAACTAACACACCTATTACCAAAATATCAATAGGTGAGGCTTGAATCACTCAATGAATGGGAGGAGCAAAAAACTATTAAGTGACACGTGTCGCTGGCTGATGACATCAAAATTCGAGGTTGCAACTAATTGTACAAAATTCCTTACAAAAAATTAAAGTAAATATGTGTTTTTAATAATATTCCACTAAACCTACGACTGCCAAAGTTTTGAAAACGTGTGGGAAAAATATTGCTCCAATGCATTTGAGACAATAAAACTTTCCGGTCGGCGTAGTATTTTAATTACACGGAAAGTCCACATGTTGGTTTCCTTCATCAATTAACACCAGTCACCTGAACAGGAAGTCAGCGGGGACATTTTTTTTATAATTATGAAATTTACAGTAATTCATACCTTTCAACTCTTACACACATTTATACACGCGTATATTAGTTGACCCCACAATAAAATCGCAGGTTTTCCTTGATCAATGGACCGTTCTATTTTGCATAGGGTAGACGACAGGTATCCTAATTCCTCGGGGCACCATAAGGAAAGGTGTTTTACGCCAGCGTTTTATTAACACCTACTGTTTATATTATAAGAGTTTAAACACACCTTTATTGTATAAAAGTTTACTATATCTGTTATTTGTTACCCCTTTTTTACAAATTAATATGAAAATATTTATTATGTAAAATAATTATTAAAGTACCCTTCTTGAACATGTTTTTACTGACGATCTGGAAAGAATACATAACTGAATAGTTTAATGAATCCAGTCCATGACAATTACGTTTACGTTCGCGGACATATGGAAGAAATCGCGGATCCATTGGGGACCATCATATCTGAAGTGTCCACGAATGATGAACTTCTGTCCATCAGGAATGTCCGCGTACTACAATTGGTGTCCATCATGGGCTCACGGACTTGAGAGACCTGATCAGATGAGAACTTTATAAAAAGGGGTTAGAATGATAAAATGTAGTACTTATAGTACTACCAAGCAGGGAAAATTATTCTGAAATGTATAAAAAAAAATTTCACAATCTATTGCACACTTCTGTCTAAAGACCTATTTAAAAAAAGTATTAAATTAGGTTCAACATGGTCTTTGTAAAACATAAAATGTCATGTCCTTTTGTAATTGTAACAAACTATATTTTACAGGAGTTATTGGTACATTATCAAAGTTAATAAAGAGTTGTGTTTTAAGAATAACCCCAGGTAACTGGTACTTCATTTTGGCAGAAAAATTAGCAAATGGAGGTGTACAGATTTGGTGTGAGCTTCCACAGGTTTGTGTTATTTTTGTTGTTAACTATGCTTATTGCAACTGATTCATGTCTTTTCTTAAGAAAACGAATTGCTACGTGTATGTTTCCAGATAAACTCCAGCATAAAGAAATAAAAGGCTAATTAATTGAGGAAATCAATTAGCTCTATTCAGTAGCATTAATTTTATTGCAAATGAAAGATGGAAAACGTGATTGCACTGTTCGTTACTGCAGTAGTCATTAAATTTAGAGTTACTAGTAACAGTCTTGAAATTAATTATTTGGTATCGGTCTATAGCTTACTGTCAATAAATGATTTTACTGGTTATTTATTAACTGAGCCAGAATAATTGATAACTGCATCTGTAAATTCTAGATTTAACTTTATGCCTTTAGAAATACATATGAAACTGAATTGTATGTTTCTTAATCAACAGTTTTAAATGGTGCATCATCTGTAACTCACAGTTGATTCCATATGTTCTTCAGTCCTCACATAGACGGGTTTTGGTGGCCAAGTGGTTAAGGTAGTTTGGCTACTACTTATCATGTGGTCTGTCAATACTGAGATAGCTGGTTCGATTCTCACTTGGGGAGGGTGCGTTCAACTCCAATCTTAATTAACAAGGATTGCCAGTTTTTCTTCCTAGGGAGGTTTTCTAGGAACTTGGACTTCCTTCCCAATACAAACTGGACGCCATGATATAGCTGAAAAATTGCTGAAAGTGGCGTGAAACAACATTCAGCCAAACAAACAAAAACATTCCATAGACACCGTCAAGTTTATTCATAACAGCATCTTCATCAACTTTTGTCATTTTGCATTGGTAGATACATGTACACAGTTACGGTTAGTTTGTTTGTATGAATGGAGTTTAATTTCAGCATTTTTTCAAGTAATCATGGTGTCCTGTTTTAAGCAAAAGGTACCAGGAAACCCCCAACCTTCAGTAGGAAACTGACTTAAACCGCAAATAAGAGTGGAGTTTAGCAGACCCTAACCATATTGAGATTTGAACTTGCTATCTCTGTGTTGACAGGATCTGAATCAATAGTAGATGACAAACTTAACTATTAGGTTACAAGGCCCCTAAATTACAGGCAGAAGTAATCAGCATTCATCGGATCTGTTGAATATTCATTAAAATAAACATTTGTGTATGAATAAACCATCAAGTGATGAGTGATGAACTTAATGGGAACCAACCATGTTACTGATGCTTAATAGATCTATACATGTATTTATCTGATATTTTTTACATCAAGTATAAAGGCATTTCAATAAAAACACAAACTGTCCTTGAACAAAATGTGGTCTACCTAACATGAGAATTTATAATAGAAAGTAATGTAAAATAAACATTTGTTATTCCCTTATTTTTGCTTGCTTTAAGATGGTGCTGTGTAGATCTAGATTAATAAAATATATTATATAAAATATATTTTTTGAGGGTTAATTCTGTAAAAAATAGTTCTGTCTTGTTATATGTAAGGAAATATTTTCTGTAAAGTACATGTAGACTAGTATTCATTCCTTTACATAATTAATTAGGGTCATTTCTTTGATGAATATGCAATGGAGGGAGTGTCTAAAGAGGCTAATGAGATTTACCTGGAAGTTGCACCTGAGAATATTGTGAAAGCCTTAAAGACTGCCAGCAATGCGAAATGGATCAAAATCAAGTTGACAAAGAAACATGTTCCTTGTCTTACATTTGAAGTTGACTTGGTAAAAGATGTTCTTAATGATTTGTTCTTCCAAATTTGAGAATTACCTCCCTTTTAGATGGATATTAACTTCAAAGATACATTTTATGTACCCATTTTTTTGTTTCCATCTTAAGGTTTCCGACCCATAATTGAAGTTGCTGTTTAATTTTATTTTTTGACCAAGTAATACAGCTTTATTACATCAAAGTATTGCTAATTAATTATAGAATTATATATTGTTTTACTTCGAGTCAATGTTAACAGTTTTAAGCAAAACAAAATTGGTTACTCAAATAGTATTTTCGGTGTTTGCCAAACATAACCAAGATCTGCTCCATTGAAAAACAATGGACATCCGGGACAACAAATATGATCACGTGGTCAATTGTGGTTCGGATACCTTAAAGATTAAATTATAAGTCATTAGGATACTTTAGTTCCATTTATTTTCATTGCATTACTAATGATTTGAAACACAGTAATCAGAAGCTGAGCTATGAAATATAAAGCTAAAGCATTGCAGTGTCAATAAATTGTATTGCCAAATGTGAATATACTTAGTCATTGAATCATTTAAATTTAAACTTTTCTATTTTACCCAACTTCAAGAATATAGTCTTTCAAGGGAGGTAAATCTGATTTTAAGATAGACAACTCTGCACTAATTACTTATACTCAATATGAAGCTGGAACATTTATACACAAAAAAACAAAAGAGACTGTTGTCACTACATTATTATTGCATTTATGACAGTACAATATTCAATGATAGCAAGCTTCTGGTTAAGGTTAAACAAGTTAACAAAATTCAACTAAAATGGTATGTTGTGAGTGATGTTTATTTGGTAGTTCCAGAATGAAGGTCAGGTGTTTCTAAATACCATAGTCAAAAGGAACACACAAGATTGTCATACATTCTAGTATAAGGTTACTGCTATGTTGAACTAATAGACGCTTTCATTATATTTAGTTGTATATATTGAACTTAAAACAAATTGTTTGTTTGAATGTTGTTCAACGCCACTTTCAGCAATTTTTCAGCTTTATCATGGCGTCCAGTTTTTATTGGGAGAGGAATTAGCCGGAGTACCCAGAGTAAACCCCTGCCCTGCGGTAGGAAAACTGGCAATACTTGTCAAGTAAGATTGGAGTCGAGTAAACCCTGGCTGCAGTGAAAATCGAACCTGCTATATCAGTGTGAGCAGACCATGTGGTCAAAAGTAGACGAACTACCTTAACCATTCGTCCACCGAGGCCCCCTTAAAACATAAGCTAATTGTTTAGAGGTTTTAATTCAGGTTACTTACAATAAATCTTTAGTTTTAATTTTAAAGCCAACTCTAAGTTCTCACTCCAGGACAGTAGTTCACGATGTTCCAGTATCTGTCATACCTCGTAGGATGTGGGAAGATTATGAAGAGCCAGGATTGCCTCGTTTTGATGTAAGCTACATAATTAAATAAAACACCTTTGATAGTGATTTTTGTTTTCTTAAACTAGATCAGGTTTTCAGTTTGACATGTTATTAATGATCACCTTATTTTTCTGTTAAAAATTATTACAGTAGCAAAAGTCACAGACCCAGATTATTGGTATTTAATGATATTCTATCATATTGCTAAACACAGAAAACAAATAGTATTTCTTTGACTGCTCATTATTGGTAACTATTTAAACAATAGGTTGATAAGATGATTGGTAGATTGGATGCTTGCTTTCTGTCCAGCGAGCAGTATTTCAGCTATAATCAGGTTAATAAGAAAACCATGGTTATCAATGCAAACCTACTAATAGAAAAATCACCAGTTTTGATTGAATGTTATTATACTGATTAGTGTGGTTACCAAGCAACCACAGCAATATGTTTATTCAGCATTATTATTGCATTAATTTCTATTAATACTTCTAGTGGATTTCTATTAATTAAACTTGCATAAACCATTTCATCTTGTATGGGGCTAACAGTAGAAACTACTTATATTTATACAATTGTTGCTTATAAAGAAGACATTTTGTCATATCTTGACTGCACAAGGAGGGGCCTTGGTGGCCGAGTGGTCAAGGTAGTTCATCTACTATTGATCACGTGGTCTGTCAACACTGAGATTGCGGGTTCGATTCTTACTGCAGGCAGGGTGTACTCGACTCCAATCTTAATTGACAAGGATTGCCAGTTTTCCTACCGCAGTTCAGGGGTTGTCTCCGGGTACTCCGGCTTCCTCCCCCAATAAAAACTGGACACCATGATATAGCTGAAAAATTGCTGAAAGTGGTATTAAACACCATCAAACAAACAAACAAACTGCACAAGGAAGAGTTATATAGCCAGAAACACTGATAATGCCCTCATGTCAAATAACTGCAGATTGTTAAATACCAGCTGCCCTTCTTGTATCTAATTGATGCAAACATATTTTTACTGACATGAAATAAAATATTTGTAATTTACCTATTGATATTTGACTTTTCTTAAGTTATGATTTGAAACCCTGCCCTGTTTTGAAGATTACAAAATGTTTTTTTAAACTAATAACAAAATAAGGGATTGCCATTTTCAACAATTTTTCAACTACTTTGAAGTGACCGAAGTTTCATTATTTGTTTTAATTAACTTTTAGTTTACAATGATTTTTTTTTTTAAATCTTGAAAGGTCAGTATAGCAATGCCACAGATGAAGCTGTTGAAAAATGTAGTAGACAAGATGAAAAATCTCAGCAATTATATGGTAATGTTTAATTTATTTGTACTCACTGACATTGATACCTTAGATAGACAGATACATTAGATACTTCAGATTATAAAACATTTACATAAATAGTACAGGCAAGTTAACAAGTCCAACAATTGTACAAACTTTATTGCATTATAGAATTTCTTCATACCATAAGCCAACACTTTACCAACTAAACCACTGATTGTCACTGATGTCTATAGTGTAGATGGTTATAAACCTACTGCTTTCCTGTAACCTTGTGGAAATAGCATTACAGTTACTCTAAAGACAAGAAGATATCAATAAAATCAAAGTCTTGTTTTTATTGTTAAGAACATTGAAACCTAAAAACCCCCAAAAAGCCAATTCCAAATTACATGTATTGATAATTGGGTAGTTGTTGGCAGAGTAAAAAAAATATATTCCAGAAACTTAAACATAGAAAAACATAAATTTCCTCAATTGGAGGTAACACCAAATTAAATTGCTATTAGTTTACCATATAATGGAACATCTCTTTTCTCCTTGGTTAAGTTTCATTCATTTACAGGTGCTCGCAGCTAATCAGAATGGAGAGATGAAGTTAAGTGTGGAGACTGACATGGCAGCAGTCAGTACACACTTCAGAGATCTGATCAACCCATCAAGTAAGTTAGATCTGATCAACCCATCAAGTAAGTTAGATCTGATCAACCCATCTAGTAAGTTAGATCTGATCAACCCATCTAGTTAGTTAGATCTGATCAACCCATCTAGTGAGTTAGATCTGATCAACCCATCAAGTATGTTAGATCTGATCAACCCATCTAGTAAGTTAGATCTGATCAACCCATCAAGTACGTTAGATCTGATCAACCCACCAAGTGAGTTAGATCTGATCAACCCATCAAGTGAGTTAGATCTGATCAACCCATCAAGTAAGTTAGATCTGATCAACCCAACAAGTAAGTTAGATCTGATCAACCCCTCAAGTAAGTTAGATCTGATCAACCCATCAAGTACGTTAGAAATGATCAACCCATCAAGTATGTTAGATCTGATCAACCCATCAAGTAAGTTAGATCTGCTGAACCCATCTAGTAAGTTAGATCTGATCAACCCATCTAGTAAGTTAGATCTGATCAAACCATCAAGTAAGATCTGATCAACCCCTCAAGTATGTTAGATCTGATCTAACTTACTTGAGGGGTAAGATCAGATCTAACGTACTTGATGGGTTGAGGGATCAGATCTAACCCATCAAGTAAGTTAGATCTGATCAACCCATCAAGTATGTTAGATCTGATCAACCCATCAAGTAAGTTAGATCTGATCAATGCACCAAGTGAGTTAGATCTGATCAACCCACCAAGTAAGAAAGATTTGATCAACCCCTCAAGTAAGTTAGATCTAATCAACCCACCAAGTAAGTTAGATCTGATCAACCCATCAAGTAAGTTAGATCTGATCAACGCACCAAGTAAGTTAGATCTAATCAACCCCTCAAGTAAGTTAGATCTGATCAACCCATCAAGTAAGTTAGATCTGATCAACCCATCAAGTAAGTTAGATCTGATCAACGCACCAAGTGAGTTAGATCCGACCATTCCATCAAGTAAGTTAGATCTGATCAACCCATCAAGTAAGTTAGATCTTATCAACCCATCAAGTAAGTTGGATCTGATCAACCCACCAAGTAAGTTAGATCTGCTAAACCCATTTAGTAAGTTAGATCTGATCAACCCCTCAAGTAAGTTAGATCTGATCAACCCATCAAGTAAGTTAGATCTGATCAACCCATCAAGTAAGTTAGATCTGATCAATGCACCAAGTGAGTTAGATCTGATCATTCCATCAAGTAAGTTAGATCTGATCAACCCATCAAGTAAGTTGGATCTGATCAACCCACCAAGTAAGTTAGATCTGCTAAACCCATTTAGTATGTTAGATCTGATCAACCCATCAAGTAAGTTAGATCTGATCAACCCCTCAAGTAAGTTAGATCTAATCAACCCCTCAAGTAAGTTAGATCTGATCAACCCATCAAGTAAGTTAGATATGATCAACCCATCAAGTAAGTTAGATCTGATCAACGCACCAAGTGAGTTAGATCTGATCATTCCATCAAGTAAGTTAGATCTGATCAACCCATCAAGTAAGTTAGATCTTATCAACCCATCAAGTAAGTTGGATCTGATCAACCCACCAAGTAAGTTAGATCTGCTAAACCCATCTAGTAAGTTAGATCTGATCAACCCATCAAGTAAGATCTGATCAACCCCTCAAGTAAGTTAGATCTGATCAACCCATCAAGTACGTTAGAAATGATCAACCCATCAAGTATTTTAGATCTGATCAACCCATCAAGTAAGTTAGATCTGCTAAACCCATCTAGTAAGTTAGATCTGATCAACCCATCAAGTAAGTTAGATCTGATCAACCCATCAAGTAAGTTAGATCTGATCAACCCATCAAGTAAGTTAGATCTGATCAACCCCTCAAGTAAGTTAGATCTGATCAACCCATCAAGTACGTTAGAAATGATCAACCCATCAAGTAAGTTAGATCTGATCAACCCAACAAGTACGTTAGATCTGATCAACACATCAAGTAAGTTAGATCTGATCAATCCATCAAGTAAGTTAGATCTGATCAACCGTGAGATCTGATCAACCCATTAAGTAAGTTAGATCTGATCAATCCATCAAGTAAGTTAGATCTGATCAACCCATCAAGTAAGTTAGATCTAATCAACCCATCAAGTAAGTTAGATCTGATCATCCCATTAAGTAAGTTAGATCTGATCAACCCATCAAGTATGTTAGATCTGATAAACCCATCAAGAACGTTAGATCTGATTAACCCATGTAGTAAGTTAGATCTGATCAACCCAACAAGTAAGTTAGATCTGATCAACCCAACAAGTACGTTAGATCTGATCAACACATCAAGTAAGTTAGATCTGATCAATCCATCAAGTAAGTTAGATCTGATCAACCCATCAAGTAAGATAGATCTATCAACCCATCAAGTAAGTTAGATCTGATCAACCCATTAAGTAAGTTAGATCTGATCAACCCAACAAGTAAGTTAGATCTGATCAACCCAACAAGTACGTTAGATCTGATCACAACATCAAGTAAGTTAGATCTGATCAACCCATCAAGTAAGTTAGATCTGATCAATCCATCAAGTAAGTTAGATCTGATCAACCCATCAAGTAAGATAGATCTATCAACCCATCAAGTAAGTTAGATCTGATCAACCCATCTAGTAAGTTAGATCTATCAACCCATCAAGTAAGTTAGATCTGATTAACCCATTAAGTAAGTTAGATCTGATCAAGCCTTCAAGTAAGTTAGATCTGATCAACCCATCAAGTAAGTTAGATCTAATCAACCCATCAAGTAAGTTAGATCTGATCAACCCATTAAGTAAGTTAGATCTGATCAACCCATCAAGTATATTAGATCTGATAAACCCATCTAGTAAGTTAGATCTGATCAACCCATCAAGTAAGTTAGATCTGATCAATCCATCAAGTAAGTTAGATCTGATCAATCCATCAAGTATGTTAGATCTAATCAACCCAACAAGTAAGATAACTGTAATGAATTGATGCGTTATAATCAAAGCTGCATCACACCTTTTCCAGGGCTCACGTTGGAGGGCGACTTGGGCGAAGAAGTCACTTTATTGTGGACCCACTTCACCCTCGATCATCTTCCAAAGTGAAGTTGCCCTACCATTTTGTAGAATTGCCTAATGTCGCCTTTAAAATTTTATTCCCATTTTGGTATGAATCGTCGTATTTTTGATACCGTGTCATGTTTATTATGTTTACGTGCCACAAAGTCAACTGGTACCCGTTTAATTTGTATTAAGTATATAAAGCGTAGGTTTAAAATACGACCGAAAACCAGTTTAGTGCAAAAAACATTAAATTTTCCGGAGCGGATATAAATTTGGTACCGGAGATTGCAAATGTACTACGCTCATCGGTATGAAATGAGTATTGCAATGACAGAAACGTAGTTAAAATGTATTTTGGCAGTTACTTTAAACAAATTTTTAAAAGTGAAATATTTTAAAATACTTTTAATAGTGAATTTTACCATTTTACATAATATATTATGTGTCACAATGATGTAATTTTCTACTTCTAGTTCTTATAGTACTTCACTAAATTCAATCAATTTGTGTGCCAATGACAAAGAAACATTTATTTTAATGAACAGTTTTGTGACAGTTTATTCTTTTTTTATTGTTATGTTTAATACATGTATTTATGAAAATGTGTGAAATAAGTATACTGAATAGTGAATCAAATCTTTGATACTTTATCCTTAATAAATTAAATTGCTGAAAAAAAACATATAACAATAAGAATGCAAATGCCAATACTTATTTAAAAAAAAAAACAAAGAAAACAGGACGCTTTCCCGACATATAATGCAACTTCTTCCTGTTGTCCACCTACTTCTCCCTGTTCTATCCTCACTTCTCCCTGTCAACCACCCAAAAGAGAAGTGACTTCTCCCTATAATTTTGACCCTACGTGAGCCCTGCTTTTCTAGTACTTAGTTTTTAGTAAGATAATTCCTAATACTTATTTTTTTTAGTTAGGTATTTGATACATAGCTGCCAACTTTTATACAGTTGATCTTTAACTGACACTCATTTCATGCTAGTCCAGTAACTTGCAGGACTCTGAATGGTATCCAGACTAAAACCATTATGAGTGGTACAGTCAAACACCTTGTAAACTATCTTTTTAAAAAAGCTTTAAAGAATATCTGGAATATTATCAATACATCTTTCTTGTGAACAAAATTAGATTCATTGTTGAAATTTTGCATATAAATGTAATTTTAATGTCCAGTTGTGCAAAAAATGAGAAGTTTTGAATCCTTTTATACAGATTTAAGTTGAACAATTCTGTTTAAGGTCTTTAGTAACACTAATGTTGTTTTCTATCTTAGCATTAGATCAGGTTCCAAGTTCACATGACAGTTCACAAGAGAGGGATCGTAATGAGTTCAGCAAGGCCAGAATTGATATTAGAAAATTTGCTCAGTTTTTGTCTGGACAGTTAGTCAATCCAACTAAAGTAATATGCAGTAAGTATTTATACCCCACGCAAGGAAGTTGCAAAGGATATATTGTTAATGACTCATCAGTCCATCCATCCATGTGTCATGCTGTTGTCGCCTGGATAGCGCTCTCATTTCTTAATGGATTTTAAGGAAACTTTGGGAAATTGTTACTTATAGTAGGTGCTTGGATGGGATTGATTTTCAGGGAAATTTGTCAAGGGGGGGCGGGGCATATTTTTGGGGGAGGGGACTTGGTCAGCTGTCATGTACATGTATATATTCAATGTTGTTGCCTGGACAGCACTTTCATTTCTTCATGGATTTTCATGAAACTTTGGGAAATTGTTACTTATAGTAGGTTCTTAGATGGGATTGATTTTCAGGGAATTTTGTCAAAGGGGACCATATTTTTGGGAGGGGGACTTAGTCAACTTTCATGTACATATATATTCAATATGTCACTTGGATAGCGCTTTCATTTCTTCTTGAATTTTCATGAAACTTTTGAAAATTGTTACTTGTAGTTGGTGCTTGGGATTGATATTTAGGAAAATTTGTCAAGGGGGACCATATTTTTAGGAGGTGGACTATCAACTTTCATGCACATGTATATTCAAAGTTGTTGCCGGGATAGCGCTTTCATTTCTTCATGGATTTTCATGAAACTTCAATGTACCAATATATATACCAAATACCACCTTGATGTAAAGGGAAAACGTGGGGTATTGTGAGCTTGCTCACTGAGGTTCTTTAATAACTATTGTTTACATGCATATGGTAATATTTGGAATATTAATTCAGGGTGGAAGCTCCAAAGGACAGAAATATTTGTAAATAATCCAGTTTGTTTTTATTGTATAATATTTGAATTTTAATATTTCTATTGTAAAATTAATCTAATGTGTATAATTGATAAAGGTTTTGTCACCGATGTAATGAAATTTCTTTTTAACAATAAGAATCATTAGTATTTTCGTCATGGTTTTCTTTGATGTGTGCATTTTTTTAAACTCTGTTACATAAACTTTCTACCGAAGGTCAGGGTTTTCTCCTGTTACTCTGACTTCCTCCCCCAATAAAAACTGGATGCAACGATAAAACTGAAAAATTGCTAAATGTTTCGTTAAAACACCATTGAGTTTCTTATTTTCAAGTAAACTAATATCTTTATTTTGTTTCAGATATTGTCAACAACAAGGTGGTACATTTCCTGTTGTTGAATGAAGATGTGTCCTTACAGTATTTTATGCCAGTTGTAACATCATGAACACACACTGAAAGTGGAGATCATCAGTATTTCCCGCATTTATAACACATGTATTATGTATTTTGTTATATTTATGACCGTTGAATACATTTTTTTTAATGTTGTCTTTAATATCAATATTATTTTGATTATTTGCTTTACCGCAGTTTCATCAATTTTCCAGCTATTTCATGGCATCCAGTTTGTATTAGTTGAGAAAGCCACAGTTCTCGATGAAAAGTAAGGTTGAAGTTGGGAAAATCCTTCCGGCAGTAAGGCCCGTACTGACTGCCTCAGTGTTGAAAGGCCAATAGCAGATAATAAACTACCATAACTGCTTGCCCACCTCAATGATATTTAAATTGATCGTCCAATTAATTGAATAATTAAAATTAGAGTTAATCTGGTCCAATATGGATGATTTAAGGGAGAGATGTTTGTTGTTGAGTCAAGGGAGATAATTATTTGAGTAATAGTTATGTCTCCCCACTTTGGTAGAGAGACATTGTTTTTGTCCCATCTGTCCATTTTGCATTTTTGCCTGCACAAATCCTCTAAAACAGAATTTTCAGAAACTTTGATAATGGAGCAAACGTGGAATCAGAACCCCTGACTTGGGAGGATGCATCATGACATGAATTAACAACTGTATGAAAATTGGGAAGTTATGTCAAATATGGGGGTTGGGGGGGTTGGGTAGATATAGACAACCTGTTTCCCTTGTAACAAAATTTTCCCTCCAAGTTCAATTTTAGGAAGGTGGACATCAGTTTTTGCAGGCAAAAACAAACTTTAATTAGTTCCTCCATACTGTCAAAATAACTAATAATTTAAAAATTAATAATTATTGTTTCTAAACACTCTTTGTATACTTTGTGAAGGATTCAGAGACCATTAAGAAATAAAAGGAAACATTAAAATATCTTGACTAAATAACTGGTGGTAGAATGCATATGTGTGTAACGTTTATTACTGTAACATGCAGAACTATTTAACAGATAACTCTTACTTAATTCTGTTTTTTATTTGATATTTCTTTTATTTCCACACCTGTCAAAAATTGCCTTATTAGAATCTTAAGTAGTTGGTGATCCTGTTTATCACTTATCTGTGAAATAGGGTTATTGCTAACTAGTCTAACTTTGAGCAAACTGTGCAGAATTCCAACCTTGATCAACAGGGATTGGCAAATATTGTGGGGTCTCCATGGCTACTTCAGCTTCCTTCTCCAATAATGATGCTATGATACAGCTGAAAACATCCTGAAAGTGGCCCTGCAGCAGTGTGCTAGTGTTATTCAGATTACCGGTACACAATTTTCTGTGAGTTTTTTCCTATCCAAATGGCAATATTTTCATACAAATTTTCCTAATGAGATTCTACTGAACTTTAGTGTCATCTTTAATCTGGGCAACCTGATGCAGATTGTGACAAGAGAGATCTATTAAAGTTGGTAGCTTGCATCTATAACATTTTCTGCACAAGGAAGATGAATAACAATTAGTTATACTTATTTAATATTAAGCAGTTAAAGAAGCTCCAACTACAGAATGCTGTAAATATATCGTGTAGTCTGCAACTGTTTATGTAAATCCTTGCAACAACAGGTCAAATATAGGTCTTGAAATGCAAGTTGTCTTATAAAACTGGTTCAGATAATAGCGACTTGACAGTAGTGGTCATTTATAATGGGTGTTTGCTAAGCACAGGATGTCAATTGAGTGGGTTTAAATGAATAACAATTAGATTGATTGACACATACATTATTAGTTTTTATGTCGCCCTCTAGATTCCTTGGTGTACTGCAACAAACCTAAAGACCCAAATTAAAATGGGACACCACAAGGTTCTAGAACAAATAATGGTACCCTCGGTTTTTTTTATGTTGTTAAACCGACAAATCACAAAACTAACATAAAATTATAACGGCAGTAAAATTCAGCCATCTTTTGCTTTTCTTAAAGCTCCTAAATTTGGTGAACAATCTCCTTTCTTTGAAATCAGGTATAAGATACTCCACAATGAGCTATAAATGCTTAGACAATAAACATATATTGCAATATTTATTTGTTTTCTGTACATGTACTACAATACATATCAACACATATTTTATATATCACATTTATTTTAGTATTAAGCTATTTTCCAAATTAACCAGTCGTCGACATCTATATTTATACATGTAATTTAACAATTCAAAGTACATTAGCAAAAAATTTTTAAAAGCTGTTACCATTTTCTATTTTTGACTAAGTGTTATAACAACAATCTCACTTGAAACAGTTTTAACATTAGTTTGCCAAGCATGTAGTACATTTTTTTACCCTGTCCTATAGAAGAAAAGTTGTATTTTTGGTGTTAAGAAACATAGACTTACTCACCTATGAAATGACTGTATTGTAAAGAGTATAAGTGACCTGTTTAGGACTTCACAGTACTCTTTAGTACTGTCTCCATCCTGAGACCACACCCACCAGTTGGTAACACAACATAAACATCCTCTATTTCCATGTAACTCTAAAATATGTATAGACAAACATATTAATACAATCAGCAACTATTATCATGTTATTCCAACTCCACTTGTGTAAACCTGTGACCTATTCTGTTATTGCCTTTATTTTCTAGCTGGATTTAGGAATGTACCTGTACATAAAAAATTATCCATTTTTTTTTATTGTATTGTTAACTATTTTACCTTTTAATTCATCTATGATAAATATTCGTTTCTTTATTACATTTAAAATTCATGTGGATATACAAATAAATTTTTTTTACCTATAAAATCAAATCTCCTGCTATCCATTAAAAGAAATAAGTAATGGTGATAGGTAAATTAATACACATATGTCACATGCATAGTTCATTAACTATGTCAGTGTCCTCTGGACATTAATACACATATGTCACATGCATATTTCATTGACTATGTCAGGTTCCTCTGGCCATTATTACACGTCACATGCATAGTTCATTAACTATGTCAGGGTCATCTGGTCATTAATTCATATGTCACATGTATATTTTATTAACTATGTCATGGTCATGGTCCTCTGTCAAATAATACACACATGTCACATGCATAGTTCATTGACTATGTCATATTATTCAGGCCATTAATACACACATGTCACATGTATAGTTCATTAACTATGTCAGGGTCCTCTGGCCATTAATACACATGTCACATTCATAGTTCATTAACTATGTCAGGGTCCTCTGGCCATTAATACACATGTCACATTCATAGTTCATTAACTATGTCAGGGTCCTCTGGCCATTAATACACATGTCACATTCATAGTTCATTAACTATGTCAGGGTCCCCTGGACATTAATGCAATGTGTCACATTCATAGTTTATTAACTATGTCAGGGTCTGACCATTTATACACAAATGTCACCTGCATACTTCATTAACTTATGTCAGGTTCCTCTGGCCATTAATACGCATGTCACATGTATAGGTCATTAACTATGTCAGGTCAGGGTCCTCTGGCCATTAATACACACATGTCACATGCATAGTTCATTGACTGTGTCAGGTTCCTCTGGCCATATTTACACACGTGTCACATGTATAGTTTATTAACTATGTCAGGATCCTCTGGCTATAAATACACATATGTCACATGCATAGTTCATTAACTATGTAAGGTTCCTCTGGCCAATAATACACATGTCACATTCATAGTTCATTAAGTATGTCAGGGTCCACACATATACATGTATCACATGCAAAGTTCATTAACCATGTCAATTTTTTTCCCCAGAAATTAAGGTAGTTTTGATAAATCAATCACATCTGTCCATTTCACCAACTACTAGTTGAATGTCTGAATAGATTAGACCACTCAAATCAATCCACTGAATGTTCCATACCAATCAATTGAGAGATGTATAGTGATTGGGAATAGCCCGACAGATTTTAAGCTATTGGACTAATCTGACTGATTAGTACCTGATTTTTCAGTGATTGGTGACCAATGATTGATCGCTACAAATGTTTGGTCTTCTATCTCAAGTACTGTATATCGGGGACATTTCACTACTTTTTAGTATATATGTCCCTCTGTAAGACGAGGCATAAACTACTTATACTACTTATATAAATCTAATGTTTTCAGTTTTTAGGGTAAGGTGTGTGGTTTAAAGTGTATCTTTTAGTAAAAATCATGTGCAATTCAAAATACTTCTCAAGCTTTTATACAACTTCTTTCATACATAAACAGTTGATGTCTCTGATTAAATTTTAATTTAAATTATATCAGGTTTTTTTTAGAAAATTTCAATGTGGGCAATTCACGTTAATTTATTAAATAAAATTTAATGGGTGTAATACTATGAAACATTTAATACATGCATAAATATACCATTCATGAACCGGCACACCTCCACATGCACTTGTTATTGTTTACAATTTCTGATTTATTACACACTTTTGATTGGATTATCATTTCACTTAATATTTATTAAACCAATCGCATAATTTGTCTTATTTCTTTTCGGCAACATTTGTAAAATGTCGGACGTCGAAGAAACACCGAAGGATATATTAACTGAAGCCACTCAGCAAATTAAGGGTTATCATAAATATATCTATATGTATGTAAAGTTAAAAGACCTAGCTTCTGCTATCTTTTTGTCTTTTATAAGACGCCGAAGGAATTAAGTGTTATAAGAACAAATCGGCAAGGAGTGGGGCACAGTTTGTACCCATTTGAGTTTCGATTGTCTGCTGTAAAACACGGCCTCCAAAAGTTACAAATATGTTGTCGATCAGAAAAAAGCATACTTTAAACCTGTTCTTTGCTGTAGCATAATTTCCCTTCTGCATTCAGTTCTTAAGTAGAAAAAATGTTTTGTTGTAAACTACAACTACATATTTGTAGGCATATGTGTAAGCAAAGGCTTTATGTACGATTTCCTTCAGACCGGAATTTAGTTTTTCGTGCGGCAAGGTAGTATATAGAGTTGAATAATCAAAGGTTCTAACAAATGAAATTTCAGATATTGATCGTGATTCTAAATCCTCTTCTTTCACTTAGGCAATATCTTAGTCAACCGTTCTGACAACTCTTTGGTAGAGCACATAGATGAGCCGGCTTAGATGGAAGTCGTTCCACGTACAAACAATATGCGGCACATTTAAATACGCAGCGATTAACATGTGATAAACCAGAATATTAATATACTTAAATATAATCCTTCAGATAGGTACATTTATGTATATCCGGTTGGATCCCAGATGTAAATTATAGATCAAACGCACCTCATAATGGAACAATCTAACACCCATCAGAGTGGACGCTCCCCCTAGTATTTAAGCAGCTGCAATCTTTTTTTTGTAACTTTGTCATTTGTATTGTGGCCATTGTCTTTTACAGACAGAAAGGAAAGATTTGTAAGTGAATATTGCTTGGGATTGGTATTGTAACTCCTGAATAAGGCTTATACTAATACCAAGTGACATAAATATATATACATAGTGTTGTAATTCTTTCATAAGGTATACACTGTATATATTAGATAGCAATAGTTGGTTAGCCACATATTATCTGGAACACCATTGATATTAAAGGTTGGGAGGGTGTTCATTAGAAGTGATTATAGTGCAGTATATGTAGAGTTGTACGCCACTTGAGTGCCATTTTGATAGAAGGTTGTATTACCACGAATTAGGTGGTCTGCCATTGTGACTTTGTAAGTGGCGTCCCATATACAGTTGTCTGCCATAAAGCAATTTCTCTCATATCCTGGGTAACTAGGTACGAACTTAATACACGCAACCGACCGGTACGCGACATAAATTTTGTGGCAGCGGTGGGATTTGAGAGACGTACAATTACAAAATGGCAAATCTTGATTAAAAAATAGATGAATTGACGCATGAATTAAAATATTTAGAAAGAAGCCTTAAAGAGCAGTCCCTCAGAACGTCAACCCCGCGTGTTGTTTAACATGTGAAAAATGATACTTTGCAAGAAAGGAGAGATTCAGGGTTATCTTCTTCATTAAATTTAAAACACAGGTCATTTCGGTGTACGCCAGTAAGTGAACATAAAAAAAGTTCATTTTGCTCAATTTGATAAAGAGGAAGATTTGGCAGTAGGAGATACTTTACCGTTACCAGGTGACCCACAAATGTCCCAGTTAAATAGGAATCAAAGTGTGAATGTTAAAAGTAGGCAAACCACAGGTAGTGGTAATACAGGAGTAAAAAATAAAGCCAAACAAATATGATGGGATAACTTCATGGATTGATTATTTATCACATTTTGAAATGCGCGCAATAGTCAATCAATGGAACGACGAACAGAAAGGGCTATATCTGGCTGTGTCATTAAGTGGACAGGCGCGAGGTATATTGGGAGACCTGCCGAAAGAAAGTAGACAAAAGTATGACATTTTAATGAAAGCCTATGAGGATAGGTTTATCCAGTATGTCTTTGGATTCCTTGGTAGATTCAGACATGCGTTTGCGCATTGAGCAAACCCGACCCAAGAGTCTGAATGATGCCATACAAATGGCAGTAGAGCTAGAAGCATATAACCAAGCTGAGAAACGACGGCGTGAAAATAGAGGTTATTTGAGACAAACTTACGAAGGGGATGGGGTTAAACAAGAAGTCAGTGAAGTTATGACTAATACCAAGTTAGAAGACTGGATGAAGAAAATGGAGGAAGGAATGACGGCTATCACCGAGGAAATTCTGAAGTTGAAGGGAAGTTCTAGTAGACATGAAAAAGAGACGAGAATCTTTGATACTAGTATCAGACGACAGCAAAATAGGAGACCTGCCAGATTTCGACAAAGATTTCAATGTTATAATTGCAGTGGGTATAACCACAAAGCTCAAAATTGCTAGTTACCTCCAACAACTGATAAGGATAAATCACAAGCTGCGGGCAATGTTAAAAGTGCGCAACAAACAAAATTAATGGACAAATATTCTATCACGGCGGATACTGATGAGGCTGGCATGTATCTGGAACTAGAGATTAATGGACGTAGAGCTAAATTCATTGTAGATACTGGTGCAACTTTAACACTGGTCGCCAGTAAAACCTATCTAGGACAAAATAGGCCAGAGTTGTCAGCCGTACATAAGAATATTAGGTCGGTATGTGGAAATAGTCTGCATTTGAATGGTAAAGCAAGGTTTAGAGTTATGGTTGATAATCATGTGATACCTTTTGACGCAGTGGTTACCGACCTGCGAGTGGATGGTATTTTAGGTCTTGATTTCCTGAAGACAAATAAATGTTTAGTGGACCCAAGTAAAGGCCTTATGTACATGAAAGGGTCAACTATGCCTTTAAAGTTTGAAGGGACGTTTGGTTGTTACAGAGTGGTTGCTTCTGAACCAACTAATATACCACCGATGACAGAAATTGTAACAGCATGTCAAGTTAACGGAAGAACTGAAGACGACGTATTAAATAGTATTGGAATGGTTGAACCAGATGACCGATTTGTCAAATCTGACCGAGGTCTGCTTGTTAAGGTTTTGGTTGAAGGTGCAAAACAGATACCCATCAGGTTAATGAATGTGAGTAACCAGCCACAGTTCATCCAAAAGGGTCCCGTTCTTGGTACTCTTTCGCCCGTGGAAGTCATGGAGGATTGCACAGAAGGAAGATTGGAAATTGAATCATTGCCAAATCACCTACATGATTTATTCGAAAGATCATCAAGAAATCTTACAAAGGAACAACAGTTTGCAGTGAAGAAACTCTTGCAGTGGTATGCAGATTTGTTCGCCTCATCTGATAGAGATTTAGGACACACCAATTTGATTAAACACAAGATAGAAACAGGATCGGCACAACCAGTTAAACAGCCAGTCCGACGTCTGCCCAAACATATGAACGAAGAAGTGCAAAGTCATGTAGAGGATTTGCTTCGCAGAAATGTAATAGAGGAAAGCACAAGTCCATGGTCTGCAGGGGTTGTACTAGTGAGAAAGAAAGATGACAGTACTAGATTCTGTGTGGACAACAGGAAACTAAATGACTTGACAAAGAACAAAGATACATATCATTTAACAAGAATTGACGACAGCATTGACCAACTTGCTGGTTCACATTGGTTTTGCACTGTTGATCTGTTCTCGGGATATTGGCAAGTAAAAGTAGAAGAGAGTGACAGGCCGAAAACCGCCTTCGTAACCAGGGAAGGTTTGTATCAATTTAGACTTATGCCATTTGGACTATGTGATGCTCCCTCGATCGCCTTATGGAAACGGTCTTAAGGGGGTTACAGTGGCATATATGTTTGGTTTACCTTCATGACATTATTATCATTGGGAAGAGCTTTGAAAACATGTTAGACAATCTAACACAAGTGTTTTACAGATTGCAAGCTGCGGGTTTAAAACTAAAACCTAAGAAATGCACCTTATTTGCAAGGGAAGTTGAATTTTTAGGACATCACATTTCGGCAGAAGGCATTTCCACCAGTGAAGATAAAGTTAGGGCTGTCAGAGAATGTCCAGTACCTCATAATACCACAGATTAATGGTCGTTTCTTGGTCTGTGTAGTTATTATAGAAAAATTTTTCCCAACTTTGCAACGATTGCAAAGCCATTACACAGACTAACAGATAAAGAAAGGTCTTTCATTTGGAATGAATTATGTCAATCTGCCTTTGAAAGATTGAAGGAAAAATTAACTACAGCGCCTATCTTTGGACATCCAGATTTCTCTCGGTCTTTCATTTTTGATACAGACGCCAGTGATACTGCAGTTGGTGCTGTCCTCTCACAAATTTAAGAAGGAAAGGAAAGAGTTATTTCTTATGCCAGCCGTAGTTTGTCCTAAGCGGAGAGAGAATATTGCATAACAAGAAAAGAGTTATTAGCTTGGTAAATTTCATGAAACATTTGAAACATTATCCTTATGGCAAACCATTCACAGTTGAACAGATCATAGTTCCCTAAGATGGCTCCTGAAAACGAAAAACCCGGAAGGACAGTTAGCAAGGTGGATAGACACACTATCAACCTTTGAATTTAAAATCGAACATAGACCAGGAAACCAACACAAAAATGCAGATGCCCTTAGTCGAGTTCCGTGCCGTCAGTGTGGAATGACAACTGAGGCCGTCAACATGAAAATGTACACGATCAATCAGTTCGTACTGTAAATACAGATGATAGGTAGGAGAAGGTAAATAACAACACAAAATTAGAAGATATTCAGGCCGGAGACAAAGATATTACCTTAGTCTTGGCTTCGTAAGGGTAAAAAGCCAACTTACAAGGAAGTTGAGGGGCAAGGGAGGTATGTGAAGACACTTTGGTTGCAATATAAGCTGTTGGAAATTAGAAATAATTTTCTTTACAGAAAATGTATGACCAATGATAAAAATGTACTTTACCAGGCTATCATTCCAAAAACGTAGAGAAATTGTGTACCAATGTCAAGACAGTGTTTCGTCTTGCCACTTGGGAATCGGGCGTACACTAGCAAAAATTAAACAATCCTTCTACTGGCCTGGTCTGAAAGGTGACGTGGAACGATATATTCTTGGTTGTGAAAAGTGTAGCAAGAGAAAGGCTCCAAGACCAAAAAAGAGGGTGGGTAGTGGAAGTCCCATGGAAAGAATAGCTATAGATATTCTTGGGGAATTGCCAGAAACTGAAAGTGGAAACAAGTATATCCTGGTTGTGTCAGATTATTTTACGAAGTGGACAGAGTGCTGTGCTATGCCAAATATGGAAGCCCAAACAGTAGCTAGGATAATAGTGGATGAAATGATAACTAGATTTGGAGTTCCACAAGTAATTAACTCTGATCAAGGAAGACAGTTTGAGAGTAAGCTGTTTTTGGAAATGTGTGACATTTTGCAGATTAAGAAGACCAGAACTACACCGTACGATCCTCGATCAGTCAGATGGTATCGTTGAGCGTTATACTATGTTGATACTATGTGCACCACGCTTAGTTACTTTGTCAACGAACACCACAACGATTGGGACGTATATCTACCATATATTGGTATGGCATACAGGTCTTCTGTACATGACACAACAGGCTTTACACCCAATGCTTTGATGCTTGGTCGTGAAGTGTCTTCGCCATTACACATAATGTATGAGATGCCTTCAGCAGTGAAAAATATACCTCAAAACAAATAGGTATGGACACTGCAAGAAAGGTTGGAAAATGCATTAAATGTGGTGCTAACAAATGTTGCAACTGAAATGAAAAGACAGAAGTCCTTGTATGACAGAAAATTGAACTTTGGAAATTTTGAATCGGGGAATCAAGTTTACGTATTCTTTCCGAGAAAAGAAGCTTGAAGGTCAGCTAATTTTACAACCTACTGGCGTGACCCATTTAAGGTGATCAAGCAGAATTCTGAGGTGACTTACACAGTTGACTGTGGAGTAGGTGGCTCTCCACAAGTTATTCATGTAGACAGAATACATATTGTGATGATTTATTATTTATACGTAGTTGTATTTTGAATCAAATGTATATTAGGTAACGGTAGTAGTAATGACGCAGTTTAACTATTCTCACTAACCCCTGTTGCTAGGATGTAAGATAGGTTGGAATCGTCCTTTGAAAATGGAATGATCCTTAAAGGAGTATAAATACTGCAGCGGATCACTCGATCAGTGTCATTCGTAAAAACCAAGACAGAAGTTACTGTCAGCGTAAGTAGATACATAGAACGAAACCTATAGTAAAGCTTGGAAGTTTAAAGTGATATAGGTAGAATTCAATTAACGGAGCTAGAGCTTATAGCGTCTGATGTTGTAGACTTGTCACAGCCTCTCAGACCAGTAAGTCTCAAAGTAACGTTATTGAATATAAGCTCGGTTCTGTGTCATAAGGGATAGTGGTTTAGAAACATTGCGTTTCTATACCATAGGCGGCATTTAAGCATTGTGCTTATTTGCCGTAGTCTAAGAGCATTGCGCTATTAGACACATATCCCCGGTGATATATTTATTAGATAAGGAAAAGTCACATAGGACATAGGTTATAGAAACCTGGGGTTGTAGGTATTTCTTGTGTAGTATCGTTTAGGTATTTAGAGTTTGATTTAGGGGATATTGGAGTTGCTGTGTTAATTCATATATGTAGAAAAATTGTTCATAAGCAGATAGCTTATAGGTATAATAGAGATACATAAGTTGTATATATAAATATGTAGCTTGAATTGTTGTATTTCTATAACTATATGATATAGACATAGGTTTACGGTATAAACCTAGGGTATAGGGTTGTTATATAAACATAAGGTTAAGACAGAGGGTGGTTATATAGAATTGTTTATAATATAGTTTGTAGCATAAATTGTTAGTAGAACAGTTGTATTAGCGTTGACCTCGAGACGTTAATACAAACTGATAGACTCTTTGGATCCTGAGTTTAATCAGGTAACGAACAGAAAACACGCTACAATCGCTCGGTGATATAAAATAAGGCTGGACACGTTACAGAATTAGTGTCAGTTGTGGAATAGGAGAAAACACGTTACAATATAAAGCATTCACAGGTGTTACAGGATGAAGAGTCTGTAACTAACACAGCGGTCAATACAGTTGACCATGATCGGGAAATCACAGACATCGAGAGTGAAGGCCCTCGTGATGTAGAAGGCCAGTTAGGCTTAGGCAGAGGCCTACTTACCTAAAAGATTACATTCTTGATGATTAAAGATGGGAAATAAATGTATGTATATATATGTAAATACTTGAATCTAGTTTGTCTTTTCTTTCAGAGAAAAAAAAATGGTAAAAGTGAAGTACATAGTAAGAAAAATAGGAAAGGCTTGCCCGATGTGTCATCTGAGAATAGAAGATCGCCTGTGGAATGACCGCATTATTTTATGTGCAAACAGAGAATTTGAATGTTAATTCTGTGACCTTAAGAGTGGACAAGAGAAGAATCATAAACGTAATATGAAAAGATGTCACGAGGGATTGAACAACTCATCTTCACTTATTACTCTGGGAGAGAAAGAAGCACATGTGCAACAAACGGAGGTTGCACCACTACATAAAGATAATGCTAGAGATGGTTCAGAAAAGTCGTCAAGTACATCGGATGACGAAGAGTGGATACAGCAAGATCCAGGAGAACTGATAGAAACAGGAAATGGTGATAGCTCAGGAAGCAGTTGCACCTTCAGATAAGAGTAATACATTTATGAAGGATGATCATTTGTTTGAGGGCCGATTAGTAAGGAAGAAAACTTCTCCCAGTATTATAATCAGAAGGAAACGGAATAAAACTGAAGCGAACAAAACTGAAACTATGTTAACAAGACAATCTGCCGAAACAGGACAATCAAATGAAACTAGTTAAAAGGTAGAGACAGGAACACAATACATTTCCGAATTAAACACAAAAGAGGAATAACACAGTCTGATTTTATTGATCCTGAATGTCCTTTGGAAACTCAAGATTTCGGAGTGCAGTGTGAAATTTTGATCTATTCTTTATCTAGCCACACCGAACGTAGGATGGTGAAACGCTCAACAAAAAAAATTTCAGAATACCAGGAAGGTAATGCCAAAGTTACTTTCATTGAGAATGAAGACCGGGCCTGACTTCATATATGCATGTACAGGATAGTTTAAGTGGTTGGGATAATTTTGAATTGGTTCGGACAAGTACTATCTCTAAATTCTTGAGGAATGATCTTTTAGATCTTAGCGGCTGTGTATCTGAAATATTGTAGGTCACACCTGGTGGTTTGTCACATGTGACATGTTTGTATATCTTGTTATATTTTGTTTGCTTGTTTGTTGGAATGTTATTGAATGCCAGTTTCAGCAATTTTTTAGCTATACCACGACATCCAGTTTTTAATGCATATGGGGAGGATGTCAAAATAACCTGAAAAACATCCCCGACCTTCGGCAGAACAAATGGCAATCCTTTGTTAATTTAAGATATGAGTCGAGCGCACCCTGCTCGCAATCTCAGTGTTGACAGACCACGTGATTAATAGTAGACGAACAACCTTAATCACCCGGTCACCTTTAGAAACTAAACTATAGGACAGGCTTTGGTTATAACAGATCTAGAAAAAATGTATTAATCCAGTCAGTAATTGGTTAACTATAAATAATTCGTGATGCTAGTTTTAACAAACAAGATTAGATATTATGGACCACTGAAGACTATTCTGATTAATCTGCTTGTGTACAAATCCTATGTCTACCGATTAAAAACTGCTGTTCACTGATATTTGCGTATTGACCTGTCATTGTTTCATCAATTGATGTTATACTTTTGGTGTGTCTCCTTAATTATAATGATTTGTCACCAATATCTTCTGCTACATTTATATAATAATTGGTAAATTTATCACACATTTTTTTGTTGTGCAGTAACTGGCGGGTATAGCCTTACAACACTTGTTTCGCACGAAAGGTTTTATTGTAGGCCAAAATTCTTTGGTCTCCCTAAAACGCCTTTCGATAAAGAATTGATTTAATGATTTTCTTTTCAGTAAGGAAACAAGATTTCACTGGCGAATGTATTTTTGTACAGTTATCTGCCATTCTATATTATTTAAACTTGTGAAAAAACTTTTTTTTCTTATACATGTATATAGCTCTTCTAAGGTCTACATTCATGTATGGTAATTGCTTCGTTAAAACTTTTCCTTCTTTAATATGGGCATGTTTGATACTTACTTCTAAACATTGATCACTAAAACTTACATGCGCATGGTTTATATCACTTCTATCAATAAAATTATTAAATCTTATAAAGATTTTTGTTTCATGTTATTATATGGTACCTTTTAGTGTCCATTAAATTACCAAAATGAATCATTAAAATATCCAAAAGTCCACTTTTCATGATTTATTTATAAGAGACGAAAGGCAAAAACTGTTTCTTCAAAAGGTTAGGTAAATAGTGCTGTTTCGTCCAACAAAGAGCATATCCAGAATGTGCGTCATTTGCCATGGCTAATGGGATCGATATTGATAACCATTCTTCTAAAATATGCCAGCTTTGAAAAATGTTTATTTATTAATATAAATGTACATCTTTTTGGTTAAATTTAATTTCGTAGTGACAAATACATTTATTCTTTGAAAATTTTTTTACTAACATGACAAACTTAACACGTAGTCTTGCGTGAAGACTGATAAGGAACAGGTAAATAAATCGTAAAAACCCTTCGAATGAAAAAAATATTGGAAACTTAGGTAATGTTATTGTGCATTCCGTACCTTCCGGGCCATTTTGATAATTCAAGGTACCTGACACTTGGTACGAATAACAGATAGATTTAACCCAACTCTTAATTGACAAGGAATGCCACTTTTCCTACCGAAGGTCGGGGATTTTTTCCGGGTACTCCAAATTCCCTCCATCTAAATAAAAAGTGAAGGCAATGATATAAATAAATAAATTTGCAATGTGGCGTTAAACACCATTTCAAGAAAAAAGCCGATACCTTGACCAAAATTAAGCTATTTCCAACTTCAGTGACTTGGTAAACATCAGTCTATTAAGAAATATTGTACTAGTGAATGACGCCAAATTCAATTCTCGTTCATTATATTTACTCGACAGGTTAACAGGACTGGTAAGCTGAGTTTTAAGAAAATGGAAGCAAAATTATCAGTTTTAATGCAGCTTTAGATACTTTTCTACCGGCATTACAAATTTATTGACTCTTGTTACGTACCCTTTCCCCAATAAATATATTGTTTGCTTACTTGTTGTCGACCTGTATTTAAGCTGAAATTCTATTTCAAATGCAAAACTAGTATCAAATAAGAAAACAAGCACTTTATTTTCAAAAATATTGAATTTCGTATCGAAACATTTAATAAATGTAATAAATTAAACATTAGAAATAGTGCTCAAACAGCTTCTCACACATACGTAAAACATAAAAAGTTAACCCAGTTACACATCGATTAACCACAACCAAAGGTCGTGTTCTAGAAACAATCCATATCTAACATCAAAATAAGCCATATTTAGAAAAAAACAGTACTGCGTTTCATATCAAAATCACTATAAGTCACCCTCACATAGAACCTCGCCATCATGATCCATAGGCAGCGTCATAATTGACTGAATCAAGAAAACTTATGAAGGATTAAAGAACAAATAGAGATTAAGGGGGATAATGTCTCATATGGACGTCACCTGGTTGCTTCCCCGAAGCGTTTAAGTTTCTGTCTTGAAGAGTGACTCCGTTGTGGAAGACGAGGGCGTTTGTCAGCTCAATGTCCGCTATGTCTCCATAAAAGATTTAAGCTTACTGACCGAGCTTAAATAAGGGCGCTTCATTGACACTAATTAAAACGTTAATGCTCTTTACATAGTTGATACTATGTATTTTATTTAATAGATGCGGGTAGTAACAACATAGTATTGAAAGGGGGGTGTATTTATGTGTAGGAGTGTACCTATAAATGATATTGCAGTGAGAATGTATATTTTCATAAAGTTCTAGAAAGTTTGAAGGAGACTCCTGCACTGGAAAGGTGTACTGACTTAGGGCAATACCACGTAGCTTACAATGGAGAGGAAGTTTCATGTGGTACGCCCCGCTATAGTCAGGAAGACTTCTCCGACCAAAGCCTTTGCAGCCTCGTTTTCAAGGGCAGCTCCGTTTCCAGTGATGGAAATGTTGATGGGCGGTGGCTACTTTGGCTAAGGCCTTAATCAAACGTTCTTGAATATCAATCAATATGTTATTCATATTTGTATCCATGCTGGGAACCCGTACGGTCGGTAGATTCGAGAGCTGTTTTTCCGACCTGTGGGCGAGTACCGCGGCGATAAGCTCTCCAGGTATGAATGATGATTGGTTGTTCTTGTCTTTGTGAGTGTCTTTATCAGAAAATGAACCATCTTCAATAGCAATGTAAGTTAATCATATTTTTTTTATGTGTGTTTTTTTTCAAAACGTTATGGGAAAAGAACATTATGTTAGAATCCTCCGTGCAATGACCGTATCCTTCGTCACTCCTCCTCCTCCTCCTCTACCTCCTCCTCCTCTCCTCCTCTGCCTCTTCTCCTCCTCACCTCCTCCTCCTCTTCCGCCTCTGCCTCCTCCTCTGCCTCCTCCACTGGTACCTTACTATGTAGTTTTACAACATCCTTTATTTTCATGGTATTTGATGCAACGGGATCGATTGAAACATAGCGGGTTAACAGGTTATTTAAATCTTATACTTCTGCTCGTTATGTACATCATATTTGAGAATACTGTCGGAATGTTTTCTTTATATAGATGTTAAAAATGATAAATTTTATTTGTATTTAAAGACAAATTAGGATGGTTCTGACCCTGCTGTTCAAATTCCCTTTTTCAAATAATAATAATAATAATAATAATAATAAATATAATAATAATAAGAATAATAATAATGGTAAAATTAAAATAATAGTGGAATTTCCAATTCCCGTCAAGACATACACTGCTGTACACCAATATACCTCATCTTTGCTATTCTCAAGAAGTAGCAGTTTAAACAAAGTCTAAAACAATAGGGAGAAGCAGGCTTAAAGTTTGTTTTTCCAACCCATTACGTAGGGGTCAACTCATCCGAAAAACAGTTTGGAATATTAAATATTAAACTATGCGTACATATCATGCTATAGTTATAACTTAACGCTTATAAATTGACACCCTTACACAAACAAAGAAAGGGGGGCGAGATCGTTATAAAACGACATTATAAAATTTATACAAGGGAGTATTTTACTTTTATACAAAACTTATTAAGGAACCAACTATTAATTAGTATATCATATGATGAAGCAACAGTTAAATAATGTGTTACATAAATGTACCCCTTTAAGTTATGCCAACGATAAGAAAGAAAATTGGGAAGGATGTCGGGACATTGAATCGACACATAAAAAGGAGTAGGATACTGTTTAATTATATTATTTGGTTTTTAAATCGTGTTTTTACATATTGCTTACGTCTTTTTTTAACGATATTATGAGGTGTTCATTAAATTAGTTACATTTTCCTTATATCTGTATTGTTTTATTTCACAAAAATTTAACAATGAAATAAATAGTATATGTTAGGGGATTTGTGAACTTGTCAAAAAGGTCACCAGGTCTTTGGTATATTTAAAATTGTTTTGACTGATCGAATTAACGTTTGTGGATTTGTCACCTTGTGAACTTTTCAAAAGGTACATGTCTTTGGGATATTTAAATACATTCATTACACTCAAAATGAAAGGCAACAATAGAATCTGCAATATATTTAATTAATTATAATACCTATTAATTACAATTAAAAACGAATCGATACCATTTTCATTGCTATATCCGTTACATCACAATACTTTATGCAACACTTATTTGACGTCATAATGTTAACCTCACTATGGGAAGTTAACTGCTGGGAGGTTAATTTTTCCCGTAGGGATAACATGTGGAATATTAAGGGAGAAACCCCAGTTTTACAACTACTAATTGAATAAGCCCAAGCGTGTAAAAATTGATTTTTATTTTCATTTAAATCCATTACGGTATGAAAACTCATGTTTTGACTACGTTGGTTTAAATTGCATAAGAAGTCTAAATTACATTGCCGATTCCCCTTTAACTTCCGCGTAGTGTACCTTAGAATAATGGCGCAAATTTCGTCTACTAAATGCAATGTTTGTAGTAAAGGATTAGGAAAGTTTTTTTGCTATGAATGTAAGAATTTTTTGTGCGATTCATGCAACACGTTTCATGCACAATTTCCAGCGACAAAAAGACACTGTGTCGCCGACTCCCACAACATTGATCGGGCTACTTCAATACAACTTCTATGTGCCGAACATAAACTTGAATTCGTTGTTTACTGCCTAGCGTGCGACTCTTTATTGTGCTCTTCCTGCGTGACAACAAAGCACAATGGTCACTCATTCACTGACGTTGCAGAAATCACAGCAAAAGCAAGGACAGTTGTAAATGACAATTTAGCTATTCTTAAGGAGAAAATTGTGATTTTATCGGATTTAATTGAGAGGACAAAATTAAAAGATATTGACTTTATAAAAGAGGAAATGGATAAATATATCAACACAGTTAACCAAGTTTCTGATGACGTCGGAGGAATTGTAAATTCAATAACAGAAATAAACATTTCTCGTGCCTCTGACTACTACGTGACAGAAAAACAAGGGTTAGAATATTCAATAGCCAAGTTGGAGAAAATAAACAATGAGTATAAAATGATGAGTGCCAAAATGGAACAGCTTCTGCTTCAAAAGCATGAGGTTGTGTTTTGCTTAAGTCACAAATCGCTAGCAAAAGAACAGGCAGAGCTTGATGACATTCCAAATACTGAAGAACCAATCCCAATAGAAAAATTTAGAATAGATGATTACATTGATTTTGTGATAGAAAAAATTCAGAGTAAATACCCGATTCGGTTAGTATCTATATTAAGTAGAAACAATATTTGCTGTCAACTAGATACGGGTATTAAATTTTGAAAATAAATATGTGAAAGAAATGAAACAGCTGATTGTTTGAAAACAACAAACTAGATCTTTACTGTTTTAGTCTAAATTTAAATATAGTAACTACCATCTTCCTCTCGAATCTCCAAATGTAAAATGTTGAAGATATCATCAAGTTATTCGACATAAAATATCGTGGGTCTAGGTTTGGGAGGAAGTTGGAGTAACTGGTGAGAGACCAACCCGCCAATCAATCAGATTGATTAATGCAACAGAAATCTTTTCTCATTCCGCCTGATTTTTGTTGTTGTGTCATCTGTTTTATGTTTTTAGTAGGCTAAAATCATAACCCCCATCCAACCTATCTGATCCATTTTTTGTCATTTAATTTATTGATTAGTTTACATCTGAAATCTATTTACTCTAATCTTAATTGATAACGTCGTATAATTCGTTTGAACAAGTGTATTATTGACGTCATCCTCATTTATTTGTAATGTTATCTTAAGTATATTAAAATTAGAAACCCAAGTCGACTGATAAATTGTTTGGCTTCATTTAACGATTACGATTTTTTTGTACTTTTCGCGGTCAGACTGATTGATCAGTTTAAAGGTGTACAGCTGTGAATATAACTTTTCTGAGGTAATCTAAAATTCATCCGCCATAAAATCAATTAATTAGGCAGATATAACTGACATCATCCTCCTTACCTGTTGTTATTTTGTCACAGGTAAGCGAACAAGATATACCCTCAAATCAATTGATTGATCAGGTAATATGTTACTTGGGGTGTTGACGTCATTTGAGATATTGCATCGTGGGGAAGGGGTGGGGGTAAAGACATTTATACTACTGTCAGTGATTAATAAAAACAAAAGCAAAAAATGTTTTAAAGATTTTTAAGAATATTTAATTTTCATTTTCATTTATCAAACTGAGACTATCAACACTAATTGGTTTGATAAGTACATCTTTGTTAGAAGACGACTTTTATTGTAAACAAATTAAAATCCATTCTTACATTGACTTAATCATCTTTTTTTAAATCAATTTAATGCACTTGAAATAAAATGTTATTAATTTTATTTAAAACGCCATAAGTTTTAATGTAGTAAATAAATAATACATAAACATATTTTCCTAATATGACTGTTTTTTGTGAATTTTGTTTTTCTAACAAAACTGTTACATTTTATTTTGTGCCTTTTTGCCGTTTACTGTTTGAAAAGTTCTTGGTGTCACAAACTTTTAAGCCTGCCCAGTCTAACATGTTTTGGCTGCTTCTTCATCTCCCTCTTCAAACAGTACTTTGCATGTCTTAGCAAGCCATGATTATCGCGTGACACGTCTATATCAATTCAGTTTTCGTTTTTTCACTGTGCTCTTCATAAGACCCGAATGCTTGCCTGTTGATGATGAGATCTCTGTACGACATAATAAGCAATCTTATCTAACATCTCATTTATGTAACCTTCTATCGAGATCTTATTTGAGACTTCTAGACTCGCAGTAATATTGTGAATACCGTGGTACGCATGTCGTCAGCAAAACGAAAATTTGTTATTATCTGCCTCATATGCCGACACTTTTTGTGAGTATCAAGAAAGATATTAAACGGAGTAGGAGAGAGCAGACAGCCATGTTTTTACAATGTCCTATAACTCTATGTGTTGCTTCCACTTTCTCAGACTTCTTTTAAACTAAAGTAGAGGATGTCACACATGTCTAAAATATGAGCAGTTATCAAAGGTTTTATCAATGACCGATGATTGCCATGAATTTCACTGGCTATTACAGTCACCACAGTGTTAAACGTGCTTATCACAGGGGTAGACTTAAGAAACCATGACCTGTAAGCCCACAGGGCCAGCTAACTTGACAATTTACTGGCCCCTCCAGAACTTCTCTGGCCCAACTTTCTGAGAGGTCCGAGAAGATTGAGAGGATCTTACTGAAAGGGGATCATGATGGGGTTTTCCCTCAGAAAAATTGTAATAGTAACAGGGGTCACCACACTCTAAAAAAGTAGGAAGAAGTGACTTCTCCCTGGCAGCAAAACAGGGAGAAGTCAGGCCCTGATAGGGAGACTTCAGGAGACACTAGGGAGAAGTCAGGGGGACCGTACAAATAAGTAATTTCGCAGTAGTTACATACATTTTTCATTATTTACATAAATTTCCAGGATTATTTCTCTTGTGTTTTAAAACCAAAACACACTTAGATTCAGTTTTTTCTTTCTTTTTCATTATTATTCATGGTATGCAATATCAAACAGCACATAACCTTTATCATTTATCAAAGTTGTACTGATCCAAATTGCTTCACAGGGACACCCATCTACAGAACTTATCATGATGTCAATAATTACTATACATCTTTATTCTTTCAAGTAAAGCTCAAATACTTATCAAAGAAAATTGTTAAAGTACATTCTCTTTGAAAGAACTGAAGTTTGAAACCAATTAAAAGTGTTTGTTTATCAAAAATATTACGATTTTTAATTATGGGCCGTTGTACATTACTTTTCTTCGTAGTTCACTTCCGGTAATTAGTCACATCCGGTAAATAAACAAATGGCGCGTAATACATTTGAAAGACGTAAATCGTTTGAAAATATGTTAAATACGCATATTGTTTGCCGTTTTTTATTGGAATTACACATTCACTGATAAATTGGTAGTCAGAGTGAAGTATTTGGACCAGATTTACAAGTATCTTATGCGAACCATCGGGCGACTTAAGGGAAATGACAGAGCGACTTCGACTTCGCTTTTGAGGCGCCTTAGGGCGACTTCAGGTCCTAGTGGGGCGACTTTGTCGCCCACTTCGCCCAGTGTGGTGAGCCCTGAGTAATGTTCGACAAAAATAAATTTTAAAGGCCCAACTGGCCCCACAACATAAACTGGCCCGTCGGGCTGTTGTGCTTTCAAAACCGACTGGCCCGGTTAAAATATTACTGGCCACGGGCCAGCGGGCCACCCAGCAAACAATTTTACGTCGTAGAAACGTCGTTAAAATGTATGTTTTTGGTTGCAGTAACGTTACTATATAACGTTATTTTTACGAAAAAATGGATGGTTTTCTTAACGTCGCCTTAACGTTTTTTGCAACTAATTTACGACGTTTAACAGACATTCACCAAACGTTACGAAAAAAATTGCGACGTACACCCGACATTTAGACTACGTATGACTTTGACGAAGATGTTCTTTAAACGTTTTCACAACATTAAAAATAATACATAACACGTTCCACAGACGTTTGTCTAACGTAATTGAAACAAGCAATTGTTGCATATATGAAAAAAATGTCTTCCTGAAAATTACTGTTCCGTTTTTTCCTCATAACCGCATCGTATTTATTAACCACAACAATACATCTCTAATAGCCACCGTAAAACAAATGCAAGAGATACCAAAATGGTGAACATTTCAAGAATTCAAGGAACATATAGAAAGCTACATATAACTGCCTAATATGTCTCGAAAAGCTCTGCTGCAGGCTTCACAAAATACATAGTAGGGTGAAATACAAAATACGATTTTCAAAGGAAAAACGATGCAAATTACTTGTATAATTAAAATAGAAAAATAAATTAGTTTTCTATGTTTTATTGTTTAAATATTACCAGACAAAACAGTTAATTAAGCCCCTGACACACAGTTGTACAAGAGGACACTGTGTATATAAACAGTAGTTGGTTTAAGACATTAATACATACAGACACAAATACAGCTACATTAATTAAAACACACAAAGGCAATTCATATTAAAACATATGTTCAACAATTACTTACAGTCAATGCACAAAAATACGTGTTGTAGAGAGAGCAAAAAATACAAAAGCAGTTTAACACAACACAGATCTATATGACATCGGGATCTTAGGATTTTGTAATATACAATCAATACATTAACTTTTTAAAAGTTTTTCAGACTTCTGCAATACAATTACAACTGGTTGCTGTCTGGATTCTGGCACCTAAAAATAAATAAATAAATAAATAAATAAATAAATAAATAAATAAATAAATAAATAAATAAATAAATAAATAAATAAATAAATAAATAAATAAATAATAAGAATTAAAGCAATATAATTTCTTTATCTGATAGACTCTTTTTAACCATCTATTACATTATCATTATGGAGTACACTAAGCATTCTTTATACGACACGGTAGCAGTGGTCAAGTTTGAAGTGTGTGTAAAGCTCTACAGAATGTTTAAAATATACTGTCATTTTATGAATTTAGTCCCAGGATAAAAGTTTTTATATCAGCGTGTCTATGTACGCTAATATTTTGAAATGAGGGCGTCGGTGGCCGCGCGGTTATGGTAGTTAGTCATCTTCTATTCACCGCGTGAGGGTTATTCGGGTTTTTTACCGAGTATTTCCCCCGCAAAAAACCTGGACGCAATGATACAGCTAAAAAATTGCTGAAAGTTGCGTCAACCACAATTTAAATAAAAACATAAATCTGAAAATGTTTTGAGACAATATGTGTTCTGAATACAGTATTATTTGGGTTTCCCTAATTTAGCAATTATTAAACTTACCTTATATCTGGATCCCCTGGCCTATTAGGGACATGTTTTAGGCATTCCGTTATAATCTCCTCCGCATCCATTTCTGTGGCTGACGGATGATTTTTTCTGTATGCCCCTGAAGCAGAAGAAAATTAATAAATCTTTCGGTATTTTTTGTCATCTGGTTAACAGTAAATGCACTTCGATAAATTGGTCATTTGCAGATTGATGATGGTTTACAGTTTCAAATTGGTCCAAATAATATTTATTTAAAAGTGTTGACAAAAACATTTTTGCTCTTAATTTCAAATAAGCATGTATCATGTAACATGTAACAATCCTGTGTTGTGGATTTATTATTAATTAAAATACAATGATTTATAGAAAATACTTACGTATCATCATCTGACAACACTCAGAAAGAATCAGTAATGAAGCTTTCCTTTTTCCCTCTTAAACCGTAGTCAGACCATAATGCATTGCTGCCAATTGTCTTCATCATTCGCCATATGGAGTCCCAACCAGAGCTACCTCACAGAGCAGTTAGCAGCTTAAGCTGTACGATAAAAAAAATAAATGATTTTACTATACATATAATCTTAATTCTACTGAAATATATGTAAGAAGAATAATAGGAACCGGATTATTTCCTGTTTAAGCCATTTTTACTTACTTTTTGAGCTTTGTCTTTTCTTTACATGTGGCGAATGACCCAGTTTTCTTTGTTTCAATAGCAAACACTCACAAGACATCAAATTACGCGTGCACGTGTGGTTTTACAACCCTTGTGTAATTTCATGACCCCTGCTATTTACAATCGATCGGCAAGAACAAAAAGCCACTGTAAGAGATATACAGAGAAATAAAGCGAACAAAGCTGACCGGGAAATGTTAATTAAATTCTGGTAGAGATTCATAAAATTTGATACAATGTAAAGTATCTATGTTGCAATCCCCAACCCCCGTAAATCGCCAGTTAATAAAAAACCCCTTGTAACGAAGAGACATAATTTAAAAAAAAGAAAACATATTGAGGAGGAACATGCTAATTAAATTCTTGTGGAAATTCATTTATTTATTAAAATGTAAAAAATTTATTATGCGCAACCCTCCCACCCTCTTCAATCCAGGAGAGATTTTTAACCAGAAAGAAAAATATTTAAATATGATTTGTTTTAAAATATTTAAAATATTTAAACTATATTCTTTATTTTAAAACATACGTGTTAAACTGTAAAATATTTATATCTAATCTCCATCTACCCAACCCAACACACTATTTTTTTCAAAAAATCTTATATGGGTTCTTAAAGCAATATAAGCAGTAAAAATTGTTAAATTTCGTTCAGTATTTTTTATGCCAATATCGGCAGTACGTATCTTTAAAAACATAAAGAAACTGTATTCTAAACCAATTAATACGTTATACCCGTTTTAATTGTTGAAATGTATACCCGTTTCAAATATTGTCTTCCCGTACCTTAATTCAACGTCTACGTTTCCGTATGCAGTGACCTTTCAAATGAACCCTCTCGGTAACTTACGGAGCATGCGCAGTATGAACAAAAATGTCGGAGACGAAAACAGCTAAACGTGGAAGAAAGGCAGTATTGACTGATTCGGCGAGAAAAAGAAGACGAAGAGAAATAAATGCTAAAAACAACAAGAACAGAATATATATTGGTATGGAATATGACCGTTGGAATGAGCTTAAGAACATTCTTCGTGTGGAAACTCATGCCGAAGTTGCTAAGATTTTGTTGGACAGGTAGGATTTTTCTATTTCTTTTATATAATTTGTGATGTTTTTTGTTGTGCATTTAATTATAAAATATTCATGACTTATTCCCTCAATATTAACGATCATAATATGTTTATATTTATGTCGATCGATCATTGTCTGACCTCTCAGTTGTGTAACAACACTCTCCGGCACAGAGAACATAACTGGTTCCCAGATATAACCTCTGCCACACGTCATCCTCCATTTACTGCGGGACTACATTTGTTGTCTGCTCGTGACGTTTGTAAACATAGAACGATGTTTGTAAAAAAAAATTCACGAGATATTATTTATTTCTATAGTCTTTGTATACACTTTTGATACAGTTATTTATTGAAATTACTGCGTTTGTACGCGAAACTTATCATCCATGAGAGATATCTCTCACAATGTCAACCAATGATATGGCAGAGGTGATTGTGGTTGACGTAGGATACCCAGAATCCTTTGCGTGGAGATTGGTGTAACAATGCCGATATAATTATGTAAACGATGTACGGTTTTACTTTTGTGGGGCTCCATTAAGGGAAATAAAAATAGGAATTGTGCTATGAATAAAAGAATAGAGAATACTTAAATGCTTAAAATGACCATTTAAATATAAAAACTGAAATAGAATGGCCATAGAAGCTCTGTGTGAAAAATATTTTTTTGTATTTACATTGAACTCCACACTGTTTCAAAAGTACTGCAAACTATTATATACCATGATCACATGCTAAATGATAAATGTCTTAAGATAATCAGGGATGTAACTAAATGTAACTATAAATGCAGGTCCAGGAATTTTGTGCATATTTTGTTGTTCATGGCATATAAATTTTCAGAATGTGAATTACTACATGTACCAGATTTTATTTCACTACTTAGGAAGAATCGAAGACATACAATTGTAAATGAAATGTCAATATTTTTTAAACAGATATGAAGAAAGGGCCATACAAGCAGACCGTGCAGTATCGATTTCTGATGCAACACATTTTGGAACTCCACGTAATTTTAAGGCAACTTCTACTCCTGTGTTATCAAAGCTTGCTACACTACACATCCCTGATGTATCTTATATATCTTCATCTGACTATGATCAGGAAAAGATGTAAGTAAATGCAGAGATATTGAAATAAATTATATTTTGCCTGTCAATAACTACAAAATGTGTATCAAATAAGGTTGAGATTACAGTCTTCACGAAATGCGTCGGTCCGACGGACAAAACCGATATAATAACGCTTGGACTGGTAAAAAATCGTGTTTCGTCGGTCTGAAAGTCCGGCATGGTTATTATCGAAGTTCAAGTTGCCCTGATGGTTCGTTCACAGAAAATACTTAATATATCTGGTAGTACTGATTCACACAAACTTCCAACTTTTGAGTAAATATTTAAAACCTATAAAAATTGCAAAGATCCTGCGTATTTAACTCATTTTTGAAACGTTTTAGTTTGGCAAATGGATTAAGCACCATTTGTTTATATCCGGGATACGTCTAATTACCAACAGCGAGAAATGAGAAAAAAGTAGACTACAACGGCCTTTAATGAAAAATCGTAACTGTTTGATAAACAAACACTTTAAAATGGGGGTGAAACTCAAACGTTCGTTAAAAACATATTTTATTTTAATCATTGGTTTTGATAATATATAAAATATATACTAGTACAGTGCTCCTTCGTTATGATGCCACCTTTTGGACTTGGCATTTTTTTGGCATTATACGAGGGTGGCGGTATAAAGAGGGAGGACTATTTCAGACTTTTGTATCAGTAAAGTTGAATATGCATAAAGCCCAGTTTGGTCTACATTAAATCTGTCACGTGTGGAGTAATTTTGCAATTTTCGAAGAGCTTCCTGACGGCCTATAGAACGAATAATCATACCATCGCTTTTTTGGCGAAGGTACGAATTTAGTTCCATTACTCGTAATTTAGCAGAGCGGGAGTGAATCACTCCCGGCACTTTGATGTCCAAACGAAGTTGCATATATGTTTATTGCCGTTTTTAATAACCAGCTGTGCGTTATGGGTTTATTGACATTCGTGTCTCTGTTCAATTATGTTTACTACATGAAAAGCACTGAGAACACCGAAAATGGTGTGTTGCATCTTGGTAAAGTCGTATATGTAAAACACTGGATTCTTACTACGGAATGGTTGTTACCGTATTCAATTAGCACGATTATCTTCAAATTAGTTCTTCAAATGACCACTAATCCACTGTTTACACAACAATTATGTTAATTGATTTATTGATTTTCTAATCGGGGATTAAGCTTAGAAAGCGTGACCATGTTTACACACCAATAATTCAAAATAAATATGAGTAATGTATGTTTTTGGCAGTAGAAACGGGGGAAATTTTATTGAATTAAGGACTTCTGCAAATAAAAACTTGTGGCGGATGGCGATATGCGAGGGTGGCATTACAACGGGGGAATTTTAATGGTTAAAAAACCGGACCATAGAAAATCGTGGCGATATTCGAGGTTGGCGGTTTAACGGGGGGCGATATACCGAGGGTACACTGTATTCTGAAATTGAAGGAATAACAACAATAAATGGTTATAAATTAACTCATGATAATTTCTATAGATGGGTTTCCATTGAAGCAGTTGGTTTCAGCTTTGTGAATTATTTCTGTGTATAATAAAATGTTATTTTATTTATATTCTTTTGAATGTTGTCCAGATATACACAGTTTGTTTATAACAGTTATGAATAGTATGATGTTTACAATAACTTTTATGTATGATATATGTCTGTATCTACATGCATATAAGGTAGCTAGTTAAATGTAAACAATGGCAACATCGACAAATTTGGTCCGGCAAAAGTTACATCGGTCCAGCATTTCTGGGGAAGTTGGTGGACCGAATTTCCACCATTCTTTGGGAAGATTTCGTGAAGACTGAGATTAACAAAATCAAATAAGTAATTTCCAATAATATATATTCACATTTAGATTACATTAAAAAATAAACAGTAAAGAATAATTTTACTTGTACTTTTAGCCTGATACTAATTTTTCAAGATGGCATGAAATTTACAATTCCTTTCTTTTAACTTGTTTTTCAAAAGAAAGGTTTACAGATTTATAACTTCATTTTAAGGGAGGAAAACCAACTGTCAGGAGTTGAAGAAATATGTGCAACGCCTCAAGTAAAGAGATCAGAGAGCAGCTTTGTAAATCCATTTGAGTAAGTAGTAGCATTAATTTTGACTGTTTTTTTATCACTGATATTTTTCAGAATTAAATTCAGTATAAAAAAATGAATGTTCATTTGCAGAATCAACTTTCAATTGGCTGTTAACCTTGTCCTGACATTGCAACGACAACAAAAATCTGCAAACTTGTCCAACATGTTTTTGCCTGTCCATTTTCGGAAAATTGCCAAAAGCAATGAAAACAGTCTGCACAAATTTACATTCGTCCTTATAAGGAAGATGTACATGTATGGTGAGTCATGTACATTGTACATGCATAAGAAAATGATTTTGTGTTTTATAATGTGCATATATTTTTTATTGTAGCCTTACTTTTACTCTATCTGAAGGGAACTATGAGGAGGATGAAGATAATTCTGAAGATGATGATTATGAGCCAAGCTTGAATGCTACTTTAAGGTAAATATAATTTTTATTTCAATTGGCTTGTATGATTAAATTATGTCTTGTAAACTATTTGAAGTTTTCAATTGGTAGATATAATATGTAGCATATTGAATATTAAAATTTTTTCAACTTAGATTATCAAACATTGACATTGCTCAGCAGGTATGTCATATTTTAATATCGTACAGTGTACATGTAGTATGTTAGAAAATGCAATAAAATTGTACATGTTCACTATTTGACTATTTGCTTAACATGATGCAACTGTATACAATAATTTCAGAACTGATCATGGTATCAAATCAGATGATTCAGACAGTGAATGTTTAGAAGAAGATAATGGTGATCCTGTTGATGAGAATGAAGTTGACCTTGGACCAAGTATAAAAAGAATCCGAGATGGCAATGATGTTGATGAATTACTTGATGATAACCCTTTTCTTGTATACCTTAGTGCTATTCTGACCTTGGCAAAAACAAATATATCACCATTTTGTACAACCGCCAGGTGCTCATTTCCAGTGTCCATGAAAACAGAAGTTATATCATCTGCTGTATATTTGAAATGGGTAAAATTATTTTTATTTTAAAAGAAATATATACCATAGCTATACATTTATTTGTTGTTTTAATGCAGTCTTTATATGTTTTTTATAAAACTAACAGACTGCAGTGAGGGTTTTAACTTTGTTTTATATTTTTTTTATACTATAAGTACATAATTATACACATATAATGCAATTTCACATATGTACTTATAGGTTATTTACGTTTTTTGAAACGAGATGCGTTTTCTCGTCGATATATCATCGAAGGGCGACAGCTCTGAGATGCATCACAGTGTGTACTTAACGACGTCTTGACAGCGAGCTGAGATGGGCCTATCTCAAGCTAGTAGAGTGAGATGGAATAATATCGCACACAAAGATCAAAGGAAAATGCTGCAAAATAGCGATAATTTTGTACACTGTATACCGGTATATGTTTATGATTAATATAGCCAGTTGTATAATCATTCCTTTACTATGGTGCCCTTCGTTTGCTTTAGGTCCCAAATTAGTGTAAAAACAACATATGTATCACAGTTCCACAATTTGAAAATTGCCTTTGTAATCTTGATATATTTCATAGTTATTATGGGTAAGTTACATGTACTATCTGGACAATAAAGATTATAAAGAGATAATGAGAAAAATAAAACAAGTAAAGGTGCACCAAATGAGCAATCAAGTATGGTCAATCTGAAAAGACAAAGACAAATCAGTATACACAAAACTATGACAACAAACTTACCACAAAACAAAACAAAAAAACACACACAACAACCAAACCTTAATCAGCAATGTAAACTCAAGTCCAAAATCATCTATTATGTTTGTACATGTTTACATGAAAATGAATTATAACTTGAAAAGTACAATAGCTACATGTAGGCATATGATTTATGTATTTGGTATACAGACACTTGGGGTTATGATAATTGTGTTATTGTAAATAAATGTTATTGACATTGTAAATAAAGATTTTTGAGAAATTTTAAAAACTAGAATATAGTCATTGGTCTAAGAGTGATGCCAAACTTAAACACAGCAAAACTTTCCAATGCTCTACGTTTTTACTAGTACTATACATGTACTTATAACTATATACCAGCCATCTATAAATATATGCAAAATGAGATGTAAATTCGGTGCATTGGATTTACAAGCAGTTTAGTTCGTTTACTTTGTTGATAAAGTGCATGTTCCCAGGTTGAATTTTATTGTTACTTATTTTAATTAAATTAGGAGATGGACGCATGGACAGTCCCGGTCATTGTGCTCAATTCTGTACATACACATTTATGGAATACGAGACAAAAAAGATTCTGTGTATTGTAACCATGGATAAGAGAATGACCGAAAAGAATAGTTCTTTGTTGGAAAAAGCATGCTTTTTGAAAGGATTAAGAGAGCTGTTGAACAAAAATTTGAGAATTGTAGAGGTTGTTACTGATGCCCATCCACAAATCGAATCATTAATGAGTAAGTTAAAATGCATTTCGCACAAAAAGCCTGTTTGTATTATATCATATTTATCATAGCATAATTGCTAAAAATGTCAAATTAGTGCTAAAAATTTGAAGTAGTGTGGTTAATTATTATGCATGATTATTATTTTTATCTAAAAAGAAGTTTTATGTATATGTATATATGTAATATTTGCTTATGTACAGACAACTATTTTTTGTCACATTTCTTATTCTTTAACTGTAAAACATAATGATTTTTTTCTTCATTTTTTTTTCAGAAAAACAGTTTAGTCAAATTAAACATTCTTTTGATATTTGGCATGGTGCCAAGAATCTTGGGAAAAAAGTTGTAAAGGTAAGGATATGATAAGGGTTTTAGCTAGGATCGGAGAACCATTAGTCAATACGCATACTATCTCTAAAAAAATTCTTCCTTCGTTATCAGCCACTGGTGGAAAAATTCAAAATTAATTTTGTTATTGCCTTTATTTCCTATAACATTTAACATTTTAAATTTCAGGTTGCTAAAGAAAAGAAAGAAACCAGACCTCTACTGGAATGGACAAGAGATATTGTAAATCATTTCTGGCATTGTGCAGATAAATGCCATACCAAAGAAGAGTTCGTTGTAAGTTTACAGTTGTAAAAAGAGATTCTAATTCAGACCCTGTCCACGAACAAAGGAATGATTGATTGTTGTTTGTTTCGTGTCCTGTCAGCATAGCTTTGTATTCCAAATATATAAAATTTACAGATATGTTTTATTTTGCTTTTTTCCATTTGTCCACAATACATGTAATATTCTCAGTTTAGTTACATTAAACTTTGAGAAGATCTGCTTAATTACATATTTATATCCATGTTAATAATGTCAATAACATGCATAATAGAAAGGCTACCTTATTATCATCCTCACAAGTCAGGGGTTTTGTGTCCACATGTGTCCACGAACCCCTGACAAACTTAGCTAGGAAATTCCCGGGCTAGAAGATTTTCGTATGACGTCAATCCTTCAAAATATCAACCAATGAAATTGCTTGAAAGAAGCAAGTGTTTGGCAGAAGTCATTCTTACTCATTCTTGAGTGGGAAGAAAACGTAACGCAACTAATAAATAACGCGGTAATAACAAACTATTAACACTACTGTACAAAATGCACTGACTTTTACATGGTCTATGCAACACATCCGTTTTGGTTTATTTACAATCGACATCGGGATATCCCCTAACCAAGCCGCGAATGAAAGCGAGCTTTTGATTGGCTACATCAAGGTATGATGTAGCCAATCAAAATAGTGACTATGAGCCCGGGAATTTCCTAGCAAGTTTGTCAGGGGTTCGTGGACACATGTGGACACAGAAACCCTGACTTGTGAGGATGCCTTATTATACACTGGTATAAATTTTCAGGGTGTATGGTTTGGTATTATTCACCACTCAGTTAACAAACATCAATGGATGATATCATACAGTGACTATGCACCTACTGAATGTGACCATGGACCTTTATCAACACAAAGAGACAAAGGTTGGCTTACAGCTGCAACACCACCTCATGATGCCTTGATAAAGATAGTAATGGACAAGATATTACTGAAAAAGATACCATACTATGTACAGTGCAGGTTAGTAGTCTATTGAGCTATTCTAATTTGTATAAGCTCTTAAATTTATAATATTTCCTTTATCACAAACAGCAAATTATTAATTTGGCACCACGTTCATTTTTGGCCTGCTCATTAATTCACTGTGTTTGAAAATGAGTGCTGATGGTCGGACCAAAATGTCTCCTATGGTTATCTTTAAATTGGTAGGGTATTCCAAAAATAGTTGTGTGGGATGGGTGGTACATCTAGCATTTTTATTGGAAACACACCACTTTAATGCTTTGTAATTTGATAAGTTATATGTCAGATACACTTTAAAAATGTAGACCAACACTTCTATGATAGCAGTTTTATCAATGTTGCTTAAAATTATTCCAAATTTTTAGGAGTACAGCTGAACTTGAAAACTTTCAAAATGTCATTTTGAAGTATGCTTCCAAGCGACATTCCTATGGACCAAACACATATGCAGCCAGGAATAAGATGGCAGCACTGGACCATAATGCTCACATTGACAGAAAAATTGTCAGAAACAAGGATGGGAGTGAACGGTAAGTAACATACCGGTAATTATGAACTTCATCTTCTTTACATATCAAAATTTTTAGATTTGGGCACCTCTGATGAGACTTTATTTCAATGGACAAATTTTACAAAACTACGGATGTTTTTAGGTCATAATACAAATACTAAAACGGGTATAAAACAGTGAATTTGGTTATTCTGTATATGCATATTTCAAGGAGTAACCTCTCATCAGCAGCATTTGAATCAAAACATTGAATGGTCAAAACACTAAAAAATATTGAAAACGAAAACTACTCAAAACCGAAAATTTTTTACAGGAAAGCCAAATCCAGCACCAAGGATGTGGACCATGTGCAGTACAGGGAAAGAAACTTGATATTTTAAACAATTATATACTTATTATTAATTTATAAAATTATGTAATCATAATATGCGTGTTTATTTAGATCACACAAATATTGGGTCAATGTTCTAAGTTTTAATATTCGGATGCCCCTTTGGTACCTCATCGCTTCTTTATACTCCAGATATATGTTTTCTGTTATGTACATGATAAATTTCCAGTATGGCAAATAATAACACCATAAACTCTCTGTCAATGTGAAATTTCATTATTTCTTTATAGACTGCAGAGATACTACAGCAAGAAAGGTGGTAATTGGACTGTAAATAAAGTGAAAGAACCAAAGAGATATGAATTCATGCCAACATTATTAAGAAAAATCTTAATGGCTAGACTGGAAGATAATGTTGGTATGAATCAGAAAGTCTTCCTAGAGTTGGATGATCCAAGAAGATTATCCGCAACCATTGCTCCAGTGCCTCCACCACCTTCAAGTGAACTTCTCAGAGACAAAGTGTCTAGATTCAGCAGAGAAGATCCAGACAGAACAATTGACTATGACTGGCAGTCATGAATAAATTTATTTTCCACTTATTTTTTCTCCTAATTTTTGGCAGGATTTCCCCAAGTTATAAAATGGTGTCAGAATGGCTGTTGGGGAAATAATTTTGTAACAGTTTTCTCAGCAACTACTAATCACAGCCTCTTGATATTTGGCATACAGCATCAGAATGAGCTCCCATAAGGTGGGATGTTATCTTATTAAAGATACTAATTCAAACAAAATAGAAAACAAGGGGTTGCACAAAGTCGTGCTAAGGATACCCCCACTCGACCATTCGGAAAACAGGAAGTTGATGCTCAACTGACCTAGAAAAAGGAGGCACATTACAAGTCATCGTATTAAAGCTGTGCACCAAATTTAAAATCAATAAGTAACAGCCGAAAAATCTGTTACAAAAAATTGTCCATTTTTTACCCTATAAAAAGTCGGCTCGGAAAACAGGAAGTAGATATGTGACTAACCTGGAAAGGGGAGGCATGCTAAAGCTGTGTATCAAATCCCTTTAGTTGAAGCTGAGAAATTTGTTACAAAATGTTAGACGGACAGAGACCGACAGACGGACAAGGTGATTGCAATATAGCCCCCTCTCTTACGAGTTGGGGTATAAAATGTAAAACAATCAAACACATGGAAAAATAAATGCAAGGTTTATTGAAAACGTCCTCCAATAAAACCAATATATTGACCAGATGGATCTGGGTAGTGGTCTCTGATTCCCCAAACACAACAGCTGGGGATGACCTGTCTATTGCCTGCTCCCAGATATCCATGAATCCAGAGAATATACTGGCGATAGGCAGCATGTCGGTGGCATCGATTGTAGTCTTGGTCAACAGGCTGTGCCAGCATATCATTCCTGTACCGCATGGCCACTTCAAGAACCAAAGGGTCCAAAACAACATTATGGAAATCCTAAAATAAAACAGTATATTTCATTCACACATTTTTCCACCAAGGGCATTGACCTGTTATGACATTATATAGCGATTTTATGCTCTTAAGTCATCTACTTCCTGATTACTGGATAGTTAAAATTTTAAGCAAGGCACAATGGGGAAGCACGGGTATCACTAGTGAACATGAGCTACAGAATAACTTGTGTTCTTCGGTTTTATTTAATTATAAATCGAGTCAGTGTAGGTTGACATAATGTAACTCCTTGTGCTTTATTATGTTTGAGTGTCATATCTGAGACTTACTGGTAACTGGGAATGACAATTCTGTGGAATCTGGTTGCAGCACCTCTTCTCCACATCTGTTGGCATTTCCCTACATCTCCCACAACGGCACCATGTTGGCTGATCACGTTGGGGCTCTGCTGGTGGATCTAGGTATGCACCACCATGTTGACTGCCAATATCAAGAACACGAAAAATGAAGCTGGGCTGTTCTCTGTAGGCAGTCAACATGGTGGTCCGCATATCTTCCAATGACAGGTTGTTTATTCTTTCCTGAAAAAAAATGTATAAATACAACAGTGAGTCTGTTCAAGGAACAATTTGAATTGTGAACCTTCAGTCATATACATGTATATTATTATATATATGTTTTATCACTATAAAGTTTCATCAAAAACTGTAAAAAAGTTGAATTGTGTTTACAAGTCCCTATTAAAGAAAAATACCCATATACTTTCTTGGAAAGAGGTGTATAAAATTTTATTGTTTTGGAGTTCAAAAAAAAGGTAAGAAATGTACAATAACTTTCTAATTCTCCAAAGATAATGGAAAGCAAAATCGATGATATACCTGCATTTGCCTGTCTCGTTCTGCCCTTGCTTCAGCAGCAATCTCTGCCCTGTTGGGCACAGGTGCTGGAAAAGCTCTTCCACCTCGTCGCCCCCGTCGAGTCTGTCTGCCTCCGACTCGACCCCGACCTGGCCTACCACGTCCTCTCCTTCCAGGAACAGGTTGCTCTTCAGAACTGGCTGAGGAACGTGATGAAGTACTGTTATCTAAAAACTAGTAACATAATGGTACAACATTAATTTATCCATAAAAATTAATTCATGCCTCCTATATTAATTTGATTTGAAAAAGGCATTTTACAAAGTGTAGGAAACCAGACTATAAAACTCTGTGGGATATGGATTTTTACCTTGAATTAATTTTTTTGCTGATCGCGAAAATCCATTTTTTAACATCAGATTTTTTTTTAGTAGTGTGAATATAAAAATTTTGTTCATAGAACTTTTTTTTTCATATTTGAATAAAATTATTTATTTTCACAATTTTTAAGTCAAATTATTAATTTCCGTAACAATCCATTAACGTTATAAAATTAGCATAATATAAATGGTCTATCCCCTAGAACACCGAAAGTTATTATTTATTTATTTATTTTATTATTTATGTGTCGTTCTTCTCGGTCATCAATATCGTTAAACGGTACTAGTAATTGTGTAATAATGATATTAATCAACAAATAGTTAATCTTTTCATCGTTTAAAAACTTTTTCGTCGTTTAAAAACTATCTTTTTCAATTCAATGTTTTAAATACACGTGTACATTTGAATTTCCCCACTCTGCACCCCACACATCAATATCTGCGTGATTCCTGTCGTTTTCTCTAGATTTCAGACATGAAATCTATTATTTCATAGACAAGTAGTTATTATGAAGCTTTATTGTATACAAAAGATCAAAATTTGTTATACTTTCATTAAAATATTAGTAAAATATTTGTAAATGTACGTTGTTTATGAAAATCTTACCTCGTCATCCATTATCGATTATTCACGCGGGAAATTTCGCATCAGCATCGGAAGTCTTCGGAACTTTGAGACCGAATATTAATTAGACGCCATTGTTCAGATAAGACAGAAGATAAACAACGCATTTATTTGCAATTTATCGATGTTAGCAATCACATAACTGAATAAAATTGATATATATCTGATAATTAGATGCTTATGTACCATATCAGGCCGTAAAGCAACTTCCAAAAAAATAACGATTTTGACAGCTTATATTGCTTTAATAAGTCGAACACTAATAAACGTTACAAGGACGTTGCAAATATGTTCGCTAAGTTTTTTGTAACGTAAAAAACACGTTGAATTAACGTTATGTTTTGCGTGATTTTACAACGTCTACACAATGTTATACAAATGTTGCTATTTTTGACAACGTTTTAACAACGTCAGTTAAACGTGCTCAATAAACTTACGAATTAAAGACGTCACAACAACGTTGCATTTTCGTTGTAGATAAGTAACGTCAGGTCCGACATTCTCACAACTTATAACCAACGTTAGATTTACGTCATGTGTTTGCTGGGCAGCGGTTAAGTCGACCACTGTTATCAGATCAGTTTCTCTTTACCTGTTTTCAGCTTCAGGAGAGGCAAGGGTACAAATTTCCCTCCAATAATTGCCTGAAATACTTTAAAATATTTTGTGGTCCTTTCAGATTCTCGAGGTTAAACTTGATTCATGTACAGCCATGTATTTGTGCTGACCTTTCTCGGTAGAGAAAAAAGGTCAGCATCACTAACTTATTATTAATTGTCTGCTCCTGGTAAGTTCCTCCATCTTGGGATGTCCAAAATGAACTGGACGCGCTTTTTGATCATGATGTAGTCCAACTGTTTGTGATGTTTTCTGTTCGGGATGTGCCAAGTCTATATTCTGCATGCTCTGTGCGATTTAATTGAGTTGATCAGTGTCAGTTCATTGGAGCTGTCAAATTCAATAAATCGTAAACCTCTCCCATTGGTATCTACAGTGCAGTATCGGCCATATTATGCTTTTCTATTTTTCACACGCATCCTATTCCACCGCTTCACTCCAATCCTCGTGCATCACAATGATATCTTTCTTAGAGATCTTATCTAGAGTTCTCATTTTCCTAGTAATTTATGGTTCGTTGTTGGGGCATACACCAGTACAATGGTAATGTGGAATAAGGTTGCTCTGAGACGACGGTGACTTGCATAGATCTTCCACGTTTCACGGTTTGTATGTTGAAGCCTCCGTGGGATCTGTCAGCCTAGGTTACTTCATAAAAAAGTTCGTACGCGCACTCAGGTGCCTAGTCAGCCTGTTACAATCATTATAAAAATGATCAATTGTGAAAGTGAATTTTACGCCGTTGACGCATACCTAACAAGCTTTAAAATATAGGAAAAATTATTAAAATCATTTGAAAGGAAGACAGAAAGAACCTTTGATTCTCGAAAGTACTTGACAAATGTGTGAAATGTTTGCTTTAACCGTAATAAATACGCCGTTTTCAAGATAGGTAGTTAGATGTCTCTTATCATTTGATTTATGGTATCACGTGATTTTATTTAGGGCACTTTCCTTTACAGTCTTTTAACATCATGTGAACGCCATAAACGGAATAAAACTTTCCATAAATTTATTTTTAGTGTTGGCTTTGCACCCTGTCACAACACAGCACATGTTTCGTTTTTGCGTCGTCTTTCTTACGCCGTCCATTTCGTAACAAATGTTTCCGTATTAAACTAAAAGTGCCCTAAAGTCACGTGATACCATAAATCATATGATAAGAGACATCTAACTACCTATCTTGAAAACGGCGTATTTATTACGGTTAAAGTCACGTGATCAGCATTACAATTTCCACCCCCTTTAACGAGAGCGATTATATCTTGAAAACGACGTATTTTAACACAAACAATTCCTCAGCAGTGATAAGATAGAGAATAAAGTTAGTTGGACATTTCTGCTACTTATCCAGCTATAAAATAATATCGAATTTATAAAGTTCTAATGAGAAGACAATTAAACCATCAAAAGATAGTAATTAAAATTAACGCGTTTTCAAAACACGCACTACACAAATATTTTTCACTACATTTTTCAATGGGTTTTGGATCATTTGACAAAACGATTTATTTCGTTGTGATGAGTCTAACGCCAATTTAGAAAAAAACAGCAAGGTTAAAAATGACTGTATTTACACCTATATCATGCAGTTTGAACGTAACATTATTTATAGCGTAATGACTATTGTTTAATAAGACTATTAGGACTCTATTGTTCACTTGTTTATGGCATTAACAGCAGGCAACAGATAATGAGGGTATTTTTGTAACGTGAAAATATATTAGTTGAAGATTTCGACGATTAACTTGATATCTTTTAATTTTTGGTCAGAATTTAAAATGATCGGGTAATTTGTGCAGCATCTTATTTAATTATAATTAGTGTTATATCAAATCTAACCAACATTGATCAAATATGTAAAGTTGTAATGTAAATTTGGTTTTGAAACAAAGTTTGTTTCGAGGTCCAGCATAAAGAACAAATTTGCACGAACGTTCGATCAACGTGCTCGATAATGAACAAATTTGTACTGGGTAAGAACAAAATAAACAATAACAATAAATAAATTAATTAATTAATTAATTAATTAATTAATTAATTAATTAATTAATTAATTAATTAATTAATAAATTTGGCCAATTCAAATGAGAAACTCATATTATACGATATAACTTGCGTACGTCACATGAACTTTTTTACGCCGTTTAACGGTTTATCAACCGTAAAAAGACCAAAACCTATAATATCGTATATTCATGTTCACTGTAAAAGCAAACAGACTGTTCAGAAATTTGAAGTACTCCGTAAATAAATGTGGAGATAAGCTTTGAGATACTACTACATCGTTTAACTATATCTCTTATGTTAGACAACTTTAAAAACGTATACCTTTACACAGAAAAATAACTTCTTGTGGGTATTTTTATTTGGTCATTTTGATAATATTATATAGGATATGAAAGTACATATTCTGGTAAAATACTTTAATTTCAAATCAAATCGGAATCTTATCATCATATTCGAAGGTCATATAATTCAGAAATCTATAAATTACTTAGCTACATGTATACTGCTCCTAATTGATTGCAGTCGTCGTTTTCTAAGGATATTTCTTATTGGTACAAAATGTAAATAAACCATGATTGATTAAAAAAATATCCCACGCGTTTCCATGTATATGTGCACGCATGCTTCCATCAGATAGCAATGAATCTTAGCGCATAAAAAAAATGTAAAAAATCCAATAAACAAGCAAACTCAAGAAACAACAATGAAAATAAAAGCAACTACATTCAGTGGTTCTGAATTTGAACAAGAAGTTTATTTCAAAGAAATGGAATGTTAAACCAAGTTTATTTAACATGCATTTAATGTAGAATTGGGAAATACGAGTCTGGTACGCTGGCGGTTAATGATATGTATCATGTAATAAATATACACATGGAAATAAGTATTGCAAAAGTTCATGACTGTAATAATGGGTTGACTCAAGGGGAAAATGTCCCCTTTCATTTCATATCTTTTTATTTTATCAATAATAATATAATTTGACAATTTCCTGAATTTAATTCTGTTCTCTAATACTATATTTTAAAATGCATTTTTATCAGATTTTGCTTTCCTTTAACGTTATACATATTCAACAAAAACATTCTTTTTATTTTCAAATCAATGCTATAGCTATGACATCGTCACATGTATAAAAAGAATGCGTTCAGGAAACAATCTGACAGTGTTAATCATTTATTTATTTCAGCTATTTCCGTTTTTCATGAAAAGTCTAAATATTGCTCCTCGGGGCTTGGGAACATCGGTAAATCACAAGTTATATTCCAAGAAAATTTTTAGTTGCCGACGATTCGCTTTTATTCAACGTCAACTTCTACATTCATTGGGGACAGTTTGCTCCATGTAGAAATTTGTTGAAGAAACATAATATAAACCAATTCATCAGTTCACTTTGGGAAATTTAGTTTATCATTTTTAATTGATCATCGGAAAATTGCACACCTGTCACAAAAATTGTATGTTTAGGATGATCAAATGGCAAATTATTTGCATACATCTTGACGGTTTGCAATCCCATAAAAAATCAAATAGCTTCAAAAATTAGATATTTGTTTTTGCATTCAGCAACATTTTCGTTTTACATTATTGCCGAAATTGTGTCTATTTTTATTTTTATCCATGTTAATACTTAACGATCTAATAATCGCCTAACAAGTGCTTTAAAAGGATATTCATTGTGGCGAAATACTATCTATGGCTTTGAAACTTTCCCACATGAGTCCCTATTAACGGGGGAAATCTTTTTATGATGCAAGCTTTTCTAAACATAATGAAGTCGTGTAAATTCAGTTCATATAAACGGATAAAAACGATATTAGAGATTAAAACGAATAACATGGAATTCGGGAGCACCTGATTGCAATCCTTTTTCTAATCAAAATAGGTGTTGTAGATACTTGTATAAATAAACTTACATTTTATGACAATGTATGGATATACAATGTTATTTATCTTTATGAGATAATACTTTGGTTGCAGAATGCGTTTCAATTAGATATGTAACTTGTCGTGAAATAACACAATAAAATTACTTAAGTTGAAACACAACGTGATAAATAAATACCAATAAAAGGTGTCTTCTTGGGAAACCTTTTGTATGCCTTGTTGCAAAAATATTTATCATTATAGGAGTTTGAAAGTAAAAGATAACGAAATCCAGCTTCTGAAACAAAGCCTAGAACAGGAAAAGATCAGAATAGTAGAGCTACAACAGACAAAAGATGCTGAGTTAAAAAAATGTTGTAAAGAGATGCAAGCACTTAAATTTGAAGCTAAACAAAGAGCAGAGTAAGTATCTATACGCTTTAATTATATTTCATAATAAAACTTTTATCTACATATATGGGCATTACAGTACTTAAACAAACATTGATTTGATTAAAACGATTTAAAGTAAAAGTCAAGTTGTTAACATAGTAGCAACCACCGATGTAAACAAAATGAGTATACTTCTCTAGGTGGTGAACTTAACATAGGCACTTTGAGAGTTATCCAATTAAACTACTGGTAATCAGTTCATAAAAGTCACCATAATAAACGCGTTTCTTTGATTTTTTTATCGATGATACCCATTCGGATGTCATCGGTTATTGTCTTACTGGCGTCAAAACGTTCTTTTTGCAGTCATAAATAAACATGCTTTTACCACGAGACTGTTGCATACGACAAGCTTTCATTATAAATGTTATCTTTTCAGATTTAATAAAACAGCAGAGTTATAGAAAGGTTAAAATATATTCATGAAGAATATTCGCTTTTCTTTATGGTTGCGGCTGGGATCGTAAAATGTTGTAGTTTTAATATGTTGTAAAGTGTGTCGACATTGTATGGTTGACGACTTTTTATTTTACTTCAAGAACGATGATGTTCTTACCTATTATACATATATCTTGAATTATTAGCACCGTGTGGTTTTCCTTTTCAGTATTACACATTTGACATCTTTAAAAAAATAATAATTTCAAAATAGTATATTCATTGTAGGAGTTTAAAAAAAGCGGATAACGAAATTCAACATTTGAAACAATGTCTAGCACAGGAAAAGGCTAACATAGCTGAGCTCCAAAGAACAAAAGATGCATACCGTAAAGAGATACAAAAACTTGAAACTGATCTGAAACAAAGTTCAAAGTAAATATCCACACATATTTATAGTATAGTACTGATTAAAGCGACTTGAGTAAAAAGTCATTTTTATTTCGTAGTCACCAACTAAACTGTTGTGCAAAAATGTTACATACCACTTCACTTTGTTAACAACGCATATAAACAAGACTTTTTTTCACGCCAAAAGTCTCTACAATAAACGCGTCATTTTGTTCCCGTTATGATTAATGATATTCCTCCATTCGATACGTCTGAATATATTATTCTTGTATGCAATGTACCACGTACTTTGAATTTACACAATCTAATTCACTATAAAGTCACTATTTCCTTAATATCTGCCAATAGTCCATTAATAGTATGAATGTTACATTTCAAATCAATTAAATGATCGAATTATAGAAAGGTAAAAACTACTATTAAAATATGTTTGTTGTTAAAGGTTACGGCTGAGTTGGCGAATTAACATGTAGTAGTTTCAGTATCTTAAAACAACGTATGTCGACATATAACGTTGACGCTGTTTTGTATTAGACAGGGAGGATGAGTTTCGTACCTGTAATATGTTTAATTATTACTGCTGTATGGTTGTCTTCTCTTAGTTTTTACTTTTATAGTCTTCTAAAACCTAAAAAGAATATATTCATTTTAGCACTTTATACGAAATGGATAACGAAATTCAATATCTGAAACAAAGTCTAGCACATAGAGAGGTCAACATAGTTGAGATACAGAGGACAAAGAGGACAAAGGATGCAGAGTTGGTTAAATGTCGTAAAAAGATGCAAAGACTTGAAACTGATGTGAAGCAATGCACAGAGTAAATATCTATCCATTATGATTAACCTCTACTAAATAGCCAATCAGTTGATGCCGTAGTAAAAAATAGTGCTTAAAAGAACCAAGTATTTCTATTTTCAATTTGCATAAAAATTGTAATTCTGAATGATCCTTCTGTAAAAAAAATTATGGTTTCTTTGGTGCAAAAATATTTTGGAAATGAAATAAATTAAAATTTATTAATTTTAATCAAATATTAGATTTTGTACGAAATTTTACAGACTGGAACCTATTTCTATCCATCTGACAACTGAAACTAGCTTTATTTGTCGGTATATGTTTAGCGATTGCATGGTATTTTGAAGAAAAAGGTTGTCACTAATAGTGAACGTTAGGAAAATTCAGTATTCTATAAAATTTCATAATGGCGAGCTATGTAAATCATTTATTAGACGTTAAACTTATAGTGTTAAAACAATCATAAAATTGATGTAAACACGATTTCATTTAAAACAAACAACGTTTTTAATTATGTAGTAACAACTGGAATGTCTGAGCTATAGAAAAGAATGAATATAACCGAGTTCGTGATTTTTCTGTTTGTTCTGGTTTCCATATATGTTACGTTACGATCAGTATTCAATTCAATTGTCTAGACCAGTCACTGTGTTGACTACATACCTTCTCAAACAAGGGTTGTTGTAGCTAGGTTGATCTAATCACTTCAGAAGTTCTATGGTCGTCGCCATGACTTAATTGATCGTTATCATAAATCCATCTCTTACATGGCATCGGGCATTTGCGCTGAGTCATTGATAGTCTTTCCTTATCCTGGATTTGACTCTTTCCTGGACATTACAATGAGTAACTCAAAGTGTATCTAAAAAGAAGAAGGTACTGCTCACACCTCCGGAGCACTTGAGTGCTCCCATGTTTTTTATTGGGTTTGAGATACTCACTATGTTTCTGTGTGTTTTGGTTTTGGTTTTTGTTGTATATGTTTTTCTAAATCTAGATGTGTAATTGTCTCTTGGCTTTCTGCTCTTGTTGTTCGGTCGGTTGCTATTTTTCTTACATCATGTGGTTTTATTAATAAAAACAAGTCTGCTCTAGTGCAATATGTTTTGGTGGTGCGGAAAAAATAAATCATCTTATAATTTTCTTATTCCTCCTGCAACGATTCTATGACAAGCTGTAATGTCAAAGAAACGAATTTGTAAACTAAATTTATCATAAAAGGTCTGAATAAGTCTTGACCCATTTCAACAATTTCAGTTTTATTTATTTATTTATTTTTGTTTTAAAGTATTGTCAGAAATAAGTTTTCTAAGTTGTGTCTCTTATAGCCCATCAACGATGGCAATATTCTGGCGGGAAGGAAAAAATATGTTATAGTTGTAAAAGCGTCCATATTGTTTGAGTTCACGACACAAATACAGCATTCTGTAACTATCTATAGACAACAACATGTCACTTAAATAACACAAGAATTTGCCATAAGTGGTAGTAAAACACAGACACTTTCAGTAATTATTGGCAAATGGTTTCTTTTATAATGTTATATTACTTACTTTTATACAAGCATATGCTGATTGTACACGTACTAGTATTTGTTCTAGGTATTTAAAAGCGAAAGATGACAAAATTCAGGAACTGATACAACATATACAAAGCCTATCACAGAAAAGAGTTAACATACCTGAGCTACAAAAGACAAAGATTGCAAAAATGGTTAAATTGGGTCGCTCGATGCCTGATTTTAATCCAAGGACTGAGTATATATCTATCTATATGCACATTATAGTGTTAATGTTACCCATAACATTAAACGTATTTAAGTAATAAATACTCTTATTGCATCCGAATGACAAAAGGAAAAACGAAAACACCCCAACCATAACTCTTAATTACTTAGTTAATATTTTCGGATTTTCGTTAGTTTTTAAGCCATTGTTACCAGTTATTAAGGTTAACTTAAAGCGTCCAGTTTTTATTTAGGAGCATATCAAAAAGCATGCATAATCAATGAAAGTTCCACAACTTTTCCAAAGACATGATTGAACCCTTATTCTCAAGGATGACACACCGCTATTCAATAGTCAATTATTAGCTACCAAGAACATTTGTCAACTGAACTTAATAGTATCTGTTACGTATTATAAAGTCGACGAGAAAAGTGGTAATGGGTATGTCGTAAATACTTATCATGTTATGTTTGGAGGACCTGTATTTTAACAGACTGTTGGTATTCCATTGGGTGCTAATTGTGCTCCTCTCCTCGCCGACCTGTTTTTGTGCTCTTATGAGGCTGAGTTCTTAGAAGGCCTGCTGAAGAAAACAGAAAAGACCCTGACCCACACCTTTTATTTTACTTTCCGCTATATTGGTGATATTTTGTCCCTCAACAAAGCTAAATTAGGTGACTATTTACATTAAATTTAACTAAATTAGGTAATGAAAACATCAAAACATTAAATTATCAATAACTTTGGATTGTAGGTATTTGCATCTGATGTTAACGGCGTTAGACAATGGTTTAAGTGTTCTGTGTATAACCGTTGTTTTTCATTATTTCCGCCTTTTAACTCAAATATCCCGTCGTTGCAAAGTTTCAAGCTTCCTGTTTACAAATCAAATTTTCAAGACATTAGATTCTGACGGCATTCAGGTTCAAATTGTATTTTTCCTAACAAGAAAGACAATAATAACACTAAATTGAGTTCAGACTCGTATCATTGAGACCAACATAAACACATAACATAAACAACAAACCACGCGATCGCAACTGTAAAACGTGAGGAGCGTAGACTTTTTCGTATTGTAATATTATATATTATTTGATTGTTTTTATAATTAGTATATTTTTGTGCTACAGACTCAGAGTGGCCTTGATAGGAATGACAGGGGTTGGAAAAAGTTCAGTGGGCAACACGCTTTTTGGTTCAAGAATATTCAAGTCTATGGCGGCCTCGAAATCGGTTACAATTCAATGTGAAGTACAATCTCGGCAAATTGCTTCAGGAAGAACTATTAAAGTGTTAGATACACCTGGTATTATGGATACTGAGGGTCGAGATGTATGCGATGTAATTACAAACGCAATGTCCGCTTTATCTCCAGGTCCACATGCGTTCTTAGTTATTCTTTACCCAGGAGAGTCTACCCACGAAGAGAGATTCATTCAACAATTAAAAGATCTTTTTGCTGATAAATCTTTTTTGAAGCATACTATCATTATTATGACCAGAAAAGATGATATCATCGCAGATGACAATTTAGATCCAATAAATATTCATAAGTATATGGATACAATGGCCCCTCTGTATGTTACGGATCTATATAGGCAGTGTGGCAAAAGAATTGTTGCTGTTGAAAACAAACGTTCTTCGTGGAAAGAAAAAGAGAAATATGCAGAGAAAATCGTCGATGAGTTGATGAAGATGGAAGGTTATTACTCGCATTAATAATGGAACGAGATACACAGCAAGATCAAAGACATCCTTGCAAGTCAGGGTTTCGGTATCCAAACGAACCCAAGAAAACCCTATAAATTTAGTTATGAAATACATTATGTGCAAAACACTCATTTGATTAGCTACATTATACCTACAAATAGCCAATCAAAAACTCACTTTCTTAAATTGGTTTGAGGATATCCCAATCCTATATTCTACTGGTTGGTTTCTTTTCAGTAATGTGATTGATTCTTATTTAAGGTTAAAACTTTATTTGAAATATTCTAGACCGTTAATTTCTTAACTAAATTTGTCAGTGTTTTGTGGACACATAAACCTTGAATCGTGAGGGTGAATTCAAGTTAAGAAGATCTTTCTATATTTTTAGAATAATTGTGTGTCGGGGTTTAAATTTTTTTAAAAGTGAATTAATTTGTTTAAGCACATAATTGAAGCCGCAACATGGTTATACACTTTTCAATGTTTCGTCCAGCCAGCAGGCCTCATTAGTGTTTGTGATATATAAGATATTTAATGAACACGTCTTTTTGTTGGTCTCATTACACATATTTACATATGTATTAGAATAACATATCGTCAAAGCTACATAGGTTATAAAATATACCACTGCAGACAGCATTTCATCTATTCAACACACATCAGTGGCGCAAAAACCATACAAATATTTAAATAGAAAAAATATAGATGTTTTTAAGCTTTTGTCATTTAAATTTTAAACAGTGACTAAAACGTCAATATATCAGTTTGTTATATGACCAACATTTATCTTGATTTTGATTGGCCAAGGGTATCGTGAAAAGTATTATGCAGACGGTGTGTTAACTTCAAAGAAGTTAAAAATAGACTGATATGGTATGACTGTTGAATAGCTAAATATGGAACATTTATCACTTTTCAGTCATCATCAATAGAATTCAACAATAAGAAAAAAGCAAAAATTTGATTGGTTGAATTGAAAACATCAGCCAGTCAAAATCATTCTTTTTAAAATTCTATTTACTGACATTGTTTTTAAAAATTCCTCACAGCGAAATTTCCCTATGGTAATTTTTCATAATTGCTCTAATATTACTTTAAATTTTAATTGAAATATGTGAATTTCCCTCTCGATGGCTCGGTGGATATACTTTTTTTTAGGGTTCAGGTATTAACCTATGTTAAAGTCAATACATTTATAGTGTGTTCGTTCGTTTGCCAACCAGCCTGGCATGCCTTTATAACTGCTGACTAATTTTGTTAAATTTATTCAAATAATTTATGTTCATTCGTGACAAAATTTAACTGATAAAAATTGAGAGCAGAGTGCAGATGGACCGACAATTTTGTCCTGTATCCATGAATAGAATTACATGTAGTTAGTTTGTACTTTTTCACATCGTCTTAAATATATACACCTACTGTACTATGTGGGCGAGGTGGTCATGAATGTATTAACAAAATACCGAAACCAACAGATCGACAAACGTAAGAAACCACAACCAAAAATGAACAACAAGACAACAAGAGCAAAAGTCCTTATTTGGTATAGGCATTTCAAGAAATGGTTGGTTAAAATCAGATGTCATGCCAAACCTACAGGTTCCATTACTGTAGTATATAAATTGGTGTGTTGATGGTTGGGTATTACACACCACTAGTCAGTAATAGGTGTATCTAATGATCATCGCATCACAATCACTATTTACTGAATTTAAAAACTGAAAAACTACCTGCAATCATATATTCTTCTTTGAATATTAAATACAAAAGAGAGTCTGAAGACTTACCATACTTTTACACAATTTTTCACAAAAATTCTTACAAGGATAATCTACATACTCTACAAAAGAATTGGCAAAATAGTTGACTCAGATATTGTCTGCAGTGAAAGAAGGGCAGCAAAAATACTGTGAAACTGTTTACTCGCGAAGTAAAATTTATCATATGTGGATTCTTAAAATTTCAAAAAAACTTTTAAAAATTTTAAATGAAGATCTCAAATTTCGTCTGTTAGAACCTTTGATTTTTCCATTCTTTATATAACTTTGCCGCACGAGAAACTAAAATCCCGTCTTAAGGAAGTCATACTTAAAGCCTTCGCTTGCACGTATGCCTTCAAATATGTAGTTTTAAGCTACAGCCATAATTTTTTCTACTAAAAAACTAAAAGGAAAATTATGCTCAGCAAAGAACAGGTTTATAGTGTGCTAGATCTTTTTGATCGACAACATATTTCTAACTTTTGAAGGATGTGTTTTTTAGCAGTCAATTGGAATTCAGAGGGTACATACTGTGCTCCACTCGTTGCCGATTTGTTCCTGCATTCTTATGAAACTTAATTTCATCGGCGTCTTATTAAAGATAAAAAGTAAGCAGAAGCTAGGTCCTTTAATTTTAATATACATATTGATGATGTCATTTCAATTGACAACTCTCATTTTGCTGTGTGGCTTCCTTTAATAAATCAGTCACAGCTAGAAACTAAGAAATAAAAAACAGCTTCATCTACAACATTTTTACACTCGCACCTCGAATACGACACCAACGTCATCTTAGCACAAGAATTTACGAAAGCGAGACAATTTTAATTTTAAAATTATAAATTTTCCTCACCTATGCAATAATATTCCATCTTCTCCTTCATACGGGGTCTCAATTGATCAGGTATACAAGAGCTTGCAGCGAGTATACCGATTTGTGCAAACGTCACCTATTTCTTCAGGATAAAGTTATAAACCAAGGTTACTAGAGAAAACGACTCGTCCGCGCATTTAATAAGTTTTAATATAGATACCACTTCCTGGTCAAAAAAATATTCTCGTTTGAAAACATGGTGCAGATAGTTTTCTTAATTTTTGAATTCAATGTACAGTGACTGTGCTACGATGATTGTTGAATGTCGAATTAAATGTCTGGGCCAGTGTCATTTTCTTTCTTTTTCAGCAAGCCTTCTGTGAACTCATCCTCATGATTTTCAGCTGCACATGAGGGATGCACGTGTAGAGTTTGTAATGCAATACACGCATTTAAAGATTATGAGTGCAATTGGGGTAATATAGGCATAACATGTAATCGGGACGGATCTGTTTTTGAACTATGCGGAAATTTTTAAAAATAACAGACTTGTGATGCAATATAAGACTGATAACATCTATTCTTTTGTTAGAAAGAAAAAAGGAACAAGGTTCTTGTTCATCATTGTGTGTGTTCACTGGTTTGAACAATCTGTGATTGACAATGTTTAAATAATAGCTAACAAGCTATACAGAGTGAACGAAGATTCTATTATATTAGTTATAACTTCATAAAGAGAATGTTGTGAGTAATGGTAGAATTTTTCAGTGATATGGACTTCCTTATTTAGAAACAAAGAAATTGTATCTATAGTAAAACTTATTAAAGACGCGGACGACCAATTAATAACATTTACAAAAAAAGGACAGAAAAATACGAATTATCGTCTTCGAAGCTAAAACTTCAGCCAAAAGACTTCACAGAAGCTACATTTCTTAATAGCAGTAAGTCACGAATTCAAAAGAATTATACCCAAAGTAAAACATGAGTGTGACTCGAAGAAAAAGATTTTCCAGTTAAACTTGTCTAGCGTTTTATAAATTTTAGTTTAATGCGCGGAGACCGTACATCTCTTTGCATGTGATACTCATGTGTTGCCAAGTAAATTATTGTGTAAACATTGTAAATGTATTGCATTCTTTGTAGTAAACAAAACAACAAAAAACGTAGTTCGTAAAAACAAATCCATTCAGAACCGAAAATTTTTGTTAATTGTATCAAGAACATAATTGTATGACAATAGGTGATACAGTAACTGCAGCTTACCTTCCTACCCGCGTAACAAATTACATGCTCTTCCTTCCAGAAATATTCTAAATCAATAGACAAAATATAGGAAAAGTGTTTTATCATTTAAAAACCGATTTTGCTGAATGTCGTGTCTCAAAGCTGGTTTGTGTGATAACTCATGTGAGCATTGTGCGCTTTTCGTGTGTAAAAACAATGATTGAATGGTACGGAGGCAGAGTAAACACGACACTGCTGATATTTTATCTTATGTGATGACGAACCTATAGCTTGCATTGACGGGGAATTATAACAAATTTAACTGCAAACGCATTAATAAAACACCATTGTATAAAGTTACTCATAAATGCAAGACCATTTTCCCAGTTGAGAATATGTTTACGAACACCATGAATATAGCTGATTGTTTCAGATATTTTTGTTTGAAATTTAAAGTACGGATACACAGAACGTATAGCAGAGGTGTGATATGATCATGAAACCAGCGGGTTATGAACAAATATAATTATATTAAAACGTTTTCAAATAACAGTCGAAGAACATATTTTAGAAAAACATCCCCAGCAAATTGGCCAAGCTAAAATTATTCTAAAATTTCAGACTATACCTTACTAGTAATATACTCATTTCAAAATCAATCATGTTACTTTTATCTTGTTGTAAAACGCCTCTGATAAAGAAGAAAGAAATGCTTTATTACCAACTATTTGACGATGAAGTCTACGCTATGTCTTTATCTACCCTTGTATGAGGAATCGGGAATGTTTCTGCTATTCACTGTATATTACGTAGTACGGGGAAATAATGAAATAAAATTGTGTTTGGATTTGGCGAAAAGCACCATGACGCACAATTAAACTAGAAATTAGGTTGCTGAAAAAAATAATATTGTAATACGTCAGTAAAGTTAATAGTTTTGGGAATAATTTTATTACTTAACAGGTTTTATACATTTTTTTAAATAATAATAAAGCAAATTTTTAACAACTACAATTTTAAAGATTTTTTGCAAGTGTCATCTTTCCTGATGTAAACATTTTGGTAGATTTTTTTCTAATCAGTACAAACATTAATACAAATTATCTATCAAAATCTTAAATATGCACATTCGTTTGACGAGGTTTATTCTTTCTTTCCCGGAGAAACCGTCGTGATATATGGACGTATATTGGTTTATGCCCGATTGAGAATAACAATTTTTTTTTTATTTTAAGACGATGCGATTGAGTGTGATCGGAGCATGTTGAAGATTATTTGACTACTTTTTCGATTGATTTCAAAGATTTTGTCATTCCATAGTTAGCACACGTTATCCGAGCAGACGATTAACCAAAAATTCACGTTTGATTCAAAGCTATCCCGCTGTGGTCATCAATATATTTTAATATACTTAAGGCTTATCTATAGCAAGACTATAAGTGTTCCTTACGCCACGGAGCAACACATTTTTCTGTATCTGTCTTTTCCTCTGATGTAATTGTTTTATGAGTTGTGAAAATTAAAGAAAAGGAAAGTTCTTGTAAGAACACATTTAACACGTGGCTTAGTGATTTATACGATAATGACTTACAGAATACGAAAACTTGGTTTCGGACGGTTATTTCTCGGCATGTCTTTTAAATTGCTACTTGTGCATAGCGCGCAATACCACATATTTGGTGGAATCTTCAATGTATTGAAAGCGGTCAATTAAGAAACACATTTTCATGGTTGCACACATCACCCAGATCATGTACATATCTCATAGGCGGGGTTTTGAATTTTTGGAGTGCGAGCTGCTAAGCCACAAATTGTACCATGATTCTGCATTCTCTGCAGTGTTTTTATTCAGTGGCTGCTATTATGTTACCACAACTCCAGGAACACGTTTACTAAGCAACCCATTGTTAACAAAAATTGTTCGGATTCGAACACTGGGACCTGAGTCTTTGAACTTTCATCGTTGGACAGGGCCAATTTAGACACAGTATAAGTTGCAACATTTATTAAAATGTAAAATAAGGCTATAAAATAGCAGTACAATTAAAATTTAGTTTTCATAAGGCAAGTCTAAGTAAGACTAGTCTGAGAAAACTAGTGCCTTTAAAATAATAGTATAAGTAGATTTTGGCTTTCAATGAAAAGCAATATAACACAGATGATTTTAAACATTAATAAAAATCTATTTGAACACTTGGAAAGATAGTATACCATGCCTTTAATTGCAAAATCATCAACAATTACTTATAATCAATCATTAAAAATATATGTGAGCATCAACATAACAAAAATGTTGGAGTCCTAATAACACAAAAACGTTCATAAACATTGAAATAAACTCCGTCTAGTTGTAGGCCTTAACGGCCACATTCCTCCTTCCTTAAAAACGAATGTTTACGAGTTTCCAAAAAACAAGGTAGTAGGAATGTCAACAGTTCATCTTCCCAGTTTATATCACAGTCTCTAAAGATGGTGTGCACTTACATTTTAAAACAATCAGTTCATATTCAGATATATTTTCACTAGAACTGAAAAGAAGTTCTGCAAAATAGTATATTCGTCCTGTGAAATACAATTTCAAGTGCTATGACTTGTGTAACTGTTAATGTATCACAGACTATATGAACGTCTAAGAGGCTATCACAAAAAATAAACAATCACACCGTGACCAGTCTTTTATAAAGACCCTTGGGAACTACATGAACCAGAGGCTCTTCTTTGCGTTTTAATTCATGTTAGTCCAGCCAACATGATCAAGTCTCACCTAAGCTAATAATCTACATAAACAACGTTTAAATAAAGCAAAAAGTGAAATAAAACAAAAGATTGACGAGCCCTTTCTATGGGTTTACGTATATATAATTCTGTACAATCTCACATCTATCTCAGTTTACAAGTACACAAATTACATGCCTCGGCATGCATGTAACAATATAAACTAATAGGTAAACTTTTCATGAATATATAGCTTCCATTTAAATGTAAATGTTAAATACTATTAAGGGGATGCAGGACCCTATCCGTCATTTCAATTGTCAAAACTAGTTTTTATTGTAATAACGTCAGGTCTAGTGAGATAACAAACGTTTCACCTTAAATTGCAAAATCATCAACAATTACCTATAATCAATATAAAAAAATATATGTGAGCATCAACATAAACAAAATGTACATTTTGGAGTCCTAATAACACAAAAACGTTCATAATAATTGAAATAAAGTCCATATTAATAATTTTTACCAATAAGGGAGGTAACTCCGTCTAGTCGTATGCCTTAACCGCCACACATACACCATGCACCACAGTGCGATGATGCTCCAGAATGAGCGCTGTGCTTATTGGAAGATAAATAGATACATAGTTCCTCAAACAATTCAACTTTCCAAACAAATACCAAAGGTCCCAAAGAGCTACGGATCAGCTTATCAGAAGAAGTAAAACAAAACAAACGCTCTGTAGAACTTTTTACCGACATAACACTCTGCTGTTGTCGGATGATATCAGAACATCGGTGCTCCAGATAATGTAGGGAGTTATAAAGAGAGAAAGGAGAGAGCAAAACGTGTTAACTATGGGTAGGACCACCATTGTTTATTGCCTCTTCGGATATATAAAATTAGTTGATTTTGAATTTTCCCGAATATTTTTTCTTTGCTTCAAATAAATAATGTCCCATGACAACATGTAACCCCTAAGTATTCTCTGAAAATTTCAGCACCTCTTTCATGGTATATAAGAGCGCACGACCAACCGGAAGTCAATTCACTGAAAAAATCTACTTTCACTTTCAAGTTCAGTCCCAAAATAGTGCATGTCCTCCAATGACTCACATAATTTTTATCTTTAGTACACATCAGTTCAACTTTATCCTCTTGTTTCCTGAATTATTCAGCTTTCCAAAAATACCAAGTTTGTTCCAATATCTATTATGGTTCAAAAGTTATAATTATAAAAGTGAGCAGCTATTTTTAAATAGTAGTACTTTTACATGCAACCTCTGGATTGGTTCCCAGTATTTGATGGTCCTACATCTAGATGATTGTAATGGGATTTCCTGCTATTCCGGTGGTTAAAGGTCTTCAAAATGATAATCATAAGAGATATTCTGCTCTCCACGCCTGTAAATGATAAAACATAACTTTTTAGAATATAAGAGGATTAATAAATCCCTTCATGAAATACTTCTGTTGATGGTATCCATTTGACAGAGCATTACAAGCACGTTTATCCCAAACAGATAAAACTTGCATTATTTTGTAAATTTTTTAATTAAGTCAATTTTTTTTAATGCATTTTGTAAAGTAAAACTAAAACCTCTTCTAATCAATGTTCTATTGTCTTTCTTTATAAAGTTATTTTTTCTGTATAATAAAAAAATGTCTATGACACCTTTAACTACCTATATGAACCATATTTGGAACTGATCCAGCCCAACATCACCCAGATTATACAGCTCAGTTTTTTTCAGTCTCCAAATTGAATTTACATCGAACTAATTTGGAACATTTATTACATGAAATATTATAATGTTCGTTAGAGGTTGCAGAGGGGTTAAAGTAGTTCAGTTGTCTACTATTGATCATGTGGTCTGTCAACACAGATGTTGTATGTTAGAGTCTCACTCCGGGCAGGGTATACTCGACCTAATGGACAAGAATTGCAGTCTTCCTACTTAAGGCCAGGGGTTCTCTCCGGGTACCCCGTTTTCCTCCCCCCCCCCCAAAAAAAAACACTGGTTGTCATGAAATAGCTAAAAATTGCTGCAAGTGACATGAAACACCATTCAAATAAACAAACAAATCATTTAAGGTTAAACAATATTTAATATTTTAAACACTAACGTAATGGATACATGAATGTATGAAAACATTGGAACATTTATTACATGAAATATTATAATGTTCGTTAGAGGTTGCAGAGGGGTTAAAGTAGTTCAGTTGTCTACTATTGATCATGTGGTCTGTCAACACAGATGTTGTATGTTAGAGTCTCACTCCGGGCAGGGTATACTCGACCTAATGGACAAGAATTGCAGTCTTCCTACTTAAGGCCAGGGGTTCTCTCCGGGTACCCCGTTTTCCTCCCCCCCCCCCCAAAAAAAAACACTGGTTGTCATGAAATAGCTAAAAATTGCTGCAAGTGACATGAAACACCATTCAAATAAACAAACAAATCATTTAAGGTTAAACAATATTTAATATTTTAAACACTAACGTAATGGATACATGAATGTATGAAAAATAAACCATTATTTATGTTTCTTTCATATGAATCTCTACTGTCGGCCACTACAACCATCATCAACCTGCTCAAAATCGTCAACTTATAGGCATATTGTGTTAAAATATGGTCGTGTTTATATTCATTTCTACAAAATAAAGCAAAAATATAACAAATACATATGTAAGAACCCTTTATGTATTCAAATAAACCATTTTAAAAATTATTTCTCTCTACTTTTTTGTACTTCTCGTCGTTTAGTATAGCAGGTCCTTTACCCAGTTATACCAATTTGTTTTTAAATTTATTACCTGCATGTCAATTCAGTCTTTTTTATGAAAAAAAAATCCCTAAAGATGTCAACATAGTATGGGTTAAATCAAAAGGCTAATCATAAGCATTGCTGTTATTCGAAGATTACTGAAACAATTGCCCATGAGAAGATAGAAAGATAGAAGTTTAAGATTCCCCAACATAAATTTTGTTTTGAACTTTTGGTATTGTCACCTTGCCTTTATTTGTTGTCATGGCTTTTAAATTTTAAACAAATTTTTTTTGAATTATGAAGTTGAAAGCATTCATTTTTCAATTTGTGTCCGTTCTAATGCCTGTGTCACACATCCACGGATTTAAGGCCTCTTGCTACTAATACAACAGGGCATCATTTGTGGCAATCTGTATTGGTACATAGCTTTCCATATTGTACCTGTCGTCATGTAGGTAGTGGTACTTGCATATCCATGTGACTATTTGAACATGTTAAAAATTTGACCGTGGATCATACAACCGTAGTAAATATTGACTAAACTTTATTAAACACTGGTCTGTACGTTAAATCAGTACTTATTGGCTAACCCATGTATTTCCTTGTTGTGGTTCCTACTTTTCCTTATCAGTCCATTATTATTTGTACTAACCATTACTGATAACATGACAAACCACTTGTTGAGATTGTCGCGGGAAACAGATTTATATTCTTTTGTTAAGTTCATGACGTCGCCCTCTGCGGAAGTATTTTGAAGAGTAAACAATAAACGTATAGTGATCAAAAGTGTTTGAGTTTAATCGTAGTCTCGCCATTACATTTTGGTGCCGTGACCAAAGGAAAATGGAATTGGATAAATTGAAATACAAAAAGAATGGAAATCGAAGTGCTGTTACGACAATCTTCAGGATAATCGAAGAATTGAAGAATTCAGAGGACTTTGATGAACTTTCAGTTGCTCAGGAAAATTTAAAGAAAAAGCACTCATATATGAACATTTTAAATGAACAAATTCTGGATGTTATGAATGCTAAAGACATGGAAGAAGAGATTGTAAATACAGAGGAGTACACTTTAAACTTATAAACACAAATTATTGATAAATTTATTCAAACTTTACGTGCAAATCGTCCAGTTATCAGTAATGTGCAGGGTCAGTCCACATCCTCAAACCAAAGCCTAAATGTTCACAGTCCACCTTTCATTCCTGACACTAACCAAAACGTTCACGTTCCTATTACAAGTTGCATGATTCCCACATTATCATCTTCTGTAACAAGTAATAACACACACCGCTTACCCAAACTTGAACTCCCAAAGTTCACCGGAAATATACTTGAATGGTAAACCTTTTGAGATTCGTTTGAATCATGCGTTCATATGAACATTAACCTTACTGACGTCTAGAAATTTAGTTATTTGAAAGCACAACTGGAGTCCGAGGCCGCAGGTTTCGCTTTGCGCTTACTAACATTAATTATATAGAAGCAATAAATGACCCAAGAGATAGATATGGAGTTCCTCAAAAAATCATGCAGGCGTACATGCATTTCTTACTTGAAATTCCGTCACCAATGAATGAGTTACGAAGTCTCAGAAATTTCTGTGATTGAGTCGTCGGTTCGAGGTTTGGAAGCCTTAGAGCAGTCACAAGACGCATACAGTATGTTACTAGTTCCTGTCGTACTCAACAAGTTGCCAGGAGATATACGTCGTAATCTAGCTAGAGAACATAAATCTACCACGTGGAATTTACGTGACTTACGCAGAAGCAACAAGGAAGAAACAGACATTAAAATACTTTTTCCATTGTCCGCTATACTCGGATATAAGAAAACGTTTAGAAAATAACATTAAAAATAGTTATGAAAATGATATAAATAAATATATAAGTATGATATCTTCTTGGAGTCATTTGCAGTTTGTTGTTCCATTGATTAAAAAGTCTTTAATACTGTGGAAAGTGGACTTGAAGATTGCATGATTCTAATATATGATATTTTGTTAATTTTTGTTTATGTATGCCTTCAACCCTCACGGGGTATAACTGTGCTTTAATTCATTAAATTATCGAGACCGAACTGGATCCTAATTGCTCTATGCAAAGTCAACCTTCATGTTCTTTTATGCGGAAAAGAGAAAACCTATTCACGAAAAATGAACAGAAAAGTTTGACAAGTCGGCCATACATTTATTGTCAGGAGAAGCACGCACCTACTTATTGCTCACATGTAACGACACATAGGAGCCTATGAAAATTGTACGGAATAATAATTTATGTTTCAATTGCCTAGGGACACATCACATTACGGATTGCAACTCAAGACATAATTGCCGTAATTGTGAAAAAACAACACCATTCTAGCTTGTGTAATGAGAGTAAGTCTTATTCTAAAGTTGACGAAAGTAGGAATAATTTACAGAGATGCAATTATAATACTAAACAAAAGAAACAACATACCCCAAACGTTATTGTCAATGTAATCAATGACGACGACGGTACCGCAGACAGCAAATCAACTACACCCGTTTTATCGCTTAATTCGAGGACTTACTTTTTATTGAAAAAAGCAGTTGCCCCGGTATGGTCCGAAACGCTTGTAGTAGAAGCAAACATTGTATTTGATGAAGAGCTTAGCGGTCATTTGTAAGAGAAGAATTAGCGAAAAGACTTCAACTTAAGATCGATGAGACTGAACCAATTAAAACTTGTAACGTTCGGAAACGAGACGAATAATGTGCGTTTCCTAGGAAAGAGTACTTTACAGATCGAAACCATATATTCCAGGAAAATCCCAATCGAAGTACTTGTCGTTCCTATGATTGCACCACCACTACAGAATCACATTCAACAGTTGGACAGTGACTCTACTTCTATAACATAAAACCTCCCATTTCACGTTTATATTTATCATTTTCATCTGACTTACATTTTTATTATTATTTGATATGCGAGGTTTTATCTGTCAGTTGATTTTTCTCGGAGAAAAACTTTTTCAGAAGTTCTGCACATTTTAACATGTGAAATATCATGAAACTAACATAAACACAAAGACTGTACCAGTTTTCAATGAATTTAACGATGTTCAATTAAGTAATCCATGTTTGAAATATCGAGACGAAATTTTTCTTCGAGCTGACATTTTGAATTTAACGGTTAATCAACATTACGGAATCAAGTTATATTTAATGGCGGAACGAATACAATTTGTCGCAATTGTAACACACGGAAAATTCGTTTCGTCAAAAACGAAGCCATAAGATAGATTTAATAGGGGTCAGCCATTGAATGCAATGGGAGTTAAGGGACATCTCAAAAAAGCTTTGAACAGGGCTTCTTGAAAAATCCATGAAATACTAAGGTAAAACAATTTTTAGAAAATTTAGATATTTTTCTTTAAGTTTAGCGCAGTTTGCAAGGTTGTACAAACTTTTTTCATATCAAACTTAACTTAAACATTCCGCGCGATTTTCTTGCGTTTAAGGATGAAACCTCGAATTTCACTAAAAACATAAAATATCAATATCTGATAAAAAATGTCGAAAATAAACATGAAATGAGAGATTTTATTAATGGAACCAACAGTAACTCAAGTTATATGCAAGGTTTGAGATTGGCTCACTCAATTTCCAAAGACGATACTTTCAACGTATCAGTGTTGATAGGAGCCGACTACTACTGGGAATTTATTGAAGATAAGGTTAACCGCGGAGATAGACCGACGGCTGTGAAATCGAAGCTAGGCTACGTACTCTCGAGACCGCTGAACAAGAAACCGCAATCGAGTACAGCCGTATCCGGAATGTTAAACATAATGATATCGCAGAAGTATGAGGAACCAGATATCGTATCTTTTTGGCGTCGGGAATCTATCGGACTCGATTCAAAGGAAACCAAAATAGAAAGTGACAATTTCATCAAACAATATCAGTAGTCGTCACTTGAATTCAGAAAAAATCAGTACATAGCTAGGTTACCATGGAAACAGGATCACGAAGAATCAGCTTGTTCATGGTTCATCAATTTCCAACTGTGTCATGGCATCCAGTTTGTATAAGTTGAGAAAGCCACAGTTCTCGGTGAAAAGTAAGATTGAAGTTGAGGAAATCCTTCCCACAGTAATGCTCGTAAACACACCCTCAGTGTTGAAGGGCCAATAGCAGATAATTAACTACCATAACTGCTTGCCCATCTCAATGAGATTTAAATTGGTTGTACATGTACAAATAATTGAATAATTAAAATTAGAGTTAACCTGGTCAAATATGGATTATTTAAGGGAGAGATGTTTGTTGTTGAGTCAAGAGAGATAATTATTTGAGTATAGTTATGTCACCCCCACTTTGGTAGGGAGACATTGTTTTTTCCTATCTGTCTATTTTACATTTTTACCTGCACAACTGCTCTAAAACTCCTGAACAGAATTTTCAGAAACTTTGATGATGGAGCAAACGTGGAATCAGAACCCCTGACTTGGGAGGATGCATCATGACATGAATTACCAACTGTATGTCGGGAGGGGTAGAGGTAGACAAACTGTGTCTTAGACATATTTGCTTGTTGGATATAAGGTGAACTTCATTGTTACAAAAAATTTTCCTTTCATGTTCAATTTTATAGAGGGGGATACATCAGTTTTTGCAGGCAAAAAAAAAACTTTAGTTTCTTTATACTTTTTATTACTGTAGCATGCAGAGCAATTTAACAGATAACCTCACTTCTGTCTACCTTATTAGAAATCTAATTTAATTTTGAACTCTTACTTTATCCTGTTTTTTACCTGATATTTCTTATATTTCCACACCTGTCAAAAATTGCCTTATTAGAATCATCAGTTGTTTGGCATCCCGTTTATCACTTATCTATGAAATAGGGTTATTGCTAACTAGCCTAACTTTGAGCAAACTGTGCAGAATTCCAACCTTGATCTACACGTATAGGCAAATATTGTGGCGTCTCGATGGCTACTTCAGCTTCCTTCTCCAATAATGATGCTATGATATAGCTGAAAACTGCCTGAAAGTGGCCCTGCAGCAGTGTGCTAGTGTCATTCAGATTACACAATGTTCTATCTGAGTTTTTTCCTATGCAAATTGCAATATTTTCATACAAACTTTCCTTATAAGAATCTACTGAACTTTAGTGTCATCTTTAATCTGGCAACGTGATACAGATTGTGACAAGAGAGATAATTTAAAGTTGGTAGCTTCCATTTATACCATTTTCTGCACAAGGAAGATGGCTACTTTAGATATCATAAAGATTACAATAGGTATTTAGGTGTTTTATTCTAGATGCATATGGTTTGTATTTATTTTTATAATTAAAAACGATAATTGGATAATTATGTATTTTGCTCTGCATTCATTAATATTAAGCAGCTGAAGAAGTTCCAACTACAGAATGCTGTAAATATATTGTGCAGTCTGCAACTGTTTATGTGAATCCTTGCAACAACAGGTCAAATATTGGTCTTGAAATACAAGTGGTTTTATAAAACTGGTTCAAATAATAGCGACTTAAAAGTAATAGTCATATATATATGATAGGTAAACGTTTGCTAAGCACAGCGGTCTTTTGAGTGGGTTTAAATGTTATGAATGTCAATTAGATTGATTGACACATACTTATTACTTTTTGTCATCTGCTAGATTCTTGGTGTACAGCAACAAACTGAGAGACCCAAATTAAAAAAGGACACCAGAATGTGCTAGAACGAATAATCGTACCCTCGCTTTTTGTTAATCCAACAAATCACAAATCTAACATCAGATTATAACGGCAGTAGAATTCGGCCTACACAAGCACCATAAAATCTTACTCAAAGAAATTAAGACAACAATATCATTGTTGACTTGCAAACTGTTATTCCAGTGTTTAAATTTCAACCTTATATTAACCCCCTCACAAAAAATTACTTAACACACCAGTGGCTATTTTACTGTCTGTCAAACTGGGTAGACTCAGCTTAAAAGTCGTTTGTCAATTTTGCATTTATTTTTAGTTGTAAATTTTAAACCTGAAATCTTCCACACTCAAATAAAAGCTGGAAATATTCTTACTCCCCCCAGTTGTCCATTAGCAGCGGAAATATTTTCATATTGATCAATTTAATTTTATTATTCACAAGATCATAAATAGAACTAAAATACTGCTTTTGTTAGAAAATTGATTGCAATAAATGTATTCAACAGGTAAGTGCTACAAGCAGTCATTCAAATGTTTTCTTTCAAATGAACGTGTCCTTGTGTCAAACATCTTTTTTTCTCAATTATCACTAAAATTTAAATTGGTGACAAATAACCTTGACTGGAGGTATATAGCGATTTTATTTGTCTTGAAACAATTAACAAGAAGCGGAGCAAAGGGAAACTTCAGTGTTAAAAGACAAATAAAATTGCTATATCAAAAGGTGGTTTTAACAACTGTTTTATGATGCTGAACAGATTTGGAAATAAAACATTAAAGATAATATGGTATGTAAAAGTCAAAATAAAGTAAATATGCAAAATGTAATTTGTAAAATTCCGTTCAATTTCAATAGGTCATGCCTTCTTCCGCAAATATGGAAAATCATGCAAAACACCAACAACATAATTCCTATTAATTTAAATAGTCCATGCTTTTAGCTCCAAATATGGAAACTGCAGAAAAAGAAATCAAAATGCTATTCACCAGTGAATAGAACATTGTAGGTACTGTTTACTGATCAACAGACAAATTAATTGAAAACCAAGGAAATAGAATTTTATTTTCATAGAATTTGTATAGAAAAAAGTATGAGAAGTATAATAATATGCAATATTTCACCTGAGACATGCAATATAATAAGCAATATGCTAATGTGTGTGTGTAAAGTAAAATTGCTTTTATTTATAATATTACGTTTGCATTTTTGCTAATGAGGATACTAGTACAATTACAAAGATTGAATACATATTATAAGCAGATATACATTACCTTTAAAAAAACTATCAATAAATATTTATTATAATATAAAATGCATAGATTGGTTTTATGTTTGTAAACTTAATTAAATTTGTGATACTTATAGATTATTTACCTTTTTTGAAACAAAATGCATGTCTCTATCTCATCGAAGAGTGACAGCCCTGAGATGAGATGACGAGAAACTGCATTAAGTTTCATAAAACGTAAATAATCTGTTCATCCCTGTTTTGTAACATTGTGACATCAAAGTGTTTACTTAATGAGGTTTTCACAGCAAGTAGAGTGAGATGGGATAATACCACAAATTAGATGAAAATATTGCAAGTTAGAGATGAATTATTTGGCACAAATTAAGGCTTGTCCTGTTATCATTCGATCCCTGTTCCAAACCACACTGGTAACAAGGTCTGATAATTCCTCCAACTGGTTTCCATCCTGAAAAGATTGGAAAAATAAATACTGAAAAATTAAGTATATTTTACAATAAGGTCATTTTATCATACCCCTGAATGATAAGGTATTTTTAAATATTGTACATGTACTACCCCCCTGTAGGTGGGGCCGATTACAAAAAATAAAGTACTGTCTACTGCAAATATTCTGAAAAATGACTAAGTTACAAAGTCTAAACAATAAAGAAAAATTCCTCGAACAATTCCATAAATGCAGGTGCACAACTTTAATACATGTAAAATTTCAGAGATCTTGGTTGAAAACTGTAAGAAAAGTTGATTACACAAAGTAGGTACTATCTTGATTACACAAAATAAATACATTATTTTCCCAAATGCCTGACATTACCATACTCGGGTTTGCATTTCATGGTACCCAGCCAATAATTGAGACTCAGATGTCCTAATCCTCATTAATTTCAAACAAACAATGAGCTGAATTTCTGTGATTTTTTTCCTTTGTCATACACAATGCACTTCCTGCAACTGGGCCAAAAATGGAGAATGATGTCCTAATCATTAATTTCAATCAAATCAATAAGCTAATTTTTTTTTTATTTTTCCTTCCCGGCATACTATACCTGGTATACAACACAGTATATTAGAATTTCCTCTCTTTCCACCATCTTTTTCAAATGCTGTATTAGTTTAAACACAGACATATACTCAGATTCTTCCAGAATTTTTACGACAAACATCAGCACATAGTCCAGCAAGTTATGCCTTAATTGTTTAGTATTGCACTGTTTTAATAGTTGTTCTGTACACTGTACACATTTGTCACATGCATTTTCATTATAGTCTAGAACATTGATAAACACAGCTGGTTCTGTTCTGTTCTCCTCAGTTTGAATCTAAAATAAATATCACAATTTTCTAATCTATTTATATTTTAAATGTGTTTGTATGTAAGTTTCTGTTTAATGTAATTAAATTATTTGTATTTATTGGGAACATGAAAGGGGGTTTCCAGTGCTTGACACAAAGTGCTGCCCAGATGTCCCAGGTGCTGGATGGGTAGGCCCTCTTGTTTGGGGTAGTCGGGTTATAAAATGGAAAGACTACATAGTGGTTAATGTGTTTGGCCAGAGCCACGCACAATATAGACCCCTTTTGTAATTTTCAAAAATGATGAAGTGCCTCTTACTAAAGGCTAAATTCTAAGCCCCTAACAAATATTACATATGTTTATTCTAATTCCAGAATTGATTTATTGTTTGTTAACTGTTCTATTTCTGATGAATTACTGCTTGCTGGACTTTTAACAACTATTGTATTAATTAACTTGCATTTGAAATTTGTATTTGATGTTGTAGAGTGTTTGAGAGTATTTAATGATTTATGGAATTTCATTTGTATGTGAAAGAATGAACACAATTATTTTTATCTATTATGAAATTCAATTTTATTTCACCTTCTCATAAACCACTTAAGAACCCTTTTCAATTTCAATTTATTGTTAATTTATGTAATTTCATGGGTAGCAATTATATGGTTTAGGAAAAAGTTACTGTTTTTGTAAAAATTAGTATCCCACAAATAATTATGAATCAACATTAATAGCACCAATATAACACTAGGGTTTAGCAGTATGTACTTGGCTCCAACTGTAATTGACAAGGATTTCTAGTGTTCATGCCAATGTAGGAGATTCTCATGGCAAACTCAGGCTTCTTCCTCCAATAAAAACTGGAAAAATTGCTTGAAGTGTTAAATACAATTTTTATCATAATTCAAGTCTTCTATTAAAATCTCATTGATATAATAAAGGTGCATCATAATTTCTCCTGTTTCTCATCTGACACTGTCTTGATCCCAAATACATATTCTGAATAGCATATAACATATTGTACTACAATCCCCAAAACTAAGATATCAAACAAGATGGTCAAAAACATGATAATGTCTTCTTACCTTAAAGTTGTATTTCTTGAGTTTAACTGTAAGAAGATTTTGTAATTGGTCCTCTGTACACTGTAAACACACTCCAATGTCAGATTCTGAAAAAAACATTTACTTATAAATTATTGATAATTATATGATCAATTGAATTTTGAAAACATGAGCATTTTTCAGTTAGGTCAATAGACAATGCAGGAAATAAGGAAATGGACAATATTTACTGATCCTGTCAATAAGGTTAAGACTATTACCAACCTTTTAAAATTCCCTCTGCTGCATACAAGTCTTTCTTGTGTGTTACCTAAGTATGAAATGATAAGTAAATGTATAAGATGTTACGGAGATATATCCTGTATTAGAGAATATATAAAAAACTGACCGTAACTAAGCTTTTTGAAAGTTCATCTGACAACAGGATAAAATAATGTCTTTTTCCACAGAGACATTTATCTTTAAATATTAATAAGAAATCAAAACATATATGAATACATCCACAAACATGAAGTTGATTACAAACCATTTATTTTCTAAGAGAAAAACAGAAAAAAAACACTTAGATGTGCAACCTATCTGAAAATGTATACATTGTATGACTATCAACAAACAGATTCCTTTACAATTGTATAAGTAGTTTGATAAAATCAATCTACAATGGCAGCTACAGGGGAGATCCCTGACATTTGTCATGAAAAATATAACATGGACTAGCACTAAGTCGTGCTAAGTATACCCCCAATCGAATCAGGATTTACTTTTTTCGGGCTGTGTATTATTTTAGTGTGTAACCTTTATTCATCACATTTTTTCCGCAACTGAAATTTTGTCTGTAGCTTTTTATGATCAAGCCATATTGTGGCATTCATTTTCAGACCTCTCCAAATCCTACATCCTGTAGATCAACGTAGTCAATATTCGGCCATCCTTACATATTTTCTGTCACATTTTTCTCAGCAAAGATAAATGATACAATACTGAAATTTTCTCAATAGCTTTGTAAGATCGTTCCATATTGTGGGATTTATTATACCCTTTCCATCGGGTATAGGAGGTATACTGTTTTTGGTCTCTGTGTGTGTTTGTGTGTGTGTGTGTGTGTGGAAAGCTATAGAGTGGGGGTATACAGGGAGCATTAGCTAAAAAATTACTTGTTATGAAAAAAAAACCTAGATACAGGCAACTGTAACAAAACACACTGTTATTATACATACCTTCCATAAATTACTTGATCCTTCAATGAGTTTGGCCTTGACTGCAGAATATTTGGAGGCTAGCAGTAAACATTCAGTTCCATAGTCAAAATCATAATCTGTTGCCTGAAATGTACATAAAAACAATGATGTCAGACCTGACTGATGGGACCTTCCACTGAAATGTACATAAAAACAATGCTGTCAGACCTGACTGGTGTGACCTTCCACTGAAATGTACATAAAAACAATACCTGACAAAACAATGTCAGGTGGATAGTACCATGAAAATTATGATATATGTGTATGAAAATCGTCCCTAATATAGCTAAAATACTGCTTGCTGGACGTAAAGCCAACATTCAATCAATCAATAAAATCCTATATTATTGTTTATAAATTTCTGGATTATCTCTCTTATGAAGATATTTATGATTGATAATGTTATTTTTTTAAATCCTTTTATTACAAAGTCATAGAAAACACGAAATATGAATTAAAACATTTAATAAATTTGTTCTACTAAATGTAAGTACTGTCTTAGTTTGAATTCAACAGTTTTGTCATAAACACTACCACCATTTTGTCCAGATTTCCACACTGTAGATTTTAACCTGATTGGTCAGTGTTATGGTACTTTAACAATGAGTGAACATCACATGAAATGCATATATTTGCAACATTATGTTTTACTGAAGGTGTTTGTTGGTTGTGTTTACCTGAATACATTTTAGACTTTTTGCTTTAATGACACTTTTATTGAAACTAGTGAAATTAACGTTTGCAATATTTGCACTTCCTAACAAATGTCTATTCAGTTTAATAAATATGCTTGCAGCTTAAACCATTATATAAATGTGTGTTTATTTGACTGTTTATTTCAGTAATTTATTACCTCATTTCTTGTCTTTTATAAGAATGTGAATTTTGAGTTATCTGTCTGTTACTAATTTAATTGTGAGTGTTTTGATCTATTTAATCCCTCTTTGTATACCTTTTGATATGCAGACAGAATGACAGAGTACTTGAATCCTTGTGGCATTTCACTTGCTCTGTATTTGTTCCTATCTAATGATTCTTCTAGAAATCCTTCTGAATCAGGGGCAATAACTGTTGAAACAAGTGATCTGTACACTCCAGAAGCCTATAATATAACAAATGTGCTAAAATGGTAGAAACAAGGCAGCGATGTTTAATTTTTAAACTATAAACAAATCGGAGTCAATATTTATTTAGTATATTCCAGTGAATTACATTTGAATGCCAATTCATCTTAGTTTCCAGTCATGGCTATGAAAAACACCAATCACTGGCAAGTAAGTTGTAAACTGTTTGTTTGTTTTCAGATGTGATAAATATGTATTACCTTGTACTCTTTGGCTGCCATGGCAACTTGTATAATAGTTTCTTCATCTGTGAACATTCTCACAGCATCATGAACTATAACAACATTCTCTGGTTTGCAAACTGAAAATAATTCTCAATTTTACTCTGTATTGATCAGAACAAGTTTTTAGGTTAGAACAAACAGAAGAAATTTTTTAATGTGAAACATTTCATATACTCAAACCTTTTTTTAGTTGTGAGGAAGTCAACAGCTGGGAAATGGAAAATTCCCTTTCAAAGTATATAAATCTCTATAAATTCTGTTTATGAATCAGGTGTAATACAACTATGAGCACGAGTTGAGAAGCTACAGTGATCTGTAGGAAACGACTAATTACCTACTTCAGCTTGGGTATATGTAAGATACCCTAGTTCTTCTCTGATATTGGCATCTAAAAGTGACGAGTTACGAAACATTTTAATCTTTACCACATATTCATGACAACCCTCCAGTAGCTGTTGTCCATAACTAATTAGATCTTTATATCATTTTCTTTATTTTTATAAATAAAAGATTGTTTTCTGGGAAGATCACCTAGTCTCCGAAATTCTTATCAGATCAGGTTTGATTGACTTCAGGGTTTTGTAATCATTCCCTAAGTTGGAGACAAATTTACTGAGTGAATTGTTCAGGCTGTTACTCTGTTACTATGGTCAAGATGTAGTAATGTGGATCCCCAAATCATGGCCTCTCCTCTAACTTAAGTCTGTGAACCCACATATTCAGAGTGGTCAGTAGTATTGTAGATAAAGATTTAGAAACCAACCATTTCTTATCTGGGAGTTGCACTGTGGATGCGATGGAAACTGAGACTTGAAGAAAAGACTTGCCTGGTCAGGAATAAAAATGGTATGGAATACTCCTTTTTCCTCCAATATTCCTTTTTTCGTGATTTTTTTGGAAAAAACTGTACATGCTTTCTTTGGGAAGACAAATAAATTTAGTCTAAACAAAAAAGCCATATACCCTTCTCCGAGATACAAAAAAGGTTGGCCCTAAAGTGTGTACATGTATATTCCAAAAAACTAAATTTAAAATTATAATTATTATAGTTATATTAATTTTTTATTACTGTTTTCAAGGGCTTTAATTCCATTATAAATGGATCTGTGACGTGTCTGTGATCCCGCAACTAATTTAACTTTCGTTAATCCATATTTAATCAGAAGTTTCTCCATATACTCCATGTAGCTATCTGCCACAACCACTACAATACATTTGATCCAGGTGAACCTACAAGAAACTTTAACTTTATAATACATCATACATTTAAGGGAACAAGGCTGGTGTCATACCCAGAGACAGAACAGTTTACCATTCACCCTAAATTTAAGTGACACTGATGTTCATGTCAACTATTTTGCTTTTAGTAGTTTTTCATGATTTATAACTGTCTTTGTCTTTCACTTTTAAGTCTTTCCATACTGATTAACATGTTTTTACATCTTTTGCTTTTCTTAAAGCTCCTAAATTTGGTGAACAATCTCCTTTCTTTGAAATCAGGTATAAGATACTCCACAATGAGGGATAAATGCTAAGACAATAAACATATATTGCAATATTTATTTGTTTTCTGTACATGTACTACAATACATATTCTATTTTGGATTAAGCGTTATAACAACAATCTCAAATGAAACAGTTTTAAAATTAGTTTGCCAAGCATGGAGTACTTATTTTTACCCTGTCCTTTAGAAAAAAAGTTGTCCGTTTGGTGTTAAGAAAAACAGACTTACTCACCTATGAAATGACTGTATGGTAAAGAGTATAAGTGGCCTGTTAAGGACTTCACAGTACTGTTTAGGTGTGTCTATCTCCATCCTGAGACCACACCCACCAGCTGGTAACACAACATAAACATCCTCCATTTCCATGTTACTCTAAAATATTTAGATAAAATTATCAATACAATCAGTAGCTATTACCATGTTATTCCTACTCAACTTGTGTAAACCTAATAGCCAATTCTGTTACATGCATAGTTCATTAACTATGTCAGGGTCCTCTGGCCATTAAAACACATGTCACATTTCATAAATTACCATGTCAGGGTCCTCTGGCCATTAAAACACATATGTCACATTCGTAGTTTATTAACTTAATGTCACGATCCTCTGGCCATTAAAAAAAATAAGAAATAAAGTTTCTATTAAGCAATTTCTGTTTTTAACATGCTTTGTATGACAATCTTAACATGTGTCGATGTGTTTTTTTTTTAATTTTATTGTATTGTCATGAAAGGTCCTGAGAGCTTATGTTTATTGTTATGTATGCTATCCGACTTTAAATAAATATAACTTTACTTTACATTTAATATACCATTTTTGGAAATAATATTAAATGTGAAGATGAGGTTAAATTACTTGGTGTTGCCTTTGATTTTAAATTGAATTTTAATAGCCATATATCTAATGTATGTAAAAAGGCTTCACAACAATTGAATGTGCTTAAGAGAATTGGTAAATATTTAAGCAAGTTAGGTAAAATAACTATATACTATTCTTTTATACTTGCAAATTTTAACTATTGCCCTTTAGTATGGCACTTCTGTAATGAAAGCAACACCCGCAAGCTAGAAAAGATCCAAGAAAGAGCCTTGCGTTTCATATACAATGATGATAAAAGCACATATAAAGAACTTCTGTATAAATCAAAAATGCCATCTTTGAAAATTAGACGCTTGCGCTTTTTAGCAATTTTTGTATATAAGACTTTAAACAAACTTAATCCTGTATACTTACATGATATTGTAACTTTTAAAGACAATTCTTACTGTTTTAGATACCAGAATATAGTAAATGTTCCTAGAGTGAACACAACCAGGTATGGCCTACACTCTGTCAGCTACGGAGCAGCTAAACTATGGAACCAACTTCCAAATGAACTTTGCTATGCAGGTTTGCACAGCTTGTCTTATATGTGCTTAATTAGCTATGTGATATGTGTATATATTTTACATGTCTTATGTCATGTGCTCTGTGTGTACTGTATAAATGTATGATTTAAATATATGTATGTTGGTTTTAAAAGCTCTACAGAGCTTATGTTTATTGTTATATGTCTACCGACTTTAAATAAAGTTTACTTGACTTGACTTGAACCGGCATTTACATTTAATATGGCACACCTCCACGTGCACTTGTTATTGTTTACAATTTCAGATTTATTACGTATCTTTTGATTGGCTTATTATTTCACTAAATATTTATTAAGCCAATCGCATAATTTGTCTCATTTCTGTTCGGTAACATTTGCAAAATGTCGGACGTCGAAGAAACACCGAAAGTACCATGCACTTTTATAAAGAAATCTAAAAGAAGTCAACCAACAAGAAAGCGAAAAACGTCTTCCTCTGATGGTTAAGTTTATCAAAATCGTTGAAATTATCATCTGTCCGCAATTAGATTGACTGAATATTTGGGTTTGATAACTGTCTTGCCAGAAATTGACGTTCTTATAACGTCAAACGATACGCCGTTTTCAAGATAGGTAGTTAGATGTATCTTATCACGTGATTTATGTTAGCACGTGATTTTATTTCGGGCACTTGCCGCTACCATTGTTTTTTAACACCGTGTGAACGGCATAAAACGGAATAAAACTTTACTACCTTTCCATAAATATATTTTTAGTGTTGACTTTGCACCCCGGCAAAACACAGTACAGGTTTTGCATTGTCTTTCTGCGTAACAAATTTCTAACAAATGTTTGCCGTTTTAACTAAAAGTGCCATAATTTTTTGATTACGTCACGTGATCAGCATTACAATATCCACCTCCTTTAATGAAAGAAATTATATCTTGAAACGACGTATTATTTTACCCGATATAACCCCACTTTGCGCATGCAGCGCGACATAATACAATCACAAGATTTTACGATGTCACAATTTTAACGGCTGAATTTTGAATAGCTCCCATTACTCATAATGGAGCAAGCCTGGAGTGATTCAATCATGGGGGTTTTATGCATATAATAAGCTTTTAAACTGTTTTCCTAAATTGCTACATACTTTGTAATTGAAGTTTAACTGATATTTCTGCAAAACATAATTTGTCAGTTTTATACTTTATTGGTAATCATGGCATTGTTGTTAAAATTAGAATTCCCGAAGTGCATAATTTGAATTTCGCAAGTGCATAATTTCTTAATCGATTTGGTAAAATATTTATCCGTATCAAAGTTTTAGCTGATTTATTGCATTAGCTGGGATCACATTTTTACAGATGCGATTCTACAATTCTAAACTCCACAATTTCAATTTTGTCAACAATCACATGATTGTAAAAAGTGTTAAAATTATTTAACTAGACATTGTAGAAATGCAGATTGAACGGCTGAGAAAGGAAAAATATTAATTAAACAAAAATAGCAGTTTAATAGCGGAAAATATGTATAAATCCCAAAAGTGTTTTTGCTCCATTACAAATAATGAGACCTCTTTGTAGCTCCGTCCTTAAAAAAAAGGAGCTACATTATTGTAGCTAAATTTTGAATAATATGAGAATCCTCAGCTGTCCAAAGCTTTTTATTTTATACGTGGAACGTCGGAGAGCTCTCCCTAAGCAACTGAGTTGGGAAACATGATTTTATCATATTGCAATTGTAATAATTCTTTCTAGGTATAGTATTGAACTCATTTGCACATTGGGTGGCCCTTATATATTTATATTTCCTTTATATTCAATTTTAAATTGATTATATCGATTTATTTTATTTGTTAGATTATTGACGTTTGTACAATAAATTCATGTACATTGTATTGAAAAAGTGTAAAAATATCCTAAATAAAGTATTTTTATCCCTTAACAAAGTTTGGTTGACCTAGAACCTTTAATCTATTTTCATTATCAGGGATGACTCATATCAGGAAACTAATTTTGTGGCTGAATGTTGAATCTTCATTTTTAAATATTTCTTTCTTAAAGGTTAACAAACATTTTGTTTTTATGAATGGTCTTGTGTTTTAGAGGAGAAAAATAATAGTGGAAGTGATGATGGAAATGTTGTCATCAAAAAGAACAGAAAAGAAAAACATTCCAATCCATTGAAACAATCTGTAAGTTGCATCTGAAATAAACATGATGAAAAGTTTATTATGGTATAATTTTGATAATTTGAAATTGAATTTTGATTTCTTAAAACAGCGTCAGTTAGGAAAATGGATTACGGACCAATGGCTCGTGTAATCCCAAAACAGTACTACCGTGTTCTGGTAGGTACAATAATGTAGCTCCTGTGAAGATTTTTTTACCAGAGCTACAAATGTCCCAGTACTGTTCAGGCTTTTTTTTTATATTATCTGCTTTTAAATTATTTCCATTGTTAAAAAATAATTGATATTGTAACCACTGCTAGGTTTCATTTCTACCACTCCTACTTATTTAGTTTTAAATCTTTTTTCATAATCATGCCATTGGCCATTGTTAAAAAAAAACAAATAGAATCATTCCAGTGGAAGTGTATAATATATTTTGGATTAATTCTGGTAAAAGAGTGGCATTTCCAATTATTTAGGATGATTTATTTTAGGTATCTGTAATTTCTTCCTTACCAACAAAATACAAATATGTATGTACCTCACTGGAATAAGTTATACCATCTGGTTTCTTTTTGAGTGCATTGCAACAGGTTTATTTTATTAAAGTAAAGGAAAACAGCAAAGTCGTGTTGGCAGACAGTGGTTGCAATTGGACAGAAATTTTGGTAGGCCACGCGACACACTGATGCGCTTTCCTGACACAGTTGCCAAATTTGTATGGGCCATTTTCAGTTTGGTGTATAAATTCGTTTATGGTATGGTCGATCCATGCATGTCTATGTAAATGTTGTATTTCGACAAATTTTACCTAAAATATACAGTGGTACCTGTCCATACCAGACAGGTTATTAAATATTAGACTCTAGTCTGGTTTACTGAATACAATTTTAGTCAAAACATTTGAACATACATGTAGATACATGTACTAGATATGCCAAACATCTGTGTATTGCTAACACAACTTTTATTTAGTTCTCTTTTTTTTCAGACAAAGAAAATTATTCGTGAAAATGTTGACTATTCCAGTGACAGTGATCAAGATGAGAAATCTTCTAAGTTTTCTCTGAGTTATAAGTCATCTCGGACTGGGGTATGTTTAAATTATATAAATTCAACTATTTGGTTTTGACCTGTTTTTATACCAAAAAACCATTAACAGTGATTACTAGACATACATTTCTTGGCCGGTAATTTGTATACATTGTATTGGGCTTCCATTCTATTTACTTCCTTGAACAATTTATCCTGAAGAATGCAATTTTTGATTATTTGAATTACATTTAGTTTACCTGGTATTTAGACCTACTTGCAGCATATTATTATCTTGTGTACTGTAGAATTTAGTTTGCTGCCAAAAAACGTCAAAAAATACTCCTAAAGCTTTAATGCCTACTGAATAATACCATTAATACTATCTTTATTCCTGTTTCATATGTATAACACTTAAAGTTTTTAAAGTGTTTAATCCCTCATGATAATGAAAATTATGCATATATCTGTTTTACATGGAATTACATAGTTAAAGCTATCAGATAGAAATTGTGGAAATTTGCCAATAAATGTTAATCAGTCATCCCCAATTTTAATATGTTTTATTGAAATGGCCCCTTGGAAGAGAAAACAGTGTAACCTGTAAGAAACAGTGTATTCATAAAATGTTATAATTGTAGAAAAGTGAGGGACCAGGTGACATGGGAGCAACAGCTACAGTAGAAATAGATACAGCCACTGATGTTGATGCTCAGGCCATTTTCGAAAAGTCACAACAGATTAATAAGGTATTATCATTACTCTTGATTTACCTCATAGATCTCAGATAAGGGGAAGTAATTAGTAGAAACTGGTATTTAATGGAGATATTGATTATTACATGTGCAATAGTCTGATCAATCAAAACGTCTCTCGGCCATTTCCGTCAAGAGTCAGAAAAGTGAACTCCGAAGTAAGTGTTAACTCTCTGTTACTGACGACATCTGTTTGTAAACAAAAACTTATCCATCAAAACGTTGTCATTTAAGGTTTTTTTTTGTCTTTTTTGTTAGCAAATTTAAGTTTTAAAAAAAGTAAAAAATCCATCTGAATTTTAGACCTGCAGAGGTATAATTTGTACAGTTGAATAATTAAAGGGTAATCTATTTCCTCGTAATGAAATTATGTTGCTATGTAAACAGACTAACCGTGTCACAGTTGAACAGATTTTTTGGTCAATATCCATACACTTACCTCCAAGATTACTTTCCGAGTGATCTGATTGTGGTCTGATATGAAAGGCTAAACAGCCAATAGCAATCAAGTTAAATATTACATCTATATAACATATCACATGTTAGTAAATGTCAATACGGTACATAGTTCACATGACATTCATAAATTCCCCTTGTGTTGAAAAAGGAGCAGAATTTGCTAGAACACAAATTACATATCCTTTTGTAGGAATTAAAAGATAAAGAAGACGACAAAATATACAGAGGAATAAATAACTATGCCACATATATAGAGAAAAAAGATACAGCTCAGGGAAATGCCTCTAGTGGCAATGTCAGGTAAACATGAAATTACTTGTACAAAATTACCAGTTTTCCTGGGGGTGGGGTTCTCATTGTGTACTCCCAAAATAAAGACTGGGCACTATGATGTTGAAGATGAAGGTGGTGTGAAACCCATTAAAACAAACTGACAAGATAAAATTCTAAGTTATGGAAGAGTGTTTGAAATCTTAAGTTAACATTTTAAAATTGTAAAAATCATGCACTATTTGCACATAAAAGGTTCAGAAGTTTTTTTTAGAGTGGTCAATAGCTGTATGTCTGCAGGGCTACACAAGCTGTATCCATTTCTCACCTTTTTTCATTGATACCTACCCATTGTTCATTAATTTGTTAAATGTTCTGAATGTGGCATAAATAGTGCACACCGGACATTAAATAGTTACAAACAACCATCTGCATCATCATAACTTTCAAGCAGTAGATCATGTTCAAGATATACAATTAGATGTGACATACATTAGAATAGCATTTATAGGATTTTTTGTGAGCTGGTGAACAGTTATATAAGTATGTAAATCAGTGTACTTAAAGAAATTGACCAATAAGGGCTCTTTGTTGCTAATATTTGATTTTTCAATGTATATTTTTGCCATTCTAGGAAAGGACCCATGAGAGCCCCAGCTCATTTAAGGGCTACAGTGAGATGGGACTATCAGCCAGACATATGTAAAGATTATAAAGAAACAGGATTTTGTGGATTTGGAGGTAGGTTCTTCCTGTCTTCTAGATAAACTTAAATTAATTACCTATTTATTTGAACAAAACTCAAAGGTTTCTACATCTGCTTGTTTTTACATGCATTTTATTTTATAAATAGCACGGCCTTGAAAACCCTGTACACAACATTTAATGCAATGGGACGGAAAATACAGGGTTTTTAGTTTTCTCCAGATTGGGTGTTATTGTAGATTTAATGTAGACTTTACACATCCCATGTAACATAGCAATAATGTCAGAACATATAGCGGAATGTTTAAACTGCTTCTTTAAAAATCTTTCACATATTTCATGCACCATAGTTTGCAGCTTGAAGGATGTTTACCTGCAATTTTGAATATTGGTTTAATTAAAAGATATTTGACAGGGGATGGTAAAACACACTTTTAGCATGTTATCAGAAAAATCAAAACTAAATTGAGTAACTAATGAATAGATATAATTAGGTACTTGCTTGTTGCTTACATTATTAAAGGAATTGAATTGAATACAGAGGTTCTAGAATTTTATTTGATGTGTTAAACACACAGTGAACGATTTCTGGTACAGATGACCCAGTACAGATGAGCTCATGCACACTCATCTGTGCATCATCTAGTCAAAATACATGAAACAAGAACAATGTTATGGTAACATAACAACATGCTTGTTTAACATTCTTGTCTTGGACCTTCTGATTGGATGTCGGAGATAATAGAATCTACAGGAAATCGCAATGTGAAAGTTGTCAGTTTACAGAAGATATAAGTACTTTAATGTGCTTGTGGGAAATCCAGTGTAATTTTCCATTTGTGATAGAAATTTTTGTGTCTTTTTGCTTGTTCCACTGCGCTCCACTCATGAAAAGACATAAAATTCTATAACTCATGGAAGATCATCCTATCTTTCCGAAAAACGTATGTAAGAAGTTATTATTCTTCACCCTGAAACCTAAAAGCTAAGTATTGCAGTCAAAGACAATTAATGCCCATAAATAAAAATGACAGTATTACATTTATTCAATGAAGTAAAAAAACATACTAGATGGTAAATAGAACAATAATTATACAGTTAAACCTATTTTAAGATACCACTAAAGGGAGAGCAGCAGTACTCTAATCACATGGGTGTTCTTTTACTACCAGTGCTGGGGCCTCAGTGGCCGAGTGGTGAAAGTAGTTCGTCTACTATTGATCACGTGGTCTGTCAACACTGAGGTTGCGGGTTCGAGTCTCACTGCGGGCAGTGTGTATTCGACTCCAATCTTAATTGACAAGGATTGCCAGTTTTCCTACGGAAGGTCGGGAGTTCTCTCTGGGTATTCCGGCTTCCTCCCCCAATAAAAACTGGATGCCATGATATAGCTGGAAAATTGCTGAAAGTGGCGTTAAACATCATTCAAACAGACAAACTACCAGTGCTGCACTGCAGAGGACCAAAACAAGTTGCTGGTTATAATACCAGTGGTCTTTTGATCAGGGTTGACTGTACTTAAAAATTGTGTTCTATAACAGAAAATTAGTAAAATCTGTATATCCATTTTAAAGTAACACCCACATCACTCATAGAAACAATATAATTAGATGTTAATGATACAATTTTTCTTGTTTTTAAGACAGTTGTAAGTTCCTCCATGACAGAAGTGACTACAAACATGGCTGGCAGCTGGAAAGAGAGATGGAAGAGGGAAGATATGGAGAGAGAGGTAAATGAATATTACGCAAATGTTAGTGGTTCATCATGGAAAATCTCTAACTGATCAACTTCATTAGATCAGGTTTGATTCGAATGTGGATTGATTATAATGTTACAGTTATGGGTGCAGAAGCTGCTAAAAGATGTTTTCATTCAGTTATGGATTACTGATGTTCAGCTTGCGGGTTAGAAGGCCAAGGGTTTTTCTGTGTAATCTGGCTTCCCCCTCCCCAGTTCCCCCCCAAAAAACACTGGAAGCTATGGTATAGTTAAATAATTGCTGAAAGGTACAGCTAAATGTTTGATAACTGAATACAGTAATAAAGTAAATTAATCATAGGTCTGTCTTCCAAATATACTTGAGGATCTTTGAAGGCAAATAGATGTGGAAGTTTAATTGTTTACATGGAACTCCTCCAGACTGAAATGGCCTTTTATTGCTTTCTATCTATTGTGACATACTTGGCAGCACAGCAAAAAATATAATCATAAAATTTGTATGTAAACATTTCTTTCAGTGCATTTTCTGTATATTTATTGTAACTTGTATGTACATGTATAGGCCAAAGTTGTTTATAACTTCTCAAATTGAGGTTTTTCCTCAAACTTACATTTTCCAGAAATCATCAAATTTGAGATGTTTTATAAAACCAAGCCTAGGACACTGTGCAGTATATTGAAAAATTTGTTTTATTTTTGTTTAACTATTTTGGCCATTACTTTTTTAATTTTTAGATGCAACAAATTATGAGATAAGTTCAGATGAAGAAGATCTGCCATTTAAATGTTTTATCTGTCGTGATTTTTTCACAAATCCAATCAAAACAAAGTAAGTAAAGTGTTTTAAATTAATGGAAATTGTTAACAGTAAAAGGTGTGTTCTCAATATAGGACTATTCATTACAACATATATGTACACCTTTGTTTACCATGTTCTTGAATTGTGTACATTGGTTGTTATAGTGATGGGAATAAAGCAGTTAAGTAGACAATTACAACAATCAGGAACACAATCAGATAGGCGAAAATAAGTATTTTGTCAATAAAAAATTTAAATTTAAATTGGTTTAAAATGTTTATTATTACAAAATAAACAAGCAATAACAAGGTTGTACCAGTAATATTGTACATTTTTGTTAAAGGTTTGGTTCATCTTATTTTCTGTAATAGTGTAATATTTGTGGTGGTTTTATTATAGCCTAAATTCGTGATTTAAGATGAAAGTTTTGTGTGTTTCAGATGTGAACATTATTTCTGTGAAAAGTGTGCACTAGCACACTACAAAAAATCAAAGAGATGTTTTGTATGCAATGAACAGACAAATGGAGTGTTCAATCCTGCAAAAGGTATTGACTGTTTTATTTTTGTTTCCATGACAACAATACTTTACTTATACCATGACAGTTTTATTTCCAAACATCAACAGAAATATAAATATATCTTGTTGTTTGTCTTTCAAGTTTAATTATTGATGTATTTTGTGGTGTTCTAGTACCGGCACTCTTTAAAGAGAGTCTGAATATAAGATACTCAGGTAATGGAACATGAATACAAAATTGAATCAAAGATCAAGGAAGGTGGATTAAGGTATGTTCCAACATGCTCATAGATGTTTTTGCATATGTTAAGCTGTCAATCATTTTATTTAAAGTACTCATGTATAATTCAATTAATCTTTAATAAATTTATTATTAAAGAATTGACAACAACACTTCGTAGGATGCAACAGTCGATGTTTATTTTGTTCGACTAGTTTCGGCAGTTGCCTGCCGTCTTCAGGACAATTATTACACAAAATTAACAAGCTTAAGTACGTTTTCAGGTTCGCAAAAATGACGTAACAATGAACAATAGTAGTTATGACGACATATAAATATAAATATAGATTATGAAGTTAAAAATAGAGCATAAATATTAAAATGAAAGTACAAAATATTGTTATATGAAATATATTGTTTTTATATTGTATTTTTCTTCTTTAGTTCTTGAATTTATGTTGAAACTGTAATTATGTTCTGTCTCTGGTGGGCTCACTACCTAAGCTCCCTACCACTTCTATTGGCTTCACACCCTGACCATGGAGCTACTGCTTCCAATAGCGTCGGAAATCTTACGGTAGTAGGTTGCCGCAGTTGGAGTAAGTTGTATCAATATCACGTGGTTGTTATTCTCAATATAATTTCGAGTGAAGAGGAAGACTAAAATTTACGGTTCCAAGTTAATCTGTAATTTTGTTCACATCGGACAATTCATGTTAAATATCTTGTAGGTTTTTTCCTTAACGCTGAAGGTTCGTTCCAATTATGTTCCCTTACGATCGGCTTGTGATATTTCGGCTTTCAAAAAGATTGATGGTCGCAGATGTTGGCTGAAGTTGTTTTTCTTTTTGCTTAAATAAATTTCAATTTGCTGTATTGTCGTTTGCCTCTAAGCGCAGGTGGCTGATACGATCAGCGCAGGTTTGCAACAGTGGATCCGAGGATGCAGGGGTTCACAGTACGAGTAAAACTAAAGAGGAAGAGGTGAACCAACACTGTGCAAGTTGATCTTTAGTTGATGCTCCTAGGAAGTGGATACCTGTAGGTATGCAGGGTCGTCGTAGTACAAGTAAAACTATTAAAGAATTGACAACAACACTTCGTAGGATGCAACAGTCGATGTTTATTTTGTTCGACTAGATTCGGCATGACTTGTAACTTGTAACATGACTTGTCCGATGTGAACAAAATTACAGATTAAATTCATAAATTCAAGAACTAAAGAAGAAAAATACAATATAAAAACAATGTATTTTATATAACAATATTTTGTACTTTCATTTTAATATTTATGCTCTATTTTTAACTTCATAATCTATATTTATATTTATATGTCGTCATAACTACTATTGTTCATTGTTATGTCATTTTTGCGAACCTGAAAACGTACTTAAGCTTGTTAATTTTGTGTAATAATTGTCCTGAAGACGGCAGGCAACTGCCAAAACTAGTCGAACAAAATAAACATCGACTGTTGCATCCTACGAAGTGTTGTAAATTCTTTAATAGTTTTACTTGTACTACGACGACCCTGCATACCTACAGGTATCCACTTCCTAGGAGCATCAACTAAAGATCAACTTACACAGTGTTGGTTCACCTCTTCCTCTTTAATAAATTTAAATAAACTTGTCCATCAGTTCAATTTTTGCAAATCTGGCATTTCATTAGAAGAGGGATATGCACAAGACATGATAATATATCTAGATTATTTCTACAAAGGAGATTTAAGGGATCAATTGTCATTTGAATGTGACTGTTATTCAAAACATTTGCCCTATTTCAATTAATTAATTAAATTGTTAACATTGAAATACTGAAAATTCAGTTCATCTTTGTTGGTTGTGTGTGTTTACTGTAGTTTCTATGAATTACTGTGTCAAAATACGGTCTAATAGTTATGTATTGATAATGACGATTGTTTTACCCCCACTCGTAAGAGAGGGGGCTATATTGCAATCACCTTGTACGTCTGTCAGTCCATCTGTTCGTCCGGTGCAAATTTTTGTAACATTTCTCGGCTTCTACTAAAAGGATTGATTTAAAATTTGGTGAACAGCTTTAGCATGATGAGTTGTACCGTGCCTCCCCTTTCCAGGTCACTAAGTTATCTACTTCCTGTTTCCAGGTCAGTCAGTTATCTACTTCCTGTTTTCCGAGCTTAAAAATGGTGGAGTGGGGGTGTACTTAGCATGACTTAGTGCTGGTCCACGATGTAAATGTTTTGAAAAAAAAAAGAATTTGTTTTGTGGAAATATAAAAATTAATCAATCTCAATGTTGATGTAGAATTGAAGGGAGATTCAATTGAAATTCAGCATCTCAATGATAGTGATCCTGGTAGTAAGTTTGGAATAGGTAGATAGCCAAGAGTGTCAAAGAGGTTACATAAAGCAGATCTATATAATGAGGTTCAACATCCATCTGTGTTTTTTTGTGCCTGAACAGTATTCATTTCAAATTGAAAACTATAAAACGACGACTAACATGAAAAACTACTGACAAATTGGGCTATGACTACTGGAAGTAAACAGGTCTGTTCTTGTTTAGAAATGTTTCTTAATCATGGTATTTACATATTTGTTTTCAGAACTCATATCAAAGATAGAGAAAATCAAAACTAAGAAAGCTGGTTATGACTCAGATAAACAGGAAGGTGTCCCTGAAGAAGGAGGTGACAGTGACAATGGTTGACCAATTAGACTGTAATTTGTCCCCTCTTGTGATTCGTGCAATACAAGTCCATATGGAAAAGTTGTACGTCATGGGCAAGCATAATCTTTCTTATGGATGTAGCAGTTATTGCATGTTGTTATATATCATAAATGACAATAAAAGTAATTTATTTTCCATGTTTACTGTTTAAAACCACATACCATGTTTATATTTTAATTGAAAAGAGGAAGTTTTGCTACCTCCATTTCATTTTACAGAATTGAAATGTTATTAGATTTAAACTTTAGTGAACAACATGCACAATCCAGTATATCTTTTTGAACCCATTAAACATTGTGATCAATTTTGACCTAGGATTAAATGTCTAGCATAGTATTTTGAATTTGGAAAATTTAACTCCCTGGTGAAATTTTGAAACAAGTAGATTGTTTGTTGATTTAAATGCCATTGCTTAATTTGTAGTTGGGGCTCGGTGGCCGAGTGGTCAAGGTAGTTCGTCTACTATTGATCACATGGTCTGTCAACACTGAGGTTGCGGGTTCGATTCTCACTGCGGGCAGGGTGTACTCGACTCCAATCTTAATTGACAAGGATTGCTAGTTTTCCTACCGCAGGTCGGGGGTTTTCTCCGGGTACTCCGGCTTCCTCCCCCAATAAAACCTGGACGCCATGATATACCTGAAAAATTGCTGAAAGTGGCGTTAAACACCATCGAACAAACATCAATTTGTAGTAGTTCTCCTGACTTAAATAGTCATGCGAGGTATTGTCATCACTTTGCATTGGGTAATTACTGACAGCATCCAGTGGCGCAGCTAGGTTCTGATTACAGTGCAAGCTAAACTTGAGCAGGGGGTCTGGCTCAGGGCTTGAAGCTCCATGGGTATAGCCTTTTTGAACTTAATTTTAAGTGTATGGAAGCGTACTATTCCACTGAAATTGACACAGTCACGAGCATTCAAAAACTTTTATTTCAATGCATTTTTATAATACTTATTTTTTGTAAGAATTAATATTTCAGCCAGAGATGTTCCAATGTTTTATTACAGGAATAAAGACAAAATGATATGAATCGCGCAAGTTTTCTGAGAAATCATATTTTAAAACTGAAAAAGAAAATGATCCAAGTGAAAGGACGATCAGACCAAAAACACAATATATGCCCCAACAATTTAAAAGTTGGTGATAGAATTAAGTGCAACTAAAATGATGATGGTTGAAAGTAGATTTTTTTTATTCTGTGTAAGCATCATTTTTCTGCATTTTGCATGTCAAAAATTTCAATAACTTCTTTCAAGTTGATCTCAAAGTCGGTGTGGATATGTAAGAGAGCTAATGAGGACAGTCTCTCTTGACCCATTGTGTTCTCAGATATGTTTTCATCCTTTTCATTACACTGAAAGATCATTCAGTGGTTGCTGTTGTAGAAGGCATTGTCAGTAGAATTTTAAGAATTCTGTTTATATTTGGATACAGTTGTATGTTAGTCAAATAGGACAAATAGAATGAGTATGGTTGGGGAATTTTTAAACTGAAAAACTACACAGAACATATAGAATGAGTATATCTCTTCCTCATCCCTTGTTCTTTCTATTTTATAAAAAAAAATGCAGTTTAGTTTGTGCATGCAGGTGCATCATTGCATAAATTAATAATTTTTATTCCAAAAAAATCCTAGATAGTTGAGACAACAGGACTAAGTTTCACATAGAAACGAAAGAGTTTGAAAAGGATTCTCATCCAAACCATTGAACACATTTAAACCTAGCTTAGCAACATTGTTCAATAGATGGTGCAATACTATTTTTTTTAATCTGATCAGAAATCAAAAATGATCACACCTCAGGTCTAATTTTAATGTAAGATTATGGACAAATGTTCTGATGCTTTCTTTTCAGAAACTGCAAAGTTGATTTAAGCCATACAGCTCATACTGTATTTGAAAGTTTATTGAATGGTCCTTTAAAAGTTGAAGGTTTCTGATTTGTAGAACTTTGAAGAGGACATTCAAATAAATAAGCACATATAGTAAATATGCAAGTATAGGACCATTCAATAGTTATTCATATACAGTCAAATTCAACTTTGTAAATGGACTATCCATAAATGTCTGTTAGTCAGTCAGTCTGGCACATATTTTCCAAAAAAAAAATTAAAAAAATAGTTTTCTGTACTTATTTTTAACGCTTGCAGATATTGAGCTGATATTTGGTATGTAAAGCAAACAAGAAGAGCTACAGATCAAGTTCCAATATCATTATGGTCCAAATTTTTTTGGAATTATGGTCCTAGGACTAAAAAAATAATTTTTTATCTGACATTGTTTCTAAACACTGGCAGATATTTAGCGTATCTTTTGTATGTGAATCAACCAAGATAAGCTACAGATCAAGTTCAAGAATAATTTCGGTGCAATAATTTCTTACTAATCATGACCTTTGGTTATCTTTAAAGTTTTCTTTTTTAATGGAAATTAAAAATAACTATGAGCTTATTAATCACGTGGTCTGTCAACACTGAGGTTGTGGGTTTGATTCTCACTGAGGGCAGGTTTACTCGACTCCAATAAACAAGGATTGCCAGTTTTCCTACCGAAGGTCGGGTTTTTCTCCGGGTACTCCGACTTCCTCCCCCCAATGAAAACTGGACGCCATGATATAGCTGAAAAATTGCTGAAAGTGTTGGTAAACACCAAACAACAGCCAAACTATAAGTTAACATCTACATAATTCCGTAACATAATTAACTGGAAACAAAAACCAAAGCATAAACAGTACAATGAATGCAAAAATGTTCTTTAATTGTTACTCTGGTAAGATGCTTTGGATTAAAAACTCTTTATGTGGTAATCCAAAATAGAAAACTCACCTTCACCTTTCCAAATACTTTTTTTGTTTACATTGTGTATTAATTCCCCTATTTAAAATTTACTTCTTAAAACGCAGAACTAATAAGAAACAAATAAACTTTAAAATGCACAAAAGATTATGAGACGTATACATTTTCTTGTTGGTAAAAAAGAATCACAAGAAATACAACATGTTGAACACATACATTCAAAGTACGATACTGCAGCCACTAACTTTCCTTAACATTCAAACAAATTATCAATTTTTGGTCGAGTTTCACAAAGTGCGAACCGGGTAATAATATGGTAAGTTAGCGAAAACATATGGTACCTATTTTGTGCAATTAATTCTTTTGTTTTATAAAACTTCACAAAAAGATTGCACATATTGCAGTGCAGTTGCTATAATGAATTGTTTTAGGACTTTTTCTATCAACTTAGTACTTAATATGATTTGTGTAATGTATTCCTACAGTTTGCTTCATATCCCCGAAACATCACAGAAAGATTCCACACATATTAAAAAGGTGCATCTGCTACATTGGAAGTGTTTTAGTTTTTTTTAATTTTACATGGATGGGGACTGATTCGGTTTCAATCAATAAAAGAAAAAATCTAACCTTTTGGTATAATCAATCCAGATCCTCGAAATTTACCAGAAAGATTGCACACGCATATAGTTGCTAATCTGTAGTTTTGAAACGGGTGATTTTAATATAGTTCCCAGACTTAGAAACAGTCATTTTACAGACTACTGTGCCGACTATGTAATCAACTCATTCTGACGTTTATGAAACACAGTTCGAACTTTTTTCCAAGTACACTGCCTACCATTCACCATTTATTAAATCATGGTTTCCGATAGAACAATTTTGGGCTGATGTGATTTTTGCGCATTACTTTAATCTATAACATGAGTAGATTTGTGTAACTTATATTAAAATTGCGTCTCCTTTGTTTATTAACAAAATTAATACATACTCAAACAATCGAGATAATCTTATAATTAATTATTTATTTTATAGTTGTCTATCTCGTGAGACTAGGGGCACTAACGAATAAGCCCGCCGCTTCCTCAGCTTGAAGTAAGAGGTAACAACTGCTGTGTTTGTGACACCTGATAGCGGCTCTTTTGAGTCGATTCATTTTAGAAGTTGTTTTTTTTCTGGACGACGAGGAGTATAAATTCTTTTATTTAAGTATACATTCCTTGGAATCAAAGTTACTTTTTGCCCGCAGTCTGCATTATTATACAGTCTATAGTACTCAACGTTGTCATTCGGAGGAAGGAAGGGACACGAACAGTGAAACATCCTCTTTCCATCTTTAAAGACAACAACCAAAATGTCTCCAGTTTTTAACAGATAAAAAATTATTTGCATGAGAATGAAGTTGAATATATACATGTATTCATATTTTATGGTTTAGGTAGTAAATCTGACAAACAAATTTCAGAAGTCTTCTCTTGGGATAGTGAAAAAAACAATTTAAAGTATGCTAAAGAAAGATAAAAAATTTTATAAAATGAAAGTTAATGAATCTTTCGAAAACAACAGTAATTTAAACTTCTAAGAATTTCAATCAATGCATTTCAATCCTTATTTTAACGGTAACCAGAAATGATTTGCAAGAGGGATGAAGTTATTTGTCATTGTCTTTTTAAATTTTCACTAATGTTTATATCAAAAATATAGCGGACAATTTCAAAACAAAGCACCAATTGCCATAAGAAATGGGATGTTACATGAACAATCTTAAGCTACTCATGTCCAGTCAGAGATTTATAATAATGAACCAAGGCTAAAGTCTATGGCATCAACTGTCCATTTCTGTCTTGATGTTAACTGTTGATGTGGCCCATATTATATTCTGGAACGTATTTATTCATTATTATTTTATTAAAAACTATGCGACAAATGTGCCCTAACAGAGATCTATTAATTTTGTAAAATTTATACTTATACTGTATTTATTTATCAAATGTTTTTTTTCTTTATGTTCTAATCAATAGTTGTATGTGTATATACAATTGTACTGTTGTATGTGGGTGATGTAAATGAGATAACGAGGTTCTATTTGTAATGTAATCTGCTCACGTCCGGAAAATAGTTAAATATTACTTGTAAAACGTTAAGTAACAATCAATTATTCACTAATCAAGGAATTTGTTTAAAGATTAAAAAACAATAACCGAGAAATTGGCGAAATTAACGGCGCAAGCATAGTCATAGTTTGTTACCTTTGAACAGTAAACAATTTCTTGATTGTTCTTTTATTCATATGGAATTTTGATTCGTTAAAAATCGCGTCTAGATCTTGAATAGCCGGAACCCAACTGATGCAAAAGTTCATTTTTATGCCATTTTGCTTGATTTTGTGCCAGCAGAAATACAAATTAGAAATATAGCAAAACACATGATTAGAGATCAAAAGTTATATATCGAACGAAGGAAGGCCGATAATATCCGGAAGGTTATTTATTAACAAAAATAAATGGACCGATATTCATTCTTGTCTATCATCGGACTGAATACAATACATATAAACTTATTGTAAATACGCAAGTAAACAATTTTGTTTTGTGTCAAATTTTGTTCATTGTTGTTTCCATATATGATGTATATGACAGTGGTCAAATTAAATTGTTTTAGTTTGTGCTTTATCCAACTGCAGTTTGTTTGATTTTACATTCTTTGACGATAAGTTTGTTTAAAGTGAGTACTTTAAGACAGGCAGTGCCTAACCTATGCTGATATCAGCTTTTTGTATGCGAGATAGAATATTTGCATGACGTCGAATAAGTGTTTAGACAGTTTGTTGTGGTTTAATTATAACATCTGATTTTCGCCATCTAAGTTCTTTTTGTTAATTATTGATTAAAGTAAAAATGCAATTTGCATAACTTTAGTCGTTAAAATGACTTTAATAAAAGTAGGTTTAGGTACATATTTCCACAAAGTAAAAGTTTAAATTTGGTGTTTCATGGTCAAAAGCTTACCTTCAAAATAGCACTCACTCGCTCACTGTTGTTGACTGCTAAACTACTAAAACAATACTTGGGTAGAGTATTATTATTCCTCCAGACGTTCTATGACCGTCACCATGACGTAAAGTTATGGGAAATCACTTTCTCAAATACGATCCAGGATTTGACTTTTTCCTAGACATGAGTAACTTGATGGGTGTCTAATTAGAGCACTGTTTACTCGTCCGGAGCACCTGAATGCACTCATGGTTTTTATTGGGTTCGGGCTACTAACTTTCTGTTTTTTTGGTTTTGTTTTGCGTTGTATATGTTTCTCTATATCCGGAATTTGATTGTCCTTAACTTTCGGCAATAGTTTTTTGGTCGGTTTCCTTTAGCCGAGTTGTAACGGAGTTGAACTCGGCTAATGTTATGCTGATGGCGGGCGGGCGTCAACAATTGGTTTCCGGACCATAACTCAGAAAGTTGTGAACCGATTTTAATGAAACTTTAGGATATTATTAAATACCATAAGAGGATGAACCCTATTGATTTTTGGGGTAAATCCGTTCAAGGTCAAGTTCACAGCCACAGAAAAACATTAGAAAATTTCTTGAATTAGTGGTTTCCGGATTAAAACTCAAAAAGTTCTCAACCAATTTTATTGAAACTTTAGGATATTGTTACATACCATAAGCGGAGGAACCCCATTGATTTTGGGGTAAATCCGTTCAAGGTCAAGGTCACAGTGACAGAAAAACGTTAGAAAATTTCATGAATTAGTGGTTTCCGGACCATAACTCAAAAACTACATCAAGTACATATCTGAAATTTTACACAATGGTTCAATACTGTTAGAGGATTTACATATTCATATTTTATGCAACTTTGAAAATTTGTTGATAAAGCTTACATTTTTCCTGCTGAAACCCTTCCTCACTTTGTCTCCAGTTTACATGTAATGCCTGTAATAACCAATTATGTTAAATCTTAAAATGAAGACAAGGAAAGTTTTGGTTAATAAAATACGGCAACTCGGCTTCTGCACCCTTGTGCATATCGATTTTTCTTTTTTATCTTTGTACAAAATGTTGCACAATAAAAATTACACATCGAAATTAATACAGACTTTTGATGTGAGGTCTCTGCATTTCAGGTAAAGAATAAGAAATTTAAGATGCTAAATAACTCTTTCTTTGTCGCGATGTTTCTCTGGACGTACAAAATACAGAGCAGCAAGCCTGTTTAAAAGTATGCATTATGTGAACGACCGTCAATCTAAGTTTTGCAAAACCAGTCGTTTTTCTTTTCTTGTCCTTAAGTTCACCATTGGCCAGTCTCACTATCTTGCAAGGGAAACTTAACAATTGCATTAATGTTTGTTCTTTGCGGCCATCACGGGCTTCAGACATATGATAATTAATATCGTGTATATTAATAGGTTTCACAATGAGTTAGAACTTTATGGCGCTTTATAGAATCTTGAGTTAATTAATTATAGCAAACACAATAGCCTGTTGCGAGTTGATTACTTTATTTAAATCAAACAATGAGCGAAATACAATTATCACGATTTGCAAAAGCTATTCGTCTTATGAAAAAACATAAAGTCGTTATTTGCGTGACCTTTTGTTGTTGCGCGGAAACAGAACAAATGGTGAAACGCTGAGCAATTTGCAGGATGTTATCAAGGATATAACAGTTTAACGAGGCGTAACTTTATAAATAGAACAAATATAACAATGAGACATAGTTCAAATTCAAAACAAAACAACAAACAACATTGTTCATTCATAACTTCAAACATTTCTTTAGCGAAAATCATCAGAGTCCTCTTATCATTTCCTGGAAGTGACGTCACAATATATTCTTTGTATCACATTGTTGCCTATTGAATACACATTTTTAAGGGGGCGCTAAAATAAAGATATAAAGTCAATCACAATAGAACTTCTTGTATATTTGTTTCAGAATACTTACCTGTAACATCAGTATGAATGTTTCAAATTCTACAAACGTACCAGATTTAGATGAAATTGAGAAGGAATATTTTCTTGAAAGAGGAATACATTGTGTCGTATTTTTGTCAATACTTTCTATTGTTGGAACTATAGGAAACATTCATGTATTGTTGGTTTATACAGTATCTCAAGAGATGGCGAAGCGGATAGTTAGAGTGTTTATCCTTTTGTTGTCTGCTACTGATTTGATAGGATGCGTAGCCTGTATGCCATTTGAAATGTTCGATATCCGGTTCACTTACACTTTTCGTTCTTCGGAAGCTTGCAAATTTTTCAGGTTTTTGAGCTATGTTGTTTCAATATCCTCAGGTGGGTTTTTAGCAGTCATTGCTATCCAAAGGGTTATAATGACTGGCAGTTCCATTCCAAGACAAACTTCATACCAAAATAGAACTTTATACATTATTTCTGGAATTATTGTTGGAATATCTACAGGTTTGGCACTACCAGCATTATTTTTTTATGGTCTTGCTGACGAAAACACCAATGTTGCCGGAGTGGCCGGTACCGATTGTGCTGTTTTAGCAGAGTATAAGAGTGGAAAAAATTTATTTGCTTATGGAAGCGTGTTTACAATAATATGTACATTTTGTTTTATAACATGTGTTGTTTGCTATGGAAAAATACTTTGTGTTATTTATACACAAATGAAAACAAAATCGCATACAAATCTGAAAGATAACAATTTAAGTCGCTCGACCGATGTCTCGTCAACAAAAACGGAAGAACCCTTTGTGATCAGAGTCGAAATCAAATCGAAAACGGAGAAAATACATAACGAAAAATTGTGTCAACGCAATGAGTACGAAAATTGTCGCAAACTAACAATTGGTTTGATTACAGCAACCGCAGTTTCGTACATTGGATATATGATATATGTACCTAGTGGTCTGGTTATGGTCGCTAACCCAGTATTGTTTAACCAAGTGACATGGCCTGCTGCTATACTTTTACGCGCTTTCTTTATTAATCATGCAAGTAATCCAATCGTGTTTGTTTGCTTAGACAGCATCTTCCGAGAAGAATGCTTGATGTTATACAGGAAGGTCTACAGAAAAATAACATATGAATAGAAGATTTAAAAACCTAATTATTCTACTCTTCTTTAAGATTAATGGACAAAAGTTAGAAGACACAAAACAAACAAAAATATCAAATGTTAAATGTATATTCCATACCTGATCTAATGTAGATTATTTTTCTCCCTGATAAAATGGGTCATACGGTTTTGTTACATTTATTTAAAATAGCAAAGCAAAAGTTAAGAAGAGCCTTGGGGTGATCCTTTTGGCTCTTGCATTATGTTATCTTTATTTCGTTGAGGTTACACTGTAGGTTTCCCATCAGGGAAATATCTAAATTAGTTTACAATCTGTCAATATATCATTGATTGTTAAAGTTAACTTCAGTTATTTTCGCAATTGACTTGAATTGTTTAAAGATTAAATTTAAAGTTAAGTGCCTAAATGAGTTTTTACTGTTAACTTTGAGTCAGGATAAATTTTATTTTGATCAAAACTTCGAATCATACATCTTGTGAAAAGTTATTATTTAATAATTTCATGTAGTATATACACCATCACCCCCGACCCCTTCCAATTACAATGCGATCAAGGTGGTATGGATAAATAACATTGTGGCTCTGTGAAAGTAACATAATATTACTTGGTTGCAGGCGTTACAATTATCGCGCTGCATTTTTCTTTGATCTACTTAAGCAGTGCAAATTTTAAAGATCTTTAGGCTACTCTTTAAGTGTATCAGGAAAGCTGCTGAAATTTATTTACTATTTATCAAATATCATTGTTACATTAAAGTTAGTTTTGTATTCACGCTTTACTGCTTATAAAAATTGTAAACTAATCTTTGTTAATCTTTCGGCCAGTCTAGCACGACAGTTACATGTCCCTAAAGATATCACAACTCAACACAAAGTCACTGGTTAGCTAGTTGTTATCTACCCCTATCCTGAACCGTATGGTAAAACTTATTTCAAGGCGTTATTTACCCTACAGAGAAGTGGGAATGCAGAAAATAACAAAATACCAAAACTCCGAAAAGGTCAAAAGACGATCCACAAATCAAAATCCTAGAACCGGAAAAAGTTATGAGTAATCTGTGACTTACAAGACAATTTAATCACAGGTGGAACATCTTATTCTCATAATTTCATATTGTTAGTGCTGAAACGGAATATCTGACTAAGCGTTATCGCATGCATTATTAAACAAACCTCTTCTTAAAGTGTATTTCGGACATTCAAACAAATCTTAACACCAAAAACATCATAACAAAATAAATTGTCACGATTTAAGCAAAGGAAACATCAATATATTGACATAACTAAAAATATGCGAGTATATTGAGATAATGCCCAAAATAGTTCGTGTCAAACAATTCAGAGATTTCATCGCTACTACTAATCATGGATTTGTTTTTTGAACAAGGTCCAGCGAGCAATATTGCAGTATATTCAGGACGTGAACAGGAAATCAACAGAAGACGTGACAAACAGAAACGTTATTTGTACTGCCACTTGAAAGGAGAAAACTATTGGGGAGAGACTGAGAATATGGCCTACTGTAGCGGTTTAAATGAGTAGTCGCATGGGAACGCACTTGGCAGCTTTGTGGATCGAGCACACAACAAATTGTTTAATATAGATTACTTGCAATTTTCTGGAAAAATACGATGTCTTTAAAAAGTTTGCACTTTAATACTGAAAGGATATTTAAATTCCTGATCACCGTGGTATTTCCTATCCGTGAATTAAATGCACTCTCATTTAACATGTTTAATTTTCATCTAAAAAATTATGACAAATTCATATTTTAGTTTTTTAAGAAAAATAGCAAAGAAATCCGACCGAACAATAAGAGCCAAAAGTCAAGAGACAGTTACAAATCGGGATATAGACAAACACATTTTAATGTGTTTATCTTAAAAGTGTGTTCACCTAATACATGTTGTCTAACACAACAAGCTGTGTGCTGGATTTGATTGTTCGAACTGTTTTAATGCCAATTTAAGTAATTTGTAACTATATTATGGCGTCAAGTGTTCACTGATGTAGAAAACCGGAGTACGTGGTCAAAATATTCAACACGAAACAGGAACCCAAAACACGAAGTGAGTTAAGCTAACCCAATAAAGAAACAATGGGTGCACTCAGGCGCACTGCTTGTCTCTATTTAGACACCTGTCGAGTTAATAATGGGAATGTATAGGAAAAAAGTCAATCATAATTAGAAAAAACTTCCTATAACTTATAAAAAATTGCCGATTTGAGAGTTGGATTTCCCATAACGACCATTTAAGCCATGGAGATGGTCATAGAACTTCTGTAGGTACAAAAATCATTTGTTGCAGTAGCTTAGAAGTAAACAGGAGTGAACGGTCTAGAAAATCGAAATACCGATCGCAGGATCTAGCATAACGTATAAGTGGTGGTGTGCTGGAATATTACTATCGATGAGCGTAAAGTTTACATTTGGGAGGTTCAAGTCTAGCTTGAAGTTTTCCCAAGTCTATAGCTAAAAAAGGTTTAAGTAAGAAACTGACTGAAGTTTACTGTTGGAGTATTTAATTCCAAGTTCGATTAAAATCACGAGCGACAATATGTGCCTGCCAATACTAAAGCCACAACACTGCATAAATAAATATCCGTGTACCAGCCATCAGTTAATATTTTAAGGATCAACGGTTGTATCAAATTTCATTCATCAGTCAAAGTGTACAAGCTTATCCATAACCAGAAATTCAATAAATGCTTATGATACATTTTCGTGTTAAGCAATTTATTTTAAAACATCGGGATACGATAAAAGCAAAAAAAAATACATTTCTGGTTTTTCAAAACTAGTTTAATTGTATTCTGTGTTTTAATTTTCGGACAGAGGTAAATAATGACATGGGATGTCAATATTTATGTCTGTATCTGCGTTGATTTATTTCTCAGAAAGAATTTGGTTCGGATATAATATAGAATATAATGACACTGTGTTAATGTTAATATAATTTCATTGTCTATAACATTACCTTTTTAATCCAAGATTTTCGTACTGCATATAGCTAAAATACTGCTCACTGCCGGTTAATCAACATATATTCGTGTACTACGTTTCTACATGTCTGTGTTGAAAGGGTACAGCAATTAAAGAGGTCTAAAGTCAGTAAAGTTGCTTGTGACTTGAAAATAATAAAACATGTTTTTCTGTTTAGCTTTAAAACCACGAAAATAATACCCAGAAGAAAAATTACTTTCCTACTTATTATTAACCACTTTAAAACATAATTATATATCCAAAGAAATAATTTTTGTCAGTTATACTACTGAAATCTCGCACATTGACCTTTATATATCTTTACTTAAAGCATTCTTTTTTTGTTATTACTAGAGGATCGTTTTGGTTGTTGTGTAACATCTGCAAAGAGGACGTCCCCCCAGCCCGCAAGCTCCAACATGAGCGTTACTTGTGTCATTAGGCGAAGTTACCGTATTATATTGTTAAATCCTTTATTATTAAAGGAAAGTACGTTTAAATAGCCTATATCGGAAGCATCACTGACTTATGAACTCGATAATTATGCCTGTGTCTACCACATGGGTTATAATAAATAATGTCATTAATTGGTTTCATCGTTATTTCATTAGATAAATGTTAAGGATTTGTAATGACATAGGCTTTGTGTGCTGTGGCGGCTCAATAGACTTACAGAGCTGCCCATCATCAGTCCATGTTGATTAACGTGGTCACGGGCCATATTTGTGGCATATTTCGAGGTTTCCGCGCTGATCTCGTATTTGAAGGTGTCAAGAAATAATATGCGCATTGCAATTCTCTATACTTTTGACAATTTCCTATTTATTTGTATATCTTATTCATAATTGATTTATTGTACAACGAGGTCTTGCACTGCAATCCCAAGTTGCTTAAGTTAAGCAACTATTTACTCAATTTATTTGAATGGGATTTAATGCGCCCATAAATTAACTTGAAAAGTGTGTTTTAGTTTATACGCTGATTGACAAATAATTTTTGATTCCATACTGGAAGGGCTGAAAGAGCTTGACCACAGAGTGTTCAAAGTGTCACCAGGTGTCGGCTTAAAGGGATTGGTTATGCTCTCTAGTTGTGGATTGTCGATAAAATACAGTACGGACCGCGAATATTTTCAAGAATGCTAATTTTTCCGTTCATTTGTCCGTTGATATAAAGTTATGTAACTTGTAACTTGTTCTTTTCCTAAATATAGATGTCATTCTGCTTGGTTTACGTTGAACAACTATTTAATTATTTATAATTTCGACATTTCTTCAAAGTTGCAAAATTGTTTTTAAAATGTTCAAGTAATACAACAAATTACAAAATGCTTTATACCTATTACAATGCACATCAAATATCCGACTAGGACCATACTGAGAGCGTTCTTAGTAATTCCAAAAGCTGCCTAGCGCGTTCCGCGTTAGCGGATGAGGGATGTTGGTCGATAGTCAGGTTATAATACGGATATCCTGTCCATATACCACAGTGGGTGATGTGTTTGGAGAGTACTACGCTCCTTGTATGATAAAGATTACATTTTAAGATTTCGAAAAAGAGTAGGATATACAAAAAAGCTTAATTCTCCGTTCTTTATCAATGATCCGTGCTTTTCCAGTCAAAATTCCTACCGTATACCCATCTCTCCCCAAATGATTACTGTTTCTTAACTTGTTCTTGTCCTGAATTTAGCTGAAATAATGCTCAGTTAAGCAATCATTCAATCAATCAATCAAATATACGTACATATTTTTTCCAGACCCGATCTGAACACAACACTATAAAAACTGATACGACTCGATCAAAAACCTAATTTCTTTGTATCTTATTAAAAAAAGATAAAAATATACGGCTTTTCAGAATTCTATTTAATTTATTCAAAACTTCTGCTGATATCTTGGTATCTGAAATATAAAATAAAATAGCAAGAAAAAAAACAAAGTAAAAATTAATATAGAGGACTTAATGCATGTAGAAAAAACCGTCCCGTAAACATGGGCATCAGTGTTGGACGTACCTATACCCGAACAATGCACATCAATAGGCTTGTAGTTCAAAAGTTCTTTCATCATACATTTTTACACATGCATTTTATTTTTCTTAATGTTCATAAAGTATATCGTCTCATCTGTATTGTTATTTGGGAATAAATCTCAAATAATAACACTTCAATCACTTTGATTTGGTACGTCCCGCACAAACACGCTAATTTTTGAAAGTCATTACAGAATTTTTTTTCATCCATGGCATGAACTAAGTAACGTTTTTGTTGCCATTATTAGTAATTGTGAGATAACATACAATTTTCACAAACGTATCCTCCTATTACTATTTATTTCAGATTATCACAGGGTGTGTCATCCCTTTTCCAATCGAGAACACCTGACAAAACGCCGCAATCAGCCTCGGGGGATCGAGATTGTTTGGTTCACCACGATACCAGTCTTGAAATGTAACATCAGAGTTGTCAGATATCCATCCCCATCTTCCTTCCTGAACCAAGACGTTCATTCCATTCCATGTCAAATGCGCTTTACCTTATTTCAGAAACAATACTCAGTCGTGTTTAAAATTTTATTGGTGAATGTGTATATAACGTTTGACTGCTTAAAATTTTCCAGCCTTTGTAATAAAACTTGCTGTTTTTGTTTTTATAATTGTATTATGAAGTTCTACGACCTGATATAATTAATTTTATGTTCTGACAATATTTTCAAACGATGAAATGACGGACGTGAATAATGAACAATATAGTAAATTAAATTAAATTTAATTAATTTTTAAACCTAGACCAGGATAAGCTTTAAAAAGTGCACATTGCATTTTAATAAAATATTAATTTGTTTATACAATGATAAACACGTACAGAGCAAAGTAGTTATAAGTTAAGCCCATAATAAAGCTTCGATCATTGCTTTCTGGACGTAATGCAACCGTTTAATCAATCGTTCACCGTTAATATGGCGTCTGTTTATACCAGCGAAGCATTGTAGTGTAATGATACATAGTAAAATATAATTATATATATTTTTGTGCTTATGTTTGACTGTTTAAACATACTATGCTGAAAACTTTATCTCCAGTCATTTTAATCTCTTTATTCGTTTTCAGTTTTTGTGTGTTTATCCTCATATTGTTATAAGATATAAGATATAAAACAGCGCTAATACATTGCAAGGATTCAATTGAATTGTTCAAGTCCTGCATAAATATCAAAAATATTATTTGCTGGATTTAAGCCATCAATCATTCAGTCATAGCGGGGTTTATTAGTTTATTTTTTTCTTGTGATGTTTGTGAGGGGTAATGGGGAGAGCGTTTATGGTGGCAAATTTCCGCAATGTTGTGAAAAATATATAAACCGTTGTACCTTTCAACATAGACTTCAACCATACATTTTCTGCTTCATTTTCAATTTTTACTAAATATGTTCCTAAGTTTTCACATTTTACCTAACAAAATAAAAATTTAATAATTATGCAATTAATAATAAACACCATATACCATCATATAACTAGCAATTTGACAAAAAATTACATCATCCTAAATTTTATAATGACCGAACTGTACATCAATACAAGAGGCTGCCCATAGCTTAATTTTTCCAGCATCTGGCAGAAAGGTAAAATTTTATAAAAAAACATGTTAGGCATTTTTTTCAATTATTTATGTTTTAATAAATCGACATGTATCTGTAATCTGTAAAGGTTTTTTTTTGTTTTTTGGTTTGTTTTTATTTTGGGGGGATGGGGCTACCAAATGAAAAGTTGGAGGGATCCGTTATGTTTGGTTTAAGATATTTGTAGTATTCTTCGGTAAAAAAAATTTCAAATTTGAATTTTTGGCAAAATTTATTTATTTTCAGTGTTATTTGCTTAATTAATATCATATTTTCATATTTTGCCAACAAATAAATTGTTGTTTTAAGACACGTATTGCTTTGTAAAGCTGATAAACTTAGAGGGCACAATTTGGTAGGAAACCATTGGATATTCATGAATTCCAAGTTTGTTTCATTTAATCTGTTCTAGAGGAAAGATTTTAAGCAGAATATGTCAAAATAGGCCTAACTTACACATATTCAAAATTTATATAGTATATTCAAGATGTCAATGATAGCGGATACATTTTAAGGTGTGTTTCTATTTGTTTCTGGAAAACAAACTTTTGCTAGGTAATCATAATAAATCAATTGATCTGAAACTGGTGAGCTATAAAGGGAACAATAAGAAACAATTTCGTGGATGAAAGGACTTGTTTTCCAGTGATCTTGAGCTGTTAGTCTTTCGCATTTCAAAATCGTTAGACTAAATGGCATTGGGAAGACCGTAAACCTTTACCCTTCCAGCCTCCAAGTTCTTCATATAATCTTTGTATTTGGTTCTTGTAAATGTTATTTCCATCCATCGAAACAAAAAACAATGATTATAGTGATTACAATAGAACACAAAAGTGTTACATCCTTACACAATACACAAAGATAAAATGTCTGGTATTCCTGGACCATCATAGCTGCATAGCGCGTCTCATTGTTGTGGAGGAATGATGAAAAACTGACAGAGAGCAATAAATTTCATGACACTTTTGGAAGATGGCAAGCAATTGCATTAAAAAGAAGCTCGTAAAAGATGCACATCGGTCTATCCCATTTCTGTCGCCAAATATGGGGTCTAGTGCTTAAACCCACAACTTCTTCCGAAAACCCTACATTTCTAATGGTGCAGTCAACATTTTTAACGCATTAGAAAACTGCTTTTTCCGAAATAAATAATAAATAATATATTGTTAAATCTTCACAGCGACAATAACAAAAAGGGGGAGCTAGTGAAAAATTGAATTTTAATTAGATTCAGCTTATATTTATCACGACTATTATGACCTTTATCTACAATAACATTTGTTTATGCATTTGACGGTTGGTGATTTACAGATATGTCACATTTCCATGACAATACGATGTCTTGGTAATAAAATGTAAATACGGGCATATCCTACCTTTTGGAACATGTGTTTCATTCATCTTTCTCATTAATTCAAATAAAAGAGTGTCGTGCATACTATCTTTAGAGACCAATTTTTTAAGTTCGGATGAAACAGCATCAACATCCTTTTGACAAGAACACTCATGTTTTTCACTTTTCATTTCAACTATTTTAACTGTAAGAGTATCCAATTTCTTTTTAAAAATGCCCATTTGTTCGTCTTGCTTTTTATGTTTTGCTTGTAAATCATCGACCTTACTTTGATATCTACCACATTATCTTGTGCTGCTTTATGAGTATAATTAATGCCTTGTTTTTCAGAAATCTCATTCAGTTTTTGTGAGCTGCTGAAGTTCGTCCTTGTTATTTGACTCATCTTCTGTACTGTAACTTTCGTGTCCAGCTTATCACGCTGTCTCACAATTGCCCATTGCAACGGATCTGTATTGGATTGCATTGAGCTTCTCTCAATCGCACGTGATTCTCGCATAATATTATTTGAATAAAATAGCAACAAATAAGAAGAGGAACATTGTCGAATAACGGTCGGTATTAGCATTATACTGATCTATACAGTTTGTACCTGTGCCATGATTTTATTGCAGGTTTGCGTGACCAGTACTGTAAAATGATACATGTATTCATTTTCGACCAATATATTTTTCGAAAAGTTTTTAATGAATTTAGTTATTAGTTAAAAATGAAAAAACATCAGAATAACCAATTTACTTCATAACATTTTTCAAAATTAATTGAAAAAATGTTGAGTTTTTGATATTATTACATAATGATTTCTGTATTGGTCTAGTTATTGGGGCGTGTTCCCCAAACGTCTACTGGCAAAATAAACATCTTGTTAAGAAATGGGAATTAGGCGGTCCGTGGAAGGTTTTTTACCTGATGACGACAGAAAAGAATAGCATTAAATAATTTCTGATAAATGTGACTTTTGGATCAAACTTGTGGTTAAAAATGACTTTTTAATTGTGCAATAGTTGCTTGCATCAGATAATATGATAACCTTTGAATTTTATGGATTAAATAAATGTGAAAATCTAGAAAAACGTACCAACTATGGAAAATCTACAATATCACCCTCAGGCATGGCAAGTACATGTAAACTTAATAGAGTAAATATGTCGGGAACGAACACATCGGAGCACATAAACAACACAGGTAATATACCGAGTAATTATCATAGTTCACTTAGTGGCATGTTTACTGAGGCGGATCAGACATTACAAGGGTTTAGTTATCCGAATACACCATACACGCCATACCAAGCCCCCAGGCCTTTATACAACATCAGCTGGACTATACACTTCACAGCCAGGCCAATTTGTGCTTCCTTCTCCATCCGTGCCGACGATTTATGTTCAAGAATTTCTAACCTAGAACAATTTTGTAATAATAACTTCAGAGCTAGAGCAGGTGAAGAAACAATTACAATGTAATAAGATATTGTTGCACAATTGGAGACGCAAAGACCGAAACAAAGTCATCAAAACAGCGCGCGAGAAATTAAGACAGTGAACAATACTCAGTGCAAGAACAATTTCCTATGGAAGAAGTAGAAAGACGACGGAAGTTGATTCCAATTATGCTGGATGCAAGAAGCAAACGACATACTGCTACACTAAGGGGTGATAAACTGTATATTGATGGAAGGCGATTTTATTCACTGTCAACCGAACATGAGCAGCATATTTTCCCTCTCAATAATGCTGTACCGCCTAGATAGGAGTTTGGTACAAGACGGCTATGTGTACATAGTGAAACTACACAAAATGATACTAGTAATTTAGAAAAAAAGATCCTTTGTAATAACACTCAATTAAAATTTTGCTAGTTTTTGGTTTAAAAAAGAAAGTTATATATCCTGATTAAAATGAAATTATCCAAACCCATGACATATGCATATTTGTGGAAATAAAGCTCCCAGATCTTGATGTTTTATATGTTCCTACTGCACTTATACTTACAAAAAGTAGAAACAAATCACAAAACCCTTCTGGTGCAATTGCAATTATTTACAGGTCATATATTAAAAGTTTAAAGTAATGTACTATTAGGCTGTATCTATGTGCACCCCCCCCCCCCGCAAAAAAACTCCAAAAATATTCCAATAAAGAAGCATTTGATGAAATAGAAAATGAATTCCAAGAATTGTCTAAAAACTGTATTATGCCCACGCACTTATTGGCAATTAGTTGACATGTTCAGTATTGAAGATGATTCTGAAATTGTTAATGATATATTTGATTATCAAAATCTATGCCGGAACCACGTCCCTCTATTAAGAGTAACTCAGGTCAGTGTAAACAAAATATTTATGGCCATCAATTATTGAATTTAGAATACTTAATTTATATTTTGCAAACTTTAGAATTTATGAAGATAAAGGTATAGGGGCTAAAACTTGTTAAGATGCAAGTGTCGTAGACTATCTCATCGGAACATCACAGTTATTTTCCTTGATTACAAAATTTAATTTAAAGTTTAACTGTTTGAACCATTATATGCTGATTGTCACTGTATGATTGATTTCACGTTTCATGTCAATTACCTGTTAATACTTCCAATACTACTAATCCTCCAAATCAAATGTATGTAACATGGAATAGTAAGAAAACAAATAACTTTGATAATTATGTTCATGAGTATCAAAACGGAGCTATACCAGATGTGCTGAACGAAATCGGTATGTTATCCTCGCGGCATGTTATAGGTTACAATAAACCAATTATTTGTTAACATTACACCGGGATATTTTTGAAGACAAGATAGTAATCAGAAGAAAATACACGGATGCATCTGATTGGATGTTGGGGTTCTGAAAATAGCAAAATTCAAAGATAGAAACATAATTGATTGAAAATCTTTTCCATTTGGGGGAACATTAATAAGAACCGGGGAAAAAGAGCTCTTTTTTAAAATAAAAGGGGGGAGGTTGGACAGTTTCATTTAGTGAATTTTTCACCCAAAATTTTACGTCATTTTTCCCGCATGACCTATATTTTTATTTGTTAATAATGTAGTCTAACATTTCAACTTCCACAAGCAACTGCTTTCGGGGGTTTAATTTGATAGGATTTTCACAAATGAAATCTTAATTGCAGGTACCCTATATGGAAGATGCAATGTTAAATTGTCGGTTTATTGTAACCTATACAACAGAGTGATATGAATAGTATAGTTAATAGAATAGCAGACATTTTTAGGTGCGCTGCGCAGGAAGCATTTGGCAACTTTTATGGTAGTCAAAACTTAAAAAATCATAGTAAGCGCGGAAACGCTATAGCTTTGTGAAAAATGCCGAAAATAGACAAAAAATGCTTTAACAAATAAAAATTATAAATCTACCTTAAACAAACTCTGAATATGCTAAATTTATTGTAACCTATACAACAGAGTGATATGAATAGTATAGTTAATAGAATAGCAGACATTTTTTGGTGCGCTGCGCAGGAAGCATTTGGCAACTTTTATGGTAGTCAAAACTTAAAAAATCATAGTAAGCGCGGAAACGCTATAGCTTTGTGAAAAATGCCGAAAATAGACAAAAAATGCTTTAACAAATAAAAATTATAAATCTACCTTAAACAAACTTTGAATATGCTAAATATCAACATGCATTCGCCAACAACTTACGGAATTCTATAAAAAAAAACTCGAAATCTTTTTGGAAAATACTGAATAGTTGAAGAGAAAATGTTAAAAAAAATTAATAGTAATATAGATATTGATACACTATATAATCACTTTAAAAACTTTAATGATGATGTAGATTTGGAAGACTGTACGGAATTAAATCTTAACTTTGATAATATTCCGGAAGACGCTCAAAACTTCTTGAATTGTCCCGTCACGGAAGAGGAAATCCAGTAGGATGTAAAAGACCTCAACAATAGCAAATCGCCGGTAGACGACGATACTTAAACGAATATATAAAATACACACTGAATGATCTTATGTCTATTTATGTTAGATTATTAAACTAAATTCTTGACACAGTCATAATTTCCGATGGATAGTGTATGGGTATATTGACCCCTATCTTTATACTCGATTAAATGATTTTGCAGATCACATTGAACTAATTTATAAATGTCAAGCATGATTTCGAAGGGGGGGGGGGATTTCTACTGTTGATAATACTTTCAGCTGGCAAAAAGCTTTTGTTGCACTTTTATTGATTTTAAAAACTCATTTGACACAGTATGGAGAGCGGGTTTATGGCAAAAACTAATACGATCAAATATTACAGGTAAAATTTTTGCTGTAATATATAATAAGTACAAAAACATTAAATCATATGTAAAATATGGAAATGAATGTTCAGATAAAATAGGGCTGAAACACAGTGAGAAGTTATCTCCCTTTCTTTTTTCACTGTTTCTGAAATTACCTGGAAGAATATTTTTTGTAGTAAATATATGAATAGCTTGGAAAAGTTTGATGAACTATGTCAAAATGAATCAAATATGTTGTCAAAAAGGGCTAATGGCCTAAAAAAACGCTCTTAATATTTTTGAACAGTATTGTGAAATGTGGAAATTAAAGGTGAATACAGAAAAAACTAAAATTGTGGTCTTCAGTAGGAGAAAACCAACTCTGAGTTACATATTAAAACTGTTTTGCCATGAATTGGTATTCATAAATATACCTATAGACCTACAATTAAAACTTTTGGACGCATTAGTGGCGCCTACTTTATTGTACTCATCTGAAATCTGGGGTTTGAAAATAAAGAGACAATTGAAAAAACGCATTTACAGTTCTACAAAAAAAAATTAGTTCGTACCAGCAACCCAAACTACATGGTCTATGGGGAGCTGGGACGATACCCACTAGAAATTGTTGTAGAGCAAAGGATGGTATTGTTTTGGAATATCTTACTTCTGAACAACAAAAACTGTCATCTATTTTATATAGACTTATGCTAAAACTACACATAAAGAATCCACAGAAATTTAAATGGATATCATATGTACAATCTATTTTGAATGAGTGTAGCTTGAGTTTTATGTGGGACATATCGGATACCGTTCGATAGATCTAATCTTAAATCTATTATTTAACAAACACTTAGTGATCATTTTATTCAGCTCTGGCTCTCGCATACAATAAATACTTCTCGAGGTAATTTTCACTCAATGTTTAAAAGTAAGTTTATGTTAGAACCATACCTAACGAGACTTAATACAGCAGAGAATCATCATTACAAAATTTGGATGTAATATTTTCCTATTGAAATAGAAAGATGGGCGGGTATTCCAAAAGAAAACCGATTTTGTAGGAACTGTCAAGATATAAAAAGGCTATGAATTTCACTATATGTTCGAGTGTTAGATGTCGTAAATTAAAGATCTCTTGAATACATACCACTCCATTATCGATCAAATCCAAGCAGAGTAAAGATGAAGTTTCTTTTCAATTTGTAACGTTCCCTTATACATGAAAATATCAGTACTTTTATAGCGAGCACAGCTCGCAGCGGGCAGCATAGCTCTACGGCAATTACGTCTCACGTGATCAAAATCTGCTTAAAGCTGACATTGAATTTTTTTCGTCCAGAAGTTGATATCGCCAAAAAACTGTAACAAAGGGAATGAAGAAGAGCACTAAAATTAATTTTAAAGAAAGACCTAAAAATAAAGTTGACATCTATAAAAAATAAATGTTATATTTAAAAATAACAACAAAAATTTCATACTATTTTTTTTGCAATCTCTAAATAGATCTTTAAAAACTGACAATCATATAGACATTTCATGTGACGTCACCATTACAAAAAGACGTCACGTGACCGCTGGAATTTAGAAGCACTTTTAGGGTGTTTGGAAGTAACGTCAGTTATGAAATGCACATTATATATAAATATATAAATAATAAAGAACACTATTGTCTGTGCTCGAATTTTGGCAATGCCTACTCCATATTCATACTATACATGCATGTTTGTATGTCTACGTAGACCTGTGCTGTGTGTATTAATGTATATCTAGCCTATCTGACATATATGTATGATATTGAGAACTGTGCCTATAGGTAATTGTTTTACATGTTTGTATGTCATGTGTTTTGTGTATTTATGTATAATGTCTCTGTTGTCAGGTTTATCTGATATTGAAAACGGTATTGATTTGTCCTCTTGTACACGTTTGTGTCTGAGTGAATAAAACATGGTCTTGTCGTAATGGTATCTTAAGTAATTAACTAATCCAAATCAATAAGACCAATACAAGTTGATCAGGCCAAAACCGATATTGGACTAGATAATTCGATCCTTATTGGACTGGTTCAGCAAAATATATCATATCGGCAGTTTTACTGTTATCTAAGTGAATATCAGTAGTTAATTAATAATAAAAATATAAACTGTTGAACAATCATTGTCAAACCAAACACATTGTTTACTTAAAATAAAGTTTAAGGTATCCGGACCACAATTGACCACGTGATCGTATTTGCTGTCCCGGATGCCAATTGTTTTTTACTGGAAGAGATCTCGGAAATGTTCGGTAAACATCGGAAATTATACTTGAGTAACTAACTTTGTTTGGTCAAAACTGTTAAAATTGACTCAAGGTACAACAATATATTTAATTTATATCATTAATAAGCAATACCTTGATTAAATAAAGCTGTATTTCTGGATCGAAAAAGAAGATTAAACAGTGACTTCAATTATGGGTCGGATACCTTAAAATATTGTATAATATACAGCGAATTGGTTTGTCGCAAGGTTTATTTGACATGCAATAAAAGTAGTACAAAATGTACGTATAATTACGCTGGATTGTTTATGCCGCGCAATACAGACAATAAGAAATATCAACAACTACAAGCATACCAAAAACTAAGCAATAAAACACAAGAACAATACAGGTGTATTAATATCATTGCTTGAAACAAACACACACATTGTATGGAGCCTGTGTGTTACTGAATAATAAACATGCTATATTGTACTTTGTTTTAGTTGCTAATATCCCAACAACTGTTAACCCGAAGGAACCATGAGGAATTTAAAAAAAACCTAGCTAATGGCTTACAGGTAAAATATTAAATCTAATATGGCGTGCTTTAAAATTTTTAAGACCACAACTGTGGTAAAAAAAAGAGTTATGTAATGTGCAACACGTGACGAGGAGGACGTGTTTTGAAGGGCTGTTCGAATTACAAAACTGGAACTCCCACCGTAAAGATATTGAGTATGACGTAGTAATCTTGTAAATAGCGATACGTTTTATAATTATCCGTAGCAATAAATTGTGTGTTATATTGACGGAATAGCCAGTTTATGGCAGAAATGATGTTTTCTATAGGTACGTAATTATCATAAATGAACCGTAATTGTCTGTTTAGACTAGAAATAAATCACGGAGGCTGTAGTTTATCATTGTTTTACAACCATATGTCCATTATGTCGTTAGTTTATTCCTCGATGTCGCTCGGGATAAAATTACATGGTCACCCCGTAGTAAAACAATGATAAACCATAGCCTATGTGAATTATTTTTAAGTAACTGTTAAATGTGTATTCATAGCAGTGTGGAACGTATAATTAAGCCACTTAGGTCCTTCAGACTGGTGAATGGTTTAAGGCCCGTTTTTGGGAGCTAGAATAATACGTCTTTACTAGAATGTGTTAACTCCAAGATGAAAATTGTTTCCGTCCAAACATTGCCTCTATTTATAATGATAATATTACCTCCCATTGCCCCGGTGGTAATTGATGAGTTTCATTCCTTAGCAATTTGTTAAATTGCCATTGGGGTAATGCCATATACTAACATAAACATAACACAAACAGTAAAATTTGCTACTTAATTAACTACATGTATGAATGTTGACAGTATAAAAGATTCTTTCAAATCCCTTTCTCTCGTCAGTTGAACAAAGCTTGCACAAACTTGCAGCTAAGTATAATAATCAATAATGAACTATATAAGGTCAGTAGCTGAGGACTATTCCACTTGACTGTTTGTGACATTACTAATTTACTGACAAGGTTTTATGTTACACCTCTCCATTCATAATAAAATAAAAACATTGACCAAAAATTATCGTTTAACACCACTTGAATTTTTACAAATTTTAATAATGCAGATGATTGTTGACAAAATATGAATACATGATTTTCAATTCCATCTTTCTGTAAACATATTGTCTTCCCATGTACAATAATTATTTACCTTACATTTAATAAATGTAACATAGGGTGGGGGGATACCACTACAATTCTGCACACAAATTTGAATGTCATCTGAAGAGTAAAAATAGTAAGGTTTAAAAACAAAATCCTTAAAAACATACAAATAAGAGATAAGTTAGCAAATTTCTGACTACCTTCTAAATGTATAGCTCTCTAACAATAGTTATTTACCTTAAACCAACAAAAACATTTTTCTTCTTTGAATAAAATATCAACAAAAACAATACACTGTTTCTGAAGTGAGAATGAAACCTTGTGACTGATAAAGGTAAAAGTCTAATAATATTCTAGAACTTTGATCTTCATTCGATTTGATGACTTGCCCCTATATTCACTTAAAGTAAACTTGATAGCATGTGTTGATGATACAGGAAATTCTTTTCTTCAGGGGCTCTGTTTTATAGAAAAACAAATATCTGCAGTTTTATCAGTTCATTGTTAGATTGCATGTAAATGTCTAATTCAGAGGTTAACAACAATTTTACATATTGTAACGGTTTTTACAAAATTCACAACTTTCTTAAATATTGATATATAATAAATCTAACTTGTATGCAAACTGTGAGCATTTTGAGTGGTCTTGCATTGATGTAAAAGGGTTTGCACAATCATATTAAAATTGCTTGGCCTAAATAGATTTAAATTAAAATTCCGCTGAAAATGGGCCGACTGCCTACCTGAGTAATGCTATCCTCAGAACAAGAAGTATTTAGGAGATTTGTTTGTTAAAATTTGCATGTATTCTTTTAATATGAATATAGGCACAGCCTAAATGCGAGCATCGCATAGTTTATGGTTCATGAAGTTACTTAAGAACACCCTTAGAGTGCTTCTGCATTCCTTGTGTGTGACGTGACGTCTTTAATGTGTTGGTGACGTCACAAAAAATGAAAAAATGAATGAAGCGTTTTTGAGATTGCAAAAAATTGTAGGATATTTTTGTTGTTATTTCAGAAATAAACACTTTAATTATATCGACGTAAAATTTATTACAGTATACTTTTAAATTTCTTTTTGTGCTCGACCACAATATTTTCTTCTGGCATCTCAGCTACATCCGAGAAAATGGGTTGTTCATATGGATCACCTGACCTTATTTACACACATGCATGTAACCGTATTGTTCGCATCTGCTACTATTATCAAACAGGCAATGACAAAAGGAACCATGACATTGGATATTGATATCAATTGACAATATATCAGTCATAATGGGAGATAAATATTGCAACTGGGAAGACAACTCATTCGTGATATATGCAATGAACAGTTGTTTCAAAACACATACAACATTGTACACATAGGCTTTAACATAAAACCAAAGCTGATTTCCTACCACAGATATCACTATCTTATAAAAATAAAAACACAATATACAATACAAAAAAGTGCGCACAATTTAATAATCAATATCAATTTCCCTGACAATTCAGTTTTCTAATCCTTGACATGACAGATTCACACAATTAGAAGAAACATGGTAGCAGTTAATGACTGACAAATTCATAAACAAGTTGTGTTTGATTCTAAAAACAATAGAACTACAGTTTTCACTAACTACACTGTATTAAGCTTTTTCGGGACATTGTACTGAAGCTTTCATGAAGCACATTGTTTTCAGTCCGTCTTGAAGCACATTGTATTCAAGTTTTACGTACATATTTTTTCACCTTTATCTCTGTTAAATAACAACCACTGGGTCGATGCCTCTGCTGGTGAACTGTTAGTCCCCGAGGGTATCACCAGTCTAGTAGTCAGACTTCGGTGTCGACAGGAATATCATTGATTTTTTCAGTTATATAGTCAATGTCTAAATTTCCTGCCCTAAAATTTCGAAAATCATGTTAATTCTAAGGTTTTTCCATTTTCAAGGTGTAGATAGCCTTAGCCGGATTTGGTATAACGTTTTGGAATTTTGGTCATAAAGCTCTACAACCTCTTAATAATTTCTTTACATATATGCAATCAACAAAATATAAAACTACATTATAAATTATAGCTTGGTTATGATACACAAACAAAAACAATTAGTGTACCTGATACAAAAGCTTACAATGAACAAACAAACAAAACTGGTCTTAATCGGTACACATTGTGGTTACCTTGGTCGCGCATATATTTTGTCATACTGTTTGAAGGTAAACATAGAATATAAAAATAGTTATGTGATGACAAAAGTTGCATCATACTGGAAGATTACCTCGATTTCTTGCAAACATACGCATTTGAGTTGAAATTTGTGCTTAATGCAATCAAACTAGAAAATTCTTGTTGTGGTAGTTGAGAAAAACCTCAAACTTATTTCAAAGATTAGACTTATTTTTGCTATCTATTTATTTCGGTTATACGTGGATGTGGGTATTATTTCCCATACCATTAAGTAATTAAAATATTGTCTCAATAAAATTCTTTTACATTTTCTTTCCAGTTGCTATTTATAAAATGTTGGTTCTTGTAGTTGACAAATAGAAATTATCTTAAATTCAATTTAATTATCCAATTATTTTATCCGATAATCTATTACAAAGGTTTGAAAACAAATTAAAAACAACAAAAATGTAAAGAAGAATTCAATCCCAATAAAAACACATGGGTGCATTCCGCGTTAAATGTTATCAAGTTGTGTCGTTTGCTGATAATTTTTTATTACGTTTTATTATATGTTCTAAACTTTATTTACATATGTATGGTATTATACTTTTTAAAACAAAACACAATGATGTCTCTTGCTAGTTACACTGTCCCAAGAAAGATTAGAAAAAAAGATAAGTAAGGGTTACAAAGGGAAAAACTGCCAGGTTTTTTTTTAGAAAAAAAAACAGCTTTCTGAAAAACATGGTGTCCTGAAAACGTTTGTATTGAAAGTCTAAATGGAAATGTAAATTCCTAATGTTAATTATTTTTTCAATATAATTTTCAGTAGTAACAAAAACATGAAAGAGACTAAAACATGGCATAACTTTAATCGGACTACGTCTAAATGTTAACAATATTTCCACAAATCACTTTAAGTGGTCATTTATATAAATCGAAAGGCTAGTAGACGGCTAAAACCAATGCCTTCAGATTTTCAAACAGCTAAGCTTTTTGATAAAGAAACGAAATTGATACCAACTAATCAGCCTATAGAATGAAATTCGCTCGGCAATGTATGATAAAGTGTACATATAAAACTTTACATACGAAAAATGATTCTTATTGTTATCAATAGAATAATAGAATACAGGCAATATCAGACTTAATTAGCTTATATATTTTACTTGTTCTATATCTAGTGTCAGAAGCTTGCAAACTCAAAACATACAATCGAAGGAAGGAAGACCGATAATATCAGGAAGGTTATTTATTAACAAAGATAAATAGACTGAAACTTATTGTCGTCTGACATAATACTGAACACAATACATATATACTTTATATATATATTTCACCAAACCACGAAAATTGATACCCACGAATTTCACAGTATTACTTATTGTAAGTACGCATGTACCAACATTGTTTTGTTTTAAATTTTTCCTTGTTCATTGATGATGTATATGACTGTAGTCAGATTAAATTGTTTTAGTTTGTGCTTTATCCAACTGCAGTTTGTTTTTGGTTTCTTAATTTCGTGGCTATAAAGTATACTTAAACTAAGTACTTCTAGACAGGAAGTGTCTAACCTATACTGATTGTCAGCTATGTTTAATTGATATATAATACTTTCATAACGTGGAACACGTGTTTAAACAAGTTTGTTGTGGATTTATTGAAACTAATGATTTTGCCCAATAACAAATACACATTAACAACAAAACAGCAACAAAGAATAAAAAACAGAAGACAGTCAAGCTGATTACAACAGGAAACGAAGCAATCCTGCCACTGATGTATCTTATCTCAGACGAGTTTCAGTTATTCCCAAATATGGTATATACATAAGACATGTTGATGTTTGTTACGGACTTTTGATCTCAGGTCTCCACATTTCAAGTAAAACATAGAAGATTTAAAATGCTAATAATTCTGTCTTTAGCGTTTTGGTTCTATTGACGTATAAAATACCGAGAATCCAGCTCGTTAAAAGTATGTATTATGTAAACGACCGTCAATCCTAATTGTACAAAACCATTTTTATTCCTTATCTTGTGGTTATGTTAACAACAAATGCCCATCTCACCATTTTGCTAGAGAAAACTTAATAATTGCATTATTGTTTGTTCTCTGTGGCCATCCCGAGGCTTCACACATATGGCAGTGAATATAACAAAATTAATATCGTGTATAATTATAGGTTTCACTGTGAGTTAGAATTGTATACCGCTTTAAATAATATTGAGTTTGCGCGGTCTAAATTTCTAGCGCGGAAACAGGGTATTGTTGAAACGCAGAGTAACATGCAGGATGTAATTCCAGGCTATAACAGTATAACGGTACGTAACACTATAAAAAAGAACACATATACAGCTGAAACCATTTTCAAATTCAAAACAGAATAATAATCAACATTATACATTACTTCAAAGATTTGCATTCGGAACTTTCCAAGTCGCGAAAACAGAAAATAAATAAAGTCAATCGCAATACAAGTTGTTGTATTTTTGTTATTGATTTCAGAATAATTTCCTGCACAATCAATATGAATGTTTCAAATTCTACAAACGTGCTGAATTTAAATGAAATTTGGAAGGAATATATTCTTAAAAGAGCTATACCATGTGTCGTATTTTTGTCAATACTTTCTATTGTTGGAACTATAGGAAACATTTAAGTATTGCTGGTTTATACTGTATTACAAGAGATGGCGCAACGGATAGTTAGAGTGTTTATCCTTTGTTTAAAAACCTTTGACAAAGGTCCATTTTAGGTTGGATAAAGGTCAAGAAAAACCTAGACGAGTTTAGATCTCGAATTGCTGGAATCGAACTGATGCAGAAGTTCATTTCTATGTCATTTGTCTTGATTTTGTGCCAACGGAAAAGACACATTAAAAATAAAGCCAAACACATGATTAGAGGTCAAAAGTTATAAATCGAAGGAAGGAAGGCCGATAATATCAGGAAGGTTATTTATTAACTAAAATAAATTGAAACTAATTCTTGTCTATCATCGGACAGAACACAATACATATTAACTTATTGTAAGTACGCAAGTAAACAATATTGTTTTGTGTCAAATTTTGTTCATTGTAGTTTGCATATATGATGCATATGACAGTGGTCAAATTAAACTGTTAAAATTTGTTATAACTGAGTACTTTTAGACAGGCAGTGTCTAACCTATACTGATTATTAGCTTTTTGTAAGCGAGATAAATACTTGCATAACGTCGAATAAGTGTTTAGACATGTTTGTTGTAGTTTAATTATAACAGCTGATTTTGGCCATCTAAGTTCTTTTATTAATTATTGATTCAAGTAAAAATACAAATTGCATAACTTTAGTCGTTAACATTACTTTAATAAGAGTAGGTTTAGGTACAGATTTCCGCAAAGTAAAAGTTTGAGTTTAATGTGTCATGGTAAAAAGCGTACCTTCAAAATAGCACTCACTCGCTCACTGTTATTGACTTCTAAACTACTAAAACAATGCTTTGCTTTACCTAGGTTATTATTATCCCTATTGTTCATAGATAACTTCAAAGACTTGTTTTTCGCGAATATTCATCAAAATTCTCTTTTCACTCCCCGAAAGTGACGCCACAATATATTTTTTGTATCGCATCGTCGCCCACATGTATACAAAATGTTCCAGTGGCGCTAAAATAAACAAATATGGTCAATCACAATAGAACTTCTTGTATCTGTGTTTTTAATTTCAGAATACTTACCTGTTACATCAGTATGAATGTTTCAAATTCTACTAGCGTACTAGATTTAGATGAAATTGAAAACGGATATTTTCTTGAAAGAGGAATACATTGTGTCGTATTTTTGTCAATACTTTCTATTGTTGGAACTATAGGAAACATTCATGTATTGCTGGTTTATACTGTGTCACAAGAAATGGCGCAACGGATAGTTAGAGTGTTTATCCTTTGTTTATCTGCTTGTGATTTGATAGGATGCCTAGCCTGTTTGCCATTTGAAATGTTCGTTATCCGGTTCTCTCACACATTTCGTTCTGTAGAAGCTTGCAAATTTTTCAGGTTTTTGAGCTATGTTGTTTCAATATCCTCAGGTGGGTTTTTAGCATGCATTGCGATCCAAAGGGTTATAAGGACCTCCAATTACATTCCAAGACAAACTTCATACCCAAATAGAACTTTATACATTATTTCTGGAATTATTGTTGGAATATCCACAGGTTTGGCAGTACCAGCATTATTTTTTTATGATATTGAAGAAAACACCGAAGTTATAAGAGTGGTCGGTTCTAACTGTGCTGTTTTAGCGGAGTATATGAGTGGAAAAAATTTAGTGGCTTATGGAAGCGTGATTACACTTATTTGTACTTTTTGTTTTATAATCTGTGTTGTATGCTACGGAAAAATACTTTGTGTTATTTATACACAAATGAAAACAAAAAAGCATAAAAATCTGAAAAATAACAATTTAAGTCGCTCTTCTGATGTATCGTCAACAAAAACGGAAGAACTTTCCGAGATCAGAGTTGAAATCAAATCAAAAACGGAGAAAATACAAAACGGGAGATCACGTCAACGCAACGGGTACGAAAAGGGTCGACAACTAACGATTGGTTTGATTGCAGCAACCGCAGTTTCGTACATTGGATATATGATATATGTACTTAGTGCTCTGGTTATGGTCGCTAATCCAGTATTGTTTAACCAAGTGACATGGTCTTCTTATATACTTTTACGAGCTTACTGGATTAATAGTGCAGCTAATCCAGTGTTTTTCTGCTTTGACAGCATCTTCAGAGAAGAATGCTTGATGTTATACAAGAAGTTATACAGGAAAATTACAAATGGATAAAAGAAAACAGAACCATGATTTAAAGACCAAATTATTCTATTCTTCTTTATGATTAATAGACAAAAGTAAGAAGACAGAAAATAAACAAAAATATAAAATGTTAAACGTATATTTCATACCTGTTCTAATGTAGATTATTTTCCCCCTGGGTCATACGGTTCTGTTACATTTATTTAAAATAGCAAAGCAAGAGTTATGAAGAGCCATGGGGTGATCCTTTTGTCCCTTGCATACTGTTATCTCGTTTAGATTACACTTTCCAATCAGTAAAATATCAAAATTAGTTTACAATCTGTCAATATATCATTGATTGTTAAAGTTAACTTCAGTTATTTCCGCAATTGACTTAAAGTGTATAAAGATTAAATTTGAAGTTAAGTGCCTAAATGAGCTTGTACTGTGAGTCAGGTTAAATTTTATTTTGATCAAGACTTCAAATTATACGTCTTTTGACAAGTTATTATTTTATAATTTCATGTAATGCATACATCATCACCCCCTCCCCCCCCCCCAAATTACGACGCCGTGATCAATGGTATGGATAAATAACATTGTGGCTCTGTGAAAGTAACATAATATTACTTGGTTTGCAGGTGTTAAAACTGCGCTGCATTTTTCTTAGACCTACATAAGCTGTGCAGATTTAAAAGTTCTCTAGGTAATTCTTTAAGTGTATCAGGATAGCTGCTGAAATCATTTACTATTTAGCAAATACTAGTATTATTGTTACATTAAATTTAGTTTTGTATTGACGCTTTACTGCTTATAAAGTTTGTAAACTAAATTGTGTTAATCTTTTAGCCAGTCTAGCACGACAGTTACATGTCCCTAAAGATATCACAACTCAACACAAAGTCACTGGTTAGCTAGTTGTTATCTACCCCTGTTCTGGTTTGGTACACTTATTTAATGCCGTAATGTACCCATACTTACAGTAGCTGATTTACTAAGAGTCACACCTTGTGTCTTCAATGATACGTGATAAACAGTATTGACAGGCACAAAAGTAGGAATGAAAGGAATAACAAAATACCAAACTCCAAAAAAGGTCAAAAGACAATCTACAAATCAAAATCCTAGAACCGGCAAAATTTAGAAGTAATCTGTGACTTACAAGACAATTTAATCACAGGTGGAACAATTTATTCTGATAATTTCATATTAATTGCTAATGTTGAAACGGAATATCGTACTAAGCGTTGTGGAATAGAGTCTAAAATACACGTCTTATAAAAGTTCATTGCGAACATTTAAACAAATCTTAACACCAAACACATCATAACAAAACAAATTGTCAAGATTTAAGCAAAGGTAACAGCAAAATATTGAAATAACTAAAAATATGAGAGTATATTGAGATATTGCCCCAAACAGTTCGGACAATTCAGAGATTTCATTGCTACTTTTCATTATGAATTGGTTGTTTTAATAAGATTCATTTTAGCAGTATATTCAGGACGAGAACAGTAAATCAACAGAAGACGTGACAAATGGAGACATCATTTGAACTGCCACTGGAAAGGTGCAAAATATTGGGCAGGGACTGCGAATTTAGTCTACTGTTGCTGTTAAATTGAGTAGCCGTATGGGAACCCACCAGGCAGCTTTGTGGATCGAGCACTGAACACCTCTTAGTCCCATCTTCAATTTCATAGATGAATTAAATGACAGCTGTTTTTGTAGTTTTTATTTTTATTTAATCTCAAGTCATATAGATAAACATTTCTGTGGTCAGCTCTCTGCATAATACTGGCTTCGTAAATCAATTGTGTATGTGCTGCACTTTGTGATATTTGTACCGATTTGCGATGGTAAAATGACATTATACTTATAGTTTAATATGAGTGTCTTGTATTCAATTTCTACTATCACTATCAGTAAATCTATAGGCGTATTTTTTCTTTTTGTTTTTGAACTTCATGGTACTTCTTTTAAAATAAAAATTGTCATATCTTTCACTAAATGTAAACTGCTTGCAGAATAATGTGTGTATCGCTCACATTTTTACATAAGAATCGTATTTATTTTTTGCTGAATACCTTCTATACCCCACAAACCTTTTCGCCATGTTTGGTCTCATCACACCAGGACGCACTTTTGTGGAGGACATTCTATTGTAAAGAACATAATATATTTTATTATTCTGTTTCAATTCCTTTATCTTTGTAATTTGACGATTTCTGTATGTGTTTTTTAATATCCAGTGAGCAATATTTCGGCTATATCCTGACAAAAAGTTATCACCCAATAAATTATCGGACATTAGGTACGTCATCTGGAACAAAGCTTTGAAAGCATCCTTAACCAATTCTCATTCTTGTTGATTTATTTTTGTAAAATGAATATAACTGTAATATTGCACGAAGAAAAGAAGTATGTTTTTGTGAGACACTCCTATTACCCGCAAACAAGTAATTAGAACTTTACGGAACCAATAATTGTTACTAAAATAGTATTCTAACATTCAGTAATGTATTGGTTACAAAGGGATATCTTTTAACTACAAGGCTTACAAGCACAAAATAAATTGTTAAATATGGATTACTTGCAGTTTCCTGGAAAAATAAGATGTCGTAAAAAAAGTGTGCACTTCAGTAATGAATGGAAATGTAAATTCCTGATCTCAATGATATTTCATTAAAAAATATAGCATCTGATGAAAACATATTGTCTTTGTGTTCATAACAAATGATCTATTTTAAGCATCCGTTCGTATTCAGGAATTAAAAAACACTTTCATTTAACACGTGAATTCATGATCTAGATAAAATAGTTTAACAACAAGGTTTTCAAGCACTAAACGAACCGTTTATTATAGATTACTTGCAGTTTCCTGGAAAAATACGATGTCTTTAAAAGGTTTGCACTTAAGTACTGAAAATGTTAATTCCTGAACTCAGTGATATTTCATTTGAAAACAAATGTATCTGATCGTAACCTAAGTGAATCAAGTTGGTTACTTGTTCAACGTTCAACATTCAACATTCAAATAAATACCAAAGACCTCTTTTATCAGTTCAACTTTTAGCACTCAATACCTTGTTCAACATTCGCAGTTCCTAGTTCAACATTCGATTTTTCATTTCCTATTTCAACATTCGCAGTTCCTAGTTCAACATTCGATTTTTCAGTTCCTAGTTCAACATTCGCAGTTCCTAGTTCAACATTCGATTTTTCAGTTCCTAGTTCAACATTTGCAGTTCCTAGTTTAACATTCGCAGTTGCTAGTTCAACATTCGTAGTTTCTGGTTCAATATTCAAAATTTGAAGCTCCTCGTTCAACATTCGCAGTTCCTAGTTTAACATTCGTAGTTTCTGGTTCAATATTCAAAATTTTACATTCCTCGTTCAACATTTGCAGTTCCTAGTTCAACATTTGTTGTTTGTGGTTCAATATTCAAAATTTTCCGTTCCTGGTTCAACATTTTCTGTTCCTAGTTAATTGTTAAATTTTTGAAGTGGTAATTTTTTTAAATAGTGAGGGATAGGTACGAACAAAGTGAAAGTAAAAAAATAAGTGCAAACTTTGCAATGTCAATAAGGTTGAACTTATGAACATGTGGAATTGATGTCTTTTGTAATGAAAGTTGACATACATCTGCATAAATATTGAATTATGTTTTGATTAATGTTTTTTGGTTTGTATGTTTGTTGCTTTAATGAAATTTTTGATCCATAATACAGAGCCCAGTTTTATTGTTGTGGAATCCGAAGTATTAGCCTGTGATTTATGATACACCACCATGTTATGTGTAAACCGTCAACACTTAGGGGAATAATATGCATTTAGATCAACAAATAAATTCTATCTAAAAGTGATAACAATAAACGTTGCTTTTTAGCTGGGATTGCTATGGGAAAATTTAAGTTGACTCTTTAACAAACAATAAGATGACTTTTAAATACAATATCTCTTTGTTGTTAGTTATTCTGTTCTTTTGATGTCAGTTTCACATGGTAATGTGCTTTTGGGTTAGACAGTATTGCTTGTGATTGTCAGTATTTAATCGATTTCCCTCTTTGGACAACATATAATTGATTCTTAGTGTTGAAGAAGCATTTCTTGATAAGTACATTCTTGCACATATGTAAAACCCCGTTTTGCGATAAAATTTTCAAAGATGTGCAAATTGTTAGTTATGATGTTGTGGGTTTTCTATGCACAAGTACAAATATAACGATATACTATTATAAGTATATATCCATTTTTGTATAATGTTTTCTACTAGGAACTAGGAACTGCGAATGTTGAACGAGGAACAAAAAATTTTGAAACTAGGAACTGCGAATGTTGAACTAGGAATTGAATAATCGAATGTTGAACTTGGAACTGCGAATGTTGAATGAGGAACTAAAAATGTTCAATATTGAACCAGAAACTACGAATGTTGAACTAGGAACTGCAAATTTTGATCTAGGAACTGAAAAATTGAATGTTGAACTAGTAACTGCGAACCTTGAACAAGGAGCTGAGTGCTAAATGTTGAACTGAGAGAAAAAGTCTTTGGTATTTATTTGAATGTTGAATGTTGAACGTTGAACAAGTAACCAACATGATTCACGTTTCCATAACAAAGGATCTTTTTTAAGCTTACTTCCCTGTCCGTAAATTAAAAAAAACACTTTCATTTGACACGTTAAATTTTCATCTAAAAAATTAAGACAAATTCATATTTAAGTTTTTTTAAGAAAAATAGCAAAGAAATCCGACCGAACAACAATAGCCAAGTCAAGGGACAGTTACAAATGAGGATGTAGACAAAAATATTTAAATTTCATTGATCTTAAATGTCTGTTCATATAATAGATATTCTCTAACACAACCATGTTTGTGATGCCAGTTTAAGCAATTTGTAACTATATTATGGCGTCAATTGTTCACTGATGTAGGAAGCCGGAGTGCTTGGTCAAAATATTCAACATGAAACAGAAACCCAAAACACAAAGTGAGTAAACCAAACCAAATAAAAACAATGGACGCACTCAGGTGCACTGCATGTCTCTAATTAGACACCTGTCGAGTTAATCATTGTAATGTATAGAGAAAGTCCAATCCATAAATAGAAAAAACTACCTATAACTCATCAAAAATGACCGAACTTATTTGAGAGTTGGATTTCCCATAACGACCATTTAAGACATGGTGATGGTCATAGAACTTTTGTAGGTACAACAATCCTTTGTTGAAGTAGCTTAGAAGTAAACAGGAGTGAACGGTCTAGAAAATCGAAATACCGATCGCGGGATCTAGCATAACGTAAAAGTGGTAAAGTGCTGGAATATTACTATCGAAGAACGGAAAGTTTACACTTGGGAGGTTCAGGTCCAGCTTGAAGTGTTTCCAAGTCTATTGCTAAAAAAGTTTTAAGTAGGAGACCGACTGAAGTTTACTGTTGGAGTATTTAATTCCAAGTTCGAATAAAAGCACAAGTGACAATATGTACCTACTTATACTAAAACCACAACACTGCATAAATTAAAACCCGCATACCAGCAATCAGTGAATATTATAAGGATCAACGCTTGTATCAAATTTCATTTATCAGTCAATGTGTAAAACCTTCTCCATAACCAACATAATTCATAAATGCTTATGATACATTTTCGTGTTAAAAATATATTAAAAACATTGGGAACGATAAAATTAAAAACAAAAAATTATAATTCTGGTTTTTCAAAACTAGTTTAATTTTATTGTTTGTTTTTATTTCCGAACAGAGATAAATAACATATCATGGCATGTGATGTCAATATTTATGTCTGTCTCTCCTTTGATTTATTTTTATGGATGAATTCAGTGATACTATGTTAAGATTTATAGTTTAAGAGTCTTAATATGAATATATAATTTTATGGTTTATGATATAACCTTTTAAAATAAAAGAAAACTGATCTTTCTAAATGTCACCAGATGGCGTATAGGGTAGGCTCTCTCATTAAGGGTTTATCAGGGTTAAAAAAAAATTTTCCCATGGGAAAAGTTTGCCGTAGTTTTTGAAGAAGAGAAGTCGCATTGCAGCCGCTACACAAGCTAATATTTCGCCCCTACCCGACACTCAATACAAAATTGTTTGTCCTTTGGTTTATACATTTCTGTTACTGATTGCATTATTTAAAACTCGCACTGCATATAGCTTAAATATTGTTCACTGGATGTTAAGCAACCATTTGGTCACTCAATATGTCCGTTTAATACGTTTCTTCATGTCTGGGTTGAAAGCCTATTGAGGTCTTAAATCAGTAAAGTTGCTTGTGACTTTAAATATAATAAAAATGTTTCCTGTTTTGCTTTTAACTACGAAAATAATATCGAAAGGAAAAATAATTTTTCCACTTAATACTTACCTCTTTGAAACATCATTAGGAAAGACTTCCATTTGAACCCCACACTTAAAATGCATTAGTTCTAACGTAAATAAAAGAATTTGGCCTTGGATGGCAGCCACTGGTGAACCCCGCAGTGGACATAGTCATGCATTCCCAATTTCGCAAGTGCGAGCCGTGTGAACTCCATGTATCTTGTGATAGTCTAATGCATTGCGTGTTTTATTGGGAGGTTCAATTGGAAGTCTTACCCATCATTAATTATAAATAGAGAGAACTATTTTTTGTCAGTTATACTACTTCAATCCCGACCATTGACAAGTATTTACTTTACGTAAAGCATTCTTTTTTTGTTATTATTAGAGGATCGTTTTGGTTGTTGTCTAACATCTGCAAAATGAACGTTTTTTTGTCGGTCCCCTCTTCCCCCCCCCCATCCCAAGCTCCAACATGAGCGTTAATGGTGTGCTGAGGCAAAAGTTATTGTATTATTTAACCCTTTATTATTAAAGGATAAAGGACGTTTAAATAGCATGTTTCACAAGCATCACTGATTTATAAATTCGATAATTATGTCTGTGTCTATCTACAACATGGATGATAATAAATAATGTCATGAATTGGTTTCATCGTTGTTTCACTATATAAAATGTTTAGGAGGCAAGTAATGATTATTGCATTTCTGATGAAATAGGTTTGTTTGCTGTGGCGGTTCAACAGTTTAACAGAGCTGCACAGCAGTCCATGTTGATTAATGTGGTCATGGTCCATATTTGTGGCATATTTCGAGGTTTCGCGCGCTGATCACGTATTTGAAGGTGTCAAGAAATAATAAGCGCATTGCAATTCTCTATACTTTTGATAATTTATTTGTATACCGTATTCCTGAATCGATTTATTGTACGACGAGGTCTGGCACAGAAATGCCGATCGCTTGACGTTAAACAACCATTTACTCAATTAATTAATTTGTTTGAATGGTTTTTATTCACCCGTAAATTAACTGGAAAGTGTGTTTCAGTTAATGCGCCGATTTATACATAAATGTTTATTCCATAGTAGAAGGGTTGCAAGAGCTCGACTACAGAGCTGTTCAAACCGTAACAAAGTGTCGGTTGAAAAAGATTGGTTATGACCTATAGTTGTGGATTGTCTGAATAAAATACAGAAGGGCGGATAGCGAAAAATTTTGGAGAATACTAATTTTTCCGTTCCTTTGTCCATTGATTTAAAGTTGTGTAACTCGTAACTTGTTATTTTCCTAAATACAGATGTCATTCTGCTTGATTGACGTTTATCAACTATTTAATTAATAATAATTTCGACATTTCAAGTTGGAATTAAAAAATAATAATAAAAAGTCAATAATACAACAAATTACAAAATGCTTTTTAACTTTTGCTACACAACTGCACATCAAATATCCATCTAGGACCATAATGGGTAGGTTCTTAGTAATTCCCAAAGCTTGCGTTCCAGAGTACCGCGCTCCTTGTACGATAGATACCCCCATTAAGATTTCGAAAAAGAGTAGACTCAATATAACCGATCCAAAAAGGCTTAATTCTCTCCTAAACTCTCCTAAACTGATTTACTGTTTATTAACTTGTTCTTGTCGTCAATAAAGCTGAAATATTGCTCAGCTAAGCAATCTACTAATTAATCAACCAAATATACGTACTGATTTATTCCAGACCCCAACAAAACACAATACTAAAAAACAGATACGACCGGATCTAAAACCTAATTTCTTGGAATTTTCAGATGTTCAGAATTCGATTTAATTATTTAAAACTTCTGCTGTTATCTGTATCTGAAATTTAAAATAAAATTTGAGCAAGAAAAAAACAAAGAAAAAATTAACATAATGACATGTTGCATGTAGGAAAATACATAAGTATGTGTGTTTGTGCTTTACCAATACACGAACCCTGCACATCAAAATGGAAATAGACATGCAGTACAAAAGTTCTTTCGTCATGCATTTTTACACTTGAAGTTTCCTTTTCTTGTTGTTCATAAAATATGTCATCTCATCTATACTGTTATACTGAAATTAATCCCAAGTAATAACAATTATATCACACTGATTTGGTTTTCTACCACGCCAATCTTGAAAAGTCATTACAGAACATTTTTGTAATTCATCGCGTGAAGTAAGTAAAGCTTTGTTGCCATCATTACTAATTTAGAGATAACATACCATTTTTCACAAACGTATCCTGTTACTATTGGTTTCGGATAAGCACAAGAGGTATCATCCCAATGCCAATTTAGTTCACCTGAAAAAACGCCGCAATCAGCCTTGGGGCCATATAGATTGTTTGGTTCTCCAGGATTCCAGTCTTGAAATGTAACATCAGAATTGTCAGATATCCATCTCCATCTTCCTTCTTGAACCAAGTCGTTCAGTCCATACCACATGCGTTTTACCTAATTTCAGGAAGGAACAAAAATCAATCATTTAAATAATTGTATATGGTGAATGTACATTTACATATGACGTTTGACTGCTTAAGATTCTTCTGTCTTGTTAATAACACTTTTGCTTCTTTAATTGTAATATAAATTTATACGACCTGATGTAATTATTTTTTCTGGCAGTATTTAAAACGCTGAAATGACTAAGTAAATAATGAACAGCACAGTGAATTAAATGAAACTTTCAATATTTAAATCTAGACCAGGACAAGTTTCAAAAATATCATATTGGACTTAAAAGAAGAATAATTAGTCTATACAAAGATAAACACACGGTACTTATAAGTTAGGTCCGTCATAAACATGTAGCTAAAATCTTGCATTCTGGAAGTAAAGCATCCGCTCAATTAATAAATAATTCTCAGTTAATATGGCGTTTGTGTCACTCGTTTACTGGTGAAGCATTGTAGTATTCTGTAGAAATTAATTGATATTATAAAATATGATTATATGTATTGCTATAGTTTTTTGTTTATTCAAAAATAATATTCTGTTATATTTAAATCTCTATATTCTTTTTTGCGTTTGTGTGAGTTGATCCTTCTATTATTACCCTAGAGGGCGAAATTCTCAATCACTCAATCATCATAATATTGGTGTTTATTTGTTTTAGTTTTTTTTTTCTACTGTTCTTTTCTTTTTTGTTGCGTTCTTTTAGAAAGGGGGGATAAGCGTTAATGGTGGCAAATTTCATTTCCCACAATGGTGTTTTAAATAATATATAAACCGTAGTACCTTTCAACATAGACTTCAGCCATATATTTTCTGCTTCGTTTTCAACTTTTACTAAATATGCTCCTAAGTTTTCACATTTTACCTAAAACAATAAAAATACAACAGATTAAGCTAGTGTATTATGTAACTGAAAATAAACACCAAGTAACTGCAAAAAATGCGCAATTTTAATTACTGATTTTTATTTACCATCAATTGACAAAACATCATCCTAAGAGTTTTGACGACTGAACCGTACATTGACCAGATAAGTAAACCTTTTAGGAAAAACATGTTATGACATTGTTTTCCCTAATTAAATGTTTAGATAAGCTAAGTTATTAAAATTGATAACAGTTTAAAAAAACGAAGTATTATTTTTGAATATTACATCAGTTGAACAGAATTGTATAACCTTTAAAAAACAGAAAACCATTCCAGGAAATTAACAAAAAGTTTGTTGACTTCTAAACGATTCGGTAAAACCTGAGAAATGTATACTAGTATTAAAGAAAAGTACTTTTTTGGACTGGATTAAATTGACCCATTGGAAAATCAGATTAAAGCATACATGGCTGATGCTTTGGGTTAGAATCCAATATGTCTCTGAAGTTGTAGCTATAACACGTTTGTTTTAAATATATTTTATGTTCTGGTGAGATTTTAATCAGAATAGGCTTAATGTGCATATTCGACAAAATGTTCAATATATATTTATATATTTAACAGTGTATATTTATTGGTTTCACGAGAAAAGATTAAAATTTACAGCTTACATACGAAAACAGACGTCAAGTAATCACAATAGATCATCCGACATTGAACGGGTCGGCTATAAAGAACACAACAACATTACGAAATTATTTCGTTGTGAAAAGAAAAAAGTTTTCATTATTCTTTACATTTTATTTTTAATTTTCGAATTTTAAAATTGTTAAGACTTAATAGAAACTGTGAAGAATGTAACCCTTTACTCTGCCAGTAATACTTTCATATATTTTTTTACTTGATTTTGTAAAACTTGTCCATTGAAACAAAAAACAATAATTATAGTAACCACAGTAACGTCTTTTGATTAAAATTGAAAGACAAAGAATTATGTCATCTCGTTAAAATAGCTTCAGGTAATATTAAATTTACCTTTGCTGTCTGCCACGTTACAATGTCTTCCACGAAGAAATAGCAATGATTATTAAATGTCATCCACTCATTTTGACACCCTTTAAAAATATAAAATTCTGTAAAGCACAAGACTTAAAATTTAGTTTTCTCTCCCAAAATCTTGGATTGCTCGATACATATATCTATATACTATATGCCTTGTATACCTTTCCTGTTCAATGCATTCGTAATAAAAAAACTAGATGTTTTGTATTATCATCTGTTTCATTTCAATTTGCAACCATTACCCAAACAATCCATATTTTTCATGTTGCAGTCACAGTTTTTATGAGCTATAGAAGATTGCATTTTTCGTAATTAATTATTGTAGGTTAACATGATCTTTTCCAGTACAAAGCTTGACGTCAAGCAACAATACAACCAATCTATTTCATTTCCCAAACTGATGGTTTCTAAACGTGTTCCGATATTTAATTTAACTGTATACTGGACTTTATCAAAATTCAGTCAATCAACATTAACTGAACATACTTTTGAAGAAACATAAAGTTCTGTGTTTAAACAAGGCTTTTGCAACAAAAGCGAATATTTATTCCGACTATTACGACCTGTATCTACAATTGCATTTGATTATGTATTTAATTATTTATAGATATGTCTACCTCCAATACAAAATATTTTCAAGGTAACTAAATGTAATCAGGACATAATCTTACCTTTTGAAACATGTGTTTAAGTCATGTTTCGCATTATTTCAAATATAAGATTTTCATGCATACTACATTTAGTGTCCAATTTCTTAAGTTGGGATGCAACAGCATCAAAGTCCTTTTGACAAGTACATTCCTGTTTTCCACTTTTCACGTCAGCTGTTTTTGCTGTAAGAGTATCCAGTTTCTTCTCAAACATGTCGATTTGTTCGTCTAGCGTTTTACATTTTGTTTGTAAATCATCTATCCTACTTTTAAACCAGATTCTCTTGTGCTATTTTATGAATTTTATGAGTATTATTTTTGTTCGGATTTTTATGCTTTTCAGAAATCTTACACACTTTAATTTTGATCTGCTGAACTTCGTCCTTGTTTCTCTGACTCATCTTCTCTACTTCTGTAACTTTTGTGTCCAATTTATCGAGCTGACGCAAAATTGTCCATTGCAATGGATCTGTACTTGGATTGTACTGAGCTTCTCTCATTCTCACATGCTTCTCGCATATTATTATTGGTATAAGATAGCAAATAAACAGAAGAGGGTCATTCATTGTGGAATAATATTCGGCATTAACACAGAACTGATCTGTTAATTTTGAACCCGTTCCAAAATTTTATTGCAGGCTTGCGTGACCAGTATGGTAAAATAATATTCAATTTTGATAAATACTAGTATATTGTTTCAAAATAAAACATCAGTAGAATACAATTTATTACTTTGTACAAGTGTTTGTTGAATGTCATATGGGGTATATAAAATGCATGGTACAAAAATATGACACATAACATTCATAAGACGTTCCTAACATGAGAATCTAATGTACAAGTTTCTTAATAAATTGTATGTAAAAAGGTGTTTATCTTAAATTTGTGTTTGTGTTTTTATTAATGTTCAAATAGTATATTTCCAGTCAAACCTGTCATATGACGACTTCCTGTGTTATGCGACCGTATTTATTTCTCCCGAGCATTTTCCAAGTAATTTTACCTTTATATAACGATTCCCTGTCTTACGCGACAAACGACCGTGTTTTCCGTTCGTTAAACCAAACCTGTCTAAAACGACGATCGGGACTGTTAAAATCATTTAACAATAAATAAACCCTGTCTGACGAAAAGAAGATTTGTAGACCATTGCATTGTTTTCAATTATCAAGGTTCTTCGAAACGGAAAACTAAAATATGAAGCGATCAAAAATTGTTTTATTATCTTATAAGCCAAGTTAAGATTGCCCTGTAACATTTGAATAGTCGTCAATGTCGTTATTCGATTTTGTTGCCATTCGGGTTCTTATAACGGCGTGTTTATTGTATAATCGCGCCATTTTGATTTACAAAGGGAAATTATCAATACGAAACCGGTGTACACTGGTTCTAAACCGACTTGCATAGAGCGTATTGTTAAAACACAAGGAAATCAGTAAAACCGGTACAGACTAGAGTAGCAAATGATAAGACAAAAAGTTTAACCGAGTCGGGATAATAAATTAATATCGATTAATATTTGTTTGTAAACAACTAATATATTTTTTTACCGTTCATGTTACAATTGTGATGTACCTATCGGATTACATTATCTATCGCGATTCTTTTTAAAAGCAACTTGATACTTTCTAAAAGGAACTCGATACTTGTTAAAAGCAACTCAATACTTGTTAAAAGCATTGCAATACTCATTAAAAGAATCGCGATATTTGTTAAACGCAAATTATCCATGGTAAAAAAAACTGTATGCATAGTGTAAAAATAATCGGCTTACGTTTTCCATCTACCTGACCAATCGTGTCACAATGTTTCTATCAGATCGCTTTTTACTTTATTGATACCTGTTTAAAGCATCGCGATACTTTTGAAGAGCATCGCAATGAAAAAACACCATGCATGAAATAAAAAACATCGAGATGTTTTTTAAAAATATCTCGTTACTTGTTGAAAGCATCGCGATTATCAGTGCCCGTTTGTGTCACAATTGTGATTTTTCTATCGGCTTTCATTTTTCTATCGCAATACTTATTAAAAGTATCGTTCTACTTTTCGAAAGCATCGCGATACTTATTAAATGCATCGCGATACTTGTTGAAAGCATCGAGAAACTTTTAAAAAGTATCGCGATGCTTTTTTATTTCATGCCTGATGTTTTTTCATTGCGATCCTTTTAACAAGTATAGATATGCTTTTAATAAGTATCTCAATAGAAAAAAGCAACCCGATACAAACATCACAATTGTGACTCAATCGGTCAGGTACATGAAAAAAGCAAGCCGATACTTTTTAAACTATGCATAAATATATTCAAACAAGTAACAAGTATTGTGATGCTTTTAATTAGTATCTCAATGCTTTTAACAAGTAGCTCAATGCTTTTAGAAAGTATCGCGATAGAAAAATGCAAGCCGATAGAAACATCACAATTGTGACATGAACGACTACAGATAATTAGTTACAGGTATAGATAGGTTAACATTACATTAGATTCTAAACAGCAAATATCGCCGTCCTGATATGTCAATAAATTTGTATTCGAAAGTTTAAGAGCGCGGGGTAGGAAGTCTTAGTACCTCAGAGTAAAACAGAAGAAAATAAGTGCGATCTTAGACAGCTATAGCAAACAGAATACCCACAAACACAAAAAGCTACAAAAAAAACCAAATACTTAATTCAAAACAAACAAGATAACAACAACCACCATATACAAAGTGGAGACATTACGTTACCAGAAGAGTGAGAACAACTGGCTTCACTTGTGTGAAATAATGTCCCTTCTGTTCAAAATCATTATACTGTTGCAGAGATCAAGATATTTATTAGTCCCTTAATGTTTTTTACAGTTTGTTTGTGTGTGTAAACTCTTATATATTTTAGGCACAATCATCAATCTTATAACGTTTTGACGCAGTTTATCCTTTCGATGATTTATTCATCTACATTTTATTTGCTATTTATTTCATGATAATAGACAGAAACAGAAATATTCGAACAAAAATAGATAAAAAACATGATCATTAGGTGCTGATCTCTTCAAGAAAATAACTTTGTCTTTATCTCCATAATAAATTTTGACATATAATTGACGGAAAGATTTCCTGTGGTTTAATACACAGTTCTGCTCAGTCTGTAAGCCGGTGGGTTAGGATTGGCCCGTTCGTTGGTTTTTGGTGCGTGGTGGAGTGGATGGTTACCGTTGGGTAAGGCTGTCCGCAGCCTATATGTGGTAACGTGTGTAAAAGACGTAACGCTTCTTGCACAATAAGATGCCGTTCTATTGATTTCTAAAAGAGCTCATTGCAGGCACATCAAAAGGATAAGTCCTACGTACCTACCCAGTTATCTATATTATTTCGCTGGAGATAATCATTTTCTTCCATTTTAAAAATTCCACTTCCCAAATGGATGTACTTTGTTTTAAGCGATTCTCGTTATCCTATATAGCTGAACCTTGCTTGCTAGACGTTAATCAATCAACCGTTCTATATTGTACGAATATTGAGGTTAAATCTTAAAGGTTACTTTATTACGTCCTGAGTGTAACATTAGATTAATTGAGGCGATATGAGAAGCTTTTCGATCAACTCAATCTATTTTCCTGGTTTTGGACACATACTGCGTGTCCATGGGTTGAAATTAAACTGCCAGAGTATTTTGACACAAAAGCAAAGTAGTAAATGTATTGACTGACTAGAAACGTTAAAAATAGCTCCGTCTATTACAGCTCTGCATCTCTACGACGGATGAAATTGGTCTTGCATCTCAATTAATTATTTTGTTATGGGATAAAAAAAAAAGATTTTTCCGAAAATAGAAAACAATAGTCAAAATAGTTCACGTTCGGAATGTTTACAAAATATAAAGTTGATATTTATTCGTAGAAAAACCAAATGTGTTCTAAGCTGCGGAATAACTCAATTGTTTTAAAACAGGCTTCACATGCCGTAATATACAGATATGTATTGCTTTAACCTGTTAAAATTACCCTGTCAGATGTCTCATCTTTTAGTGGTTTGGTCTACTTAAGGTAAACAGGTGTAGAAATAATTCAATAATTATCTAATCTCACACATGAAAGGACTACCGATCTCCTATGTTCTATTATTCTGGCAGATATTACATGTAACAAAGAAAAAATAGCGTGATAGTGTTATGCATACGCATATGACGTGGCATATTACATATAGGCATGTTAGGGGGGCTTAAAGAATAATCATACTAAAAGTATATGCATATGACATGGGTAATTTTACGTACAGGTCTGCTGCCGTAGATTTTAAGACCTCCCATATTATCTTATTCACATAATTTTGTAGGTTATGAAGTGGGACCTAATCAAATATTGAGTTTTTAAACTGGACCTAGTCATATATTTAACATCCGCATTGACAAAATAGTCCTTTCACTACTAAAATGTTTATAAAACAAAAGTCATATATAAAATTTAAAGCAAAATTTTAGGGCATAGTATAGATTTCTTTTCTTGCACCCATTCCTTTTTCCTCGGTCGGCTGCGCAATCGCACCTACTTCAAACATCTGTGGGCATATTAACACACTAAAATCCATTTATTCTCACTGAATGACACATGCTTTATTATTTTATTTAACATTCGTTTAATAAAGCGATGTTAAGTCACCGTAGTTTACCTCAGCTTTAGATAAAAATAATCTTTACAATTAACCAATGATATAGCCTTTAAACAGAGCTACACATATAGTTTTGGAACGGTAAAAATAGACTCTTGCGGGCCCAGCATCAGCATTACCCCTCCGGCAGGTCATCCCAGTACTTTGTACATTGATGGTGAAACGCGAAAAGGGGACAAATATGGCCACAATAACATTTTGAGAAGATGAGAACACATATATTCTATAATATTTTGTATATTGAAATTTAGCAAAAGTTGCAGTTTCTTGCATCCATTGTTATCGACGCTCCTGTACATGGAAAAAAAAGCTTGTAGTGTAAAAAAATTATTATATTATATGTGCAACAACTTAAAATAAATCCTGAAATACGTATAAAGTAAGTCTGTTTAAAAATGTTTTAATGAAAGTTTTGCATGCTTTTTGAATTTGATATTGTTTATTCTCATTTTTCATTATCTATTGAACCAGACACGCAAACCAGCAATAAACAACAGCTGCTGGCATAAAGGAATAGGGAAATTTCTATACAGTTACTTTCATGCTGTCTGGTGATAATTCAAATTATCAGTAAAAGAAAGAACAAAATAACCAAACATTAATGAAAAACAAATTACAACAGGGATAATAAGATTGCATTAACTGCCAGCTGAGAACCGTTACACAAAACGTGTTGCGAGTTTGAAGACTTTTTTGCAATGCACTTACACTTACATTCAGAAACGTATCACACCAATACAACAAGCAACACACAGAAGGAACAAAAGTTACCCTTATCCTAAACACCTTCACAAGACGTTCAAAAATAGACAATCAAAACATCATTAACGATTCATAGATTTTTCTATATAATGAAACTGAATGTGTTATGTTATTGTACAATAAACATAAAAAATGTGAAAGTATCGTGACAGGGTATTACAAACGTGTCTTCTGCCTTTGGAGTAAATTAAATCCCAACGGCGTATCCAGTGTTGAACTTAATTAAGCAACCAATGCCTATCAGGTGTCGATTGGTTCTGGGAGTTAGAGTACCTTGATCTTCACTTATAGAGTTAACCCCCCGTTTGAATATTTTCCCAGTTAGCCCATATCAGTTTTATATGTTACAACTCTCGTTAAGAAATGCAGACATTGACACAAATTTAACGTTTAATACCACTTGTAATTTTGACAACGTTAAATAATGCAGATGATTATTGACAAAATTTAAATTCATGATTTTTGTTAACATGTTGCCTTCCCGTGTACAGTAGTTATTTCCTTTACATTAGATAAATTTTACTTAGGTACAATACAAACAATTGTTTTTCATCTGAACTGTTAAAATAGTAAGGTTCAAAAAACAAATAAGGCACATATCACTTGGACATTTCTGACTTGATTCTTTATTCTCTAACAACAGTTATTTCCGCTTAAACCAAATCTTAAATGTGTTTAATTCCATATAATTCTTACCAGAAGTATTTTAAATATTTATCATCTTTTCCCAATATAAAATTCCATGTGTGTCTAGAAAAATACTAACTGAAGACAAAGACGTGGTCGATTTGGAGGGAATAATTGACATTGACTACAGATATAGTTTACGATTTGCTGGAAAGATTATTACTGAAAACAAAAGAAGACAAAACAACAAATAAAATTTTCGTAAATTCCGTATACTAATGTTTCTCATTGTACCGCAGTTTATATTAACGTCATATGTGACGTCATAGCTTTTCAAAAGCAACGTCAACCTTGATAGGCGTTCTATCTTTAATACGATCAGGAAAAACAAAAGTTTTTATTGGTTAATGGATTTATCCGTGAAAATTGAATGAGCCGTGCTGAAACATAGAGTTGGCGGCAAAGCCGTGCATCATGCTCATTGCGTTGATTTGTTGTGACTGAGAAAATAGAAGGCAGTTTTACTGTTAAGGCTATTGTGTGTATTTAAAATGACTTATTTAATTGAAATATTAGAAACGCAAAATGTTTCAGTATCGTTTATATATGCCTTTACACTCGCACTTCGTCCACACTTGAATTTGGCTATTTCCTTCAATTAGTAATGTGAACAATTACTCCAAAGCAAAGAGGACTGTTAAAATGTTTGCTTGTATGTATTTCTCTAAACAAGTGATTCAATAATAATAATAATATACAGCTGATTCAACTAAATAACTTTCCGTTTAAGCGATACATCGCTTAAGATATTTTTATCCCCAAAATTCGAGTGTACCGGCAACATTTAATGACTGAAGCGTACACGACACATGTCTGCCATATTTGTTTACGCTTATCAAAAAAATTAAACAGTCATTCCTTTAAGTATGAACGGATCTGGCAATTACTGGCTTAGGGCGACATGACCAATGAAAAGCAACTATTAACGTGAACCCATGTAAGACAAGAATTATTGCAACTTGGCAGACAATTTAGTCATGATATGATACAAGCAAGGTTGTTTCAAACACATTTAACATTGGGTAAATAGTCTTTTAATAAAACTGCAGCTGATTTCATTTTCTTCATAAAGCACATTGTATTCACGTACATAGTATTACAACTTTTACTGTGTTAATTACAACTTTGTATTTAAACACATATATCATCTGCACCCTTATTTTGTATGACATGCACATATTTCAACATTACAGTCAAACTGTAAAAAGTTTATTACAGCACGCAAAAAGTACTGGGCTGAACAAATTTCTGGAAAAAATGTTAACAATTTGTTAGCTACTTTATATTGTCAAATTTATTAATTGAAGAGTCAAAAGACAGAATAAATAACACTGAAGAGTTATGATAATTGAAAATAAATGAAAAGGCACTGCTTGCCCGTCCTCAGCACCTGAGTTCACCCATGGTTTTATTGGGTTCGATTTACTATCTTTCTGTGTTTTATGTTTTTGGATTTTGTGTTGCGTTTGTTCCTACTCCAAGGATTTGTAACTGATCATTGGCTTTTGGCTCTCTTTGTTCGGTCGGTTTTCTTTGCTATTTGCATACTAAATTTAAAACTGTAACATTGCAAATGACACTGGAAAACATTGTTATGTGTAGAAAAAAGCAGTATAATCCTACATAGCAGACAATAGGTTTGTAGACTTTTTTACTATAAATGAATACAATTTTCATTAAAATCCTAAGAAGACAGTGAAAATAAGACCTGTAGTCATCACATAATTTCAGTCTACTGTAACAAATATACAAAAGGTATAATATTCCGGTGAAGATGCGCAATTGTTTACATTCTGATGCATATAAACAACAAAAACAGAGGATTTTATTCAAAACCGGGTGCATTTACTTTAAACCTTTGTATTGATACAACAAAATAGGTTTATTCAATAGACTCACGTAGCGATACACACTTATTTACTATACTGATACATTTAGGCAATTAAAAAAGGTTTCTCTTTTGTGATTTAATTTGTTAAGACAAAATTCATCTGTGGTTTTATCAACATGTTTAATATAATTGATCATATATTTTTTTTAATTAAACCACAATTGTATACCCACTAACACCTTAAAAATGTATACCGATAAAAATTCGTTTAGTTTGTCTTAAAAATATTTGTAAATACGTGTATACAAAATATGCTTCTGAAAATTATAACTTTTGTAATTATTTAAGGGGACTATTCCTATCTTAAGCACCTCATTCATTTTAAAACAAATGTTTTACACTATTCTAGGAAATTTATACAATATTTTGTTATAAATATCATCTCGTATTCAAAAGGCTCAAGACTCGCAATATTATTGGTCTCTTTGATATGATTATTCATTACCTTTGATTGAACGTTAGACATTCCTTTTTGTCCTTCAAAAAATACAATCAGTTATTCAGACAAGGGCATTTGAACGCTGTTCTTTTATTCTTGTGGAATCTTGATTCACTACAAATCTGGATGGGTATTTAAAGTAGATAGGTATCTTGCAAACGTTTCCAACAATTTGCTTAAGGTTAACATCTACTTAATTGATTTACATTATAACATTATATAACATTTTATAGATACGGAATTTACCTTAAGTTCACTATTAGTGACAACCTTTTTTTCTCAATATACCATGTCTTTGCTTAACAAAATATCTGACCGGCACAACAAAATTAAAGTCTAATAAGAATGTTTTGTAAAGTTTACAAAATGACGTCACAAATAGAGCTAGTTTCAGGTGTCAGATGGATAAAAACAGGTGTCAGTCTGTTAAGTTTCGTACAAAATCTAATACTTGCTTGAAATTAATAAATTTGGATTCATTTCACTTCTTAAATATTTGGGCATCATATAAACTTAATTTTAAACAGGTTCATTACTATTTTTATGCAAAGGAAAAGTAGAACTACTTTGGATCTTTCAAGCACTACTTTTGACTACGGCATCAACTGATTGGCTATTTATTAGAGGTTAACCTTAAAACTAAAGTACCAAAATTGAACGGTCAAAAAGAACAGACAACTATATGACCGCCATAAATTCGGATTGAGACACAGATTCGTGACAGAAAGAAAACCAACAAAAAAAGGTAAAGAATAACCCAATCCCAATAAAATTACATGGGTGAATTTCGCTTCAAATCTCTTAAAGTTTTGTCTTTTGTTATAATTTCTCAAAAAGTTATATAATTATGTTCGAATGTTTATTCATATTTGTATGGTATTATACTTTTTAAAACAAAAAAAAAACAATTATGTCTTTTGCTATCTACACTGTTACTCGGGCTCGACGGAGTACCAAAATAAGTTATTCTTGAACTCTAGAAGAAACCACTATGTGTTCCAAGAATAACAAGAAAAAAATATATGTAAATATATGTAGGGCAACAAGGGAAAAACTTTTATCAGCCACAATTGTCAAGGACAAAACAATTTGTTTTATCTAGATTATCTTCTGTTTCCTCGAAAACATGTTGTCCTGAAACTGACGGGAATAAGTCTAAAAGGAAATATAAATTTCTGATGTCAATGATTTTTTTTTCAGAACAATTTTATCTGATGAATCTCTTTTAATTTTTGTGCTAATACCTACATTTATTTATTCGAAGAGCGTTGTACCTGACTTTCAGAATTTTTTTGTTAGCTGCCTGCATTAATGCGTCTAGTTTTTACAGAAGGAGTATGGCCGGAGTACCATGTGAAACAGTCTGAATTTCTGAATAAAACTGGTGAATTATGTATTTAATTAGGTTGAAGTCGAGCAAACAGAGTCCATTTGCATTAGAAAACTTTCGTGTTTATAAACCGTTGAAACTTTATATTACTAACTAACCACTTGGGCAATGTAAATTTCTGAGATTATATATAAATCCTCTCAATGTATCAATCAAGATTTGGTACTTGAATTTAACATTTGTTGTAAATGCTATATTTAGCTATGTTTCGAAGATGTTTTCCAAAAACTTTGTCAATGTTTGTCATAACCAGTACATGAAATGCTTAACTTAGACCATACTTAGAAGAGTTCTAGTGTTCTAACCACTGTGCAGCTAACTGCCAAGTGGCGGATAGTGAAGGTCATTTCGTTGGTTGCCAAGTAATAACACGAAAAGACTCCTCTCGTAGATTTAGCAAAAGAGTAAGCTCATTGTAGCCTCTACACAAGGCTTATTCTCCGGCTCTACCTATTATTTCAAACTATTCCAGTGGCGGTCAAAATTCTGTTTCCGTCAGTTCAATCGTGTTTGTCATTGATTTATCATTTTGTATTTGTGTATATGTTCTTGTCCTGACTAATGTAAAATGTTGCTCACCAGATTTTAAGCAAACATTTAATTGATCAATCAAAAGGTCACGTGTGTCTTTCTTCCAGTATATTAAAAGATGCAGGTCATGTCAAAAAACGAAGAGTAAGATGCATCGGATTCCATTTGAACTACTAGTAATTCAATTTATATGTTCTACTTTGGAATGATAAGTGACCATATACCAATATTACTAGTTTCCAGTTCAAATTAGTAGGAGGTGAATGAAGGTAATAACAAAATACCTAACACCAATGTACAGGGTAATAAACTAAATTTTGGTCGACGGCCGGACAAACTCACATTCCAGTGTTGACAGCCTGGTGAAAAATATTAGATACTTTCTACGTAGACTAATCAGCCACCGAGGTCTTTTTGTAAACCACACTTTCACATTTCAGACGATGAAAATACGAGAAGGCTGAAAATAAGTTTCAGTGTCGTTTTATTTCACACTTACAAAGTGTTTCATGCTGACGTGAGTTTTTGTTTCGTCAACCGTATTCAGTAGTAGTTTAAATAAATTCTAGTAGGTCAATACTGTAAGTTATAAAATGCGTTAATAATAATAAAAACATCTTTGTACTAGTAGGAAATGATGTACGTTTAAAAGTAAGAGTGTAAAAGAAAATGCTAGAGCTGTCAATTACTACAATTACCATTTTCATTTATACATATAGATGACGTCATCTTTTTGAACAAGTTGATTGGTTGTTTGGATTAGATATCTTTATAACGAGAACGAAAAAACTGAATTTGATGAAAAAATAAATTATTTTTATTAAAATTAGATTAGATTTACTTATTGATTGAGAATAAATGCAGCAATGTGGTTTTAGCATATTTATGTTTGATAACTACTCAGAAGATAATGAGGATGCAAAAAGTTTCAATTGTTTAGTGCAAGGTAGTCTTATTTTTAAAAAAAAAGTACTTATAACTGCTCCGTGATATGTCAAGTCATATCCATGAAAGAGACTAAAACGGGGCATAACTTTAATCGGACTACGGTAAAATGTTAAGAATATTTCCACAAATCATTATGGTCATTTATATAAATATAAAAGGTAGTATACGGCTAAAACCCATGCCTTCTAATTTTCTAAACAGCAAAGCTGTTTGATGAAAATACGAAATTGATACCAATCAGACTATAGAATGAAACACTGTCATTCGTTACACATATAGTTCAAATTCGCTCAGCAATGTTAAATAAAGGGTTTATATACAACTTTATAGAAGATAAATGATTCTAATTGTTAGAGATATAATACATGCACCATTAGACTTAATTAGCTTATATATTTTACACGTTCTATATCAAGTGCCAGAAGCTAAACTCTCCAATTATTCAGTATATTGTTTAACAAATCTTATTTAAGTTAATTAATAATTAATTATGAAATGAACTACTTGTGGGACCTAAGGCACTGTCGATTATACCCAATGGACAATCCATGACGACGAAATGACAGAATCTAATAACCTGTATAAACTGTACCGATAACTACTGTTCCTTGCTTTTAAAGGGTCAATACTCTAAAAAGAACCAGTCACATGTCAGCGCAATAAACAAAATAGCACATTGAAATAATGATCATGTTTAACTTGTATTGACTATTAATTCTTAACTATTACTAAATCGATCTTATCAATGACACTGTTCTGAAAGGTGTAAATTGGGTCCATTTCGAATCTTTATTTGCTTTAGTAATTGCGTTTTTGATATTGCATGTACGTTTACTACATGATCTCTATACTATTTGTTAAAATAAAAGATAATGTTAGATTACTTTTTTATCTACAAAATGTGGTGTTGGTCAATTAAAACACACATAAAGAATCTACTTATATAAAATATTGTCTACACGAGGCGCCAAAAAGATCCATATTTGACTATTTTGTAAAAAGGTCAAGAAACATCTAGACGCGTCTAGGTCTCGAACAGCTGGAAGACAACTGATGCAATAGTTCATTTCTATGTTATTTGGCTTGATTTTGTGCCAGCATAAAAGCCAAATTAAAAAAAGCGAAACATACAATTAGAGGTGAAAAGTTATAAAAAGAAGAAAGGGAGGCCGATAATATCAGGAAGGTTATTTATTAACAAAGATAAATAGACTGAAACTATTTGTCGTCTGTTATCGGACTGAACACAATACATATAAATTACGTATTGTAAGTACGTAAGTATACAAAATTGTATTGATTAAGTCTTACCATGTTGTGTCCATTTATGATATATATGACGTTGGTCAAATTAAATTTTAAAATTTTTTTGTCCATTTGCATTTTGTTTGTATGTATATTTTTGTTGTTTTTGATTTTTTTAGTCAGGTTTGTAGTGGATTTATTGAAAATAATAATTTTGGCCTACTTTTTAAATTAAAGATACATATTAAAATGCAAACTGCATAACGTAAGTGGTTTGATAAGAGTATGTTGAGGTGCAGAACTCTGCAAAGTGAGAGTTTTATGAGTCATGTCAAACTGCCAAATGCGTACTGTCTAAATAGCCCTTTTACAAAATGTTGCACAAAAAACTGCACATCGAAAACAAAACAGGAACTGTTACAAAAAATATTTAAACAAACCGACGACGGTACAACAGTAAAACAAAAAATGCCTGCCACTGTGAGATCGTATCTCAGACGAGTTCATTTAATCCCAAATCTTAATTTTGCAAAACCAGTTTTTTTTTCTTTTCTTGTGGTAATTTTCACACAAAATGCCCATCTCACTAGTCTCATTATATTGCTATGGGGATTTTAACAATTGCATTTGTGGTTGTTCTATGTTACCCTAACGAGCTTCAGACATAAAACAAAATTAATATCGTGTATAATTATAGGTTTCACAATGAGTTACCGCTTTATAAAATGTTAAAATTGCGCTGTATAATTTTCTAGCGTGGAAACAGGGTATCGCTGAAATGCAGAGTAATATGCAGGATGTAATTTCAGGCTATAACAGTATAACGAGACGTAACACTATAAAAACAAGAACAAATATACAGTTGAAACCATTGTCAAATTCAAAACAAAAATAATAAAGAACATTGTTCATACATTACTTCAAAGATTTGTATACGAAACTTTCCAAGTCGCGAGAACAACAAATAAATGAAGTCAATCAAAATAGAAATTGTTTGCATTTTTGTTATTGGTTTCAGAATACCTTCCTGCAACATCAGTATGAATGTTTCAAATTCTACAAACGTGCTGGATTTAGATGAAATTGAGAAGGAATATTTTCTTAATAGAGGTTACCCATGTGTCCTATTTTTATCAATACTATCTATTGTTGGAACTATAGGAAACATTCATATATTGCTGGTTTATACAGTATCTCAAGAGATGGCGAAAAGGCAAGTTAGAGTGTTCATCCTTTGGTTGTCTGCTAGTGATTTGATAGGATGCATAGCCTGTATGCCATTTGAAATGTTTGGTATCCGGTTCACTTACACATTTCGTTATGTCGTAGCTTGCAAATTTTTTAGGTTTTTGAGCTATGTTGTATCAATATCCTCAGGTTGGTTTTTAGCAGCCATTGCGATACAAAGGGTTATAAGGACTGACAATAACATTCCAAGACAAACTTCATACCCAAATAGAACTTTATACATTATTTCTGGAATTATTGTTGGAATATCCGCAGGTTTAGCAGTACCAGCATTAATTTTTATGGTCTTTCTGACGAAAACACCAATGTTGCAGGAGTGGTCGGTACCGATTGTGCTGTTTTAGCAGAGTATAAGAGTGGAAACATTTTATTGGCTTATGGAATCGTGTTTTCAATAATGTGTACCATTTGTTTTATAATCTGTGTTGCATGCTACGGAAAAATACTTTGTGTTATTTATACACAAATGAAAACCAAAAAAGCCTAACAATCTGAAAGATAATAATTGAAGTCGCTCTCCTGATGTATCGTCAACTAAAACAGAAGAACTGTCCGAAATCAGAGTCGAAATTAAATCAAAAACGGAAAAAACATAACTGGAAATCACGTCAATGCAACGGGTACGAAAAGGGTCGACAACTAACGATTGGTTTGATTGCAGCAACCGCAGTTTTGTACATTGAATATATGATATATGGCCCTAGTGCTGTGGTTATGTCCGCTAACCCAGTATTGTTTGACCAAGTGGCATGGCCCGCTGATATACTTTTACGAGCGTTCTGGATTAATAATGCAGCTAATCCAGTCGTGTTTTTCTGCTTAGACAGCATCTTCCGAGTCAATGTTTGATATTATACAGGAAGTTTTACTGGAAAATAACATATGAATAGAAGACAAAAGAACCTCGATTTAAATACTAAACTATTTATACTTAATGATTAATGAACGAATGTTAAAAAACGCAAAATAAAATTAAATATTAAATTTTAAAGGTATATTTAATACCAATTTTAATGTAGATTATTGTTCTCCCTGATAAAATGGTTCTTATGATGCTGTTACATTTATTTAAAATAGCAAAACAACAGTTTGAAATGAGCCCTGGTATGATCCTTTTGTCTCTTGCATGCTGTAATCCTTATCTCTTTGAGATATTACACTATTGTTTCCAATCTGGAAGATATCAAAATATATTGTCAAAGTTAATTTCAATTATATTTAGCATTTGTCTTTAACTGTATAAAGATTAAATTTAAAGTTAATTGCGTCAATGTTTTTGTACAGTTAACTATGAGTCAGGTTAAATTATGATTCAAACTTCAAATTATGCACCTTGTGACAAGTTACGATTTTTTATTCTATGTAATGTATTTATCACCAAACCTTAATAAAGATGAAGTGATCAAGGTGGTCTGCAAAATATTGTCAGTGTCTTAATTATTCAAATGACAGACACATTTGTCAAATATGTTAAAGTTGCAGGATATGTATGTCATATTTTGTATTGTTATAAATTGTAAAATATGTTGCATGTTGCTATGAAAATGAAACTGCAAGTGATTTTAGACATTGTGGCTCTGTGAAAGTAACGAAATATGACATGGTTGCAGATGTTGTAATTGCGCTGAAGGTTTCTAAGATTTACATAAGCAGCGCAGATTTCAACCCTCTCTAGGCTGCTCTTTAAGCGTATTATGAACGCTGCTGAAAATAACTACTATTTGGCAAATATTATTTTTGTTAACAACTTTAGTTTTGTATCGTCGCTTTACTGCTAATACAATTTGTAATTTTAACTGTGTTAGTCTTTCAGGCCAGTCTAGCACGACAATTACATGTGATTTAGCTAGCGCTCGCCACTTTCGGAATAGGCGAATCCTTTTAGAAATGACAAAAGATATTTTGAACGTAATTCGCCACTTCCCTTTTCGAAATTTCAAAATTTTCATCGTCACAATCGGCACATGTTAATCAAAATATCTTACCTATGGTACAAGTTTATGACCCAAGGATATCAAAGTAACTATGTAATAGACATGCCACTGATTAATGTTTGATAATTAATTGCTAAATTACTGTGTAAACATCGTCACACGCGATCTAGCATAGTCAGTTTGATGGCAACTTGAGCGATCTTATTGTTGTCCCAAATCGACTTGTTCGTCAATAAAACCGAAGTTGAATTCGCTCGGTCATTTTGAAAAAGTCGTCTCATGTCTCCTTTAAATTTTATTGCCCTTCTCTTCACAAATCGTCATATTTTTGTCATGTTTATCATGTTTACGCACCATTTTGTTACGCTGGTTTCCGCGTGCTTTTACTTTGTAAATAACGCGTATGTTAAAATACTAACGGAACCAGTTCAAAGCAAAAGATAATACTGACAATTTTCGGAGCGGATACGAACTCGGTGCTGTAGATAGCAAATACGATGCTGCTAGAATTTAAATGACTATTGTAAAAATTTAAACATAACCAAAAATTGATATTTTGGCAATCACTTTTAAAGTTTTTAATTTAAATCTGCTTAAATATATGTTCTATGGTAATATTACATAATATATATTATAAATGGTGCTAGAAAATATTAAATATTTATTGATGTCTTTTGACATGATTTCCCTTAAAATATCACAACATAACAAGGAGTCAATGGATATTTAGCTGTTGTCAACCTCTGTCTTGAACCATATGCTTATGCATACATTTAAAAGGCGTTATTTACCAATTCTTATAGTTGCTGATTCACTAAGAGTCATTATAGAACAAACGTCTCATAATAGTTATTTCAGACACTTAAACAAAATCTTAGCACCAAAAACATTATAACCATACAAATTGTCAAGATTTAAGCAAAAGAAACATCATCTATTGAAACAATTAAACATATTAGAGTATATTGAGATATTACCTTTTAAACAATTCAGAGATCATTTCATTGCTACTTTGTATTATGGATTGGTTGTTGGAATGAGGTCCAGAAATATTTTAGTATATTCAAGACGAGAACACACTCAGAAGTGATGGACGAAAGGAAACGTCATTTTTACTGCCACTGGAAAAATGAAAAATATCGGGAAGGGTCTACGAATTTGGTTAATAGTAGCAGTTAAAATGAGTAGCCGCTTAGGAACGCGATGGCATCTTTCTGGATCTAGCACTGGAAATCTCCCAGTATGGTCCCATCTTCAATTGCATAGACGAATTTAATGACAACCATTTATTTGGTATGTTTTTTGTAGTTTTTATTTTTATGTAATCTCAGTTCATATCGACAGATATTTCTATGGTCTGAATTAATACTCGCTTCGTAAATCAATTGTGTATGTACTGCACGTAATGGTATTTGTAACGATTTGTGATAGTCATATGACAGTATTTTTTATTTAGCAGATTCTTATAGTTAATTATTTATGTCATGTTTTTAATATCTACTATCACTATCAGTAAATCTATAAGTGTATGTCTTGTTTTGTTATTGCTGTTCTTAAATGTCATATCTGTCGCTGAATTTAAACTACCTGCAGAAAAATATGTGTATCGATCTTTGCAGTTTCACGATTGATTGATTGATTGATTGAATATGTTTGCTTAACATCCAGTGTAGCAATATTTCAGCTATACCATGACAAAACAAAGTTAAAATCAATAAATTACCGGAAAAGGGACGTATGTTTCCTGGAACAAAAATTTAACAGCGTCAATAACCAATATTTTTTTCCTGTTGACTTATTGTTTCTAAACTGTATATAGCTGTAATAGTGCTCGCTGAACGTTAAGCAAACAATTTAAATAAAGAACTACCACTATCACCAAATAACTAGAATTTTTAAGAACCTCCCACACTTCAATCAAGCAAAGTAACTATCGTTTGGAATTAAAGTTCAGGGTACATTTGTAGCAGGTGGGCTTGACCAGGATAATATGAGGGATTGTTCATAACGCCTTCCGTACTTCAACATATCAGAAATAACGCTCTCTAAAGAATGCCATGTCGTTTCCCAATCGCACCGAAAGAAGCATCTGTTAACAAGACATCAAAGACATATTAACTTACAAAAGATTTAAACTTGTTGTTTCTAAATAGAAGATTGTAAAAATTATGACCAAATTTAAAATACACCTTTTAATCTTTATTTTGTTACCTACAATTTTTGAAGGTTATTCTCCGCAAAGCAGTATATCGCAGATGTTTTCAGCAATTTGTTTAAAAGAGTAGGCAAAGCGATCAGTCAACAAGAACTGAAAACCATAGGACAGTTGCGCAACCCGTATTGAGACAAATACAGGACACAAAATAGAAACAAAAAAGCAACACATTTCAAAAGTGAGCAACTCAACGCAATAAAATAACACGAGGGCACTGCTCTTCAGACTTTTTCGTCAAGGTTTATAGTCTTTTAAGCCTTATTCGTATGTATATGGCAATTTTACTATTTGAAGAGAGTTTCGGATTGCCACCGTGAGTAATAGTCGAACTCTACAGACATCTAACATATAGCACGCACTGTTCCAGTAATGGTTTACTAAGACTCAGTAATGTATTGGTTACAAAGGAAAATCGTTTGATTGCAAAGCTTTCTAGCACATGACAATTATTATAGATTTTTTTTTATTTTACTAGGAAATATGATGTCCTAAAATAGTTTGTATTTTGAAAGGACATGTAAGATCTCTATCTGAGTGATATTTCATTTCAAACAATTTAATCCGATGAAAACCTATTTTCATCTGTATCGATAACAAATTATCTTCCTCGGCTTCCTTCCGAATCTGTGAATTAAAAACATTTTAGTTTAAAACGTTAAACTGTATTCTTAATTTTTTGAAAAAGACAAATTCATATTTTAGTCTTTAGATTTCGATTCTATTAACAGTGCTTGGCATCAGTGTTTTCACTAATAATAATAAGTAGATGACTACCAAGCCACTCAGTAAATATCTGGAAAAATATAACCGTTGTTTATTGATGTATCATTAAAGATATTAGTACGCGTTAACTACCACCATGACATTGGAATGTTAACCGATGTTTGTCGAATGCAGCATATGTCACCGTGATGATGGACTGATTCAATTACCTTAATAGTACATCCTACTAGTTAACAAAACTTATCCAGAGGGACTTCAATGCGAAGATAGTTCAAACAGTGTGGTTGTATATAATATCTTATAATCCTGACAAAAACTCAAATAGCTACATTTTAAAGGATAGCTCAATAAAAAAGGGTTATTTAACTTCAGCAGATTTAACATTCTATATACTAAATATCGCACATTAAAATTGCTTGTTTGTATAACAAATATAGCAAGGAAACTAATCGAATACCTATAGCTTAAAGTCGAGGGACGATTACTAATCCAGTCGTAGATAAATATACACAACACAAAACAAAAACAAACGAACAAAATAAAGAAAGTGAGTAACCCGAACTCAATTACAACACTGTGTGCTATCAGGTGCTCTAGACACAGTAAGCAGAGGTCAACAACATTGACAGGTATAGAAAATCGTAATACCGATTGCAGGATTGCAGGGTCTAATGCATATAAGTGGTAAAGTCTAGTTTGTAAATTTCCAAATCTATTTCTAGAAGAAGGTCGACGACACCAACGTAAGTGCATTTATGGTATTTTTATTTCAAGTTCGCTAGTGTAGCTTGAATGCAATCACCGTGGCATTGTTCACAGACAAGACATCATGGGTATAGCGGAATGTAAAATGAAAGGTCTGGATCATTGTTTTAATTGTTTTCATGGAAACTTTAAGGAACTAAGACTCACATGAGTACGAGAAGAACAGCAAAATTAGTACCCGTAAGAAAAATCACAGTATGTTGACGAAGATGTCCTCCGAACATGACAAATATGCTGTCAATCAGAAAATTCAACATTAAACAGATGTCGCCTTCATTTTAATTAGTATCTGATTTAGAATCATTGATTACAACGTAAGTCTGGCATGGCTAATTATCAGTATCTATTCTCATTCCGTTTTACCTGAAAGCGTTTTATAAGATCTTTCAGTCTGGCTTTCAGTTGCATATAGGGTATTATTGTGTAGGGTGTCGATAAATTCAATGTTTTAATATTGTTGCATTGGGATAGAGATCCATATCTCAAGATGTCCATCAGGTTGTTTTTAATATTTTATCATCCACATTTCTTTTATGCCACGTTTAATACAGCAAGTGTCACTGTATTTTATTAGCCCCACTTCTATTGCTGTTAAAAAGTGGTCAGGAGTTTCGATAGAGTTTTCGTGGTATATTAAGACAATGTTGCTACGAAACGCTGCCTGTTTGGATTTATTTTAACCTTTGGTAGCCAATACAAGGATGGGTAATCACAATCTTCGACTTTGATATGGAGACCAAAGGATGCCAAAACCTATTTGAGATTGTAAAGAATATTAGATATACAATGTAGTTTGATCAGCATTAAGATTTATAAAGACTGATTATTTTTGTACTCACAGACTTCTTATATTACTGATTTCTATTTGAATCAATAATCTCCAGACTACCATCTACCGACTCAGACAATTTATCAGCCTCCTAGTCTTCTTGTCATTTTAATTTGCTGGGATAGTCTTGTATTGAATTCATAAAAAATTCAAAGATGTGATTCAAGTTGATGGATTTCGGTTCACGGTTTTTCGGTCCTTTGAATTAATCAAATGAACAACTGTGTCTCTATAAATTACGATAGATTTCTCAGATAAAATAAATTCACGAACTATTAACAGCATGTTAACCATTACACAAATCGTGTATAGCATGAATGATCTCATGCGACATTTTTTTTATATAACTAAATTTTGTTATTATGTTCAATTTTTGCGTTTTATTGTGATTATTCGATTTTTAATACTTACTTAAATATTGGTTCTTTATGCGTTTCTTACAGCATGTTTTCTAATTATTGTATAAAGCATTTTACAGTGGAGATATGTAAATATTGACAAGGGAAATCACTATTTTATGTCTGAATCTTTGTTGATTTTATTATGGATGATTTAAGTTCAGTATACAATATAATGACATTATTTTAACATTTGCGGTTTTAGAGTCTTTTCCGTTATATGTTATCTCTTTCTATAAACTCACCCGATGAAGGCAGATTTACTAGCAAGATAGTTCCTTTATTATGTCTTTGATAATAGCTAAAATGTTTGTCGCAATCATTTAATACAATTTATGTTCAGTAGTGCTTCATAGGTAAGAGAAATGTATGACCATCATTTCAGTTCAGTTAACATTTCATAGTTTTTATCAACTTGTTTTTTCTCAAGAATATAGATAAGAAATAATTGTTGCTAGAGGCTTAACATATAACAATTGACCAATTCAAGAAATTCAAGAATCCAACAACTCTGCCACAAATGTAAAATATAGCTGAATTGAAATACATGCAAACTGTTTAAGCCACCACAAGCAACCGAACAAGTAAAAATGCCCTCCCAGGTAGCTGGTCTATACGCCCCACGGTAAAATCGCCTCCATGAAAACCGCCCCCACTTTTTGCAAAATCGCCGCACTGTAAAATCGCCTGCTGTAAAAACGCCCCCACCTAATGAAAAATCGCCCCGTCAAACCCCCCCCCCCCACTTTTGCAAAATCGCACCACTTAACAAAATCGCCCCCACCAAAAACGTCCCTATCTTTAGCAACATCGCTCCACTTTCAAAAATTACTATTGTATAAAATTGTCAAGTTGTACAAATATTTTCTTTTAGCCGTTAATTGTCGCTGATTCAAATTTAGAAATGTTTTGTTAATAATAAATATACAACCTTAAAAATTAATAGTTAATTATGGTAAACAATTCCGACAAATGTGTTTAACTCTTGTTTAATAGCGCAAATTAAAAAAAAACAATAGTGCATTATGTATTGTTTGTACACATTGTTAGCTTGTTATCTCCTATAATAAAACAAAAACGAAATTGTTGTTGTCGTGTCTTTGTCATTTCCTATAAAAAGAACGATTAAAAAAATCAAACATAAATAACAAGCAAACAAATGGCATTTATTTTAACTGAGATCATAACATATAATAAAAGAAATTATGCACTAATTAGCGATTTTTGTAAGTGGGGCAATTTTGCTAAGTGTGGGGGCTTTTTTACAAAGAGAGATTTTACAGTGGCGGTGATTTTGCAAAACGTGGGGGCGTTTTTGACGGGGACGATTTTGTCAAGTGGGGGCGATTTTGCAAAAAGTAGGTGGGTTTTTGACGGGGGCGATTTTACCGTGGGGGAATTTGACTTGTATTCTCCTCCCACCACACTGGGTATCCAGAAAAACCTCTCTTTTAAATATATCGCTTTTGATTTTGGAATTTTTAATGGGAACAAGATACGATAAAGAATTGAAACAGAATAGATTTATGTTCTACTGACGAAGCAACAAGCAACAATAAATAAAGCCATATTCTACAAAGGTTTTTAATAAGAGGTCGATTGGCCTTCATATCCAGATACTCGTTCTTTTTTACAATAATATGACCAACAGTATTATGATGAAATGATCATTGCCACATAGATCTTCATGAATTTTTAAAAGAAAATCGGGACGATAGAAGGATTTGTACATGTATGTGTTATTGCTGAAGAAATCATGACCAAGATGTAAGTATGTAATAGAACTATCATTCGAAATTAAGTCAAATTTACAGAATTAAGAGGAATATGTATGGATCATAAAACTAATTGTTTTATTTCAAGATATTACAGAGCAAGAAGATCGGTGTATAGATCCATCAAGGGTATGTTATTTGATCTTTTACGACAATATTATAGACGTCGGGAGCTTTTATTTGCCAGCACATGTGATGTACATAGTATAGTTTTTTAAACGTAATTTAATTAAATAAAATTAAAAGTTGAACCTCGACAATTCCATTGAATAATTTTGTATTTTATTGAAAACGGAATGGAGAGATACTGGCTTAACGTTAGGTTTACCCAACTGTGATTTTACTATAGGATCATTGTTTAATATCGAAGAAGTTTGAGTACATTTCGGTTTTTCTGTTGGTTTTCTGATTTAAAAATTATGAGGAACTGATAGAGTCGCTTTGATATCGATCCCTTTCTTATTTTAATAGAATAAAAAAAATGGATTTGCACATTGCGCCCCACTATTACACATACTCAATTAAAGTCAAGATTAGCACTAATTATACGTTTCTTCACTAAAAAAGTGGAAAACTTAGATACAAATCTCTAGCGGTAGGTAATATTAACTTACTTTGTCATAAATGACTCAATACACAGATTACCACGTCATTGAAATGCGTTATTTCCTAATTGATAAAAAGTATTCTTTTATTTTAGTGGACGTGGTTTTCAACAGGCAATAGTAATTCCAAACAATTGTGCGCCGTTACTGCCGATGTTATCCTTCATTTTGTATTCATCTGACTTCTTATAAATTACTTTTACATAAGAAAGACCACACCCACATAACGTTAATCTCAGCTTACGTTACATTGATGATGCAGTTTTACTAACAATGGCTTATTGTCTGTATTTTCAAATCCGGTGTATTTCATTAAATCAGTATCAAATTTATATATTTCGGGTTAAGGCTTGTTTAACTCAAGACCTACCGAACGATTTTCTGTTTGTAATGTAGGAATATTGTTATTTCTATGACGAATGTGTGTCATGAAACTGTCCATATACAATCAGTTATATTTTGATGGACTATGTCAACGTGGCCTACATTCGGAAATGTTTCCGTACATGTTTAATTTACCCCTGGAGACAGATTTGTGATCCCTTCTCGATGGAAGTTGGCAGGTTCTGGTGTTGCAATCCTGACCACGGACCATAACGGGTAGCGTATTTGCACAGTACCACGATCCTAGCACTACTAGAACCACTATTGTACTTTTTGAAAAGAGTATGCAAATTGTAGCCACCACAAATAACAAAATTTTCCGTAACATACTATTTCATTTCATTTAAATCTTTGGTCTTTCTTTTTCCACACTGATTTATTTTTTGGTTACTTCTTATCCGTAATATAGATACCAATGGAACTGAAGCAACAATTCAATCCATTAATCAATGTTTATGTATTATTTTTATGCATATCTGTGTTACAATAAAAGGAGGGTTGACATCTTTTACCCGGTTGCAAGTGATTTTTTAAAAACGCGTTAGTATATGACCGTCTACTTGCTATTGGGGTTTTTCGGTTTTTCAATTAATTTCTGGTGTCTTTAAGTGATTATTTGAATTTAAGTTTAGTTTTTCTGTTCTTTATATATAAAATAATCTCCATTAAGAGTTGAATATGTCTGTAAATTTAATAAATACTACAAAAAGGGTAGATATTATCTTAAGGGTCACATTTGCCCTAATCTTAAAAAACTGATATTTTTTAATTTCCGATAAAATGAAGATTTTCAAAAGTAATATAGTAATATACTTAAACAAGATGCCATAGGTTTTGGTTTTTGGTTCAAAAAACCTAGTGAATAAAATTACTTACTTAAATATATAGTAGAGGCATAACAAATGCGCAGAATCCAGGATCTTAAATTTGTAAATTCAATTTTATAGGCGCCTAACTATTGTTGTTTGTTTGTTTTGTTTGAATGGTGTTTTAACGCCACTTCAGCAATTGTTCAGCTATATCGTCGTGTTGAGTTTTTATTGTGGGAGGAAGCCGGAGCACCCGGAGAGAAACCCCGACCAGCGATAGGAAAACTGGCAATCCTTCGCAATTAAGATCGTAGTCGAGTACACCCTGCCTGCAGTGAGAATCGACCCCGCAATCTCAGTGTTGACGGACCACGTGATCAATAGTAGACGAACTACCTTAACCACTCGGCCACCGAGTCAGCCCTTCATATTATTTAATTTTTTCAATGATAAATGCTGTCAACACTGAGGTTGCGTGTTCGAGAATGTATGATTGACTCATTGATATAGGATGGACAGTTTCCCTGTCGGAGGACATTGTTTTTATAACGAGCACTCGGTCCTTACCCCTTATCAAACTGTAAACCACAAATTTAAAGATAAATAATTTTTAAAATGAGACAGAAACAGATAGAAAAGTTTGACTAACGCTTTACAACTATTGAGTATAAGGTAGCCTTTTGAATCGGTCGTGGCACTCTTACAAATGATGATCGTATGGTCATTTGTCAGGCTTTCTATTTTATAGCCTAATAACTTTCATTTAGAGGTTTTATAACGGCCCATCTTGAACGCGCTGAGCAGCTCATTGTATGAAACCATGGGAACCCTTCCCCGGGTTGTGCTTATTCGCGTGATGGAAATACTATTAACGTGCTGTAAAATACTGCTTGTCTTACGGCAATCAATGTAAAATAAAGCATACTGAACAATGCTGAAATGAATTTAGAATGAAATTACGCCAAAACATAAAATTCCTCATTGTACTGCAAGATCAATCGAATTTTAGGTAGAAGACACATCTATGTCAAAAAGGATTTTTTATTGGAGGAGAATGCTGGTGTACCCGATGAAAACCCAACGACAGAAGGAAAACTGGCAATCCTTGTAGTTGGAGGCGACCATTATCTGCCCACAGTAGGGGTCAAGGTCCAAAAAACTGTATAGACCTCTCAATGTTTATTTATCCACTTACATCAATCAACAATCGATTTATTCTATAATATGATGCGAGACTGAATATAGTTGATCGCTAGACGTATAAGAGGAGTTGTAACAGTGGCTTCAAACTTTTTTGCACACTGATCCATCACTTTTTCTTGTTGATTTTTTGTTAAATAAATTGTTCCTGTCCTAAATACAGCTGACATACTGCTCACTGGTCATTCAGATACCATTCAATTAATAATACAACAAATTACAGAAATAATTATGTTTCTCCTTTTAGCTTTTTAAATTTGTTTAAATTAGTATGAGTAGACAACTGTTCTTGAAATATCCATACCGATTCATTTGTAATGCCAGCACAAACATAAAAGATTGGATACTACTCGATCTAAAACTTCTATTTTGCTTGCAGGTTGTATTCAAAATATAACAAAGGTTTATTTTCAGAAGTCGATTTTTAATAGTTAATTCAAAAACTGCTATTGAAACGCCTGTTTTATCTGAAATGAAATTGAAAACCAATTATATGCAAGACAAATTCTTAGGTACGATATATCACGACTTTTACTATGACATAGAGGATGAACAGTAAGACATCTCTTAAAGAAGGCGTCTGTGTTTGTGCGGGATGTACCAATACAATGCCCATCGGATTGGAGTACTACGCTTTCTTCACATAAAAAATCGTATATGTTACTTTAATTTGTGGTAGTCCGTGAGCAATCAGCTGGTAGCTAGTTTTTGAAAGTTGTAGTTTTCAAGTGTAAAACAAAATTTTTCATACATGACCTAACACCATAACGCGTTTAGTTCCTACAAATATTGTGTGGTAACTTTTTCCGTTGTTTACTATGGTTGAGATATTCCTTAGTGTATGTAAAAATCTTTTATATAATGCAGTCAATTGAAATTTTGTTTGATTATTAGAGATATATGAATAATAATCCAAGAATAACCCTTCCACAACGTTAAAGAAAGCCAGTGTTGTCATAATTTATACTTGTGAGATAACATACCATTTCTCACAAATATATCCCTTTACTCCTGAAAACCAATTACTACAATAAGTATCGTCCCATCTGAAATCGAAAGAAGCGCCATAAAATTCGCCACAAGCAGCCTCGGGGCCAGCGAAATTGTTTGGTTCTCCAGGATACCAGTCTTGAAATTCTACTTGAGAGTTGTCAGATGTCCATCTCCAGATTCCTTCTTTTGCCACGTAATTCAGTCCAGTCCATGTTAAATGCGTTTTTCCTAATTTCAAGTATAAGTCTCAGATTATACATAATACGTTTATCCGTGGCGGATCTACATAGGACGTACCCGGCGTGCCCCCCTTTCATTGCTCATTTTTTTTAAATATACCGAAATCTTCTGAACCCAGCGCCGCCATAATATTGCATCTGATTATATTAACTGTCGTTTGACGGTTTAGAAAACTTCAGTCTTGTTAATAAATGTTGCTGTTTTTGTTTCTTTAAAATTTATTATATTTGTTTAGGTATTGAAACATCAAAGTGAAAACAATATGACAACATCATTATTTTGTATCTGATAGATACTTAATTGCCTTCATGTTTGTTTCATAATTTGTCTTTTTCCGATTCGGCTCAAGTGCATCCTTCGTTCATAAATGTTTGAATTGAAGAGTTTGCTTTTTGCTCAATAATATGCGGTTGTAAGGAATATTGATTAACTATAATACCTTTCAACATAGATTTTATCCATATATTTTCTGCTTCGTTTTCAATCTTGACTAAATATGCTCCCAAGTTTTCACATTTTGCCTGCAACAATTAATGAAATAAACCGATAATATAATTTAATTTGATTATTATGTAACCTTGACAATATCCACTAATAACTGAAAAACTTGAGACATGTCAATTTCCTATCAGGTGTTTCACTGGAAATATGACAAAGCGTATACTAGGAGTTATGATAATTTAAAATGTTAGTAGATACGTTAACAGTTTGAAATGAAGCTATAGTGCTAATTAATTATAGGATAATTAATTGGGCGGAGTGAATATCCAAACTATGATAACGAGTGCCGCATAACGCATCTGATTAAACGATTGATTATCCTATTTATTAAATAGATCAAAATTGTTTTCGTAAAATTGTAATGCCTAATCCTAAATTTTATGAACGGCGGATGAATATCTGTATAGTACAAAACTATTGTGACGTTTTGGGGGGAAAAAACCCGAGAGTGAAAATAAACGATAATTTTCACATGTGATTTACCGTGATTTCTGTCACTCGGAAAATTCGATATTTCATCTCTATCTATATAATAAAATACTAATAAAGCAAGGATTTCTGATAGTCAATTTGAGATAAATAAATAATGTCCATCATGAGTAAGTTAATACTATTTTATACCTGTCACACAAATTATTGCAAATGTTCTTATGTTCCTTCTTATGTTCCTTACTGGTACGTCTTCTTTTTCATGTTTAATAAGTGGTGTCAGAGAAATCAGTAGTTAGTGAAGATAATCGGATAGATACACATTTGTTATGAAACTAGCTATGGATTAAATTTGCGAGGTTTGTTTCAAATAAATATTGTGTGTTGTGGGGAGAAGAGTTTTAGCAATATTTTTCCAAATAACAATACTTTGCATTGTTTAACAAAATTGCTAGCGTTTTGGTTTATTCAATAGTATGTATTCATTTAGCAGTGATATCAGTTTTGACTTGTTTAATTTTATATAACAAATAATAATGTACATGAAAAACTTTACACAAGAGAACAGACTTCAAAGCATAACAATAAATAACAATAAATTGAAACGAATACTACAACAATGCAAAATAATTTTGTAGCTTATTGCCGAAAACAAATTAAGAATGAATGAAAAAAATATCCTTTCCCGTGACTGTTGGACTTACGTCGACATTGTAGGACTAAATAGCATTTTTGCAGAGTGTAAACCTACGACATGCGATCCTTTATTCTCACAGCAGCATATTCACACATTTATAATTGGTTTTTGTGAACGTTGTAAGTCCCGTGCCAGTTCATTAAGATATAATAGGAATTAAAATAACGTCATGAAGTTAAATACAAGTGGGTCCTTAAATGTAGACAAAAGTTAAAACCCTAAAAATATTCAATTTACCTTTGCTGTCTGCCATGTTACAATTTCTTCTATAAAGTAATAACAATGGTCATTAAATAACTTCGACCCACTTTGACACAACACTTGCTTTGGATCTACAAAATAACAATAGTTATTAGATTCTCTCATGATATGCACACAATTTCCGTCTGTGTACTGGCTTAATAATCATACCTGCCTGGAGTTTCCCCACTAAATAGGTACCGGTGATTATAATGTTGAAAGCCTGTCTGAGAACCAAATTGAGCCACGTGTTACGCGAGTGACAAGAACCTATCGCAGAAAAAGCGGAAAATGTGTAAACAAGACTGTAATTGTTGCATTTTTTAAAACATAAAGCTATGTTTGTCCTGATCGTTTGCTTAACTATTACCCAGATGTGTTAGACTATGTATTAAACGGGAAACAGATTACAGGAGAGGTTTTCATAATAAATCTCAAATTTGAGAATTTCGTCGACTAATCCTCAACTCAAATATTCTTTAATCAGATTGCTAGATTATTCAAATTTGAGAAAAAACTGAAACTGAGGCCAGAAAATGTCATTTATTTACAATAAAAGTCATGTCAATAAGATATAATATGGATCAATCTTACCTTTTGTACCATTTTGCTGCAGTGGTAGATTTGTGTTGATCTCAATTGTTTTGTTTACAGTCATTTGTAATGCATTCAGCTTTCTAATTGTATCATCTAAAATATTTTCTTGGTTACTGAATTTAGCGTCCAATTTCTTAAGTTCGGATGTTACAATATCAACTTCTTTTTGACAAGAACATTTGTGCTTTTCACCCTTCATATCATCTACGTTTGCTGTAAGAATATCCAGTTTTTTTCTAAATATATCTATCTGTTCGTCTTGCTTTTTACTGTTTGCTTGTAGATCATCCACCCTATTTTTCACCTCGACGAGGTTTTCTAGACCTATTTTATGACCATCCGTAGTGTTTGTACTGCCTTTGGAAACTTCATCAGGCTTGTCAGAAATCTTGCAAAGCTTTATTTTGAGCTGCTGAAGTTCGTCCTTGTTACGATCTCTCAGCTTTTGTACCTCAGTAAATTTAGTGTCTAGTTTATCCAACTGTCTAAGGATTGTCCTTTGCAATGGATTGTTCTGCGCTTCTATCAGTCGCACATGCTTCTGGCATATAACTGTTGGTAAACAGAACAGAATGAAGAAAGGGGCATTCATTGTTGAATGAGTTGGTATGGATTCGCCCCTGATCTATAAAGTGTTTACCTGCCATATAATTTTATCGCAGGTTTGCGTGACCAGTTTCGTAAACTGATATTCAATTCGTAGATAAACATTTTTGCCAAAAAGCAGCTTCAGATGTTACAGGAGAATTTAATGTGAAAATTACTGTTTATGATTGTCATAAGACAAACGATGTATAATAAACAAACTGAACAATACTGAAATGAATTTGGAATGAAATTGTTTTATTATTCGTATGCAAGCAAAACTTTCATCTTCCCCTTTTACTGCAAGATGTAACTGATTTTGGAAAGGAGAAGACACATCTACGTAAAAAACCAATTTTTATTGGAGGAGAAAAGTGATGTACCCGATAAAAAGCCAACAAGAGCAAGACAAACTGTCAATCGATTTAACTGTAGAGTATTCTCTACACACAATAAGTGTCAAGGTTAAAACCCCATTATAACCTTGTTTTAACCACTGATACATTCTACAATCGATGTATTCTATAATATGATGTGAGGCTGAATATAGTTGATCGCTGTATGATTGAATGGAGTTTGCTAGTGGCATCAAACTTTTTTGCCCATCACTTTTCCTTCTTGATTATTTGTTTGATAAATTGTCCCTGACCTTACTACATCTGACATACTGCTCATTGGACATTCAGAGACCATTCAATTATAAATACAACAAATTACAGCAATATTATATTACTTCTGATAGCTTTTGTTATTTATTGTGTGAAGACAAAACTTATCATCCATACCAATTTAATGGTAGTGCCAAGACAACAATAAACAATCGGAAAGAACTCTATCTAAAACTTAAAGTTTTAAAATCTAAAAACTGTGTTTGCATGTTATATTCAAAATATAAATATGGTTTGTTTTCAGAAGTCGATTTTTAATCATTAATTCAAAAACCACTGTCGAAAAACCTGTTTCATCTGAAATGAAATTGAAAACCAATAATATGCAGGACAAATTCTTAGGTACGAAATATGACGACTTTTATTACGGATACCATCGGATTGGAGTACTACCCTTTCTTCACCTAAAAAATCTTACTTGTTACTTACATTTGTAGTAGTTCTTGGGCTATCAGCTGGAGTCTAGTTTTTGAAAATTGTAGTTTTCAAATAGAAAACAAAATTTTTTTATACATGACCTTATACCATAACGCGTTTAGTTCCTGCAAATTGTAATATTGTGTGGTTACTTTTTAGCTTTGTGTAGGTTAAGCTCTTATATAGATCAATGGAAAAGCTGTTTGAGTATTAGAGATATACGAATGATAATCAAATATAACCCTTCCCCAACTTGATTGTCATTACCAAAAATTGTTTGTTCATTAAATAAAGACAGCGCTGTCCAAATTTATAATTATAAGATAGCATATCATTTCTCACAAATATATCCCTTCACTGCTGATGCCGGTGTCGTATTAATACCGAGCTACCTATGAAAATTAGCTACGGTAGTATATTTTAATACCGCGGAGCTATTAAAAATTGACTACTCATGAAAACAAGATACCTTATGACATAAATTAATTAGATTTATCTCCCTTATACCGTAAGGTGGAGTTAGATTAAAAGACTTATTTTAATAAACAAACTTATTTTTATAATGTTATTTATTATCTACAATGCCATAACGGCATAAACTGGGTTCTGTTACTAAATAATTTACCAAACGTTTGTTCTACAGTCCGTAGATTTGCTCTGAAAACATTTGTGAGCGAAATGATTGTTGGAATTGTGTCTTCAGGTATGTTTTTGACTATCTCCCAATTATCGCATAATTACAAAAGATAAATTTAGCAACTAATTAATTTTAATTGATCAAAGAAATAAAAACCCAAATTTTAAATGCTAGCTTCACCCAAATTTTACGTAATTTAGTTTATGTAGTTTAAAATGGAACTAAACATTTTTCATTTTCATTTTTATACGCCTGTCAATGACAGACGCCCCCCCCCCCCATGCGTGCGTATGGTATACAAATGTCTATCCTTCGTATCTTGCAAATAAGATTCACAGATTTTTTTTACAAACTGCACATGTTTGTTTATTGTATTAGTGTCATAGTCTGTATATTTGTTGGTAATCACTGATTTATTGGACTTGGTGCATGAAAAGAGGGTGGGGTTGTTTTCATAATCTTGCTCAAAAACTTTCGGTTTTCATCAAATTTTCTTGAATCTTTGGGGAATTTTTAATTTGATAGATATGCGCTTCCTTTTTCGTGGTAAAATTCGGATTTTTAATGGTAGTTAATGGGACTTGTTTTTGGAAATCTTTCATAAATTTTCTTAAAATATTGAGACAGTGTTGATATTGATAGATGATCAGTGTCGATAGTATGGGGGAAGATCTTTTCTGTTAACGTGTTTTGATCATTTTTACACGTCTGTAAATAAAGTAGCTGGTACTTGTTTTTCAACCATTAGCTGTTATCTGTTTTCTTAAAAATTGAAATTGTTGTAAACTGTTATAACGAAAATGAAAACATTGTTTACTGTTAATAATCAGAACACTATTGCCCTTCGATGAGATACTGTTGTTGTCTGGTTTTTTCGATTTTTTAACTCGCTTGTTAGTTAAAACATATTTATTAATATAAATTTCAATAATATGTACAAAATACATCATACAAAGAATAACATACAGGATTCGGAAAATAAGCATGTAAGCTTTTGTTAATCCGTCCTCTTACAATTCCGACAAAATGTAATATCAAAGCTATAAGCATGCTTAGAGAATTAATAGAAATAGAAAAAGAAAAAGGACATGTAAATGTTGTCAGGAAGTGTAATCAATAAAAGAAACAGTCAATGTGACAATGGAAATGATGGAATAGTGAAATGCAGTTAAAAAAAGCGTTTGCTTTGAAGAATATATTTTTGAACAAGATTAAAGACATTAATATTTTCATCTAATGTTAGAAGATCTGACCCATACAATAATTAGTTCACATCGACAGGTTGGTTTAAATTAAGAGTATGTATGGTACTATAACGAAGCTGATCGTACTTATAACATTCAAAAAGAAAATGATAGGTTGATTCGACATGACCACATGTAAATTTTGGAGAATCCACAAGGTTTCGCAGAAACAGATGCTCATTTAGTGAACTACTGTTCATACGAAGCCTTGCATGTAGAATCTGCCCTTTTCGAGTTCCGACGTAATAGTATTTTGGGGTTTCTTTGCTACGAGTCACCAATTTATTTTTAAATATACTTAACGAGGTAGACCTTCTTACATCTAATGGCAAATTATTCCACATGTTAATGGTCGCAGGCAGAAAATAATCAGAATAGAAGTTCGTTCTTGTACGAAGATTAACAATATTTTCGACTTGGCGAGTAAAATGACTATGTCGATCACCAATTGAACTAGGAACAAGTTCCCATAAATAATTTGGGGATTCCTTGTTTATAATCTTATATAATTGAATAAGTCGATGTTTTTCCCTCCTAGCCAAAAGTTTTTCCCAACCTGTTTCTTTATAAAGTTTTTCTAACGACGTCAATTCTGTCCCTCCCGTAACAATGCGCATAGCGTCTATCTGGACACTCTCTAACTTGTTAACTAAGTATTGTGTATAGTTATGCCATACCACATCGCCATATTCCAGAATTGGTCTAATATTAGAAAAGTAAATTCTTTCCAGGACATACCTGTCAAGGACAAATCGTACCCTACGAAGGAAATTAACTCTATTATAAGCTTTTTTAACAATGTAATTAATGTGATCATGCCAAGAACCATTACTTGAAAAATAAATGCCTAAGTGTTTGTGTGAAGCGACTTCTTGAATATTGAGCCCGTCCATAACAATAGGTGGATGAATTGGCTTGATTGATTTACGAGATATAGTTATCATTTCAGTTTTATGTGGGTTAAATTGTACTAACCACTTTTCTGAACAGCTATTAATTTTAGCTAGATCCCTATTTAATATGTCAGCAGCGACTTTGGGACTATCTACTATTATATAAATGCTAGTGTCGTCTGCAAATAGCTTAACACAAGCATTTATATTTTCTACAATATCATTAATAAATAAAAGAAATAATAAAGGCCCCAAAATGGAACCATGAGGAACACCTGCATTAATAGATGTCCAGTCAGAACTACCACCGCTTAAAACCACTCTTTGTTCCCTCCCTGAAAGATAGTTTTTAAACCAGTGTAATAAATTTTCATCAATACCATAATTCTGAAGTTTGAATAAGAGTCCTAAGAGAAACTCGCTTGTTTCTGTTTCAGTGTTATCTGTTTTTTTTCGATTTTTGAAGTCGCTGTTTTCTGTTTTCTCATGTAAATTGCTGTTATCTGTTATCATTATTTTAAATCTACTGTTATCTGTTTTGAGAAAAATTAAAAAGTGTTAACCTGTTAATAGAATGTAAGAAAAGGAAACAACCCTATTGTTCCCGGGGAAATAAAACAAAAGGGAAACAACTCTATTGGTCACCGGTAAATAACCTTTAAGGTAAAAAAACAAATAAAAAGGTCAACAATGCAGAAGTTTAGATGAGAACAACACAAATTTCAGTAAATTAAAATGTACATGTACATGTTTAGTGTTAATTGGCGTACAATATAATAAAACAAGTACGACCCTCTCTTATTGAGGGAGACATTCATATTTGTAAACTAACCCTCGTTGAAGTTGTTTGCCTCGGGTTCGGGTTAAGAAATTTGATTGTTGCCCTCAAGAAGGTGAAGTCAAGGTGAAAGTACTAGATTGATTATTTCATTAGTTTATTTATTTATTCCATAGTTCTGCTCTACATTCTCATTTCTTACTTTTGCTACCATTCACTTTCTCCTATGACTTCACTGCCACCTTTATTGTTATTATTTACCTAACAATATACCGGTATATTTATGCATGACAAATGTCAGAAATATGACCCATTAAAATAGGATACCTTACAGCTATGTATTGCATGATGGGTAAATAAGAATTATAATCCTCGAAAAAAAGTAACCTTACCCTGTAGATTTTTGTAAGCATCTATAAAACTATTACCTATAAATCGGCAACATTTCATCTATGCATTACAACTAAGTGAGTAATCAGAAAGATGACCCATGAAATAAGATACCTTATATCTATGTATTGTATGATAGAGGTATAAAACTATTATCCTTAAAAAAGCATCTCTGTATTGTATTATAGGGGACCAAGAACTATACTCCTTGAAAAAAGCGACCTTACTCTGTAGATTATATTAAACATGTTTAAAACTATTACTCATGAAAAATCAGCTACCTTACAAAAAGAGGAATCAGAAAGATGACACATGGAAATAAGATACCTAAAATTTCTGTGCTGTTTGATAGATGAATAAGAAATATAATCCTTGAAGAAGCAAGCTACCCTGTAGATTATATATTAAAGATAAATAAAATTATTACCCATGAAAAATCAGCTACCTTACATCTTTATATTGTATAACAGAGGAATCAGCAGTATGACCCATGAAAATAAGATACCTGAAATTTCTGTATTGTATGATAGAGGAATAAAAATTAAAATCGTTGAAAAAAGGAAAGCTTACCCTGTAGATTATATGATTAAATGTATAAAACTATTACCCATGAAATATCAGCTGCCTTAAATCTATACATTGTACAAAAGAGGAATCATTAAGATGACCCATGAAAATAAGATACCTTATATCAATGTATTGTATGACAGAAGTATAAAGCTATTATCCTTAAAAAAGCAACCTTCCCCTATAGATTATATTAAACATAAAACTATTACCCATGAACAATCAGCTACCTTACATCTATATATTGTACAAAAGAGGAATTAGAAAGATGACCCATGAAAATAAGATACCTGAAATTTCTGTATTGTATGATAGAGGAATAAAAATTAAAATCGTTGAAAAAAGGAAAGCTTACCCTGTAGATTATATGATTAAATGTATAAAACTATTACCCATGAAATATCAGCTGCCTTAAATCTATACATTGTACAAAAGAGGAATCATTAAGATGACCCATGAAAATAAGATACCTTATATCAATGTATTGTATGACAGAAGTATAAAGCTATTATCCTTAAAAAAGCAACCTTCCCCTATAGATTATATTAAACATAAAACTATTACCCATGAACAATCAGCTACCTTACATCTATATATTGTACAAAAGAGGAATTAGAAAGATGACCCATGAAAATAAGATACCTGAAATTTCTGTATTGTTTGATAGAGGAATACGAAATATAATACTTGAAAAAGCAAGCTACCCGGTAGATTATATTAAAGCTAAATAAACTATCACCAATGAAATACCAGCTAACTTACATCTATACATTGTGCAACATAGCAATCAGAAATATGACCCATGAAAATTAGATACCTGAAATTTCTGTACTGTATGATAGAGGAATAAGAAATATAATCCTTGAAAAAGCAATCTACCCTGTAGATTATATTAAAGATAAATAAAATAATTACCCATGAAAAACCAGCTACCTTACATCTTTGCATTGAATAACAGAGGAATCAGCAGTATGTCCCATGAAAATAAGATACCTGAAATTGCTGTTTTGTATTTTTTATTAAACATAAGACTATTACCCATGAAAAATCAGCTACCTTACATCTAGTATACATTGTACAAAAGAGGAATCAGAAAGATGATCCATGAAAATAAGATACCTTATATCAATGTATTGTATTATGGGAGAACAAGAACTATATACTGTCTCCTTGAAAAAAAGCAACTTTACCCTGTAGATTATATTAAACATGTATAAAACTATTACTCATGAAAATCAGCTACCTTACATCTATACATGTACAAAAGAGGAATCAGAAAGATGATCCATGAAAATAAGATACCTTATATCTCTGTATTGTATTATGGGGGAACAAGAACTATACTCCTTGAAAAAAGCAACTTTACCCTGTAGATTATATTAAACATGAATAAAACTATTACCCATGAACAATCAGCTACCTTACATCTCATCCTCACAAGTCAGGGTTTCTGTGTCCACGAAACGATGACAAAGGTAACAGGGAAATTCCCGGGCTAGAAGATTTTCGTATGACGCCAATCCTTCAAAATAGCAACCAATGAAATTGCTTGAAAGAAGAAAGTGTTTGGCAGTAGTCATTCTTACTCATTCTTGAGTTGGAAGTAACGCAACTAATAAATAACGCGGTAATAACAAACTATTAACATTACTGTACAAAATACACTGATTTACACATGGTCTATGCAACACATCCGTTTGGTTTATTTACAATCGACATCGGGATATCCCCTAACCAAGTCGTGAATGAAAGCGGGCTTTTGATTGGCTACATCAAGGTATGATGTAGCCAATCAAAACAGCAACTTATAGCCCAGGAATTTCCTTACTAAGTTTGTCAGGGTTTCGTGGACACGTGTGGACACAGAAACCCTGACTTGTGAGGATGCCTTACATCTATACATTGTACAAAAGAGGAATTAGAAAGATGACTCATGAAAATAAGATACCTTATATCTCTGTATTGTATTACGGGGGAACAAGAACTATTCTCCTTGAAAAAAAGCAACTTTACCCTGTAGATTATATCTAAGATGTATAAAACTATTACGTGTTACACACAACAAAAATGAAAAAAATGATTCAAAAAGTGTTTAAGTAAATAACATTTTATATTCAAATGTTTCAAAAGGGCGATTGGTTCTATTAAGGCGTCTCTGAGAAATTTTTTTGGAAAGGTAGAAAAGTGGAAAGCGAATATCAGAAGAAACGTTGCAAAAACAATATGTCGCCAAAACGTAGTTTTGGGCAACGTTATAAAGAAATTCCATTTAATTGGGATATTGATTTAAACAGTTTGTTAAACTGGTGGTCCTCCTGTGAGGATTTTTATTTGCAACGGAAAAAATTCAAAATTATTTGTCTAATTCCTGGTGGGGGGGGGGGGGTCTTCCATTGAAACGGCGACTTTCCATCATTGACCATAATAACCGTTTTGCCCTTAAAATCAGACCATTTCGCAATAAAATGGGTCATCGCCCAGGTTTACAAAGTATCTCCTCAATAATACTCTTCTCTATCTTAATATACTGTCGCGGTTTAGCGAAAATGTTGCTTGATATGACGCTTTTAAAATGATTATATCTTGTCGTGTGGTTATCCTTAAATTTGACGGGTGGCTTTCAATTTTGAATTGGCGCTAATGTGGAATTTTATCGTAGAAAGTTATATTGCTCTTCTTCATCTGAGTAGTTTTGTCTTTCGTAAAGGTTTGTCGTCAAACCATTTATTTTTAACATTTAAACGTTGATAGAAAATTTTTCGGCAGCCATGAAAACGATTATCTATGTTTATAATTTAAATGAGTTTAGTTAACTTTATACGTGTATTAAATAAGAATGAGAGACTATTTAGCATGTGAAATTGGTTTATCAGTTTGTTTTGTTTAATCATATTTTATAGAGGTTAATAAATCAATTAATATGGGCATGTCTCAATTTCTTGTGTGACAGAGATGAATTATGACTTAGGAAGATATGTGGCCCCTGTTTCGGAAATTGTTTGATTTGTGGATTGTCTTTTTTGAGTTTCTTTTATTCGGCATTTTGTTATTACCTTCATTTATTTCTGATTAACTACAAAGTACATAGTCGCAGAAAAAATAGGTATATATGGTATTAGATTTCAAAACTAATGTGAACACTACACTCAAACCAATCGTAGGAGAGACCCTCGATTTTTTATGTTCATGAACATATACAGTTTTGCTAGAACAATAAAATTTCTAAAAACAGTTACCTTAGATATATGGTATACAATATTAATCTAATGATACATGGTAGGCAATAATAATGCAATGACATGACCTCGTATTTGTTTGCTTGTTTAAGTAGGGTTTAACGCTTGCACTTTCATCAATTTAACAGCTATATCAAGGCGTCCAGTTTTTTTATTGTCATTTTAATGAGAGTTTGGGTAATACATTTTTCACGATCTTAAGGGGCTTCATAAGATCGATTTTAACGGCGAAAATTGTCTTGATAAATTCACTTTTATAACTTTTTTCATCAAAAATATAATATATAAAATGCTAAGACATAATAGAAATGCAAAAACATGTTAGTTTAATGTGTGTTTGGGTATAATTTGGGTAAGTTTGGGTAAAAAGTCACACCCATCAATCGTCTCCTTAACCCAAATACAACACAAGAACTAAAGAATATTTGTTCATATTTAAAAGAATCTTGTACACTAAGAAATTTACATCTTTAGAAAAAATATATGTGTATAATTATTCAAAAATAATTCTCGTCATATTGTATAGCAAAATGCCACTTAGTGTACATTGTCATACTATACAGAAACTTTATATATTTTCACAATTGATTATTTCATTATAATTATTGAATACATACCAGTATACTTTTATGTCGATAAACGTACTATCTGTTGTGTATTAGATTACGCAATATTGTAAATATGACTATGCTTTATCCAATTAAAAAAATTGAATTTGATATTAACACTTAACCATGTTAACGTTCGCGGCGGATCTAAAAAAATATTCGAAGGCAAATTTCCATCCTGCATCCAATATAGTGATCGCATCAATATATATGCCATATTTTTTAAAAATGATTAGAAGACAGGGGGCTGGGGGAAAGATACTAAAATGATCAAAAGTTATCTATTGTTAGGTTAAGATTGGGACAAACTATAAATTAATTAGAACCTATATCATCTTTTTAAAGAAAATGCTGATAAATTATGTGCAGAAATTAATACAAATGTTTATAAAATGTTTGTTTTCAAGGAAAACAATCTCCATCTTTTCTTCGAATACTTTTAACTAGCACCTAAAACAACTTTGTAAGAGAAACAACGTAATTTAAGCTTACATAACTGTTATAAGTCAGGGTGAGTTTTTCGTTCGCCGACATCAGCTTAAATAGCTGGTTGGTAAAATTTATTCACAGGAATTTTACTACATATAAAAAGGGCCATGTCACCCCCCCCCCCATATTTCAAATGGTATGGGGCTTAATTCATGTTGTTCCATTTTAGTGATTCTACTCTGTATCACTTTGATATAATAAGTAAATCCATATTCGAATCTATAGTTTTCAAATGGACTGCTCGGTTTAACATACCGGTACATATATATGCAAATATAATGGTACTTTATTCTAATTTCTTAACGTGGCGAATTCTATCTACCAGAAGTTCAAGATTTCACTGTACTCTAGGTACCTCTCTGACGACTCCTATAGATATACATGTAGTTCTAGCAAATTATCCAACAGTGATGAAATCTGAAGGCGGTCATATACAATATCTTGAAGATGGTCAAGATTTTATCTGAATGTTTTCTGCATTAATTACTTTTATGCTGTTGCACACTGAAACTAATAATGTCAATTTTATTTGTTTACTGCTATAAACATGTAGATAAATTCTTACACATCTAGTGAAGCTACCTCTAGAGGATACTTCGCCTTCATTAATAGATTTAATTAAGTTACATTTGTTTTAGTGTTCAATATATAATCATACTAATATATGTCCAAGTTAATCTGTCTACCTGTCGTCTTAATTTGAATAGAGCAACAAATGATCTAACATTAAAATTGTCACATTAAAGTAATCATAAATAAAATAATTCATTTTATTCATATATACTTAGGAACAATTATTGTTAAGAATAAATTAAAAGTGGATATAAACTATATTTTAATGCCATTCTTAAACGGAGACATTTCATGAAGGGGTTTCATATAAATATGTTCACCTAGATGTGTATTGTTGCTATATTTTACGACATGCATTTTTAGAACTAGATCAAGAATATTGATGTGAATACTATTATTATTATTATTATTATTATTATTATTATTATTATTATTATTATTATTATTATTATTATTATTATTATTATTAAGGTTTACTTTTTCCAATATGACGCTTGCTTTCCAAATTCCTTCTCACTTTTGTTATTTTTGCTCTTTTTGCTTCTCGTTTTTCCAAAAATGCAGTGGAAAAAGTAAGAAATATTTCATTTTTACAGTTTCGCGATAAATTGTTATCTGAAAAGATTCTTCAGAATCGGCCAGTGAGATCGAAGCAGTATTCCAAATCTCCAAAATATTGATACCCAAATATATTTTATTTTTATATCAAACATAGCGAAAATGTCAAACACCAAACGCACTGTACATTTTCTTATACATGATGGTGTACTTAGCCCAGATCAAACTTTTAGCAAATAAATTTATCCAATACAGATCGGATATGGCCTCGTTAGACGAGTGGTTAATTAGTTCGTCTAAAATTGATCACCGGGTCTGTTAACACCCTTTTTACAACTAAAATACTTAAACAACTGAACATTGTTAATATTACATACGTTGCTACATTTTAGTCACAAGAGTCAAGGTTATGACCCAAACCGCTCTATGAGCAAAACAATCTGTTTAATTAAAATTCGATCCCTCATCTCTCAAGTTTTGCTGATACATCGCGTCGAAAATAAGTACAGAAGCCATGAGAGGACGAATTAATTCTAATTAAATTGGACAAAACCATAAGAAGATTGAATTTCTTTGTTTAACAATACAAGTGTTTAGTTCGGCTTCTTTAACAACTATAAAGCATTGTTTTCGTAGGACAACCGTACATACGTACGTTCCGAATGTACTGAGATTTTTTGTCTTTGTTCAGGGGGCCTCGTTGGCCGAGTGGTTAAGGTAGTTCGTCTACTGTTGATCACGTGGTCTGTCAACACTGAGGTTGCGTGTTCGAGTCTCACTGCTAGCAGGGTGTACTCGACTCCAATCTAAATTGATAAGGATTGCCAGTTTCCTACTGCAGGTCGTGAGTTTTCTCCGGGTACTCCGGCTTTCTCTCCCAATAAAAACTGGACGCCATGATAATTGCTGATAGTGGCGTTAAACCCCAATCAAACAAACAAACAATCTTTGTTCAGACTATACATTTCATTAGGGTGTCTTCCAGATTGTGCCACTTTTGATAATTATAGGTAAAGAAAGATAGAAAAAGTGATTAACAATGATGGACGACATGGGACTTCTAAGTGTTGGACAATAGGGAAATGTTATAATGTTTTTTAAGACTGTCACAGCAATGGTTTAATATAGATAGTTTATAATATAATATATAACATGACAAGATTAAAAACTATTTTATTGATTGATTGACTGATTTATTGTTTGTTTTTATGATCAATAAATAATGAGAAAAGTGATTTACCACCGGAAACAGAATTTTGACTTCCACTGAAATAGTTATGAGGCGCGTAGTTTTAAGCATAATATATCGCGGGTGCAAAGTGCCTACAGAAGGAAGGGGTCTTCATCGCGCAAGAAACGCAGTACTCCGCAAACACTTTATCCACTACGGTTCGCGGTCAGGTTTTTTGCCGTTTCGCATGAGATAGGATAAATGATCAAATTCTAAACTGCAGAAACCAGTTGTACTTCAAGGATAACAGATAAACGTATGATGCATCTAGAGATGCTTAGCATAGTGCTGTCTCTCACCTATATTTTACGGTTGCCTGATTTGGATATCTAAACATCGTGTACTTATACTGAAGTGATGTAAATAATAACAATACATATTGCCATTTAACATTAAAAAAACAGTACGTATTTTTGTCCACAAAGAAAAATAAAGCTTTGAGACGGCTAGCTTTTTAGGAAAGATAATACTTGTCGTATTTATACCTTACAACTTTCTTTCCTCTACCGGAGATACGCTGTAGCTCGGACACTGGGAACCATCACAGTATAGCCCCAGGGATAACAGTTTTACCCATATCGGATAAATAATAATGAAAAAAATTTTTATGGGCCATTTCAAAGCTCAATTTTGACCCCAGGATAAAAATTCAAAATTAAAGGTATTTTGGTCCTTTTCTCTTTCAGATCATTTTAATAGCAACATTAAACTTGTAAAAATGGATTTGGATGATTAAAATAATAATCTGGATTGCAAACGTCCGATGTAAATCACATGTTTAGATACGTTAATTTTCATTTCTTCCAGTTGATATATGACAATCTTATCATCTGGCAAGATATGGGGAGGGGGTTTCTATTACAGTGTAACTGGACCATAAAAACTGGACGCCACGATATAGATGAAAAATTGCTGAAATTGGCGTTAAACACAAACAAACATCAATATATTTACGCGCTTGATTTATATAATAGCAAAGACTTTTTTGTTAATAAGGTTTTGGTTGGTGTAATGGGTTTTAACGCCGCTTGCAGAAATTGTACAGCTATATCATAGTTCCGAATTAAAAAATATCCACAATAAAGAGGCAAATCCTTGTCAATTATAAGGTTCGGCCATACCATCTCATAATACTTTAGGCCAGAACGCGAACCTACGTGTTCATGTTTGTTTGTTTGTTTCAATGGCGTTTAACGCCATTTTCAGCTCAGCTATATCATGGCGTCCAGTTTTTATCGGGATAAAGCCGGGGTAGAGAAAACCCCAGACCTGCGGTAGTAAAACTGGCACTCCTTGTCAATTCCTATAAGTGATTACAGGCACAAATAGGAGATCATAAATAATCCCTTGTTTTGGAGTTACGTACAGCGCCATCACTTTGTGGCCATTAGTATTTAATTAACATACACATCTGTAACGAAATATGAGAGTTGGTTACGCCACAGCGGCAATACATTCTTTATCTATCTTTTCACACAATGTAAAAGTTTTATGAGTTATTGAAGGTTTAAAAAAAGAATAGGTTTTGTAATAACACATTTAACAAAAGGTTGCGTTATTTATACAATGGTGACTTACATCGTATATAGAATTTTTAAACAAAAAATATTCTTATATTTAATTGTATTTTACTGTACCTCCACTTTGAAAAAAGTCAATTTACTATGAAAATGTTTATAAAACAAAAGCAATAAAAATTAAAATGACATATAAAGAATAATATGTATTTGTGTTTCCTTTCTGTTAGAACTTGTTCTCCTATATAGTGTTTATTTCCTCAATTGTCTTCACAATGGCACAGAATTGCAACTAATTATAACATCTGTGGGCATTCCTATACACATTAACAACCATTTGTTATCATTGCATGAAACATGTTTTATTGGTTTATGTAACGACATAAAGACATTAAATGTAATCAAGTGATGTTAATAGAGCACTTTTATCTGCTAAGTCACCGCGGTTAACCTCAGCTTTAGATGAAAATAAGGGGAATTGGGTATATTTAGATAATTTACAACTACTCAAATACATATGTTATTCAATGAAAAGAGCAACCTTTTCATATAATTTTGAAGGGAAAAAAAGAGACCTTTTGGGCTGCACATTACCGTAACCCAACTCCAACCCTCTCGTGAAAATTTCATATTTTTGCATTGGTTTTGTTATTGTAACTTGGTGGAAGGGCGATAATCCAAACACGTTATTATTGGGTAGCAGATTTTCATAACGATCTTTCGGAACACATCGATGTTTTACCGAATAAGTATTCCGAACATTAAAAAGCAGCTTGATTGTCATGGTAGCAAAATTTAATACGACACCGGATTACTACAATAAGTATCGTCCCATTTTAAATCTCCAGGAGCACCTTACAATTCGCCGCATGCAGCCTTGGGGCCAACAAAATTGCTTGGTTCTTAAGGATACCAGTCTTGAAATGTAACTTCAGAGTTGTCAGATATCCATCTCCAGATTCCTTCTTGGGCCACATAATGCAGTTCAATCCATATTAAATGCATTGTTCCTATTTTCACATGCAATTGCCAGATCATGGATAATAAGCTTATGCGTGGCGGGTCTACGTAGGGCGTACCCGGCACGTCCCCCCCCCCCCGGCCTAAGACAACTATAAAAAACGATATGCCTAATTTGAATTTAAAAAGTAGTTTGATACTTTTCATTACAAAAATTGTTTTAATATCATGAAATCTTCTGGACTCTTGACGCTCCTTAATATGCCTGTTACTCATATCTTACACATAAACCAGTTAACCAGAATACTGCATCTTATTATATTTAATGAATAATTTAAAAAAAAAACACGGTGAATTAAACTAATACTTTCAATTATAAAATCTAAACAATGTTACCCATAAAAATCAGGTTTTCGAAACCATAACATATTTTGTACTTAATTGTCTATACAGTTACCCACATACAACAAAATGAGCGAAATTATATGACAACATTGTTATTTTGTATCTGATAGATACTAAATTGCCTTCATGTTTGTTTCATAATTTGTCTTTTTTCGATTTGGTTAATGTTCATAAATGTTTGAACTGAAGAGTTCATTTTGTGCTATCACAATGATATGCGTTTGTAATGAATATTTATTAACTAAAATACCTTCAACATTGATTTTATAGATATATTTTCTGCTTCGTTTTCAATCTTGACTAAATATGCTCCCAAGTTTTCACATCTGCCTAAAACAAATAATCAAATAAACCGATAATATAATATAATTTGATTATTATGTAACTATGACAATATCCAATAATAACTAAAAGACTTGCGACATGTTAATTTCCTATTGGTGTTATACTAGAAATGTGAGATACTTAAATTATGTCCCCCATCATGAATAAGTTGTTATTTTTATATCTTTTACACAAATTATTGCAAATGTTCTTGGATTCATTTCCGGTACGTCGTCTTTTTCATGTTTCATATTTCAGTTTTGAAGAATGTAAACCTACGACTGACGATAATTTAATCTCACAGCAACATATTCACACAGTCACATATAATGGGTTCTTGTGAAAATTGTAAGTCCCTGTACCAGTTCGTTTAGATCTTTTGAGAAAAAAAATTATATAAGGGATTAAAATATCGTAATATCGTTAAAACAGTTGGGGTCCTTAAAATTAAGACAAACGTTAAAACCCTTAAAATATTAAATTTACTTTTTCTATCTGCCATGTTACAATTTCTTCTATAAAGTATTAACAATGGTTAATAAATATCTTTGACCCACCTTGACACATCACTGCTTAGGATCTACAAAATAACAATAGTTATAAGATTATATCATGATACACACACAATTTCTGGCTGTAAACTGGCTTAATAATCATACCTGTCTGCCGCTTCCAAAGAAAAAGACACCTGTGATTATAATGCTGAAAACCTGTCTGAGAACTAATATTGAATCAAGTGTTACGCGGTTGTCACGAGCCTATTTCACAAAAAGAAAAGGAAAATGTGTAAACAGGACTGTAATTGTTGCATTTTTTATAACATAAAGCTAATTTTGTCCTGATCGTTTTGCTTAGCCATTACCCAGATGCGTTAGTATATATATATATATATATTAAACGGGCAAAAGGTTACAGGACCCGCGGTTTCAAAATTAAATCCCAAATTTGAGTATTTCCTCTACTCATCCTCAACTCAAATATTGTCCAATTAGATTGCTAGATTATTCAAATTTGAGGAAAATCTCAATATGAGAATTTTTAGAAAACTGAAGTCAGAAATGTCATTTATTTACAACAAAACTATTTCATGCTAATAAGATATAATAGGGATCAACCTTACATCATTTTGTACCATTTTGCTGCAGTGGTGGATTTGGATTGGTCTCCATGGTTTTGTTTACAGTAATTTGTAATTCATTCAGCTTTCTAATTGTATCATCTAAAATATTTTCTTGGTTATTGAATTAAGCATCAAATTTCTTGAGTTCGGATGTCACAACAAGAAGTTCGTTTTGACAAGATCAATCGCGCTTTCCACCTTTCATGTCAGTTACGTTTGCTGTTAGCATATCCAGTTTTTTCAAATATATCTATCTGTTCGTCTTGCTTTTTACTGTTTGCTTGTAAATCACCCACCCTATTTTCCACCTCTACCAGGTTTTCTAGAGCTATTTAATTAACATACGTAGTGTTTGCGCTGCATTCAAGAACATTTTTCGAGCTGCTGAAGTTCGTCTTTTTTCTAAGGAGGGTCCATTGCAATGGATCTATACTTGGATTGTTCTGCGCTAATATCAGTCGCACATGTTACTGTTGGTAAACAGAACAGAATGAAGAAACGAGCATTTATTGTTGAATGAATTGGTCGAGATTCGCCCTCCCCCAATCTATAAAGTGTAAAATTTAACTATTTTATTAGTAAGCTAGATACTTTGAATACAAACATTGTTATTTAGTACGTTCCCAGTCGACGGATAGAATATACTTTCTCTTTTTGGGTAATCATTACATATGGACCGTGTGTAATATGTTTGGAACCACGTCCTTGCAGTATAAAGAGAAAATACATTGTACTGCTAAAAAAGCTAAATTTCGTATCCATACAAAAACACTCAAAATATTGTCACAAATCGGTGTTGATCCATCCTTTGGTCTCCATATCAAGTCGATGACTGTGATCTCCCCTTCTTGTATTGGATACGAAAACTACACATAATTTCATACAAACAGCGTTGCATAGCAGTATCGTCAAGGGTACCACCAAAACCCTAATACAACTCCTGACCACTAATTTAACAACAATTAAACACGTAAATGCAAAAATACAGTGACACTTTCTACTCTAAAAGTGGCATAATAAAATGTGGACATTAAAAAATTCGAACGACCTGATAAACATCTTGAGGTCTGGATCTCTCCACAATGTAATAGAATTAACTCATTAGAATTCCAAAACTTTACACGGCCATCATCATATGCAGCCTAAAATCAAGTTTAAAGATCTTATTACACCCAGCATTTTCAAGAAAATCGAACGGAGACGATAAAAATACTTGTTAATTAGTTATGACAGAACTTTCATGGTCATCAATGTCTCAAAATCAAATGATAAATATACTTAAGACGAAATATGTCAAATATTAGATTTTTCGGTTGACATTTATGTCATGTTTATCAAATTGGTATTTCAAGGTACTAACTTTGCTCCCTACTTGCTGACCTGATAGTGTACCTTTATGAGGCTGAGTTCCTGGAAGGGCTGCTGAAGAAGAAAGAAAAGACACTGACCCAGACCATTAATTTCACATTCCGCTATATTGATGATGTTTTGTCCCTCAACTTTGCTAAATTTGGGGACTATTTTTTAAATTTACCCTAGCGAGCTTGAAATTAAAGACTTCACCAATTCATTTAGCTCGGCTTCTTACTTAGATCTACTTCTAGAAATAGATTTGGGAAAACTTCAAGCTATATGTAGTCTTTTCTATTCCTTGATTTTGACTTTTACCTAGACATGACAATCAGTAACTCTAATTAGAGGCAGACACTGCTTAATCGTCCAGAGTACCTGAGTGCACCCATGGTTTTTATTGAATTCGGATTACTCACTCTCTGTTCTGTGGTTTCTTTGTTTTTGTTTTACGTTGTATATGTTTGTCCGTACTCGGATTTGTAATTTTCCCTGGACTTTCGGATCTTGTTGTTGGGATGGTTTCCTTAGCTATTTTCCCCACTTTCATTCATGTTTCTGCCTAGTGATCAATTTTATTTCCTACATTAAATAATTGTTTGTTAACTCGTTACCGTCCCGAATAAAGCAGAAATACTGCTCTATGGACGTTAAACGACCATTCAATAAATTAATCTATTATTCTTTTTACTGGCTCACTCACAGATCTTGACCTCAGAGTTGCCAAGTGCGTGTCTATATGGCGGATAAGGGATTGCCTCTCCATGGGGAAATTGAGTTTAATTCGAAAAGCCTTACCACAGACCAGTTTTGCATTGTGTCACTTTTCGTGCAGGATTAGGGCTTATAATTCACTCCCTAGTCGGATTTTTTAACCTCGGGTCTTTTTAAGGTCTAGTGTTATCGCTTATTTATAGTTGTAAAAATAATTAAAGTGTTATGTCGCACAGGACATGCATAACAATTACAAAATATGGCATTTAATAGGACATTAAATGATACCTTGCCACGATGCATTGTTTTTATTATTCATGTACGCATGTTACTGAATCACAAATCAGCCTATAGAAACACAGTCTACCTTAGGAGACATTTTTTACCTTAACCTTGGACCTATAAAAATAATTACAAATTGGCACAACTCAAAAAATACAAATGGGATTTTGCTGAAATTCATATTAGTCTTCATTATATTACTTATTAGCTGTACAAAACAAAAAAGGCCAATTTAGAAAGCTGTTGACAAAAAATTGGACTAAGTAGAAAGCTACAAATTGAATTGTGCTAAAAATTGAACTTCTTTATTGTTTAGAACTTAACAGCTGTGCAAAGTTTAAGCAATATTTGTTGGCGCGTTTTTAAGTTATCATCTGGAAACCACCAACTGTTAACTAAAATAATATCTGTTGACGAGTTTTCAAGTTATCATCTGGAAAACACAAACTGTCAACCAAAACAAATGATTTGGACTAAATTCAAAACTACAAATTGGATTGTGCTGAAAATTAAACTTCATTTATATTTTGTAGTTCTTAACAGCTGTGAAAAGGTTAAGCAATATCTGCTGACGCGTTTTTAAGTTATCACCTGGAAACAAACAACTGTTAACTGTTTGTATTGTTTGTAGTTATATGTACTATGCATTTTGTTGTATTTTAAATTGTCATGTATTTTGTAGATGTAATTATGTACAGCCCCTTTTTGTTGAATTTTTTGGAATATTACAATTGGTAAACTACAAAACTGAAACTTCTAATTTTATCAAATATTTATTTATTTCAAGAAAAAATACTATTGGAAATCTGTGGTATATTTTTGGCAACCCTTTTGTTAAACCCCTTTAAACGCATTGCAAGTCAATTATTGAAAACAAACTCCAACGCGCACCTGTTTTATTAATCAGGAAAGTATCAAAACGAAATGACCTTCAAATCCCTATTTTATCAATGAACCTATATCTAACAAGACATTTTAATGTCTTACAGGTGAATAGCGATGTTTGTATTGTTTGTAGTTACATGTACTATACATTTTGTAGTATTTTAAATTGTCATGTATTTTTGAATTGTACTTTACAATGCTTAACAACATACATATATGTTCTTCTAATGTAAAAGGGTTGCGCGATTTATCCAAAAGATTTATATTATACGAATGGATTAAGTATCAAAAATGCAATATAATTTTTATTCAAGAAACTTTGATAAAACAATTGAAAACTTATTATCAACGGAATGTGATTTCAACTTTCATTTCAACCATGGAACCTCAGCGAGCAAAGGAGTTGCAATTATGATAAAAAATGATTTTCAATGTGAAATTTCGGAAGAACATATATACAATAGCGGTAAAATTATATTGTTAAATGTACATTTGTAAACATTTACGCCCCAAATATTGAAAGCGAGCGAAATACTTTTTTTCAAGAAACTAAATGATTTTATAGTTAAACATGTAATTGGAAGTATTATATTGGGAGGAGATTTCAATGATACACTTGCAGAAAACGAAAGGCAATCTTCAGAGAGTGCTAAAAATAAAAAGAATTTTAAACCCGTGCATGGTCTTAAAACTTTAATAAAATCAAACAAACTCATAGATATATGGCGGATTATTAATCCTAAAACGCGACAATACACATGGAGAAGATCGAATCCTCCACAAGCAAGTAGAATTGATATGCTTTTGATCAACCAAGACTTGATGCCTAACATTCTATCGTGTGATATAAGACCAGTTATGATAAAATTTACAGATCACCAGGCTGTTTCCATTAAAATACAAACATCATCATCTAAAAGTAAAGGGCCGGGAATTTGAAAAATAAATAAATCTATAATAAACGAACAAAATTATATTAATGAAATTGAAAAGCTAATAAACAAATAAAGGTCTATGATAGAAAAAAAATAATGGCGATATAAGTCTCTTATGGGATAAATTAAAAATAGAAATAAACGATTTTTCTATTACCTATTGTAAAAATAGAGCAAAAAATAAAAGGAATACAATTAAAAAGCTAGAAGATGAATTAATGATATTAAAATCTCACAACATACAAAATGAAAACAAAGAGATAACTAATAAAATTTCAAAAATAGAAAACGAACTAGAAATAGAATATGAATACCAAGCCAAAGGTGCACAAATATGATTTAAAAGAAGAATGGTGCGAAAAGGGAAAAAGAATAATAAATATTTCTTAGGCTTAGAACAAAATAGACAAACAAACAAAAAACAATAATAAAGCTAAAAGATAAAGAAGGTAAAATACATACAAACCAAAGTCAAATATTGAAAATAGAAAAAGATTTTTATCAAAAGTTATATTCACTAGAACAAGAAAAAAGACGAAGAACAAACTCGATCTTATATTCAGAAGTCAACAATAAATTACAAGTTAAATAAAAATGAAAGTGAACAATGCGAAAGAGAAATAAAGATTGAAGAAATTAATAATGCAATAAATAGCTAAAAGTTGGACAACAGTCCAGGAAAAGACGGCATAATTACTAACTTTTATAGAAACTTTTCGTATTGTTTAAGTCCAATCCTCATGAAAGTTTATAACAGTGCTTATAACAACAAAGAACTTCCATTCACACAAAGACAAAGCTTGCTTAATCTGATATATAAAAAGGATGACCCAACAGATTTAGCTAATTATAGACTAATTTCGCTATTAAATACGGACTACAAAATTTTATCATATGTTTACATGTAGGTATAAATAAACTAGAATGCAAAGCATTCAACTGGGAAAGTAAATTTGAAAAAAAAAACAATAAAATCATGGGAAAAAAGAAATCTGTCAATCTTAGGAAAAATTTTAATAATAAAAACTTTAATATTTCCTCAGTTTAATTACATAGCAAGTGTTACAGATATAAAACAAGACAACGTAAAATTGTAAGAAAGAGAACTATATAATTTTATTTGGAACGGAAAACCGGAAAAGATCAAGAGATGATCTGTTAGTTTTTAAAATGAATTTAGATCAAGAAACTTTAAAACAAATAACACAAGTAAAAGAGTGGCCAACATTCTATCAAGATGTGTTACGATGCTGGGTTGATTTCTATAGTAAGAAGTCAAATAACCAACCAACAACTTTCCATGAAATATGAAAACAAATACTATTGGGAAAAAAACTAATAAAATTCAAAAGCAAACCTCTAGTTATGATAAAAATGAAAAAAAAATAACCGGATGGCAGAATTGATAAAATTCTCAAAAGCCATACCTAATCATTGGCTCAAAGTCACTGCCGACGAAAACTCTATAAAAGCAAAACTAAACATAAACAACGAAAAATCAAATCTTCCAAATCTACCTGGAAGAAAAGATATATAATACTTAATGAAATAGACAATATAATGATTTATAATGTTTTCAAAAACGACAAAGTCGTCGAGAACATAGGTATATCGAAATGGAAACGTAAATTAGATCTATCACTAACCGAATTTCCATCTAAAAATTTAAACTTTATAAAAAATCTAGATATCAATCAACTAAAGAGATTTTGATGGAAATATTAAGTTACATACTAGTAACCCAAGAACAACTCTTTACTTGGAAAAAAGCTGACTCTCCGTTATGCATATACTGTAACTGCATTGATAATTATGATCACTTTTTCATTGAATGCAAAATTCGCAAACAATTTAAGGAAACGATAAATGGAAATTTGTCAAATATTGCTTTTTCGAGGGGAGTTAAACTAAAAGATATATCTCAAGATGAGTACCTAGACATAAACCATTTACGATAATTGGTTTCTCAATATATAAATTTTTTATGCCTCCGAGTGTCGAAGTAAAAGTACAAATGCACTCAAGGTTTCTAAAAATGAAATCAAAAACTTTATTAAAAATACCACAAGAAAACCAAGCAATGTTATCTTTAAAATATCTAAGTGTATTAATAATATGTAAAAAAAAAACACTCACCATTTATGATTATAAATATATAATCCACGTGTACATTCACGATCAAGCTGCTCGTGGACTTTCAGAAGTTTGTTTATATAATTATTTATAGAAGATGTCATATTGATTGTAATGAATAATCTTTTTATAACAGTCCTTACCTTTATGTTACCCTGTACATCAAGGTACTAACAAATCAGGGTTCTTTATTATCGAAAAGTGTCGCTGACTGAGAAACTGTTATTATTGTTAACAAAAAAAATTAACAACTGTTAACCAAAAAATAATTTCTGTTGACGCGTTTTTAAGTAATCATTTAGAAACCACCAACAGTTAACTAAACAAATGATTTGGCCTAAATCCAAAACAACAAATTGGATTGTGCTGAAAAATGAACTTGATTTTGACGCTATAGTACTTAACAGTTGTGCAAATTTTAAACAAAATCTGTTGACGCATTTTCAAATTATCATCAGGAACCATCGAGGTACAGACAGACGGACGGGCGGACACATAGCCAAACGGAAGATATAACAAGGAAGCGCCATAAAAAAAATGAATTTTCTTCTGAAAAAAATTCAAATATGCAAATTTGAATCAGAAAATTCATGCTAAGCTATACATTTTATAAAAATATAAATAAGACTGATTTCAGTCATTTCGAATTTTTTTCCATCAGACGTTGCATTTCATAATACGCGTGAATATCCTTTTCATCACACACCAGTATTTCGATAATTATGCTTAGTTATTGGCTCGTAGGCCAGTTTGTATATTTAATTGTCAGCATGTTCTTAATTCAGGCTGTGCCCACTTTAAAGAAGACAGTTTGCTTTTGTATTCTGGTTCAAATCACTAACAAAATGAGAATCTGATTAAAGCGTCTACTTTCTGGTCCGTTTAAAACATACATTCAAAGATTTTAACGTTGTACGTGTAATCTTTAAAGTGAAAACGCGAATGACCGTATACAGCCACCATACAAGACATGCATTCTTTAATCATATTAGTATATTCAAATATTGCAAAGCTTCATGCAAATTATGGACGCTCATGTATATAGTAGAACCTACTCTGAAAACATTATTACAATATATGTGCACGTGGTCTGTCAACACTGAGGTTGCGGGTCGAGTCTCAGTGCGGGCAGGGTGTACTCGGATCCAATCTTAATTGACAAGGATTGCCAGTTTTCCTACCGCAGGTCGGGCGTTATCTCCGGGTACTACGGTTTCCTCCCCCATTAAAAAACGGACGCCATGATACAGCTGAAAAAATTGCCTAAAGTAACGTTAAACAATATTTAAACAAAACAATATATGTGAAACAACATTAACAAATTATTTGATGGTTTGAATGGTGTTTAACAAACTTTCGGCAATTTTGCAGCTATATCATGGCGTCCAGTTTTTTTTAGGGTCGTCGGTTTTTATTGGGTTAGGAAGGCGAGGTACGTGGAGAAATCCAACCACCTTAGGTAGGAAAACTAGCAATCCTTTTCAATTAAGATTAGAGTCGAGCGAACCCGCAACCTCAGTGTTTCGTGATCAATAGTAGACGAACTACCTTAACCACTCGGCCACCAAGGCCCCTTCAACAAATTAAATGTATCCTGAAATACGTCTGAAGTAAGTCAATTAAAAGATTTAATGATAGTTTAACTTGCCCTCTGAATTTGATATTAGTTACTCTAAATTGTTACAGTATCTATTTATGGAACTGGTCACGCAAACCAGCAATAAACTACACCTGCTTACACAAATCAATCGGGAAATCAATATACGCTTACTGTCAATCTGAATAAATCAATAAAATTACCTAACATAACGAAAAACGAATAACAGAAAGGATAATACTAACGCATAAACTGCTGGTTTAAAACATTTACACAAAATATTGTGTGGCGGTTTTGAAATCCCTTTGGTGCAATACGCTAACACAGACATGCAGAAATGTATTACACCAAGTAAAAAACCTACACCTGCACAATACAGAAGGAACCTAGGACTACTTGGAGACAGACAATGAATTGTAAAAACCTTAACAACACGTATAAACAAGAGACAAATAATCAAATGCAGCATTTACATAAAATTTATTTTATAAAAATAAGGACCATAGTGTTATATTGGTCAAGCAAACAAAAACTTGGGGTTTGGGGTTTTAAGTATATCAAATGGATCTACCAAAGCCTTACATTGAGCCATTTATCCGACCGGATACTAGTCTCTATAATTGGGTCTCTATAATTTAAGGTCCTAATTTTCGTATGCGACCGGATACGTAAAATTAACATCCTGGGTCCAGGTCTCATATCTATATTATCAAACACATGTATGCACTTGGTATCAGAAGGGAGTCCAAGAAGACCAGAAGATCCATTTCACTTGTACAATAAGGAAGATGTCAGTGGTATAAAATCTAAGTGTCACCATAATTTGTAGGAAAACCGGAAAGGAATATGATCGCGTCGTTGGTCTTTGTAAATATGCCTGGAACCTTACATGCACGTTGGACTTTATCGTTTTTACCTCAGATCAATGTTTGTAAATTATCTAATAGTCCAACGAGTATCAATCTCTTAAAACTATTTCTGCGTATATTTTAATCACTTCTGTAGTTATATATGTTTACGTGTGTTTCTAGGCTTTTGACTAACTTACAAATTAATGAAAAGGGCAGACCCGTAAACTATATTTCATGGGTCAGTGGCTTGAATGTAGTTTGAAAAGTCAGATCTGTAAAATGTATAATTTATGGGTCTAGGCCTATTAAATTTATCAAATAAGGCGGACCAGTAATATGGTAGTAGTATGGGTAAGGACCTATTAAATTTAAAAGAAAGGCGGACACTAAAACTGATTGGAGCTTTCGGCCATGCTTCCGACACCATTAATGGAAACACTTAAACATCATAAATGTTCAGAGTTGTAACAAAAAGGGGTGTGACAAATTTCTTGAAGTGAGTGTGATAAAGGTTTATATCCCAAGGAACGGTAAACCTATAAATAGCTGCAAACAAAAATTATCATAAGCGAATTTCCTATCATAGAAAGAGATAAATAAACCATATCATTAGAATCAGCTGTCTTCTTGTAAATAAAGTCAGCAGGGACATTATAAAATGATTTACGAGGCTTTTTAAATGTGTACCTGCTTGTTAAAAAAATATAGATAATTTCGTTTAACATTGATCATGTTTAACCACAGGTCCAACAGCCTCAAAATAAAAACTAAGGAGCAAATATGTAGCTAACATATTGAAAATGCAAGATTTATTGGTATTGATATTATAGTAAATTGTAGGGTTTAAGCAAAGCAGCCTACATAAAGTTTGCAGTGGAATTACTTATATAAAGTTACATCTGGACCTATAATTATAGACAAAAATCAATCAAAAGCAGTCCCAAAAGGTACACGAAAATTATACGACAGCGGACACACTTTCTTGTTAAATAAACGTTTAAGACGTAGTACTTAGTACATTGCACACTAATTAACGCAATACACAAGTATATAATTACAAGAAGTCTTCAATTAATCAATCAGACAGAACAACACGGCTTAAAATTGCTGGTACCTGGACAATAAATATATTTTTAAAATTCACATAAACGTATTTTCTAGCAGTTTGTTAAATTTTCATTGGAGTAATGAATGAATGCCATATAAAATATGTAAATTCACAAATGCTATTAGGAATTATTATTTTTCTAGCACACCCTTGCAGCTAAGTGTGATAATCTATAAGGCTGGTAGCTGTGAGACTATCACTCTTGGTTTAGCTGTTTGTGACCTTATCCATTTACTGACAATGTCAGTTAGTTTTATATGGCACAAATCTTCATAGGCAATAAACGCATTGAAACAAATTTAACTTTTAATACCACTTGTAATTTTCATAACTTTTAATAATGCAGATGATTGTTGACAAAATTTGAAAACACTATTTTCAATTCTATCTTTTTTGTAACCATTTTGTCTTTCCAGGCTCAATAATTATTTCCTTACATTCAATAAATTTGACTCGGGGGTGGGGGAATTACTGAAAAAATTTTGACACACAATTTTTTGGTAATCTGAACTGCAGATAATACAAAACATGAATACGGGACAGACATTTTGCACATTTCTGACATGATTCTAAATTTATATTTCTCTAACAATAGATATTTACGTTAAACCAAAGAATAACATTTTTCTCCTTAGCGATGCACTGGGACCATACTGGCAGGGTTCCCAGTGCTCGACCCACAGAGCAGCCCAGCGCGTCCCCGGGTGACGGATAGGGGAGACCCTTTCGTTGGGGGTTGTCAGGTCATAATACGGAAAGCCTGACCGCGGACCGTAGTGGTTAACGTGTTTGGAGAGTGCCACGCTCCTTGCACGATAAAGACCCCTTATGTAGATTTCGAAAAAGAGTAGGCTCATTGTAGCCGCTACAAAAGGCTAAATTTTCCGCCCCTACCCCAAACTCCATACTTTTCCAGTGGCAGTCGAAATTGTATTCCCTGTGACCCATTCCACCCCAATTTTCCGTTGATTTATATATAGCTGAAATGCTGCTAGCTGGACGTAAAGCAGACATCCAATCAATCAAACCTTATCAATGCAAGAGCAACAGACACAATACACGGTTTTTGACTGTGAGTATGAAACATTGTGACTGATACAGTGTAAATGTTTAACAGTTTATCAATTTTCTACAAGTTTAATCTTTTTATGCTTTGATAACTTGCCCCTTATTAAAAGAAAACCCGATGGCGCTTGTAAATGATACAAGGAATGATTTCATCATGAGCACTCTGTTTTTATAGGAATCAATATTTCTAAAGTTAGAAATTTAACATAAAACCAAAGCTGTTAACAAATTATTTGATGGTTTGAATGGTGTTTAACAAACTTTCGGCAATTTTGCAGCTATATCATGGCGTCCAGTTTTTTTAGGGTCGTCGGTTTTTATTGGGTTAGCTGTTAATAAAACAATATACAATACTAAACCAAGCTACATGTGTACATTTTAATCATAAATATCATTAAATTTACATCTATATATCAACCAATTTCACTGACAATTTGGTTTTCTAATTCTTAACAGGACAGATGCATACAATGAGAGGAAACATGGAAAAGTTAATCACTGAAAAGTTCGTAAAGAGAGCAGCCAATCTTGGTTGTGTTCCATTCTAAAAAAAATACTCTAGCTTTCACAAACTACATTGTATTGTATTGCAGCTTTGTCAGCACACTGTACTGAAGATTTCATGAAGCACATTGTATTAAGTCTTTCATGAAGCACATTGTATTCATCTTTCACAAAGTACATAGAATTACAGCATTTACTGTGTTGATTACAACTTTGTATTTAAACATATGTTCATGTTTGTGTTTTGTTGTATTTATAACACTGCTACAAACACTCAACTCTAAACTCAGCTGCAGATATTTGATAATTTGTATGTATGAATAACAGTGGTAATGCATTATTATAAAAAATATTGTAAATATTTTGAGAAACCTTCTTACTGAGGAAAATTGATCACTTTACACATATTCAATCAACAAGATATAAAACTAAATAATACATTAACAAACAACTATAACTAGGTTATGATACACAAACAAAAACAATAATTGCACCTGATACAAAGCTTACAATGAACAACAAACAAAAATATGGTTTTAACCAATACACCACAAAAGGTAAATGGTCCTTATTGGTAGACATTGCAGTTACCCTTGTCTTGCATATATTTATCAGACTGTTTCAAGTAAAACATTCCCCATAAAATATATAAAGAATAATGAGAACACAAAGGTTATATGAAACTGGAAGCTGGCCTTGATTTCTTGCAAATAATGTTAGCCGAGTTTCAATCTAATTAAAATTAAATCTTTCACTTGCTCCCCCCTTTTTGTTAATGGTCACTACGTTGTTAAGCTTACAATGATTAAGTTTTAATTAAATCTTTAACTATGCTCTCTATCAACCATATATTTGGTAAGGCCATGTTTTCTGTAAATAAGGGGTGGCCTTGTAAGATTATGACAGCTGAATTTCATTATAAGTTACAAAATTATTTCTTAATTTAATGGATTGCTAAAATGAATTGCATGATTGATAGTTGTATAGTTTTTACATTTGACATGAAAACTTAATTTACAAATTTTCAACATTATAGTATATCAGTAGAAAGATCATTACAGCAGGATTTATCTGCCTTCATAATTTCATCAGTGATACCATAACAATAAATCAATCAGTTTGTGTTTTAAGTGGAAGGTAATGTGATTTGGTAACCTAATGACCAAGAATTAACTTGAGTGATATGTACAATGATGAGAATACAGATAAGGTAGATAGAATATATCAAGTTAAACATTGCCTATCAAAAGGAAATAACTGTTTAATTTTAGAGTCAAAGTAGTAATATATGTCTGGAGCTTGGTCTGATGATTAAAGGTCTAATTGCAGGAGAGAATTTACAAAATACCTTACTGCTCTTGGAAATTAATTCTAAATTTGGGATTGTAGGTTATCTTGTTCTTTTCCAGTGCAAAGCTTGACGTCAAGCACCAATACAACCAATCTATTTCATTTCCCACACTGATGGTTTCTGAACGTGTTCCGTTATTGAATGTAACTGTTTACTGGACTTTATCGAAATTCAGCCAATAAACATTAACTTAACATAATTTTGAAAAAGCATAAAGTTCTGCGTTTAAACAAGGCTTTTACAACGAAAGCGAATATTTATTCCGACTATTACGACATGTATCTACAATTGCATGTGTTTATGTATTTAAAGATTTATAGATATGTCTACCTGCAATACAAAACATTGTCATAGTAATTAAATGTAATAAGGACATAATCTTACCTTTTGAAACATGTGTTTCAGTCATGTTTCGTATTATTTTCAATAATTTTTCTGCATACTACATTTAGTGTCCAATTTCTTAAGTTGGGATGAAACAGCATCAACTTCCTTTTGACTAGTACATTCCTGTTTTCCACTTTTCACGTCAGCTGTTTTTGCTGTAAGAGTATCCAGTTTCTTTTCAAACATGTCGATTCGTCTAGCTCTTTACTTTTTGTTTGTAAAACATATACCCTACTTTTAATCTCTACCAGATTCTCTTGTGTTATTTTATGAGTATTATTCGTGTTCGGACTTTTATGTTTTTCAGAAATCTCACAAAGTTTTATTTTGATCTGCTGAACTTCGTCCTTGTTACTCCGACTCATATTCTCTACCTTTGTAACTTTTGTGTCCAATTTATCGAGCTGTCTCACAATTGTCAATTGCAATGGATCTATACTTGGATTGTATTGATCTTCTCTTATTCTCACAAGCTTCTAGCATATTATTATTGGTATAAGATAGCAAATAAACAGAAGAGGGTCATTCAATGAGGAATAATATTCGGCATTAACACAGAACTGATCTGTAAATTTTGAACCCGTTCCATAATTTTATTTCAGGCTTGCATGACCAGTATTGTTTAATGATATTCCATTTTTATAAATATATTGTTTAAAAATGAAACATCAGTAGAATACAATTTATTACTTTGTACAGGTTTTTGTTGAAAGTCATATAGGGTTTATAAAATGGATTGTACACAAATATGACACATATGATGCATAAGACGTTCCTTGCCTTCTCTGACCTTCTCTTGTCTTAACATGAGAATCTAATGCACGAGTTTCTTAATAAATTGTATGTAAAACGGTGCTTATCTTAAATTTATGTTTGTGTTTTTATTAATGTTGAAATAGTATTAGTTCTACAGTCAGTAACAGGGGGTACGGTAATAAATGTAGTCATATCAAATGAGGCGTAGGTCTGATTATAAATGAAGAAATTTTGACATACACTCAAGATATCCCGTTGTTCAATACACAGTTTTACTCAGTCTGTAAGCTGGTGGGATAGGATTGGCCCTTTAGTTGGTTTTTGGTGCGAGGTGGCGTGGGTGGATACCGTTGGGTACGCATGTCCGCAGCCTATAGGTGGTAACATGTGTAAAAGGCGTTACTCTTATTTCATTATGAGGACCATTACGCGTTTTATTGATTTCTAAAAGAGCTCATTGAAGGCGCAACAAAATCCTACGTACCTACCCAGTTATCTATATTGTTCCGCTGGAGGTAATTATTTTCTGCTATTTTAATAATTCAACTTCCCAAATGGATTTATTGTGTTTTAAGCTATTATCGTGATCTTTATATAGCGTAAACCTTGATTGCTAGACGTTAATCAGTCAACCGTTCTATACTGTATGATCTATGAAGACAAATAATGAAGATAAATCTTAATGGTTAATTTATTACGTCCTGAATATAACATTAGATTAATCGAAGGTCTATCAGAAGCTCTTCGATCAACCAAATCTATTTTACTGGTTCTGGACACATACTGTGTGTCCATGGCTTGAATTTAAACTGCCAGATTATTTTAAAAAGAGAGCGAAATCGTAAAAACGAAATGTATTGGCCGACTGGAAACGTTAAAAATAGCTCCGTCCATTACAGTTGTGCATCTATACGACGGATGAAATTGGTCTTGCAGCTCAGTTAATTATATTGTTATGTGATCAAGAAAAGAAGATTTTTCCGAAAATAAAAAACAATAGTCATAATAGCTGACGTTCGGAATGTTTACAAAATATAAAGTTGATATTTATTCGGAGAAAATGCCGCGGAATAACTTAATTGTTTTAAAACAGGTTCCACAGGCCGTAATATGCAGATATGTATTGCTTTGACCTGCTAAAACTACCCGGTCAGATGTCTCATCTTTTAATGGTTTGGTCTATTTAAGGTAAACCGGTGTAGAAATAATTCAAGAATTATATAATCTAACACATGAATGGACTACCGATCTCCTATGTTCTATTATTCTGGCATATATTATATGTAACAAAGACAAAAATAGCGTGATAGTGTTATGCATACGCATATGACGTGGCATATTACATATAGGCATGTTAGGGGGCCTTAAAGAATAATCATACTACTAAAAGTATATGCATATGACATGGGTAATTTTAGATACAGGTCTGCTGACGTAGATTTTAAGACCTCCCATATTATCGTATTAACCTAATTTTGTAGGTTATGAAGTGGGACCTAATCAAATATTAAGTTTTAAAACCGGACCTATTTATATATTTAAACGGGATGAACATCCGCATTCACTACTAAAATGTTTATAAAACAAAAGTCATACATAAAATCAAAAGCGAAATCTTAGGACATAGTATATATTTCTTTTCATGTACCCATTCCTTTTTCCTCGGTCGGCTGCACAATGGCAGAGAATCGCACCTACTTCTAACGTCTGTGTGCATTCCTATCAACACACTAAAACCCATTTATTCTCTAATTGGTCAAGTCACCGTAGTTTACCTCAGCTTTAGATTAGAATTATCTTTACAATTAACCAATGATATAGCCTTCAAACAGAGCTACATATATATTTTTAGAACGATAAAAATTAGACTCTTTCGGGGCCGAGATCAGCATTAGCCCTCCCACAAGTCATCCCAGTACTTTGTACATTGATGGTGAAACGCGAAAAGGGGACAAAAATGGCCACCATAACATTTTGAGAAGATGAGAACACATATATTCTATAATATTTTGTATATTGAAATTTAGCAAAAATTGCAGTTTCTTGCATCCAAGGTTATCGACGCTCCTGTACATGGTAAAAAAAGCTTGTACTGTAAAAAAAATTATTATATTATATGTGCAACAACTTAAAATAAATCATGAAATACGTATAAAGTAAGTCTGTTTAAAAATGTTTTAATGAAAGTTTTGCATGCCTTTTGAATTTGATATTTTTTATTCTCATTTTTCATTATCTATTGAACCAGACACGCAAACCAGCAATAAACAACAGCTGCTGGCATAAAGGAATAGGGAAATTTCTATACAGTTACTTTCATTCTGTCTAGTGATAATTCAAATTATCACTAAAAGAAAGAACAAAATAACTAAACATTAATGAAAAACAAATTACAAAAGGGATAATAAGATTGCATTATCTGCCAGCTGAGAACCGTTACACAAAACGTGTGGCGAGTTTGCAGACTTTTTTGCAATGCACTTACACTTACATTCAGAAACGTATCACACCAATACAACAAGCAACACACAGAAGGAACAAAAGTTACCCTTATCCTAAACACCGTCACAAGACGTTCAAACATAGACAATCAAAACATCATTAACGATTCGTAGATTTTTCTATATAATGAAACTGAATGTGTTATTGTACAATAAATTTTTTCCACGATGAAAGTATCGTGACAGGGTATTACAAACGTGTCTTCTGCCTTTGGAGTAAATTAAATCCCAACGGCGTATCCAGTGTTGAACTTAATTAAGCAACCAATGCCTATCCGATGTCGATTGGTTCTGGGAGTTAGAGTACCTTGATCTTCACTTATAGAGTTTACCCCCCGTTTGAATATTTTCCCAGTTAGCCCATATCAGTTTTATATGTTACAACTCTCGTTAAGAAATGCAGACATTGACACAAATTTAACGTTTAATACCACTTGTAATTTTGACAACGTTAAATAATGCAGATGATTATTGACAAAATTTAAATACATGATTTTGGTTAACATGTTGCCTTCCCGTATACAATAATTATTTCCTTTACATTAAATAAATTTTGCTTAGGTACAAATACAAACAATTGTTTGACATCTGAACTGTAAAAATAATAAGGTTCAAAAAACAAATAAGGCACATATCACTTGGAAATTTCTGACTTGATTCTTTATTCTCTAACAACAGTTATTTCCGCTTAAACCAAATCTTAAATGTGTTTAATTCCATATAATTCTTACCAAACGTGTTTTAAATATTTATTATCTTTTCCCAACCATAAAATTCCACATTTATTGTCTGAAGCGTACACGACACATGGCTACCATATTTGTTTACGATTATCAATAAAAAAAGTAGTTCTATAAACGTCATTCCTTAAAGTATAAACGATCTGGCAATTACTGGTTTTATGGGCTTTTGACTAATGAAAAACAACTATTAACGTATACTAATGTAAGACAAGAATTATTGCAACTTGGCAGACAATTCAGTCACGATATGAGCAAGGTTCTTTCAAAACACATTTAATATTGTATAAATAGTCTTTAACATAAAACCGAGGCTGATTTCATTTTCTTCGGAAAGCACAGTGTATACACGTACATAGTATTACAGCTTTTACTGTGTTAATTACAACTTTGTATTTGACACATAATATATCATCTGCACCCTTATTACAGCACGCAAATAAGTACTGCGTTCAATAAATTTCTGGGGAAATGGTAGCAATTTTTTAGCAACTTTATATTGTCAAATGTATTACTTGAGGAGTCAAAAGACAGAATAAATAACACTGGTGAGTTATGATAATTGAAAATGAATAAAAAGGCACTGCTTACTCGTCCGGAACACCCGATTGCACCAATGGTTTTTATTGGGTTCGATTTACTCTCTTTATGTGTTTTATGTTTTTGATTTTTGTGTTGTGTTTATCTATATTGGGATTTGTAACTGTCCCGTGGCTTTTGGCTCTTGTTGTTCGGTCGGTTTTCTTTGCTATTTTCACACTAAATTTAAAAGTGTAACATATAAAATGACACTGGAAAACATTGTAAGGTGTATAGAAAAGCATTATAATCATACATATCAGACAATAGGTTTGAATACTTTTTTACTTTAAATGAATACGATTTTTCATTAAAATCCTTAGAAGACAATGAAAATAAGACCTTTAGAATTTCAGTCCACTGTAATAAAAATACAACAGGGATAATATTCCAGTGGCGATGCGCAATTGTTTACATTCTGATGCATATAAACAACAAAAAACATAGAAGATTTTCAAAACTGGGTGCATTTACTTTAAAACTTTATATGGTAAAAACAAAAAAAAAGGTTTATTCAGTAGATTCCCGTGGCGATGCACACTTATTTACCATACTGATACATGTGGGCAATTAAAAAGGTTTCTCTTTTGTGATTTAATTTGTTAAGACAAAACCAGTTTGACAAACACAGGTGGGTAATTTACATAACACTGCTGGAGATGATACACATATATACATGTAGATGTAAATAACATCCTGTCATACCTGGAACTGATCATCTGTGGTATTATCAACATGTGAAATATAATTGATCATATCATTTTTGCAATTAATTCACAATTGTATTATGACCCACCAAACACCCTAAAAATGTTAAAGGAGAAAAAATCCTAAATTTGTTTAGTTTGTCTTAAATATATTTGTAAATAAGTGTATACAAAATATTCTTCAGAAAATTATAACTTTTGTAATTATTTAAGGGGACGATTCCTAACTAAAACACCTCATTCATTTTAAAACAAATGTCTTACACTATTCTAGGAAATTTATACAATATTTTGTTATAAATATCATCTCGTATTCAAAAGGCTCATGACTAACAATTTTATTGGTCTCGTGGATATGATGATTCATTACCTTTGATTGAGCGTTAAACATTCCTTTATGTCCTTCAAAAGATACAATCAGTTATTCAGCCAGGGCATTGGAACGCTGTTCTTTTATTCTTGTGGAATCTTGATTCACTACAAATCTGGATGGGTATTTTCAGTAGATAGGTATCTTGCAAATGTTTTCAACAATTTGGTTAATGTTAACCTCTAATAAATAGATTTACATAATAACACCATTTTAACCTTTTATAGAATACTGAATTTACCTTTAGTTCACTATTAGTGACAACCTTGTTTTCTCAAAATACCATGTCTTCGCTTAAACATATATCTGACCGGCACAACAATATTAAAGTCTAATAAGAATGTTTTGTCAAGTTTACAAAATGACGTAACAAATAGAGCTAGTTTCAGTCGTCAGCTGGATAAAAACAGGTGCCAGTCTGTTAAGTTTCGTACAAAATATAAAACTTGCTTGAAATTAATAAATTTAGATTAATTTCACTTCTACAATATTTGTTTCTTTTGTCAAAATTTTTCTAAAAGTTTTATTATTTTGTTCGAATGTTGATTCACATGTGTATGGTATTATACTTTTTAAAACAAAAAATACAATTATGTCTCTTGCTAGCTACACTGTTACTCGACGGAGTTCCAAAATGAGTGATTATTGAACTCTAGAAAAAAACCACTATGTGTTCCAAGAATAAAATAAAAGAATATATGTAAATATATGTCAGGGTAACAAGGGAAAAACTTTTAACAGCCAGGATTGTCAAGGACAAAACAATTTGTTTTATCTAGATTATCTTTTGTTTTCTGGAAAACATGGTGTCCTGAAAACGCATTCAAAGTCTAAAAGGAAATGTTTTTTTATAACAGTTTTATCTGATGAAACTATTTAAATTTCTAGTCCAAAATCAATTTTTGTTCTCCAGCTTCCTTCCTGGTTTGTGCATGAATCATTCAGAGGTAATGCATTGTGATTTCCTTTACTAAATTGACCGTTCCTTTAAGACAACAAAAATGTCAACAAAGATGCAAGGTTAAAAACTAACTACTTATTACCAAAAACATTGCGCGCGTCAAATTATATTTTATTGGTTATTTTATTTCTTTTATTTTGAAACGGTTTTATACCAGTGTTTACTTTCAGTGCATATAACCTAACATAAAAATATTTGTGCTAATCCCTACATTTATTTGTTCGAAGGGCGTTGTACCCGACTTTCAGAATTTTTTGTTAGCTGCATGCACTATTGCGTCTAGTTTTTACAGAAGGAGTAAGGGCGGATTACAATGTGAACTTCTGAATAAAACTGGTGAATTCTGTATTTAAATAGGTTGAAATCGAGCAAACAGAGGCCCTTTGCATTAAACAACTTTCGTGTTTATAAACCGTTGAAAGTTTATATAACTAACTAACCACTTGGCCAATGTAAATATCTGAGATTATATATAACTGTTCTCAATGTATCAATCAAGATTTGGTGCTTGAATTTAACATTTGTTGTAAATGCTATATTTAGCTATGTTTCGAAGATGTTTTCCAAAAACTTTGTCAATGTTTGTCAAAACCAGTACATGAAATGCTCAACTTAGAAGATATTCAGAAGGGTTCTAGTGTTTGAACCACTGTACAGCTCACTGCTAAGTGGTGGTTAGTGAAGGCCATTTCGTTGGAGATTGCCAAGTTATAACACGAAAAGCCTCCTTTCGTAGATTTAGGAAAAGAATAAGCTCATTGTTACCTCTACACAAGGCTTATTCTCCGGCCCTTCATTTCAAACTATTCCAGTGGCGGCCAAAATTCTGTTCCCGTCATTTCAATCGTGTTTGCCATTGATTTATCATTTTGTTATTTGTGGTAATGTTCTCGTCCTGCCTAATGTAAAATGTTGCTCACTAGATTTTAAGCAAACATTCAATTAATCAATCAAAATGCCACGTATGACATCCTGCCAGTGTATTAAAAGGTGCAGGTCATGTCAAAAAAACGAACCGTAAGATGCATCGGATTCAATTTGAACTACTAGTAATTCAATTTATATGTTCTACTTTGGAATGATAATTGACTATATACCAATATTACTAGTCTCCAGTTCAAATTAGCAGGAGGCTATTGAAGGTAATAACAAAATAACGAACACCAATGTACAGGGTAATAAACTAAATTTTGGTCGAAGGTCGTTCAAACTCACATTCCAATGTTGACAGCCTAGTGAAAAATATTAGATACTTTCTACGTAGACTAATCAGCCACCGAGGTCTTTTTGTAAACCACACTTTCACATTTCAGACGATGGAAATACCAGGAGAAGGCTCAAAATAAGTTTCAGTTTCGTTTTACTTCACACTTACAAAGTGTTTCATGCTGACGTGTGTTTTTGTTTCGTCAACCGTATTCAGTAGTAGTTTAAATACATTCTAGTAGGTCAATACTGTTAGTTATAATATGTGTTAATAATAACAAAAACATTTTTGTACTGGTAGAAAATGATGTACGTTTAAAAGTTAGAGTGTAAAAGGGTTTGCTAAAGCTGTCAATTACATTTGTACTTTCTGTTACCATTTTCATAGATAGATGACGTTATCTTTTTGAACAAGTTAATTGGTTGTTTTGATTTGCCATCTTTAAGACAAGATTGAAAAAACTGAAATTGAAATTTTATGACAACAAATTATTATTTTTAGTAAAATTAGATTCGATTTACTAATTGATTGATAATAAATGTGGTTTTAGCATATTTATTTTTGATAACTACTCAGAAGAATAATCTTACCTAATGCGGATGCAAATAGTTTCAATTGTTTAGTACAAGGTAGTCTTATTTAAAAAAAAGTACCTGATATGTCACGTAATATTCAAAAAAGAGACTAAAACGGGGCACAACTTTAATCGGACTACGAAAAAATGTTAACAATACTTTCACAAAGGGCAGTAGACGGCTAAAACCCATGCCTTCTAATTTTCTAAGCAGCTAAGCTGTTTGATGAAGATACGAAATTGATACCAATCAGCCTTTAGAATGGAACACTGTCATTTGTAACACATATGGTTCAAATTCGCTTAGCAATGTTTGATCAAGGGTTCATATAAAACTTTCTAACTGTTAGAAATATAATAAATTTTATTAAAGTTAATTAATTATTTATTTTGAAAAGAACTACGTGTGGCACTGTCGAATATACCCATACTTCCTTATCTCTTGTAATAATAGGCAATTGACAATCCATGACTAGGGAATGACAGAATCTAATAACCTGGATAAACTGCACCGATAACTACTGTTCCTTGCTTTTAAAGGGTCAATACTCTAAAAAGAACCAGTCACATTTCAGTGCAACTTACAAAATAGCACTTTGAAACAATTATCCTGTTTAACCTGTATTGACTATTACTAAATTGATCTTATCAATGACACTGTTCTTAAAGGTGTAAATTGGGTCCTTTTGAATCTTTATTTGCTTTATTAATAGTGTTTTTGATATTGCAGGTACATTTACTAAATGATCTCAATACCAAGATTTCTTTTAAATAAAAGATAATGTTAGATTACTTTTTTATCTAACAAATGTGATGTCGGCCAAACTAAGCATACATAAAGATCTACTTAAATAAAATATTGTCTACAGAAGGCGCCAAAAAGGTTCATACTGACTATTTTGTATAAAGTTCAAGAAACATTTAGACGCGTCTAGGTCTCGAATGGCTGGAACCCAACTGATGCCGAAGTTCATTTCTATGTTATTTGGCTTGATTTTGTGCCTGTCGAAAAGCCAAATTACAAAAAAGCAAAACATACGATAAGAGGTGAAAAGTTATAAATAGAAGGAAGGAAGGCCGATAATATCAGGAAGGTTATTTATTAACAAAGATAAATAGACTGAAACTAATTGTCGTCTGTCATCGGACTGAACACAGTACATATAAATTACGTATTGTAAGTACGTAAGTATACAAAATTATATTGATTAAGTTTTACCATTTTGTTTCCATTTATGACATTGGTCAAATTACATTTTTTTAAATTTTATCCAACTGCAGATTGTTGGTTTGTATGTTTTGTTTTTTGTTTTTTTGTTTTTGTTTTTTGTTTTTGTTTTTTTTATGTTTGGTTTTTCAAATCTTTAGATATAAAGTATGTTTAAATCTGAGTACTTTAGACAGGAAGTGTCTAACCTATATTGATTGTCAGCTATTTTTTATTGATATATAATTCTTACATAACGTCGAATAAGTGTTTAGTAAGGTTTGTTGTGGATTTAATGAAACTGATAATTTTGGCCAATTTTTTTAAAATTATAGATACATGTTAAAATGCCAATTGCATAACGTTAGTGGTTTAATAAGAGTATGTTTAGGTGCAGAAATCCGCAAAGAAAGAGTTTTATGTGTCATGGCGAAATGCCAAATGCGTACTGTCAAAATAGCCCTTGTAAAAAAATGTTGCACAAAAAACTGCACATCGAAAAAAAACTGTTACAAAAAATATTTAAAAAACAGACGACGTTACAACAGTAAAACAAAAAAGATCTTATCTCAGACGAGTTAATTTAATCCAAAATCCGGTATTTTACACAAGACATCTTTGTTTGTTACAACTTTTGCTATCAGATCTCCACATTTCAAATAATTTTTGGGCCTCGGTGGCCGATTGGTTTGTCTACTATTGATCACGTTGTCTGTCAACACTGAGATTGCGGGTTCGATTCTTACTGCTGGGACCATACTTGCTCGCTGGACGTAAAGCAGACATCCAATCAATCAATCAATCAATCAATCGATTCTCTCTGCGGGCAGGGTGTACTCGACTCCAATCTTAATTGACAATGATTACCAGTTTTCCTACCGCAGGTAAGGAGTTTTCTCCGAGTACTCCGGCTTCCTCCCACAATAAAAACTGGACGCCATGATAAAGCTGAAAATTTGCTGAAAGTGGCGTTTAACAATTTTCAAACAAACAAACAAACAAATAAGTTTTAGTTCCATGGCCGTAGAAAATGCCGAGCAGCAAGCTCGTTAAAAATTATGTTTTATGTATTATGTGAATCTTAATTTTACAGAACCAGCTTTTTCCCGTTTATTGTGGTTATGTTCACACCAAATGCTCGTCTCAGTAGTCTCATTATATTGCTAGGGGAAACTTAACAATTGCATTATTGGTTGTTCACTGTTACCTTAACGGGCTTCAGACATATGACAGTTAATATAACAAATTTAGTATCGTGTATAATTATAGGTTTCACAATGAGTTAGAATTGTAAACCGCTTTGTATAATGTTGAATTTGCGAAGTCGTATTTTCTAGCGCGGAAACAGGGTATCGTTGAAACGCAGAGTATTAGGCAGGATGTAATTCCAGACTACTACAGTATAACGATACGTTACACTATAAAAAAGAACAAATATAAAGTTGAAACAATTTTCAAATTCTAAACAACATTGTTGATACATAACTTTGTATACGAAATTTTACATGTCACGAAAAATAAAGACAATCACAATAGAAAATGTTACTTTTGTGTTATTATTTTCAGAATACTTTCCTGCGTCATCAGTATGAATGTTTCAAATTCTACAAACGTACTAGATTTAGATGAAATTGAGGAGGAATATTTTCTTAAAAGAGGTATACCATGTGTCGTATTTTTGTCAATATTTTCTATTGTTGGAACTATAGGAAACATTCATGTATTGCTGGTTTATACAGTATCGCAAGAGATGGCGAAAAGGACAGTTAGAGTGTTCATCCTCTGGTTGTCTGCTACTGATATGATAGCATGCATAGCCTGTATGCCATTTGAAATGTTGGATATCCGGTTCACTTACACATTTCATTCGTTAGAAGCTTGCAAATTTTTCGGGTTTTTGAGCCATGTTGTTTCAATATCCTCAGGTGGATTTTTAGCAGCCATTGCGATACAAAGGGTTATAATGTCTGGCAATTACATTCCAAGACAAACTTCATTCCCAAATAGAGTTTTAAACATTATTTCTGGAATTATTGTTGGAATATCCACAGGTTTATCAGTACCAGCATTACTTTTTTATGGTCTTGCTGAAGTAAACACCAATATTGAAGGACTAGTTGGAACAGATTGTACTGTTTTAGCGGAGTATAGGAGTGGAACAAATTTAAAGGTTTATGGAAGCGTGTTTACAATATTATGCACGTTTTGTTTTATAACGTGTGTTGTATGCTACGGAAAAATACTGTTTGTTATTTATAAACAAATAAAAACAAAAAAGCATAATCTGAAAGATAACAATTTAAGTCGATCTCCTGATGTATCGTCAACAAAAACGGAAGAACTTTCCGAGATCAGAGGAGAAATCAAATCAAAAACTGAGAAAATACATAAAGGGAAATCACGTCAAAGGAACGGATACGAAAAGGGTCGACAACTAACGATTGGTTTGATTGCAGCAACTGTAGTTTCGTACATAGGATATATGATATATGTACCTAGCGCTCTGGTTATGGCCGCTTACCCAGAATTGTTTAACCAAGCGAAATGGTATGCTCCTTTACTTTTACGAGCTTTCTTTATTAATAATGCAGCTAATCCAGTCGTGTTTTTCTGCTTAGACAGCATCTTCCGAGAAGACTGCTTGATGTTATACAGGAAGTTATACAGGAAAATAACATATGGAAAGACGAAAACAGAACCATGATTTAAAGACCGAGTTATTTATACTTACTGATTAATAAACGAAAGTTACAAAACCCCCAAAAAATTTTTTAAAAAATGTTAAAGGTATATTTGATACCAGTTTTAATGTAGATTATATTTACCCTGATAAAATGGGTCTTATGATGCTGTTACATTTATTTAAAATACCAAAACAAGAGTTTTAAAAGAGCCCTGGTATGATCCTTTTGTCTCTTGAATGCTGTTATCCTTATCTCTTTGAGATATTACACTATGGGTTCCAATCCGAAAGATATCAAATTTCGGCAAAATATTATTGATTTGTCAAAGTTAATTTTAATGATATTTCGCATTTTACCTTAAGATTAGGTTTAAAGGTAATTGCATCAATGTGTTTGTACAGTTAACAATGAGTCATGTTAAATTATGATTCAAACTTCAAATTATACACCTTGTGACAAGTCATATTTTTTCTATTCTATGTAATGTATTGATCATCAACCCTCAATAAAGATGCAGTGATCCAGGTGGTACGTATAAATGGGAGTCGGTAAAATATTGTCAGTGTCTTAATTATTCCATGGACAGAACACATTTGACAAATATGTTAAAGTTGCATTATATGTACGTCACATATTGTATTGTTCTAACTCGTCAAATATGTTGCATGTTGCTGTGAAAATGAAAATGCAAGTGCATTCTGACATTATGACCTGGTTGCAGGTGATTTCAACCCTCTCTCGGCTGCTTTTATATTTTTTTAATCACCATTAGTTTTGTATTGTCGCTTTACTGCTTATACAATTTGTAACCTTAACTGTGTTAGTCTTTCCGGCAAGTCAAGCTTGACTGGCCGGAAAGACTAACACAGTTATTTAGCTAGCGCTCGCCACTTTCGCAATTGGCGAATCCGTTTTAGAAATGACAAAAATATTTTGAACTTCCCTTTTGAAATTTCAAAATTTTCAGTGTCAAAATCGGCACAGGTTAATCAAAACATCTTACCTATGGTACGCGTTTATGACCCAAGGCAAAAGTAATTATGTAATAGACATGTCACTGAATATTATTTGATAATTAATCACTAAATTACTGTGTACACATCGTCACACGCGATCAAGAATAGCAAGTTGGATGGCAACTCGAGTGATCTTATTGTTGTCTCACATCGCCTTGTTCATCAATAAAATGGAAGTTGAAGTCGCTCGGTCATTTTGAAAAAGTCGTCTTTTGTCTCCTTTAAATTTTATTGCCATTCTCGTCACAAATCCCCATATTTTTGTCTTGGCCTCATGTTTATCATGTTTACCCGCCGTTTGTTTACGCTGGTTACCGCGTGCTTTTACCTTGTACATAAAGCGTAGGTTAAATAACGGAACCAGTTCAAAGCAAAGATAATACTGACAGTTTTTGGAGCGGATATGAACTCGGTGCTGTAGATAGCAAAATACGATGCTGCTAGAATTTAAATGACTATGGTAAAAATTTTAAAATTACCAAAAATGAATATTTGGCAATCACTTTTAAAGTTTTTAATTTAAATCTGCTTATTTACCAATTCTTATAGTTGCTGATTTACTGAGAGTCACACTGAGTGTCTTTAATTGTACAGTATAACAGTAATGACACGCATACAAGTAGGAATGATGGTAATAACAAAAGAAAACCGTCACAAAGACAATCCACAAATCTAAATCCTAGAATCGGTAAACTTGAGAGATAATCTTTGACATACAAGAGAATTTAACCACAGGGGGAAGAATTTATTTTGATAATTTTATTTCAATTGTAAGTGTTGAAACGGAATATCTGACTAACCGTTATGTCATGCATTATAAAACAAACGTCTTATAATAGTTATTGCAGACACATAGACAAAGTCGTAGCTCCAAAAACATTATAACCATACAACTTGTCAAGATTTAAGCAAAGGAAACATCATCTATTGAAACAATTAAACAAATGAGAGTATATTGAGATATTGCCCTTCAATTCAGAGATCATTATAATGATTCATTTCATTGCTACTTTGTATTATGGATTGGTTGTTCGAATGAGGTCCAGAAATATTTCAGTATATTCAAGACGAGAACAACATGAGAAGTGATGGACGAAAGGAAACGTCATTTTTACTGCCACTGGAAAAATGCAAAATATCGGGAAGGGACTACGAATTTGGTTTATAGTAGCAGTTAAAATGAGTAGCCGCTTAGGAACGCGAAGGGTATCTTTCTGGATCAAGCACTGGAAATTTCCCAGTGTGGTCCCATCTTCAATTTCACAGACGAATTAAATGACCACAATTTATTTGGTTACATTATGTTTTTGTAGTTTTTATTTTTATGTAATCTCAGTTCATATAGACATATATTTATGACGTAAATAGTAACTCGCTTTGTAAATCAATTGTGTATGTATTGCACGTAAATGATATTTGTACCGATTTTTGACGGTCATATGACAGTATTTTGTATTTAGTAGATTCTTATAGTTAATTATGTATGTCCTGTTTTTCATATCTACTATCACTATCAGTTAATCTATTAGTGTATGTCTTGTTGTTGTTATTGAGGTTCATAAAAGCCATATCTGTCGCTGAATTTAAACTACATGCAGAAAAATATGTGTATCGATCTTTGCAGATTGACGACTGATTGATTGAATATGTTTGTTTAACATCCAGTGGAGCAATATTTTAGCTATACCATGACAAAACAAAGTTCAAATTAATAATTACCGGAAAGGGACGAATGTTTCCTGGAACAAAACTTTAACAGCGTCCATAACCAATATTTATTTTCTGTTGAATTATTGTTTCTAAACCGTATATAGCTGTAATAGTGCTCGCTGAACGTTAAGCAAACAATTTAAATAATCAACTACCACTGTCACCAAAAAACTAGACTTTTAGACTTTTTAAGAACCTCCCACACATCAATCAAGCAAAGTAACTATCGGTTTGGACTTAAATTTCAGTGTAGCAGGTCGGCTTGACCAGCATTATATGTGGGATTGTTCATAACGCCTTCCATACTTCAACATATCAGAAATAAAACTCTCAAAAGAATGCCACGTCGTTCCCCATTCGCACCAAATGAAGCATCTGTTAACACGACATCAAAGACATATTAACTTACAAAATATTTTACTTTGTTGTTTCTGAATAAAAGATTGTAAAAATTATAGCCAAATTTAAAATACATTTTTTATTATTTATTTTGTTAGCTACAATTTTTGAAGGTTGCAGTATATTGCAGATGTGCTCAGCAATTAGTTTAAAAGAGTAGGCGAAGCGATCAGTAAACAAGAACTGAAACCAATGGACAGTTGCACAAGCCGTATTGAGACAAATACAGGACACAAAGTAGAAACAAAAAAGTAACAATTTTCAAAAGTGAGCAACTCAACGCAATAAAATAACATGGAGGCACTGATCTTCAGACTTTTATATATTTCAAATTATAAATATTTGTTTTGCTATTCTTTCGTCAAGTTTTATAGTCGTTTAAGTTGTATTCGCATGTATATGGGAATTTTACTATTTGAAGAGAGTTTCGCAAGAATGGTAGTCTATTTTAAGTGAGCTACGCCTATGACCTTCTACGGATTGCCTTCATGAGTGATAGTCGAACTCGACAGACCTCTAATATATAGCACGCACTTTTCCAGTAATGGTCTACTAAGACTCAGTAATGTATTGGTTACAAAGGAAAATCGTTTAATTGCAATGCTTTCTAGCACATGACAATTATAGATTATTTGTATTTTACTAGGAAATCAGATGTCCTAAAATAGTTTGTATTTTAAAAAGGAAATGTAAGATCTCTATCTCATTGATTTTTCATTTCAAAACAATTTTATCCGATGAAAACCTATTTTTATTTGTATTGGTAACAAATTATCTTCCTCGGCTTCCTTCCCAAACTGTGAATTAAAAACACTTAAGTTTCAAACGTTAAACTACATTCGAATTTTTTTTAATAGACAAATTCATATTTTAGTCTTTAGATTTTGATTCTATTAAAAGTGCTTGGCATCAGTGTTTTCCCTAAATATATATTGTCTTACACAACAATGTTTGTGCTAATACGTGAATTTGCTTGTTCGAATGATGTTTAATGCCAGTATAAACATTTTTCAGCTACATTATTGCGTCCCGTTTTGACTGAGAAAGTAAGCCGGATTTCTGGGTGAAAAATCGTAAACTTGGCAGAAAAACTGTAAATTTTTGTTAAATATGACTAACGTCAAGCACGTACTGCCAAAAGCCAGATTCGAACGTGCAACCTTAGTTCTTACTCGCTGTTGATAATAAGTAGATGACTACACGGCCACTCAGTAAATCTGGAAAAATATAACTGTTGTTTATTGATGTATAATTAAAGTTATTAGTACGCGTTAACTACCACCATGCCATTTGAATGTTAACCGATGTTTTTGAATCCAGCTTTTATCACCATGATGATGGACTGATTTAATTAGCTTAATAGTACATCCTACTAGTTAACAAAACTGATCCAATATCTTATAATCCTGAAAAAACTCTAATATCTATATTTTAACGGATAGCTCGATAAAAAGGGGTTATTTAACTTCAGTAGATAGAACATTCTATATACTAAATATCGCACATTAAAATTGTTTCTTTGTATAACAAACATAGCAAGGAAACTAACCGAATACCTACAGCTTAAAGTCAGGGGGACGATTACTAATCCAGTCGTAGAAAAATATACACAACACAAAACAAAAAACAAACGAACAAAAAAGTGAATAACCCGAACTCAATAACAACACTGTGTGCCATCAGGTGCCCTAGACAAAGTAAGCAGACGTCAACAGCATTGACAGGTATAGAAAATTGTACTACCGATCGCATGGTCTTAAGTGGTAAAGTCTAGTTTGTAGATTTCCAAATCTATTTCTAGAAGAAGGTCTGCGACACAAACGTAAGTGTATTGATGGTGTTTTTTTTATTTCAAGTTCGCTAGGGTAGATTGAATGCAATCACCGTGGCATTGTTTATAGACAAGACATCATGGGTATAGCGGAATGTGAAATGAAAGGTCTGGATCATTGTCTTAATTGTTTTCAGGAAAACTTAAAGGAACTTAGACTCACGTGAGAACAAAAACTGTCATCGAGAAGAACAGCAAAATTAATACCCGTAAGAAAAATAACAGTATGTTGACAAAGATGTCCTCCGAACATGACAAATATGTTGTCAATCAGAAAATTCAACATTTAACAGATGTCGCCTTCATTCTAATTAGTATCTGATTTAGAATAATTTATTACAACGTAAGTTCTGGCATGGCTAATAATCAGTATCTATATATTCTCATTCCGTTTTTCCTGAAAGCGTTTCATAAGATCTTTTAGTCTGGCTTTCAGCTGCGTATAGGGTATTATCGTGTAGAGTGTCAAAAATACAATGTTTTAATGTTTTAATGTTGTTGCATTGGGATAGAGATCCATATCTCAAGATGTCCATCAGATTTTTCAAAAATATTTTAGCATCCACATTTCTTTTTGTGCCACGTTTAGTACAGCAAGTGTCACTGAATGTTAGGAGCCCCATTTCTATTGCTGTTATTCGATATAGTTTTCGTGGTACATTTAGACAATGTTGCTATAAACGCTGTTTGTTTGGATTTTTGTTAACCTTTGGTAGCCAATACAAGGATGGGTAAACGCAACCTTCGACTTTGATAAGGAGACCAAAGGATGTCAAAACCTATTTGGGATTTTAAAGAATATTAGATATAGTTTTTTCAGAATTAAGATTTATAAAGACTGATTATTTTGTGTACTCACCGACTTCTTAAACTACTGATTTCTATTTAAATCAATGAGATCCAGACTGACATCTACCGACAATTTATCAGCCTCCTAGTCTTCTTGTCATTTTAATTTGCTGGGATAGTCTTGTATTGAATTCATAAAAAATTCAAAGATGTGATTCAAATTAATGGATTTCGGTTCACGGTTTTTCGGTCTTTTGAATCAATCAAATGAACAACGGTGTCTCTATAAATTACGATAGATTTCTCAGATTAAATAAATTCACGAACTATTTACAGCATGTTAACCATTACACAAATCGTGTATAGCATGAATGGTCTCAATTTTTTTATTAGAACTAAATTTTGTTATTATATTCAATTTTTGTGTTTTATTCTGATTATTCGATTTTTAATTCTTACTAAAATATTGGTTCTCTATGCGTTTCTTACAGCATGCTTTCTAATTATTTTATAAAGCATTTTACAGCCCGAGAAGGACAAGCTTCTTTTGCAAAAATTTATAAATAAGAATCTTGTACAGGACTGGAAAATAGTAAAAACACAATTCTGCATTACAAATACCCGTACACTAGTCATTAGCAGAAATTTGTACATGGATACACGCTATTTTCTATCAGTAAACAATAAAGAGAAAAAACAAAAATATATTTATTTTTTTTTTAACTAATTCAACCTTATTACGAGTTTTCAAATTTGTGGAGATATGTAAATATTGACAAGGGAAAACACTATTTTATGTCTGTATCTTTGTTGATTTTTTTTTATGGATGATTTTAGTTCAGTATACAATATAATGACATTATTTTAGCATTTGCGGTTTTATACCGTTATATGTTATCTCTTTCTATAAACTCACCAGATGAAGACAGTTTACTAGAAAGATATTTCCTTTATTATGTTTTTGATAATAGCTAAAATATTGGTCACAATCATTTAATAAAATTTATGTTTACTAGTGCTAGGTAAAAGAAATGTATGACCATCATATCAGTTCAATAACTTTTGTTAACCTTTCATAGTTTTTTATGAACTTTTTTCACAAGAATATAGATAAGAAATAATTGCTGCTAGAGGTTCAACATATAACAATTGACCAATTCAAGAAATTCAAGAATCCAACAACTCTACCACAAATGTCAAATATAGCTGAATTAAAATACATGCAAACTGTTTAAGCCACAACAAGCAACTGAACAAGTAAAAATTTCATGCTTCAATGTCCTCCCACATCCAGAAAAAAACCTCTTTCTTAAATATGTCGGCTTTTGGTTATGGAATTTTCAAATTTTCAATGGGAACAAGATGCGATAAAGAATTGAAACAGAATAGATTTATGTTCTACTGACGAAGCAAAAATAAATAAAGCCATATTCTACATAGGTTTTTAATAAGTGGTCGATTGGCCTTCATATCTAGATACTCGTTCTTTTTTACAGTAATATAACTAACAGTATTATGATGAAATGATCATTGCCACGGAGATCTTCATGAACTTTAAAAAAATCGGGACGATAGAAGGATTTGTACATGTATGTGTTATTGCTGAAAAAACCATGACCAAAATGTAAGTATGTAATAGAACTATCATTCGAAATCAATTCAAATTTACAGAATTAAGAGGAAAAAGTATGGATCATAAAATTAATTGTTTTATTTCAAGATATTACAGAGCAAGAAGATCGGTGTAAAGATCCATCAAGGTTATGTTATTTGATCTTTCACGACAATATTATAGACGTCGGGAGCTTTTATTTGTCAGCACATGTAGTGTACATAGTATAGTTTTTTTTAAACGTAATTGAATTAAATAAAATTAACCGTTAAATCTCGACAATTCCATTGAATAATTTTGTATATTATTGAAAGCAGATTGGGGAGATACTGCCTTCACGTTGGTTTTACCCAACTGTGATTTTACTATAGGGTCATTGTTTGATATCGAAGAAGTTTGAGTACAGTTCGGTTTTTCTGTTGGTTTTCTGATTTAAAAATTGTGAGGAACTGATATAGTCACTTTGATCTCGATCCTTTTCTTATTTTAATAGAATAAAAAAAATGGATTTGCACATTGCGCCCCACTATTCCACATATTCAATTAAAATCAAGATTAGCACAACTGATTATACGTTTCTTTACTATAAAAGTGGAAACCTAAGATACAAATATCTAGCTGTCGGTATATTAACTTAATTTGTCATCAATGACTCTAAAGCTAAAAACAACCAGATTACCACGTCATTGAAATGCGTTATTTTCCGATTGATAAAAATGTACTCTTTTAGTTTAGTGGACGTGGTTTTCAACAGACAATTGTTATTCCAAAAACTTGTGCGCCGTTGCTGCCGATGTTCTCCTTTATTTTATATTCATCTGACTTCTTATAATTACTTCTACATAAGGAAGACAGCACCCACAGTACTTTAACCTCAGCTTACGTTACACTGATGATGTCGTTTTTACTAACAATGCCTAATTGTCTTTTCAAATCCGGTGTATCTCTTGGATAACTATCAAATTGATGTAATTTGGCTTAAGGCTTGTTTAAATCATGACCTACTGCAAGATTTTCTGTTTATTGTTATTTTAATGCACGAATGTGTGTCATGCAACTGTCCATATACAATCAGTAATATTTTAATGGACTGTGTTGACGTTGCCTAAATTCGGAAAAGTTTCCGTACATGTTTAATTTACCCCTAATGACAGATTTGTCAGGCCTTCTCGATGGAAGTTGGCAGGTTCTGATGTTGCAAATCTGACCACGGACCATAATAAGAAGCGTATTTGCACAGTACAACGATCCTAGCACGGCTAGAACCACATTTGTACTTTTTGAAAGAGTATGCAAATTGTAGCCACTACAAATAACCAAATTTTCCGTTATGTACTATTTCATTTCATTTAAATCTTTGGTCTTTTTCCACACTGATTTATTTTTTGGTTACTTCTTATTCTTAAAATGGCTACCTACCACAGGAAGTTAAGCAACAATTCAATCCATTCGTGTTCGTGTATTATTTTTATGCATGTCTGTGCTTTAAGGAAGTTACAATAAAACGAGTGTTGACATCTTTTACCCGGTTGCAAGTGATTTTTTTAAACGCGGTAGTATATGACCGCCTGCTTGCTATTTGGGTTATTTGGTTTTTTAATTTCTGGTGTGTATAAGTGATTATTGAATTTAAGTTTAGTTTATCTTCTCTTAATTTATAAAATAATCTCCTTTATGAGTTGCATAGTCTGTAAATGTAATAAACACTACAAAAAGAGTAGATATTATATTAAGTGTTACATTTGCCCTAATCTTCAAAACTGAGTTTTTTTTTAATTTCCGATAGAGTGAAGATTTTCAAAAGTAATATATTAATATACTTAAACAAGATGCCCAAGGTTTTGGTTCTTGGTTAAAAAAACATAATGGATAAAATTAGTTACTTAAATATATAATAGAGGCATAACAAATGCGCAGAATACAGGATCTTAAATTTGTGTTTTGTGTTTTGTATTAATATTATTGTTTATTTGTTTTGTTTGAATGGCGTTTTAACGCCACTTTCAGCAATTTTTCAGCTATCTTGTGGCGTTCAGTTTTTATTTGTGGAGGAAGCCTGAGTACTCGGAGAGAACCCTTGACCTGCAGTCAGAAAAATGGCAATCCTTGTCAATTTAGATTGTAGTCGAGTACACCATGCCTGCAGTGACAATCAAACATGCAATCTCAGTTTTGACAGACCATGTTCAATAGTAGACGAACTACCTTAGCCACTCGGATACTGAGGCCCTCTTAATTTTATTTTATTCTTTTGAATGATAAATGCTGTCAACACTGAGGTTGCGTTTTCGAGAAGGGTGTGATTGACTCTACCTCATTGATAAAGGATTGACAGTTTCCCTGTCGGAGGACAGTGTTTTTTTAATTAGCACTCGGTCTTACCCCTTATCAAACTGTAAACCACAAATTTTAAATATAAATAATCTTTCAAATGTGACGGAAGAAAAAATTTTGTTTGACTAACGATTTACAACTATTGAGTTTAACGTAGCCTTTCGAATCGGTCACGGCCCTCTTCAAAACGATGATCACTATGGTCCTTGGTCAGGCTTTCTATTTTAAGACGTAATTACTTTCATTAAGAGGGTTTCTAGCAGCCAATCTTGAACGCGCTGAGCTGCTGTTTATATAGAACCATTGGAATTCTTCCCAATATATCCATCAAATGCCCGGGTTGTGCTTAGTCGCGTGTTGGAAATACTATTAACGTGCTGTAAAAATCTGCATGTAATTGTCTTAAGTAAGCAATGTAAAATAAAGCATACTGAACAATGCTGAAATGAATTTAGAATGAAATTACGCCAAAAAAAAAATTCCTGATTGCACTGCAAGAGCTAACGGATTTTAGGTAGAAGACACATCTATGTCAAAAAGGATTTTTTATTGGAGGAGAATGCTGGTGTACCCGATGAAAACCCAACGACAGCAGGAAAACTGGCAATCCTTGTAGTTGGAGGCGAGCATTATCTGCCCACAGTAGGGGTCAAGGTCCAAAAAACTGTATAGACCTCTCAATGTTTATTTATCCACTTACATCAATCAACAATCGATTTATTCTATAATATGATGCGAGACTGAATATAGTTAATCGCTGGACGTTTGAGTGGAGTTTTACCAGTGGCATAAAGTTTTTTTAAGGAGAAAGCTGGTGTACCCGATGAAAACCCAACGACAGAAGGAAAACTAGCTATCCTTGTAGCTGGAGGCGAGCATTATCTGTCCACAGTAGGGGTCAAGCTCCGAATCCTGTATAGACCTGTCAAAAGTTATTTCTCCACTTATACATCACAATCAACAATGGATTTATTCTATAATATGATGCGAGACTGAATATAGTTAATCGCTGGACGTTTGAGTGGAGTTTTACCAGTGGCATCAAACTTTTTTGTCCATTGATCCATCACTTTTCCTTGTTTATTATGAGAAATTGGTCTTGTTCTTACTACAGCCGACATACTGCTAACAGGACATTCAGAGACTATTCATTTAATAATACAACCAATTACATAAATAATTATGTTACTACTGATAGTCTTGTTTTCAGAAGTCGATTTTAATTAATTCATACACTCTTGTTGCTATCTTTTTATCTGAAATGAAATTAAAAACCAAAAATATGCAACACAAATATTTAGGTACGAAATATGACGAATTTTATTACGGCATGTTAGATGAAGGGTAAAACATCTCCTAAGGTTGGCGTCTGTGTTTTTGCGAGATGTACTAATACAATGGACATCGTATTGGAGTAGCACGCTCTCTTTACGTGTTACTTATATTTGTAGTAGTTCGTGAGAAAATCAGCCGGTAGCAAATTTTTTCAAAGCTGTTTTGTTCGAGTGGAAAACAAAATTTTTCGTACATGACGTAAGGGGTTAATTTCCTCCATATTGAAATGCTGTATGATTACTTTTCCCGTTCAGAATATGACTGAAATATTGCTTGATGTATTCTCAGATCTTAGAGCATCACAATATTATAAAGGTAAATGTTAATTCTGTTTGAGTTTTAGGGATATGCGGATAATAACGGAATCATACCAATCTCCCACTTAAATGTTATTATAAAACATTTTGTTTATTCCAAATATGAATAAAATAAAGCATGTGTATTCGTAAGTAGTAGTTGTAAGATAACTTACCATTTTTCACAAATATATCCCTTCACTTGGGATCTCCAATTATTGCAAGGTGTATCGTCCCATTTGAAATCGCCGGAAGCGTACAACATTTCGCCGCAGTCAGCCTCAGGTACTTCTAGATTGTTTGGTTCGCCGGGATACCAGTCTTGAAATGTAACTTCAGAGTTGTCAGATACCCATCTCCAGATTCCTTCTTGTGCCAAGTCATTCAGTCCAATCCACGTTAAATGTGTTTTTCCTAATTTCATGTATAATTCTCAAATTATGTATCATAAGTTTGTCATTGGAGGTTCCAAGGCGAGCGTACCCCTACTCACACCCCAAAATGTAAAATGATATGTCAAATTTAAATACAAATATTTTGGTTAAAATATCCTGAAATTTTCCAAGCTTCCTAGATCTACGACCGCCTAGACCCTTTGCGCCATCTAACACCAATTCCTGTATCCTGTATGCTTATTTATGCATCATCTTGCAAATAAAATAAACAAGAATGCTGCATCGTATTATATGTATCTTTCGTTAGACGTTTTAAATATTTCAATATTGTGAAATAATACTGCTTTAAAATAAAAACCACATAGTTTAACGGTTGATCCAAATAATTATTTGTTATTATAATACATGTAACGAGGTAAATAATAAAAAAAATACGGTTAATTAAACGTAAAATTACTATTAAAATTAAACCAGTGTGACCATAAAAACATATTTTGGATTCAGAATTAATTTTCTGTACAGTTACCTACATACAACGAAATGAGCAATAAGTATATGAAAAAAAATATTTGGCATCTGATAGTCACTTCATTGCCTTTATGTTTGTTTTAAAATTTGTCTTTTTCTATTCGGTTAATGTTCGTACTTCTTTTATAACTGTTTAAACCAAGGAATCCGTTTTTATTGATTTCTTTCACGAAAATTGCTGACGTTTACAACTTGTTGCTATCACGCGGTTTTGAATATATATTTACTATATATAATACCTTTCAACATCGACTTAAGCCATAAATTTTCTGCTTCGATTTCAATCTTTACTAAATAGGCTCCCAAGCTTTCACATTTTCCCTAAAACAATGAATTAAATAGCAATAATATAATACATATTATCTTGGTTATTATGTAACTTTGACAATATCCAACAATAACTGCAAATCGTGAGACATTGTAATTACTAATCAGTTTTGCAAGAAATATTCCAAAAGTGTTATTATAATAAGAGCTATGATAATTTCAAATGTTAGTAGATAAGTTAACAGTTTGGAGTGGGATTTTAGTGCTAATTAAAAGAATAATAAAGCAAGGATTTATGATAGTCAATTTGATGACGCCCCTACGTAAATAATGTCCGCCATTATGAATAAGTTGATACTTTTTTATATATGTCACACAAATTACTGCAAATGTTTTTGTTTCCATTTCAGGTACGTTTTCTTTGTCATGATCTAATAATAGGTGGTGTTGGCCAAGATGATCGGATAAAGGATTACATTTGGTAAGGAACCAATTAAATATGCGAGGTTTGTTTCAAATATATATTGTCTGTACTGGTGAGAAGAGTTTTAGCAATATATTTTCAAATAATAATAATTTGAATTGTTGGACAAAATTACAAACGTTTTGGCAAATTCAAAAGTATGTATTCATGTAGTACGGTTATAATTTTGATTTATTTAAATTTATATCACAAGAAAATATCTAAATATAAAGTTTTACACAGGAAAACTCCAAGCAATAACAATAGATAATCACCGACACTGTAACAATATTATATACTTTTGTAAATTATTTCCGAATATAAATCAAGAATGACTGAAAAAAATGTTCTTTCCCCTGATCCGTCGAAATTGTTGGACGAAATGGCATTTATGAAGATTGAAAACCCACGATTTACGATCCTTTACTATCGCAGCAAATATTCACAGAGTTATAATTGGTTCAAGTCCCCGTACCAGTCCACTGAAATGTGTAAAAAAACAATAATAGTAGGGAATAAAATAATAATATCGTTAAATACAGGAAAGCCTTAAACAGAAGACCGAAGTTAAAACAACTTAAATATTAAATTTACCTTTGTTGTCTGCCATGTTACTATTTCTTCTATAAAGTAATAACAATGGTCATTAAATGGCGTCGACCCACTTTGACACAACACTTGCTTTGTACCTAAAAATAACAAAAGTTATAAGATTATGTCATTAAACACACACAATATCTGGCTATGTACTGGCTTAATACTCATACCTGCCTGGCGCTTCCCAATAAATAAGAACGTATGATTATAAGTGCTGAAAGCCTGTCTGAGAAAAAAATTAATCACATGTTATCACGGACCTTTTTCCACGATTTGATAAGAGGTATATGTTTAAATCAAGACTGTAATTATTTTATCTTTTATAACATAAAGCCTATTTTATGCCGATCGTTTTGCTAGACTATTACACAGTTTTTGATGAAAAGGGCAAAAGATGTATAGAGATGTTATTTATTTACGACAAAACTATTTCATGTTAGTAATTATAATATGAATCAATCTTACCTTTTGTACCATTTTGCTGCCGTGGTAGATTTGGATTAATCTCAATGGTTTTGTTTGCAATCATTTGTAATTCATGCAGTTTTCTAATTGTATCATTTAACATATTTTCTTGTTTACTGAATTTAGCGTTCAATTTCTTGAATTCGGATGTTACAACATCAAGTTCCTTTTGACAAGAACATTTGTACTTTCCACCTTTCATGTCAGCTATATTTGCAGTTAGAATATCCAGTTTCTTTCTTAAGATATCCATCTGTTCGTCTTGCTTTTTACTGTTGACATGTAAATCATCCACCCTATTTTTCCACTCGACCAGGTCTTCTGGAGCTATATAATGAGCATCGGTATTGTTTGCACTAACTTTGGGAACTTTATTATGCTTGTCAGAAATCCTGCAAAGCTTTATTTTGAGCTGCTGAATTTCGTCCTTGTTACTCTCACTTCGCTTTTGTACATCAGTAAATTTAGCGTCTAGTTTATCCAGCTGTCTAAGGATTGTCCACTGCAATGGATCTGTACTTGGATTGTTCTGCGCTTCAATCACATGCGCACTCTTCTCGCATATTACTGTTGGTAAACAGAAAAAAAAGAGGAGTGGAGCATTCATTGTTAAATGAATTGGTCCGGATTCGTCCCATGATCTATAAAGTGTACCTGCCGTATAGTTTTATTGCAATTTTGCGTGACTAGTTACGTAAAATGATATTCAATTCGTGGAAGGATATTTGGCCAATCAAGCTTCATATGTTACAGAAACATTTTAGATGTTTGTGCTTTACTTTTGAAAGTTTTATAAAATTGAAATTAAATGATATGTGTCGAATACATGTAATTAGTTATTAGTTAGCATAAATACTGCTGGCTGGACGTTCAACGACTATTCATTCAAACAATCTATTAATATTTTTACTGGTTCACTCACAGAGCGTTGCCTAGTGCGTGTCTATATGGCGGATAGGGATGACCTCTGCTTTGGGGTAGTCGAGTTATCTAAAACGATAAGAATTGACAACGAACCAGTAGTTAACGTGTTTGTAGTTTTTCACGCTCCTTGCACGATAAAGAATTCATTCCCCATTCGGATGTCTAAACCTCGGGTTTTTTAAGGTCAAGAATTCTGGCTTATATATAGTTGTAGAAATAATCAGGGCTATGCCACACAGGACATGAATACCAATTATAAAAGTAAACGTCCTAAAAACTGAACCAGTTTAAATTTGCAAATGTCAAGCGGCAAATTGATGCTTGGTAATAAATTTAATAAGAATATAGATAAGAATGCACTGATTTTAGTCATTACATCCTTTCAAATATCGCATGTTATAATACACATGTATTTTCGTTTCATCACACACCAGTCAACCGATCATTATGGTTAGTTATTGCAAGTTTGTATATTTTATGATCAGCATTTTTTGTACTCATTAGATAAGACAGTCTGCGTCCGTATTCTGGTTCAAGCCACTAACAAAATGAGACATTTGATTTAAGAGTCTTCTTTCTCGTCTGTTTAAAAATATACATTGCAAAGATTTCTAGTTTATACGTACAATAATTATGATGAAAACGCGAAATGTCGGTATACGGCCCCCATAAAATTTTAAAAAGACTTTATTGATTAATCATATTAGTAAATTTAAATATTGCAAAGTTATCGACTCTCATTTATATAGTAGAACATAGCTTTTACTCTGATAACATTATTACAATAATGTTATTTATTGTCATGGCTCCATACACAATTTATAACATTCTTACATATAGAGATACTTAAATCTAACTTGTAAGAAAACTGTGAGCACTCACATTGGTGTTGCATTGATGTGTATGGGTTTGTACAGTCTTATTAAAACAGTTTGCCTAAACGAGCCTTAAATTAAATTTCAGTTCAAAAATGTGACGATGGATTACAAATATAATGCTCACCAAAATACACGGTCTCCAGTTTTTTTGTTAAAATGTACAAGTATGCTTTTAATGTGCGGTCTGTGAACTATTACCAAACAGGCTTTAATGGAAAAAGGAACCATGATATTGGATATTGAAATTAATATACAATCTCTCAGTCACAAGGGGATACAAATATTACCACTGGAAAGGCAACTCAGTCAATAAACAGTTGAAAACGGGTACAACATTTTATAAATAGGCTTTAACATAAAGCTGATTTCCTACAACAGATATTATCTTATAAAAAATAATAAAACAAGTTACATGTGCATATCTTAATAATTAATATCATTAAATTTACATCTATATATCAACCACTTTCATTGACATTTCAGTTTTTCAAAACCTTGGCATGACAGATTCATACAATGAGAGGAAACAAACGACTAACAAATCGTAAACAGAGTGGCCAATCTCGGTTTTGTTTTATTCTTAACTATAGCTTTCACAAACTACATTATACTTCAGCTTTTTCAGAACATTATACTGAAGCTTTCATGAAGCAAATTGTATTAAGTCTTTCATAAAGCATATAGTATTACGTCTTTCATGAAGCACATTGTATTCACGTATATAGTATTATTGCATTTACTGTATTTATTGCAACTTTGTGTTTTAACACACGTATTAACTGCAATTAAACATGTTTGTGTTTTGTTGCATTTATAACCCTGCTACAAACACTCTAACTAACTTCGGTTGCCGGACATTTGATATTGTGTATGTACGAATAAAAGTTGTTTTGCTTTATCATAACTAGATGCTTTAAGAGCCTTATCGCTCACCTCTTACAAAAAAAACTTTAAAAAAGATGTGACTTAAAATAAATGCTAAAGAGTTAATGTAAAGATGATGTTTCTATGAATGAATTTTTTTATAGGTTTTTATATGTTCAGTATTGTTCCATGGTTATAACTAATACACCAAAAAGGTAAATGGTCCTTATTGGTAGACATTGCGGTTACCCTTGTCTTGCATTTATTTTGTCAGACTGTTTGAATTAAAACAAACCAATTGATTACAAAACAATTATGAGAACACAAAAGTTATATGAAAAATAATAAATCTTTCACTTAATCCCCCCTTTTTGTTATTTATCTCTGCATTGTTAAGCTAACCACGCAGCTACCAATAACAAATATGGGGGAGCAAGTGAAAGATTTAATTTAAATTAGATTGGCAGAGTTTGAGTTGAAATATGTGATTTAAGTTCTAAACCTTGACATTTTTTATGACTATGGTTGTTAAAAAATGGGCAAAACCCCAAACTTAAGAGATTAGACTTCTTCATGCCTGATTTATGATAAATCCTAACTATTTTGGACTGAATTAATGGGTTATAGGTTATATGTAGTATTATTTCCCATTCCAGTCAGTAATTAGCATATGATCTCAACAGAATTCTTTAACGTTCACTTTCAGTTGCAAAACTATTTATTGTTTGTTTGTTTGTTTGATGGTGTTTAACGCCACTTTCAGCAATTTTTCAGCTATATCATGGCGTCAAGGTTTTATTGGGGGAGGAAGCCGGAGTACCCGGAGAAAACCCCCGACCTGCGGTAGGAAAACTGGCAATTAAGATTGGAGTCGAGTACACCCTGCCTGCAGTGCAAAACTATTTATAAAATATTGTTTCTTATAGTTGGCAAATACAAATAAACTAAAATGGACCTGGTTTTCAACAGACAATTGTTATTTCAAAAAATTGTACGCCGTTGCTGCCGATGTTTTCCTTCATTTTATATTAATCTGACTTCTTATTAATACTTTTACATTAGGAAGACCGCACTTTACAGTACTTTAATCTCAGGTAACGTTACATTGATGATGTCGTTTTACTAAAATGCCTAATTGTCTGTCTTTTCAAATCCGGTGTATGTCATTAGATTACTATCAAATTTATTATTTGTTTGATAAATTGTTTATATTTGTTTGATAAATTATTCTTGTCCTTACTACAGCCGACATACTGCTAAAAGGACATTCAGAGACCATTATTTGACCATACTTGATCGCTAGACGTATGAGTGGAGTTGTAACAGTTCAAACTTTTTTGCACACTCATCCATTACTTTTCTTTGTTGAATATTTGTTTGATAAATTGTTCCTGTCCTACATACAGCCGGCATACTGCTCACTGGACATTCAGATACTATTCAATTAATAATACATTAAATTACAGAAATAATTATGTTACTACTGAAAGTTTTTTGTAATTTGTTTAAATAAGTTTGTGTGGACAACAACTGTACTTTAAATATCCATACCGATTTATTTGTAATGTCAGCACAAAAATAAAAGATTGGATACTACTCAATCTAAAACTTCTATTTTATTTGCATATTGTATTCAAAATAAAAAAAATGGTTTGTTTTCAGAACTCGATTTTTAATCATGAATTCAAAAACTGCTGTCGAAACGCCTGTTTTATCTGAAATGAAATTTAAAATCATATGCAAAACAAATTCTTATGTTCGAAATATGATGACTTTACTATGACATAGAGGATGATGGTAGGACATCTCCTAAAGATGGCGTCTGTGCTTGTGCGGGATGAACCAATACAATGCCCATCGGGTTGAGTACTACGCTTTCTTTACATAAACAATCTTCTTTGTTACTTTAATTTGTAGTAGTCCGTGGGCAATCAGCTGGTAGCTAGTTTTTGAAAGTTGTAGTTTTAAAGTGGGAAAACAAATTTTTTCATACAAGACCTGACACCATAGCGTGTTTAGTTCCTACAAATTCTAATTTTGTGTGGTTACTTTTTTCGGTCATACTATAGAGATATTTCTTGGTGTATGTTAAGATCTTATATATAATGCGGTCAATTGAAATGTTGTTTAAGTATTAGAGATATATGAATAATAATCAAATAATAACCCTTACACAAGGTTAAATAAAGCCAGTGTTGTTGTAATTTATATTTTGAGATAACATACCATTTCTCACAAATATATCCCCTCACGGCTGATAATGCATTACTATAAAAAGTATTGTCCCATTTGAAATCGTCAGAAGCGCAATAAAATTCGCCACAGGCTTCATTGGGGCCAGGGAAATTGTTTGGTTTTCCTGGATACCAGTCTTGAAATGTAACTTCAGAGTTGTCAGATATCCATCTCCAGATTCTTTCTTTTGTCACGTAAATCAGTCCAGTCCATGTAAAATATGCGTTTTTCCTAATTTCCTAAATTCTCAGTTCATGCATTACAATTTTATCGGTTGCGGACGTACCCGGCGCGTTCCCCACCTGGCCTAAGAAAACCAAAATATTTAAACGATATTCCCAGTTTGAATTTAAACAGTTGTTTGATACTTTTCATTACTTAAATTGTTTCAAATATCCTGAAATTTTCTGAACCCAACGCCGTCATAACCCCTGGCGCCTGTTTACTCATCTTACACATAAATCAGAATACTGCATCTTATAATATTTGAAAGTTTGGAAGTTTGATAAACTTCAATCATTTAAATAAATGTTGGTGTTTTTTTGTTTTTTTTTAAATATACATGACGTTCAACCGTCGATCGAATGAATTGTTATTATATTTGTTCAAATGTTGAAACATCAAAGTGAAAAAAAAATTTAAAACACAGTGAATTAAACTTACACTTACTATAATAAAATCTAATCAAGGTCAACCATAAAAATCTAGTTTTTGAAACCATAGCATATTTTGGACTTAATTGTCCATACAGTTAGCCACATACAACGAAATAAGCGAAAGTTATATGACAACATAATTATTTTGTATCTGATAGATACTTCATTGCTTTCATGTTTGTTTCCCAATTTGTCTTTTTCGATTTAGCTAATGTTTATACTTCGTTCATAAATTTTTTACTAGTTACAATAATGTAGCTCCTTTTGTATGGACGGATATAAAAGGAGCTATATATTTTCAGCTAGTTTTTGCCATCATAATATGTGGTTGTATTGAATATATATTAACTATAATACCTTTCAAAATAGACTTTATCCATTTATTTTCTGCTTCGTTTTCAATCTTGACTAAATATGCTCCCAAGTTTTCACATTTTGTCTAAAACAATTAATGAAATAAAACGATAATATAATATAATCTGATTATCGTTTTAACCTTGACAATATCCAATAATAAATAAAAAATTTGAGACATGTCAATTTTCTATCAGTGTTTTACTAGAAATATGACGAGAAGTATACTTGAAGTAATGATAATTTAAAAATGTTAGTAGATAAGTTAACAGTTTGGAATAAAATTTTAGTGCTACTCTAAGGACTAATAAAGCAAGGATTTCTGATAATCAATTTGAGATACATCATTTATGTCCGCCATCATGAATAAGTTGATACTATTTTATATATGTCACACAAATTATTGAAAATGTTCTTATGTTCCTTACTGGTATGTCTTCTTTTTCATGTTTAATAAGAAGGGTCAGAAAAATTAGCAGTTAGTCAAGATGATCGGATAGATACATATTTGTTAATGAACCATTTATGGGTAAAATATGCGAGGCGTTTTTAAAATATACATTGTGTGTTGTAGGGAGAAGACTTTTAGGACTATTTTTCCAAATAACAATAATTTGCATTGTTCAACAAAATTGCTAGCGTTTTGGCAAATTCAATAGTATGTATTCATTTAGTACTGATATCATTTTTGACCGGTTTAAATTTATATATCAAGAAACCATTTAAAGGTAAAATTTCACACAAAAGAACAGAATCCAAATCCTAACAAAGATAATCAATAAATTGAAACGGATACAACAACAATGAGAAACAGTTGTGTAGCTTATTGCCGAACACAAATTAAGAATTAGTAAAAAGATTTTTTTCCCGTGACCTTTGGAATTTGGTCGACATTTTGGGACTAAATTGCAATTTTGAAAAGTGTAAAGCTACGACTACTCTCACAGCAGCATACTGGGTTCTTGTGAAAGTTGTAAGTCTCCGTACCAGTTCATTCAGATACCGGTATAAAAGGGTTTAAAATACATGTAACGTTATATCGCTAAATACAGGTAAAGGACTTAAACTGAAGACAAAAATTAAAACCCTTAAAATATTAAATTTACCTTTGCTGTCTGAGATGTTACATTTTCTTCTATACAGTAGTAACAATGGTCATTAAATAACTTCTACTCACTTTGACACATCACTTGCTTTGGACCTAAACAAATAACAATAGTTATTAGATTATGTCATGACACACATAATTTTCGTCTGTGTACTGGCTTAATAATCATACCTGCCTGGCGCGTACCCACTTAATATGTACCGGTGATTATATTGCTGAAAGCCTGACTGACAACTAAATTGAATCAGGTGTTACACGGGTGTCAAAAACCTATTTCAGAGAAAGAATAAGAAAATTTGTAAAAAAAGACTGTAATTGTTGCATCTTTTATAACATAAAGCTAATTTGTGTCCTGATCGTTATTGCTTAACTATTACCCAGATGCATTAGTCTATGTATTAAACGGACAAAAGATTTCAGGACCTGGTTTCATAATAAATCTCAAATCTGAGGATTTCCTGAGCTCATCCTCAACTCAAATAGTGTCCAATCAGATTGCTAGATTATTCAAATTTGAGAAGAACACAATATGAAAAGTTTTATAGAACTGAGACCATAAATGTCATTTATTTACAACAAAACTATTTCATGTTCATTAGATATAATATGGATTAATCTTACCTTTTGTGCCATTTTGCTGCAGTGGTTGATATGAATTGATCTGAATGGTTTTGTTTACATTTATTTGTAATTCATTCAGCTTTATTATTTTATCTTCGAAAATATTTTCTTGGTTACTGAATTTATCGTCTAATTTCTTGAATTTGGATGTTACAACATCAAGTTCCATTTGACAAGAACATTTGTGCTTTTCACCTTTCATGTCAGCTACGTTTACTGTTAGAATATTCAGTTTTTTTCTAAATCTATCTGTCTGTTCGTCTAGCTTTTTATTATTTGCTTGTAACTCAGCAACCCTATTTTTCACTTCATCCATGTTTTCTAGAGGTAATTTATAAGCATTCGCACTAGGTTTGTCAGAAATCTTGTACAGTTTTATTTTGAGCTGCTGAAGTTCGTCCTTATTACGCTCATTCAGCTTCTGTACATCAGTAAATTTAGTTTCTAGTTTATCCAACTGTCTAAGGATTGTCCATTGTAATGGATCTGTACTTAGATTGTTCTGCGCTTCTATCAGTCGTACACGCTTCTCGCATATTACTGTTGGTAAACAGAACAGAATGAAGAAAGGAGCATTTATTGTTGAATTAGTTAGTCGGGATTGGCCCCCCTATCTATATAGTGTATACCTGTCGTGAAATATTAAATATTTTTGTCAAATGAAGCTTCAGATGTTGCAGGAACATTTCAGACGCTCGTGCTTTATATTTTTGAAATTATATTATAATATATGTCGAAAACATTTAACTATTTTTTTATTAGATAATTTGAAGAGCCCCAAGCATTTACCTACATTGTTGTTTAGTACTTCTTTGGCGTTGGAAAGAATAAGCCCTCTCCTTTGGGGTTATCATGTTATATGCACCGTGTGTATTGTGTTTGGAACCACGCCCTTGCACTATAAAGAGAAGATGCATTGTACCGTTAAATATGCTTAATTTCGTATCTGTACAAAAACGCTGCAAATATTTTCACAAATCGGTGTTGGTCCATCCTTTGGTATCCATATCAAAGTCGAAGACTGTGATCTCCCCTTCTTGCATTGGATACCCAAACTACACAAAATTCCATACAATCATCATTCTATTGCAAGATCGTCCTAGTGTACCACCAAACCCCCTTCGCAACTCCTGACCACTATTTAAACAACAATTAAACAACGGACTTCAAAAAACAGTGACACGTTCTACTCTAAAAGTGGCATAATAAAATGTGGACATTGTGGACATGTAAAAATTCGAAAAGGCATGATAGACATCTTGAGGTCTGGATCTCTCCACAATGTTACATCTTAACGCACTAGACTTTCGACACCTCACATGGACATCCCTAAAATCAAGCTTAAAGATCTAATTAAATATTGCCTTTTCAAGAAAATTGGACGGAGAATTAGTTATGACAAGACTTTCTTCGTCATCAATAACTCTAAATCAAATAATAAATATACAGAAGACGAAATCTGTGTAATGTTAGATTGTCTGGTTGACATTTTTGTCATGTTTAATTGGAGGACATGTTGTTCAACAGACTGTTGGTATTCTAATGATACTAACTGTTCTTCTCTCCTTGCTGACCTGTTGGTGTACTCTGATTTCCGATAAGTCCTGCTGAAAAAGAAAGAAATGACACTGACCCAGACCTTTAATTTTCCATTCTGCTATATTGATGATGTTTTATTCCTCGACAATAATAAATTTGAGACTATTTGTATTTAATTTACCCTGGCGAGATTGAAACTAAAGGCACCATCAATACATCTAGGCCGGTCTTTTACCTGGATCTTCTCTAAAAATAGATTTGGGAAAACTACAAACTATCGGTAGTCTTTTCTATTCCTGGATTTTGACTTTTTCCTAGACATGACAATCAGTAACTCTAATTAGAGGTAGGCACTGCTTAGTAGTCCAGAGCACCTGAGTGCACCCATGGTTTTTATTGAGTTCGAGTTACTCACCTTCTGTTTTGGGGTTTCTTTCGTTTTGTTTTACGTTGTATATGCTTGTCCTTATACGGATTTGTAATTGTCCCTGGACTTTTGGATTTTGTTGTTCGGTCGGTTTTCTTTTCTATGTGTTTCCACTTTCATTCATATTTTCTGCCTAATGGTCGATTCCATTTCCTGAATTAATTGTTTGTTAACTTGTTACCGTCCTAAATAAAGCAAACTAACTGATCGCTGGACGTTAAACGACCATTTGATCAATTAATCTATTATTAGTTTTACTGGTTCACTCGCAGATCTGGACCTCAGAGTTGCCTGCGGGCTTATATTGCGGAAAAGGGACGACCTCTTCATGAAGTAGTCGAGTTTAATTCGAAAAGTATTACCACAGACCAGTATTTAAGGTGTTTGCATTGTGCTACTTTTTTTGCAGGATAAGGAATCATTTTTCACTCCCTAGCCTGATTTTTAAACTCGGGTCTTTTTAAGGTCAAGTGTTCTGGATTATTTATAGTAGAATAATTCAAGTGTTATGTCACACAGGACGTAAATAACAAATAAAAAATAGGGCATTTAATGAGACATCAAATGATACCCCGCCACGTAGCTACAATAATGTAGCTCCTTTTTTTTTTTTTTAATGGACGGAGCTACAAAGCGGTCCCATTACTCGTAATGGAGCAGCCCGGGAGTGATTCACACCCGGGGGTTTTATGCATTTTATAAGCAATTTAACTGTTTCCCTGGTTTGCTACATACTTTTTTTTATGTATTTGCAGTTTAACTGCTATTTCCACAACACCGTATTCGTTAGTTTTATCACTTTATTCATAATCATGGCATTGTTGACAAAATATGAATTCCGGAAGTGCATAATTTCGATAATATCGGAATCGATTTGGTAAAAAATGAAATTCCGGATGATTTCAGCTGCATTCATTTGCATTATGATTATGTCCCCTTATTACAAATTTTACCGATACGATTCCGAAATTCTACACTCCACAATTTTAATTATGTCAACAATGACACGATTACGAAAAAGTGTTAAAATTATTTAATTAGACACTGTAGACATATCAGATGAACGGCGGAGGAAAGAAAACATATTTATTTAATAAAGACAAAGGTTAAATAGCGGAAAATATGTGTAAATCCCAAAAGTGTTTTTGCTCCATTACGAGTAATGGGACCTCTTTGTAGCTCCGTCCATAATAAAAAAAAGGAGCTACATTATTGTAGCTACCCGCCACGCTGCATTCTTTTTATTATTCATGTCCACATTTTACTGAATTACAAATCAGTCTATAGAAACACGGTCCATCTCAGAAGACAATTTTTAACTTGATCATGGACCTATAAAAATAATTACAAATTTTGACCTTGGACCTATACAAATAATTACAAACTCAAAACCTAGAAATGGGATTTTGCTGAAAATTCAACTTGGTCCTTAGTACTTAACAGCTGTGCGAAGCTTTAACAAAATATGCTTTTCATGTAATCTTTTGAAAAAAGGCCAACTTAGAAACCATCATTTCTTGACAAAAAGTCCAAAACTACAAATTGGATTGTGCGGCAAATTGACGGACGGACGGACACTCATATCCATACGGAGGATATAAAAAGGAGATGCCATGTAAAACTCAATGTTTTCTGAAACAGTTAAAATTTGCAAATTTAAATCAGAAAATTTATGATCAGCTATAAATTTTGTAAAGAATGCACTGATTTCAGTCATTTTGAATTGTTTCCATTCAGCCGTCGCATGCTATAATACACATGAATACTTTTCATCACACACAAATTAATGGATAATTATGTTCGTTATTGCCTATTATGCCAGTTAGTATATTTTATTTTCAGCATGTTCTTAATTCAGTCTGTGTCCGCTTTAAAGAAGACAGAGTGCGTTCGTATTCTGGTTCAAGTCACTAACAAAATGCAAATCTGATTTAAGCGTCTACTTTCCGGTCTCTTTAAAAATACATTCAAAGATTTCAACGTTGTAGTTGTAATATTTAAGGTGAAAAGGCGAAATGACCGTATATGGCCAACATAAAAGACATGCATTCTTTAATAACATTAGTTTATTATGATATTGCGAAGCTTCGTGCAAATTATCGACGTTCATGTATATAGAAGAACCCTTTGCTCTGATATCATTATAACAATATATGTGAAACAACTTTAACAATTCGCCTGAATATAGCTGAAATATTGCTGCTCGGGCGTTAAACACCATTAACCAATCAATGCTGTTTAACGCTACTTTCAGCAATTTTTCAGCTAAATCTCGGCGTCCAGTTTTTATTAGGGGCGTCGGGTTTATGATGGGGAAGAAAGCCTAGATACACGGAGAAAACCCCGGACCTTAGGAAGGAAAACTGGCAATCCTTGTCAATTAGGATTGGAGTCGAGCGCACCCTTCTCGAAGTGAAACTCGAACTCGCAAACCTCAGTTTTTATAGACCACGTGACCAATAGTAGACGAACTACCTTGAGCACTCGGCCACCAAGGGCCCTTCAACACATTAAATGAATCCTGAAATACTTATGAAGTCTGTTAAAAAAGATTTAATGATAGTTTAACTTGCCCTTTGAAATTGATATTGTTTATTGTATATTTTTACAATATCTATTTATGTAAGTGGTCACGCAAACCAGCAATAAACTACACCTGCTAACACAGATCAATCGGAAAATCAATATACGTTTACTGTAAAGAAGGCTAGTGAAATCTCAACTAATCACTAAAATTTACATTAACGTAAAACGTAAAACGTAAAACACAAAAGACTTTAACTATATTTAAATTTTTTGCAATTTACAGTTTCAGTCTAGTTGTTATAGCTTTAAAGTTACTGTAAAAAAAAAATATTTCTTCAAAAAATTTGTTAAGTACAATAACTCCTATAAGGTGCCATCGGACAATTTCTGAAAATTAAATGATATGCAGGCCTTGTCATTTAGGGTAATTTAGAAATTAACAGTTTTATTCTTGGCGTGTTATAGACTAATTCATAACACAAATACTGATTTGTTGTCCAAATTCGTAATTTAAGGGCCTTAACACCTATAGGTTCATCATGGATTAAGTAGTGATTTGTAGGTCTTGCTTTGCTGATCATTTGTGCAATTTACATTTCGAATCTAGCTGCTATAGTTTTCAAGTTATAGGACAAAAACGGAAAATGTCATTAAAAATCTGTGATTTAAGGGCAATAATTGCTATAAGGAGTCTTCTGACAATTTCAGAACAAATTAAGTCAATTGTAGGGCTTTTATTGCTGATCGCTTTTGCTATTTATAGTTTCACGCTGGCTGTTTTGGTTTTTAAGTTACATGACAAAAAGGAAAATTTCATAAAAAATGCCATTTAAGGCAATAACTCCTATAAGGAGTAATCTGAAAATTTCAAATCAACACAGTGAATCGTTAGACTTAAATTGCTGATCATTTTTTGCCATTTACAGTTTCACTCTAGCTCTTATTGTTTTCAGGTTATATTGTAAATACCAACAATTTTGTCAAAAATCGTCATAAAAGGGCAATACCTCCAACAGGAAGCCGATATACAACTTCACACTAATAGCAACTATTGTAGACCTTAATATGCTGTTCAATTTGAAGTAACTGTTTTCTCTATAGCTATTATAATTTTTGAGATAACTATCAAAAACGTGTGTTGACACCCATGTTATATTTTTAGTAACAGTGGCCATCTTTGTCCATTGATCAACACCTTGGTACAAATTTGAAACTAAGAACCCTAAGAATGATTGTGGCGAAGTTTGAAAAATATTGGCCAACTGGTTTCAGAGGAGAAGATTTTTTAAAAAGTTTACGACGGACGATGGATGACAGACGACGAACGACGGACGCCAAGAGATGGCAAAAGCTCACATGGACCTTGGGTCCAGGTAAGCTTAAAACCTACACCTGCACAATACAGAAGGAACCTAGGTTGACTCGGACACATACACTAAATTAAAAAAACTTAAACAACATCTAAAAACACGAGACAAATAATCAAATGCAGCATTAACTTCTAAATATTTCTATAAATATAAGGACCATAGTGTTGTATTGGTCAAGCAATGTTTGTTTTTTGGGGATTTACCAAAGTCAAACCTTACATTTAGCATAGGCGGACAAAATCTCTCCTGTAAAATGTCAAAGACGTACTACTCAGTACATAGCACACTAATTAATGCAATACACAAGTGTATGATTACAGGAAGTCTTCAATTAATCAATCAGACGGAAGAACACATCAACAAACAATAAAAGTTAAACATGACAGGAAGGTAAAACACGAGGATAAAACTGCTGGCTTAAGTTATTAATGTAAAACGTAACAGAAAGAAGGATCAAACAACTGCTTTAAACGTCACGGACAACATGGTGAACCGGTGTAAGAGATTCCGAAAATTCTGTCGAAGCAATACAGACAAGCAGAAACATCAAAACCTATTAGCAATACAAAAAGAACAATATAGGTGTGTGAATGATCTGGCTTGAAACTTTCACACAAATTGTGTCTGAAAGTGAATGCACATATCGTAGTGGTTTTTGTTTCGTGACCATGGCTTATCTGGCTTTTGCCTTCAGGGTAAATAAATCTAGCAATGTGGGAAAGAATCTCAGAACTATAATTCCTAACCATAGGAGGTTTTTATACAGAAGAAGTCGTACACATAATTAAGCAACTAATGTACAGCGGATCTAGAGAACGAATGTAAACTCCACATAAATCCCACCATCCACTACTAAGATCAGAAAATTATTGCTTACTATGTTGCCACTCATTTATCTCCCATTTTCCAGTTTTTGTTTAATTCGTTTCATTTGCTCTCAAACTGATTATGGCTGAAAATTGCTGGTACCCTAACATTAAAGTTATTTTTTAAATTCTCAAAAAATATTCTCTATCAATTTGTTAAACTGCCATTTAGGTAATGCCATATACTTACAGTTACATCAAAATATGTCATTTTGAATGCAACACTGGTTGATAAATCAGTTTTTTGTTTCAGTTCCAGTAAAAGGTCCAGAAGAGATGAAGATGATGATCCAGTAGATGGAAGAAGAAAGAAATTTTTGGAAAGAAACAGGTAAACTTTCAGTAAAAAACTCAGAAATAGCTTCATTGTAATTGATTTTAAAAAAAGATTTTTACTGAGTTAAAAGTAAATTTTGAAATTTGTGTATAATAAGTAACTTGTTGCATTCTTATAAGTACATATTAATGGATTTGAATTAACAGAAGTATCATTTGCAAGTTATTTTTTAAATTCTCAGAAAAATATTCTCTGCTATCAATTTGTTAAACTGCCATTTAGGTAATGCCATATACTTACAGTTACATCAAATATGGATTCAGCCAAGTGTGATAACCTATAATGAAGTGTATAAGACTTTGGGACTGTTACACTTGGCTTGGCTGTTTGTGACGTTATCCATGCAATGACAATTAAGTTTTATATGTACAAAATCTTCATACGAAATAAAAATATTGACACAAATTCAACGTTTAATACCACTTGTAATTTTCACAACTTTTAATAATGTAGATGACAAATTTTGAAAACATGACTTTTAATCCATCTTTTTTATATCGATTTTGTCTTCCCAGCAACAATAACTACTTCCCTTACATTAAATAAACGTGCCTCGGGTGAAATACTGCAACATTACATTAAATAAATTTTACTTGGGGAAAAATACTGACACATTACTTTAAATAAATTTGACTGTGTAGGGGGGAAGATAATGACATAATTTTGCACACAAAGTTTTTTTGTCATCTGAAGTGCAAAAACAGTACGGGTAAAATTAGTCCTTACAAAAAATAAATAAGGGGCTGACAATTGGCAAATTTCTGTCTTGATTCTAAATTTATAGCTTTCTAACAATAGTTATTTCCTTAAACCAAAAACACACTATCCTTCTAGTCAATGCAGGAGCAACCGAAACAATACACTGTTTTTGATTGTGAGAATAAAACATTGGGACTGACACAATGTTAATGCTAAATTTCCACAAGTTTGACATTTATTATTGCTTTGATGGCTTGCCCCTATATTCACTAAAAGAAAACTTTAAGTCACGAGTTAATGATACAATAAATGCTTTTCTTCAGGAGCACTCTGTCTGTATAGGAATTAACATTTCTAAAGTTTTATCAGTCTATTGTTAGATTGCATGATCTTGTCTATTTCAGAGGTTAACAATTCTATTTATTTTAATGGCTCGATACAAAATTAAAAACATTCTAAAATACAGATCTAATTAAATCTAACTTTGAGGCAAACTGTGAGCACTTCCTGTGAGGTGTTGCATTGTGAATGAGTTTGTACAGTCTTACTAAAACAGCTTGGCCTTAAATTAAATTTGAGCTGAAAATATGAAAATGGCCTACAAATATAATGCTAACCAAACTAAAATGTCTCCAGGAGTTTTTTTGTTAAAATGTGCAAGTATTCTTTTAATGTGTGATCTGTGAACTATTATCAAACAGTTTTAATAAAAAAAATGAACCATGATACAAGGGGAGATAAATATTGCAACTGGAAAGACAACTCAGTCATGATACAAGCAATGAACAGTTGTTTTAAAACACATACAACATTGTATAAATAGGCTTTAACATAAAACCAAAGCTGATTTCCTACCACAGATATTATCACTATCTTATAAAAATAATAAAACAATGTACAATACTAAACCAAGTTACATGTGCACATTTTAATAATAAATATCATTAAATTTACATCTATATATCAACCAATTTCACTGACAATTTGGTTTTTCTAATTCTTAACATGACAGTTGCATACAATGAGAGGAAACATGGAAACAGTTAATTACTGACAAGTTCATAAAGAGAGTGGCCAATCTTGGTTGTGTTTCATTCTAAAAACATTACTCTAGCTTTCACAAACTACATTGTATTGCAGCTTTTTCAGCACACTGTACTGAAGATTTCATGAAGCACAATGTATTAAGTCATTCATGAAGCACATTGTATTCATCTTTCACAAAGTACATAGGATAACAGCATTTACTGTGTTGATTACAACTTTGTATTTAAACATATGTATCAACTGCAATTCAACATGTTTGTGTTTTGTTGTATTTATAACACTGGAACAAACACTCAACTCTAAACTCAGCTGCAGATATTTGATAATTTGTATGCATGAATAACAGTGGTAATGCATTATTATAAAAAAAATTGTAAATTTTTTGAGAAACTTTCTTACTGAGGAAAATTGATCACTTTACACATATTCAATCAACAAGATATAAAACTACATAATAAATTAACAAACAAGTATAACTAGGTTATGAAACACAAACAAAAACAATAATTGCACCTGATACAAAGCTTACAATGAACAAACAAAAATATGGTTTTAACCAATACACCACAAAAGGTAAATGGTCCTTATTGGTAGACATTGCAGTTACCCTTGTCTTGCATATATTTTGTCAGACTGTTTCAAGTAAAACATTCCCCATAAAATATATAAAGAATTATGAGTACACAAAGGTTATATGAAACTGGAAGCTGGCCTCGATTTCTTGCAAGTAATGTTGGCCAAGTATCAATCTATTCAAAATTAAATCTTTCACTTGTTCCCCCTTTTTGTTATTTGTCAATACGTTGTTAAGCTTAAAATGATTAAGTTTGAATAAAATCTTTAACTATACTCACTATCTACCATATATTTGGTAAGGCCATGTTTTCCGTATATAAGGGGTGGCCTTGTAAGATAATGAAAGCTGAATATCATCATAATTTCTAAATTTAATGGATTTCTTAAATGAATTGCATGATTGATAGTTGTATAGTCTTTACATTTGGCATGAAAACTTAATTTACAAATTTTCAACATTATAGTATATCAGTAGAAAGATTTTTAGAGCAGGATTCATCTGCCTTCATAATTTCATCAGTGATACCATAACAATAAATCATTCATTTTTTTGTTTTAAGTGGAAGGTAATGTGATTTGGTAACCTAATGACCAAGAATTAACTTGAGTGATATAGTACAATGATGAGAATACAGATAACAAGGTAGATGGAATATATCATGTCAAACTTTGCCTATCAAAGGGACATAACTGTTAAATTTTAGAGGCAAAGTAGTAATATATGTCTGGAGTTTGGTCTAATGATTAAAGGTCTAATTAGAGGAGAGAATTTACAAAATACATTTCAAATAACCTTACTGCTCTTGGAAATTGATTCTAAATTTGAGACTGCAAATAAATAAAATTTTAAGGAATAGTAATTTCAACAGAATATTGGCATAACATGTGAACCTATGAAATGGGAGACAAACTGAAGAATAAACCAATTATTTATAAACATTTAACCATTAAAAAGGTTTGTAAGTTTTGCCAACAATTACGGATCTATGCTAGTCATGGTTTTGTCTGATTTTGAAACCCTAAATTATTTTATCCATTTCAAAGCAATGACATATTTCTCTGTCCTAATTTCTGGGGTAATTTCTGTTAATAAATTCATTCAACATATCTTATAAGCCAACTGAGAACTTATTATGAAATGCATTATTTCTTTCTGACTTTAAGAAATAAAACCCATCCATATGAAATCTATTTTAGTCAAACATGTAATTTATAACTAAACTTAAAAACTGTATTATAGAAAATTACACTGGAAAACTTGTGTAGAGAAATACATTATAACTGTACAGACTAAAGGACATTATAACTGTACATATTTTTCAGACAAAAGGTTTAAAGACTTTTTTACTATAAATTGCTACAATTTCCATTAAAAGCCTATGGAGACCATGACAATTAGACCATACAGAAAAATAGTACACACACACCAATAATACATACAGACTAATAGCCCAAACAGACTTGTCGTCCTCACAGATCTTTAGTCCTAACATACCTTTAGTCCACTCAGACTAATAGTCCACACAGACCAATAGTCTAAAACAGACCTGTAGTCCTCACAGACCTTTAGTCCACTCAGACCAATAGTTCACACAGACCAATAGTCCAAAACAGACCTGTGGTCCTCACAGACCTTTAGTCCACTCAGACCAATAGTTCACACAGACCAATAGTCCAAAACAGACCTGTAGTCCTCACATAGCATGTCCACACAGACTTACATTGCAGTTCAGACAAGGTGATACCTTTGTTATAATTGGCCGTTTTTTGGCAAATGAAACAGTTCTTGATAAAGAAGAATGAAAGACGTTTTACAAAAGTTGAGGTAATTAATAATAGAAATAATAAATGAATAATAACAAACAAAAAACCAAATAAATCCTTAATTGTAACAAGATCTATAATTTTCTTTTTATTTCTATACAATTATAGAATTAAAAGTTGTGTACATGCAGCTAGATTTCTAATGCGATGTGAAAGAGAAATGAACTATAGTGCAAAGAACTATACCTATTTGTGTACATCAGTAGAGACAATTTATAAAGAATTATGCATTCCTAAGGTCAAAATCTGTTTAATATCTAACTCTGTAACATATTAGTGTTACATGTATGGTTAAATAATTCTATTAATGCTGTAATTTATTTATATTAAGTGCTTTGATTGGATGAAAACACTTAAATGGCGTCTTCTCAGATAATTTATAAATCGATATTTCCTCTGAGCGGACTACTTTCAGTATCCAATGTAAACAAGATGGCGTCCTCCTAGCATATCGTCATGGAGAGGGGACAATGTTTTCTCTGCCCAAATGATTTCTAATTAAATCAATTGAGATTTCAAATAAAATATAATATAAACACAATTTAGTGTTTCATTTTGTTTTTTACTATCAGTATTCTACAGAACCGCGATTTCTTTGGTACTATGTTTTGCATATCACTACGCTTTCCGGCATAGGTACGTTTTGAGGTCTAGATGGGTTTCTGTAACTGTTTTTGCTGTTTTAAAAATCGCAACGGTTATTTCACAGAATTATAATGATTAAACACTGTGTTTTAGGAAATTATCAATGTGTAAACTCCAGCGACTCCCTCACAAACTTGACATAAAGTCCTTCGGACTTTATTTAGTTTGTGAGTGAGTCGCCGGAGTTTACACATTGATAATTTCCTAAAACCCAGTGTTTAATCCTATATTAACATCCCTTTATGGCCACTTGACCAGTCCACTTTATTTCAATTAAATTAGGAAAAGGAGATCTAGTTTCATAAAACATCTCAAATTTGAAGATCCCTCAACTGAAATATTGACCAATCACATTGCTGGAAAATTTAAATTTGAGAAAAATCTCAAGGATTTTAGTAAGATTTCAAGTTGAGAATTTTATATGAAACTAGGGCCAGAAGGTACTTTCTCTTATATCCACCTATATGCATAGAAATTATAATTTTTTTCTGCTAATAGAAACAGATATATAACAAGTGTGGATTGTGAGCATGCTCACAAAGGGATACCCCGCTTCACTTTCAAGTCCAATTATCATCCCTTAATGATATCCAAGGTCAATAATAATTCTTCATGCACATTTACATATAATGTACTTCCTTTATCCTTTATGCTCAGTTTCATTAAATTTCATTAAGCGGTTTATGAGGAGTTGCGTTTACAAGGGATCTGGAAAGACAGACAGGGTGATTCCTATATACCCCCAAACAAGTTTGCGGGGGTGGGGTGGGGGGGGGTTGAAAAAAAATAACTGTCAGTCATCTTAGTTTTAAAGTAGTGCCTTCTGAACCCAACAGCACTGATGCAATTATGAAATATGGCTGGAAAATTTTTGAAAAAGTTTATCGCCTTGACAACTAATCATACACATATAGTCCTTACACAGTAGTACAGTGCTTAATACATACACGTGCAATGATGTACATTTAACATTGCGTTAACACTGAATGTGGTGTGCCCTCTACGCCCATAATGTAAGCCTAACATGAGCACATGGTGCAAAAAGGGACAAATTATTTCAAGGGATATGATAGAAAAATTGTGGATGTTACACATACTATCAATCAACTAACTCAATTTCTCCTGTTTTCCACTATCCCAATATTTTAGGATAACCCTGCATTCAATATCATCTTTATGTTCCCCTTTTAAGACACATTATTAATAAATAATGTTTGTGATGAACCTCCACATTACAGTTAATTTAAATGAAAAAATGCATGCCAACTTGTTACCAATTACCAACATATTTAATGATTTTTTGCAAAAATTCTGATTTAAAAATGTTTAAACAGTTTTTTTTAAATACTGGATTTTATGTATTTTTTTGTATTAACAATTTTCTAGGTAAAAAAAAATATTAAAAAAAAATATTTTATGTAAAGTTTAAATTTGCAAGTATGAAAACTGAATTATTGGTTTCTCCCCAGTTTGTTATTGTTCTGAATCCTTTATTACATATTGACAAAGAATATCCATAAATATTCTGGGCTTTATTTTTGACAATTTGATCACATGATCCTTAAGACATTAAAAAGTACATGTATTAACACCTCATCTAAAAATAGCATTATCAATGGATACTATTTTACTTTACACATTTTTGAATGATCTCGTCTAGTACTAAAATATTCTTGTTTTTATCTACACAAGATTTTTGAATACAAGAGATATTCCCCGCCACCCCCTAAAATGCCCATAATGCTAATTGGACCTTTATTCTTAACAATGTGTTAAACTTTAAAATTAAATGCATCTAGTTAACTGTACATGTTGACATAATGAACATTCAAAACTAATGGCTGACACCAACAACATCTGTACTTTAAAATATGACAAAGGGTCTGTACAAAGCAAGACGAGGTGTGTTTGTTTTCTAAATGAATGCTATATCTAATAAACATCAAATTGTCAGAAAGACAAGCGTAACTTCACAAGTATTAACAAAATTCAACAAACAAATATGGCTGCCACAATATTGAAAAATTGTTTTAAAAGTACATCTAACCCCTCCATCTGTCATTTCTTCCTGACTGGTTTTGAATTTTCTTGTGCTATCATTGCTGGGACTATTCTGATTGTTTTATGCTCCACAGTATTACCAATAATTGTTGGAATGGTTATTGTCCTTGTCTCCCCGGATGAACCAGCAACTGTTGATAATGATGCAATTGTTTGTTCCGATAAAATGTTCTGTAATGAAGTGATAATGGCATTGTTGTCCATGCCTTTGGGTGTTGTCAAATTAACTGGTGTGTCTTCCATGATTTCTGATTCAGCATTTGTAACTATTATAGAACCTATTATAAATAAATGTTATGTTTTAATTAGTGTATTAATGTTAAGTTACAGAGCAATATCATGATAAGAACTTGAGCTGTGGTATGTGTTTAATTTTTAATGAACATATATTTTTTAGGTCTGATGTGTTAAGACATATAATACAATGAACAACAAATTTTTGCAAAGGGGGTTTCCAAAAATAACACACCTCAACACTAATTTTGTAAGGCAGGTTTTCATTAATCTTTTGAACTAGATGCATGAGCCTACACATTTAAAAGTAGAAAATTGGGACTTTATTGTTGACACTCTCCAAAACAATTCACCCATTATGGTCCACAGTTAGACCATGTATTATGACCCAGTAACCCTTTAACAAGAGGCCCCATATATATCACCTGGAAACGAAATGATCAGCTGTATGGGTCGAGCACTGGGAAGCCTCCCAGTATGGTCCCAGCATTTATTGGTTAAACTCTTAATAACTAAATACAAACACAAGATAAAGAATAAAATACAAATATGTGAGGACGAATAACTCAAGTAGAACAAAAATGCAAATAACACAAAAGATAGAGATGGCAGAAAAATATAAAGGTCAAATCATCAGGCTTCTAAGAAATCTTGATCTTTACATAAACAGACAATTAACATTGGGTTACAGGAATTACAATTTTAAATACAAAAAAAAGCCCCATTTTCTGTGCATATTTAAGGCTTTATAAAAGAGGGACTAAAGAGCAATGTAACAGTGTGAAAAAGGACTTACTGAACTGATTAGGAATGGCACCTTGTTTCTGAAGGGCATGTGTAACTGGACAATCTTTGTGAGCTAGCAGTAATGTCTTCAGCTGGGCTACTTCTGTTCTTAGCAAACTGATTTCACCCTGTAATTATGGCCCAAAATTAGAATATGTTATAAGAAAAAACTTTCAAAGTCTAAAGAAAAGAAAAATTCAGAAAAATTGTCTTAGCCCAACACACTGGGTTTGTTTTTTAAATGTGGCTGTAAATTAACATAACCCTGTGTAGCAAATACAGAGTTTATTTTAATGTCTTATATCAGGTCAAATTCAGTGTCCTGGCTACAAGGTAGAATGTAAAATAAAAATGTAAATAGTAAAAACATTTTTTATCATATTTGTCAATTATTGTATAAAGTATGAATATTTTAAATTTCAGATTCTACAGAATATTTGTTGTTATACTTGTATGTTATCCTACAATCACTGTTTATTAGACAAATACAGTGTGTCGAATACAACCAACCTGTATTGTTTTTACATGTTTATTAGACAAATACAGCCTGTGGAATACAACCAACCTGTATTGTTTTTACATGTTTATTAGACAAATACAGCCTGTGGAATACAACCAACCTGTATTGTTTTTACATGTTTATTAGACAAATACAGCCTGTGGAATACAACCAACCTGTATTGTTTTTACATGTTTATTAGACAAATACAGCCTGTGGAATACAACCAACCTGTATTGTTTTTACATGTTTATTAGACAAATACAGCCTGTGGAATACAATCAACCTGTATTGTTTTTACATGTTTATTAGACAAATACAGCCTGTGGAATACAACCAACCTGTATTGTTTTTACATGTTTATTAGACAAATACAGCCTGTGGAATACAACCAACCTGTATTGTTTTTACATGTTTATTAGACAAATACAGGGTGTCAAATACAACCAACCTGTATTGTTTTTACATGTATATTAGACAAATACAGGGTGTCAAATACAACCAACCTGTATTCTTTTTACAATGTTTATTAGACAAATACAGGGTGTTGATTACAACCAACCTGTATTGTTTTTACATGTTTATTAGACAAATACAGGGTGTCGAATACAACCAACCTGTATTGTTTTTACATGTTTATTAGACAAATACAGCATGTCAAATACAACCAACCTGTATTGTTTTTACATGTTTATTAGACAAATACAGGGTGTCAAATACAACCAACCTGTATTCTTTTTACATGTTTATTAGACAAATACAGGGTGTCAAATACAACCAACCTGTATTCTTTTTACATGTTAATTAGACAAATACAGGGTGTCAAATACAACCAAACTGTATTGTTTTTACATGTTTATTAGACCAATACAGGGTGTCAAATACAACCAACCTGTATTGTTTTTACATGTTTATTAGACAAATACAGGGTGTTGAATACAACCAACCTGTATTGTTTTTACATGTTTATTAGACAAATACAGTGTGTGGAATACAACCAAACTGTATTGTTTTTACATGTTTATTAGACCAATACAGGGTGTCAAATACAACCAACCTGTATTGTTTTTACATGTTTATTAGACAAATACAGGGTGTCGAATACAACCAACCTGTATTCTTTTTACATGTTTCAGCGTTCGACATTAACGGTTGTCCGATTGCCCGGGGCAAGTGAAACGAAAGTTCGGACAAGTAAAAGTTGTGCTAAGCTTGTCCGATCGGGCAAGTGAAAAATGTGGCCTAATGTCGCAATTTAAATTTCTTCAATCGTGTTATTCATTTGCTTAAAATAAAACACATCAATTCCGATATCATTATTCCTCTATTTCTAAACAAAAAATTTCCATCATCTAATTTTAGAACGTCTATTGCGCGATTGGTCGATTCGAGATTAGATCATCCAATCATAAAAATTCTATGTTCGAGGTGCCTCTAGAGTCTACTATCTAACAGCTACGGATCATGCAATGACAACGTGACCGAATACAGCTATAATTAAACCAACCAATGAGCGATCTGTATCTATTTTAGGACTTCTGTTTTTGACAGGGATGTGTATTGCGGTACGTGATCAAAAGATCAAATTTGTTGAATGAAAACAGAAATAAAAAAACAACTGGATTGTGTTAACCTGCTATTTGCCTTTAATGTTTTGTGTGGAATAAAAATTGAAATGAAAGGTATTTGGTGTTATTATTCTTTTCCCGAATTATTAGATATTTTTCGGACAAGCATGTTTTTGATTCGGACAAGTAAATTTGTTACTCAACTTGCCCGATGGGACAACTGCATGAAAAAGTTAATGTTGAACCCTGTGTTTATTAGACAAATACAGGGTGTCAAATACAACCAACCTGTATTGTTTTTACATGTTAATTAGACAAATACAGGGTGTCAAATACAACCAAACTGTATTGTTTTTACATGTTTATTAGACCAATACAGGGTGTCAAATACAACCAACCTGTATTGTTTTTACATGTTTATTAGACAAATACAGGGTGTTGAATACAACCAACCTGTATTGTTTTTACATGTTTATTAGACAAATACAGTGTGTGGAATACAACCAAACTGTATTGTTTTTACATGTTTATTAGACCAATACAGGGTGTCAAATACAACCAACCTGTATTGTTTTTACATGTTTATTAGACAAATACAGGGTGTCGAATACAACCAACCTGTATTGTTTTTACATGTTTATTAGACAAATACAGGGTGTCAAATACAACCAACCTGTATTGTTTTTACATGTTTATTAGACAAATACAGCATGTCAAATACAACCAACCTGTATTGTTTTTACATGTTTATTAGACAAATACAGTGTGTGGAATACAACCAAACTGTATTGTTTTTACATGTTTATTAGACAACTACAGGGTGTCAAATACAACCAACCTGTATTGTTTTTACATGTTTATTAGACAAATACAGCATGTCAAATACAACCAACCTGTATTGTTTTTACATGTTTATTAGACAAATACAGGGTGTCAAATACAACCAACCTGTATTGTTTTTACATGTTTATTAGACAAATACAGGGTGTCAACTACAACCAACCTGTATTGTTTTAACATGTTTATTAGACAAATACAGGGTGTCAAATACAACCAACCTGTATTATTTTACATGTTTATTAGACAAATACAGTGTGTGGAATACAACCAAACTGTATTGTTTTTACATGTTTATTAGACAACTGCAGGGTGTCAAATACAACCAACCTGTATTGTTTTTACATGTTTATTAGACAAATACAGCATGTCAAATACAACCAACCTGTATTGTTTTTACATGTTTATTAGACAAATACAGGGTGTCAAATACAACCAACCTGTATTGTTTTTACATGTATATTAGACAAATACAGGGTGTCAAATACAACCAACCTGTATTGTTTGTATATGTTTATTAGACAAATACAGCATGTCAAATACAACCAACCTGTATTGTTTTTACATGTTTATTAGACAAATACAGGGTGTCGAATACAACCAACCTGTATTGTTTTTACATGTTTATTAGACAAATACAGGGTGTCGAATACAACCAAACTGTATTGTTTTTACATGTTTATTAGACAAATACAGGGTGTCGAATACAACCAAACTGTATTGTTTTAACATGTTTATTAGACAAATACAGGGTGTCAACTACAACCAACCTGTATTGTTTTTACATGTTTATAAGACAAATACAGGGTGTCAAATACAACCAACCTGTATTGTTTTTACATGTTTATTAGACAAATACAGTGTGTGGAATACAACCAAACTGTATTGTTTTTACATGTTTATTAGACAACTACAGGGTGTCAAATACAACCAACCTGTATTGTTTTTACATGTTTATTAGACAAATACAGTATGTCAAATACAACCAAACTGTATTGTTTTTACATGTTTATTAGACAAATACAGGGTGTCAAATACAACCAACCTGTATTGTTTTTACATGTATATTAGACAAATACAGGGTGTCAAATACAACCAACCTGTATTGTTTTTACATGTTTATTAGACAAATACAGGGTGTCGAATACAACCAAACTGTATTGTTTTTACATGTTTATTAGACAAATACAGGGTGTCAAATACAACCAACCTGTATTGTTTTTACATGTTTATTAGACAAATACAGGGTGTCAAATACAACCAACCTGTATTGTTTTTACATGTTTATTAGACAAATACAGGGTGTCGAATACAACCAACCTGTATTCTTTTTACAATGTTTATTAGACAAATACAGGGTGTCGATTACAACCAACCTGTATTGTTTTTACATGTTTATTAGACAAATACAGGGTGTCGAATACAACCGAACTGTATTGTTTTTACATGTTTATTAGACAAATACAGGGTGTTGAATACAACCAACCTGTATTCTTTTTACATGTTTATTAGACAAATACAGGGTGTCGAATACAACCAACCTGTATTGTTTTTACATGTTTATTAGACAAATACAGCCTGTGGAATACAACCAACCTGTATTGTTTTTACATGTTTATTAGACAAATAAAGCCTGTGGAATACAACCAACCTGTATTGTTTTTACATGTTTATTAGACAAATACAGCCTGTGGAATACAACCAACCTGTATTGTTTTTACATGTTTATTAGACAAATACAGGGTGTCGAATACAACCAACCTGTATTCTTTTTACATGTTTATTAGACAAATACAGGGTGTTGAATACAACCAAACTGTATTGTTTTTACATGTTTATTAGACAAATACAGGGTGTCGAATACAACCAACCTGTATTGTTTTTACATGTTTATTAGACAAATACAGGGTGTCGAATACAACCAACCTGTATTCTTTTTACAATGTTTATTAGACAAATACAGGGTGTCAAATACAACCAACCTGTATTCTTTTTACAATGTTTATTAGACAAATACAGGGTGTCGATTACAACCAACCTGTATTGTTTTTACATGTTTATTAGACAAATACAGGGTGTCAAATACAACCAACCTGTATTGTTTTTACATGTTTATTAGACAAATACAGGGTGTCGAATACAACCAACCTGTATTGTTTTTACATGTTTATTAGACAAATACAGCCTGTGGAATACAACCAACCTGTATTGTTTTTACATGTTTATTAGACAAATAAAGCCTGTGGAATACAACCAACCTGTATTGTTTTTACATGTTTATTAGACAAATACAGCCTGTGGAATACAACCAACCTGTATTGTTTTTACATGTTTATTAGACAAATACAGGGTGTCGAATACAACCAACCTGTATTCTTTTTACATGTTTATTAGACAAATACAGGGTGTTGAATACAACCAAACTGTATTGTTTTTACATGTTTATTAGACAAATACAGGGTGTCGAATACAACCAACCTGTATTGTTTTTACATGTTTATTAGACAAATACAGGGTGTCGAATACAACCAACCTGTATTCTTTTTACAATGTTTATTAGACAAATACAGGGTGTCAAATACAACCAACCTGTATTCTTTTTACAATGTTTATTAGACAAATACAGGGTGTCGATTACAACCAACCTGTATTGTTTTTACATGTTTATTAGACAAATACAGGGTGTCAAATACAACCAAACTGTATTGTTTTTACATGTTTATTAGACAAATACAGCCTGTGGAATACAACCAACCTGTATTGTTTTTACATGTTTATTAGACAAATACAGCCTGTGGAATACAACCAACCTGTATTGTTTTTACATGTTTATTAGACAAATACAGGGTGTCGAATACAACCAACCTGTATTCTTTTTACATGTTTATTAGACAAATACAGGGTGTCGAATACAACCAAACTGTATTGTTTTTACATGTTTATTAGACAAATACAGGGTGTCGAATACAACCAACCTGTATTGTTTTTACATGTTTATTAGACAAATACAGGGTGTCGAATACAACCAACCTGTATTGTTTTTACATGTTTATTAGACAAATACAGGGTGTCAAATACAACCAACCTGTATTGTTTTTACATGTTTATTAGACAAATACAGGGTGTCGAATACAACCAACCTGTATTCTTTTTACAATGTTTATTAGACAAATACAGGGTGTCGATTACAACCAACCTGTATTGTTTTTACATGTTTATTAGACAAATACAGGGTGTCGAATACAACCGAACTGTATTGTTTTTACATGTTTATTAGACAAATACAGGGTGTTGAATACAACCAACCTGTATTCTTTTTACATGTTTATTAGACAAATACAGGGTGTCGAATACAACCAACCTGTATTGTTTTTACATGTTTATTAGACAAATACAGCCTGTGGAATACAACCAACCTGTATTGTTTTTACATGTTTATTAGACAAATAAAGCCTGTGGAATACAACCAACCTGTATTGTTTTTACATGTTTATTAGACAAATACAGCCTGTGGAATACAACCAACCTGTATTGTTTTTACATGTTTATTAGACAAATACAGGGTGTCGAATACAACCAACCTGTATTCTTTTTACATGTTTATTAGACAAATACAGGGTGTCGAATATAACCAAACTGTATTGTTTTTACATGTTTATTAGACAAATACAGGGTGTCGAATACAACCAACCTGTATTGTTTTTACATGTTTATTAGACAAATACAGGGTGTCGAATACAACCAACCTGTATTCTTTTTACAATGTTTATTAGACAAATACAGGGTGTCAAATACAACCAACCTGTATTCTTTTTACAATGTTTATTAGACAAATACAGGGTGTCGATTACAACCAACCTGTATTGTTTTTACATGTTTATTAGACAAATACAGAGTGTCAAATACAACCAAACTGTATTGTTTTTACATGTTTATTAGACAAATACAGCCTGTGGAATACAACCAACCTGTATTGTTTTTACATGTTTATTAGACAAATACAGCCTGTGGAATACAACCAACCTGTATTGTTTTTACATGTTTATTAGACAAATACAGCCTGTGGAATACAACCAACCTGTATTGTTTTTACATGTTTATTAGACAAATACAAGGTGTCGAATACAACCAACCTGTATTGTTTTTACATGTTTATTAGACAAATACAAGGTGTCGAATACAACCAACCTGTATTCTTTTTACATGTTTATTAGACAAATACAGGGTGTCGAATACAACCAAACTGTATTGTTTTTACATGTTTATTAGACAAATACAGGGTGTCGAATACAACCAACCTGTATTGTTTTTACATGTTTATTAGACAAATACAGGGTGTCGAATACAACCAACCTGTATTCTTTTTACAATGTTTATTAGACAAATACAGCCTGTGGAATACAACCAACCTGTATTGTTTTTACATGTTTATTAGACAAATACAGCCTGTGGAATACAACCAACCTGTATTGTTTTTACATGTTTATTAGACAAATACAGGGTGTCAAATACAACCAACCTGTATTGTTTTTACATGTTTATTAGACAAATACAGGGTGTCGAATACAACCAACCTGTATTCTTTTTACATGTTTATTAGACAAATACAGGGTGTCGAATACAACCAAACTGTATTGTTTTTACATGTTTATTAGACAAATACAGGGTGTCGAATACAACCAACCTGTATTGTTTTTACATGTTTATTAGACAAATACAGGGTGTCGAATACAACCAACCTGTATTCTTTTTACAATGTTTATTAGACAAATACAGGGTGTCGATTACAACCAACCTGTATTGTTTTTACATGTTTATTAGACAAATACAGTGTGTCGAATACAACCAACCTGTATTGTTTGTATATGTTTATTAGACAAATACAGGGTGTCAAATACAACCAACCTGTATTCTTTTTACAATGTTTATTAGACAAATACAGTGTGTCAAATACAACCAACCTGTATTGTTTGTATATGTTTATTAGACAAATACAGGGTGTCGAATACAACCAAACTATTGTTTTTACATGTTTATTAGACAAATACAGGGTGTCGAATACAACCAAACTGTATTGTTTCTACATGTTTATTAGACAAATACAGGGTGTCGAATACAACCAAACTGTAATGTTTTTACATGTTTATTAGACAAAGGGGTATACTAATGAGACAATGTCTGTGCTACGCCAACACAATATGAAATGCCAAATTTCTTATTGATGAAAATAAGTAAATCTGATAAACCGATGTCACAATCAAATGAAAAAACTTTACATCTATTTTATTGTATCAAATTTGTCATTTGTTTTTTCTTCCAAAATATTTAAACATGACCACACCTGCAATTTTCCACAAGACATTAATTTTTATCTGTTTCCATCACAACCCCCTATACCTGTAATTTGTTGTTAGTTTGTTGTAAGTCAGAACTTCTTTTCTCTAAATTGTTTATCCAGTTTTTTCTTTTTTGTCTACATCTTGCAGCAGCAGCCCTAGGAAAATATATTTGGTAAATATAAAAATGTGGACAAAGGCTAATGATAATGGACATATATAACACATAGACTTTCCTTTATTGATATTTGTCTTAAAACAATCATCTTGTTTTTTGTGCATTTATTAACAGGATGTAATTTTTGGAGTATCTGTAAATCAAACATTTCCTCCTGAAATGAAAAGAGAAACTGCATGATCAGGCCAAAATTTCTACCCTAAATTTATTTCTTGTCTGGTGGGACAGACATCATAGAAGGTATTTTTGTCAACATATGTTCACCGTGATTCAAACAAAAGTTAGGTTAAATCATTCACAGATGATCAAACAGTTGCCAACAGGACATGCGAATGATACTTCCGTTAATTCAAATCTCTTAATATGTACTTATAAGAATGCAACAAGTTACTTATTATACCCAAATTTCAAAACTTGGTTTCAACTCAGTAAAAATCTTTTTTTAAATCAATTAAAATGCACCTATTTTTGAGGTTTTTTTTACTGAAAGTTTACCTGTTTCTTTCCAAAAATTTCTTTCTTCTTCCATCTACTGGATCGTCATCATCATCCCTTCTGGACCTTTTACTGGAACTGAAACAAAAATCTAATTTATCAACAAGTCTTACTTTCAAAATGACATGCGAGAAATAAGGATAAATTTAACAGACAGTCTGTAGAAAATATTGGCAAACATGCCCAGACACCACCTCTATTTAACAAGTACCTCTTATGGGACCTTAATTTTTATTTCCTGTGAATTTAAAATTAATAATACCTAAATAAAGCAATTACCTGGTTTATTTGACAGTATGTAAATGTTCTTATTTTAATGTCACATAAAACTAATTGTGGCTGTGTGATAGGTATTTTTAAGTATAAACCACTTTGGCTTTCATGACAAAATTGTAAAGAAATGTAATAACTCAAACAAACACAAAAGTAAAGGACCAACTGATGGTTAATTCACATTGGAAATTTGGCTGAAATTTCTGTTTCATATAGATTTATATCAACCTATGAGACCACACGACTAATTTCTACTTGCTTCTTTGTCTTTACATAAAATGGCAATTGATTTTGAATTACTTGTACAAGGTTTTACGCCACTTTAGCAATTTTTCACTGTATTAGTTTACTATGGATTTTTATCCATCATCACAAGTCACATGTCTTCACCATGTTTATTTAAGCTGATCTGATATGGCATCATTACATGTGATATATGGTTTCCAAAACAACAAAATAATACCAATTCCCTTTTTTCAACAAGAAAACTTACAATGATAATTGTGTTGAGTCTACTGTGTCTGGTGATGATGCTGTGTCTGATGCAAAGGAAGTGTCAACTGAGAGAGGGGAATTATGGGAAAAACTTCCAGCAAAGGAGCTGTTCATAGATCCATCGGGTGACACTTGAATTATCTGTGTGTTTGGTCGAGAACTTGGGGATGGTAAAGTCTGTTGCTGTATGGCTTGTTTTAATTTCTAAAAAAAAAATATGAATCAAATATGAAATAGATTCATAGCAATTTGTTCACAATACTTATTTTTGTTTATTACAGTCAAAATACAATGACCTGTCAGGTACTTTCTAACTATTGCTCAATCAATTCCAAAAATAGATAACAGCTGTTTAGAAAACTGCTTCAATCTGTTTTCTTTAAAGCTCTTGATAAGAAAGAGCTGGACATTTAAACTGCAGCTATTCATGTATGACTCGGGTAACTTCCAACTTCTAATCTGGCCATAGAGTACAATGTAGATGGAACACCTTAGAAGTATAAAAGTTACCAGAGTCAGGCATGAGACTGAAACATTCCGCTCGATTTTCTTGCGGAATTTGCGCACGGGAAAATGCATTTAAAGATGAAACCTCGCATTTGACTAAAAACATAAAATATCAATATCCGATAAAAATGTTGAAAATAAACATGAAATGAGAGGTTTTATTAATGGAACTAGGATTTTTTGCAGCTGATATGTAACAAAATATATTTAAAAAATCTAATCTAAAATTCATAAGATTACATGTATTGTAAACCAGGTTCAGCAGTCTGAAAGGACATAAACAATATTGCTACACAAACCTGTTTTGTAAACAAGGTTTGAGATTTCTGTGGTGATGTGATTGATGCAGACTGTTGAGGAGATTGAAGAAGACTTTGATTAATCACTGTCGGCTGAACTCTTTGTTGTTGTGTAGTCTGGATCACAGGTATGCTTGGAATGGACGCAGGAATCTGAACTGGGACTGTTGTACCATTAGGAAGTTGTAGAAATATTTGCATTGTACATTGGGACTGAGGAAGAACTTGGCTGACTGCTTGATAAGCTATAGTAGTTTTGGGTCTGAAATAGAGGCATATTTAAATCTATTTATAGAACCAATTATACTGTAGGAATCACATTACATGCCTGAGATAGAATATTTAATTGGTGGGATTCTGTGCTCAAAATGTTGACTTCAAATACAGTTCTAAGAATTAACTAAAAATTAGCAAAATTAGTTATATTCATGGTTGTCTGGGAAATTTCTATTTCTATTTATGACAATTAATGCTTCCTTGTCAGTTAAAAATCAGAATTTGGTATTACATATTGCACATACAGCCTGTGACTAATTGAGTTTTTGTTCCACAGCCTTCAAGGTTTTTTCTTAACAAACAGAATAATATACTTCAATGTAAATATACAGTTTGCATGTAATAAGTTTTAAAAATAAATATCAAAATTTTAAGGCAACTCTGCCTTCTTTGTTCTCAATAGAATTACAGCTTTTTATGCCATGCAAGCTTTATCCTGTAACAAATTCTAGATTCAAAGGATCCAAAAAATGTTTGTATTCTACAAATCAAGCAGTTGGTAACAATATGACTTTCCCATGATCTGTTTTGTATCAAAGTACAAAGGTTATGCATGATATGTAGGTGAGGATCAAATCACAATCTAGAGATTTATTTGTTTTTGCCATCTTTGGTTATTTTACTTTTAGTATTTTTCTATCTGAGACTAGAAAGCTTACTCTCTGGTGTTCATTTAAAAAAACCCAAATGGTATTGGATTGGAAGCTTTCCAGTGGAACAAAGATCAATATCAAGATAAAACAAGTCAAGGTCAGGGACAGTTAACAGACTGACATATACTCTTCATAAGCTACCACTAGACCAAATTTGGTTGACATATGGCTTAAGCTTACAGAGATAAAAAAAACAAAATGTCAAGTGTTAATGCAGCAGCATGTCTCACTCCAGCAACTATTGTCACAGAGAGAGAAAATCTAAAATTCTGATGCATTGATAAACCCAAAGATTGTTACACCATATGGAATGCCAAAGAATGTTGTAGAATAAAAAAAATCGAAACTTGGTGTCAAAGACTTACGGAGATTGAGTGGTGGAATGTGCAGCAGTAATCAATGTTGTGGTTGACATGACAACCTGTGATTTAGACAAAAACACACTGCTGCCATCTTTGTCAATAACATTTATGATTTCCTGTTCCTCTTCCTCTGGTGTCCGTGGTTCACTTTTCAATAACTTTTCCGTCATACTTTTTCTAGTTCTAATCAAAGGAGCCATGTCTGTCACCGTTCTTGGGATATGTGGAATGGGAGTATTTAATTCATTTTCATTAGCTGCTGGTCCTGGAAGGGGAATTCCCTATGAAAAAAAGCAACAAAATGATACATTTATATCTGCCATAAGTAATACTATAACAAAATTAATTCTGATATGTCATCTTAGATATATATTAGCCACATTTTTGTAGTTGACAAATTAAATTCTGGTTCGATTCAACGAAATAAGGCATGGTCATTATCAGAAGAATGGCTAACACTGTAAAAATTCTTATTTGAAATTAGGAAATGAACATAGTATACAAAAGCTATTTTTAAATAATGTGGTTATTCTAAGGGTACCACTACATTGTATGTAATTTTTTTAACAATCCAATATCAATTAAAGCATTTGTCAGATATGTAGAAGAACACATTATTTACAGTATAATGAATTTTCCAATTATCAAACTATTAAAAAAACATAACTACACCTACTAGTACTAGTACTAGTACATGTATAGCCCACATTAACTACAGAACAACTAAATGGGTGTTGAATTACAGCTCGTGATCAACTTTTCAGTCATATCATATTTAGATTTACAGTGAATTAATTTGTCTTTGATGAAAAGTTGCTACTTCCATAATACTTTGATGTAATTTTGTGGTTATATCAAAGCTGCTTCTTCTGCTGTCAGTAAATGCTAAAAATATCATGTGACTTGGTTATTTGTTTTGTTTTAGTTTTGTTGTCTTATAACTTAATATTATTTATAAAACTATAAAACTTTTACTTACTGAAACTCCCTGGTCTCCATCTCCATCTAAAGCCTTTTTGAAAGCCTCCTCAAATGGATTTTTGTTTAATTCTTGAAAAAGTCCAATTTCTTCACAATTCTTTAGAAATTTTGTTGGGGTTGGGGTTTGGTCTTAAAAAATAAACAGAAAACAATGAACATTATACATGTACTACATGTAGTAAGTAATTTATACAAGCAATTATTCAAAATATTCTCCTATACAAACAGAAGTGAAAAAAGTCATTAAATATTATCTAAATTAGGTGTAGTTGCTAAAAAATACATTCTTCAGTTGTGTATAATAATAATTTGTTTGCTTATAATCAGAATGTGATTTATAAAATAGTTCCTTATATAAAAGGCATTGTCATGACATCTTGACTGCATAAGGGAGAGTGATATCGCCTGAAACATGAATAATGCCCTAGTAAAAGGAGAGGGTGTTATCAATGTCAAGGCAATACCACTGCCACTGTCAGGGCATGATAATGTTGTATTACTGCGAATTAATTAAAATCAGCTGACTTTGTTTTATCCAATTGAAACAAACACAATTTTACTGATATGAAATGAAGTATATTACACTATGTCCAACAGAATAAAGTTAAATTGAATTACTTGTTGTTAGAATAATGGATTAGTTGAATGTTATACCTCAAAGCATATTGTACATACTAAATCATTTGCATATATATTGTAAGTCATTAATTTATCCAAATTAGTTTGTGTTGTACCTCAACAAACTTGTTTTTAAATTCTGTATCTCAATAATGTTTACATAAAACTAGAGGCTCCCAGGAGCCTGTATCACTCACCTGAACCTGAAACCAAACAACCCTTTTTTATCCAGCTTTTATTTGCTATAAGGAATTGCCCAACACTTCTGCAAAAATCATTAATTTTGACCTTTTAAGTGAAATAACTCCTATAAGGAGGATCTTTTGATGGTTAGAGGGAGAAGGGAGGTTCACTTCAAATTTTCTGTACCTGTTATACTTTTTTAACTATCAGTCGAAAACTCTCTCGACCCCACACCCCCTTTTTCATTTTTTCTATTTTAATCCAACGTAGCTATGTAGATAGTCAGATGTCATGATTTAGACAATTTTGGTAGAGGACATCCTAAAGATGATGTGTGCAATGTTTCAAAGCAGTCCTTTCATTGGTTTAAGAGGATTTTTTAAAATCAAGTAAATTTGATTAAAAAAAATGTTCAAGGAGAATAATTCCTAAACGGTTCATCAGACAATCTTGATCCTAAAGTCATTTTTGTAGCCCTCATAGAGCAGAACAATTAAGCAATGCTAACTTTTCTCTAGTTTTTATAATTTTCAAGATTTTGAGGCAAAAATGTCAAAAATAATCAATTTCGACAATTAAAGGGCAATAACTCCTATAAGGAGACATCATACAACTTCAACCCAATGGAGTGTTTCGTAGAGCTTTTGATGCAGATGAAAGCATGTCTCTTCCGTTTTCCAGTATCTGTTACACTTTTTAGAATTTAAGCCAAAAACTGTATTTTACCTCCCCCCCGCCCCAATCCTATTTTTAGCCATGGTGGCCATGTTGGTTAATCTGCAGCCATGGTTGGTGCAAACTTGGTTGAGGACATTTGACAGATGATGTGTACAAAGTTTCAAAGCAGTACTTTCAGTTGTTTCAGAGGAAAAGATTATAAAAAATTAATTAAAACCGATTAAAAAAAACAGTTCAAGGGGAATAACTCTTAAACGGTTAATCAGACAATCTTGACCCTTTAGTCATTTTTGTAGCCCTCATAGAGCAGAACAATTAAGCAATGCTAACTTTTTCTCTAGTTCTAATAATTTTCAAGATTTTGAGGAAAAAATGGCAAAAATCATCAATTTTGACAATTAAAGGGCAATAACTCCTACAAGGAGTCATCATACAGCTTTGACCCAATGGAGAGTTTTGTAGAGCTTTAGATGCTGAAGAAGGAAGGTCTCTTCGGTTTTCCTGTATCTGTTATACTTTTTGAACTATAAGCAAAAAACTGTATTTTGACCCCTCTGTTCTATTTTTAGCCATGGCTGCCATGTTGGTTGGTCTGAGGCCATGATTTGGGCAAACTTGGTAGAGGGCATTTTACTGATGATGTATGCAAAGTTTCAAAGTAATCCCTTCAGTGGTTTTGGAGGAGAAGATTTTTGAAAAAAAGTTAACGACGACGACGACGACGACGGACGACGCCAAGTGATGGCAATAGCTCACATGACCCTTCGGGTCCGGTGAGCTAAAAAGCAGAGAATTGACAACTGCTTAAATAAAACATTTAACTGTATTACCAGACCAGTGTACCCTTTATGATTTTAAAACACAATTCACAAACATAAGTGAAGGTAATAACAAACTAGACAAAGTCGATCTAGCAATCACTGATACCCTTGCTTTTGTAAAATTTCTAATGTTTTTCGTGGACTGTGACCTTGAAATTTGACGGATTTCCCCCAAAATCGATAGGCTTCTTACCAACCTGACATATAACAATATCCCAAAGTTTCATTCAAATCGGATGCACACTTTTTGAATTATCATCCGGAAACCAAATGTGGACGGAAGAATGGACGGATGGGCGGACATGAGGACCACTATATACCCCCGACTCTGTCGAGCAGGGGGAATAAATACAGAACACGAGGAACATGTCAAAAAAGACAATGCACAAATTAAAATCACAGAAACTGGCAAACTCCAGAACCAACAACCAAAAATATAGTAACTACAGCAATGATCCTGACTTGGTACAGGCATTTCAAAAGAACTGGTGTTTTAAACTAGGTTCTATGGTATGCTAAACCTCCCTCTTCCATTACTGTAGTAAGTGTCACATTTGAAGCATGTGTTTCAATCTCTTTACACATTTATATCACTGTACATGTTCACTATACACTTCATGGAGGAATAATTCTATCTACTCTAAAAGGGGAAACATTTTTCACAAGGGACATATACAGAACCAAAATGGAAGGATTTTTATTTTAATTCATGTATTCTTTGTTTATATATCTGTAAGTATTATTGTTGTCACAGTTAGGTATATTTAAGGTTTTAAAATGATAAACAAAACTTTTATCTTTAAACATTTTCACTTAAAAAGGAGCAATGTGTTATTCATCTACAAAATCAAAAAAATTATTAACATTTACCAATGTTCACAATGCCCTAAAATTTCAAGAAAACAGATAAAGCTTTTCTGAGTTTTTAAAACTAAAAATTCCCCCCTTTTCTCACGAAAAAGTCTTATAACTTTATAACAAAAAAATCCAAATTTTACCAAAAAACAAAAAGAAGCTTACATCTATCAAGTAAAAAAATCTACTATCATTTCCAGACAATTGATGAAAGAATTAGAGAATCAAAACTAGAAAATCCCCTTGTAATGACAAACAAATCATTAAACCCATAGAAAATCCCCTTGTAATGACAAACAAATCATTAAACCCATAGCAAAAAATTAGAAAGTTACCAAAAAGTATACATGATTAACAAAATAAGCAACTGTGTAAGTTTGAAAAACATGTGTGAAGGTATTTTCAAGACAAAATGCAACTATACTAAATGTTACACCCCCCATGCGCTCAGCGTTTTGCTTGCATTTTTTTATTATTCCATACTGTACCTTTATAGTGCTAAAATCCGATTTGAAAAAAATCTACACGATAGCATGTCCATATTTTATATTATGTCTTTGTTGTTGAAATATCCGAAATCGTCCTTGACATTTGCTACGGGAATTTTACATAGGAAGTCTACCATTTGAGTTTCTAAAGGGACCTAGCGTTGTTTTCAAAAAGATCATCTGCTTTCGTAACGTTCAATGGTATTCGGACAAACCGCGAGACTTTTCCCGCCTTAACTGCAGACGACATGACCCGATGGATTTTGAATAGATAACAATTAACTCTTCCAAACATACACTTCCGTGGTAATTTAGGTCAAACTTTACTATAGAAAAGTGCTCTATCAAAGTAAAAAAATCTGCCGCATTTCAAACCGCCGACTATCACTTGGATATAATTGTTGTTGTCAGTTTACACATTCTGTAATCTACAAAAGGAGCATAAGCTGGACCAAACGCGGTAAGCAGTTTTTATTTGTCAGCCAAAAAACCGCTATATTGCCGCTTCGAAACTTACTATAGTGGACGATGGACAGACAGAATTTTTATATTATAACAGGCGCTGCATAACAGCCGCATAAAAATAATTTCATCTTTGTTCTGCCTTACCCAAAATTAATCCTCCCATTCTTGAAGGAGATGTTCCAGAGCATAAATTGATGCCTGGATTTAATGCCAAGCACATTTCATGTTTTCGCATGTGTACTGACAGATGATCTTCATTTGTAAACCTCTGAAAAAAACAGAATTTCATAATTAAACATGCATATAAAATCACAGTTAAACTGACACTTGAAATGCTAGATCCAGATTTTCTAGAATGTCTGGATCTCACAGGGCACTTCAGAACACAAGTCAAATACCAGTAAATGAATCATCAAATGTAAGCATCAACATCAACTTCATCTCTGGTGCACACATATATCTTCCTTCATAAATCTCTTTCTACATGGAAATGAAATGTGTTAACATTATTCAATTAGATCTGCAATGAACAAAGGACTTAGGAGTACGCGATATGACCATGTAAGGATAGGTTAGCACTGTAAGATAGATAATGATTAAAATATATCTTTATTAAAATGCAACTGACAATATGTTTGTACAAATAAAAATTGGTAATCAACAGATATAGCAATTATGGTTGATTAGTTGTTAGAAACTATCACTTTTTGGTGCCTTAAAATTTTCTACTTTCATCCAATCAGACTCATCAATAGAAATGCTGCCGTAGAATTAACATTTTTACCTGGCCACATCCTGCCTCTATACAAACAAATGGCTTGTCATCATCCATCCCTTCGCTTTTGGGAATATCCTGAAGAAAAAAAAAACGTTTTGTATGAATAAATGCTGCACAATGTAGAATCAGTGATAAACAACACAATTTACGTAATCAATTAAAGACAGGAAATTAAATTATATCAAATATGACGAAAAAAAAAAAACTTAAAAAAAAAAACACTGATGGCTGCTTGGAATGGTCATAAAAAGTTATGTGGTTGAGTTGGGCTAGTTAAAGGAGATTTCAGGTTTATATGTAATAAAATTTCAAATAGCCTTTTTTAAAATTTGTTTAAGACATTAGAACAAATTGCCAGACATTATATTTTTAGACATTATCCAAACAAACTCGAGCATGTCAAGCCATAATTGTTGTTACGCTAAAATGTTTGTCAACCCACTTCTTTGATAAGCCAGTCTCTTAGAGGACTTAGCAATTAATACATAGGACTAGAGATTCATATACAAACATTTGTGAATAAGGAGGAATGTGCAAGATGAAAACAATGTTTTCACCAGAAAGAGGGGGGAACAAAATAAAAATGTACCATGATGTCAAATAAAACAAATATATTATTTGGTCACTAATCTTCACGTGTAAGACAAAAAAACATTTCAGCTTTATTTACAAGATTTGGATGTGGCTTAACCTGTATGTAAAGCATGTCTTGCAAACTATCACAGTTGTTCACTATATATTAATGTCCAAGATACCAAGGTTATTAAATTTACTTTGCAAACACATGTTTTATCTACATACATACAGAAAAATCTTTATCTTTATCACTACTCCTAGTGAAAACATTTCATTTATATCTGAGATCATCAGGTTGTACTTCTACATGAAGAGGGAAGTAAACTCAGCCATTGAAAAGACCATTCAATAACTGTGGTCCTCTTAGATTGAAGGGCAGTGCTGTCTGATGAAATTTGTTGTTGTTATTTCAGAATTAAACAATATATATCTTTACATCTTCATTTTAATCTTTAAGCCAGCTTGGTCTTAAATTAACATCTCAGTTTTGTGTTTCAAATGCACTAAATAAACCCGACGTATGATCAATTTTTATTTGTGACATTTAAGTATTGATTTGATGCCCACTTTAATTGTACTAAATAGCGGATGAACATACTAAATCAATAATTTATTTGTTTATAAATCTAAACTACAACTAGAGTAAAAAACACCTGTGAGCAATGCTCACCATTGATACCCCCCGCTTCACAATTACTTTGAAATTTCAGGTGTTCTTAATTATGAAATTGAAACTTTATCTAGTTAAACGTGAATGCGAAATTGCAGATAATACATGTAACCCTCCCCAATCCCCCAAAGAATGGCATCCCCTATGTCAATGACAAAGTCCATGTTTTTCTATGGCAAACCTCCAATAATATTCTGATCAAAATGTTTAATATCCAATGCACAATGGCAATATGTGACCAAGATTCTGTATAAGTTTCAACAAATTCCATTCAGTGGTGTAGGAGGAATTGTAAATAAAAGATGGGTACCCCATTATGTCCATTACAAACTCTATGTTTTTCTATGGGAAACCCCAAATATCATTCCGATCAAAATGTTAAATATCTCCTGCACAATGGCACTATGTGACATGGATTCTGTGTAAGTTTCAACAAATTCCATTCAGTGGTGTAGGAATGAGTTGCACATAAGAGATGGGTATCCCTTATGTCCATGACAAAGTCCATGTTTTTCTATGGGAAACCCCAAATATCATTCCAATCGAAATGTTATATATCTAGTGCACAGTGGCAATATGTGACAACATTCTGTGTAAGTTTCATCAAATTCCATTTAGTGGTGTAGGAGGAGTCGCACATAAGAAATGGGTATCCCCTTTTGTCAATGACAGTCCATGTTGTTCTATGGGAAACCCCAAATATCATTCCGATCAAAATAATAAATATCTCCTGCACAATGGCACTATGTGACAAGGATTCTGTGTAAGTTTCAACAAATTCCATTCAGTGGTGTAGGAGGAGTTGCACATAAGACAAGAGGACCCCCTTAGGTCAATGACAATGTCCATGTTTTTCTATGGGAAACCCCAAATATCGATCCGATCAAAATGTTTAATAACTCCTGCACAATGGCACTATGTGACAAGGATGCTGTGTAAGTTTCTTTAAATTCCATTCAGTGGTGTAGGAGGAGTTGCACATAAGAGATGAGGCCCCCCTTAGGTCAATGACAATGTCCATGTTTTTCTATGGGAAACCCCAAATATCGATCCGATCAAAATGTTTAATATCTCCTGCACAATGGCACTATGTGACAAGCATTCTGTGTAAGTTTCATTAAATTCCATTCAGTGGTGTAGGAGGAGTTGCACATATGAGATAGGGACCCCCTTAGGTCAATGACAAAGTCCATGTTTTTCTATGGGAAACCCCAAATATCATTCCAATCAAAATGTTAAATATCTCCTGCACAATGGCACTATGAGACAAAGATTCTGTGTAAGTTTCATCAAATTCCTTTCAGTGGTGTAGGAGGAGTTGCAAATAATAGAAAGTGTAACGGACGGACGGACGGACGGACGGAAGGACGGACGGACGGATGGACGGACGGACGGAAGGACGGACGGACACCATGAACACTATATACCCCCCGCTTTTCAAGCGGGGGGTATAAAAATGAATGATGAAAAATAAACAGCATTGATTTTGGCCAACACATAAACCTATACATGTACCTTCATACTACATCATGGCTTTATGTGTTTAAAAACATTGAGATTTTGAGGAATATTAATTGTTATCAAAAACCAGGATAATCATAACATAATAAATTATATCTAGACCTTTTGGTCTTTTATAAAACTACAAAACAGTGAAAGTCTGATAAATTTCATCCTTACAAGTCAGGGTTTCTGTGTCCACAAAACCCTAACAAACTTAGATAAGAAATTTCTGGGCTAGAAGTCACTATTTTGATTGGCTACATCATACCTGAATGTAGCCAATCAAAAGCTTGCTTTCATTCATGACTTGGTTAGGGGATATCCCGATGTCGATTTTAAATAAACCAAATGGATGTGTTGCATAGACCATGTGAAAATCAGTGTATTTTGTACAGTAGTGTTAATAGTTTCTTATTATCACGTTATTTATTAGTTGTGTTATGTTTTCTTCCCACTCAGGAATGAGTAAGAATGACTACTGCCAAACACTTGTTTCTTTCAAGCAATTTCATTAGTTGATATTTTGAAGGTTTGACGTCATATGAAAATCTTTTAGCCCAGGAATTTCCTAGCTAAGTTTGTCATGGTTTCGTGGACACATGAACCCTGACTTGTGAGGATGGATAAATTTAAACTGCACTAAATTATACATGAACTAAGTTTTGGCTGTATTTAGTTGGTAGTACTGTATGTCTTTTGTCAGATCATATCTTTAGATCTGAATTTAGTGTCATTTTAACATGTTGAAATCAATTTTAAAACTAAAACAAAAGATTTAATCTTTTTTTAAATATAAAATAGAGGGTTTTTTTTTGGTATTTGCTGTAACAAAGATATGCAACAAGTTACCCATTATCTGCCACAATCGAATGATTCAAAACTGAATTTTTGTCATCACATTTCAGTGGCAACAAGAAAATGTCACATGTTTTTCTATAGCATTTCTAAACTTGACAGGTTCAAATTTATTTCACAAAAGCAAAAGGATATTATATTGCATAGTCATTGTACTCTTAGTTTTCTAAGTTGTTATTAGTAATGAGACGTAGCTATAGGAAGTAAACAAATTTGAAACACATAAAACGTACAAAAAATGAGTTAAATACACAAAATCTTTGCAATTTTTATTTGCATTACATATTTAAACAAAGGTGGAAGTCTGTGTGCATAGGTACAGTCTACTAAACTGTATCAACCAGGCAGTGTCCAAGCTAGAATTTGGTCTAAGGGGGCCATGATGGCCCTAATAACTTACCATAGGGGGCCAGAATTTATAGCTAGGGGTCAATAAAACCAATATAGAGACATGACATATGGACAAAAAGTGCATGTATATCTCCAATGGGAGTATTGTTTGTTTGAATGGTGTTTTAACGCCACTTTCAGCAATTTTCCAGCTATTTCATGGCGTCCAGTTTTTAATGGGGGAGGAAGCCGGAGAACCCGGAGAGAACCCCCGACCTGCGGTAGGAAAACTGGCAATCCTTGTCAATTAAGATTGGAGTCGAGTACACCCTGCCTGCAGTGAGAATCGAACCCGCAATCTCAGTGTTGACAGACCATGTGATCAATAGTAAACGAACTACCTTGACCACTCGGCCACCGAGGCCCCCCCAATGGGAGTAAAATATGAAGAAATATGCTGTAAAAAAATTGATAATATATTGTCTACTTGATTTAGACGCTTGCTAAATTGTAATTGTACATGATAAAAAGCGTACTTAGGACTGAAAATACAGTTAAATTTCCGGTATATTTTAAAGGGACTTTCTCAAAGCTGTTTACTATGGGGGAATTTCTCAAAGAATGAAAAATTATGTTGCGCCAGTAATGACCCAGGACGTTTTTTAAGCGTGTCAATTCAACAAAAAATGCGGGAATGGCACAATGGCGCGCTCTAGATTGAACACTGACCAGGAGCATCACATTATCATGTTAATCGGATAACCTGTAAAAACATTGATTGACACCTGCTGTTATCGAGGTAAAATGATTAAATATCTTTTTAATTGGCTTGGGGTACTAAATATGTTGTTTTACACTCGGTAGAATGAATTTGTTACCGCAAAATTCTTATACTAGTTGGAATTACGGTGATGAAATGATTTAGGAATCTATGGTCAATGATAAAAGGAATAAAGGACAGTTTCTTCATGATACAGACTGATAACCTCTATCAGGCTTGCCCTGCAAGCTCACCTGATATACTAGTACTTGCCTTCATAATGTCTGTTATCAAAAACAAAATGTCTCATATTCCAGTGGTATTTTGTTTTGTTAATGACATATTGCTGGATCATTTGAATGTATTTGACTTAGGACAATATGACAAATGTAGAACTTAGGGCAATCGTGTCGGGCTGCAAACAGCATTAAAGGTACAATGAACCGGATTCAAGTTGAATTCTCGGGAAGTAAGCACGCAAACATTCTTACAATTGAAATTTAAATTGCGCAGTGTATTAGTTCGGGTGTTGATACCATATGATATATTAAAAATCTGTTATTTGACGACACAGACAAAATCTCTGTTAAATACTGTTTGGCAGTATTTGTGTGTTTACATTGACATAGTGAAAGTAAACAACAGACGGGCACTTGTCACTGTGTCAGATTGAGTTTGAGTTTGAAATAATAAGAAACTGTACAAACTGGGATAGGAAACTACATAAAATAAATATCTTCATTATACAGTCATCATGTTTATGTAAAATTTACCCAATATTAACTCAATTAATACAATTATTTCTGCAATTTTTTACTTCGTCTAATTTCGGATGACAGCTATGGCGGAACACACAGTTTGGGTCAATATTTATTTGTTGGTGTACTTCCGGGTCAAATATCTATGGAAACCCATCTAAACATTTTTTGCATTTAGATTAACCTGTGTCGTGTGTCTTCTGTCAAGAAAACACTGGAATTGCCTTTTTTTCACTATAAATACCAATAAGTAATTATTACAGACCAGAACTCTGATAAAATCTTCACAAAAAATTCGAGGAAAGAAAAAAAGTAAGGATACTTGTTAGCAACATAATTGGTCAGTTTGGATGTTTTCTTAACGTCCAGCGAGCAGTAGTTCAGCTATATTCAGGAAAGAACAAGTTAACAAACAATAAATCAACAGACAATTGCAGTGGAATGGGACACAGGGAACACAACTGTCACCTAAAAAGTGTGGAGTATTACAGAAAATATGATATCCAATTGATATAAACACGTTCCATCTAAACAAACTAAAAGCAGACAAGATCTTCGATGGATGAACAAAGAAATTAAAAGAACAACAAGAAAAAGAACAAGAAATATAGGAAGTATATGGCATAAAGCAAACAAAACAAAGCCACTATTTTCAATCAATACTAGTTAATGAAGCACCAGCTACAACACCAACTATATAAGAAAGGTTATTGGACATACATAGTATCAATTACCTTTTTTATTATCGGTACTCCGAAGTAAAAAAATATCGTTACTATTTGTTTTGTCAATACACGAAAATGAGTTGTGTATTGACCTTTTCGAAATCCCGTAGTCACGTGGTTCGGGGGGGGGGGGGGGGTGATCTACAGTTATCGTGCCTTTCCGTCGAGCATCGTAGGATGATCATAGAAAAATACCGAAACATTACAATTTCCATCAGGAACATATAAATACTAGTCCCAGTTTCCATTGAATTATTTTTACAGTAGTTAAAATTGTTTCAACAGATTTGCAATTACACTTATTCCAAATGGAAAACTAGCATTTATTTGCATAAATACTGTTAAAAACTTAAATAATATTTTCAGAATTTAACCCAAAAAAAATGTTAGAAGAGCATTATTTTTGCAACAATTAACTTTTGTGATTTTTTAAAAATTAACTGAATTATTATTGTTTTTTATATTATTATTATTATTACTTTTATCAAAATTTCATTTGCCTTCTTTAATTTCTGTTAGTTTTCAGGACTACATATACGATCCAAGGAATGTTTAATTTCGTTCTTTGAGTATCCAAATATAACTTGCATTTTATAAATAGTTTTACATTAACATTTTAAAAACTTAAAATAAATAAAAATCAATATATTTTATGACTATTTTATTATTAAGAAATTTATTTTCCTCTTATTTGCCATTGCATTTTACCACTTATTTTAAATAATGATAAGACATCTTTTTTTAAACATACGTGTTTTTAAAATCTAAAATCTAATTTTCGTATAAAATCATAATCTAAATTTACATTTTCGCAGCTTATTATGTCGGTCTTTAATTGGTCTTTCATATTTACCTTTCATCAAAGTTAAGTGTCAGGTTATTTATAAGCAATTAACGAATAAACAAGGCACATTTAATATACAATAACATTACAGAAAAATCCCCCCCCCCCCCCACGCGTCCTTCTCGGCGAATCTCGACGAATCAATCAATAACTTAATTGGTTTTAATAGGAATAAAGGAATATTTACTATTTTGACAATTGATAAATCAATTATCTTATCTGTTAATTATTGGTTTTGTTTCTAAGATTATTTTTAAGTTTATAACTAAACTTATTCCCTTTAATCATCAATCACTTGTGTCGTTACTGCAAAGAAAAAAGATTAAAGACTGCAAAAATATATTCCACGCTAAGAGGAAACATCAGGAACCTATAAATCAACTAGTCCCAGGACGAGAGGCTGTCTTTTTTCATTCGTGACAATAAGAGAAGAAATATGGATGGAAAAATGGATACACTATTTTATTTAATTAAATATACAAAATTAAGACAATATTATACAAAATTTAAACAATACAATTGACAAAGTATATAAGTATATCTTCTTGTACCGAAGTGACCAACACCTAGTACCGAACCAGTTCAGAGTATACCGAACCAGTTCAGAGTATCGACGTGTCCAGGTATCGAAGTGACTAGCATTCATAGTAACTGACAGTAAAGACAACGAAAATACAGGAAAACCAAGTAAGAAACTTAGTTCCTTTTTTTAAAAAACACAAGCGAAAACATTAGTTGATTTCCACTTAAGTAAATGGTTTAATATATTCAGATTCTATAGAAAAAGCAGAAGCCCTAAACAACCAATTTCACTGTACTACCCCAAAACCACATTAGTGAATATAATAGCCTTAAAATAAAGATACATTTATAACATGATATAGAAGTCATAACTATTACTTCACTTGGAGTGACAAAAATCTGAAAACCTAAACCAAAAAAAGCCATTGACCCTGATAAGATCTGATAAGATCTCTCCATTTTTTCTAAAAGTAGTACATAATGAAATGACAGCAATAATACATCTCTTGAAACTGTAGTCGTTCCATCCATCGATAAACACAATCTTTTATATGAATATCAAACATGGTTTCCGTTCAAAACTTAGCTGTGAAACTCAATCAGTCACATTCATTCAAAAAATTACAGACAATATGGCACAACATAAGCAAACAGATGTAGCCGTTATGGATTATTCTAACACCTTTAATAAAGTCGACCATCTCAGACTTTTACTAAAACTCGAACGTATTGATATCAACACTGACAAATAAGCAGTAAACTGGATTGATACTTTCTCGAGTAACAGTCAACCAAGGGTAGTCGTCGATGGCCAAGAATCTGGCACCTGTCCTGTCCTTTACCTTTTTAGTAATCTATATCAACGACATTCCAAACAACCTTATCAAAGTAAAACCCGTCTTTTTGCTGACGACACCATAATTTACTTAATTATAGTGTCACAATCAGACTGTAACAAACTTCAATCCAAAAGTAGAATGAAGAGTGGTTAATGTCCTTTACTCTGGACAAATGTGAAATCATCCACATATCTAGACAAAGAAAAGAAATCCTATTACACATGAATATAAACTCCACAATAAAATACTTAAAACTGTAGACAAGTCAAATATTTAGGAATAACCACATAAATACCATTGCATAGCAAATAACACCCTTAGATTCATCCAAAGTAATATACATATACCAACAACATCAAAACAAAAGAACAGGCTTAGAAAACAAATGTACGACGTCAGTCAGAATACTGCAGTAGAGTATAGTTTCCTTCGAAAAAAAATAACATAAACAAATTAGAAATGATACAAAGGCGGGCAGCCAGATACACATTACATCAGTACGACTACCAGAGTAGTGTAACTAACATAATACAACAACTTGGTTGTCCGAACTTACAAAAACGTAGTCAACTTCTCTTGTCATGCTATGCAAAATAAAATAACCAACTGCAGTAAATAACTTCAAATATCTTGCAACATCAAGATAACATAAATTACTATCACTCTTTCGCCGTCTTCCCACGTACAATTAAATTATGGAATAAACTACCACAGGAAGTGTCAATTCATTTAGCATCCTTCAAGTCAGGGATGCATCCGATATACTGTTAATAAATTTTCATTGTTTTTATCTTAAACATTTTAAAATAAAATATGATCAAAATGCAGTTGTATACACTTCAATGCACATTTAAATTTTCTGATTTGTTTTGTATGATTTATACCCTTTCATGCTCCTCCCATTAATCTTCAACAATGAAGAAGAGGAGTATAGCCGTAAATGTTAATGTATTTGGCAGGGGCTGAGAATTTAACCTTTTGTAGCGGCTACAGTGAGCCTACTCTTTTTCGAAATCTACATAAGAGGTCTTTAATCGTGCATGGAGCGTGGCACTCTCCCAACACGTTACTAACTATGGTCAGCGGCTTTTTCTTAATGACCAGACCCCTCCCCCAAACAAGATGGTCTCCCTTATCCGCAACCCGGGGACGTGTTGGGCTGCTATGTGGATCGAGCACTGGGAACCCTACAAGTATGGTCCCAGCATTTATAATTGGTCAGTCGAGATCTTGACGTACAATGGCACTTTGGCAAGTGATTGAATTTTATAGTTTTTTTAAATTAAGGGTACCATACTTAAGATATGGTATTGATGTATGCTTTTGTCTCTTGCAGGATATGGGGAGAGAATAACGTGATTTATTTATGTTAATAAAGTAAACGACAGAGCATGACACAACACCAGAGTCGCCAATGGAATCCAAACGGAGATCTCTGGAGTACGTATCACTCTGCCCGCTAACCTGGGAAGTCTATACTGTCCATGCGCTTACCAAGTAAGCAAATTTTGAGTAAAATATACAATCTGTACCCCTAAAGATGAGATGGAAGTATACATTCATGCACTTTACTAGCAATGTCTTGTACAACAAATTATAACATGTTTGATTTTGTGACTGACCATTGCAATGGGATTTGGGCTTATTGTATCCTAATGGTATCGTTACAATAAGCAAACAATTACAACGGTAATTCCATATAAATTAGTGATAAAACATCAATTTTACTTACACGGGATATTAAGTACATCATTGCAATAATTCAGCACGTTACAAACAATATTGTTTAAATAAAAATGACAGAAATTTGGTTTGAATAGTGTTTAACGCCACATTTATTAGCAATTCAGCTATATCATGGAGTCCAGTTTTTATTGAGTGAGAAAGCCGGAGAAAATTCCCTACTTTCGGTGGGGAAACCGGCAATCTTTGTAAATTACGATTGGAGTCGAGTGCATCCTGCCAGCAGTGAGACTAGAACCCGCAACCTGGCAAGGTGGAAGAAAGGGTTGCAAAATCAAAGGTTCTGACGGTTGAAACTTGAAATATTGTCTTGATTTTAAATTGTCCGAAAGTTATTTAGGATTTTTAAGAATCCAAATATGGTTAATACTTCGCGCATAAACAGTTTCACAGTATTTTTGCTGTCCTTTTTTTTCACTGCAGACAATATCTTAGTCGACAGTTTTGACAACTCTTTGGTAGCGCATGTAGATGAGCCGGCTATGCACGACCTTGAGAACAAGGTCAAAGGTAGGTCATCCACCATGGTATGCGACACATCGCCTTGATATTATCTACCCACATTCCAAATATCAAAAGCCTACCTCAAAAGACAAAAAAGTTACAGCCCGGACACGATTAGTTTCGGACGGATGGATGGACGGACAGACTGATTCCACGTACCCACCTGTCAAAATCTTGAGTGACGGGAAAAATAATTTAGCGCCAGCATGTTAAATCATACAAATCTCAGAATTAAGACTGAAAAATCAATTTTATTAGCAGTGCCGATAATTTTGGGTTTAAAAAGTTTAGGTTTTTTTTTAAATAAAATTTAACAGATTGAAACTGAAAACTTACGGAATTTATGGAGATTTTAACAGGGCTTTGTTTACATAGCAAACGCATGACTATCGTATTAAAATGTTAATGTTTCTGGTTATCAGCTTTTAATTATAATTTGACAGAACAGCAAATACAACTTAACATATTGGTCGAGGAATGTTTCATCCGAAAACCTTAGTTGGTGCAAACATCTTCCGAATCATTTGGTATAAATGCATTCAACAATTCCTGCTGCATGGTTTATAACTAAAGCCACTTCAATTCTAATAACTGCATTTGTTAGTCAGCAAGCAATAGTGGTCAAAAAAGAAAAGAGTGCTTGCGAGTTGTTCTGTTCTTGGTTGGTTGAACCCTATATAAACCGGTTTTTAATACCAGTAAAGTCACCACATCCCCCCCTTTTTTTATCTATTTCGTGATGTCAAAAGACAATCACATGATCTGTGGATAACTTTACATGTGGATAGGTTGATCACTTTCTGACTTGGTGTAAAGGCAGACAAACCTAAACAGCAGTTGAAGGGTGACATAGTGAAAAGTTGCCTAAACAATATTAATCTGTAATAATTATTTGCACATACTGAACTTAAGATTAGTGTAGCATATAATCGGTATTTTGCCAATCAACAGAATAATTCAGCTGGGGACGAAAATATATATATTTCTAATAAAGCTTTTTTCTTCAAAATGCAAAAATTCAGGATGTTGGATCCATAAACGACGACTGAATAACGGAACTATGCCTAACAAATGGTAAGTACAACCGATGGATCCTCATCTTAACAAGTCAGGGTTTCCGTGTCCACGACACTTCCGGTACATTTCATTAACTCTCGTCCTTTTTAACACACATCTAGATGCTTTTAATACGCATCTGGATGCTTTCTAAACCATCTACATGCATTTGAAATTAATCTAGATGGAAAAACCATTTAGATGAAACCATCTCTTGACATGAATCGCCACTGATATACATCTACATGGACATTAGGTTTATCTAGATACTTTTAACATATCACCGCCTTTTGAATATTCGAAGATGGCGACGAGTACACTGGACCGACGAAAGCAGATTCCTTCTTCGTCATGTTGATGGGCGTATGCGCGTTTGGAGACAACGAAGCGCTGCTTACAACCAGAACAACATCCTAGGCACTACAGCGTGCTTTTCATACGACTGTATGTGGTTGATGGGACAATGCCAGGAGATTATCGAAATGACGTCATTAATTGTGCCACATTTTGACAATAATGCACTTGGTAACAGCCCCATCTTTATGGATGACAACACAAGACCTCACCGAGCTGCAATTGTACGTGATGTTATCACAAGGGAAGCTATTGGCATTGCGCATCTTCCATGTCACCCGATATGAATCCTTTTGAACATTGTGGGACATCATTGGCCGTAAAATCAATAACAGAGCGCTTGCTGGTCAAAATGTCCAAGAACTACGTGTTGCCATTCAAAATGAATTGCAGAGTTTACCACATGCTACACTTCGTCGTTCAATCGACAGCATGAGGAGAGTTAATGAAATGTACCGGAACTTATTTTTCACTAACGAAAGTTATATTTGCACCGTTTTTTTATGTCTTTGCTTTTAACATTTTTTCATCAAGCAATAAGTAAAGCGACTGTAAACATTTTGTTGGTATGTTTCATTTGTCATTAATGTTCAATAACTTGTCATGTCCTTAAAAAATATATAAATATATAAAATCTTGAATAAATCCCTAGAAAATAATTGGGTGTTGCTCAACTTATGACGAGGTGTATATTTATACCCCCGCTCTACATTAGTGGTCCTCATTTGGTTTCCGGACAATAACTCCAAAAGTTTGCATCGGATTTGAATGAAACTTCGGGATTTTGTTATATATCAGATTGGTAAGAAGCCTACTGATTTTGGGGGAATCTGTCAAATTTCAAGGTTGCAGTCCACGAAAAACGTTTGAAATTTTTACCCAGGTTGTTTCTGGACCATTACTCAAAAAGTTTGCATCCGATTTGAATGAAACTTTAGGATATTGTTATACATCATGTTCAATGATGTTGGTAAGAAGCCCATCGATTTCGGGAGAGATCCGACAAATTTCTTGGTCCAGTCTGCGTAAAAACGTTAAAATTTTTTTTTCAAAAGCGGGGGTATCAGTGATCACTAGATCGACCTTGTCTAGTTTACATTGGTGCATAAAGTTCAAGTCGGCAAAATTTTCAACCACGTGATGTTTTCATTGGAACCAGTAAATTTTAATTGTTACTTGTCTACAAGGCAAGTTTACAGAAAGCTTTTGTTGAAGCCTTGGGTTTGCCCAGTTTGCAACCCAGCAAAAGATCAACATTGGTTTTGCAGGACTTAAAACTTAAATTTACAAGAAATCTGTAAATTGTTTTCTTATAATGCCTCAGGTTTTTGGGGGTTACCTCCCCTAACAAACTGGATGACACAAAATAGCCCAAGATCCCTGCAAGCAATTCTTGACGTTAGAAAATTATTTTTTAGGGAAGAAGGGAAGTTCCATATCACACATATGGCACTTAAAAATGAAACTGACATTGTTTTGTCTATTGATGTATGCGATATGTGATATAACTAAAACATTGTCCAAAAATTTATCATTTGATTACAATTGTGCTTAATGATACAACTTTAAAATTGCTAGAATTTTTAATAACATCATCTCCCTGTAACTATCTTGTAAATTTAAAACTCGAACAGATTCTTGTTCTCTGATAAAGGTTTACAAATCCCTGCAAATTTATTGATCTACGTACAACCACTAACAAATGTTAAAATAAATTTTAAGATTTAATAATTTACAAAACTTGTTCCACTGAGTGGTGTTATTGGTCTTCTTGTACACTATGTACATGATGGATTGATCAAAAGATCATAGCACTCAACAAAATTATATACCAATCTATTTTCTTAACAAAACACTCGTCGTTATTGTCAAAGTCTACATTAAAATGCAAAGATGATAAGGAAAGCCATCATAATACAGAACAACCCCATAGCTTCTGACAAGGCAAATCCCAAGATAGCATATGAAAACATCTGTCCTTTCTGTGATGGGTTTCTTGCATAAGCTATACATAGACTTCCAAATACATTTCCTATACCAGCTCCTAAAATAAAGGAATATAATATACATTAATGTTGTACTTTCAACAAATGATGCAAGCAAAATCAATTAAAATTTATACTGTAATTTTGTGGTTGAATTTTGCAAGCTATATATTGTTTGTTTGTTTGATGGTGTTTAACGCCACTTTCAGCAATTTATCAGCTATATCATGGCGTCTAGTTTTTATTGGGGGAGGAAGCCGGAGTACCCGGAGAAAACCTCTGACCTGCGGTAGGAAAACTGACAATTCTTGTCAATTAAGATTGGAAGCGAGTACACCCTGCCTGCAGTGAGAATCAAACCCGCAATCAGTGTTGACAGACCACGTGATCAATAGTAGACTAACTACCTTGACCACTCGGCAACCGAGGCCCCTGCAAGCTATATATTCAAGTATCTTAATATATTTAAGCTGACCTTAGTTTCTAAAAACTTCTTAAACAAATGCTTGAATTTTCCCTCAAATTAGAATTTTCCAGCAAAATCTGATCGTTAAACATTTGAGTTGATAAAATCCTCAACTAAGAGATGTTTTATGAACCAGGATTATTCTTTTAATGTAAAACAGTTTCTTTGACTTCTAATCAACATCTAATCAGTCATAATCTGCATTGCTATTTTTTCTAAGAAAGGATTCAAAGCAATTTTTTTTTTGTGTTCAGGAAATTTTTTAGCATGTGGCAATCCTTTTTCCCTATTTTCGGAATACAAGAGTTACTTTCCATTTGCAAGAGTTGTCTTTCATAACAGCAGGTATCTAGTATTGAACAGATAGGGAAAAAACACGTTTTTATTTTATTTTTTTAAAATAATGTCTGTGGACTGACTCTTCCAGTACAAATAAACTAGAGGCTCCCAGGAGCCTGTAATCGCTCACCTGGAATCCAAATGACAAACTATATTAAAATTTTTGAAATTAACAGTTTCAGTCTAGTTGTTATAGCTTTTAAGTTACTGTGCAAAAACTAAACATTTCTTCAAAAAATTTGTTAAATACAATAACTCCTATAAGGTGCCATTCTCTGCCGCAATGATTTCCAATTAAATCGACTAAGATTTCTAATACAATATAATAAATAAACAAATTAGTGTTTGTGTTTTTTTTCCTATTAATATCTACAGAACCGCGATTCCTTTGGTACTATGTTTCGCATATCCCTACGTTTTCTGGCCTAGGTACGTTTTAAGGTCTAGATGGGTTATTATACCAGATGCTTTGCTATATGTGAATAAAAAAATTTTGTAGAAAAACTACTTTTTACACATAGTAGGTACTATAAAGTACCTGCTCTAAAGAACAGAAAACTCTGCAAATGGGAGATAAATCTTGTTTACCGCAAGTAGGGAATCAACATTTTTAGACAGATTTATACACAAAACTGCTGTATAAAGGAGTCTACAAAGGAAAATACATCATTTACCAAATGGTAAAGTTGAAACTCTTTATTCCAGTATTTGTCCATTATGGAAGCATGACATACCTGATCCACCAGCTCCAACTGTTGCTGCTCCAGCTCCAATATATTTGGCGGCTGTATCGATATCTTTTCTAGAAGCACTAGTTTGAAAACTTCTAATCTGAAAACAGTAAACAAACTGTAACAATACAACTTATTAAATAATTGGATGTTGTTGCACAAATTTTAGGCAATTTCAATGTCAACCTTATCAAATATAAAAACCGTATTGAATGAAAATGGATATCAGGGCTCACCACACTGGGCGAAGTGGGCGACAAAGTCGCCCTTCTAGGACCTGAAGTCGCCCTAAGGCGCCTCAAAAGCGAAATCGAAGTCGCCCTGTCATTTCTCTCAAGTCGCCCGATGGTTCACACAAGATACTTGTAAATCTGGTCCTAATACTTCACCCCGACTACCAATTTATCAGTAAATGTGTAATTCCAATAAAAAACGGCAAACAATATGCGTATTTAACATATTTTCCAACAATTTACGTCTTTCAAATGTATAACGCGCCATTTGTTTATTTACCGGATGTGACTAATTACCGGAAGTGAACAACAAAGAAAAGTAATGTACAACGGCCCATAATGAAAAATCGTAATATTTTTGATAAACAAACACTTTTAATTGGTTTCAAACTTCAGTTCTTTCAAAGAGTATTGTACTTTAACAATTTTCTTTGATAAGTATTTGAGCTTCACTTGAAAGAATAAAGATGTATAGTAATTATTGACATCATGATAAGTTCTGTAGATGGGTGTCCCATGAAGCAATTTGGATCAGTACAACTTTGATTAATGATAAAGATAATGTGCTGTTTGATATTGCATACCATGAATAATAATGAAAAAGAAAGAAAAAAAAACTGAATCTAAGTGTGTTATGGTTTTAAAACACAAGAGAAATAATCCTGGAAATTGATGTAAATAATGCAAAATTTTTCTAACTACTGCGAAATTAATTATTTGTACAGTCCCCCTGACTTCTCCCTGTTTGGCTGCCAGGGAGAAGTCACTTCTCCCTACTTTTTTAGAGTGTGGTGACCCCTGGATATTAATACAGTCTGTCCCTTTTAAAAACCTTCTGTACATAACACTGATTATTTGTATTGTTGTACAATACATCTGATAGTATCGGGATGCATATGCTTCATTTAAAGTTTGCAATATCTGGGTTCAAATTAGCACCATCTGGAAACAGAAGTGGAAGGTTCGTCTGTAAGAGCACTAGGTCCTGCCTTTTCTTCCATTTTCAATATGTTATAGTTCAAGACAGACGAAAAAGATCACGATGGTCCACAAATGATAAAATCACATGTAACTAGGCATAAAATGAACTATTATTGCAACTTAAAACTGAACAATGAAATTAATTTTTCTTTGTAGCAACTTAAAGCAGATAAGATGATAGAGTTAAGTAGAACTAGATCAGAAGTAATTGCACCATTTTTTTAACATATTATATATTCAATGGGAAATGCATTATTACAAATATCTGAATCAAATTAAATATTTTGAAAGTGACTGCTAATCTAATAATTTTTATCATGTTTCATATCATTGCATTTATTATTTCAACAGGAGCAACATTGTATTTACTATCTCCGACAACAAGTTCATATCCTCACTGTAGATGGCTATATTTTCTTTTGCTTTGAACTGGTTTTCGCTAGTATTTTAGTCTACGCTATATATGCAAAGTAAAAGTCAGAAATGAACCAGCTTACAATTGTTAAAATTGGCAAAGATTTAAGATGTAAATAGAAATACAACTTGTTTTTTTATTCCCAATTTGGATCATAATTATGCCACTTTGCCAATGTAACACACACATATAATGTTGCTTGTAATCACATTTTTGAAGTGGCAAAACTTGAATTTGAAAAAGCACGTAAAATCTGAAAGCGAGTGTTGGCATTCCTTTATTTCTGACCTTCCTGAAACTGTATTGGTAAACATAAACAAGATCTATTTGAATCACTTCTATTTTTGAAATTTGGCTTAACTAAAAATATGCCTCATAAGAACAAAGCACCATCAAGTTTAGTTAATAAGCAAACCGCAAGTCCAATTACAAATAAGAAAGGTCCCGAACCTCAAACCACCGCCAATTTGAACCCTTGAATATTGGACATATTGTTTTGAATGCACAACAAATGTGAACTATCCGCAACCTCAGTGCAGTGTTCAATCTAGAGCGCGCCATTCCCGCATTTTTTGTTGAATTGACGCGCTTAAAAAACCTCCTGGGTCATTACTGGCGCAACTTAATTTTTCATTGCTTTGAGAAATTCCCCCATAGTCAACAGCTTTGAGAAAGTCCCTTTAAAATATACCGGAAATTTAACTGTATTCTCGGTTCTAAGTACGCTTTTCATCATGTACAATTACAATTTAGCAAGCGTCTAAATCACGTAGACAATATATTATCGATTTTGTTAGGTATAACGTGTTGTTCATGCTTCAAGATGTAGTGTATTACTTCATATTTTACTCCCATTTGAGATAAACGTGCAAAAACGGATGAAAATCAAAATGAAGCGGGTACCGCGCCGACAGAGAATGCGAACAAAGAAGCTGATATAGAACAATCGGCGCCGCGGACTGCATCAAGCTCTCAGTCAACATCGAATCCTATCAGTGTCACACGAAAATTTCAGGATGGATGGTTATCTGATATTTAATATAAAGATTGGCTTAATTTTGATGAAGATAAACAACACATGACATGTTCCATCTGCATAAAAACTAAGAAAAGAAATCCCTTCACTACCGGTTGCTGTAATTTTAGAACGTCCACTTTAACGAGGCACATTAACACTCGTTAAAGTGGACGTTCTAAAATTACAGCAACCGGTAGTGAAGGGATTTTGTTTTAGCAAACTGAATCATAAGCCTTCACTTTTTGTCCTGTTGTCATGTCTCTATATTGGTTTTATTGACCCCTAGCTATAAATTCTGGCCCCCTATGGTATGTTATTAGGGCCATCATGACCCCCTTAGGCCAAATTCAAGATTGAACACTGCAGTGTTGACGGACCACATGATTAATAGTAGACGAACTACCTTAACCACTCAGCCACAGTCATACTATGCATTAAACGTTTGAACGAGCATGTTTTGGTTGTTTGTTTTTAGCCATACAACACAGCACAGACTATATATATTTTTTGCATTTGGGCGTTTGTTGCTGGTTATGTGAAACCCAGGTTCTTTACATACCTGATTAACAATATTTGAGCTAGTTGGAATTACATTAAGCCCCCATAGACCATTGTATGCAGTAAGACTGCTTCTTGGAGCAACCTGTAAAATACAAGCATCAACATTCAATTACAATACATTTTGTCATATTCTGGACCTGTAAATTTAATGTGTTGTTCGATTTGAAATAAAACTATGTATATTCATCAATTTGGAAGAGAATCTTTAACGAGACAGTTGTCCCCTTAAATTGGGGACGTCATAATAATATAGCTATTTACAGCCTACTGCAAACTACATTTTTCTCAACAAAGAAAAAAGCAAAACAATGTAACATATTTAGTCAACGTTTCAGTAAATAAACAATAAATGCCATTTTCTTGTATTCACTATTGTTCAATATTGTTCAGTTTTCTGTGGTTTTATAGATGACCATTTGTTTGCGGCTTCTATAAATAGCAACGTCTTTTACAAAAAGGTTCTTGCATTTGGCTGAAATTTTTTTTAAAGTAAATTCTATCATATCTGCGGAACCATAGCTCTTTAGGTCTTTGACATTTGACTTTTTTTTTGCCAGACCGTAGAGCTATGGATTTTCTATTTCTGACAATTGAGCTTAATCAAACGTGTTTATTTCGTTTCTTTATCATTTTTTCCACTTCATACCTCTTTATTAATGCACAATGACGGTCATCATTCTATTTATATCCACTAATAAATCATTTTCAACAAATTCCCCCCACTCATCAGTCCCATTACTTGTAATGTAGCAGAGCGGGAGTGAATCACTCCCGGCACTTTGATGTCCAAAAGAAGTTGCATATACAATCAGACGTGATCTATCTTGATATCTTTCGACATTGTCACCATTTTTTTAATGGGTCTCATGTTTAAAATCGACTATTATTGATAGGTGATGATAGTTATTGCTGTTTTTAATAACCCGCTGTGCTTTGTGTATTAATTGACATTCGTGTCTCTTGCAAAAACATTGAGAAACCCAAAATTGAATAGCGTGTTGCATCTTGGGTAATACATATGTAAATTACTGGATTCTTACTACGGAATGGTTGTTATTGTATGCAAATTAGCACGTTTATAATATAATTAGGGTCACATTATCCATATCCGGAATAATGATCAACATAGCATTTTCCATGTGCATCTTCAAAGGCGAAAAAAAGAAATTTCTTCAATAAAGATCGTTTCCCTATAGTTTCGCAATGTCTAAAGACTTAATAACGTAAGGAAGATGAATATTATGTTTGAATTTTGTATAAAAAGTCTGAAATTAGAATTTTTTTATTTGCTACATTACGAGAAATAGGACTTAATTCTGCCGTTAATCCGACATATCACAAAACTTAAACGCAAATAAAATTAACCCTGGCTGAAGTCTTGTCTTCACCGTTATCTATGCACGATATGATATCTTGTTCATCGTCCAGAATTTATTTCAAAACAACAATGATAACTGGATTTGTTGAAAATGATTTGTTATTGGATATAAATAGTAGTATAAGCGTCATCGTGCATTATTAAAAAGGTACAGTGTAGGAATAATTATCAAGAAACGAAATATACATCAGGGCTCACCACACTGGGCGAAGTGGTTAGTCGCCCTAGTGTACTGAACAGAAGAATTATTTCTGGGTTTAATGTTATGTTAGTTTATTTATCTTCTTTGAAAATTTTGCTCAGACATGACATGTTCATAACAAACTGTTACAAATATTATGATGTATACAAGAACTTCATGAATGATGTTTATGTTTACACCTATACAAATATTTTTTAGTTGATCTATTTTTATTTGTGAATACCTTGTATGGCTTCAAGTACTGAAGAAGATAGAAAAATAGTCGCTATATCTGGTGCTTTTTTTCATTGATTTTCAATAATAAAGGTTATGTGCTATTTGATATTGCATACCATTAATAATAATGAAAAAGAAAGGAAAAAAAACTTAATCTTAATGTGTTACGATTTAAAAACACAAGAGAAATAATCCTGGAAATCCACAATTATAAAAAAAATTATGTTAATAATGAAAATATGTATATAACTACTGCGAAAATTATTTATTTGTACAGTCCTCCGGACTTCTCCCTAACGTCTCCTGAAGTCTCCCTATCAGTGCCTCACTTCTCCCTGTTAAGGTCTCGGACAATAAATGTGTGCATCAGATTAAAATTGAAGCTATTTATTAAGTTTGCATTAGTGTAATGATTTATCAGTCCGAACTATTTCTTTCATTTACTGAATGAATACAAACAAGGCCATATAACTTTGCAATGTAAAGAAAACCTTCGTTTTCGTGCAAGAATGCCAGTTAATATTTGAACCACAACGCAGTTTTATTGACAATTTTTACAAACTACAGCATATATAATCATGCACACATTTTGAACAATATACTTACCTCTTGCTTTTGTGAAATCACAGTACTGCTAATAGGTCTAGCTAGAGTTCTGCCAGCAACCTAAAAGACGAGTCATTTGATCAGTTTTCTCTCTTTACAAATAAACTTGGATATTACAGTGGTTATGAAAGGTATAGAAGTGAACCAAAAAATTTTACATTTAAACATATACATGTACAACTTAGTCCATCAAGTGGCTAATAGGAAATGCAGTTGCAGTGTCCTGTCCATAAGGGCAAAATGTTTGCAAGTGCAAGGCCCCATTAACTTTCAAGGCAAATGATTAGTAACTAGTAGTTCCATTTTTGCAAATCCGACACTTACTATTAGTAGGTGCAAACTGCATTCTACAATGTTAAGTTTTTTTGTGGGTTTTTTCTGCAGTAGTCATTAAATTTTCATGGCTTTTTAAAATTTATCTTTCTTCATACAGTCTATCAACTTTTTCACACCTGACCATGTCCATCATTATGACCTTGGATTTGCTTTTGAGAGAAGATTTAAGTGTGCCAATATATTTTCTAAATTTTTCTAATATTTTGTTAAGTTTAGATGGCTTTAACATATCCATACACCTCCACTTGTTTTCTCTTATTTTTATTGCTAAAATAGTTGTGATGGGTCAAAGGTCATTACAATGACACCTGCAGCAAAACATTAATTTGGAGATTCAATTGTGTCTTCTTTGAAAATTTAGTTTAATGTCAGCGTAATACAACGTGTATAACTTTCTCTTCTACAATGATAAGCTGGTAATCAATGTTTACAACTACTGGACTGATTTGTCCTTGTCAACCCAATATATATTGATGTGAGATTTGACAAGTTTTTTCTCAATTAAATAGCGTAATTGTGTATATTCTTGTGCAATTTGGAACTAAATATATTAAGAAACATACCATGCATCTGCTTGCCGGTGTCACCAACTTTGTGCAGTACATTTTAGATCTCTAACTGTCAACTTAATCTGCAATAGATTACCGGTATATTTCAATGTCAAACAACTAAAAAATAAAAACTGCAGCAAGTACGTATTTTATCCGTGCAAAATTTGTGTAAACCGTGAAACAAAGGTTTTCTATCAATAAAAAATTACTTTGGTACTTATAAAACCTGCAAATGTAAGCAGGATGGAACGGATTATCCAACAATTTTACTCTGATCAAGTAAATCTTACCCGTCGTCCGGCAGAGGAGATATCCAGTACGCATGCCTGACAAAGTCTTCCTTTCTAAAATGAACAAAATTAGTTTATCTATATGTGTTTCTATTTTTGTTGTTTTTTTTAATACGTTTTTTAAAAAAAATAATTGAGATTTATTTCTGTTTCTTTAATTTTTGTGAGTAAAATTGTTCGGCAATTTCCGACAATATGCAAATTAGCATGTGAGAATTAGGTCATTCAATCACACATCTTGCGCAAATATAATGGCGGTCTTTCTTGTGAACGAGTGTAAATTTTTGGGTTGTGGTCTAGAATTCCAGTCATTACGAGATTTGATCCACCATATAGAAGACACACATATCGGTATACGTAAACATGTAGTTTTTGTGTCACAATTACCACTGTAAAAAGGGAAATCAGAATCATAATATATCGGATACTTTTTGTATTCTTGGGATTGCGGGAAATTTGAGCTGTGACGTCATTACAAATATATGGAAAACCCCTTAATCAGCTGTTGTTGAAATGAATATTTTTAATTTTGTGGAAACCAAACTACAAAAAAAATGAAACATTAGTAGAATATATCAAACCAATTTAGTTTAATATAATGATATATCTGTGTAGGTTTTAGGTGCATGAAATTTACAAAATATATTGTTTACTGTACATAAATTTTATTTCTTGGATGTTTATTATATAGCTCACATCAACATAATCATGATTTGTAAAAAAGATGAAAATGATAGGATTAACAGAGAAGGTAGTTCTGCCCAAACAAGTGTAAATTTTTAGTACTTTTTATGATGAACAAAATATGCAAGTACCTATTATTTTCTTCCTTGTATAATTTAATAGAAAATTAGAAATTTTGGTGCTCAGCCTCTTGTAAATAAGTATGAAATCAAATTCAAATATATTAGTTTTAGTTTTAGACTTTTTCCTTGGGCTAAGCACTAAATGACAAGTCTAAATAAAATTATTGAAAAATTATTTTCAGTGTACGTGTCCTGAACCCGTTTTAATTTGATCTGCATTCATATGAACAATTTATTGTAAAATATACAAGTATCAATGTTTCCACTAAAGCAGAAATAGAGGAAGTTTGCTTTCAAATGCCCTTGAAATATTGTGTATCACAGTAATGTTTATTAAGGCCCCAGTTTTAGGCAAAATAACCCTCTGAGAAAAAGACTGTGTAATTTGTGATTAATAGTTACTATATGTATTTCCTATTAGGATAATTATGAAAAAATTTGATGTGTTGTATTCTGACCATCTGCCACACCCCTTTTCTCAAAATGGGTCATCTTACCTGAAGTTTTGCCTATACCATTTGACTGCTGCTTTGAAGAAAAGTGTCAGGGTGTTAAATGGGTGTGTGATATCTTAATGGTTGGTTTCTATGTGCTAAGTTGTTATTGACCTTTGACCCCAATATGGGCAAGAAAATGCTGTTAATGTTATAAAACTGATAAACTGATAATTTTTCTGTGGTTTATGGTCAGGTTGCACATTAAATTTAATGTGCTTTAAGTTACAAGCACAAAATAAGCACTGCCACAGGTGCAATACATAATGCATTCAAATAAAATACTCGCCCAATACAAACTGGATGCTATGATATAGCTGATAAATTGCTGAAAGTGTCAAAAACAGAAATAAAAATTCTAAAATACAAAATTTCTTATGTGCATATTATCTTTCATTTTTGTTAGATACAGATCCTCTTCATTTAGAACATCAGGAATTAGAACAACCACAAGCCCTAGCTCCCAGTTACATATTGAGGTAATTGAGCTACTCATACAGTTATTACTTCAAAATCATGTGGGATGATTTTGTATCTTTTGAAAAGGGGAGTATTGCAGGGAAAAGGGTATCACAATATATAGTGATATGGGCCTGCCTTATCACAATATGAACCACGATATATTGTAATAATCTTACAGTACTAGAAGTAAACCATTAATATAACTGTACTATTACATGATGGGGTACATTTGCTGTTCAATTCTACATGAATTTAAGTTACAATAATCAACATTTAAAAGATTAAAGAAAAGAAAACAAAGGTTACATAAATAAAGTAGCATGTAACGTTTGTGAATTTGGCTGCAATATACAAAGTCTTGCCAATTTTACGGAGCAAACCAGTATTGGGAGACCGATATGACCCGAATTGCAATACACAGGTATAGTGGAAATACTGCCCACCATATCTTTTTACTAAACAGCATCTATTTAGTATAAAATTAATCAATACATGTATCATTCCACTTGGACAAGTACATGTAGCATTCATATTTACTTGTTACATAGTAATTGTCCTAATGTTTAGCATGGAGGCCATAACTTGTGTCATGGTCGGCCTAATTAAAGACCTATTCAATGAAGCATTGAATTATTTTATTAAGGAAAATGACACGATTCAAAAAGGTTGCATGTTTTCTATAATGTAACTATACAATTTTCTAATTTATGAAAGAAATTTTGTGCATTTTGATAACAGCATGGCTATTTCTTGCAACTATGACATTTACATTTTATTTTTATTTGTCGGACAGGACAACTGAAATAAACATTTACCTGACTGAATCACATTTTTAGCTCACCTGATCCAAAGGGTCTTGTCATCATTGGTGTCCCTCGTCCTCAGTCATCGTCGTAGTTTGTCGTTCTCATTAACTTTTCATTGAAAATTTTCTCATCCTAAACCACTGAAAGGATTGCTTTGAAACTTTGCACACATCATCCATAAAATGTCCCCTACCAAGTTTGCACAAATCATGTCCTCAGACAAACCAACATGGCTGCTGGGCTAAAAATAGAACAGCAGGGTCAAAATATACTTTTTGTCATACAGTTCAAGAGACTTTCCTTCTTCAGGCGGCATCAAAAGCTCTACAAAACACTCCATTGAGTCCCAGTTGCATGATGACTCCTCGTAGGAGTTATTGCCCTTTAATTGTCGAAATTGATGATTTTTGCCATTTTTTGCCTCAAAATTTACAAAAATAGAAGATCTATAGAAAAAGTTTACATTGCTTACTTGATCTTCTCTATAAGAGCTACACAAATGGCCTTAGGGTAATAATTGTTCTTGAACTGTTCAAGAGCTATTCCCCTTGAACTGTTTTTTAATGCTTTTTTATTGATTTTTAAAAATCTCTGAAACCACTGAAAGGACTGCTTTGCAACTTTGTACACATCATCCGTCAAATGTCCTCTACCAAGTTTGCAAAAACCATGGCCACAGATTAACTGATATGGCTACCATGGCTAAAATAGAACCGGGGGGGGGGGGAGGGGAGGGGGATGTCAAAATACAGATTTTGGCTTATATTTCAAAATGTATAACAGGTACAGGAAAACCGAATAGACTTTAACATCAAATTTTTTTATTGAATTTTAATTGATTTTAAAATATCTCCTATTAAAACAATGGAAGGACTGCTTTATCTTAAGGATGTCCTCTACCAAAATTGTACAAATCATGACAGCTGACTACCAACATGGCTACCTTGGCTTTTAATAAAAAGATAACTTTTGGCTGATAGTTAGCAAAGTATAACAAATACAGCAAATTTGAAGTGAACATCCTTACTAAGCATCAAAAGCTTCTCCTTGTAGGAGTTATTTCTCTTAAAAGGTCAAAATAAGTGATTTTTGTGTTGGACAATTCCTTATAGAAAAGAAAAAGAGTTCCTTGGTTTCAGGTGCAGGTGAGCAATACAGTCTCCTGGGAGCCTCTAGTTACTTGACCTGACAGACTACTGTTAATGTCTATCCCTGCAATAGAATTATAACATTTTATCTTGTTTATATTGTCTATATTTCAAGCATATTTTATTGTTTATTATATTCAGTTTTGCTCTCATTTAGTTTTGCTCTCATTTAGTCTGACAAGTGCTATAGACTTGCAAAATAATTCATGATTGCAGACTTATTCTTAGTAGCAATTGTTTTTGTCCTATTTTTACTTTTGAAAAAGAGAAGGCTCATTGTGGCTGCTACAAAAGGCTAGATTCTCCGCCCCAACCTAATACTCCATACTTTTCCAGTGACAGTCGAAATTGTGTTTCCTGTGTTCTATCCCACGCCTTTTTTCATTGATTTATTGTTTGTTAACTTGTTTTCATTCTGAATATAACTGAAATACTGCTGTACAGAAAGCAAACATCCAATCAAGCAATCCTATTTGTACCAGAGGCGTAGCTAGAAACATTAAAGAGTATAGGCACATGTCCTTTCCTCGATGGGTCTGGGGTGAGCTCCTGCAGTAATGCATTTATTGTGTTGTAAAATTTAATCTAATTGTGTTGTCAAAATCTTACTCGAATAGTTGCCAAATCTGAGTGTGGCCACAGGCCTAACATAGCTATGCCCTTGTTTACCGTGTTTTATTTGCATTTTTAGTTTTTAGAAACAATAAATTTCCAACCCACTTTCCAAATTGTATTTATTTAGAGCATAATGTATAGTTATGCAAATAACAACAATTATTTTTTTCATCCATATATTTTTTTACACCCCTTTCACAAAAGATACCACCAAATCAGCGCAACAGAATTTTATTCAACTTGGTATGGGTTGAGGACACAATACATGTATGTAGTTGTGACTTGGTGGTCAAGTGGTTAAGGTAGTTTGTCTACTATGTCACGTGGTCTGTCAACACTGAGATTGAGGGATTGAGCCTCACTGCGGGCAGGGTGAGTTCGACTCTAATCTTAATTGACAAGGGTTGCCAGTTTTCCTACCAAAGATCGGGGGTTTTCTATGTGTACTGCTGATTCCTCCCCAATAAAAACTGGACACCATGATATAGCTGAAAAATTGCTAAAAGTTACATTAAATTCAAAAAAACAAACACAACATTTAGTTATATATATATATATTATATATTACAACATTTTTTGCATCCAGTAAATTTTGTTGTAGTTATTCCCCTTTTTGTACCTATAGATTTTACCAAATATACCACCAAACCAGCTGGTTAACGCTATACCACCAAACCAGCTGGTTAACGCTATACATGTACCACCAAACCAGCTGATCAACGCTATACCACCAAACCAGCTGGTCAACGCTATACCACCAAACCAGCTGGTCAACGCAACTCCTATGAAACTAATGTACATAATTTTATGAAACTTGATTGATTGAGGATAAAAATATATAGTTTTGCATATTACAATTTATTTTTTTATAACAGATAAACTTTGTGTGAGTAACGCCCTTATTTGTAATGGTTGTAAAATGGAAATAAAAAACCTACTCAGACAACAACACAAATATATATCTCTCAATCTCTTTGTTTATTTGTAGATTTTTCACAGATGCTGATCCCAAATACAAAGTCAGACCAGTGTCACCATCATCTTCACTTAGAAGTAGTACTCCAATTGGTAAATATACTGCACTTGGACATCTACCCATATAAATAATAGATTTTCGTCCCTTTTTGTACATGTATAATCATAAAATATATTGCAGAGTAAATTTTACTAGTTACATTTATTACATACTGTCTTCTAACTTTGTCTTATCCTACATGTAAATATATCTAAGCAACAACTTTTCAATCAGTTGATATTTCAAGGAGATATCCAGCATATTGATGAAAGAGCAATATAACAATTCAAGAATCCAATCTGACCACTTAATTTTTCGATAATTGACCAGCTGAAGTTTTGTACAATGGTTTTGAGACTTTGACCTTATTTTCTGATATTTACTTATAAAATTATGACATTTCTCTATCTTGAAAAAAAACCAAAATTGATGATATGCTGATGTTGCAGGAAGTGAGTTTGATGAGGATGATTTACCGACAGATGGATATGAAAGTGACGATTCCACATCTGCCAATCAGGAACTTACTGCCCCACTCATACTGAGGTTAGCCTTAAAACGTCCACATTAAATCTGTGTTTAAATTCATGTTATGAAGCAGTACATTGTGGAATTATGCAATTATTATACCATGATACATAAATATATAAAGACAACATATTTTTGTCTTTTTATTTTTTTAATAGGTATAATGCTTTGTACTGACAGTCATTGAGCTACTTGCTGTTTGTTGTATTGAATGGGGTTTACCAGGGCTTTCGTTAGAGGGCCCTTGGGCAAAAAAGTCGCCTTATCTTGATCTCACTTCAACCACTAAATACTTTAACCACTTGGCCACCCAAGCACCACTATATATTTGAATTGCTGTATCTATATGACCACTATTGTATACTTAAAACAAGTATGAAATACAAAAATAATGTAGGGTTTCTACCTTGATTCTCATTTGTTTTATTCCAGAACTGAACAAAGGGTTTAATGATAAATCAATTTCTATGCATGCTGAGGTTCTACATATGTGCTTAGTTACCCTAATTGTTTAGTTGTTTCAAGATGAGCCTTTTGCCTAATATGACTTTAGGAAAGTTCTTTTGAAAACCTGAAATTTGATTGGTAGCCAAGGTCCAAATTTGAAAGTCAGTCACGAAACAGTATATGAAGTATTCACTATTAATGGCCTGTGGAAATATTTGCTTTAAAATAAGAAACATGCATTGTTTAACTGAGGTTGCAGGTTTGACTCTCAATGCAGGCAGGTCGTGCTCGACTCCAGTCTTACTTGACAAGGATTTCCAGTTTTCCTACCGAAGGTCAGGGCTTTTCTCTGGGTACTCTGGCTTCCTTCCCCAATTAAAACGTGACTCCATGATAAATGATGATATAGCTGAAAATTGCTAAGTGGCATTAAACAATATTCAAACAAACAAACAAAAATTAACAGACAATAGAACATACACATGTATAAGGTAAATGTGTTATAAAATCTGAATACCGTATATCGGGTTATTTTGGCGGTTGGAAATTTTGGTGGTTTTCCTGTTTTTTTAGCAGGTTTTATTTTGGCGTTTTTTATTTTGGTGTTTTTCAAATTTTACCACCAATATAAGAACGGTATTTTATTTTCAATATGTTCATATTTATAGCAAATGACGATATTTAAATAAAAATATTTTATTTATTACGGTTAATCCTTTATGCCCTCAAGTAGTACATGTTGATTTAATGATCATGAAGGTGTTAATTTTATTATCAATAACAGCGGGATAATTAACAATTGCTAAGACTTGCATATTTATATGTGAATAGAAATTCATACATTGTGTTTGAAAACCTATTCAGGTAATCAATTCAATACAAACTTCCTTAAATACAGTTAACTTAGTTTGTTTGCGTTACAATCGATGAATGTAATGACAACGTTTTAAGTGTATTGTTCAGGTAGATGTAAACAGGTAAATTGAAATACTAATTAAAATAAAATTAATGGTCGTACTGTAGTTTCAGACAACTTTCCACAATCACAAAAAGTTTTCAATGTTCTAGGTGTGCCGTTTTGCGCAGCAAACGTTTCGATTTTGAATCGTATGGTCGTCATTTTCCTTAGGGGTGGGCAGTGAATCCCTCGATAGATACTTCTAAATCGACATTATTTGTCCAATTAAAGCTGTATTCAAACTGAACAAGTAAACATTTAAATTAATTCATGGTCAGTTTTACACACTTCGTCCAACAACAACAAATCGATAATAAGTGTAGTGTCAGGTATCAGTCGGTCAGTTTACATATTTAAATTTCTAAAGGTCAACAAATACCGTACCGGTAATTATCGTCTGGAAAAATTGGTCGTTTTAATTTTGGCGACTTTGTCTTCCACGCCAATATAGCCAAAATAACCATCACGCCAAAATAACCCGATATACGGTAATGGGAAATTTCCATTGTCATTGTTATACAAAATACATGAACTGATAGGTAATAACTCATATATATATTTGTTTAATGTGGTATAAATAAATAATTGTTGTCTGATTAGGTGTGTATGTATGTATGTATATTATTTGACTGTAAAGTACAATGTTGTTGCATCATATACTATTTATAAATGAAGTGTGTTCATTTCTAGCATGCTGACAAGGAACCCTGGTGAATGTGATAAACCAATTGTATGCCCCATACCTGGTTGTAAAAAACGATACAAGAATATTAATGGCATGAAATATCATGCTAGGAATGGACATAAAAAAGATTTGAGGTAAGTAAATTTTATAGAAATGTTAAGTTAATAATTTGTATGTCTCTATCAATCATAGTGAAATAAAATAAAAGATGTATGTTTTTTTTAATTTTGAACATAACGAAATATTTTTAATATGTAATAATTTAAATTTGCTGCCCAAGACTTGCAAACATGTTTTTAATGTACACGTTTTTTTTATTCCTAGAGTATATATAGCTTGATTTGTCATAACGTTAAATAGCTATTATACATCTCATTTATTAATGCTTCTGACATTTTTGGTTTAAGTGTTAGTTTAAAAGAAGGTTTTTTCAGTTTAAGAGGTTTTTTTTGTCCAACACATATCCAGCTCAACAACAAACAAAAAACCTGTTTATATCCCAAACTGTATGTATATACATCATGATATCCTCCAAGTTTAGGAGAAGTATTGTCTTTTTGTTTTCTATGAAAATTCACTGCCTTAATATTGGTATTGTTGCCGTTTTATCCTGTTTTTGTTATTGTTATGTTTTTGATGTGAACAGATGTTTGAAATCTAAGAGACACTTAATAAGTCCCAAATTTTATGGTTAACTTTAAAAAAAAAACTCTACATTTGTAATTGCAAAAATGTTCATAAAATTAGACAAATTTAGTTATATTTTTTATTGTTTCTACATTTATGTTGGAACCGTATTTGGAAACTTGCAATTGGTTTCCCCTACAAATATGTGTGTTATAATAACGTCAATGACTTTAAGAAGATATTTTTGCCAGTACCTTCTTGTGAATTTACAAAAAGACATGTCTTACAGTTTTTAACTTTATATATCATTTTATTATGTTTTGGTGATTTGTAAATCTATTAAAAGCATGTAAATTTGAATTAAAACTAAGAAATGCGGAAAAAGCAAAAAGCAAATAAAAGATAATGGTTGAGTCTAGCACCATTCATGATGTCTAAACAGTAGAAAAAAGTTCCAGTTTTTTTTGTAAATAAAACATGGAATAATTCTTGTAAAAAAATAGAAATTATTTAATAATCATGGAAAACATTTTTCTTGATGATACTACATGGTTTAGAGACAAAGCATTTTTTTCTTTCTATGGTATTGTTTTACAAGTTTAGACTTCTTATTAAAGAACATTTACATAAATCAAGATGTAACTATTGTTGAACTATGCTGCACATATGAAAATTGCACCATCAGTCCTGAACAGATCGGTGGAAGGTCTTTGTCCTAATTCTTATTTTTTTTAACTGATTTCTTGACAAAATTTGTATTCACAAAACATTTGTGTGTGTTATTTTATTTAAATGTTGACTAAATTTAATCCTTGTTGCCTGTTTTTCTTTTTTTCCAGCTTCGTTCAAAAGGCATATAAGTGTGAATGTGGAAAAAGCTATAAAACTTTACATGGACTTAAAAACCACAGTTCTAATGTTCATTCTAGTGATATACTCTCAATGACCTCGATGACCTTGACCAAGACTAAAGATATGCTGTTAGCAACTCAAAATTTTGCGCCAAAGCAAACCATTGTCAGAAAAGAACCAGCAATCAAGCATGTCAGTATGGCACCAAATAGCTTAAAACAGACTTCTACACCATGTCAGTTTACCAATGTCTTGAAGCTGGACAAAAACGCAAATCATGAAAAACTGAAATCTCCAGTGTTGAGCATGAACACTATGATGTCATTGTCACCTGATGACATGCACATCGATATTATGGAAACATCTTTTCTGGATGAAGAAAGCCAATCTTTCATTACATCAGAACAAGCCAGATTCCAGTAAATGTCATTATGATTTTCTTTAGTTCCATTGTTTTCTAGTCAAGAACTAATTGGTAATCTTGGCAAAATTATATGTGATATCTCTGGTGCTATTCATTGCTAAACAATACTTGTCTGTTAGAATATTTATTAATTTTTATTGTAAATGTGGTTTATTTCCTGTTTTTATAGTATGTTTACTTCCCAAGAGTTACTGTCCTTTGAGTAGATTTGTTTTATGCTCTGTCATCATCATCCTTATAAAAACTCATAAAATTATATCATCATTTTTGAGAGGCCTTGATTACTAACATTTATGTGCATATTGTTTTCAACTTCTGCATATAAAAACATTTTATTAAAAAAATTAACATCAATCTATTTGCACAAAAATAACTCAACTTGCATCAAAGTAACCTTAAATCATAAAAGTTCTGCATTTTTTGTGTGTATTTTTTTTAATAATTTTATGAACAAAAATTTTATAAGTTACAGAAAAGGAAGAATTAGCTGTTTTTTTTACATTTATTAATTTTAACAAAAGGAACAACCTAAAATGCCCCTATTAGCTTTGTTTCATGATCAATGCAGCTGGTTTCTGTAGAAGTCAATTGTTTTTTTCAGTTAAATCTTAAATTATTATTAAAAATTGTCATATCAATTGTGTTTTATTATTTTTTTTGTAAGAATGTGTTTAGTGCTTTAAATGATGTAGTTTATATCATCAAAAACAAAGTATAGTGCAATTATTAATGTCTTTGTAATGCAGTTAACCTTGTGTTTTGCCATTTTCATCTGTTGTAAGGAATTGCCAATCATATCTCATGTCTTTCAGAAACAGAGTGAGCCTTGCCTCTGTTGATATTCCATGAACTACATATATTTTTAATACTCTTTGTGTGTGTTAGTTGGTCTATCAGATGTTAAAAAGAATCAATTTGTTAACTTTTACACATTGTGAATTCATGCTGTTGGTATTGTACATCACACATAATATATATATATTGTTTTTCTACAATTAAGTAGCATTTTTATACAACCAGGGTACTTAGACACTTATCATCCACATCCACAATCATTTGAAAAATCATCCACATCCACAATCATTAGAAAATGGCCTAATTGTACTTGTATGTACATGTTAAACAACAAAGATTTCGAATACTTAGATAAAATTTAAAGTTAGCAGTATTTCAAGAATTAAAGTTTTGCTTTAAGTGGTAGTATTTAGGTACAAAATTGTATTTAATAGGAAACTCATTACATAAGTGATTTTCTGCAAATTTTTAGTTGGAAACTGAGAACAGACCATATCAATATTTCTTTGATTTCATTTTTTGTTACTATACTGTATGACCCATCATCAATACAACCCTAATACATTTTAGTTTCCTATTTATGGTTAATGGAACAGTGAAAGCCGCCGTAGGTTATTGTTCCTACTTACGGTTGAGGGAACGGTGAAACAGACCATGGGTTACTGTTTCTATTTATGGTTGATGGCGCAGTGAAATCAACCATGGGTCACTGTTCCTACTTACGGTTGATGGCTCAGTGAAATCAACCATGGGTCACTGTTCCTACTTACGGTTGATGGCGCAGTGAAATCAACCATGGGTCACTGTTCCTACTTACGGTTGATGGCGCAGTGAAATCTACCATGGGTCACTGTGTAAAAGATCATTGTTGTAGGTAGTAGTGTTAAGGTTGTATAATATTTTCTCACCATAGTTGTGTTTTTGAGTATAATGTAGATATGTTTTCATGTTTTGTTTCGTTTGAATTGTATATGATTTTAATAGGTTATATTTTTCATAACTTTAAGCCTCATCATGTATGTACCTTCTGTAACTGGTATAATGTTTTCCAAATAACATGGAAGGGTATAAAAAACTAGTAATTAACCCATTACTTTTAAAATTGTGTTTGCTTTACTTTATGGACTCGCCACAATTAAATTACATGTACAACCTATGTCCAATAAATGCTACCTTATCGCCCCACCACAGTATAAATGGAATAGTCTGTATGTAAGAGAAAAGTCCTACACTGCCATACACTTTATTATTAAACAGCCCTATATTAGCATTTATTTACATAATATTTTTACTGTATTGCATATGTTCTTAAGTTGCCTTCTTGTTTATTTTCTAAATTTGTATAATATTATTTAGTCCCAGTTAGGCTTTACATCCTTATTATTTAGTCCCAGTTAGGCTTTACATCCTTATATCTCAGTGGTTTTAGTTTAATAGAAATAATAAAATTTAGAAATGCATAACATTCAATAACTTGATGGTTCCTCTGCAATGGAAACCTTTGTAAATTAATGAAGTTGATTAATGTACATGTACATTGATACATGAATGTACCTATTAGTTGAAAATTAAGGATGGTGGTTTTAAATCATGACTCTTTTTAATTTAATGGTTAAAATTCAGTTCTGATCCCATTCTGCACCCGTTAGAGAGAGAAATCTTCTACAACATAAAATCCTTATAATTATAAGCATTGTGAGACTTGCTAATAAGTGTATCAGACCTCCCCCTGCCCTTCCACCTTTAAATTTTTTTTCTAAAATTTTACACAACCAAAGCTATAGCCAAAATAATTTGTATATGTATTAAAATAAATATATTTCATACAGTTTTTTTATTCAGCGAAAATTTTTTGTGTGAATTAAACTAACAAAAAAGTAAAATAGTGCAATATTTAGAAAAGAAAGGTGTATTGTAATAATGGTGCTTTTGTTCTTTTTTATTTTATTTAGTTTTATTGAACATTTGGTGCTTTCGATTGTTGTTTGCGTACAAAATCATTGCAATATTTGTTGTTGTTATTTAAGATTTTGTGTACTATCATGAATATAGTACAGCCCGATGTTGAATATTAAAGATGGCCTCACTTGATGAATGTATCATAAGTATGCTAATACTGGGTTTGTATGTTTGTGGCAGACGCGAATCAAGGAATGCTCGACTGTAGCCTTATTAACTGACAAGGCTCAAGTCGGTAGATGGTTCTTACTGAATATAATGTCTTTTTGTCTTAAAATAAATCTTGATGCCATAATAAAACTGAATTTCTTTAAGTGGCATGAAATCTCATTCCAACAGTAAGCTGAAGAAGACTCTTGACATGAGGTAATTATGTTTAATTTCATATCAATAATGTAACAAACCATTCCATTGGATAATTTTCAGTCTGTATTTTAGGCCACAGTTAATGTGTTTATAAAAGACTCAGCAGGGCTGTATCAGCAAACTGGCTGTATCCAATCTACTGTTACAGCCCTAAGTTTGATACAGCCCTGGCTGTAACGGTGATACAGCCCGATCAAAAAAGATGATTTGAATTGCCAATTTTCATGTGCCCCAAATATATGTAAATAGATTGTTAATTACTAACCAAACGGCTGTAAAATCTGTAACATATATCAACAGAACATATTATTTAACACACATGCTATACAATTACAGGTAAACAAAGTTCATTTTGTCTTGTATACTATTGAACTTGTTTGTTTTCTAATGTTTTCAATGAAATAAAAGTAATAGTAACTTGTGTGTATGGCCGTATCAGATCTACAGACTTCTGAAGGACCTGATACGGACCGTTTATCTGGTTACAGCTCTCGCCTTTGGCTCGGGCTGTAACAAGATAAACGGTCCGTATCGGGTCCTTCATCAGTCGGTAATTCTGGATACGGCCCTACACACAAGTTACTATTGCATAATTACAAGTTACCTGTCATGTGTCAGCTACAACAACAAACTTTGGTAAACATACATGTAGGTGTTTTTGATGTATATTTTAAAATACACAGTATTAGTGAATTCCATAGATCAATATGTCTTTCAACAGAGTTTTTGTAATGTTATTGTTTAACCATTTTTTTTAATTTACCAAGTTTGATTTTCCATATTTCACAATGTAATAATTTTTGTGTTGTACTGTACTTATTGTATAAGAATGAGTAGTATATTCTTGTATATATTGTATGCCTAATTATTCCATTTTGCATTCTATAATCATGACTTTAGCTGGTGTATATTTTTTGTATCAATGTTAGTAAGTTTTCTAGTCAACTTTGAAAATTTTTATAACTAAACTTGCCAATACTTTTGTCCTTTGAAAATATACATGAATATTAATCTGTAGTTAGACTCCGTCCATAAATGATTTGTATTGTTAAATCTAGTCCTATGATTTTTGTGTTGGTCCAGATGAATAGCATTTACTATAGTAGAATTTTTGTTTCAATGTTATCCCTTATGAGGATTAAATTTGCAATAAAAGATCCTTTAGATGGTCAGAATTATGAACAAACTGGCCTTAAAATACTCCTATAATAATAATTCACAGTCTATACCGGCTTTTTTCCACCTTGTTAAAAAAAGTTATTTTTAACCTCGGTGTAAAGGGCACCGTGTTCAAATGCATACAGTCATGAAATCCTGATGTACAGTAAAGAAATTGATGTTATATTTTATACTGTGATTGTCCTATTTGGCAAATTAAATGTGTTGACTTTATTTTTTGTGATATACAGTCAGTGGCCGAGTATCTCCATAATCGAATGTCACAATTAATTCTTGTCGCTTGAAATTAAAAAATGGCAAACCCATCAACATGCTTGGAATTTTTCATATTAGTATTCTACCTTTTTGATGGATATTTAAACATTGTGAGGATTTACATTGTTGCAGAATAAACTCATAACTTTGTTGGTTTAATTTCAACAGATTCAAATGTAATATATCCACTATAACAGTACATAATGTAAAGTTGTTCAAGATAAACAGAAATTATAAAAGTATGGACCATTTGTGTAAATGGCATACAAGTATTACAAGATAAACACGATCAGTGTATTGACAAAATCAATATTATGACACCACAGAATCGGGAAAAGCAAGGCAGAGCCTTGCCTTTCCTCATTGTAAGCTTCATCTTAATATTGTTAGCTCACCTGACCTAAAGGGTCAGTGTGAGCTATTCTCATCACGTGTTGTTTATCTTCTTCATTGTAGTGGTTAGCCGTAAAGTTTTCATATTTCAATCTCTTTTCCAAATATAATTACTTGGCCAATTGGAACTGAACTTGGCATGTTTATTTGGTGGTTATTAACAAAGTTTGAGTTTTTGGTGCTGATCAAATATTAAACATGGCTGCCAGGGCCATTAATGCATTCCATTGGATGAACTTTAAAAATCATCTTATAAAAAGCTTGGCAGATTGATTTGAAATATTGCAGAAATGACCTTTGCTGGTCCTCTACAAAGTTTGAGTATTTTGTGCCGATCAAAAATCTAAAATGGCCACCATTGAAGGACTTGGTTACCCTATGGGAAAACCATACCAACACTTCTTCTCAGAAACTGCTTCAAACAATGAAGCCAAATTATGAAGAAATGAATGTTGGGTAGTTATCTTATTATTTTGAGTTTTTGGAGCCAATTGCAAATTCAATATGGTTTCCAGTGCAACTAATACGTTTTAATTGGCTGAAATTTAAAAAAAAATCATCTTCTTACAAACCGTATGGCAGATTGATTTGAAATATTGCAGAAATTTACCTTAGATGGTCCACTACAAAGTTTGAGTTTTTTGTGCTAATCCAAATCCAAGATTGCCGCCACCGCGGAACACAGCTTAACATTGGATCCTATTGGAAAAACACAGAAATAGCTTCTTCTATGAAACTGTTTCACACAATTATGGCCATGTATGCAGAAAAGAAGCTTGGATTGTTATCTTATTATTTTTAGTTTTTTTTAGCAAATTGGAAATTCAACATGGCTACCAGGCCTATTAGTGCATTCTGATTGGCAGAATAAAAAAAATCTTTTCACAAAAAGCTTGGCAGATTGATTTGAAATATTGCATAAATGTACCCTAGACAGTCCTTTACAAAGGTTGAGTTTTTTGTGCCAATGCAAAATCCAAAATGGCTGCCACTGTGGCAAAGCTTAACATAGGACCCTATGGGAAAACCATACAAACAGCTTCTTCTATGAAACTGTTCCACACAATTAAACCAAATAATGCAGAATTGAAGCTTGGATAGTAATCTGATTATTTTGAGTTTTTCGATCCCATAGGAAATTCAACATGGCTGCCATAGCTGCAACTACATTCTTATTAACTAAAGTTCGTCACAAACCACTTGGCAGAAGAAATTGTGATATTGTAGAAATGTACCTCAGATGATCCTCTACTAATTTTGAGTTTTTTGTTTCAATCCCAAATACAAGACTGCTGTAGCCATGGAACATCGCTTATGTAACCTATGAGAAAAAACATAAAATGCCTTCTATCAGTAATTGTCCAACAAATTGCTGCTGATTCAACATGGCAACATTCATAGAAACAGCATCTTAACATAAACTCTTTAGCATTTAATATAAACATTTGCAAGAAAAGCCATGTCTCTTAAAAAGTATATGTTTTCTAAGTCATGTGTGTGATGCAGGCTATTAAGAATCTCTAGTTTTTCATGTCAGTACACTTATTTTATATAGGTTTACTGGTTTTTCTACTTTGATCTTGTATTATATTATTTTCCGATTAATCAGCAATGAAATAAATGCTTGACAATCCATCATTTGTTTATGTTTAAATTAAGCATGGAGATTATTTGATCACTAAAGGACAACAAATAACAGCAAAAATTATAAACAAAAGTTGATCTAGAGATCACTGACCCCCCACTTAAATTTTTATTTTCAACTTTCAAAATAAATCATAGTCCTATTGTATCAAAATTTGAAAAAAAAAACAGACCCTAAACTTTTGACTACTAGTTATTATCTGGGAGTTTTTTTGGTTAAAATTTCTAATGGTTTTTAGGACTTTGACCTTGACTTTTGGCAGAATTTCTCCAAAATCAAAAAGCTTCCTACCCAACTGCTATGTGGCTTCATTGAATCAGATGCAAACTTTTTGAGTTATCATCTGGAAACGCCTTTTTATGAAATATCTAATTTTTTTTGGCACACGCGACTTTGAAATTTGACAGAATTGTCCCAAATTAGGCTTCTGATCCACTGATTGTTTGTTTGAATTGTGTTTAATGCCATTTCCAGCTATATCATGGTGTCCGGTTTTTATTGGGGAGGAAGACTTAGTATAAAAAACGACAATTAAATATTGTTCTTGGTAAGGATAAATTGCTGGCTTGAAACTGTCACACCATACCGGTACAACATGGAGTGGGGGGTGAATATTTTTATAGCTATCCTAACCCTCCGTCTATATTGTAATGCCCCAACAATGAAGAAACTCCAAAACATGTAAACAACATTCCAGGAGTACACCTGCACAATACAGAACTAACAAACGGATCGTATATCCAAGTAGTACACAGCTTGTTAATAATGACAATAACATACAAATTCATAATATAAAGAAGCTACTTAAGGGAAACAAGAAGTGGAGGGGCCTCGATGGCGGTCATAGTCATTTATTAAATTGATCATGTGCCTGTTAACAGACTCTGGGCAGGGCATACTCGACCCCAATGACTTTATTTGTCAGTTTTAATTTCCTATACCGGCGGTGACGGTCGGGACTTTTTACCCGGTACAACGGCTTCATACCATAAAAACCAGACGCTTTGATGCAGTAGAAAAATTGCTGAAATTTAAAGGGTAAAATGATACATGGTCTAAAAGTATCATTATAGAAGCAATTTCGTATGTTTGAATAACATTTTATTATTTTCGTGAAATGACATGGCTGAAAATGCTGAAATTTGGCGTATAACCGCATTTTAACTATCGCGTCGTATTCTTAATTCTTTTTAAACGATTTTAGATATTTTTGTTAGTTTTTCAAGATCACAGTGTCCGCAATTCCACGTATATATCATAGCTTGATAACGGTATACTCTAGTTTTGTTTGTACGTGCGGCAATCACTTTATAAACCGAACAGAAAACGGCTTCCCTATAACAATGATTTAGAGGTGATTGTTGCTGGAGTGGTGGTTACGCACGTCTTCCATTGCCCCATTGTTTTGTTGATCTTTTTCAAATTTTTGGGTTGAGTTTAATGTCAGTCCAGGTTATAGCATATAGTGGGCAGTTGGCAGTTTTGTAAAATCAACTCCACCTATATATAGTTTACAACCTAGAGCCAACACGAACTTATTAATTACGGATATATAGATCAAAGTCAGTAATTCGTCACGGGCAAACTGAACGTGTCTGGCGTTTTCCTAGACAAAACGTACGTTACGATGCGAAGCCTTCAACAAGACTGAAGTTTTCGCATTATAAAACACAAACAAAAGACTATAAATGTGAAATTGAAGAACTCTCCCCTTATTTACAAATTACGCCGTTTTTATTATTGCTAAATGTAACAGTGAGCCATATATAGAAGTCGATCGCTGATGGGAAAATGTACTACATGTACTAAAATATTCCAATATAAATTTGGCCCTTGATGAACACTGTTTATTTAAATCGTCGTAAATGAACTAACATTCCTGATTGATCCAAGGTCGAGTGTCGTATAAAGCTCTAAACATCCAGTATGTTTGACATTTGTTTTTGAATAGTCGTCCCATTCTATAAGTAGTTTGCATGGTTTGCGTGTCAACTATACATTGTGTACTGTACACGAACACTTGCTCATACTGGCTAGGTAAGTATATTTTGTATATTCCGTAAATGCTGCGGGACATTTTTGTCCTCTAAATTCCCACAAATTTGACATAGAAATCTTTGGAATTTGTATATTTGTTTTCATATCAATAACGTTAGTGAATTTCTTGAAACAAGCATATTCTTTGACATCAAATGTCAAAAAGCAGTATTAAGACAGAAGTAACATTGCGATAAAGGCCAACTTAGACTAAAATCTAAGGTCAATTAGTCTAGTAGAGCGGTCAGAATGGAATGCCACCTCCGTGGTGGTGGTGGGGTGGGGTTTTCCACACAGCCTTTATTAAAGTTGAATAACTATAATTTGAAAAAATTGCTTATATGCAATGTATTATGTGGTTAGGAATTGAAAGGAAATAAACTTGGATATACCTATAAAATCATCTGAATTTCTACACGAATGATGAAATTGCATATTTAAAAATGATATTACACAAAGAATAAACAAATAAGAAAATGGCTGTTTAACAAGTATTTCTAATTCTGAAAAAAATTTTGGAAAGCATTTTACCCCCGTTTCGTATTCTTTTTCTTTTCGAGACGCGATTTCTGATCGAAGCGAAATTTTGTGAGTATGTTGAGGCAACCTGAAGTTGTGCAATTAGATTTTTAATCTTTGATTGGGAACCATGGGTGTAGTTTAGTATCTCACACGAAATCAGACAGATGATTATCTATGGCTAATCGAACCTCATAACTAGGACCAGTATAAGTAGTTTATTATGACCTGATTACCCTCCCCCCTATCCTTACAGAGGGCTGGGACCAAACTGGGAGGGTTCCCAGTGCTCGATCCATCTCGTTGGGGCATTTCAGGTCATACTACGAAAAGCCTTGTAGCGGATATTAATGGGTAAAATGTTCGGAGAGTTCCGCGCTTCTTGCACTATAAAGACCCCTTTTGAAGATTTCTAAGGTCCTAGACATCTTCAAATGCCAACTGCGGAAAGAATATGTCCAATATGTAATAAATCTGTAGAAGATGAACTTCGTTTTCTTTTTAATTTCTTTCGTTATAACTCACAGAGAGATATATTCAATACTAAGATAAATTCCATTTATAAAACATATAAAAATGTGTAATAAGCATACATTAAATATAATTTTAAACTTCTTTGCATTATGAAGATGTCTTCTAACTTCATATCTGATTGTCTAGAAATAAGGAAAAACAAAATATAAAATATAATTATTACCTATATGCGGCACTCAATTACCATTTGTATTTTATATTGGTACTTCTATTTTATGTATACGATTGCCATTGTAAAACTTGATCCTAAACCAATTATTGTATTTGAGTTAGAGATAATAAAAATATTGTTGTTGTTGTATATGGTTCTCTCGAAGAGTTTCGACACCACTGGCAGTATACTGACAGGCCTGTAGTTTTCTGCACTCTCCCCAACTCGAAGATCAATGCTTAACAGTGATCCACTTTGGAAGAGGAAAGTCTTGTATAGTTGTATTCGGATTATCAAATGGGTTCCGTTGTATACCTAAAATTAGTGTAACCGGAAATGCAGTCGAAAGAAATAACAAACCAGGCCAACAACCAACAACCAGATTAAAAATAGAATATTTTATTTATCTGATGCGATTGTAAGACCAAATACACTTTCTGTGAAAAACGGATGTCCAAATTGTTTTGTTTTCAATATTGATTTGCATTCAAACAACACCATCCCAACTGTCTTCACGATTTCAAAACTATTTTTTTTAATAGGCTCTATTCTGCCTGTCAAAATTTTTGACAGACGCTTTTTTATGGCGTTTAAAAGTATTCGTGCGGTGTGACCTTTTTACCACACGACACCACAGAATACCACATGTACCGTCAAAAAACACAATATACACTGTGTTGTTTTATAAGTTTTTTGTGTAGAAATAATGTTTTCATTCGTTTTGTAATCTCATTATTAGTATCAGAATCAAAAACTAATAATAATGTTAATCATAATAATAAGGTAAAAGAACATATGTATATTGCATCAAACATAATGCCATAATTTAGGAACATAATTAATGTTACCAGGGATTACCAATTAAGGCTTAACTTACATGACACATGGAGCATATATTAACAAGTAACATAAGGCAACATTTAGATAACCATAACATTCTGCATGACAGCCAACACAGGTTTCGTAGTAAACGCTCATGTGAGACACAATTAATTATAAGTATTCAAGACTTAGCTAAATCCTTGGCAAATGGTTCAAAAGTCTTGGGCTTCTGATAGTTACATCTAGTGATAAACATCTCAAACATGAGTTACTTATCTTTTACATTTTTAAAGCATGACACCATCAGTATGAAAATAATTTCCTTTTCGTCTGTCATATTATTGTTTGTTGCCACCATGATATGATTCTAAATGGCATTTTACCATATATGGATAGTAGTGGGTGTATTATTTCCCGACCTTGTTGGAAGCAGGCAAAAACATCTTTTCCAGATAGCACAATGAATATAACTAAAATGAACCAGAATGATATTGTTTTTACCAAATTGATTCCGACATTATGCACCTCTGGAATTAAAATTTTGTTAACAATGTTATGAATGGATTATGAATTAAGTGTTAAAACTAATGAATTAGGTGTTTTAGAAATATCAGTTAAACCGCAAAGACATACAAAAGTAGGTAGCAAAGCAGGGAAACAGTTAAATAGCAGATAAAATTTATAACACCTTTGGATGTGAATCACTCCTGGGCTGCTCCATTACGAGTAATGGGACCTCTTTTGTAGCTCTGCAATGATGCAGAAATTTTCAAAGGAGCTACTAGTACATTGTTGTAGCTAGATACAAAATGTATTGATCTGAGTATCTCCAAATATTCATGAATCTAATACACTACAAAATACATGTGATTTTATTTTGTATTCCCCCCTCCCCCCCCAGAAAAAAAGAAAAAGAAAGAGCATATATAATATGGAGTTTAACTTTTTTTGCCTCTTAGTTTTGGGAATGTATTGTTTACATGTACATGTATTTCAAAGAACTTGTTAATTGATTACAGTTTTGTACATATACCAGTATTGCAATCTCTAGATACAGGCTTTGAAATCTGTACAGATAATGGTTTCTATGTAAATTTAGTAAAACACATAAATTAGAAAATTTTTATCCACCTTTTTCTTTCTTTATATGCATTCATTCTAAACTAAAGATATGAAGATTGTAAATCAAAGCTCACATAACTAAATAATCTTAATCACGTCCTGAATATAGCTGAAATATTGATTGCTGGACGTAAAACAAAAATCAATCAATCATTAAATAATCTTACCCTGATGTTACATGTAAGTCTCCATCAACTTGATTCCAGGATTCATCTCAAATGACTTCATCTGCGGTCCCCCTAATGAGCAATATTTTTAGATTACTCTACTACATTCAATGAGGTTACATTTAACATTTATGATTTTTAAAGTTAAACCAGTTGATTACTTTCCCTTCAGTTAAAAAATTCAACTCTTACAGTACAAATATACATGTATGATCACTATCCATCACTGATATCCTTGTTGAAATTGTCTAGTTTGATCTATTTCAAAATTGGTACCATAGGATAATGGAACAGCATAGTGCAATAATAGTAACTATTGAACTGCATAACAACCTTTCCAATGTCCTGGAAGAAATATGAACATTTTTAGGTGTTTTAGATAGGAGTATAGTTTCAGATGTGTGTATATGCTTTAATAGTTAGTGAATAACACAATCAACATAAATTTATCCATCTACCAACGAAAGTGTATATGTAAACAAATTTTATTATTTTATTTCAGCAAAAACAAGTAATGTTTATTCTTGTCATCACCTGACTTAAAAGTAAAACTAAGATCCATGTCATTTCTGGTAAGTTAGCTAATTTTATCATAAGTTATGAATAAATAAATTTGATTTTAAAATCAAAATTATAACTTGTTTACTGTTAATTACACATTTCAAAGAAAATATTTGTATTTAATGTTTAAATACAGTAGTTTGTGAACAAAATATTAACTGTATACAATTTGCCAATTCATGAAGAATTTTTAAAAATGTGTATGTATTGTTACAGGTAGTTTTCAAATAGCAAAACATTTTTACAATTAACTTCAGAATCTCTTCTGGTGATTTTTTTGGTAAAAAGTTCAGTAATTTTGTGTACTTAATTACTTGTTTTATAAACCTTTCTGAAACAGACAAATATATTTTATAACAAAATTGTAAATTGATAAAATCGACACATTCTGCATGGTTACACTGTGTTTCTGCTTTTTCAGTTATGTGAAAATAATTTTTTTTTCAAAAAAAAGAAGTAAAAAGTATTAAAAAATGTATTAGACTTTTTCTATACAGCAAGGATTTGCATGTATATATACATGACCTATTTAGCAATATTGTGTGAATTTTATTTTTAAAACAATGCTATCTCTTGTTTACTGAGTTGTTGTTGATTGATGAATATAATATGATAGGAAACAGGTATGATATTTTAATATAGTCATTTTACTTAAATTTTTAATAAGGTTAAAATATAGCTGGTATTGTGTATAAATGTTGATCAAATATTCTGACATACACGTATAGGTAGAATGGTAGTAAATGTGTATCAGTAGCAGGTAACCAGTTTGTGTACCTTAAATTTATTAATTCACTACCTAAATATTGGGTTAATAGTTTATATGTATTTTAATATTTCCCCTGTAAAGTTGGGAAGAAGTTTTATGGTTGAATTTTTGAAAAATGTAAATTCAGTAAAATTGTAACAGTTGACATGTAGTGTGTTGGCATTCACTGCATTGAAATTGATTGATTTATTGATCGATTGATTCCTTCTGCTATATTCAAGAAATGGTGGAAACTAAAAAATAAATCTTAAAGTGGGATTATGAGAGGTATATAATGTTAAATATTTATAGGATAATTAATTGGGCAGAGTGAATATCCAAAATATGATCACGAGTGCCGCATAACGCATCTGATTAAACGAGTGCGCAGAACTTGTTCCGCGCAAGAGTTTAATCTGATGCTTTATGCGGCACGAGTGATCATATTTTGGATATTCACGATGCCCAATTGATTATCCTATTTATTATATAGATCAAAATTGTTTTCGTAAAATTTTAATGCTTAATCCTAAATTTTATGAACAGCGGATGAATATCTGTAAAGTACAAAACCATAGTGACATTTTGGCGGGAAAAAACCCGAGAGTGAAAATAAACGATAATTTTCACATGTGATTTACCGTGATTTCTGTCACTCGGAAAATTCAATATTTCATCTCTATCTATATAATAATAAATCATACTTAACCCAGGTAAATCTAAGAAATACTAGATATATAAAAATATCAGAAATGTTAGTTTTGTCAACAGTTACTACTATCCTACCTATAAACCCATTAAGGTAAAACTTTGTAATGAGAAGACAACTCTTTGTTGTGGAAATCCTGCATGAATTAATTCTTGACTGACCTCTTGTTGTTTTTTCTAAGAGCATGCTATGGATGTGGTATGTATTAACACCAATGCACTAGATGAGAGTTATATTTGTTCAGTTTACTGTTGTACATGTACTTTGTTTTGTTTATTGATATAAAGAGATCACAAGAGGTCTATGTGATGTCAAAGATTTGTTTAAAGAATTGGTTCAAAAGTCTTGGGCTTTTGTTAGTTACAAATGTACTAACTATATTGAAATTCTATAAAGAGGGCACTTTATTTAATGCATTTCACATGCATATTTGACCAACATTTATATATGATTTATTTGAAAAACCATCTATAAAATTAATGCAGAAATCCAAACTGAATTGCAAACCCCATTTGTAAACACTAAAATGTCCAAATAATCTTATGTTGTTTTTGTAATACATAATTTTATAGCTAAGTACTAAAATACATGATTTAGCTATACATGTACCTATGAAATCATAGAACATTTTTATTCAGATAATTATAAATGGTCTACATTATATTTCACCAAATTTCTTTGTAAGATGTAAGAATTACAGGTTTATGACAAAAATACTCCACCATTGTACAGTAAGACACAAAGTCCACACTGACTACCAAAAAATCTCTTTGTTATGTTTGACTTTTCCATTATGAAGTAAAGATGGCAGGATGGAAGTTTCAAAATAGCTTAATTATGGTAGTTTTTCATTGTTTTTGTTTTATTAAAGAGACTTATGACCAATATTAATATCTAGGGAATAATATACCCATTTGTTGTACTGATAATCCACTAAAATGTACCTTCCATTCGTGCTGTCAACTTTTTAATGGAAAAGCATTAACAGTTAAAGTTTGAAGATATGTTTTGAATGCATGCTTTGTATCCTTTATTTATCCTTAGTTTTAAGAAATAGAAGATTTGTCTGTTGGCAGAAATTGTTTAATAACTTTTAATCTATATATCACAAAAAACCCCTTTTCCTTTCAAAGCATGTCATGAAAGAGTTAGTTCCCTTTCTTTATATTGTTTTGTTAGAATATTAGGTAGATTGAATTTTTATCCATGAACACCTATAGTCTAGAGATAAGTAGCTATAGTTTTTTATCCTTATCACTTCTGTTAATGGGTATTGTTATGATAAAAAGTTTTTAATTCTCCATACTTGGCATATATTCTATATGCTTGTGACATTTCATTAAAGAATGGTTGAAAATACCAGTATAGTATTTCTGAAAATTGTATTTTGCAAAAAGTTAACGTAAAATTTTTGCATTTTTTGTGAAAAAAAGCCACACACAACATGAAACATGATTCTTTTTATAAAAATAAGAAGTATTGAATACTACATGTAATAAATACATCATGAAAATACATTTGTTGTAATGTAAAAAGTTGTGGCCTTCCAAGAGTTTGCTCTTTATCATTTGTAAATTTAAAAAATACAAATTACCTGGAGTCCTCTTCCAAAAAGGTATCACAATTTTAAAAACCAAGACCTGTATAATGAATTTATACACTAGTCAATTTTAAATAGCCCAGAAGCTTTGTTTATATATATAACCTGTCTATTTGTTTAATAAGATTTCTAACACATGGCATTTTTCCGAAGGTAAACTTTTATAAAAAATTATTATTTAGTAATATGAATTTTGGTTCGCTTATTTGAAATGAAACAAATATTGCATACCGGTAATGTGATTATATAGAATCATTTTTGGATAATGGTCCATCATTCTTGGGAATCATCACTTATCATCAAATGCCAGGACTTATCATACCAATCACATCAAACTATGATCATTCACTTGCTCCACCTGGTTTTTATTGACACTTTAATTAGGGTCAATATTACAGTTGTATACACAAAACTTTTATATTTGTCTATCTGTATTTTTAATAAGTTTTAAAGGTGAAACGCATAAGTGGAAAAGACGAAGAACGGGTGGAGCTCAAGTGAGAGATCAAACATAGATAGTCATGTGCACCAATAATCCCTCTTCATCCTGGTCACCTTTGTGTTTTGTCCTATTTCAGAACTGTGCTTGTACCAAATCTTATACTCATGAATCTCCAGCTAATGCACCTTATTCTAGAAAAACTGTTTCTGTGGTGAGTGTTGCATGATGGGTAAATTAATGTCAGCAGAATGTACAGTAATTAGATTTGTTAGTCAGTCTGATGTACAAAGGTTTTTTAGTACTCTATCAAACTGTATTACTGCTGACATCATTTATTACAAATAATAATTGGGACAATGTTTGTACCTATGGTAACAAGATGGGAGCACATTGTTTGTTTGTACCTATGGTAACAAGATGGGGGCACATTGTTTGTTTGTACCTATGGTAACAAGATGGGGGCACTTTGTTTGTTTGTACCTATGGTAACAAGATGGGGGCACATTGTTTTATACCTGTTTGCCTGTGGTGTCAGACTATTTGGAATACACAGTTGTTTTCTTTTATGCAAAAAGTTTCCTTTTCTTGCAGGTATATATATTCTTTTAGATTGTTAAAATATTAATTGCTAGGGAAATATAACTTGTAGCTAATTTTGATTGTGTGCTTACCAAGGAACTACTTTTTGACATCTTTATAGGAAATGCAGTTTCCTTCAAATTTTCTGTTGTAACCATGTTCAAAATATTTGCTGTAAATGGCAGATATCTTGTGCAAGTTGTAAGTAACCTTTTTAGCTCACCTAAACCGAAACATGGGTGTTTTTCCTCAATATCTCAAAAATGATAATAGCTATAGAGAAAACTGATAATTGATCAGCACATTATGGTCTACAATAGTTGCTATTACATGTAGTGTAAAGGCTTCCTGTAGGAGTTATTGCCCTTTAATGACGTTTTTTGACAATATTTTCAGTATTTTCAGTATAACTTGAAAACTATAAGAGCTGGAGTAAAACTGCAAATGGCATAAAAAAATCAGCAAAAAAATTCCTACAATTCACTTAATTGGTCTGAAATGTCATATGACTCCTTAAAGGAGATTGCCCTTTAATGACAATTTTTTATGAAATTTTTCGTTTTTGTCCCCAAACCTAAAAACTGTAACAGCTAGAGTAGAACTGTAAATTGCAAAAAATGATTAGCAATAAAAGTTCTACAATTTACTCAATTGGTCTGAAATTGTCAGATGACTCCTTATATGAGTTATTGCCCTTGATTGATAATTTCCATTTTTGTCCTGTTACTCAAAAACTAGAACAGCTAGAGTGAAAGTGTAAATGTCAAAAATGACCAGCAATACAAGCCCTACAATTCACCTAATTGGTTTACAATTTTCAGATAACTCCTTGCCTTTTAATTACCATGTTTTTGATTTTTTTTCAATTTTGTGACACTGTAAAAAGTAAAAATGATCAGCAATAAAAGTTCTACAATTTACTTAATTGGTCTGATGTTTCCAGATGACTACTTGTAGGAGTTATTGCCCTTGAATGACAATTTTTTAATGAAATTTTCCTTTTTTTGTCTTGTAACTTAAAAACTATAACTGCTCGAGTTAAAGTGTAAATGGCAAAAATGATCAGCAATACAAGCTCTACAATTCACTTATTTGGTCTGAAATTGTCAGATGACTTTTTATAGAGGAGTTATTGTCCTTTAATAAAAAGTTTTGGTTAAATTTGTAGTTTTTTTCCTGTAACTTAAATGCCATAACAGATAGATAGACTGTAAAATAATCAGCAAAGCAAGGCCTACAAATCATTGCTTAGTTCAAAATTGTTTTATGAATCTTGATAGGAGTTAGTGCCCTACATAAAAGATGTTTTTACATAAAATGAAGTAATTTCCATGACTACTAAGGTAAAATTCCATACAGGCATTAAGGATTAAAAAAAAAGTGATGCCGTCTTGTATAGCTTACCTCTCTCCACAATCTGTATAATTTTTCAAGATATTTTTTCTAAAAATGCTAATTTGCATGTGGTATCAGCAGAAGACTATATTGAGGCTGATTGTACTTGAATGTGTACTTTTTTCCCTACATTGTATACGGGAATTTTATCAATATTAAGGTGTAAACAAAAAACATTTGCCTGCTGCTCTTTGTTAGACCCAATATGGTCTCTCCAGTCTGAAAACAAATTGCTGCAAAACACACAATATCTTGCTGTATGTTCTTCATTATTATATAACCTAGTAAAGATGTCAAAGTTATGAATGATTGTTTTAATTACCTTGTCTCTATATTGAAAATAAAATATCAGTGACATGTCACAGAAATAAATATGTAAAGACTGTTCATTTTTGCTTTAGTAGTTACTTATATGAAATATATGTTATGTTTATACAAACAGCAATTAATGCACTTGTGGTCAAATCAGTACTAATTTTCCAGATCATATAACATCTAGATAGTGAAATTATCCACAGGGATTAATCCCCACATTTGACATCTATAGGTTAGGTTTCCTGCAATTGACATTAATTACTGGTAGTTACAACTGGAATCTCACCAGGGAGCTTCTTATTCCTTATCTAATACATAAATTTGTCAGCACAGATGCAGTGTTTGTTGATGAAAACATCTGAAGTTATGAGATTAATTACAGGACACAATGTAAACAGTAGGTCTCCTCCCTTTTCTGGGGTATTCCATTCAAATAACTGTGTGTTCTTAAGCCATTAATCAGTGTGTATTCAGTGTTCTGGTTTATAGCAGTCATAGAAATTGCTATACTCAAAACAAAGTTGCTGTTTAAAATTTTAAAATCTGTACTAACTGCTTCATTCTGATTACATTTAAAGATGTATATATGTTTATCATAAAATTTTGTGCAAAGAAAAAGCTATTGCTGAAAAATAAGAGCAGAGTGGAAACTTGATAATTTATGGACTGCAACAAAACTTCAAGAGGAATTCAACAAGAAGTCATGGAGTAAATAGCTACACGACAAAGTGTGGAACTGAAATGTCGTTTGTTTTAAGATTAGTGAATCTATTTCCAAATCGTAACTGTCCTAAGATTTGATTTAGACAGTATTTTAGTTTGCTTTTTTAAATTATGAAAGGAGTAAAATAGAACACCAGAACTGTATTACCAATGTATGGAGTAGCTTGTTAGTACCTGGCAATAAATGTTCAAACCAGCAGACAGCGAAAACTATATGTGTTTTAAGTCGATTAATTAGGAATGTTGTTTTTGTGACTATACTGTTCTGCAAATACATTTTTTTGGATGGAATAGATTTTAACAAGAAAACTCAACTTGATAACAGACACCATACTTGTCAATATTAGTATGAAGATATCTTCAGCCAAAGACAACATGATAGGACAGAGTTATCCACCCAACCCATATATGTTCTGTCATCCTAAAGATAAGTATCAGTTTTCAAAAAATTTTACATTTATTATTCAACTCATCAGTACATGCATGCCACACAATAATTTACTATGCTATATTTTCAATACGTGTTTAATTAATTAGTCTACGAAGATGTGTAAAACATATATTTTCATAATCAATATGTCTGTACTGATCTGGATCCTATGTCTGTACTGATCTGAATTCTAATTAGTTGCAGGTAATAGGAATAAGTATCTTTCAATCATTAAAGTTTTTATCCTGGCTGCTTATTTATTTACACCATACATACAGTGGACATAACTGTCCAACAAAGAACATTTTTAGTTGGTCTAGTAACAAATCATGTCCAGAAGTAAAGCAAACACAAGCAGACACAGATTATTATGCACTACATGCATGGAATGCTATGTATTGTATGAGAGTGCTGATCATACAGAGAATTGTTTTGTCTGAGACTAATCCCACAATATAAGTACCATATTTTCAAGATGCAAATACAATGCGTTATACAAATATGTTACACTCAAATTTTCTGTCTATGGCTCTTCAGAAATCAATTCCATATATCTGACGGATTTTAATTGTTTCAGTGGATCAAGTGTAACATTTAAAGAAAACAAAATAAAAACATGTGAACATAACTGCAAATAAGCAAGGACTGAAAAGTATGGGAAGTCAACATTATTTCCAAAGACATAAATTATTCTGGTATTTCGAAGTCTATAAATCTGTTTTCACTTAGGGTCAACTTCCTTCAGCTGTAACATAGTTTCTAAGTTCATTCCTCACATTGTCTAATATTAGTAATGTCAAAACCACAGAAGATTTTAAAGTACTGTAGTAAACTTCCTGATATTGTAAAACAGTTACAGAGTTCAGCTAGGGTTATCATCATTATACATGATAGATCCATTCATGACAACACACCCATGTTCATTAATTAAAATTTTTTTTTGAGAAAATGAATGAATAAAAGTGGTGTCAAAAGTTTACTTCTAACATTCATAAGTAGAAGATGATTTTTATCTGTAGGAAACAAAGGCTGGTTCTCAGATTTTGTGACTAACATGGGTCAATAATGAAATCAACCTGACACAATGTGAGAAAGTCTGACCTCAAGTTTATGCTTACTAATTATGTGAAAATTCAGTTATTTTCCATAATATATTTATAAATTTGTAAAATTAAAATATCAAAGGTCAATACACAGCAACAATGTTTTATATACTCGTTCAAACAGATTGACACTTAGGTCTGTACATTCAAGCACTATTATTTTGTAACACAACAAATGTGGCTACAGGATCTTATTTTTTAAATACATGTAATTCATTTTCCTGGCTACAGACAAGCATTCCAGATTAATACTGCAATGAAGATTATAATACTTGACATATATTTTTAAGTTTAAAGGTTGTAACTTTATTCATCCAATGATAGTACTCTTGTTTAATACCTGGTATCAGAGTTAATTTTAATATTAGTTTTTAGCATATTCTGCTACAGATTGTATAAGACGATTAACATAGAAATTATGGATCTATAGTTGTTATTGCTACTTTTGCTGCTAAGGCCATAACACATATTATGGTCGTCTTTACTCTGCCTTGCTTTCCAAGCTCAAATTTACTTAGCTACCAATGCAAACACCTTTAACTTAGTTCCAGGAAAAGCAGCTTTCATTAAAATCTGGATGTATATATAAATTAATTGTAGTTTACAGTGAAAATATGATTTATTTACGAGCCCTATGCATTTTTATATAGTTAAAATATTTGTCATTGCTTATATTAATGATTTATTTATTTTTTTTCTCTCTCTATTGATATATATATGTATTTTTTTTAATTTATTTTTTCATCATTTTCTGCAGTATAAGTTCAATTACAAAGCATACATTTTTGTATGTTGGTGGGTTTACACATACATGTGGAAGCTAAGTTAAACAATTACTTAAAATATAAACTTGACTTGCCTACTATATATTCATTTTGCTATAGCAATTATTTTTCTGAATACTTATGAAATTCTTACTTTTTAAGTAACAACAAATGTGTCAATTTAGGAATTGATGCTTTATTCAAACCTTATGTAGACAATCTTCATGCCATATTAGTACAATGACCATAAAAGAGTCTGTCAACTATAAAGGCTAGCCTCTTGATCATTTAAACAATAATGCTTCTATCAAAGTAATGACCTGTATCTAACTCCCTTATGGATAACTATTCTGCATACTCCCAGTGCAGAGGAAACCTTTGTCTTATCTACACACATCTCAACTGGAGTGCACACATGACTTAATATTTAAACCTTTCCATTATGTACAGAAATGTACTAGTATATATATATATTTGTAATTATCATAGTACATGTATTCCTTTTGTTTGTTATAGATTCCATGTAGGAAAGCTGTTTTACTGCAATGAGTGACTTATGTCTGCACTTACAGAAGAACATTGTCTACTTTTGAAAACAAAGCTGGATAATTTGCCTTTCAAACTTTAATGTTAGATTTTACAAATAGTCCATAGAATGTTGCAGATGTTATTATTGAATGTTGGAGTTGAACATTTGTTAACAACAAGGAAACCAGACATTTTAAATAGACATACACAATTTCATGTGAAAAAACGGATTTAAAATGTTTTCATGGTATTTTATCGCTTTCCCTTTTATCCCTAAAACAATAGGGTTTTGGGGTTTTAGTGCGGATTTACCAGTGAAAACTGACATGATGTTCATGTTACAAACATCTCAGGTGGGGAAGACCAAGCAACTGCTGCTAGTATATTGCTTAGGGATTCCACAAAGCTTTTGTTACTTTCAGAAGAACTTTTTTAACTGTTTTTAACTGTTTGGAAAGCAGGATAGTCGTCTTCCAAACAGGAATAATGTCAGATTTTGCAAACAGTTCACAGCATTTCACTGATGTTTTGGAAATGTTATATTTTATTTAGAAAAAGGATTCTGAAACTTTAATGAGATGCAAACTTGTAAATAGTCTGCATAATTTCATTTGGTGAAGCTGATTTAACTACAAAATCCATTAAGGATTGTCAGTTGTTTGTAATGACTGAAGTACTTATTTGTTTGGGACATGGAAACTGGACAATATTTCAGATATGTGTTTCTTCTTTTCAGATGTAGTGTATTGTCATTTTGTTTATCATTTCTATTCATATTCAAAGTAGAAGATCACATGATAAAAATTTTAGGACGTTGGTCTTCAGACAGCTATTGCAGATAAATTAGGGTGTCATCATCTTCCATCAAACTAGCACAAAGCAGTCTGGAAAAAACTGAAATCTTTATTTGCCATTATGCTATATATATGTGTTTCTTCTTTTCAGATGCACTTGTTATTTTGATTATCATTTTTTTTTTCTTTTTCTTTTTTTTTTTTCTCTCATGATTTTATTGAAGGTACCCCTTATTTGAAATCCTTGGGGGCACTCAGCTGTTACCATCTGAGTTTTTGGACCTTTATGAAATTTTATCACTGACATTTCTTAAATTTCATTCATCCCCCAAGTATTTCGGGGATATAACTAAAAAATTTCATTCCAGCGCCAGTGCCGGTCCACGGATACTGATGAGACTCCATGGTCTCATCCTCTGATGGAGACCACCCTTGGTCCCATTCCCAGGAGATCCCTTGCAGACCTTGCACACTCTGGCTGCAGATGAGACTATCTCTGGTCTCATCCCCTGATGGAGAACCCTCGCTCCATACCCCCACTTACTGGCGTATTGTCGGGCAAGGTGGGTTCTTCCTCTCACTGAAGGACTGTAACTTGACTTGCTCTGGCAGGAAATAAAAATTTGTTGTTGAAAGCTGAGTGTTTCCCTAGGGCCAAATATTCATATATTTTACAATAAATAATAAATATATATATATATATATACAGATCTTTGTCTGCTTATACCAGAACACTCCCAAGACTATTAATGGGTTATGGCTTTACACACAGTTCCTTCACCCAATTTGACTATATTGCATAAAGTTAACAAGGACCAAATGTTCAATTTTATTCATGGGAGTTTTTAATACCTTGACACACAATAGAACAAACACTTTACATAACACACTATAACAATTATAAATGCTATCATGGTAATACTAATTGCAAAGTTTGTATAAATAGTTACTTATATGAAATATATGTTATGTTTATACAAACAGCAATTAATGCACTTGTGGTCAAATCAGTACTAATTTTCCAGATCATATAACATCTAGATAGTGAAATTATCCACAGGGATTAATCCCCACATTTGACATCTATAGGTTAGGTTTCCTGCAATTGACATTAATTACTGGTAGTTACAACTGGAATCTCACCAGGGAGCTTCTTATTCCTTATCTAATACATAAATTTGTCAGCACAGATGCAGTGTTTGTTGATGAAAACATCTGAAGTTATGAGATTAATTACAGGACACAATGTAAACAGTAGGTCTCCTCCCTTTTCTGGGGTATTCCATTCAAATAACTGTGTGTTCTTAAGCCATTAATCAGTGTGTATTCAGTGTTCTGGTTTATAGCAGTCATAGAAATTGCTATACTCAAAACAAAGTTGCTGTTTAAAATTTTACCACCCACCAACCCCATCCAAACACCTTCAATACTGTCATGACAAGGGGAGCATCTCAGCATCTCAGTGATAAATATATTTCAGTTTGGACCTTTATGAAATTTTATCACTGACATTTCTTAAATTTCATTCATCCCCCAAGTATTTCGGGGATATAACTAAAAAATTTCATTCCAGCGCCAGTGCCGGTCCACGGATACTGATGAGACTCCATGGTCTCATCCTCTGATGGAGACCACCCTTGGTCCCATTCCCAGGAGATCCCTTGCAGACCTTGCACACTCTGGCTGCAGATGAGACTATCTCTGGTCTCATCCCCTGATGGAGAACCCTCGCTCCATACCCCCACTTACTGGCGTATTGTCGGGCAAGGTGGGTTCTTCCTCTCACTGAAGGACTGTAACTTGACTTGCTCTGGCAGGAAATAAAAATTTGTTGTTGAAAGCTGAGTGTTTCCCTAGGGCCAAATATTCATATATTTTACAATAAATAATAAATATATATATATATATATACAGATCTTTGTCTGCTTATACCAGAACACTCCCAAGACTATTAATGGGTTATGGCTTTACACACAGTTCCTTCACCCAATTTGACTATATTGCATAAAGTTAACAAGGACCAAATGTTCAATTTTATTCATGGGAGTTTTTAATACCTTGACACACAATAGAACAAACACTTTACATAACACACTATAACAATTATAAATGCTATCATGGTAATACTAATTGCAAAGTTTGTATAAATAGGCTTATTACAAGGTACCGTTTTACGTATAAGAAATTTGATTTTTTTCAGAAAACAGCAGATCATGATGAATTAGATAGCAATGGAGATGTTTCCAAAAATAGAATGGTAGAATATATGCCCGACCCTTCTCTTTATGAGCTGTATACTGTTATAGGTAATACTTTTCTGGACCAGAAAATAGTGTGACAGAAACATAGCTCCTGTACTAAATTTATGCATTAATGAAAATTACCAGTGACTACTTTCTTGTTGTAGAGCCTTTCATTTTCTAGGTGTAAAATGATTATTCTAATATGACATGCCTAAAATGCTTTAATTGCTTAGAGTCCACACCAGGTGTAAAACAAGTATGTGTTCCTAATCCACGTCATAAACGATCAACAATCTGTATGAAGACTTCATAGTAGGATTATTCACATATTTTAATGACTTCACAATCAACTTTGTATTCATCGTAATTTAAAAGTGTGCATATAGGGACAACTGTTAGCAAAATGAGTATATATTCCTGCCCCAACTAATTATTTCTTAATTCTATCTATTAGGTAAAAAATAGTTTTAGCATGATGTGTCTATTTTGGAAGAAAAAAATTAATTGTAGATACAATTCTACACTCCTAATGATGTTTTTTAGTATTAGGTTATGTACACTTCACCCATTTTAAGACAGCAGATATTTGAGCCTTTTTATGAAACAATGTTTAACCAACAATTGATAATAGTCTGATGTTGATTAGAAGGCCCTAAAGTTTCGTATTTGATTGAAATAAAAATAACAGGATAGGTAATCAGTTAAGCATGTCTAATTTATTATCTGATACTTGTTTGTTATTTTACAGATAGGCCTAACAACTTATGTTTCTAATGCATTTAATTTTATTTGTTAATTAGGTAGAGGCTGTGATGAAGCTATAACCATTACATTTGCAAGATACACTCCTACTGGAGAAATTATTGCAGTGAAGAGGGCTGACCTAGAAAATTATCCTCATGATGTTTCAGTGTTACAAGTAAGATTTGAAGGTTTCATAAACCATTAGAATTAATTGTTGGTTCATTTTAACAAGCAAAATTATCAACACGAAAAAACCTAAACAAATAAAAAATTAAACTGATTAATTTTCATTTGTTAAACAACCATGTTAACCTCTAACGTTTGTACATAAATATCATTATTTCTCTGTAACATGTATGAATGATTTGTAAAGATTTTGTTCTATTCCAGAATGAGATTATCATGTCTAGACAGTTACACCATGAAAACATCCTGCCAAACATTGGAACTTTTGTAACCAACAATGAAATCTGGACAGTTATGCCTATGATGGCTTATGGTCAGTCTAAGTGTAGTGTGTTTAATCACAGTATATATACTTACTATATAATATATTGTTTATGGCTTCAGTATGTTCAGTATGTCACATATTGTGAAAGATAATTAAAACACATACTTCTTCAATGCATACACAACAATAAATATATAGTACATACATATACATACTTTAATTTTTCCAATTTAAGAGGCTTCTTATTCCTTGATAGTCAACTTGAACTTGTATTCTATTGTTCCATTTTGTATGGTTTTTAAATCCACTTTGTTCAAATAAAATAACAGGAATTTTTGTCAAGAGCATGTCAGCTGTAAAAATATATTGCAATTTTCTTCTGTACAAACTGGTAAGCTAAATTCTTATTGTACATATACATATGTATTGTTTTGTGAATTTTTGAGTACCGTTAATCAGAATATGGTCAATGACTTATTGTCTGCCTCTTAATGCATATTTGTGTGCATATGTCTGCTTGTTGTTGTGACAAATTTACAGTTGATTTCATATACTTTATTTTAAAGAGTCATAAAGAAGTTCATAGCATTGTATTTGATTGGGTTACATTTAGAAGAATAGAACAACACTGAGCTGAAAATTAGGTACTTCACCTTATTTGCGCAATAAAAACTAGACACAATAATATGGGATGAAGACTTGCTAAAAATGACAAAGGAACTTCATAGCAATGTAATAAAATGTTTTTTATAATTAAGGATCCTGTAAAGATTTGCTTCATGCCTGTTTTGGTAATGGCTTGTCGGAGTTGGCTGTAGCTTACATTATCAGAGATGTTCTCCAGGGATTGGAGTACTTACACAGCAAGGGAATTATACATAGGTACGATTTACATGACAAATGCTCTCCTGGCATAAAGTGGGGGTCAACACAGGTTTTTGATCATTATCTAATAAACTATAATAGCTATAGAGAAAACCATTACTTCAAATTGATCAGCACATTAAGGTCTACAATAGGTGCTATTTGTGCGAAGTTGTTTATTGGCGTCTTGTAGGAGTTATTGCCCTTTTTTGACGATTTTTGACAAAATTTTTGGTATTTACAATATAACCTGAAAACTATACGAGTTAGAGTGAAACTGTATACAGCAAAAATGATCAGCAATAAAAGCTCTACAATTCACTTGATTGGTCTGAAATTGTCAGATGACTCCTTATATGAGTTATTGCCCTTAAATGGTAATTTTTTATGAAATTTTCTGTTTTTTTCCTGTAACTTTTAAACTATAACAGCTAGAGTAAAACTGTAAATAGCAAAAATGATCAACAATACAAGCCCTACAATTCACTGTATTAGTCTGAAATTGTCAGATGACTCCTTATAGGAGTTATTGCCCTTAAATGGCAATTTTTTATGAAATTATCGTTTTTTTCCTGTAACTTTTAAACTATAACAGCTAGAGTAAAACTGTAAATAGCACAAATGATCAGCAATAAAGACCCTCCAATTCTCTTGATTGGTCTGAAATTGTCAGACAACTCCTTAAATAAGTTATTGCCCATAAATGACAATTTTTTATGAAATTTTCCGTTTTTGTCCTGTAACTTAAAAACCATAACAGCTAGAGTGAAATAATAAATTGCAAAAATGATCAGCCAAAAAAGCCCTACAATTCATTTAATAGGTCTGAAATTGTCAGATGACTCCTTATAGGGGTTATTGCCCTTAAATGACAATTTTGTTATGAAATTTTCCATTTTTGTCCTGTAACTTGAAAACTATAGTAGCTAGATTAAAACTGTAAATTGCACAAATGATCAGCAATAGAAGCCCTACAAATGATTGCTTAGTCCAAAATTGGAAGATGACTCTTTATAGGAGTTATTGCCCTTTCATTAATTTGGACAAATGAACAGTTTTTTAATTATAAATTAGTCTATAACGCACCTATTAGTAGAGTAAAACTGTAAATTTCTAAAGTACCCTAAAGGACAATGCCTAAAAACCATTTAATTTTCAGAAATTGTCGATGGCACCTTATAGGAGTTATTGTATTTAACAAATTTTTTGAAGAAATGTTTAGTTTTTGCACTGTAACTTAAAAGCTATAACAACTAGACTGAAACTGTTAATTTCAAAAATTTTAATATAGTTTAAGTCATTTGGATTCCAGGTGAGCGATTACAGGCTCCTGGGAGCCTCTAGTTATTGAGTAGTTAACAGTTCTAAAATATTCTTTTTTTTCAAGTAAACAAATAACAATGAATGTAAAAGATTAAAATGTAATCATTTTATAAAGTTTTGTTGTAAACAAATACACAAACACACCTAAGGCCAAACAAATATAAAATACACATTTAAGACCAAATTAACAAGTACCTCATATGTTGTACATGTATGCTTAACTTGTTGGAAAGTCCTTGTATTTGTAGATATATAAAACTCCCAGTTAACCATATAAGGATGATTCCCAGTAATCACCCAATGCATCCTTAGGTGAAGCTTATTGTAGCTGCTGCAGAAGTCTAGATTCTTTGTCCCTACTTTATACTTTCTACCTCTTAGGTGATAGTCAAAAGTTTACTACTGTTGGACGGTACATTGATTTTTCCGTTAATTTTTGTCTCGCCTGCGAGGGCAGTGTTAACTCTTGACATTTTCCTTTATATCTTTGTAAGCTAAAGCCCTAGTTCAACCAAATTTGGTCCATCTGTAACTTATGTTGAATACTTGTCAGTCTGACCATGACCTCAATTTTGCCTTCCATTGACTATGTTAAAGTTATAGAATCAAGTCAGCTCCTCAGTACCTATGCAGGGTAGGATGACAATATTTGCTGTAAAGATTGCTGATGAAAGGTACATGACGGTCAGAAAGGTCTCAACTGACCTTGACCTCAATTTCGTGATCCAAGTTATAGTTATGGGATCAAGTCAGATCCTCAGATACCACACATTGTAGGATGACAATATTTGGTATATTGATTGATGATGAAAGGTACATGACAGTCTGGTAGGTGTCACCTGACTTAATTTAGGGGTCAATTGACTACTTTAAAGTTTTTGCTACTGCTGTGGTATGCAGGTGAGACATGTTTCCACACTTATTGTTGGTTTACTTGTTCTCATCTTAAATATATCAGAAGTATTGTTTGCTGGACATTAAGCAAACATTCAGTAATCAATCAAATCAGTGGTATAAAAGTTAGTAGAATTCTTCTGTCAGTTGGGGTATGGTGTATTACCGGTACTTACTAGCATTTAAAAAAATTTATTGGAAATTTTAAACTTTAATAAAAAATCTACCGGTAGTTACATTCTCATGGCAAGTGGTTCATGTATATTCTTATATAATTTTTTTCAGGGGTATAAAAGCTAGTCACATTTTACTGTCTGCTGATGGGCGAGTAGCATTGACAGGTATTCGTAATGCATACAGTATGATTAAGAACGGTCACAGACTTAGAACGGTCCATGAGTATCCTATTACATGTGTATCCATGCTGAAATGGTTTAGTCCAGAAATTCTAGCTCAGGTAAGTTTATAGATATAACTTCAACTGTTACCATAATAAAAATAATATTAAATTTGTTTTAACTTCACCAAAAAAAACATTTCCTAAATAGCCCAGATGATAAACATAACGCAAATCTCATTATTAAATTAATCATGCAAAGACACGACAGCACATCACTAAAAAAAATGCACATAACATTAATTACTGGAAAAACAAAGAAACTATTTAATTAGAAGAGTCACATCCAAAATGATGCTGCATTTTTGGACTGGTTCCCAACTCCCTAACTGCACATACATGTAGATAGGCAAACAATTCTTTTTTTTTTAAATCGTGCAGAATACATTAAACATGTCATTAAAGTATGTTGTAATTTTTTTTAGATCAATCTTAGTATTGTATATTTGAGGTGGCGTAAGTATTTGTGTCAAAAGTTATAATTTAATGAAACTTAAAATAAACAACTTTTCAACCTCATTCTAGAATCTAACTGGTTATGACACAAAGTCTGATATCTACAGCGTAGGAATAACTGCATGTGAATTAGCCAATGGAGCAGAACCATTTGCTGATATGCAGTTGACACAGGTATATAGATTTAGCACTTTTGAAACAATTTGTCATGGTCCAGTGGTTATGTTATATAGACGGAATTTGCCATTATATTTTAAGAAGAGAGCCAAAAAAAAAATTAAAACTAACCTTGCTAATGATCTCCTGTGTAATTACATAAAATGACATTTATTTTTGGGGTAAGTTAAATTTTTTGACCAACTATCCTATTTGGTTCTGAAATTAGTACTTTTTACTTTGCTCTAAGCATGCTGAATTTGTAAGAATTACTGGTGCTAGTAGGTGGCAATGAGAACTTGGTAGTTATTTGAAAGTCCTACACACTATGTAAGTCTAGTATAATGCATAGAAATTACTATTTTTATAGCCTTTTAATACCCCACCACACAAAGTGGCAGGTATTATGTGATGCCCTTTGTATGGATTTGAGTCTCCATCCATCTGTCCGTGACTGCTTTGTTTCCAGATAATAACTTGAAAATGTGTCAACAGATTTTGTTTAAACCTTGCACAGCTGTTAAGTAATATAAAATGAAGATCAATTTCATTTTTCAGCATAATCCCATTTGTAGTTTTAAAGTAAGGCTAATTAAAAAATTTTGTAGGTTCAAAAGCATGGTAAAAATTGTCTTCTGAGATGGTCTGTTATCATTCTCAGCTCTTGCTATAGGCTGATTTCTATAGGCGGATTTGTAATTCAGTTAAATGTGTTCATGAATATTAAAAACAATGCAACTTGGCAGGGTATTATTTAATGTCCCATTAGATGCCCAGAAGTGTATTTGTTCACTGTCTCACAAAGACAATGAATTAAACTTAACTTATCATTTTATTAAAAAAAAATAGGTTTTGAGTTTTAAGATGTAATTTTGAATTTTAATAGATATAATTTATTTGTCACAAATTAAATACATAAATTGTTATGATAAAAATAACTTTTTTGTTGATAACTCATATCGCTCAGTTCCAAAGGTTATAAAGAATTTTTATTGTTTTAGCCTTGTTTTATTATTATATATTCTTATATTATTGTCCTTAGAATCTAACATTGGTACCAGTGGATTATTGGATTTTGTTTATTGTTTATTACGAAATTTATGAGTCGGGGTCTATTTTTCCCACACCAGTCAAGTGGTTTGGATATCATGTAAAAATTAGAAAAATTGCCAGAATCATTTTGAAATGTTCTTTTACAGTTACTTAACTACTGTATGTGACATTAAGTATCAATCAATCAATCATTTATTTACATTAATTATAGATGTTGCTGGAGAAGATGCATGGAACAAAGCCAGTCCTTATAGACTGTACTACCATTGCTGACTTGGTTGGTAATGAAAATGGTACTCAAGGTGAGAGGTCACATATGGTGAAGGTCATGTAGCCTGGGTCAATGGCTTTAGATTTGAGTCTGTCATTGTCATCAGAATCCATTAGCTTGTTTAATATCAATCTTGTCCCCATAACATTCAACATTGACACTTATAATGCATTTTGGTTGTTTAAAAAATCTTCTTGTTAGAAACAACACATTGGATGGAGTTGTCTTTTTGTGTGAATGACCTTTATGAATGTGCTTTTCATCAACAAACCTACTCACATACTACAGTAACGGAAGGTGGAGATTTGATATGCCATAAAACCTTGTTTAACCCACCATTTCTTTTGAAATGCCTGTACCAAGTCAGGACCAATTCTGTAGTTTTTTTGGTTCTTTGTTCAAAAGTTTGTTAGTTTCTTGGACTTTGATTTGTGGATTGTCTTTTTTGACAGTTTCCTTGGTGTTGATATTTTTTATGATCTTTATTTAGTTAAAAACCTGGTCATCATACATACCACATTTAAAATAAATCCCTTCAATCTTTATGTACAAGAAACCCTAACATATTTTGAAGTTAAAACAGCATGAATGATTATATAATGGGCTTCTACAATTTTATTTTTTGTTTGGTGCCAATCTGAAGTTCACAACAACCAGCCAAGCATTCCATAGATAGTTATAAAGGACCCAATTTGATTAGTTTCTGAATTAAGACAGTCTATTAAATTGACGTAACTCTATTTTCATTGCAATAGCGTCGTAAAATCCACCTTTGATATATTCAGCAGAATAGTGCTACCATGGCAACAAAATGGACTATAAGTATAGTAATTTAAAGGTCTAATGGTTTTTGTTTATAATGGGAAATGCATCTAATAGATCTAAAATTCAGAGGGAATAGTCATAATGTATATATAATACAAAAGGGGTAATTCAGAAGTCATTGCACAGGAGGTAATAAACCCCACACATTTTATGCACCTTCCTTCCCTTCCAGTCATGAATACAATTTTTAGTTGACAGTCTGTAATATTCCTTTACTGACAAAAAATACCCACTGCTCAAAATAATAATTAGCAGCTCCAACCCTGCTTTTATATTTTGATCTTGATTAAGGTAAAGCCCTTAATCAAATTTGTGAGTTTTTTTTTGTCTAAATGCAAGACTGGTTTACATTTAAAACGTACTGATATCATTAATTCCCTTTTGGCTTGTTTTTCTTAATCTATTAAAAAGTTGAATTTTATTCTGTATCCTTAAGATTTTGTTTTTCATACAAATGTAAAATTCAAGATGGCTGCCCTTTTTTTTAACTTGTACAAATGTGAAATTCAAGATGGCTGCCTTTTCTAGATATTAATAACTTTATTGTATTTTTGCTATAGGCTCATACTTTTTTACTGCACATGGATACATTATAGCTTGTGATGAAAATGTAATAGACCAGAAAACATTGATAGTTTTATTATACCCCCCGCAAGCTTGTTTGGGGGGGGCGGTATATTGGAATCACCCTGTCTGTCTGTCCATCTGTCCGTCTGTCCACATCCCTTCTAAGTGCTTCTCCTCCTAATCTGCTTGACAGATTTTGATGAAACTTTACATGAAGGAAGTACATCATATGTAGATGTGCATGAAGAATTTTCATCGCTGTCAGATATTATTCAGGGGAGATAATTGCACTTGTAAGTGAAGCTGGGAGTATCCCTTTTGTGAGCGTGTTCACAATCCAAATTTGTTTTTTTAAACCACATGTTTCTACTTAGGTAACAAGTGATTCTTGTGAGCAGTTACAGACTCCTATTTACCTCTGGTTTTTATTCTTGCTATAAAACTTATACATTGTTATTTTTCAATTATATATTTTCTCTGCCTCTTGTTGTGCACAAAAAATAATTTACATGTGAAACTGTCATATAAAAATATATGTTGGTATTCTTCAGAATTTTTCTCTCACCTGCAACAGTATTCATAAAAAGTCATAGCAGTCGACCTTTCCCACATCTGTATGTCAACAAATTGTTTACACAAGGGTTAAATAAATGTCTTAAAATCTTCATATATTTCTTTGATCTTTAATAATGCTGCTTAACTGTTAAAAATTTTAAGTGGACAAATAAAAAATGTAGAAATGCTTTAAAAACGATTGGTAATACACAAAAAATTGTGAAAACATTTTCTTTCTGGTTAATGAGAGAATTTGGACTTTCCTTAATTGCTGATCCTAATAGTAAAATTTTTTCAATGTTCATTCTTGAAAACTGTCTACAATAGCCAAAGCGGGTGTGACACAGAATTTCATTAGAACACTTAAAAAAAATTTTTACTAAAAATTCAAAACAGTATATTATTAATAATTAATATGAATTCATAAATATTTTCAAAACATGTATTTTATTTAATGTAGATAAGAGCTATACTTTTTGTAAGTGTTTCATTTAAACAAATGTAATACATACATATATCCTATTAAAGTATACTTTGTATATATATATATTATGTACTTTTGTATACATGTATTGTAGATACATTATATGATAATCATATTGCTGCTGATCGTTTTTCTAATTTTAAATTCTTTCCATGTCCCAAACTTTATATATGACAGTGAAAGCATGACATCCACATTCACGACAGAGGAAATGCTTCACCTTCCTGAGCAACTAATTTTATAGACATTAACATTTCTTTATTTTCAGTTTTGTTCGTAGTTGTGTGTCTTATCCATATAAGGGTTACCCTATGGGACAAATCATTCAGAATGTTAGCTTTCTAACCTGTACCTTATTATAATAGAACTACTTTTTTGCTATTTCCCGTTTAACTCTATGTCTGTTTTGTCATTTAGTATTTTTTGGAAACTCCTTATGTATTGGGTTCTGATTTATATTCTGTCAGTTTAATTATATCACTAAAAGTCTCATTTCGGTACCATTAGTTGTAAAACGGGAAGCTAAAAATGCCACTAGAATGAAATCCTATGTAACCATGGATATGTATGACAAGAAAAAAACAATTTCTTATATCACAGAGTTGCATATTACTATCATATCTTGTCAGTTTCATTTTAAACTTTTGAAATAATTGCAATAATATGAATGTAGGCGCAGCCTAAAATGTGAGTATTTCACATTGTTCATGTCGTTACTTCAGAGCCACCTAACAGTGCCTCTACATTCCATTGATGACGTGACGTTATAAATTGTTGGTGACGTCACAAAACTCAATTTCAAATTCAGTGTTTTAGATTGAAAAAAATTTGTCTGGCATTTTTGTAGTTATTTCAAAAATAAGCATTTTAATTTTATATAGCCGTTTGTAAAAAAAAGCGAAAATACCGGGTCTCGCTAATGCGAGACCCTGTATTTTCGTAAATTTCCAATGCATTCTGAGTAGCCCAGGTTTTTTTTTCAATGATCATATTTTGGGTCTCGTGCAATTTGGCAGAATCTGTACATTAGTGAGCTTAGCTTCGCTCACATATTAGAATTGAAAAATGTATTGGATATTTTACAATAAATACAATGACATGTTTGTGTCATACATGACATCCATAAATTATTTCTTAATTAAATTTTGTTCTTCTTAAATCTATTGAAAGTTGTGGAATCTTCATTCTGTCAACCAAGAACAGGTAATCTCCTAAAGCCGAGAAATCCGGGAAACACATTGGTTAGCAATATGGTTATTTTGGCTGTAATCCCTTAAAGCCGAGGAATCGGAGAAACACATTGGTTAGCCATATGGTTATTTTTGGCTGTAATCCCTTAAAGCCGAGGAATCAGAGAAACACATTGGTTAGCGATATGGTTATTTTTGGCTTAATGCAAACAATATACCATTAATAGTTTTGATGCAAGTATATTATTATACATGTATTAACTAAATTTGTTTTTAAATTTTGTTTCAGTAAGAAATTTTGTAGTAAAAAAAAAGAATAATATGCCACACATCAATTCTTACCAGACTTGCATGGGAAATATGTGTGGATGTTAATTATATGAATTAGTGATTAATTGTTTAATATAACTTCAGTAAAGTTTTATTGATATTTTGCAATTCAGATAAATATATGTCACAAAACAGAATTCAAGTAACCTGAACCTAATTAAAACGAAGGTTGCACTCAGGTGCTCTAGTAAGCAATGCCTGTCTAATGAGGCACTCCTCAAATTACTCATTTTCATCTACAGGGAAAAGTAAAATGAAGGAAAAACTGTATATGACTGAAAACATATCAGGTTCTATTGTACAGATGGATAACAATAATGTTTTCTATTTTAGTTGCTCAAGACTCTGGTATAGATGTTGACACAGCTAAAAGTAGAGCTGAAGTTATAAGCATTGCCAGTCGTAGAAAATTTTCTAGTCACTTTCACAGCTTTGTTGATATTTGCCTTGAAAAGGATCCTTCTAGAAGGTAATGTTGTATGTTCTTTTGTGAATTTAAACGAAATGTGTTGCACACAGTGCAACAGTGCTTACAAATAAGGATGTCATTGTTGGGTCCACTTTTATAAACAAACCATATATTAGATCCACTTTTGACTTTCCGAGCTTTAACAAATTCAATCTTTCACATGCTTTCCCTAACTAAGGGGTATATAGTGATTTGGTGTCTGTCCATCTATCTGTCTCTCCTTCTGTTACACTTTCCCTTATGCACAACTCCACCTACATTACTGAATGCAATTCGATTAACTTACACAGATTCTTTATCACATAGTGTCATTGTGCACCTGAAATTTAACATTTTGATCGGAATGATATTTGGGGTTTCCCATAGAAAAACATGGACTTTGTCATTGACATAAGGGAAGCGAGGAGTATCAATTAGTGGGCATTGCTCACAGTTTTTCTAGTTTTTATTGTCACATTGTTCAGTTCATTTTTTTTCTAAAGAAATGTAGCCAGAATACTTCCTGAACTGGGTTACTGTGAATTCCATTTTATTTGTGGGGTACCAATTTTCGTGGTTTTCGTGGGTAGGCTGATCCACGATTGTAAGAATCCAACGAAATATTACCTCTTTTGTCTTGTTATTATGGATGTGAGCTACGTTTTACAATGTGGACTGATGCTTTATGTCATTGAAGTTTATTTTTAATAGGTTGCAAGCTATAGGAACAGGCAATCTGTGATTAATCTACCAGATAAATACCTTGGATATCAAAGTCAATCATTAAAAATATCTCAGATAAGTTTTTGTCATGTTTTTTTGGTGAAATTCAAATGATTTCATACGTTTTTATGCAAGTCAGTTATACTTTCCGGTTTATTAATGTGTTTTTGTAAAGTGTTCACAAAATGTTATAATGTATCTTGTACATTCACATGTTCTTTTCTAATAAAAAAAATAGAATAAATTTTATACTAGTAAAAAATTAATCTATTTTTTTTTTATCAAATTTATAATCATGTCCTGTCAAAACCTGACTGAGCCATAAAAACTTCACTTAACCGTTATATTAACACACGTAGGGTAGTTTCAAACAAAATTAATCCCTCCGATCACCATAAATCAATTAAAAGTCTAGCCAGGTGTTAAGATCATAAAATTAATCAAATCAAAAAAGGATTGATAAATATTGACATTAAAAAAACAGTTTATTTTCATTGGATAGTTTTAAATTTTAAAGATGAAAAGATAATACAAATGAGACCTACCTTTACAGCTTTATGAAGTAAAATAATCACCACTCGTTAACACATTAATTAATGATAATTACATAATAATAAAGGAATTTTCTGGCACATGTTTATTTAAGTAAACAACAAATATGTCTTGATCATCTTTATTAAGCTGTGAAAATTGATATCTTTATTAAATGAACACTTTCATGTGCCAACACTAAATGAGTACAGCCAAATACCACAAAAAAATTTTTCTTCAAAATTACAAATCCACGAATTTACGAATCCACGAACTTGCAATTTTGGGTAAAACCACGAAAATTGATACCCACGAGTTTAAGTACTTTCACAGTAAGTTAGATTCTACACAGGGTTATTCCAGAACATGGGAGCAAGTGAAGGGTTTAATTTTAATTGGATTATACTGCTGTGTCTTTTCGATAATATTAATACACAAAAACAAATTTTAAATGTAGTTAATTTATGCTGAGGGTTAATATGGTGGGCTTTCCAAAGTACAAATATCTGAATGCAGTTCAATTTGTATTCTAGGTTGGTGAAATAAAATGTTTTTCCATGAGATCGATTTACATTTCAGACCATCAGCAGCTGCATTACTGAATCATTCTTTTTTCAAACATTTGAAAAAGAGGTCAAGTGATTTTCTGCCCACTTTAGTCCAACCAGTCCAGCCACTCACTATAGAAATGTTACAGAAAGGTATGTAGTCCAACCAGTCCAGCCACTCACTATAGAAATGTTACAGAAAGGTATGTAGTCCAACCAGTCCAGCCACTCACTATAGAAATGTTACAGATAGGTATGTCCAACCAGTCCAGCCACTCACTATAGAAATGTTACAGAAAGGTATGTAGTCCAACCAGTCCAGCCACTCACAATAGAAATGTTACAGAAAGGTATGTAGTCCAACCAGTCCAGCCACTCACTATAGAAATGTTACAGAAAGGTATGTAGTCCAAACAGTCCAGCCACTCACTATAGAAATGTTACAGAAAGGTATGTAGTCCAACCAGTCCAGCCACTCACAATAGAAATGTTACAGAAAGGTATGTAGTCCAACCAGTCCAGCCACTCACTATAGAAATGTTACAGAAAGGTATGTAGTCCAACCAGTCCAGCCACTCACAATAGAAATGTTACAGAAAGGTATGTAGTCCAACCAGTCCATCCACTCACTATAGAAATGTTACAGAAAGGTATGTAGTCCAACCAGTCCAGCCACTCACAATAGAAATGTTACAGAAAGGTATGTAGTCCAACCAGTCCAGCCACTCACTATAGAAATGTTACAGACAGGTATATAGTCCAACCAGTCCAGCCACTCACTATAGAAATGTTACAGAAAGGTATGTAGTCCAACCAGTCCAGCCACTCACTATAGAAATGTTACAGACAGGTATATAGTCCAACCAGTCCAGCCACTCACTATAGAAATGTTACAGAAAGGTATGTAGTCCAACCAGTCCATCCACTCACTATAGAAATGTTACAGAAAGGTATGTAGTCCAACCAGTCCAGCCACTCACAATAGAAATGTTACAGAAAGGTATGTAGTCCAACCAGTCCAGCCACTCACTATAGAAATGTTACAGACAGGTATATAGTCCAACCAGTCCAGCCACTCACTATAGAAATGTTACAGAAAGGTATGTAGTCCAACCAGTCCAGCCACTCACTATGGAAATGTTACAGAAAGGTATGTAGTCCACCAGTCCAGCCACTCACTATAGAAATGTTACAGAAAGGTATGTAGTCCAACCAGTCCATCCACTCACTATAGAAATGTTACAGAAAGGTATGTAGTCCAACCAGTCCATCCACTCACAATAGAAATGTTACAGAAAGGTATGTAGTCCAAACAGTCCAGCCACTCACTATAGAAATGTTACAGACAGGTATATAGTCCAACCAGTCCAGCCACTCACTATAGAAATGTTACAGATAGGTATGTCCAACCAGTCCATCCACTCACTATAGAAATGTTACAGAAAGGTATGTAGTCCAACCAGTCCAGCCACTCACAATAGAAATGTTACAGAAAGGTATGTAGTCCAACCAGTCCAGCCACTCACAATAGAAATGTTACAGAAAGGTATGTAGTCCAACCAGTCCAGCCACTCACAATAGAAATGTTACAGAAAGGTATGTAGTCCAACCAGTCCATCCACTCACTATAGAAATGTTACAGAAAGGTATGTAGTCCAAACAGTCCAGCCACTCACTATAGAAATGTTACAGAAAGGTATGTAGTCCAACCAGTCCAGCCACTCACAATAGAAATGTTACAGAAAGGTATGTAGTCCAACCAGTCCATCCACTCACTATAGAAATGTTACAGAAAGGTATGTAGTCCAAACAGTCCAGCCACTCACTATAGAAATGTTACAGAAAGGTATGTAGTCCAACCAGTCCAGCCACTCACAATAGAAATGTTACAGAAAGGTATGTAGTCCAACCAGTCCAGCCACTCACAATAGAAATGTTACAGAAAGGTATGTAGTCCAACCAGTCCAGCCACTCACAATAGAAATGTTACAGAAAGGTATGTAGTCCAACCAGTCCAGCCACTCACAATAGAAATGTTACAGAAAGGTATGTAGTCCAACCAGTCCAGCCACTCACAATAGAAATGTTACAGAAAGGTATGTAGTCCAACCAGTCCAGCCACTCACAATAGAAATGTTACAGAAAGGTATGTAGTCCAACCAGTCCAGCCACTCACAATAGAAATGTTACAGAAAGGTATGTAGTCCAACCAGTCCAGCCACTCACAATAGAAATGTTACAGAAAGGTATGTAGTCCAACCAGTCCAGCCACTCACAATAGAAATGTTACAGAAAGGTATGTAGTCCAACCAGTCCAGCCACTCACAATAGAAATGTTACAGAAAGGTATGTAGTCCAACCAGTCCAGCCACTCACAATAGAAATGTTACAGAAAGGTATGTAGTCCAACCAGTCCAGCCACTCACAATAGAAATGTTACAGAAAGGTATGTAGTCCAACCAGTCCATCTGCTCATCACTTAGAAAGGTTACAGTAAGGTATAATAATTATAATCATAATTTATCTGTGATAGTAAACCTGACAGGAAACAAAAAAGTATTTTTCAGGCAGTTCTAAGTTTGTTGCTGCTTACAGGAATTTTTCTGCTATATTATTAAAAAAGGTAAACACGTTTACAGTTTTGCATTATTTCAGTAGTCTTACACAAGCTATTCCTTAAAATTTTGAATTTTTCTTCACACAAAATTTTATAGAAATAAAACCTTCGACTAAAAGTAAATAATTCTGTGTTTTTAAGATTTTTGATACAATATTACAATATTGGTCAGAAATTTTTTTTCTGATAAATACATTTTTTTTTTTTTTATTGACAATTCAATAAAAAAAAACTTGAGCAACAAATAGCCAATCTAATAAAACTCAATTATTTTGCTATCCATATACATGTATATATACACTGTGTGCATGAATTAAACTTCTAAATCAAAATATGGAATTACTTCATTGTGATAACATTATAACAAAGTCTTGCCAACTTTGAAAGCAAGCATACATACAAGACTCGTTCATCATATGATGTAACATAGCTGAACATTTTCTACACATAAAGCGTTGATTGAACTTAATGCAATCTTCATTTCTGCTAGAATTAAAAACGTTTTTTTATTTCTTTTATTTTTTAGCACATACATCTGCAGAAGATGAACTTGCTGAAGGACTGCAGAATGTAGCTGTTGATGATTGGGAATTTTAATGTAACTCTATTGATTCGTATTGAATGAGCATATGAACATATGTTTGATGTGTTTATGTGAAGGTCTTATTTTTGATACATACAATGTGATAACATTTATCAAAATTTCTTTAATTACTAGCATGTATATTTACTATTTTGCTGGCCATTTTCAGAAATAAAATATATTTTATTCCCCCCATCTAAATATTGAAGGCTTTCTGACTTATCCAGACATGTTTTCTTGGAAAAGCCTTGATTTGTTTCAATAGAGGTCTAACAAGATTTCATGTCACTTTATCTCAGATTGAGTTTTTTAATGACCTATAATAACTCCACAAGATATCTGATTAAAGTGAAATCCACAAAAGATATTTGACTAAATTGAAATAATTTTGACTTTTCGTAACCTTCCGATATAAGTTTATGGCAATAAAATGTGAGAAGTCTTTTAATGAATGTTAAAAAGATCTAGGGACGACTTCTGGAAAATATTATCAACAAGAAGGTCTAATTGAAACCGAGTGTCAAAACATATTTATCCATATAAACAATATTTATAGATAATTAAACTGTAGCTAACATACAAAGTATACATGAGATGGGATTATAAAACAAATACAAAGCATTTATATAACGTCTCCTAACAGTATAATTATATTAAAACAATTTAAGGTATATTTAAATTAGCTGTATTTTTCATAGACTTAATAGAAGATGGTATGTGTAGAAAATCCATTAATATATTTACTCATTTATTTGTTGTTTTTCATTTTGTCTCTTTTTGCAGTTCAGAAATTTTGAGGAAATTCTCAACAATTTTACAATTAAGGGGTTGTCACTAGCCTAAGTAGTAAATATTAAAGGGATGATTTTAATTTCAGTGATTTGTAGCTTTTTGGCAAAGTATAAATAAATAATCATTACTCAATGGTTTTTAGAAAAATTTACTTAATTTTTTTAAATGTCATGCTGACAAAAGACAGAATTTTATCTTTTCAATTTAAACAAGGAGAAGTCTGATAATTTAGAGATGACCATAGCAGTGAATTCTACCTTTTATTTTTGATCTTGTATCAGTCAGATTTTAAAGGACCAACTCACATAATTGTTTTCTTAGTTGTTTCATAGTTAAGGTATATGTTTGGTAGTTATCTATATTGTAATGCAATAATCCTTTACATATTTCCCATTAGAGCAGGCATCTTCAATGGTTACACAGGAAATGTTATATAATTAAACAGAATATGTTGATACTTTGATCTTTATTGGCTTAGAAGTAACATGACTGTTTGCTTGAATATGAAGTTTAAATTGTTTGTTTGTATCTGTAAGTGTGCATTTGATCTGTATGGTTTTTTCGTTAATACTTTTCTGAATAATTCATATTGAATTCAAATAATTTCATTATTTTATAGACATAATGTCACCATAACTCCATAATCTTTTTGAAAAAATCTAGAAACAAATAATTTTGCTTTAAATGTCATCATTGTCTTCAAAGTCATCAGCATCGAAAAACTTTTACTTTTTAATCTTTCTATGAAAACAATAGGCCTATTAAATCTAAACTTAGTGAAACTTTATTGGTCCTCTGTTTTTTTATGCCCCCACGATGACATGTCGGGGGGCATTTCTGCAACGACATCTCCGGGGCATGTCCGTCCATACATACGTATGTATTTCCGTCAAGCTTTTCTCAGAAACCGTACATGAGAACAATTTGAAATTTGGCAGGGTGGTTTAGTATCACAAGTTGTACATCCTAAGATACTTTCAGACCTGACGGACAACTACTTCCTGTTAGGGGCTTCATTTGTACGTAAATTTGTCCGTCCGTAGGTACGAATTTCCATCAAGCTTTTCTCAGAAACCATACATGAGAACAATTTTGAAATTTGGCAGGGTTGTTCAGTATCATAAGTTGTACATCCTAAGCAACTTATGGACTTATGGACACATTCTTTGATTTTTTTAATTTTATTTGCAAATTTAAATGGCTGCCACCACAGCACTTGATTTAACATATTGTTGGAAGTTATGTGAAACATACATTTTTCTCAGAAACTGCAGAGCTGATTAAAGCCATATTTTATATAACTGTGTATGGGCTGGTCCTTTGGTTTTTTTTCCAGTTATAAATGCATGGCTGCCACCAGCAGACTTTGCTTAACATAGGGTAAATCATAGGTAAGTCGGGTGAGTGGTACAGCATCTTGAGAGCATTTGACTATTTACTTTTCCTTGTTCATCATATAGGTAAAACCCAGAATCCCTTGTCTAATAACACTGTATTACTCCAAATGATATTATCTATTGAACATGTAACTGTATCAAATAAAGTAACACTGTATACCTATTAATGTAAGAATCTACATGGTTCAATGACTTAAATCTGTATCAAGACACCTGTTTATAGAAGGCTGTTCGAAAAAAGTTTCTATTGGGTGATAAAGGGCAGTTTTAACAGATCTCTACCACCTCAAAGGGATGTGCAAATGCCTTCGAAAACACCCAGTTATATAAGTTTTTTTTGAAAAGTCACTTTTTTGTTAATTAATCACTGAATCCGGTTAAAGGTAGAACAAGAAGCACATTTATTTTATATCTATTTCAGTAAAATTTCTGTATCTCTTTTATTTGCAGTTACTCTAAGTATGTACTACTTAAATGATCTGTTCTAACAAACAATTATATTAATATTTAATGTTACGATGTTATTGTGAGCTGCTAAATACTTATAGACATTATGTATTATACATACTTGTATGTTACATGTTGGTAAATAAAATGTTTAATTTAATTATTAACTTTATTATAATGACCTGGTATGCAGTATTCAAATTATTTAATAAAGATTATTAACATAAGACTGCATGGTAAAATTAAAATATTTATTTAAATTTATGCATTTAAAGTTGTTTCATTGCAAATCACAAGAACAGTACATTACTGTATGGAAACCATTGGTGTTATGTTAGTAAAACATGCATCAATATATGGAAACCATTGGTGTTATGTTAGTAAAACATGCATCAATATATGGAAACCATTGGTGTTATGTTAGTAAAAACATGCATCAATATATGGAAACCATTGATGTTATGTTAGTAAAAACATGCATCAATATATGGAAACCATTGGTGTTATGTTAGTAAAACATGCATCAATATATGGAAACCATTGGTGTTATGTTAGTAAAACATGCATCAATATATGGAAACCATTGGTGTTATGTTAGTAAAAACATGCATCAATATATGGAAACCATTGGTGTTATGTTAGTAAAAACATGCATCAATATATGGAAACCATTCGTGTTATGTTAGTAAAAACAAGCATCAATCTATTGAAACCATTGGTGTTATGTTAGTAAAACATGCATCAATATATGGAAACCATTGGTGTTATGTTAGTAAAACATGCATCAATATATGGAAACCATTGGTGTTATGTTAGTAAAAACATGCATCAATATATGGAAACCATTCGTGTTATGTTAGTAAAAACATGCATCAATATATGGAAACCATTGGTGTTATGTTAGTAAAAACATGCATCAATATATGGAAACCATTCGTGTTATGTTAGTAAAAACAAGCATCAATCTATTGAAACCATTGGTGTTATGTTAGTAAAACATGCATCAATATATGGAAACCATTGGTGTTATGTTAGTAAAACATGCATCAATATATGGAAACCATTGGTGTTATGTTAGTAAAAACATGCATCAATATATGGAAACCATTCGTGTTATGTTAGTAAAAACAAGCATCAATCTATTGAAACCATTGGTGTTATGTTAGTAAAACATGCATCAATATATGGAAACCATTGGTGTTATGTTAGTAAAACATGCATCAATATATGGAAACCATTGGTGTTATGTTAGTAAAAACATGCATCAATATATGGAAACCATTGGTGTTATGTTAGTAAAAACATGCATCAATATATGGAAACCATTGGTGTTATGTTAGTAAAAACATGCACCAATATATGGAAACCATTGGTGTTATGTTAGTAAAAACATGCATCAATATATGGAAACCATTGATGTTATGTTAGTAAAAACATGCATCAATATATGGAAACCATTGATGTTATGTTAGTAAAAACATGCATCAATATATGGAAACCATTGATGTTATGTTAGTAAAAACATGCATCAATATATGGAAACCATTGGTGTTATGTTAGTAAAACATGCATCAATATATGGAAACCATTGGTGTTATGTTAGTAAAAACATGCATCAATATATGGAAACCATTGGTGTTATGTTAGTAAAAACATGCATCAATATATGGAAACCATTGATGTTATGTTAGTAAAAACATGCATCAATATATGGAAACCATTGGTGTTATGTTAGTAAAACATGCATCAATATATGGAAACCATTGGTGTTATGTTAGTAAAAACATGCATCAATATATGGAAACCATTGGTGTTATGTTAGTAAAACATGCATCAATATATGGAAACCATTGGTGTTATGTTAGTAAAACATGCATCAATATATGGAAACCATTGGTGTTATGTTAGTAAAAACATGCATCAATATATGGAAACCATTGGTGTTATGTTAGTAAAACATGCATCAATATATGGAAACCATTGGTGTTATGTTAGTAAAACATGCATCAATATATGGAAACCATTGGTGTTATGTTAGTAAAAACATGCATCAATATATGGAAACCATTGGTGTTATGTTAGTAAAACATGCATCAATATATGGAAACCATTGGTGTTATGTTAGTAAAAACATGCATCAATATATGGAAACCATTGGTGTTATGTTAGTAAAAACATGCATCAATATATGGAAACCATTGGTGTTATGTTAGTAAAAACATGCATCAATATATGGAAACCATTGGTGTTATGTTAGTAAAAACATGCATCAATATATGGAAACCATTGGTGTTATGTTAGTAAAAACATGCATCAATATATGGAAACCATTGGTGTTATGTTAGTAAAACATGCATCAATATATGGAAACCATTGGTGTTATGTTAGTAAAAACATGCATCAATATATGGAAACCATTGGTGTTATGTTAGTAAAAACAAGCATCAATCTATAGAAACCATTGGTGTTATGTTAGTAAAAACATGCATCAATATATGGAAACCATTGATGTTATGTTAGTAAAAACATGCATCAATATATGGAAACCATTGGTGTTATGTTAGTAAAAACATGCATCAATATATGGAAACCATTGGTGTTATGTTAGTAAAAACATGCATCAATATATGGAAACCATTGGTGTTATGTTAGTAAAAACATGCATCAATATATGGAAACCATTGGTGTTATGTTAGTAAAAACATGCATCAATATATGGAAACCATTGGTGTTATGTTAGTAAAAACATGCATCAATATATGGAAACCATTGGTGTTATGTTAGTAAAAACATGCATCAATATATGGAAACCATTGGTGTTATGTTAGTAAAAACATGCATCAATATATGGAAACCATTGGTGTTATGTTAGTAAAAACATGCATCAATATATGGAAACCATTGGTGTTATGTTAGTAAAAACATGCATCAATATATGGAAACCATTGGTGTTATGTTAGTAAAAACATGCATCAATATATGGAAACCATTCGTGTTATGTTAGTAAAAACAAGCATCAATCTATTGAAACCATTGGTGTTATGTTAGTAAAAACATGCATCAATATATGGAAACCATTGGTGTTATGCTAGTAGAAGCATACACCAAACTATGGAAACCAGTTGATGTTATGTCAGTCAAAGCATACACTAATTTATGGAAACCAGTTGGTGTTATGTCAGTCAAAGCATACACCAATTTATGAAAACCAGTTATTGTTATGTTAGTCAAAGCATACACCAATTTATGGAAACCAGTTATTGTTATGTCAGTCAAAGCATACACCAATTTATGGAAACCAGTTATTGTTATGTCAGTCAAAGCATACACCAATTTATGGAAACCAGTTATTGTTATGTCAGTCAAAGCATACACCAATTTATGGAAACCAGTTATTGTTATGTCAGTCAAAGCATACACCAATTTATGGAAACCAGTTATTGTTATGTTAGTCAAAGCATACACCAATTTATGGAAACCAGTTATTGTTATGTCAGTCAAAGCATACACCAATTTATATAGAAACCAGTTATTGTTATGTCCGTCAAAGCATACACCATGTGTTCACGAAACCCTGACAAACTTAGCTAGGAAATTCCCTGGCTAGAAGTCACTATTTTGATTGGTTACATCATACCTGCATGGAGCCAATAAAAAGCTCACTTTCATTCACGACTTGGGTAGGGGATATCCCGATCTGTATTTAAATAAACCAAACAGTTGTGTTATGCATAGACCATGTGAAAATCAGTGTATTTTGTACAATAGTGTTAATAGTTTGTTATTATTGCGTTATTTATAAGGTTGCATTACATTTTCTTCCCACTCAAGAATTAATAAGAATGACTACTGCCAAAAATTTGCTTCTTTCAATCAATTTCATTGGTTGATATTTTGAAGATTTGACGTCATATGACAATCTTAGCCTGGGAATTTCCTAGCTAAGTTGGTCAGTGTTTGGTGGACACAGAAACCCTGACTTGTGAGGATGGTTGGTGTAATGTCAGTAAAAGCGTACATCAATCTATGGAAACCAGTAGGTGTAATGTCAGTAAAAGCGTACATCAATCTATGGAAACCAGTTGGTGTAATGTCAGTAAAAGCATACACCAATCTATGGAAACCAGTAGGGATTGGTTGATTGGATGTTTGCTTTACATCCAGCGAGCAGTATTTCAGCTTTATTCAGAAGGAGAACAAGGTAACAAACAATAAATCAATGAAAAAAAGGGGTGTGATGGACATTGGGAACAAAATTTTGAATGCCACTAGAAAAGGATAGGTATTGGGTAGCGGCAGAGAATTTAGCCTTTGTTAGCGGGTACAATGAGCCTACTCTTTCCAGATCTAAAAAATAATGCAAAATGCATGGCATTCTCTGAACACATTTCACACTACATTCTGTGGCCAGGCTTTCGATATTATGATGCAGGATGTACTCGACTCCAATCTTAATTGACAAGGATTGCCATTTTTCCTACAGAAGGTCGGGGGTTTTCTCTGGGTACTCCGGCTTCCTCCTCCATTAAAAACTAGACGCCATGATATAGCTGAAAAATTGCTAAAAGTGGCGTTAAACAATATTCAAACAAACAAACAAATCAATAATATGATCTGACAACCCACAACGAGACTGTCTTCCCTGCCACCCAGGGTACTATGGTATCACCCCATGTGCAATCGCCCTCTGGTTTTTTATGCAGTTTTCAACATCACAAGATAACAATATCACATTGGAAAACAATTATGATGTTCACCTTACATGCATGCAATAATTGTTTTATTATACTGAACACCTACAAACACAATGACTTGAACAGACATTAAAAATTTCCATTTTCAACTGTGTTAGCCGACCAGAGGATTGTAAAATTCCCGTTAATATTTTAATTTCTGAATTCAAAAATGTATGGACAAACATAGAACATGAAAATCTGTTGAATTTAGTTGTAAAAATACAAAACTTCTTGTATATTACAGATAACACAATACGTATGATATAAAGTGGAATAAAACATTTATTTACCTTTTTATACAAGGATATGAAAATTTGTTCACACTCAAAAATCATACTTCGCACTGGCAAACCCTAATGGAAATATGATTTTCGTGAATGAACAAATGTTCGTATTTTCCATAAAGGATATTAATAATGTATTCTAATTATCTTTTACTCCTATTTTGTTATAATGACTATGTTTAGTTACAAATTTGTCTAATTTGCTATCATTCTAATATGATTTGCATATTTAGAAATTTGTGTATAGTCTATAGTCCCCCACAGCAAAGCGTTGGAGACACATTGTTTTTCTCTTTGTCTGTCTGTCTGCATCACTTTGTGTCCTGATCTGTAACCACTTGAAGGATAGCTTTGATATTTGATATTATACAATTATAGTCTTTTGTAGAGGTCTATATAAGTTTTAATAGACTCAAATATTAATATTGACCGATGCCAAAGGCGGAGGTTAATATTAATTTTTGAGTCTATTAAAACTTATATCAACTGATACAAAAGACTTTAATTGTTTTATTACATAATAATCAGACACAGGAATTATTTGTTGTCTCATTGACATTTGCTATAAAATCAATATTTTTGGTATGAAATTTATGTAATTGCAATGATATTATGTTGTCTCACTAACATATTTACCGTTATAGTCCCTACTATTTAATGTTAAAAGTACAAAATGTAGTTTTTAGTTTATCATAATTATAATAAAAAAACCCAACAACTCAAAAATAAAACCACCTGACAGCAATAAGATAGAAAAAGGTAGTCAATATTGATTTTAATCAAACAATATCAAAATAAAGCAACATGACAACAACTTGATCGAAAAAGGTAGTCAATATTGGTTTTAATCAAACAATATCAGAATAAACGGACGGGAGTTTTGGCTAGTCTTGACCAATAGAAATCATTTTAAAAATTCATTATGTAATAAAATTAATTATGATGTGTAGATATGCATAAACTGCGGTCATTTTGATTCATCAAATGTTGTATGAGTTATGGGACTTGACCATTTCAGCAATATTATGGTAAATCTTGTGGACTCATCTTCTCTGAAACTGTTTGACAGATTGCTTTGATATTTTGTAGAATTAATTGTTATGATGTGTAGATAAGCATCATCTACTGTCATTTTGATTTGTCAAATGTTTTAGGAGTTATAGGACTTGGACAATTTCAGCAATATAATACAATGGTAGATCTTATGGATGCATCTTCTATAAAACCACTTTACAAATTGCTTTGATATTTGATAGGATTAATCATTATGATATATAGATGTGCATTATCTACCGCCATTTCAGTCTCTGGTTAAACAAAACCAGCTCAAATTTGTGCAATTTTCACATCCCATTTTGGATTTTCTGATTAATGGTAGTTTTGCGGATTTTGTCAAAGTTGAAAATATGCTTTTTTTAGACATAAAGTGCAGACAATTTCTTGTTAATTTTTCAAGACAAATTGAAGGAGTACCGTAACATGCATTCCGAGTTTATTAAAGAAAATAAAGCAATTACTGGTGCGGTGCATTATTTTCATCAATGGACATTAGTTCAGGTGTGCAGGGTGTCGGACTATGCAGTCCATGATTTCTTAAAAACTTGTAGCTGAGTTAGAATGTAAATCCAATGTTAGCCAATCAAAATCGGGAAAATTCTGATGTTCTGTTGCAGATGAGAACAAAACAGTCAGTCAGAGATTTCAATGTTTGAAAAATCCAGGCAGGTTTTGAGCAAATCTTTTGAAGAGAAACAAAAAATTTACTTCTGTAATTGTATGTAAGTTCATGTTCTATTGCTGGCATTGTTGATTTACATAGATTTCAAGACTAAAAACTAAACTTCTTTGATCTATGGACTCTTTTTGTTGATGATTTATGTTTGACCCAAATTTGTCTTGTTAAGAAATACAGTAATAGGCAAAGATTTGATTGATTAAATAGTCGTTCAATTTCCTCGGAGCAGTATGGAGTTGTATATATTTAGGATAATAACAAGTAAACACAGGAAATCAACTTTTGAAGTGGAAAAAACTTGTGACTGGTACTAAAAAAGTATGGTAAGTTGGATTAGGAACCAGTAGTTTGACCTTTTTTAGCCACAGTGTTAGGGCTACATGTACTAGGAAAAGGGATCTTTAGTGTGGAAGGAAAATGAGTTTGGTGTGCACTGGACAACCTGCCACCAGAGGTCATCCCCTATTTACCACTCTTGGATACACTAAGGCAGTCTGGATTGAGCACCAGGAAAAATTCATAATAGACTTGGCAGTAATTAAACGAAAAATGAAGAAACAGAACATTTTATACACATAACATTGTATACATAGATCTCTATATCTAACAGTCAACAGAAAATATCACTAAACAAGGACTGGACGGATTCCCGTAGAAAACAAAAGATATATCACAGATAAATTAATTATAGAATAATAGAACATTCAACAAGCCTGATAAATTATATCACAAAAAGTTTGATTTAACTGGAAATTTATAATTAAAATTAAATAAAAATAAAAAAACATGTTACAATACCGACTTTAGAAAAATGTCTTTGACATCTCATATTTTCCAATTATAAGTCGAGACACTTTACTGTAAATTAATGCAATTTTCACTTTAAACAAATGGAGAATGCCAATAAGACAAAAAACCTACACAGACCTATAATCCAGACAATATGCTACATTTTGATTTTACTGATGAAAGAATACTGGTCATACAATAACACAAATAAAAATAAATAAAATGTTTTGTACATCAAGACAACAAAAATATAAAAAAATTCTCTGGTCACAAGAAATTCACAATTTTTTAACCTACATATATCATATATGTATGTATAATTATATATACAGTAACAACCCATTAACCATGATTAAATATCCAACAAATAAACGAGTTCAAACATTTCGCAATTGTACAGAACCATGATTTAAAATGTCCTTTCACAGACAGTTTTGCTGTTTTATGTTTTCCATGATTTTTCTTATTGTTTAGGTTAACAAACAATATACGGACTTCACAGTGCAAAATTTGTAAATAATAAAATGTCCAAAAACCACTTCAGTTTCTCTGAGCACTGTAAGGAGAGATAACCAAATTACACTGTTTGCATCTGATATTTTAAAGATTTGATTTTAACTGGAAATTCAGAATTTAAATTTAATATAGTGGTTTTTTTTCATTTAACAAATGCTTGTGTTCCACTATATTTGCATTTTGTTAGTGGAAATTTAAATTCTACTTAACAAGAATTCTTCTCAAACATAACTATACGAAAATTGAGAATCAGACTACAGTAGAATATTATAAAATGGAAACATATACAAATTAAAAGATCACCACCAAAGGTCTAAATTCTGCACTTTCATGAATCAAATATAGATAAATTCCCACAATATTATAATACAGGTAAAATATTATGATTATTAAAATTGATTTCTATATAACTTACACCTGAACAATCTCTCTTGACAATAATTGTTTACACAATATATTTATATATATATATATATATTCATATAAATATTTAGAGATAATAAATATGTTATAAACGCAGAATTTTTACAACAAAAAAGTTGTGCAATACTGTCTTCATCCTGAGTAAAGAATCACATCCTTTTGTTTCTATGGTAACACATGAAAGTCTCAATATGTGGCATATGGTTCACTCAGTGAATATGGTTTGTCCTGAAAAAAACCATGACAATGAAATATGAGAAAATTATTTAAAATAAGACAAATCTAAATTTCATTCAAAGCTAGCTTAAATTTTATAGTTAATTTTAGAGTAAGCTCATAAACTGAAACAAACATTCATCATAATAACAAAAATAATGGCAAGATTTGGTTTGGTGACATTACATTTATGACACACACAAAAATAACTAAATAAAGACAAATTAAAAATACAAATTCAATTACCAATTGATAGCAATTATTTATTTACAATGTAGACAGCTAATCAGTCAAGCTGTCTGCTAAAACATAATTTTAGTGGCACTTGATAATTTTGGCATTAAATATCACAATGACTACAGTATGTAATTAGAATGATACAGCTTATAGTGCTAATGCTGTACAGTGAGCATTCTTATTTATGTCAGTCCATCCTCATTATCACACGAATGAGCGATTGTCTTAGGGTCAAGAATCAAGTACATTGGCAAAAATCATATGACTATTATGTTTAACATCCTTGATTGGTCAGATTCAGGTTATGTCCTTGGGTTTATTATTATGGATTTTTGTTGATGTTTCTAATTTTTTATTTTCAAATTAAATTTGAGGCAATTGACTTACAGAAGATCAAAACACAGTTTAAAACTAAAGTATTAAGAGAAAAATAAGTATTAAAAGATATGAAAAAGTAACAAAATGGAATGTTTTGTCACAACCATAAGAAGAACCTCAGCAAATAAAATGTGTTGATACTATTCCAATAGCAGTGCACAAACAGTAAAGATCCAGAAACCACTTCATATTCCGCTTTTTCTAATCTCCATTTGCTGTGCAAACTTGCAAGAATGATGTGTTCCATAATTAGTATTACTCCATGAAAGGCAGAACCAGAAATCTAAACCATATAAGTTTATATACATGTAAAGGTGTTAGTATTCTACAGAACTGACCTAAAATATAGTATATGCCTGCAAGTGAAATGAAAACAAATACAAATAAATAAAAAACTATTAAAACATTTACATCAAAATTCCATGAAAACCAATATTTGAAGGAGTGATTATTTAACGAAACAAACTTGTTATTACACACATATATATATATGGAATCCACTTAAATTGTAATAATTTCAATATTCATTGTTAAATATTGGCTTGAAAATAAAAACTATTCTTTAATGTGTCGTATTATAAGGAGTAAAAGCTCAGAATTCATCTGTGTTTGAACTTTCCAACTAACTCACAAACTTTACATAAAGCCCATCAGGCTTCATTTGGTTTATGAGTTGGTCTCATTCATACAATATTTTTTATTCCTATAACAATTTTTTTTTCAAGGAATTTAAAAGGGGAAAATAACTCTTTAAAATAAGGGAAATCACCCATATAGTCCAAATAAAGAGAATACTGTGTAATACCTTCAGCATAATATTTTTGTAACATTCTGTTATACAATTGGCTGTTAATATTATCATGGCATGTTTTTGTTTCTTATTTTGATCAAGAGAATTTTTTCCAGTTATGATTTTTTTTCGGGAATACTTTATTTTAATCGTTATTACAATGACACAAAGAACAACTTCTGTTATTTGTTAAACATGCAAACAATACATGCAACTATCTTTTAGAGTGTTTTTCATGCAGTGACATCTACAGATATTTCTAGGTATTAAAATAATGACATCACTCAAAGACACAGTCCCATTATTGTATGTTTCTGTTAAAAATACTACCATATTGGTCTTTTATCTCACAGACAACTTAAAATTAAAAACATAGTTATTTATTCAAAGGTAAGAACACAGGTATTCTATTTATTATGTTCAATCTTTTTTAAAAAAAGCAGACACCAAAAAAAAAAGATCTCCCAAAAGATAAAACCATGGTTGTTCAATTGACATTAGAACTCTATTTTGTCTAGTTGGACTAAACAATATGCTAATTATTTATCCTAATCAGAACCTGTTGAAAAAAAAGGGTTTTACATATGACTCGACTTGTTACTAAACTCATGAAATGGATCACAATTCTTTTTAAGGCCAATTAAAAAAAACCATCTCTAATCTTATGTGGCGTATCGTCACATGACCTCCAGATTAAACCTTACCTTCTGCTGTTCTGGATATTCATACAAATTGGCGTGATTGCTTTGCACAGTACTTCTTACATATTTATTAGGTTGAAATCTAGGACTGTACTCATCATTAGATCTGAAAGGGTTACCCTGAAACACAAGACGTGATTACAACGTGTTAACAACATACCATGCAGTGCAGTACACCCTGACTGACTAAAACTTCCAGTATATTTTGTATGAAATACCCCAAAGAACATACTAAGTACAGATCTCTAAAGTGTTTTGTTTATTTGATATCTGTTATCCTTCGACAAAAACTTAATAAAAAATCAAGTTTAAAATGTAATTGAGAGATTAAAAAAAACACTATATGGATATATTGATACTTGCAAATAAATATTGTATGTTTCAGGAAGTCTCCAAACAAAATGATACATAATTTTGGAATTTCTTATTTTGTTTTTGTTTTTTTGTTTTGTTTATAGATTACAATTAAAACTTTGCTGTAGAAAATTTATCACCAGTTGTAATTATATAATTAGGATAGCATAGGCTTTTGATGCTTTTTTTAAATCAATTAAAAATCTTGTAAAAAAACAAATAAGAAAATTTTAATTGAAAAGTTTAGATAAATGTTGTAGTCTTTCTAAGTGTAAGTCATGCTATCAGTAAATCTGTACTCTTTCTTAGTGTAAGTCATGCTATAAGTAAGAGTCATGCCACATCATCCTTGGTGTTAAACTCTCATTAGGCAATTTATTTTAAAAACTTATTCACATTTGTTTAGTGAATCAGTCTAAGCAAATAATTATTTTTCTAATTGTTGCTTTTATTTTGAAAGTTTTGAAAATGTATTTTGTAAACAAACACTGAACAGATGTAGACTTTACAATGTCAGACTTTTACAAAACACGAGTTTCCTTGATAACTGAACCAGTTTCCTAATAATTGTACTGGTTTCCTGATAATTGTACTAGTTAACATGAATATGCCTTTTTTCAATTTCGATATACAGTTTAGTAATACACAATGGTACCATATTGCGGGCTGAAAACTATAATAAGATATTTGGTTTTTATTATGTTGCAGAATTTAAACAAAGATGCTGTGGAGTAATTTTGCTTTGTCCAAAATTTCTAACGTTATATCATGCAGTAATAAATACAGTCAAACATTCCCATGCATATATGTAATGTAGCAGTAATACATGTTTTCTCTTTCATGCAACTAATTTCTATAGATACTAGTAACACAGTATTCCCTATAATATCAAGGGGAGGTAATACAGTCAAACATTCCCATGCATATATGTAATGTAGCAGTAATACATGTTTTCTCTTTCATGCAACTAATTTCTATAGATACTAGTAACACAGTATTCCCTGTAATATCAAGGGGAGGTAATACAGTCAAACATTCCCATGCATATATGTAATGTAGCAGTAATACATGTTTTCTCTTTCATGCAACTAATTTCTATAGATACTAATAACACAGTATTCCCTGTAATATCAAGGGGAGGTAATACAGTCAAACATTCCCATGCATATATGTAATGTAGCAGTAATACATGTTTTCTCTTTCATGCAACTAATTTCTATAGATACTAATAACACAGTATTCCCTATAAGGGGAGGTAATACAGTCAACTCACACCATTTACTCTTAACACAATCCAGTATATGTTGCCTTTGCTTTTTAAACAATGATACGTATTGTTGAATCCTACCTTATTTTGGTCGGTTAAAACAAAATATGGTTTTATACAAACACTGCCATCCTAAAGGCTATTACACTTATTAATTTGCTAATTTTGTTTTTCACTATACAAACTCAGGTGTAATGTAAAATTTCATGAAATATGTTTCCTGTTATTCAAATATGTATACCTGTACTCAACTTCAGGAACAATTATTTTACTGTAATTTTATTCTAGTTCTAGTTGCCTGCTAGCCTTTCTTGTGATACTATTATAATACAATGTGAACAAATAAAAAAAAAAGACCCATAGAAAACCCTGTTCATGACCAATTAGTTTTGTTGATGCAACATATTTTTTTGGACTGAATAGATTATCCATTATAAGTCTTTACAACTGCATGGCTCAAACACACACTGGTACTGCTTAGTGTGTCCATTCAAACCCAGTTGTCTCTCCCCCATACAGATATTTGTCCCATCTGTTATTTGTGATTGTTACTTTTGTTGATTGTTATTCTGTCTTGTATTGATCAACTGATTTGTAAATTTGTGGTTTATTCAGGCCGCTATCTTTCTATCAAAACAGCCATTCAGACCGCTATCTTTCTATCAAAACAGCCATTCAGGCCGCTATCATTCTATCAAACATCCATTCAGGCCACTATCATTCTATCAAAACAGACGTTGAGGCTGCTATCATTCTATCAAACATCCATTCAGGCAGCTATCATTCTATCAAACATCCATTCAGGCCACTATCATTCTATCAAAACAGACATTGAGGCCGCTATCATTCTATTAAACATCCATTCAGGCCGCTATCATTCTATCAAACATCCATTCAGGCCACTATCATTGTATAAAAACAGACTTTCAGGCCACTATCATTCTATCAAAACAGACATTGAGGCTGCTATCATTCTATCAAACATCCATTCAGGCAGCTATCATTCTATCAAACATCCATTCAGGCCACTATCATTGTATCAAAACAGACATTGAGGCCGCTATCATTCTATTAAACATCCATTCAGGCCGCTATCATTCTATCAAACATCCATTCAGGCCACTATCATTCTATAAAAACAGACTTTCAGGCCACTATCATTCTATCAAAACAGACATTGAGGCTGCTATCATTCTATCAAAACAGCCATTCAGGCCACTATCATTCTATCAAAACAGCCATTCAGGCCGCTATCATTCTATCAAACATCCATTCAGGCCACTATAATTCTACCAAAACAGCCATTCAGGCCACTATCATTCCACCAAAACAGCCATTCAGGCCACTATCATTCTTATCAAAACAGACTTTCAGGCCGCTATCATTCTAACAAACATCCATTCAGGCCACTATCATTCTATCAAAACAGACATTCAGGCCACTATCATTCTATCAAAACAGCCATTCAGGCCACTATCATTTTATCAAAACAACCATTCAGACCGAAATCATTCTATAAAAACATCCATTCAGGCCACTATCATTCTATCAAAACAGACTTTCAGGCCACAATCGTTCTATCAAAACAGTTATAACTTTTCCTCCAGAGGGTTATATAAAGAAATGCATCCTTTATATAAAACTGAAGTCATGACTCCAAAATATGGTAATTTACTTCAGTTCTGCTTTCCTAAGTGAAACAACTTTGTCTAAATTCATGAAATACATAGATTTTAATTTCAAGACCAAGAATGTTCAGACATAGGAGACAAAAGATAATCAATCTCCTCCCAGTCATACAGAAACATAATGTCTAAATCAGAAATGGAAGAACATCACATATAAATCTGAATAGACCTTACTCCAATTCAATTTCCAGTGGGCTGAGATTCCATGTTTCAAATATCACATTTATTGTTAAAACATTAAATTTATAATTCTCTATAATCTCTGTGAATAGGAAGAGAAATATATTCTGTTTGATAAGTTTAAAACCTGATACTACCATGCTTTTTTACAAAATGGCTACTCTAGCATTATGATTGCTGGATGTTTTTTGTAACCATGGTAACATGTCTAGCTAACTATTTAGGTTATATTTGAGTTCTACCTCAATTTGTTTTAATTTCTTCTTTATGTGAGACAAGTACTGATCTCCAATGTTGAAAAACTAAAAACCAAAAAATAATACTTAAATCTAGACTAAACATTTTAATCAAGAAAGTCTTGTCAGCTCTTTTAAGTACATAAGACTTCCTTCCTTAGGTGCAGTTCAGCACATCAATATGGTCTCATTTTAAACAAAACTCACTGTATGTATTAACCATGGCCTTACACTAATAAGCTTGATGACTGGTTCAACACTGGTCCATTTCCATTTAACAGTCAAGAAAATGATAAGCAGTAACATAATTACTTCTTGAGCATCAGTCTCTTTTTTAGGAAAGACCATCATCTTTTACCTTCTATAATGTTTTTGGGACTGTCAATCACATAAACAATGCAGCCATGTTTATGCTCTATTTTATTGTCATGTAATAATTTGTGTTGCTAAGGAGATACCATTTGATATGTGTAAGCAAATCACTAATACTTCAGGCAACAATTATATAATGAAACACTTCAAAATGGCGGTTAACTTAATTGTTAGCAGAAGGGAAACACATAGCATAACAACGAGGTTAGAGGTGTGTTAGACATTCAATTCCATCACATATACCACTCTATAAGATTAAAAACTTTTTCCAAGTGGGATTTGAATTTGTTGCATTTAAATATACTATTTTGTTCACCTCAAAGGTATGAAATTAAAAAGGATCTAAAGTAGGATGCACTGTTCCATTACCTTGTCAAATTATGTGTTTTTCAAGTTTGTCAAAAGATTTTCTTTCCCTTTTTCACTTTTATTCAAATATCAATTAATATATTTAATTATACTATAAAACCATGCCAGGAAAATATTAAATTAAATTGATAAGTTAAGACACTTACTTAGGTCAAAACAACTCATAATTATAGTTCAAATATAACGAATATAACATATTCATTTTTTAAAATATCTGATATTTTTTCATAATTATACAACCACAATATATGTGACTAAATGCAAAGTTTCAAGTACAAAAATAATTTTTCATTTAAAAAGTTGATCTTTGAATATGAAAATGTTATTTTTGAACAAAAACAGCAAAACAAAGGGAACAATGGTTTGACAGTTTCGTGGACAAAACAAACAAAGGGAAATGACTTTGGATGTGTATCAGGGACAAGACATTTTATCTTAGCTACGCATGAACATATTGATGTAAATTTGGTTTTATTTTCTTCTAATAAAACAGAAATAACCAACTAGTGTTAAACTAAACATGTTAAATATTTAATTTTTGTTAAATACTCTTATTGTTAATCAACTTATTGAAGTCTATTGCTCAAACACAATCTATGTGGGTTAAATGTCAAATAAAGTATAGACAATTTACAAACATCAGTGTTTGTTTAATAAAATACTTAAACTGATATAAGTACAAATGAAAGATTGCAATTAAATTGCAGAATGTTGAAATAAAAAATACATGTCATTAGTTTAAAAAATGTAGAAATCCTGCATATTCTAATGTCAGAAAATACACTTCATGCATAACTAAGACACTGTGTACATTGATCTGGAATAAACAAAAGCACGAACACATGCAGATATAACAACCAGACACCATAATGTGCAACCTTTGACCCACCTCTACATGTGACCAATCCTTCTTTTTTACATATTCATCAGTTTGCTGTAGAAACAGTACAGAAAAATTAAAACATAAGCAAAGTGATAATGTATGGGATATCATGATCATGTACAGGATATAACAATAATGTACCAGATACCATGATCATGTACAGGATATAACAATAATCATGTACAGGATACTATAATAATGTACAGGATACTATAATAATGTATGGGATAGCATGATCATGTACAGGATATTTCAATAATGTACCAAATATCATGATCATGTACAGGATATCACAGTAATTTACTGGATATCATGATTATGTACAGGATATCACAGTAACTTACTGGATATCATGATCATATACAGTATATCACAGTAATTTACTGGATATCATGATTATATATGTACAGGATATCACAGTGATTTACTGGATATTATGATCATGTACAGGATATCACAGTAATGTAGATGAATGTGCCATCAAGATAAAAATTAAGGAGTGATGTCATACTGTATGAAATATAATAATAATAAGGAATTTAAAATAAGGTGTTTGCCTAATGGCTGTCACCTTAGGAATGAATCTTAACTAAAAAAATTATTTTGGTTTAGTACTAGATGTAGGCAATTAAAGATTTAACACATTTTGAAACAACATTCCTACAAATTATCTGTAATGGAAGGAAGTTAATTTAAAAATGGTGGGAATGTCTAATAATAAATATTTCCAATTTATATGTTAAATTTTAAAATGTATTGATTGGTTAAAACCCCTCATAGTTACTTGTTAATTTTCAACTAAACAATGGATGACAAGTTCAATTCCAAATCATTATTTTCAAGTACCGGTATGTTTATTTTTGAAATCTCCCAAAAAGAAGTCTGCACACTATGCAGACCAATATTTAAAATAATCCATAACTCAGGCACGAACTCACAGAAGTTTGGATTTTTTTATTTCACCTGGAATACTATGTTGCATGTAATCCAAATCAGAGTAAAGTGTGAAAAAAATACTTGTGTGTTAGTCTTTATAAGTCATAAAGATGTTATTATTATTATGGTAATTCACGATAAATATCACACAAACATGAACACCAGATACAGATAACACAACCAGCACTGATTTTGGTAAATTCTCTAAGTCTTGCATATAATGCTTTTCTTGAAATTAAAAAACAGTCTGTTTCAGTTGTTATCTCCGTTTGTTTTATTGAGTTATCTCTGCTTTTTTACAGTTGTGTAGTGGAGTCCATTGAATTTATTTCTCTTTCATTATTGGAATTAGTAATGATCAAACACCAATGTTTGTGTCACCATTTATCATCAATGTCTGTGTAACATGTTATCTGATTGGATGTCAATTTAAACAAAATGTTCGTTTTACTGTTTAAAAGTTGTATGAGCTGCTTACATTCTCATTACACCTTTGCATTTTCAATGTCATTTGGTGGGCTAAAAGTGCAATATCAGAAACAATAAATAAAAAAAAATCAGAAATATTGACCACAGATTCTGAAAACAGGAAATTTGCCCTTTTTCCACTGGACCAAATTACTCCTAATCAAAATATTTTCTTCACACACTCCTCCAAAAAGTACCCCAAAGCAAAATAAATAGCATTGGTAGATATATATGCAAAGAAATTCACTATTTTTATTTGGACAACAAGAAGCAGAGGTGTAATACCAGTTTTATCCAATCAGAAAGAAGTAAACACTTAGAAACATAATCTACAACAAAAACAAAGACAACCAAAATAATTGTTTAATATCAAGAGACAAAATATATTATCACAGCTCAAATTTATCACAGAAAGTTTTACAATATATTACAAAAATGTTTATACAAATAATATCTTTCCCTGAATTGAAAGAATTCTTAAGTTGAAATAAGAGGTATACAAAGAGCTATCTTTTTTAATCTAATTTTAATAACAAATTTCTCTGCAGTTTTAACTCATAGAAGTATACATTTACTCAAATTTCTTACTAAAGCTTTTTTTGTACAATAAAAATTAAATATCCTTTTACACCGTTTTTATTTATAGTAAATAAATGTCTCTGGTTTTAACTGGTTTCCAAAAACTATCAATTAGTTAATATGTTTAGTTAAACAAAAACCAAGTCACAGAGAAAATTAATGCAAAAAGAAAAAAATCATAACAGCAGTTAGAAACAGACATAGCAACAGAAAAGAATTAGATAATACATGTTTAATTGCATATTCTAATATTAAACAAACATGCTGATCACACATAGTCTGGACACACAGACAGAAATAATAATTTCTAGCGTTATTGTCAGCAACACAGCATAGAGTTAGAGAGTTACGTAATAAGTATGATCATAGGATGATATTGTGATATCTTACATCTTTTGTTGGGTGATGAAGCGTGGATTCCAAATTGAATTTGCGAAGATTGTAACCCTTCGGAGCTCCGCCTCCTGGTTTTCCCCACATTGAATCCATCGTATGATGATGCTGTAATTAATAATAAAGAAAAGCCTTTTTAGAAGAAAAAACAATCAAGTTATTTATGTTGTCAGAAATTTTTTAATTAAAAACTTATTGAAGCAGTTGCACTTAGGATAATTGAAAACAAAATAATTCCCAAACTCGAATTTATTAATTTTGTAAAAGTAATCTCAGATGCCAAAGAATTAAAAGTTACTGCCATTTTATGAACATAAGGAACTATAAATACATTTTTAAATTGGTGATAATATTGTGATCTGATAAGTAACAGTAATGTTACCAGTATTAAAAACATTTCTGTATTACAAACTAGACTTAGCTTAAGGCACTTTATGCCAAAATGTCTTACAGATAAACTTTAGAAAATAAAAACATACTGAACTAAGAAATCAGTAATGACAAAACATAGACAGAATATCATTCAATTAAGTCTGAAATTAACACCAAGTCAAATACAAGTACAACGATACTGACATATTTTCATACATTGATAACAGTAAATATATACGACATGAACATGTGACATCCTGTTACCTGTATTGTCGTTGTCAAACTACAGTAAAACAGTAACAATTTAATGGTGGATTACCTCCCTTTAGAACAAAATCTGACTATCTCTTTTGACTTGCCTTATATGTAATTGTTTGTTTTTTTACATAAAATGTGTAAATGGGGTTAATCTTAGGGTTGTTAAAATATAGGAACCAGTTAAAAGAACTATCTGCATATTTCATTTAGAGGAATAATGACCCTAAAATATGTTCTGTTAAATTGACAACTAACTAGCAGCACAACAAGCATTTGGAAATTTTAAAGGCTACTTGTATAAAATGGCCAAAATGAAATTGGGTGTGTAAATAAACATTATAAGTTAAGCAGGTCATTTTACACACCAGCATGCCCTCTTGGTTGTCCTTTAGTCTGTTCAATTGTCTGTGTCTCATTCTCTCGTCAGCCAGCACAGATAGATCTTCATGATATTTCTTCTTCTCTGTTTCCGCCTTTGGTTGGTAGTTCATTTTCTATTTAGTTAAATAAGATTAAGTTAATACTACATCAAACCAACCAAGTTCACCAGTTCTGAACTGTACTCCATCTTCTTATCACAATAAAAGATGTATACCATCATGTATGTAAAACAATTCTATTAGTGGCTTACAACAACAAATACCAAAACATTAAACCATATAAAATCTGGAAGCTGTTCAGATTTGATGCCACCCGAGATTTTAAAGTTAGATTTGACACTGATAACTGGTTATACAATAGATGATATTATTAAGTTGTCTATTATCTGATTAAAGGTAATTGTTTTGAAGATATGTTTACGTTGACTTATAATTAGCATCCATCAACAATCCAAAAGATATCTGCTGAACAGACAGACTATATAAATTTAGACTATGTAAAAAATATTGTGTTTTAAACATCTTTTATATATCTTTACACAGTTTTCAATATAAAGTATATGATGATTTTATCATGTGTATGAAATCAACATTGTCTAAATTAACTTGTCTTTATAATAATTAGAGTTTTGTTGAAGAGCGATTCCAGAAAAATGTTGTTCTCAATCTTTTAAAGTATACAAGTACATTTGAAGGTATAAACTGTATAGATGACGGACTATACATAAGTTGCCTCCATAACCCCAATCTAGTTTTTTATGGAACAGCCATAACTATAAAATAGTGTGCAGTATATGTTTTACATATAACAATAACCATGCAGTGATTTTTCTCACCTTCTAAACAATGTAAATCCTATCATTTTTCTCAAGAGATTTGACAGCAACATTTAGTACTTTGTTTAATATCATTTACCTGATCTTTAAAATTGTTATAAACAAGTTATTAATCCATGTCACCATAATGTCCATAAACTTATACAAGACAGACAAACCTTATGCCTATATTACTATATTTTAAATATTTTGATTTATGACTTTTTTGTAGTGTCCACTAAACAACGGTTTAATGAGTAAAACCAAGAATTATAAGTTTCCAACTTTAATGTTACCCAGAATTTTTCCTGTCTTGTGACCTCTTAACAGAGTTTGACAAACAATACATGGATTACCACATACCTGTAATGTAACATCGGAGTTACCCAAATGGTGATTTCTCATTTCCCCTGTGTAAGGGTCTTTGGCTGGCTTGCCTACATTTTTAGACCCCATTATAGAAGCTAATTCTCCAATCTATAACACAATGGTGCAAAACACATAACATTTCATGCAATATTAACATATATACATAAACTGAAAAGCTGATAGGTAGGCTACATGTATAGTGTAGTGCTCAGTATTGGTGTGGTGCTTGAGCCCAAAGGAACACAATTATATTTGCAGGGGTCCAAAATTATTTTCCATTGCAGAATACAAACTGCTCTTGCAACCTCATGCAATATATGGGTAATATTCTGCTAAGGATATGTCATCAATAACGTTTATTGTAATGCAGTGGTCCCTGGCTAATATGGCCACCCTTACTGTACACACAATGTGGTCTTTCAAAATTGTTGGCCTGTGGCATGGAAATATTTTTGTTAAGAAGAGTTATATAAATATGTGACATCCAGTGAGAGGGAACATAAAAGAGATTACTTTATTGGTCTATATGCAAGAATTGGTTCGTTTTTGTTTCAGAAAGGGTACTGTGCAAGTGCAAAAAACAAAAAAATATATTGCATGTTCTTTTTGTTGTTTTTTTCCTCTATATTTTGATTAATTGAATTGGGGAACACAAAGTAAGTAAATTTCCCCAAATTTTTTGTAGACAACATATATAAGCATGCTGATTTCTGAGAAGTTTCTTTACCTCATAGTCTCCCTGTTTGCCCAATGTCAATGTACATCATCAATAAAAAATACACACGGAAATGTTCATCATACATTAAGTGTATGTAACCATGATCAATGTCAAATAAATATTCAATATGTAAGTTGTCTGAGAATAACAAATTTATTTGTAGGAGCAAGAAATGCCTGGATTTAAAAGACCAGTTACATTGTTTGCTAGAAGAAGTACCGGTAAATTAAAATCATGTTACATCTTATGACTATCGCTAAATACTTCAACTGGCTTCCCATTAAACAAAATCTACTGTAATGTTTTTTGGGGTTACTCACTGGTGCTTTCATGTGCCATTCTATTTCCTGTTTGTTTCTTCTCTGTTCCTCCTCTTGACCCCCTGAAATATACAGTGAAATAAAACACTGTTTTGTCACCTTGTAAAGATGAAGGAGTGATTTGTTGGTGTACATGTATATTTTTGTTCAATAACAAACATCTTAATTTTAACTTTATTTATATTTTATGTGTTTGCATGTTCATGTATGTTGATATTTTTGTACTATAAGTTATTTTACTTTTATTTAAATAAATAAGATACCTACTACAAATTAATGAAAACTTACTTAAGAATTCATAATACTCTTTGGCTCGTGCCCGGTTTCTTGCCTTTTCATCAAAAGAACCCTAAAATAATACACACAATGTTCAAATATGCTTTTAATTTATTGAATGACCTAAACTTCAATAAAGGAAACATTCAGAATGTCAAATTTCCATAAAAAATAAATCTATTAAAAAAAAATTTTAAATGTCTTTTTAATGTTATAATTTAAAAAAAAAAGACCTCGAATAGTAATAAAAATTCTTGATTTAGAAATGTACATAAAATTCCATGAATTAGAATATACATAATAATATAATTTGCAGCAGAAAACAATTTATCCAAAAACTTAACTACTAACAAAATAATTGTTAAAAACATAGTAATATTTTATGACATTGTATCAAAGTATGCAGAACACACACATTCAGATATCTACATGCAGTGTTATACAACAGAATATTGTCAACAACAAAATCTAACACAGCATTTTTAATTATCTTATTTTTCCTAATTCTGAGAAATGATTTGCCAGTTATGACCGACTCTAAAATATGACAATAAAATTTATTTGCCTTATATGGGAGAAGCTTGTTTCCTGCCTTCAGAAGAGCAAGGGATATTGAAAGTCTTTCATCTTGTCTATTTTAAGTCCTGAGTCTTAAATATTAATGATTTTGTAAAACTGTTCTGAATGTGTCTTACGTATATAGCTTACAAATTATGACAACTTTGGTCCTCTGTAAACTAAATTGGAAAGCATACATCTTTCCCTTGCTCTTCCAGAAACAGGACATCATCATGTCCCATCACAAAATGAAACAACTTTATAATTTTAAAGTAAAATTGGTATTTAGCAAATGGTCATATTGACTGGAGCAGCTTTGCAAAAAAAGATTAAATAAGAACTACATCAGCCAGATAGTGTTTGTTTTAACGTAAAACTGGTGTCTTTTATATGCAGTTTTAAGATCCAGTAACAATGATTATAATTAAGAAATATGACAAGGTAAAAGTTTGTAAGGTCAGAATAGTTTTACAAACAGGAAGTGCAGTTGTTACCTCCCTTTAAGATATAATTCCTCAGTTAAAGGCAACAGAAGAAAAATAAGAATATATGACTTTTCAATAAAAACTAATAAATATCAACACATGAGACTCAACCTGAAAACTAATGGTAATAATATAGCTTAACATACTGTAACTAAAACAAGACACATACAACATAAGGCCTGAGCTTGAAAAGCAATAACACACGGCTATATATTCTGTTGCCTAATAAAGATATTTATCTTCTTGGAAGGGATTTTTATAATCTTTATGACTGTATCAGTTCTAACGTTTAGCTTATCATTACAAATGGTAAGTGTGGTTCACTGATATAAAATTCTTTTAAATTTTATTTATTTTTAACTGGAAGAAGGAGTTATTTTGTTTTTGAAGTTTATTGCAATAACACTCATATTTGGCATTAAACACAAACCATTCTATCCACTCACACATCAGGTACAACCTTTCTGTTTAAAACAGTTTAAATCATTTCCCCTTCTTTAGAATTTAAATTGAATTAACAATTTAGACTACTGTGTTACAAGTTGCAAGTCGGTATAGGAATAAATAAAAGTAAAAGTATGTATAGGGTAATACAGGTGTTTGGCCCAAAAGGGACTCTTTTTAACCTTTGCAAAATATATGAAAAGGTAGCATTTCCATTGACAGATAATAATTGGGTAGTTTAAATGATTTAAAATATCAATGCCCCTAAATCTTTTCTGATCCAACAATGAGGAAGTAAATCATATTGTAAAATATGATAAATGAAACTGTGTCATGCACTGAAAATAAAAGGTGTTAATTAGTTGATAGGAATGTTAGAATTAAGTGTGATTGTCTGTCATTCACAATGGGAGAGGAAGAAGAACAAATACATTTTATGTCCTTAGATGTCACTTTAATATTCTTGTGTTAACTTTTATAAACATTTGATATGTACAATCAGTTAGGGTGGATTTTCAAATCTCCATCTGCACCTGTACCTTAAAGTATACTTAGTTAATCCCCAGCCCAAACCTAGGTGAAATAAAAAAAACCCTGTCAACCATGTCATTGCTTGGGTTGAAAGTCTGTTATGTATTATGTAATTTGATAAATATAGCATGGTACATGGAGCTAAAAAAAACCCCCAGAAATAAGATAAATATTACACCAAGAACTATATCATCCGCAAACTACTGCAAGCATATACTTAAAAGCATCAAACCCAAGATAAGGTACACTTTACGGATACATAGAACTGACAGCTATATAAAAAAACTTTAATGCAACTGCATTGATTATGCATAAATCTGCCTGCTTCCTTAGTGATAGATGGAGGAGTATTAGGAGGAAAGGTTTAAAGCTCTACAAAAAATAGGCCGTATTTATATTCAGCTAATTTTCATGCTATTAGAATAAATTCATAATGTATTATGATAAAAAAGGATTTTTCTATTAAGAAATAAAATGTATATTTTGTCCATATTTAAAACCATGATTTTTTAAGCACAATCAGCGTTTTATTTGTTATTTCTGTTAAAGCAATAATTATAATTGTAATAGATTTCAAAAGAACAAATTCTGCATCAGATTTAAATAAATTTTGAGAAGTTAAAAAATCTCAAACAATACAAACAACCTTTAACAAAAATAAAATTCGAAAAGTTGGATTGATACAAAAATATGGACAAAATATAGCTTCTGTAACATAATTTAAAAAAGAGGTTAAAGTGCATGTTACTAGCAAGGTCAATACAATGATGGTTTGTCTCCCTGTACTTACATCCCCATATTTATAATTCTGCAAATACAATAGTACTAAAAGGATTAAATCGTGATAAAAAATAAAGCTGTCTACTCAAATTAACACACTTTTGGCAGGATTTGCTACAAAGCAGGTTTAACATTACATATTACTGGTGTAGCCATGAAATACAAAGGTTATCTCGCAATAGCAAATATAAACATTGGCTAATTTTTATTTTAAATTTTAATTCTTTGTTGCCAAAATTCTTTCCACAACAATGATAGTTATAATCTGTGTATTGTAGGGACTGGTTTTATCAATAAAAATAAAATAAAAGATTTTGCTAAAATTTTCCTTGTTACAGCAAAGAGAATATAGATTCTATGACAATATCTGATTCAGTACAACACTTATCTACTTGAGATAGTTAAATTTTTCATGTTGAATTGCAGGCTGGAAAGGGAAGTTACTCTAGCATAATTTATATGTCACAAACAGAAAGAACACCAACTAATTTTAGTTCCAAAGAAATATTTTGTGGAAGTATTTATATATCAATGTGATACATTTGTTTTTTAGGTTGAAGCTTTATTATTTGTCACTAAAAATACGATAAGCTTCTAATTTTAGCACTGATAAGGATTTAGAAAACAATTACTATGCTAAGTTACTGTGATTTAGTGTCATACATGTATTTACTCATAACCAATTCACATTACAAGTTTACTTTTTCAAAATTTGATTAACTAACCTATTGCACCTGAAAAGTTAGAATCCAAATTTAATTTCTTCAAACAAAGTACTGGTAGTTTTATTCAGTTTAATATTGAAAATTAATGCAAATTATTTCTGAATATATCTGAAATATTACTCAATGTAGGGTTAAGCAACCCATTTTGTTCCATGTACATCATTCTACACAACAGTAGTTCATGACAATTTGAACAGTAGTAGAAAAACATTTTTAGATTACAATTTAGTATTAAACTCAGGCTAATAAAAACCGAATTAACATCATTAATCACCATGCAAAGATAATTTTGTTTATTATTTGCACATACAAGACATAATTTCCATAGCCCTGAATGCATGTGTCTACTATAAAGCAATCCTGAAAAGCAGGTCTGAAAAAAATCCAAAAGATTTTTACCTCCATCAACAAATTTCCCTGAATTTGTGTGACAATTTTGCCTTGTCTGTCTTTTAATGGAGCACCTCCACCTGAACGGCCGAAGGGGTGGTACAATGGTAGCACCTCCCTGTTAACTTGTGTCATCCTTTCAGCGTTTGGAATAGATCTGCCTATGTTGTCTCTGTATAGATCATTTCTGTATGTAGGTGGTGCTGTAATCAATCAGTCATACAAAATTACTCCATATACAAAAACTTTAAACACATTTAAACATTTTTTTTATTTGCATGATAATGATGAAGATAAAAAACATTGTCAACTAATTTATAAGCCCCTGTATTTATCAAAAAGTTCATATTTTTAAAAATTTTTTATAGGGATTGTTGGTGGCCAAGTGGTTAAGGTAGTTAGTCTACTATTGATCACGTGGTCTGTGAACACTCAGTGTTTGAGTCTTACTGTACTCAACTCCAATCTTAATGACAAGGATTGCCAGTTTTCCCGCCAAAGGTTGAGGGTTTTCTCCAGGTACTCAGACTTCCTCCCCATTAAAAACTGGATGCCAAGAAGTAGTTAAAAAATTGCTGAAAGTAGCATTAAACACAATTTAAACAAACAAACAATCATTTTTCAACTGACAATATTAGTCTGTTGTGGAAGCACATAGTTTGTATTTGTCTAATAAACTGAGATTTCAGCTGATATTGAATTTTGAACTGAGGTTCCATGCAGTAGAGAAGAAGCAGAAGCAGAGCAGGTTAATCAATTTAAGGTAAAAATGGAAATTAAGGAAAAGATTAAAGAATAAAAGCTACCACCTCCAACAGAAACTTAAAAGAAGCCTAAGAAAAAGGAAGTAATTTAACCCCTTAACCCCCCCCCAAACCCCCAACCAAAACAAAAAGATTAAAAAATAAAAAATAAATCCTAAACAATTCTTTTCCCTTAAACCAAGTCAAGGATAGCACTAGGTATAAAGGAATATTATACCAGGTAATCTCTATAAGGAGAATGTTATAAGCTGATAATTATATTACAATAATTATAAATTAATTATATAATAATTAATTATTGTTATAAGATTGTTTTTGAGTTCATCATGCTATTAGCAAAAGCCAGAAATAAGCTAAGAAACAAAACTGTCATTATTTTTCTGGAACTATAGATTTTGCATAGAAGATAAATCATGAAAATTACAATTTAATTCAAGACTTAATCCTGGAACAAAATCTACAGATAGAATACCCTAAAGTGGATAACTTTTCACAAAAATGTATACATATAAAACAATCTTCCATTTAAATTTCAAAATTAAATTGTCACAAATATCCAGTATTTACACTGTCCTAAAGAGTTGATTGAAATATTCCAAAAAAGGTCATAAAACCCTCCTATGACAGTTTTATTTCAGAGTTGTTAGCCAAGCAATATTAACCTGTCCAATTACCTCTTCTTGGTGACTCTAAACTAGGCATGGGCTAAAATACAATAAACAAAATATTGATCACTCAAATGACTCATAAAATATAGATAATCAACAAGAAATAGGTAGGAAAGCTAAGATAGAAAGAGAATAGAAATGATGTAAAGTGGTATGTGAAAATGGTTGCTATGGTACCAATTATTATCCCCTCTTCTTACCCTTACTCTTACTCAGTTCTTTGTCTTCTTATTCATCTATCTATACATGATGTACAAAAAATGAGTAAATTTTAATGTATAAATATATCTGCTTTATGTATTTTTCATGTATTTGTTTTACATATTTATCTCAAATTTAGCTTTTCTATCTACATGACAATATATGAACAAACATGGGCCAGTCTTTGTACTAATGGATACAGAACATAACAAATGTTTTAACAAGGAAAACATGATGTATGCCCATGTGTATATGCCAGAGGAAGATAAGTCCTGTAATCACTAATACTCACTTTTTACATTGAACTACCAATTACAGTTTGTATATAATTAAAATTACTGCCAGTATTAAATATGTATGTACCAACATTTTCACAATTATTTCTGGACATTCTATTATAAAAAAAACTAAGTAACCCATTAAAACATTTCAGATTATCTGGCCAATCTACAAACTCACCTGTGGCTCCCTAGATGTGTAGCTATAGCCAGGAATATATTTAGGTTCTTTGTCTGCATGATAGCTAGGAACATACCCATTGGAGTACCTATCCTCCTGCTGGCTATAGCCATTATAGAAGTCCCCCATTATAAAATATACCACATGTTCACCCCAAAAATGTATTGTTTGTAATCCTTAGAACATTTATACTATAGTAACAAAAACTATCAAATTTCCTCCATTTGTTTTCATGCATTCAATACCTTACATTCATGCATATTAATTTTCCTTTCAAACACAGTTACGGGTTATTAGCCCGACTTGTGTATACCAAAATATCATACAGACAATGAAATCATCCACTAGATGCTAAAATACAATCAATGTATGAAATATAATACTGGTATATACCCGATAAGTACATGACCTTGTCGTAAAAAATGTAGAAACTCTTTACCTGTAAAAAGGGGAGATAACTGGTCAAGCATGTTGAAATAACATTCCAAACAGTTTGTGGTGTGAAAATAGACATTGTATTTGTTGTAATATGAGACAGTGAAAACATACCAAACATTGGTCATTTAAAATATATCTTTTTTACAATTACATGTATATACTGCATATAAAAGACACCGCTCTATCAGATCTCTGTTATAACATCTACACTGGTGATAAAATCAACATAAAATACACAGTAATAACAGAAATACAATAAACATGTGACTGAATACAGCTCATAATCAATTCATGCAAAAGGGAGGTTACTCATGTGTTGACTATACAAAGGAGAAAACATTTACAACAAGTATGGTATACTGATCATCACATTTTGTGCAATGGTGATTCCTTTACCTTTCTGGGGTCAAGGGTCAATGTTGTTGAGTGTCTAACAACATTCCCATCAGTGTCATATATTGGGTTTCCTGCACCTTTACCCCAGGGGCTAGAATCTTGCTCCCCTTTCATATCACTGTTCGTGTTAGGGTCTGGTGTCAAGTTCTGGGTTCGATTTCTGTTCATCATGAATGACAAATCTGTCATAGGTTTAGGCCTTCTTATTGGTTCACTACTCTTGTCGTTAATGCCATCTGGTGGCTGATAAAAGCAATTCAATTTAGTTCAGTCTCTTATGTGTACAGTAAAAATTCAGGAACATGTTTAAACATATTAAAACTGTTGAAATTGTAACAGTATTTGTAGTAAGTTTTCACAAATAACACATGTATTTTATTAAATATTATCAGAACTGATAAAAAGCAAATAAATTTTTTTTTAAAGATATCTTTCTAATCTTAAATGACTGGTAATAACTATGTAAATGCAATGTTAAATTAACAAAAAAAAAAAAAAAAAAAAAGAAAAATGAAAAAAAGCCAATGAACAACAAAATATTATCTTGAATTAAATTGAATTAAAGCAGAATTTGACTTATTTAAAATATCATACTGCTGAACACATATTTTCCCATTTTTCACAAATGTCAATTCACAATTTATTTTTGCAAATGACCTTGGTTTTTGTTTGTAACACATTGTTTTACAATCATGCAAGTGTGCTGTATTCACCCTTGTGCTGTTCAGTGTTGACGTTTTCCGGACAGTGTTTCCTGTTTCGTCATATGTTGGATTTCCAGCTCCTTTACCCCAAGGATCATAATCCCCTGTGTTGCTAGGTAGCGGTCTATTAACATTCAATTTAATGTCAGGTGTCTGGTTCCCTCTTGCAGATGGCTGGTTTCCAGACAAAGGGTCAAACAGAACTTTTTTCTTTTCCTTTGGTCCACTATCAACTGGCTGTTTACCCATTCATCAATATAAAATACATGTTTTAATGCTATTTTTTCCCTGTTCTTAAATTTCAAAAATTTCATAATTTTGAAATACTCAAATATTTCTATGTTCAATAAAAAAATAATATCAACACAATTATTTTTTAACGTTTTTCTTAATACAATATATACTTTAAAAAAATTAAGAACAGTACACCTGGGGAATTCCTAAAACTTAATAAAGGGAGATTACTCAAAATATATAAGCTTATAAACAGTATATCCAAAAAATACATTTTATGAAGTACTAGTACTACACACATTAAAGTAGAGTTTAAATAAACGAAGCTGAAATCAATGTAATGTACAAACAAAATTTACAACTAGAAAAGGCACAGAAATCGCACAGAAATCTGACATTTTAAAGAGAAAAAAAAGTATCAGAAAAAAACAACTAAAAGAAAACAGTGCAGTAACTTAGTTATAACATAAATGCTGGACATTATAACAGAACCCTATTGGGTGTGAACATGCACAGTAATCACCCTTGATGAATCCAGTGTCGAAGTTTTTCGTGCAATGTATCCATCATCGTCCCGTTCTGGATTTCCAGCACCTTTACCCCATGGAGTGTAATTTTCATCATGGGATGGAAGATTACGATCAAGATTTAATTTTATAGGTGGGGTTTGATTTCTTCTTGGAGAAACAATAACACCACCTGCTCTTGGATCATATTGTTTCTTTTTCTTCTCTGTACTAGGTCCAACATTGTCAACTGGCTGCATGTATACCAGATATTAAAAACACTTATACATAACTATAGTATGGTATAAAAGCTTACGAAATGTGAGAAAATGAACAAAAATAGTGTTTATTATGCTACTAAAAAAATAATTTTAATTTCAGACTTTATTTTTAAAGGTTTATGAAAAACACAAAAAGTAATTATACCAAACAATCTATTTCCAAAGAATATATAAAAATATTTCCCTAGTTTCTGACGACATATTAAATATTCGTCAGTGTAATAAACAGGGTAATCAATTGCACATAGTGAATGTTGAAAGTATTATCACTCATGCCAAAAAACATTCAGATTTAATTTGTACGCAGAACAAGTTCCACAGCTTGTTTAATTTGATGCATTTTAGGGTATTCATGATCACATTTTCAATACTCACCCTGTGCAATTGATTATGCTATAATTATTGTATGATACAACAACAAACAAGGAAACAATAAAAAACTATAATACATGCTAGCAAGAGCAATTTTAAATGTGAGAGAACAAATAACAATGATAGGAACTTGCAAAAAAATTAGTAAAATGAATACATTAATAAAATGTATTGGAAAATAATGGACTTGAATTTGAAAAAAATAAAACATCCGTAGTAAGTAAAGTCAATAGGTGGAACACAATAGATATACTCACAAGAAATATTATAATAAAATATTTATATCAGTTCCACAACGGTAACCTTTATAATTCTTTCCAGAAATATAAATAATATGAAGTATTAACTATCAGAAATCATGCACATGCACTATTAATAAGTGGCTAGTTCAATGAGTTCAGATGAGCAATAATGGTTGTTGTCAAAAACCTAGTATAACAAAGTAATAAGCCTATTCTTCATAGAGTGACTGATGTGAACATTATAGATTTTACTGACATAAGTTACGCTGTGTCAGAAAGGTGAGATATTAGAATAAAGTTAGAGAGATTTCAGTTTGTGCATGAATAACCTTGTTTTTGTCCAGAGTTGTTGTTTTTGGAAGGACAGAACCATCAGGGTTTCTATTTGGGTTTCCAGCCCCTTTTCCCCAGGGGCTACTAACTCTTTTTTCTGGCATCCTAGTATCTTGGTCCAGATTGAGAGTATTATCTGGACTAATCTGTCCCTCACCCTCATCAGAATTTGAGTTGCTGCCATACGCCAGAGCTGAGGGCTCATATGGCCTTCTGGGACCATATGAAGTATCCACAGGCTGGATTTAAAAAATGATTTATGTAAGCAAAAATGTTTTAGAAATTAAGTATTAAAAATAGCATTTTCTACAAATTCAAAATTGGATAATACATTTAGATAAAAATTATTGTGTGGTTTGTTTTCAGAGAGAATCTTGGTTTTTTTTTTAAAATATATTTTTGAGACATTTAAATAAAAAAAATCATATCTTTCTTTAGAAAATGAATACTTCAGTTTTACTACAATTAATTTTCAAAGCAATTTGACAAGGATTGACATTTGATACAGAAAAATTTAATATTCAAATAAGATTTTAAGTGCTATCACCTTATTTTTGATTAGTGTTGTAGGTTTTCTTGGGATGTTGCCCATTTCATCACGTTGGGGATTTCCTGCACCTTTACCCCAAGGACTAAATTCTCCATTATTGCTGGGCATTGATCGATTAGAATGAAGTTTTATTTCTGGTGTTTGGTTTCTCCGAGGGGATACAATTAGTCCAAGAGTAGGATCATAGGTTGCCTTTTTCTTCTTTTCTGTACTAGGCCCAGCTATGTCTGTTGGCTAATTACAAGAATTAGGATCTTAATTATTCAAGCCATAAAAAAGGAAAAAATGAAAAAATTTGGAAGTCAGAGTTCACTTCTTTGAAAAAGGAAAACAATGTTGTTCAGAACAGAGAAAAACTAAATTTTATCACAATTTCTCACCATTGTAAAAAAACTGTTTTCGATCTTGGTGTTGACTTAATTAAAACATGCAATACCATAGCAGGCTTTATTAGCATAAAGAATCTAAAAAAGGGGCATGTGGAGCCATAAGACAACAGAAAAACTGAGGGGCAAAGGTGAAATACATAAACATGGTGCTGTTACATCACCTTCTTTGTGTCAAGGGTCATAGATTTCTTAGTAAGGACATTTCCATCACTATCCCACTGTGGATTTCCTGTGCCCTTCCCCCAGGGACTTTCTGATCTGAGTGGCATTCTAGTGTCCCTGTTTAAGTTAGTTTCTGGAGTTGCTTCTCTCCTCTCTAGCGACCCAAACTAAATAATTTAATCAAATTTTTTTATGAATAATCTTTTTACAAACTAATTACAACAGAGTATTACTTACATTGTACATGTACAATTAATTTTAGACCAAAAAGAAAATTGACCATTTATAAAATGTATAAACATTGAACTTGTCCTGTGTCATTCATTTTAAACAAAAATTTACACTCAATTATTGCACTACTATATAACTTTTCATTTTTATCTTAATATCAAGAGAAAAGGAAATTTTAAAATAGAAAAGAAAAGGAGAAATCACATGTTAAGGCATTTCACCTTTTTCTTTTCTAGCATGATCTGCCTGGGTGGGATTCTGCCGTCTTCATCTCTCTGTGGATTTCCTATGCCATGTCCCCACCGTGGGGAATCTGCGTTATCTGACCAGTAAATTTTATTGTCACGATTTATACTGACTATAGGAGAGGTATTTCTATCAGGGACGACTTGCTTCTGAGGCATTTTCTTTTTCATTTTTGTATCCAAATCAACAACATCCTGAGGCTAGGTTTGTGTAAACAAACATTATTTTAAATGTTATTCAAAAGTTATATTATTGCACAATTATTTTTTTTTTTACAAGCTTCTAAAACATTAAAAATATGATAAATAAAATAAGTATATAATTAATTATATATTAATAATAAATATTTCTAATACTTGAAATTAATTTGAAACTTCATGAATTACAAATTTGAACTTAATTTACATACTATGAACTCTGCTTCCTTAATTGATAGTTTGACAGATATTTGTGCAGCACGATGTACATGTACATGCAAGTCTGAAAGTGCAGACTTTAACACTTATTTACTCAATATTTTGAAGCAGATACAAATGTATATCTATTATCTATTTTTGGATAAAAGCATGTCTAAAATTATCTGTTTCTTTCATTCATCCAAAACCAAACTCAACAATTTTTTTTACAATAAAAATGACAGTATAAGAGGCAGACAACAGGTTCACAAGAACAACATTTCACCTTGTTTTTATCAAGAGTATTTTTCCTCCCCTTTACATTGCCCTGTCTGTCCCTCTCAGGATTTCCAGCTCCCTTCCCCCAAGGACTGTAGCGTCCAGTGGAGATCCTAACATCACGGTTGAGATTTGTGATAAGAGCTCTATTTTCCTTGGTTTTTACATTATTTGGATCATTGTATTTTGTAGATTTGTGTATAAAAGGACCATTAAAATTTGACTGGAAACAAAAAAGAAAAACATCTCACAAATTGCTAATAATAAACATATGAACAGTAATTCAACCAAAGTTACCTCCCTTTTGCACAGAAAAAGTTATCTACTCTTTACAAAAAATATGTGGCATGACTGGCATCTGCATATCACACAAAAATACGTAACAGTTTTTTTTAATGTTCACTGGATCTTACAATCACATACAAAAATCATTCAATCAAAATGAATATATATACCATTAGACGCCTAATGACGATGAATACCAGTATTTACATATAGTGCCCATCAATGTTAAAAGTTAATATAATACAAAGCTTCCTTTACAGCATGCCAACTTATCAACTGATAGTACAAATGTTTTAATTAAGGATTCCAAAAATTGAAGGTCTCATTCATTTCATGCAAAATTAAGTATTTCATTTAGTTTCCTTAGAGTTATCACATGACTGTTTCCACAAACAAAGGTTTAAAATTAAAACAACCTACTGCATGATGTTAAACAAATGTGAAATAATCAAAACACTCTGTAAAAAATCTCAGTAGTCAGCCTAACCCTTGCTAGGTTTCCATATTGTTAATTACGCTGAAATGTATTCCCAACCCTTTATTACTAGAAAACAACATTGATTTGTGAGTTTCACCTTTTTCTTCTGACGTGGTTTGACCCGTCCTTCTTCATCCCGGTCTGGATTCCCGGCCCCTTGTCCCCATGGATCCCATGTGTCCTTCTGAATGACAGAGTGAATGATGAAGAAGAGAAAGAAAAGATAGAAAAAAGATGATATTTACCTGTAAACATTCTTAGACAAAACCAAACAATGTGTGTGGTTTTGGATTTCCACAATTTTTCTTCAAATTTCACTGCTTAAATCAGTCAGTTTTTATTTAATTTAGATTTAACCAAAGAAAATATATTTTAAAAAAATTGTACTGCCAGAGAATTTCAATTTTGTCACCACTTAACAGAACTGTACTGATTATGGCATTATTTTATTAGCTTATACATCATGATTTTTATTCAACTTTCATGACTTACCTGTAAATTTGATAATAATATAACTATAACATACTTCAGACTATTTTTATTCAAATTAGCCAAAGTTAGCTTATTTGTTTAAAATCAACAGTTTGCAAAGAGCATGTCCACAATGAGGTATTCAAAGAGAGGCAACTCAGTTATTAGGGAAGTTGTTTCTATGAAAACTATTAATATTATAAATACATCAGACACTATTGATGAACATTTTTAGTCAAATGTTAGGTTAGATCAATCTATTGAATTTAGTTGTATGAGAACCATCTCATGCATATTATGAGTTTCAAACTCATGCTTCATTATCAGTCTTACCGAAGACAAAGATGTGCCACCAGACAGAGACACAACGCTTAGTTTATCAGAGGGACTAGTTTTTGTTGTAGCAGCACTTGATTTCTTGGAAGTAGTAGTGCTAGATTTCTTGGATGACTGAACAAGCAAAAAAAGGTTTAATATATTTATCGTTAATTCAAGATATGTCTGCATGCAAAAAAAGTCCTCATAAATTCTTTTAGAAAGATCTTTTTTAGCATTAAACAATAAATCAATTTAATTTTTTGGAAAATATATTTTAATATATATATTAAAATTTGTCTGTTAAAAATATTACATATATACCATTAGTAATAAATAAGTGTTCTTATCCAAGCGAATGTTTAATGACTATATTTATTATTTTCAAATGCAGGCAGAACTTACTCTTTTAGGAGTTGTCTTGTCTTTCTATTGTTTGAGAAAAAAAGAAATGTTTATACACCTAAATGTTATCAATTAAATTCTAAAAGTATGTTAATTTGTATTGTAAAATTTTATTTAACTAATGGAGATAATCTTTGTAGGATATTGTATTTCATATTTTTTTTTCATAAGATTTTCATTGAATGTTACGTACAAGGAAAAAAATAATTGTTATACAAACTTGGGCTATTCCTAATAAGTCACACATTTGTTCATGTAATAATAATCAATAATATATATTTAATCCACCTTTTTTTAAAAAAAAATTAATCATAATTTAATCATAATATATTGATTTTGTGCCCTGTAATCATTACATGATTGATCACATATATAAAGTAACAGTCCTAGATTGCTGTTCATCATCTGAATGTCTTTTTACTTTAATACTCTTTACATGGTATATATATCTTATCAACTATTTTAACATTACCTCTCTTCTTTCTGTGAAGGAGTCTGAAAACAATGAATAACAATTATATCAGAACTGTTTATATTATTTATTGTAAAAATTTATAAATTTTAGAATTAACTACAGGATACATGATGTATTGATCACATACCCTGTCATACATCCTAAAAAGAGGTGAAGTGTAAATATACATACACAGTATCAATACTTGAATGAGAGAATGAAAAACAAAAAAATACTATCAGAAAGGTAGATCACAACTGGCAAATAAAACGAGAAAGAAGACTTACGTCTGGCCTGTATCCTCATTAATTCTAGAGCGTTATATGTGTGGTACATTTTAAGCCTGGTTATTATTCTGCCTATACGTGTGTACGATAGAAAGAGTGAAGAAAAGAGAGAAATAGAAAAAAGAAAAGAAGAAACAGATTAGCAAAAGATATAACAGTCATAACAAGCAAAGTGTAACAGAAACAGAAATAAATAAAAAACTGTTTTTATGGATTAAAGATGCAGGAGCTCCTGGTGAGAGACTGACCTTCTGTAGTAATAAAGATGGAGCACCTGGTCAGAGACCTTAACAGAAGGAATAAAGAAGACAAAAGGCACAGAAAAATAGAAAACATCATGTTGTATTTATGTTGTTTTTGAAATGTCCAGTTGTGTTATATGTATGGAATCGTGTTTAATTTGTATACACAATATTGAAGTCTTTATGGTAGATTTCATTAATAACAAGGGGAGATCACTGGAAATATATGTTTTATCACATTTAAAAAACACATATATTACATCAATAACAAGAGGTTTCACAGTTTCCTTTGAAGAACAGTGCCACCCAGAATTCATTAAATCAAATAATTCAGATTAAAAAGATTGTCACAAAGGGGAGTCTACTCTGGCAGATAGATGAACAGGAAGAAAAGTAATACTGGAGAAAACTGAACTGAAAAAGACTAAATAATGAATGTTAATACAAACAGAAGAATATGAAGAATAAAGATATAATGATAAATAAAAGTAGGAAATTCTGTGTAAAACTTTAATGTCCAGTCTAGAATAATTCTGCAGAAGTAATAACACTGATGATGGCAGATACTTGAAAAAACTCAAAATAAATAAAGATGACAAAGAATAAATTTAAAAAAATAAGAATGAGAAAAAAATCTAACACCAATGAAAAGCCACAAGAAATAAGATTTACACAAACAGATGCCTGAATGGAATCAAAGGTGATAAAATGTTCAGATCATTAGATTTTTGGTCACTGAGAAAGGGAAGTAACTCTACAATATAGAAACCTACCTGAACCTGTTCTGTTGGGTGCACCTCCTCCTGGTTTTCCAAACTGGTCACTCTTTAGCTATAGGTCAAAGCAGATAATATTATTTGATTTACTTGGTATCAGCAAACATATTTGCTACAGCATATTATGTCAAGTTAGAAGATAAAGATGATTTTATTTATATAACAGTATGATCTTAAGAGCAAGTATCAATCACTTGAATATATTTGTATTTTTAACAGGTTTCCATGCCATAGGGACAGCCATCTTGAATTTAAAATTGGTGCGCAAAACTCAGAATTAGTAGATGGCTTGACTGAGGTGAGGTACATTTCCATATCACAATTCAATCTGCCAACCAGTTTCTCATATTTATAAAATTTCAGCCAATCAGATCAGTTAAAACTCCAACTTTTTATGCAAATTGCAACACTGATTGAAAACTGCTGCCAAGTTTGATTCCACCTGGCACTGATTTTTAGAAAGATTAAAATGAAAAGATTAGAGCACTTAGAGCTTTTGATTTGTTTGAATTTTGTACAAGACACATGTTAAAAGATAAATAACAATGTATTAGAAAACATGCTTATGATCTTTTCTGGCAATACCTCCTGCATAGACATAAAAAAGTTAATCTTAATGTTTTGAAGGTCTGCATATTAAAATAATTATCTACCCTTCTTATCAACCAAAACGTGACACTTCATAATTACCAAGTGGTGACTTACCAGGGTATTTTAAAGCAATATTATTGGTAAAATATTTTAGAAATATTTTAATTTATAAAGACTTATCAAAAGCTAAAACCAGTGATACAGTATGTCTACTGGAGCAGACAACACTGAATCCAAGTTTAGTATGGTTATAACATAATTAAACATGCATAAATACTTGTGTTACTAGCTGTCCCCATGGTGCTTTACTGACAAAGGCCTAACACTAATAAATATATTTATGTATCCTACCACCAATCTAACTCAAACAAGCCATATTACCAATATTGAAAATATATGTGATGCCACAAAACCATCAGACAGTCAGATGTGGCAGCATTTATAATTTAATTTAAATTGGACAATAAATTTATAAAATTTATTTAAGAATCTACATTAGAATTAAATAGCAAAAATGTATATTAATGTGTAGAAGTGTTTATATATTTTTTTGTGCATACAAACCACACGTCTAGTGCGTTAAGAAACAAATACCAACATTTACCGTTTCCAACTCCCTTTGTAAGTTATCTAACCGATCTTCTTGTCTACGTAACTCTTGTTCATTTCGTTGCCTCTCTAAAATAAAATCAATGGGAAATGTTAATGGAAGTGCAGAAATGTCTTAAATTTATAGATATAACATACATATCTTACTTGAAAATTCTGTATCGTCAGATCTTGTGAATATAAGTGACAATCACTAAACTTCAGTTTAAAATGACTATCCTCAAAATTATTTTGGGGAATTCACAAAATTAATCTCAAAATTTGATTAAGATTCCTATGGTTTCAATTATTCAGTAATAATTGGTTTGAATTCTACCATTTTACGAAGCAAGAAATTAATTTTTGTATCTCTTTACTGTTTTAAATCCACCACAACAAATTTTATCTGAGACTGTTCACGAGTTGAAGGTCACTTTATGTCCTTTATATTATTTGATTTTCATGTATTTTTTGGTATCTGGTCTTTCTGTGATCTAGATTCAAGGTTTACATTTAGGTTATTTCCCCTGTTTAACAAATCTCACCTAATTCTTGATGATATTTCTCTTGGTCTTCTCTGTCCTGGTTATATCTGAACCTTTCTTGAACAGCCATACGATCTTTTTCCTGAAACCGGATCATTAAATCTCCAATCACAGCTGTTTTTATATTACCAGAATTAGTTCTTATTGGAGCTCCTCCTCCAGGTGTGCCCAGAAAGTCAACAAAAGGACGATAGATGGGTCGACGGTAGTGAGAATGCTGAGAGTGAGAGGAAAGGAAAGAAACAAAGATGAGATGAAAAATGAATGAAAGACAACTGCAAGAAAAATACAGATGTTAGAAGTAAAAAAAGGTTAGAGAAAGTAAGCAAAAGTAAAGCATGAAAGCAGTCCATAAGTAAACAGACAGCAGTTAAAAATCCAGAAATTAAGAAAAAAAGTTAAAAAGTACCCAAGAAACAAAGAAAAAAGCAAAGGTACACCAAAAATTAGTGCTGAAGTTCCAGGAATGTAATAAGGGGAGGGACTCTGAAAATTAGAATCTGAAGACAAACAAGAATTTGTCACACAAACCCTTTATCTTGTAGTACACAGTGCCATTATAAGTAGTATGTCAATAATCAAAATTCTACAGATTTAAATGTAATTTAAAAAAAAACAAAATTTACAGGTAAAGTTTAAGATTCTTGAAATTATAAACATCTCAAATTGCAAATTCAGTCAATAACAAAAAAAACAGTCATAATTCAATAAGAGAATACTTTATTTAATTTTGTTATTTTTTTACATAGTTTTGGTAATTACTAGTTTTGTCCACATCCAAAACAAGTAGCCATATTAATAAAATAAACAATAATAAACCAAACAGTATTATAATTAGTAATAACTAAACAGTTATCACCAAAACCCAATTTTCAATGAACACTGACATTTCTTATACTAGAACTGTCTTCACTCTCGTCATATCTATTTTTTTTACTAACCATCTTATGCAAAACAATATTTTCATGGTAATATAGTTCCTTTAAGCAAAAATTTTACCCAAATAATCCAGTCTTTATAATTCATTTACAGCAAGAGGCAATAGTGGATAGAGGGTGATGAATTATTAAGTTAAGAAGTCTGGTGTACATATTTATTTTCAAAGTAACCTATAATTTAAAATAAGGGAAATTAGTCAAAAGATCAGAAAGTATTTAAATTGATAAATTAATAATTTCTTTTATAAATTTATATACATAATTTATAGTTCATAAGTTGCCTGGATAAGACACAATTTTATGAGTACAAGTAAAATGCTTATAAAAACAGCTAAATAAGGGAGATAATTAAGATAATAAGGAAAGACAACCTGTGCAGAATATTGTAAATAGAAGACAGTTCTAGTCTTTGAAATGCTTTATCCATTCCACATGAGAAGTGTACACTATAACACAACTTGTATTTCAACTCACTACCACATGATCTGAAATAACTACTCATTAAAAGCTATGACAATGATTCATTTATGATTTGAGATAAAAAAAATAATGGAATTTTGTTTTATAATAGAGGTTCTACCATACGTTTGGTGAAAACAGTGTTGGCTGTTCCTTTAACATTTATCTTATTTATTTCTGTAAAATAATCTCAATTGTGATTTTTCAACTTATTTTTGTAGCATTCTGCTGTAAAGTAGGGTAAGTGAATAAAATGTTCACTGATAAAAGTGATAAATCTTTTTTTTTTCATAATCCTAAAATATTTTGAACATAAAATATTATGTTGAAAGGTGGTAGCCCATTATTGGCATATAAAATGCACATCAGAATATCCTCAATGCATATGATATGCAATCTATGGAACAACTAAAACACATGAGCGACTTTGTTAGTAACATGTCGTATGAAATTCTCTTGTATGCTTAGCATTATTTCCACTTATACTAAAAGCATGACATATGCTTTATGATGTAAAGTACCCACAACAATATGGAATGTCAAGTTGGAAGATGAATTCCATGAAGTGCACATGTTTTGCACTACTCTGAAGACTACAATTATGAAGAAATGTTGGCTAAAAAAAAAATTGTTGCCCCTGATAAAATCCAAAACAAGTGTTTGAAGTAATACCCATGATTCTAATAGTTCCTGTTGTCTTTGCCGTCTCGCCATCCAGTCGAGTTCTTCTACAGTCAGTGACCTACTTATCTGTTCAATTAACCAACCAAACTATCATTTACTATGCAAGATGAAGTAAACGAGTTTAAATACACTGAACACATATTTTCTTATTTGGAAAGGTGGTCCACAATGTTTCAGCAATTTTATTATTTTTTACAGTGTCTGTCAACTTATTCCGTCACGTGAATATTACAAACAAGACTTGCATTGTGGTTTTACAATGTCAATGAATGCGGTATATTTTCATAGATTCCCTGTTTTCTGTTTTGTTGATTAAGTTCTACCCCCCCCCCCCTTTTCCCCTCCAATTCATAATAAATGGTCACACTAAATTTTGTGTTTTTTGGATGGAACAATTATGTTTTACAAAACTACAACCAATTCGTGATGACCCCAAAACAAAATCATGTGCTTTTTATTTTGTTCAAAGCTTTTCAAGCAGGAATAACAACATTTTAAAGGTCTACAATAGATCTACTTGGAGATTCCAGCTACCATTGTTGATCAATATTATCTACATGTATATAACTTACTAGATGTATAGATGGCAGAGAAAGCTGAGATAAAAGAACAATCAATAACGACTTCTGAACAATTACATTCTGTCTGATTATATTTAAGTTTCATTCTGTTACTCTATCATGTCATACATTCTATTATATTTACTGTAGAGGTATTTAATATTTTGGTATTTTAATATAATACCTGCAGTCTAAATGAAACCCAAAGGAATAAATTAACATTTAGTTGTATACATACATTATATATTTACAATTTTTATCTTAAATTTGCTCTTATGCAACTTACTTTTTATTACATGAATATATATTAATTCATGGACACAACAATATACCTCATTTTTGAACAGTTCATATTTTAATGACAATAATGATTCACATAACATAATCAATTATGCAATCATTTATTAATATTTCCCTTGATAGTTACCTCCCCCCCCCCCCCCCCCAAAAAAAAATATAATAATTGCAATTCTGAATATTTCTGTTGCCATAATATTTCTCACTTACCATTCTTTCTCTATAACTAGGTGTTGGACTGGAGAGTAAGTCTGTTTCTAAAAACTTCTGTTTTCTGTTATCGTCCTAAAATTTCAAAACAGTTCTTAGATTATGAACAACTAACATATCTGTGAAGATGTATGCTTTTGTCTCTAACTGGTTGATTGGCTGAAAATTGTTTTAGATAATGTTGTATTCAAGGCTAAATCACTGTTAACATTCCATACTTACAAAGTATAAAAATGTTCCTTAAGTATACTAAATTAAAAAAAACCCTATTTTTTCATTTCCTTTTACCATAGTCAATAAAATGTCACCTTACCAATTGTTCGTAACGACTAGTTAATAAATTGTTTTTTTTTAACCACATGAGTTGTATCAAGTTAATGTCTCCATTTAACAGCTAATGATTAATCACATAGGAACAGAAAAAAAGTTACAAGCAGATACAACAATTAAAAAGTAATAATTTTAATAATCAAATTGACAGAAACAAAAACAAACATATAATTTAATATGGTTTTTTTATATTCATTTATTCATTAAATGTTAGGAATACTTATACCCATGCAAGGTTAGTCCACTTTCAACCAAAAACCACAAAAAGATAAAAAAAAAGTGCTCAACTTTTAACACAAGATGTCATGATTATTGGATACACAAACCTACTCAGAAGATTTTATTTAATATTTTTGTCTTTTTATGTAAGTGATTAATTATCAAACAAAATAACAAAGCTACCTCTAGTATTAGTATTTTGAATATTTACATTTGATCAATAGTTATTCCATATCACACAAAGAATTTGATGAGTGGTCACTACACTACTGGTAAACAGTTCAACAAAATAAACAAGGATTAATGTTAAGGATAATCCCCGACTTACCAGTATATAATTAAATTGGACAGTGTCCAATAAACTCACATTGCCAATTAAGGCTTGTAATAAAAATAATTTGTTAAATTTCATCTGCAGTTTGGACATTTTGAATGTATGTTTCATATATATTGTCAAATGTTCTGTAATAATTTAAATATAATGATATGGAGAAACAACACTGTTTGTTTATTGGTTAATGCCACTTTTAGTAATTCTTTAGGTATATTATGGCTTCTAGTTATTATGATTGTGGAAAAAGCAGGAGAACCAATTGAAAAACCTCTGATTTTCATCAGGAAAACAGGCAATACTTGTCAAATTTAGGTTGGAGTCGAGCACACCCTGCCTGCAGTAAGGCTCAAGCTGAAAACCTCTGTGATCAATAGGAGATGACTAACTACCTTAACCACTTGGCCACCGAGACTGCTAGAAACAACACTGAAGTTAAAGTTTAAATATTTTCTATAAAATGTTTGTGTGTAAAACAAGGGAGGTAATTTTTAATTGATTAACTTGTCTGACCGATTTTAGAACCTTAAAATTTAAAGATCTGTTTTCAGATTGAAAAGTGGCGTTTAGAGGAGATAATTTATATTAAAAACACATAAAACACAAAAAAGAAATGCTGATATGGGTACTACAGTGATTTGTGTTGAAGGAGTTTTCTCCCTTTGTGCATAAAAATTAAATTTGTTTGAAAGTTTCAAACTGTGTTTAATATACAGTTAATTGATCAGGCATTACATGTAAGAGTATTTTCAACATAAGTTAATATAAAATAGGAAATAAAAAATAATGAAGTAATAAGATGAAAAATTAAAGTGATGTATTATGATTTCAATATTCTCGTCATGCTTTCCAATGTAAAATGAGTGAAAAACAGTGTTACATAAACCACAACATGCAATGTACATATAAATCTGTGAAATTCCTGCAAATTATTCAACTGTTAGTGGTATACATCAATCATTGGGATTTGCATGCATACTTATAAACATAAAATTCCTGTGCATTTAACAAACAAATAATACAAGTATGACAGCGTACTTTTCTGCATTAAATTAAACTAAAATATTATATAATAATGTTTTTTAAACTTTAGTGTTTAGTATGATTGTCAACAAAAACAGGGATTTGGAAAAAATTATTATTTGTAAAGATGCACAAGAATTTCAATTCATCTAGATACACAGTTCTGATTAATAAACTGAATAATAACATGTTAGTTTAATAAAGCCCAAAAGACGAGGATAAACTTACTCGAGGTGCCCCTCCACCCGGTCTACCCCATGGGTAATAGTTTGTTAACATTTCCTTATCCTGTAAAAAAGACAGTATAACAAATAACATTAGGTTTCAGAAAAATCTAGTGCAAAACAAACGTTAGTCTTTAGATCTTAATTTTAAATAAAGTTTCCAATCAATGTCAGGACTGTGTAGTCACTGTATTGAGTTTAAAATTGATCAAATTTCAGATTGACTAATTGGTTGGTGATAATGCAAACTTTTGGTAATATTTCATGCCATATTGTAGTCTGAATGTAATAATTAATTCTTTCAAGTTTAAATGAGGAGGCCCTAAGTGTTCATGTCCAAGGACTGTTCCAGAACAAAGTTCCAAAATTCTTGACAAGTGCTACATTGTGATTGTGTTTTTTTGTTTGTTTGAATGGTGTTTTAACGCCACTTTCAGCAATTTTTCAGCTATTTCATGGCGTCCAGTTTTTATTGGGGGAGGAAGCCGGAGTACCCGGAGAGAACCCCCGACCTGCGGTAGGAAAACTGGCAATCCTTGTCAATTAAGATTGGAGTCGAGTACACCCTGCCTGCAGTGAGAATCGAACCCGCAATCTCAGTGTTGACAGACCACGTGATCAATAGTGGACGAACTACCTTGACCACTCGGCCACCGAGGCCCCCCATTGTGATTGTGTAGATGTTGCTGAATACTTTATGGCTATATATAGCAAAGGAGAACAAGACTGATACCTATATTAATGCCCTTTTATCAGAAAATCTACCACAACACATGTACTAGCAAGGTAGGATCTTAATGGATTGAGCAAGCAATATTTCAGCTACATTCAGGACAAAAATAAGTTAAAAAATAACAGATCAATAAGGAGTGGAACATTGGAAAAAAAATGACTGCTACCAGAAAATTATGAGTATAATGTATTAAGCCTTTTGTAGTGGCTACAACAAGCCTCACTTTTAAAGAGATTTTCATTATGCAAAGAGTGTGGCACACTCCATTTTGTTATGGACTTGGGTCCACAGTCAGCATTGTAAGCTGAAAATTTCCAACATTGCAATTAAATCTAAAGGAAAAAGGACTAAAACATTTAAAGATGTTTTTTCATCAGATTTTATGAACTCCTCTGGTTTATGCTATTCAAAATGATTAATAGGAATATAAAGCCAACTGCTGAAATTGTTAATCACTAAATATTACATACTAAAATATGTACATATACAGGGATTGAAGCTGGCACTAAATTCTTCTGATACCTAACAATACAAACAATACTGCAAGTTTGTGACATTTTTTTCATAAAAGATTCAAAGCAGAGAACAGTGAGATTTGAGTCCAATAGAGTGTGAGTTTCTTTGAATTGCCGGATAGAAAAGATATGAAAGCATAAAGTTAGAATGACCTTTAATTTGTTCTTGTGGATCTTTTAGAGAGCTGTTTTTTCACAGGGATTTAGCAGCTAAATTTGGTCTAGGCCATTACAGGCTGGAGCACAATGCAGATACAACAATTAAAAAGTAATAATTTTAATAATCAAATTGACAGAAACAAAATTAAACATACAATTTAATATGTTTTTTTTTATATTCATTGATTCATTAAATGTTAGGAATACTAATACCCATGCAAGGTTAGTCCAGCTTTCCTAGAATCCCATTTGTAAATGGCAACAAATCTTATTATACATATTTGCATTTACAACTAAACAAAAACCAACTTTCTGTTAACAAATAAAAATGACAAAAGTCATAGTAACAGATGACAGTAAACATGTTAAAAGTCATTCCAACTAATAAAGAGAAAGTCAACAATAAAGAACTTTTATTCTGATTTGTTTGTGACTACAACATTTCATGGAGCCAAACAAATTTACTGTGCATCACAAGTAATTGCTTATTTTCAATATGCATGACAACAAAAATGGCTGACATTCAGACAGGAAGTCATACTTCTATACATTGTATCTGACCACAGAACTTGCTGAAGTACAGTGCTAAAAACCATTCATTGTAAGTTTTATCATTTTTTAGCAAAACATTAAAAGCTTGCTGTGTTTTAACATCTCATTTGTTCTTCAGTTGCACAAAAAAGTTGTTTGCAATGATGTTTAGTAACCAAATATGATAATATACGATCCTTGACACCTGTATTGTTTAAGTGCCTAACTGCCAAATTTTGCTAGTATCTAGGTCAAGACATTTGTAACCTTAAACACATTATAACCCTAGGAGAAGTCAATTTATAAAACAGACTGTAATATATGGTCATTGCATCATCCCACAAATTTTCCATGGACATATTATTCGTGGTAGTATCGTGGGCAGAATCCAGTTTGCGCAATTAATTACACGCAAATGCATCAAACCTTCAAATGGCCCATACATTTTCCACTTAATGTAAAATATGCTTAATATGATGAATTATGACTGATTGTTGGAACATTTGATAAATGTTTTATGCATATAACCCTTTCAATGGTACTGACGTACTGTCTACAATGCTTTTAGGTATTTTGAATAAACATGATGAAACAATTTACCTCACATTCACATCGACAAAGACAAAGGACACAAAACTGATTGTTGTTTATGATGAACAAAATGATCAGCTTATATAGTTCTTCTTCTTCTTCTTCCATATACGGGAGTAGACTCCTAAAGGAGTGTAAAACATCCCGGAAGTTTTTGAACAAGACTCTTCTTTTAATAGACCAAGGGAAGATAACTGGATTTTAAGTTGACATGACTAGGAAACCCCTTAACAAATTATTTTTACTGACAATTGAAAACTGAATGACTAAGCACTAAGTTTCTCACTAATGGGGTGTAATAATGAAGATAGTTCTAATCCATATATTGGCCAAAAATGTTTTTCTACAATAAAAATAATGAGGGGTGTTCCAGAAATATAACTCACAAATTACAAGCCCTTAGCATGTTTAGATTTAATATCAAACTGTGAAAAAAACACCATATAATGTACCTGTTCCTAACAGTTACCCAATACTACATGTGACAATGGTTAGAGTTACTGAACACTATTTTTGTTTCATTTCTAATATTTAAGACCATACAAAATTAAAAATTAGTACTCGTGCTTGAGTATTATTATTTTTTTGGCATATATAGTGGTAAAAAAATCTTTTCAATAAAGAAATTAAGATTTAGCAGCAATAGAAAGAATAATCAGCTCAAACGTTAGTCAGAATGAAGAAAAGGCTCTAGACCTGTCGTTGTCTGTAACGGTCTTCAGAGAACTATGGGTAATAAAGAGATATTTGCATAAAAATAGTACTAACTTAAGATGTGAACTAAGATTATAGGGAATTGTTTAGATTTCAAAAACTTACAAAATTATACTGAAAAGAAAGCTAAATATTTGTTATTTTTATTTTACAAAATATTAGCATTTTTTTATTTACAGATCTGCAGAAACCTTACCTAAAAAATGGTTATTTGAAAATATTCACAAAATGAAGTAGATTAATTCATTGACAGTTTATCAGCCATATTACAGAAGAGAACAAGTGAAGTCTGAAACATCAAATGATTAATTTTATATTAGCCAGCTGTCAGAATACCTTTAGTATGAAAACATGAGATCTTTTTATATTTTAGAAGAAAATCTTAACAGGATTTTAGACCACTGAGTTATACAAAGTTTGTTTAAATCTCACATTACCTTCCTCTTTTCTTCCTGTCTTTCCTCTGTTCTGATTTTTTCAATGATATCTCTTTGTTTTCTGTCCTCTTCAATATCTCGCATCTCCTTCTGGAGCTTGAATTTGTGTTCCTCGCTGTTAAAATAAAACAATGTTGCTGAATGACTAGTATGAGGCAATGTACTGGGCACGTAAAAAGTGAACAAGCGATAGTTGTGTGATAATTTTTAGCTCTTTACTAAGAAAAAAGTAACATGCAAGCAGAAGGTCAGTATATATCCAGTAACTTAAATAATATCCGAGGTCAAATATATAGCAACCTTTTGCTCCACAAAAAACTGGCTTTATGAAATGGCAAGACCATGGGTGAGGTGGATATTAACAAGCAATGTACAAATGTTATGTTTAGTGGCCTTTATTGAAGGTCTCGTGGCTTTACAGTTAGGGAATTACTATTTATAGGTCTTCCAGAACATGCTGATTTTGTGTATTATCGCTATTTTGCAATATTTTCCTTTGATCTTTGTGTGCGATATTATTCCATCTCACTCTACTAGCTTGAGATGGGCCCATCTCAGCTCGCTGTCAAGACGTCGTTAAGTAACACTGTGACGTCACAATGTTACAAAACAGCGATAAACAGATTATTTACGTTTTATGAAACTCGATGCATTTTCTCGTCATCTCATCTCAGGGCTGTCGCCCTTCGATGAGATATGGACGAGAAAACGCATCTCGTTTCAAAAAACGTAAATAACCTATAAATACTAGTCACAAACTTCCGTTTTTGTAAATCTATCTGATCAAATATTGTTGATTGGATGGAACTTGGCATCCAATCAGATTGAGGTTATATTATTGTACTGTATTTGTTGTAGACAAAAATCAGTCTCGAATTGTCTTTATCTGGCTACAAAAAGATTGTGAATTTAAAAACAAAACATTGGACAAACCTGTTCTATAATTACAAAAAATGTGTAAGAATTTGTATTTTGTCTAATTTAAAGAAACAGTTTTGAATAGTGCTAAGGTTACGTGAAAATGAATATTAAAATGGTGGTAAGAACGACTTTATACAAGTAGCTAAGAAAACAATATCACTAGGGGATAATCAACAAATTGATAATATTTTGCAAAAAACAATAAGATTGGAAATTATATTATTCAGTTAGTAAAAAATTATTTCAGTCATCATAAGTTATCTACCTTTATTGCCCATTATAAAGTTAAGATTCAAAATCTAATCATGGAATAAAAATGTTAAATTTTTAAGAACTTAAAATATAATTATAATTAATAAAAGTTAAATTCAAGAAATAATAATAATAATAATAATAATAATAATAATAATAATAATAATAATAATAATAATAATAATAATAATAATAATAATAATAATAATTATTATTATTATTATTATATTATTATTATTATTATTATTAATGTTGTTTGACTTTTAGATAAACAGGAACATATGATAAGTGATTTATTTTCAATTATGGCAGAAATAAAATAATCTACAATATGCAGAGTAATGTAGGTATTGTTTGATGAAATGAACGTATATATCTGAAATGATTTCAATGAGATAATACTGAAAAGAAACATATAATCTACTAAACATACATTACAGTTGGGATTGAAATGTGCTTTCCAATGTTAAAATTCACTTCCTAGAAAGTTAGTAATAATTGACTCAACACAGCAATTTTATATTAAAGAACTAATTGAATAAAATGTAATATTTATTGTATAGCAACAAGTTGTTTCCATTGAAGTCAGCATGTATTATTCTACCATTACTGAATCAAAATACTGTCATTGATGACCAAAATGTTCCAATTTAAAAGTTTAAGTGATTGTTTATACAACAAGAACTATATCATGAACTTTGGTGAATGTTGTCCTTCTTAGAATATTATTTGAACTTGCAAATGTGTGCAAAGTATTACAAAGTTTTATTCTTTTTCGGGCCAATATTCTCCAATATTCATGCAATGACACATTGGGCTGTTATATCAACTGTATGTTTAAGCAAAAACATTTGCAAAGTGAAATTTTTTATTTCCAAAGCAAAGCACAGTAGTGATAACAGACAAGGTGTGACAGACTTACGTATACTCTCCGAGGGGATCTCTAACGACGTATCGACGATTGTCCCTAGAAATATCGTAATGTAGGTAAACAAAAGAAATTTGTTGTTTAGCCAACTAATTTTTTGTTTGTATTGTTTTTTGCACTCATGTGATCTATGTTTTCATTTAAAATCTGCAATAAACTATGGTACTTTAACTTTAATTATATTTAATAGAAAACTGTTAATATTATGACACAAATTTTCAAAGCACAAGGCTTTCCTATTCACCAAAATATCCTAAATTTAAGCAGTAAATTATAGAATTGTTTGGTCAAGTTTGGGTAACATAAAACATTGTACCTTTGATAGTTAGCACAGTACAATTGTGGGTCTTAAAGAGATTTTTCAAATAATGAGGTATACATATGAGAATTTCACACAAAAAGAAAAGATTTTTTATTTATATTTAAACAAAGACAGCATTTTTTCAAAATTAGGATACCAGAAACCTCTTTATTTTTTAGGATAGTTTCTATGAAGTCATATATTGAACATTGACTTTCGTGCAACCAGTGCCCCTTAATCAATGAAAACATAGATATGGTGCAAGTGTTGCTACGAATAGATCCATGTACTTACGTGTACTGTCCTAGAGGATCTCTGACTGGATATTGTACCTTTGATTCATCAACATGAGGTGATTTACTTTCCAGAGGATTTTGTGGTGGTGGTGGGTTTCTCGCTAAAAGTACAGATCAAAATAAAACTAAAGTGTTCCTAATATAAGTCCCTCGTAAAAGCACATATTGTAACTTGCAAGGGCAATCAAGTCATTTTGTAACTGTAGTTAGACAGACCTAAGGAATTATTACATGTGGTATGGCTCTGCTTGTGCAGTTCATAAACCTCATATAAACATTGATTTTATTATAACCTTACAAAACATATAGACATGAGAAAGCTAACATACCATTTTTTTTATGATTTTACATTTCCATTTACATTTAATAACTCCATTAAAATAATCAAATGGTTGAATATCATAATTTTTTTTTAACTTGTCTATAATATTGTTAATATAAACATTTCAATTTCATAAAAAATCTTACAAAACATGTATGCCTGACAAGTGTATTCAGGACTATTTTCCAAGATACTAATGGTACATGTATAAACATTTGGCTTAAATTCCATAAATATCTGTTATCTTGGACATTATTTACATCAAATGGTTAGATTTCTCTTAAAACACATCAAAAGTGCATGCAGTTACATTTCAAATATTGTGGCATGCACGAAAACACATATATTTCTTTAATTGTGTTATTTAAGGTGTCTTCAAGATTTTAACCCTTCATTATAATTGTATGAGTTCATAAATTTTTAAGGCCATGCAAAATCATAATTTATACTAGTAATATCGGTTATTGTAAAGTTTGAACAAACTATGAAACATTACGCATACAAATAATATTATGAACTGTGTTATTCTGTTGGCATGCCAACAAACCTGACAATTTTGTCCTAACATTTGGGGAAATGTTTTCTTTGGCTGAATGCCATGTCTTTTTGTTGACACCTTTCTTTGTAGATTTTGAATTATCTCCCCTTAAGGACTTGATGTTAACAATATCACTCTTTGATATGCTCTTTGATTTTCTCTTCAGTAAATTGTGAGGTTTGTACTCATTAGGTCGCCATGTCAACGGTTTGTTCTTTTTCTCTACATACAGAGAAAACATATTAAATACTTACCAAAAGTATTTAACACTAAATTAATAAGTTCCAACAAAGGAAATACCATTGTATGTCAGGTATCTTTTAACAATTGTGATAAATTCATATTCATCTTTCTGTTTCTAAAACATGGATTTAGCAGACATGACAGAATGCGTCATTGCATCATTTGTTACTATGTCAAGTTAGATTAAGGAAATAATTCCAGGACACTTTAACAGGAGAAAGTTGTCAAAAATTGTGGGTTCAGGAGGCAAAAGGATCATTTGAAAATGTTAAACTTGGAGAAGTGCATGGACCAAAAACCAGTGCTACATCAGGAGGCAACACATACCATTCATTGCCTTTCTAGTACCTCGTACTGATGGTCTGTCTATGTATAAATGAAAACACACTGATGATACAGATATATAACATTTTAATGCATTCTGGTGAATTGATTATATTGGGTGAAATATTTGAGACAACAGAGGTTTTCATGTGAATTATTGTGAGGCATCATTAAACATATTTAAAAACAAGTCAGTTTTTGTGAACTACAAATTTTTAAGTGTTATTTGAACCATCCTCTAATACAAAAGGAACTAAAACCATAAGTTCTAACATTTCCCAGCCTCCTACACCTGCTATAAACATACCTTCTTGTTGAGCTAGAAATTGTCTTGGATGCACTGAATAACGATCTATTTTCAAAATTATCAAATATTTAAAAATTTAATGCACAAACATAAGATAAAGATAAAGATTTACAAAAGAATATATAAATCAGTTCAGTTTGTCCTAATTCAAAAAGATGCATTTTAAATCAAGATGTCTGATGACATGATTTCTTTTTCCTTCAATCATTTATATCTTATACAGTTACATATTTATAACAGGTCCTTATTAAAAATACACTTATATATTGAAATAAGGTTTAAATGCTTATAATTACTGCTCTATCTTTTGAACTACACTATCCCTGCATTTTAAAATAGACTTTTTGACTAAAATATAAAAAGATGACGATCCCAATTACTTTTTGTATTGCCATGTGATATGGTAAAGTTTTAAAAAAAAGAGTCTTTTATTATTTTTTTCTTTAGATAAAATTCATTATTATATTAAGTAAGGGTTTAACCATGAATGAAAATACTATAATTATTCCTTTAATTAACATTTTCTATTCTTGCATTTAAAGTACCTTTCTTCAAGTAAGGACATAAGTTCTAAAAGCATGTGATTTTCCTACCATGTCATATGGTTACTTTTATTTTAAAAAAACCTCATATATTTAAACCAAGTGTTTGCATGCAAGTAGACTAAAAAAATTGTAAAAAAAACATAATTGGACAACATTAAGAGTTATGTGCAGTCTTCCATGCTACAAAGATATATTTTGTCATTTCTAGGTGACAGATATTGCTTTCAAACCTGAATTTACTGTCTGTCTGTGAAAATTTGAACAAAATAGTTACTAAATGAGATTATAAGCCAGTTTAGGCTTGTAAAGTAACACAGAGAGGATAATACAACATCTATAGTGAACTACCTAATACATCAATACATGTATGGTCACTATTTAATTATAACCTGACTGGCTTAAAAAAGTAATGCAGCTTAATATATGGCATAAGCTGCCAGAGATCAGCTGACCATGGTCTACATAAGAAATACATTGGAAGCCAGATATCAGCTGACCATGGTCTACATAAGGAATTCATAGGAAGCCAGAGATCAGCTGACCATGGTCTATATAAGGAATTCATAGGAAGCCAGAGATCAGCTGACCATGGTCTACATAAGGAATTCATAGGAAGCCAGAGATCAGCTGACCATGAAGATACATAAGAAATACATTGGAAGCCAGAAATCAGGTGACCATGGTTTACATAAGTATTACATAAGCTGCCAGAGATCAGCTGACCATGGTCTACATAAGGAATTCATAGGAAGCCAGAGATCAGCTTACCATGGTCTACATAAGGAACACTTTGGAAGCCAGAGATCAGCTGACAGTGAACTACATAAGGAACACTTTGGAAGCCAGAGATCAGCTGACCGTGAAGATACATAAGAAATACATTGGAAGCCAGATATCAGCTGACCATGGTCTACATAAGGAATTCATAGGAAGCCAGAGATCAGATGACCATGGACTAAATAAGGAATTCATAGGAAGCCAGAGATCAGATGACCATGGACTACATACGGAATTCATATGAAGCCAGAAATCAGCTGACCATGGTTTACATAAGTATTACATAAGGAGCCAGAGATCAGATGACCTTGGTCTACATAAGGAATTCATAGGAAGCCAGAGATCAGCTGACCATGGTCTTCATAAGGAACACGTTGGAAGCTAGAGATCAGCTGACAGTAAAGATACATAAGAAATACATTGGACGCCAGAGATCAGCTGACCATGGTCTACATAATGAATTCATAGGAAGCCAGAAATCAGCTGACCATGGTTTACATAAGTATTACATAAGGAGCCAGAGATCAGATGACCTTGGTCTACATAAGGAATTCATAGGAAGCCAGAGATCAGCTGACCATGGTCTTCATAAGGAACACGTTGGAAGCTAGAGATCAGCTGACAGTAAAGATACATAAGAAATACATTGGAAACCAGAGATCAGCTGACCATGGTCTACATAATGAATTCATAGGAAGCCAGAGATCAGCTGACCATGGTCTTCATAAGGAACACGTTGGAAGCTAGAGATCAGCTGATCGTGAAGATACATAAGAAATACATTGGAAGCCAGAGATCAGCTGACCATGTACCATAATCAGTATGGGGCCGATACATAAGGAATTCATAGGAAGCAATAGATCAGCTGACTATGGTCTATGTACCTTAATCAGATTTACCATTCATATGTTAATTAACCCATTCTGCAGTTAATAAATATTGTAGTGAACATTTAATAATTTATATTAAAAAATGCTAAAATAATACAGATTTAATACAAATATTAGGCACTGTCTCCAACACAACAGCAACAATTTTATAAACAATTGAATTAATTCCTTCTGACAATTTTGTTTTTACTGATGTTTATTTTAGGTAAGCCTACTTCTGATCGAATTCCACCTTTTTAATTCAGTACATTTACCTGAAAATGATTACATTTGATTTTAAACAAATTAGAATGGTGTAAAATATTTATTTAATTCAAGTATGTGCACACTTGTCAAACAGTGTAATACATACTTGTAAAACATCTACCGTATCCATAGCAAATCTATTGAATGGTATGTAATTTGTCCTTCGGTTGGAGTACCGAGAGAAACCAATGTCAATATTTAAATTTGAGGAGGGTAAAATACATTGTCACACTTATCTATCGGGAATGGAGTGTTTTATGAGAATATTCAAGTGATTTTGATGACAGGTCAATTTAAAATGTTTTTGTTGTCATGATTAAGACAATTGGATACTATAAAGATGACCTCTCAATAAATTATCAATACTTACTGACTGAGGTATAATAATGCTAGTTTATTTATAACTGACAATGTTAACTGACATAGTCAGGTAATTTCCTTAGCATTCTGACTTTTAATGTTTCTAACCTTATAGTATATGGCCTCTTTCAACAAAAACAAATTTAAAAAGGCAAAAGAAAAAATCCTAATTTGTAATCATATTTTTTTACACACATCTTGTCATTGTGTATTCATATTGACTCCAGATTTCAATGTATTTGAGTATCAAAGGTGTGATACTGATTGTCTGATTTGAATGTCTGCTTAATTAACATAGTAATATTTCTGCTATATTCAAGAAGAGAAAAAGTTTACATACAATAACTCAACAGGGAACAAGGATGGACCAACAAGGACAACATTTTTGTAGCCACTGGGAAAAGTATGGAGTATTGGGTATGGACAAAAATTGAGCTTTTTATTGTGGATACAATAAGCCTTCTCTTTTTTCAAAATGAACAGCTGTAAGATATATGAATAATTTGAATTACAATGTTCAAAATGCTAACAGAACTATTAATTAAGAAACTATAAGGATTTCCTGGTAAAAAATTCTTCATAATTTTAAATTAAAAATGAAGCATACACTTAGAACTCCTTACCTGTATCAAAATGTGTCGTTTTTCCAAAATACTGATCGTCTCTGTCAGTATTCATCAAGTCTAGTGACATCCGTTTATATTTAGGGATTTTGGGGGCGTGAAAAGATTTATCTGGAAAGCCTTTGAACCTAAAATCCTGCCACAGAAGGGGTTGGGCAGGGCCTTTTCCTATATCTCCAGGTGAAGCTGAAATTAGAATAAAATTCACAAAATAATCTTTTTGTTTTGTGTTTTAGTAATTCATTTCACGATTTATTCTTTTGTATAAAATTGAACTAACAATACAATTATGAACAGAACAATAGAGACATCACTCCATGTTGTAATAACCATGGTAACAGATAAATAATTTAACAGTTTAATTGCTACATATCTCTTTTCATGACAACATATGTCATTATTCTGCCAGAATTTTGGTCAAAAATACAAAATATGCATTATTTCAAATATGCATAACATGTTATAATCAATAAGACTGAATGTCAACAAACAATTAAAATTCAATACTTATGTTTTTGTTAACTTAATTTTAACATTTAACAATATGTGATATACAAGCAACTGACAAACATACTGTTAATTTCGGGTGAATAAACATTATTGTTATGTATGAGCTCCTTAAGCTCTGTTTACAATAGGTTTATTTCGTACATACACAAATAAATCCAACCTGCATTAACCGAATGAAATTTTGAAGGGAAATAAGTTCAATATTGAAAGTCAAAAAATAGAACAACAACATAAACACATCTAACATCATATAATCCATGAACTTAGCCCCAGAGTGAACAGTTGAAAAAATAACTACTCATACTTATATATTATTGAAAGAAAAAGGTTGAACTTAAACTTATGAGCAAAAATGGCCATATTTGAAATATTTTGTTCCCTTTCACTTTTTGGTCTAAAATTAAACAATTCAGTTAAGTAAGCAGACTTAGAGCTCTTTATTAATAAAATGGATGGAATAAATTATGACATGGATAATAATTTCAAATGGTAATTATTTAGCATTCCTCCTCTTTGTCAACACAAAGTTTACACATGTACATACTGGACCCTATAGTAGGCAAATGTCTGACATAGATTTTGACAAAGCCTAATTGCACAGAAGTTATTTTAATAGTCTACGTGGGTCTATCTGTAATTTTAAAATTTGTGATTATGGCCTTATCTATCAAAATGAGTTTGTACATGTGTGTAACAGAATAAAAATCTATATGAGTTTTAAATATTTAAAAAAGATACCTAGCGAAACTTTGTTTCCCTTGAGAAAAGATAGAATACAAACGCATCAATGACCATCAATAATTGATTGTAAAGTTGTCCCTTTTTAAATTCACAGTGAGAAGATATTTAGTTTTTTAACCTCTTTATTGAATTATATAAAAAAAGATTTGTTTACACATGGAGACATTATCAGATTGGTTGAAAACTGAACTTGAAATTATGTATACAAATTCTTCTATTTAAATTTTGTTTGTTTCAATACACAGTGATCGTTACCTCACTAAAGAAATAAATATCTGTTGTTAATGAACTTAACAATATACAACTACATTTAAAAAGATAATGAACAACGATAATCTCATATATCGTACAAAAGCTAATTAATGCCGAGCTTGTGTCTTTGTCAATGTAATGGCATGGTGATCGTATGGTATGGTGACTATATTATACATAAGAAACATATCTATAAAAAGGGGTGGAATATTCAAAATTACATCTTGTGTTAATTAGGCACTAAAACTATTAATTAACTGAAAGTTTCACTAAAAATTTCTACATAAATTTCCAGTTCCTCCTAATTCTAAACAATATTCAACTAATGCCAGATAAGGCCTCACTTTATCACTTCCCCCAATGCTCTCTATAAAATGTATGTCATAAAGTTAATTAAAAACAAAACGTCTAACACAGTCCTTTGTATTTTATATTATTTCCAAATTAACATCACAAACTCTGCAATTCATATATTGTGATTCATATTTCCAAAGATTAGTGACTAAAATGTTATCGTTTCAATACCAGCCCCCCCCCCCCCCCCACTACATATAAAATAAAATTAAGCTAAGCCAAAAGCTCTTATATAAACTAACACATACCAACTAACACTGTACTCTAACATGCCAATAAAATACCAACAACATAAAAAGAAAATGTTGTTGTGAAACAACTTTAACTTTGGTGCCAATATTTGATGCCTGGTGATCCCCACCCCCACACTCCCACCCTGCGTCTGGTAAACAGCCAACAATTTTAAACAACAGAGTACATGAAGCTCAAGTGTTGCTGACTTACAGTATAACGTTACTTCATATTTACAATAGTCTACTTAGTTCCACTAATCTTTTGACAAGGAAAGGAGTATTACATACTAATAGTTTAAGTAATGAGTTGTTTTTAAATCTCACATAATGTAACATTAAAGGATTCAATCTTATTTAAACCAATTCATTTAAAATAATTAAAATTTCAAATAATTCTTGTCCTTGACTAGAAAGTTTAATATTTTAACAAGTGAATTAAATTTAAATAGGATTGAACCCTGAATGTCCTACACATTGGCACCTAAAGATAAAAGCATTTTCACAACATTACCTATAATTCCGTCCAAGTGGTGGGTGCGTAGTTCATGAAGACTCTTAAGTTGGTGAATGAAATAATCGTCAAATTTCTGAAGTGCAGAGAAAATCCCACAAAATATTGACAAGTGTTCAACTATCCAAAAAACAACACAGGAAATGAGGAAATAGAAAGTCTATATAAATCCAAAAATAAATACAATCTGTGATAAAAAATTTAAATGTATAGTTACCGTAGTCAGTCAATACTTGTGTGTTATTATACTCCGGGTATATAAGTATAGGTGAGATATACCTATACAAGTTTATGCAAGTCTGTACAGTACTTAAAAGGATTTGCAATTAATTTATCAATGGGGGAGGAAATCTTTTGTGTTGGAGGTTTAAATGAGGGACTTCCTGTGAGTTAATTAGTTATGGTTATTCAATCATGGATTAAGTTGTCATAATTATGATTTATTTACTAGCAAATTTAATTAGATTAAAAGAAACTAACTTTTACCTGATGCTTATGTGTAATTAAACTTTGAACATTTTTTTAATATGACAAATATTAATCCTTGTCAAAAATTGGAACAAAAAGAAAAAAAAACAATTGTTAGGAATATATAGTACAATCCTGATAAAATCTAACACAATCAAATATCAGTCACATATTAATATAAGTAACAATAGATAATAAGTCATATTAAACACCATGTGTTTGACATGTACATTATAATACAATTAAGATTTGTACCTCATGCTAGATTCTGGAATATATTCTGAAATCTATAATTTTTAAAGACCCCCAAATTACCATGGACTCCAGGAATAGTATACTGTTATAGTACAATGTTATATTTAACAAGTTATTGTTTCTCAAATATGACTTGTACTATCAGGCAAACATCTGTGTAACTTTCAAATATTTCACTTCATTTTTTTATTATTTTCTACTGAAATAAATTACAAGGTCAAAAATCAAAATAACCAGTTGAGATTATTAAAATGTCAAGGAGGTTATTTTTTTTTCATTCTTGAATGATTTATATCTACCTGGTAGTTTATAAATAATTTTTTATTTATGTAATCTATAGTAAGAAATACCATAGATTTGTATTTAAATTGTCAATCTAATGAAGCCAGTTATATAATTAAAAAAACTTAATTTCATGACTGAAAGTATAAATACTCAATTTACTACAAAAACTACCACACAGAAGTTAAATCTCAATTCTTTAGAGAAAAAGTCAGGGATACTTAAAGAAAAGAGATGCTGGAATTTAAATATTACATGTTTAAATGATATACACCCAAAAAGGAAGAAAAACTTGGAGAACAGAATATACAGGATCGATACATGTTTATGACACAGTTGCAACATGTGTTTACAGGAATATCCATCTTAACAAGTATTTGGGAAAAAATATTCAAGAATTATTTAACCAACCTCTTTTGCTTATTGGTAAAGTAGAGTTTCAGTGAAATAAGAACCATATTACATTTTCATTAACAAAAAAACTAGTTCAAGTAGATAAATCTACAAAAAACATTTCAAACAGAGATTGGGAATTACATAAATAATTGATGTGCCATGTTATGCAACAAAAAACCTGGAGAACAGAATATGCACAACAATTGATACGGAATCAATACATATTTATAACATAAAATGTATATTACTATATTTTTTGGTGTTTTAAATACTGCAGAAAGTTTGTGACTCGAAGTTTGTGTTCTTCTTTGTGACAAGAACCTGCATTTCAAACCTACATAAACTTTTTGTATCAAGTAGCTCTTGAGATTACATTAATTAAATTCACAGATCAAAAATTGCATTCAATTTTAAATTATGCAATAATTTCTTAAATTGTCACAAATCATGTTAAGAATTTAAGAAGTTCAATGCTTCCAAAAATTCTTTACAGATAATTCTGTCTTGACTTATATTTTGGTATTTGAAAATCAAATCAAGAATTATTTCAAATTAAAAAATCTGTTTATCTATGACATAATAAAAAAAATGTAAACAAGTGGTTTCCTTTTTAACTCGAGATCAAAATAAATAAGACATGGCCATGCATGTTTATTTGAATGTTTTGCATCCTTTGAACCATTTATATCTGTTTAACTTTTTGATCTAGATCTATCAAAAATTTATATAGACAACATATAGAACAAAAAAACAGGAATTAGTACAATTAACACTGTTCAGCAGAGGAAATCCATCGTTTTACCAGAGAGAAGCAGACAATGTACACCACAGATAAATTCTGTAGTACACAGTAAGAAATTCTCATATTTGTTCCTTGCCACATACTACGGACTAAGCATTTACAGTTAACCAATCATCCTGCAAACTGTCTTCATCCATGTTTATAATTTAATTGTAACTGTAGATTGTCTGTATTGAGCTGAACCTAATAGAGTCAGAATTGATCCAAAGGAACCTTGTTAAGCTGAGCCTAATAGAGTCAAAATTAGTCCAAAGGAATCCTCTGTTAAGCTGAGCCTAATAGAGTCAAAATTAGTCCAAAGGAACCCTCTGTTAAGCTGAGCCTAATAGAGTCAGAATTAATCCAAAGGAAACCTCTGTTAAGCTGATCCTAATAGAGTCAAAATTAGTCCAAAGGAACCCTCTCTAAGCTGAGCCTAATAGAGTTAAAATTAATCCAAAAGGAAACATGGGCAAACAGTGAAGTAGTGTTTTCTGCCCAACAAGACAAGTGTAAATTGAAACTCCACCATTTGATATTACCGTAGGTAAGTAGTGATTCGTGTACACTACCTAGATGGTAGATACATCTGGTCACCCACTATCTACTGTAGCCCATCCCAGCGAGTTTAATCACTTATCCTGAACTATCTACTGTAGCCCATCCCAGCCAGTTTGATCACTTATCCTGAACTATCTACTGTAGCCCATCCCAGTGAGTTTAATCACTTATCCTGAACTATCTACTATTGCCCATCCCAGTGAGTTTAATCACTTATCCTGAACTATCTACTGTAGCCCATCCCAGTGAGTTAAATCTGGTAACTTATCCTGAACTATCTACTGTAGCCCATCCCAGTGAGTTAAATCTGGTAACTTATCCTGACTATCTACTGTAGCCCATCCCAGTGAGTTAAATCTGGTAACTTATCCTGAACTATCTACTGTAGCCCATCCCAGTGAGTTAAATCTGGTAACTTATCCTGACTATCTACTGTAGCCCATCCCAGTGAGTTAAATCTGGTAACTTATCCTGAACTATCTACTGTAGCCCATCCCAGTGAGTTTAATCACTTATCCTGAACTATCTACTGTAGCCCATCCCAGTGAGTTAAATCTGGTAACTTATCCTGAACTATCTACTGTAGCCCATCCCAGTGAGTTTAATCACTTATCCTGAACTATCTACTGTAGCCCATCCCAGTGAGTTAAATCTGGTAACTTATCCTGAACTATCTACTGTAGCCCATCCCAGTGAGTTAAATCTGGTAACTTATCCTGAACTATCTACTGTAGCCCATCCCAGTGAGTTTAATCACTTATCCTGAACTATCTACTGTAGCCCATCCCAGTGAGTTAAATCTGGTAACTTATCCTGAACTATCTACTGTAGCCCATCCCAGTGAGTTAAATCTGGTAACTTATCCTGAACTATCTACTGTAGCCCATCCCAGTGAGTTTAATCACTTATCCTGAACTATCTACTGTAGCCCATCCCAGTGAGTTAAATCTGGTAACTTATCCTGAACTATCTACTGTAGCCCATCCCAGTGAGTTAAATCTGGTAACTTATCCTGAACTATCTACTGTAGTCCATCCCAGTGAGTTAAATCTGGTAACTTATCCTGAACTATCTACTGTAGCCCATCCCAGTGAGTTAAATCTGGTAACTTATCCTGAACTATCTACTGTAGCCCATCCCAGTGAGTTTAATCACTTATCCTGAACTATCTACTGTAGCCCATCCCAGTGAGTTAAATCTGGTAACTTATCCTGAACTATCTACTGTAGCCCATCCCAGTGAGTTAAATCTGGTAACTTATCCTGACTATCTACTGTAGCCCATCCCAGTGAGTTAAATCTGGTAACTTATCCTGAACTATCTACTGTAGTCCATCCCAGTGAGTTAAATCTGGTAACTTATCCTGAACTATCTACTGTAGCGCATCCCAGTGAGTTAAATCTGGTAACTTATCCTGAACTATCTACTGTAGCCCATCCCAGTAAGTTTAATCACTTATCCTGAACTATCTACTGTAGCCCATCCCAGTGAGTTAAATCTGGTAACTTATCCTGAACTATCTACTGTAGCCCATCCCAGTGAGTTTAATCACTTATCCTGAACTATCTACTGTAGCCCATCCCAGTGAGTTAAATCTGGTAACTTATCCTGACTATCTACTGTAGCCCATCCCAGTGAGTTAAATCTGGTAACTTATCCTGAACTATCTACTGTAGCCCATCCCAGTGAGTTTAATCACTTATCCTGAACTATCTACTGTAGCCCATCCCAGTGAGTTAAATCTGGTAACTTATCCTGAACTATCTACTGTAGCCCATCCCAGTGAGTTAAATCTGGTAACTTATCCTGAACTATCTACTGTAGCCCATCCCAGTGAGTTAAATCTGGTAACTTATCCTGAACTATCTACTATTGCCCATCCCAGTGAGTTTAATCACTTATCCTGAACTATCTACTGTAGCCCATCCCAGTGAGTTAAATCTGGTAACTTATCCTGAACTATCTACTGTAGCCCATCCCAGTGAGTTAAATCTGGTAACTTATCCTGAACTATCTACTGTAGCCCATCCCAGTGAGTTAAATCTGGTAACTTATCCTGAACTATCTACTGTAGCCCATCCCAGTAAGTTTAATCACTTATCCTGAACTATCTACTGTAGCCCATCCCAGTGAGTTAAATCTGGTAACTTATCCTGAACTATCTACTGTAGCCCATCCCAGTGAGTTAAATCTGGTAACTTATCCTGAACTATCTACTGTAGCCCATCCCAGTGAGTTAAATCTGGTAACTTATCCTGAACTATCTACTGTAGCCCATCCCAGTAAGTTTAATCACTTATCCTGAACTATCTACTGTAGCCCATCCCAGTGAGTTAAATCTGGTAACTTATCCTGAACTATCTACTGTAGCCCATCCCAGTGAGTTAAATCTGGTAACTTATCCTGAACTATCTACTGTAGCCCATCCCAGTGAGTTTAATCACTTATCCTGAACTATCTACTGTAGCCCATCCCAGTGAGTTAAATCTGGTAACTTATCCTGACTATCTACTGTAGCCCATCCCAGTGAGTTAAATCTGGTAACTTATCCTGAACTATCTACTGTAGTCCATCCCAGTGAGTTAAATCTGGTAACTTATCCTGAACTATCTACTGTAGCGCATCCCAGTGAGTTAAATCTGGTAACTTATCCTGAACTATCTACTGTAGCCCATCCCAGTAAGTTTAATCACTTATCCTGAACTATCTACTGTAGCCCACCCCAGTGAGTTAAATCTGGTAACTTATCCTGAACTATCTACTGTAGCCCATCCCAGTGAGTTTAATCACTTATCCTGAACTATCTACTGTAGCCCATCCCAGTGAGTTTAATCTGGTAACTTATCCTGAACTATCTACTGTAGCCCATCCCAGTAAGTTTAATCACTTATCCTGAACTATCTACTGTAGCCCATCCCAGTGAGTTAAATCTGGTAACTTATCCTGAACTATCTACTGTAGCCCATCCCAGTGAGTTAAATCTGGTAACTTATCCTGAACTATCTACTGTAGCCCATCCCAGTAAGTTTAATCACTTATCCTGAACTATCTACTGTAGCCCATCCCAGTGAGTTAAATCTGGTAACTTATCCTGAACTATCTACTGTAGCCCATCCCAGTGAGTTTAATCACTTATCCTGAACTATCTACTGTAGCCCATCCCAGTGAGTTAAATCTGGTAACTTATCCTGAACTATCTACTGTAGCCCATCCCAGTGAGTTTAATCTGGTAACTTATCCTGAACTATCTACTGTAGCCCATCCCAGTGAGTTTAATCTGGTAACTTATCCTGAACTATCTACTGTAGCCCATCCCAGTGAGTTTAATCACTTATCCTGAACTATCTACTGTAGCCCATCCCAGTGAGTTAAATCTGGTAACTTATCCTGAACTATCTACTGTAGCCCATCCCAGTGAGTTTAATCTGGTAACTTATCCTGAACTATCTACTGTAGCCCATCCCAGTGAGTTTAATCACTTATCCTGAACTATCTACTGTAGCCCATCCCAGTGAGTTAAATCTGGTAACTTATCCTGAACTATCTACTGTAGCCCATCCCAGTGAGTTTAATCTGGTAACTTATCCTGAACTATCTACTGTAGCCCATCCCAGTAAGTTTAATCACTTATCCTGAACTATCTACTGTAGCCCATCCCAGTGAGTTAAATCTGGTAACTTATCCTGAACTATCTACTGTAGCCCATCCCAGTGAGTTTAATCACACAATTAGTTGCAACATAACATATACATGTATATGTTTACCAGTATGTGACAATAGTCAACAATGGTATGTGTGACCATGTGGAGGCATTAAAATTCATAATAAAAAAATCCTTCATGTTTGTTGTGCAATTTAAACTGATTTCTTACAATAAAGAAATCTCTCCAACAGATGAAAAATTTCAACCAGGCAGTTCCACCCAGCTTTATAATACACACAAGTAATTAAATTATTTGACAATTATGTTGCAATGACAACCAATTCCTTCCATATTCAATGTCCCTACTTCTGCTTACAGACTTATAGAAAGAATTGAAGATATTTGTAGCAGTATTACCTGACTATGTTACAATCAATATAGCCAAGTAACCCAAATATTATGTCCTCTTACTCCCCTTCAAATACTGTTTATAGTGATTGGAGAACTTACGAAGTAAAGTGTCAATTTAATTGTTGTTATGAGCCAATTATAATACTGTAAGTACATATTTGTCCACCTTTTTATGTGTTTATCTGGTTTTTAGCCATATCCTTGGCTATTTAAAGTTGTGTCTTGATAACCATTGATCTAATCAAATACAGACATACTTTATCCTAGAGACATCTATTATAGAACTTTGTATTTTAAAAAAATGTTGCTTAGACAAACACAAAACCTATGTGGGTGACAAAAATATTGGTTGCTACTATTAAATCTACATACAGAAATAAAACACATTTTTTTTGTTCAAACATTTGCTTAAAGTATAAATGTAAGCGTTTACTGTGGACTGAAATTATAGCTTTAATATAAATTATTAAAACTACTTTTACTTAACTGAAATAGTGACTCTGTTATAATTTGAGATTATATACTAGATACAGATATAAGTTTGTGTACAGTAATACCCAAGTTAAACAGAAACCAATGGAAAGCAACATAAATATCAACAAAATTGTTAACTTAACCTGCTTAGTTGTGTAAAGCAGACGCCAACAAACCTAACGACACGTCACCTTCTTTAAAGCTAACCCTGACTAAACTGACACCTTGTATAAAGCAGACCCTGACTAAACTGACTTCTTGTGTAAAGCAGACCCTTACTAAACGGACACTGTGTAAAGCAGACCCTGACTAAACTGACACTTTGTGTAAATCAGACCCTGACTAAACTGATACCTTGTCTAAAGCAGACCCTGACTAAACTGATACCTTGTGTAAAGCAGACCCGGACTAAACTGACACTTTGTGTAAAGCAGACCCTGACTAAACTGACACTGTGTAAATCTGACCTAACTAGACTGACACTTTGTGTAAAGCAGTCCCTAACTAAACTGGAACTTTTTGTCAAGCAGACCCTTACTAAACTGACACCATGTGTAAAGCAGACCATGACTAAACTGAGACCTTGTGTAAAACAGACCCTGACTAAACTGACACTTTGTGTAAATCAGACCCTAACTAGACTTACACTGTGTGTAAAGCAGTCCCTAATTAAACTGGTACTTTGTGTAAAGCAGTCCCTAACTAAACTGGAACTTTTTGTCAAGCAGATCCTTACTAAACTGACACCTTGTGTAAAGCAGACCATGACTAAACTGAGACCTTGTGTAAAACAGACCATGACTAAACTGAGACCTTGTGTAAAGCAGACCATGACTAAACTGAGACCTTGTGTAAATCAGACCCTAACTAGACTTACACTGTGTGTAAAGCAGACCCCAACTAAACTGGTACTTTGTGTAAAGCAGACCCTGACTAAATTGACACCTTGTGTAAAGCAGACCTTGACTAAACTGACATCTTGTCTAAAGCAGACCCTGACTAAACTGACACTTTGTGAAAAGCAGACCCTGACTAAACTAACACCTTATGTAAAGCAGAACCTGACTAAACTGACACTTTGTGTAATTAAGCCCTAAGTAAAATAGAGACTGGTAATAACTGAACAATCAGTTAACCAGAAACCTGCTTAAGCACTATAACCAAGCTAACCTGTGTAAAGCTGAAAAATATGCACTTGAATACTGTGTTCTTTTTGACTAATTTTAATATGTGACCTTATACATAAACACTGGATGACTGGCCAGTAACACTGGATTGTATATTTTTTTAGCCTCAGTCAAACAAACTTTTTTTGTCCAAAAAATGTTTGAATTCTTTTAAAATAATATCAGCACAGTAGTTATGCAAAGTTTAAATGACAGTTTTATACAATGTTAACATTCATGCCCAACTATCATTTAAAAACTGTTTTCCTTTCATTTTTTATAAATTTTATTTTGCAAAACTTATCGTGCCATTTATATATTTTAAGCATCCAGAATATTTCTATGTAATAATCTATAATGCTTAAACTTTTTATTTGAAATTCTAAAAAGATTCCCCAACCGCAATGGTGACATTTGGTTTATTCCACACGTGATCAGTTTACACAGGTTCATTATATCACCCTGCAGATGAAAGACCTCAAAGATGGTCAGATTGATCAAACCCTTCTACCCATGTGGGGTACTGGAGTAGGCAAAGAGCACATAAGAGCAACCCTGTCACAAGATATGCTGCCAAGTTCTTTGACCAGAAGGCTGGTCTTTGACAAAACTACCATGGTGGAGTCAATGGATTACTACCCTGATAACTTAATATCCTCAGTCGGACAGTTGTTAGGCATTAAATGCCTAACAACTGTCCGACTGAGGATATTAAGTTATCAGTGTAGGACATTAAAAAACCCCCAAAAGGAAATATTACACCTGTAGACAGTTGGGATATGTATACTAGAGTTTTATTAAAAATTACATCTCATGTTTTTAATAGGTTGCTAACAAACTAATTGAGTAACATAAATAGCCAACAACAACTTCTTCATCCTCTGAAATACAAATAGCTACAAGGTCATAAATTATAATGTGTATGATTTTACAGCCTGGGAAAACAAAAGTATGACAAGTTTACTGCACAGAAATTATGACATTTTAAATTTATTACAATTAATTCTGAAATATTGCTGACATTTAACCATATACTCAAATCACTAAAAATGAAAGTTATTCTCACCTGATATTTCAAATGAATTCCCATAGTGATTAAGGGGAGATAATTCCAAATGAAATGATTTAAATTTAAGTTGCTAGTATACAAGCAAGCTAAATATTGAATGAAAACATACAGTTCAATGAGTTTTAAATCATCTAAAGTTAATATGATAAATAGAAAAAATTAGTAAACTACAAAAAGTGCAAAATATCTGAATAATTTAATTAAATTAAATTTTTTAATTTCAAACCCAGAAAACCTGACACAGGCATCTACTGGAGAGTGTTCATTATATAATTAGAAAATTGATGTGTTTCTGTATATAGAGAAGAAAGATTGATTACATTAAAGTTTCCCCAATACAAATAACAGAAAAGCAACAATATTTGGCCATATTAAACAATTTTATTTCCTGTCTCATTAATTTAGACTTTCAACTTTTGGTAGGTAGGCTTTTAATGTCTATTGAAAACTTAGTCTCAGATGATATGCATACACAAAAAAAATAACAACACAAATTAAAATAAAATGGAGTAATAACATTAATAGAAACTATAACAGGAATACCTAGATTGATAGTTAAATCAGCTTAATTTATCACAAATATACTTTAAAAAAATGTTTGGCACTTTTGTTTCCATAGTAATACTTGAAAACAAGAAACATTAAATAATTCTAATAACATTTTTTACTTGTTAAGTTTTGTTTTTAAATCTTTAATGATTTATATCTTAACAAACACACTTTCTTAAATAGGCTCTAATTTCTTTCAACCTCATACTATAGGACCATCCTAATGTACTGTCCCATGTAGAAATGTCAACTACCACCAGGTGACATCAATACATGACTGGTTGAATTTGAATTGTCAACTAGCTTGGTGCACTAGATTTACGTACCAGTTCCAATATTTACCAAACTATTTCTTTAGTAACTAAGTGTTAACTGACATTTCTATTGCTTTTAATATTTCATTGAATTTAACAATTTTTGTAGGTTTTTTAATTTATATAAATTTTTAAAAAAATAATTTAAAAAACATCAATTTATACTGATCAAACAACGATTTAAATCTTGTTAATTTAATTCATATTAGTAATACAAAATAAAATGAAAAATAGGTCAAAATGTGTATAGCCTTAATATTCCAACTGAAATATATTTCAATTAAAATAGGAACAATTATCTGTTGAAGTTTATAATACATGTAATTGACTTCCACAAGTACCAAGGCTGTCAAACAGTCATATGAATTTAATATAAATTTTATTAAAATATTTAAATTAGTTACAAAGTTATTAAGCAATACAGTTAACCTAAAATTATTGCCAATTATGTATTTAAATCGACAATGCAAAGGAGTTAAAAGTTTGAAAATCTGATATGACAAGTGAAATATTGGTAACCTGCCATTAGTGTGTATAGTTACAATATTATGACTAGATTTGAAATCTGTATATAATTTGACTTTTAATAATCATCATTTTGCACCAAATATAAGCACCAAAGTATATTACTAAAAATAACATTTTGATATGTGGATTTCAAAAAACAGCATTGTAACAAAGAAATAAAACACAAATAAGAAATGATTATTGGAGTTTTAATAATATTTTTTTTTAAATGCAGTTAAAAACCTTACCTATAATACACTTTAAAATCCAAAATTAAAATTATATCAAATTAAAAAATATTTAACACTCCTTTATATCATCAACTACCACTATTAAATGACTAGGTTTCTAAACAAATTCAGTAACCAAAACAAGATGGCCTCATAAAGTCAAGTACTCATGCAACAATCTTAGTAACATTTACCTAGATGGAACTACTAAATAAAACAATACTAAATTATTCATTAAAAATCCTTTGGAGAAAACTTACCAATTAACTTTGTTTTATCATAAGATCTGGACAGCACAACAGACTTTTATTGAATGAATTTATTTTTAATAATTAATAGGGCATTTGCCTAGAAGAGATCTTATCATCCCTAAGTGTATATAATCGTCATGACAACTTATGGGACAGGCTTCTACTGTAAACTCATGAGGGAACTGTAAATTCACTTAACAGATTAAGGGGAGATTATAAATCTCTATATGCCAATGATAAATCTGTACATTAATGATACATCCAAAGATATCTAGCATCACTCCAAGACCAAGTCAATTAAAGCAGTAATGAAATTCTGAGGTATTGTAGCATGGTCATCCATAAATAAACAGCAGTGCTACATGGGAATGACACATCAGACACCTAGAACCATTTCTTATAGAACAAAATGCAAATTAATCAAGGCCATATTGAGGTTTAATGTGTAGTGGGTGATTTAGGTCCTATAACTCTAGACTGACAAAAGTTTAACAAATTTGGAACAATGAAATGTAACAAAAGCCAAATTGCTAATAAAAAAAAATACACCCCTCAAATTTGCCATTTTTGTATAAAGGGCCATAACTCTGAAGAGACTAAACCAATTTGGCTGGTTATTAAACTTGGTTGAGATATTACCGGTAAGCCCGTAAAAATTTCCCCAAGTGTCATGAAGATCGGACAACAACTGTTTGAGTTAGAGAGTGGACAATGCGAATTTGCTATTTTTTCTATAAATAAAGGGTCATAACTCTGAAGTGGCAGAAGTGATTTTGCTGGTTATTAAACTTGGTTGAGAGGTTATGCACATAAACATTTCCCCAAGTTTCATGAAGATCAGACAACAACTGTTTGAGTCAAAGAGTGGACAAGGCAAATTTGAAATTTTTTGTATAAATAAAGGGTCATAACTCTGAAGTGGCTGAAGAGATTTGGCTGGTTATTAAACTTGGCCAAGAAATTATGAACATAAACATTTTCCCCCAAGTTTCATGAAGATCCGACAACAACTGTTTGAGTTAGAGAGCGGACATTGTTGAGGATGCTGCCTGCCATGGGTGTTCCCATAATATGACCCGTCTTCAAGCATTATTCTATTGCAAAAAACAATTGACAATAGTTTCATGAAATTTGGTCATAGTGCTTTTCAATTATTAAATGCATTCTTGAGATTCTATGTGATACTAGCATATGAAAAAATGCTTAAAATTTTATGATTAAGTCCCATAACTCTCCAACGATGAAATGAGCAAATCTCAAAAATGAAAGTGATTATTCTGCCATTGCCACAAATATTTCATATAAGTTTCATGATATTTCATTAAAGTTTAGGTGTTCCAAGTTATCATACTGAATTTCACTCAAATGTCAACAAGTAGACACCCGTAGAACTACAACAAAAATATTTAACAGCTTTCAGTCTTATTTAACAGTATTCTTTGTAACTTAATTGTCTTGTTATTATGTAATTTCATTCCAATTGATTAACACATAAAGGTATTAGATTCTGCGGAAATTGATCTTCTAGGGGAATCATTTAATTATGAATACATTGAATGATTCCAGTTTCCACAAAAGTTGTGGGACAAAACACTTCAATTAAGATGTTACAACCATCTATCGACTGGATCAAGCATAATACAGAATTGATTTCTTTTGAGATGTTTTATAATGTTACAGTAATTGAACTACAGTTGCAAAGATCTGCTTGGTACATTAGGACTAATCATTGGGTGAGAATGGATTTTGTATTTATTGCCATTCACAGATAAATCACAATTTTACGTGTTTATATCATTCTGTGAAATATTTCTATCAGAAAAATTGTAGAAAAATTCTTTGCAAACAAACTTGTCATGAACTTGGTAATGTCCTTTTTGTTTTAAATATTCATAGCGCTAAACTCAATCTAAATCTTTCACTTGCTCCCCCCCAACCCCCCCCAAGTACATGTAGCTTACAACTCAGGGACCATAGCAAAAAGGAGGAGCAGGTGATAGATTTATTTTAATTAGATTCGCTTAACTGAACACAAACTTACAATTAGATAACTCACGGATAGGTCAACATATTACTAAAAATGTACTCAAAACAACAACGAAAAAATGTTTGAATTAATTATTGGCTTGGAACAGTAAGCGTTTAATTTAATTGTGATGTTTGTGTTTGGTTTGACTAATATATTTTTATTTTATAAAAATCTTTTATATAATAAACATAGTTATCTACAAAAAACCCACCCTTCCCCTTAACTATCTTTATATGTACCTACACACAATATAATATTATTATAAATCTATTATAGTCATATTCATTTCAATAAAATAATTAGCATTGAAAGTCACTTCCCATATCTACGATAAGACCTTCAAGAAACATTTACCCCAATTATCTGTATATAAAATAACTTTAATTTCAAACAGGCGAAAAACAACTGGTTGCTAATATTAAATTTCTTGACAAACAAAACTTTAAATAATCTTGGTCATAAATTTTTCCATAGTTTGTTAATCAAGCCTTAAGTATACTCACCACTTTACAATAGTGACATTCTCAAATACTTGAGTTTATTTTAATGTAAAACTGAGTAGCAAGGTCAATATTTTTTTATGACTATTATAAAGTATTTTAAGAATTAACTTTTTTAATCTTAATATTAAACATTTATGATCATTGGTGACCTTAGATATATGACATTTATTGTTAACGAATAAATATAATTTTGATATTATTGTCGTTATGTATATGTTTAAGTTGGTAAACAATTTTAAAGTTTTTGAGCAATTAATTTATGTTCAGTGAAAGATGGCTTCAATCGATTGAAAAACAATTTTATTTACATTGACTTGAGTACCTCGGCTGTTTTTTCACTTGAAAGGTTCAGAGAAAGTAACCTAATTATATGTTATATAATGTCCCTGCCTGTGGTATAGAGTATCAGTTGCTGATAACAACAATGTCCCTGCCTGTGGTATAGAGTATCAGTTGCTGATAACAACAATGTCACTGCCTGTGTTATAGAGTATCAGTTGCTGTTATCAACAATGTCACTGCCTGTGTTACAGAGTATCAGTTGCTGATAACAACAATGTCACAGCCTGTGTTATAGAGTATCAGTTGCTGTTAACAACAATGTCACTGCCTGTGTTACAGAGTATCAGTTGCTGATAACAACAATGTCACAGCCTGTGTTATAGAGTATCAGTTGCTGTTAACAACAATGTCACTGCCTGTGTTACAGAGTATCAGTTGCTGATAACAACAATGTCACAGCCTGTGTTATAGAGTATCAGTTGCTGATAACAACAATGTCACACTCTGTGTTATAGAATATCAGTTGCTGTTAACAACAATGTCACTGCCTGTGTTATAGAGTTTCAGTTGCTGATAACAACAATGCCACTGCCTGTCTTACAGAGTATCAGTTGCTGATAAAAACAATGTCACTGCCTGTGTTATAGAGTATCAGTTGCTGATAACGTCAATGTCACAGCCTGTGTTACAGAGTATCAGTTGCTGTTAACAACAATGTCACTGCCTGTCTTACAGAGTATCAGTTGCTGATAAAAACAATGTCACTGCCTGTGTTATAGAGTATCAGTTGCTGATAACGTCAATGTCACAGCCTGTGTTACAGAGTATCAGTTGCTGTTAACAACAATGTCACTGCCTGTGTTATAGAGTATCAGTTGCTGATAACAACAATGCCACTGCCTGTCTTACAGAGTATCAGTTGCTGATAAAAACAATGTCACTGCCTGTGTTATAGAGCATCAGTTGCTGATAACGTCAATGTCACAGCCTGTGTTACAGAGTATCAGTTGCTGTTAACAACAATGTCACTGCCTGTGTTATAGAGTATCAGTTGCTGATAACAACAATGTCACAGCCTGTGTTATAGGGTATCAGTTGCTGTTAACAACAATGTCACTGCCTGTGTTTATAGAGTATCAGTTGCTGATAACAACAATGTCACTGCTGTGTTACAGAGTATCAGTTGCTGTTAACAACAATGTCACTGCCTGTGTTATAGAGTATCAGTTCCTGATAACAACAATGTCACTGCCTGTGTTATAGAGTATCAGTTCCTGATAACAACAATGTCACAGCCTGTGTTTATAGAGTATCAGTTGCTGATAACAACAATGTCACTGCTGTGTTATAGGGTATCAGTTGCTGATAAAAACAATGTCACTGCTGTGTTACAGAGTATCAGTTGCTGATAAAAACAATGTCACTGCCTGTGTTATAGAGTATCAGTTGCTGATAACAACAATCTCACTGCCTGTGTTATAGGGTATCAGTTGCTGATAAAAACAATGTCACTGTCTGTGTTATGGAGTATAAGTTGCATATAGCAACAATGCCACTGTCTATGTTATAGAGTATCAGTTGCTGATAACAACAATGTCCCTGCCTGTGTTATGGAGTATCAGTTGCTGATAACAACAATGTCACTGCCTGTGTTATGGAGTATCAGTTGCATATGACAACAATGTTACAGCCTGTGTTACAGAGTATCAGTTGCTGATAACAGCAATGTCACAGCCTGTGTTATAGAGCATCAGTTGCTGATAACAACAATGTCTGACAGACTGTAGTCTGTAGACTGTAACAGGAACAGTAGACTGTAGTCCTACCTTAATACAATGACCCTGTCTGAACTGATAATAAGCATGGGATACTACTACACAAATGTATTGGGTTTGGTGACAGTGTAGCTTCTTGTTAAAAAAATGGACAATATAGTACAGAAACTATCAATACAATATAGAAACTCCCATTACTGTACAGAAACTCTAGCACAGTTTGTAATGTACACCCTAAATCTTTATTAAATTGATTCAGCATTTAAATTGCAGACAAACTGCAGTTGAAAGTTACATTTCGAATTCAGGTTTAAATTTTAACAAGTTAAGGGTCATATTGTATTATTTTAAAGACTGGAATATTATTCAAAACCTGTCAATAATTAAACCCAGCTTCCTATTGGCTGTTACATATCAAAATGTAGTGTATTTCCTTGATTAAGAAGTATTTAGCTTTCTATGTATCTAGTATATTACTGAATAAACTCATAAAATGTTTAAGATTCAACATAATTTATTGACAATATACAAACTTAAGAACTCAATAACAACTGAAATTGAATTTGTACACAAACAATTTAAAGATGCCTGATAACAAATACAAGATTCCCTCATATGGGAGATAACTCCTCCGTATTGTAAGTAACTGATTTATTTTAGAGAAAAAAAAAAGGTTTAAATATTTAAAACTAACAATAAACTGATCTGAGATGGCTCTAAAAATGTTATACTCCTAATGTTTGTATCTAGATGTAACTTAAGTATGTCTCTAAGTAATATTTTATGTTCTTCCAAAATTTGATTTATGTAGGTAAATTTATTGTGTATCATTGAGACTAAAAAGAAACACACATGACATATTCAGAAGCTGTTAACCAAGAAAGTTGCATTTTCTAAGTGATGACATTTCTTGAATTTTTTCTACATTTTACATCAATTGAGTAAAAGATACAAAGTTATACAATTTACATGTATTAAGCTTCTGGTAGACCAGTGATGTGTCTTCCAGTGGGGGCTAAATCAAATACATCAACAGTGCAAATAGAAGAGCTTTTATCACCAACAATCCAAAAAGGTCTGCCAAAAATACTGTTCATAAAAAAGCTAAATAATTTCAGCATTTTTGGCAAATTTCATGAAATTAAATTTAAACAAACTAATAATTATGCAATGCCAATGGATGAAACAATTATATAATCAAATAAAAAACACACAGATATACAATCATTCAATCTCTAATTAATTAGGTTGCATTAAACTCGTAAAAACTGATTCCATACAAATGATATAACAGAACAATTACAAATGTTAAAACATGTTTACCTCCCCTTAACAGCTTTGAAGGTGATTACATAAATTCAATATCTTTGAATAATCTATAGTGGAATTAACTGTTACAAAATCCATAAAATACACCAATTGTCAATTTAAATTATATTTTATCGGGCCAATCAGTATAAACCTTTAACTCCTTTGATCGATTTTCCTGCCCTCTATCTTACCAACAGGGAGAAATAATTGTTTAGGAAACTGGCAATTATTTATTCAGGATTGGGAAGGTCATGTTTGAAACTTCCTTTTTTTCAAATTTATTTACATGTAATTTGACTTCAGGACAAAGGACCCATTTAAGTTTGCATAAATCACTTTGGTTTGTTATACTGTTACCCAGCAACTTAGTAAAGAAAAGAAAATTTGAAAACAATAAATTGAACAGTACAATTTATCGGCAATTTTCAGGATCATGAAAAAAATCCCCAAAAGGCCATCCTTTAAAAATAGTTTTCCAACGCGCGTGTTGAGGTACAAGCTGGTAGGGATTATTCCAGACATTTTTATGGTTAAAAATGCTTAAAATAGTCAAAAACATTGTGCTTGTTTAATAATCCTTATACATTTTTTTTTAATTATGGACAAGGAAAGACTTCCATTTGAACCCCCCACTAAAAATGCATTATTTCGAATGTAAATAAAAGAATTTGGCACTGGGTGGCAGCCACTGGTGAACCCTACAGTGGACACAGTCATGCATTGCCAATTGGGCAAGTGCAAGCCGTGTGAACTCTATGTACATGTATCTTGTGATAGTCTAATGCATTGTGTATATTTTATTGGAGGGTTCAATTGGAAAACTTACCATGGACAAATTTATTTGGTAGGTCTTCCAGAAATAAACCAAGAATAAATGGCCAGATATGTACAGTGTTCTCACATACCTGACATCCAAATTTAGTTTTTACTGCATATATCTCCCTACATGTGGTGATGGTAATCATGTGATATACAGGTAATTATAAATTCTAATATGACGTGCTTTAAAGGCTTTGAGACCACAACTGTGGTAAAAAAATGATTTATCTATGAGCAACACAAGCTGAGAAGGGCGTGTTTTAAATGGCTGTTCCAATTACAAAACTGTAACTCCCTCCGGAAAGCTATTGCATATGACACATAAATCTTATAAATAGCGACACGCGCTATAATTATCCGTTGCAATATATTGTGTGTTACATTGACGGAACAGCCAGTTTATGGCGGAAATGATGTTTTCTATAGGTACGAAAATATTATAAATGTACTTTAATTGTCTTATTAGAATAGAAATAATTCACGGAGGTTGTGATTTATCATTGTTTTACCACGGGGTGACCAAAACAATGATAAACCACAGCCACCGTGAATTATTTCTTAAATATTCAATAAGACATAAATGTAGCTAATTTTTTTTTGCATGTTGGTCAATTTTTTATCATTAGACAGAATACATATCACCTAGTCCAGAGACAATTAATTGTTAATAATTTGGTTATACAGTAGTGTTGGCCAATTAGTGACAAATCATCATTGATTATCAATTAACAATTGTTCATGTGATTAACTACTGATTACATAATTGGTCCATAAAAGCTTATTAAAGTTTACATAATTCAAAAATGTACCTTTTTTTATGATGTAATTATAAAAATGAAAAATAAGCTATAGGAATTTAAATTCTAACAATTATGTAATAGAATCTAACTAAAAAAGGTGTGAGAATAGACTCAGTATAAAATTAATATGATCTAGAATTTGAGGGCCTTGGTGGCAGGAGAGGTTAAAGTAGTTTATCATCTAGTAATGATCACAAGCCTGTCAACAGTGAGGTTGTGGGTTTGAGTCTCACTGCACAAAAGTTGTGCTAAACTTTAACAAATAATTTATAAGGGTTGCAAGTTTTCCTGCCAAAGACAGGGGTTTTCACATGGTACTTCTGCTTCTCTAAACTGAAGACCATAATGTTGCTGAAAATTAACCCCATTCAACAAATAAAATAATGATACAGAAACTCTTGTCAATGAATTATATTACATATAATATTAGAAATTTTCCTTCATTTTCCTTGTTTCCATTAAATAGATTATGAAACTTTACTGTTAATTATATAATAGGATTACCCTAACTGTTCAACTTCAATTATAAACTAATATTTTCCAACAATTTAAAAGCTTCAAATTGCTTGTTTTCTTACATAATATTTTCCCCATTATTTCACCAGATTTCTTCAGAAACATCATGTTGTGTAAAAAAAATTAAATATCTAGACTAAACAAATAATAAGGACAAAATGAAACCTGATTATTTGTTAAAACTTCGTTTTGAAAAAAGTTTCTAGTATACTTGACAAAGAAATTTATTTTTCTTTCTAAATCTCAAGTGGATTATTCATGTTTTATGGGAACCCAAAACACTGCTTAATTATCTATAAATCCTCTTAACTCTAATTCGAAGGTTGTTGCTAACTAGTTATCAAAACCATATCTATCAACCTTTATTCCTATCACTCTCAATTCTGTTTTGATTTAAAAACAAATACCTTTAATTCAAAATAAACACTGAAAAACTTATCTGGAGACATGAACTGCAATAATTTGTTTAAATTAAATTTTAAATAAAGGTTTTAATAAAAGTGAAGATTCTTAAGTCTAAGTAGGTGGTATATTGTGCAGGTATTTACCCAGCAGGACATGTATCTATGACAGACAGTTTACACATTAAATTAAAGTGGGTTTTGTTTTAAGTGTTTAAGTTTTTAAATGTGACAGGTAAATCTAGACAAAGGATATTTGAAAATGAGGGAGCAACCATTTCTTATCTTGAGGTTGCCCAGGATTTTAGGCCAGGCAAAATGTTTAATTACCAATTTCTGTTTCTGTTTCATAATTGGCTGCCTACAACACATTTTTCAACAGCTGTTTTGAACGACTCAACACAGTCGCTCATCACATTGCTCAGTTGAAGATTGTTCTAATACAGTAGTCCCCCTATCGTACCGTATTGTAAGGGAAAGAATGACTGTTGGCATAATTTCAGCATGGGTTATTGTTGTAGAAAGTATATATACATGTTACATATACATAAGGTTATATGCAGACTTATAGATAGACATTCTTTTTTAAGTATTTTAATCTTTTTTCTAAAAAAAATACTAGAAACGACCATCCCTAAGTTATCAAAATGGTTAGTTGGGTAGCTGTGTAATACAGTAAAATGGGAAGAAAAATTGTTGAAATTCAAAATAAATAGTTGTAGCATCATATTAGATTAAACAGGTTTCTGACTAAATTGGATGTGGTCAAATTCTTAGTAAAAGTCTCAATAAAAAGGCTATAATTTTAAAATACCGAAAAGGCTCAAGAAGTGTCATTCAAATGTTTCACATTAACACTTATAGACTTTCTGTTGTAATGACATTCTTATATTTTTTTTTGTCATTTGCCTCCTTATATCTGTAAAGTTAACAAGTATTTATTTTGTCAACTGATGAACTCATAACTAAATAATACCAGTATGTTACAATCTGTAAATTTGTGAAGGAGAACAATTTATGTATCTAATATCTTGATTTTCTGAAATAATTTAAAATATATTACTATAATTATTTGCCTACAGGTAACATTAACCTGGCAGTAACTTTTAAATTTGTTCATGGCCTTAAATTGCATTACATGGAAATTTCCAATTTATGTGAAATTAAAACCCTGTAAAGCTTGGAACTCTCAATAATGAGTGTTTTTATGTTATACACTGTAAACTTTAGAAGAATTTTAAATCTATAAGAAAGCCTAGCGGCTATAGATTTTTCCTTTTGGTTTAAATATTTAATCCTTTGAAGTAGGTACTTATATTGAAACAATCTTCCAATATATGTATAAAACTTCATATCAAAATGTGACAAAAATCATATTTCTAAATTACTTTAGGATTAAAGGTAACTAAACGTCATCATGCAATGATTCACCCAGTAGACAAATTAGTTAAATTTGGTCAAGGTAATCGAGCACACTGCTACTCTGCCAATAAAAGAATAAAAAAATCCATACAATGTACCCAACTCATATCATTCCATCTTGTCTTAAAATAGGTTTATTGAGATTTTGTTCATAAAATATCATTTTCTTTATTTAATTTAAGAATGTTTTTAAGTACTAGAACAATTTTCTGTTATAGATGAAAGAAGTGCATTAAAGTTTCATTGTTTGATGTAGCATTATTGTAGCAGTGTATCATAAACTGTCTGTTAAAAATGAATGGGGCTTGAATTTATCACTTAAAGCAAGCCATTAGACCATATGAAGACTTACTGATCACAGTTAAAAAACAAAAACTAAATGCATGTCACAGCATCATCAAGACACTCTTGCAAGGTACTGTTTAAGGAAGGAGAAGATGCAGACAGAAAAAGAGATGGGAGGCCAACATTTCAGACTGGAGCAGGTTAAAACTGGTTGACACATTGAGGAAGTCGGAGGACAAAGAAGGCTGGAAGTAGGTGGTTAGTAAATCTTCAGTGGTACTCAGATGATCATCAAGACTGAGGGACATAGAAATAAAATGAGAAACAAATTTGACAGAGACAAACTCTATGGAGAAATGTGCTCTTCTAATGCAGCTTCATTTTATATGACATCCATAACAGAGTGGTTTATATTGCTGAGGATAACCCAGTGACAAGTTTTAGTACTGTAAGAAGCCAGCAACTGTTCAACCATGACACTGTTACATTGTATGTATAAAACAGATATTACACAGACAATGGTTACGTTAGTTACGTATATGTTCATTACTCATTAGTATTACATAAAGTGATAGTTCTCAGTGCAGCAAATCCTTGGTAAAGAGAACTACTGGGCAATAATAAACTGGTTTTTATCACATCTGGTCTCAAGTAGAGTACACCATATTTCTTATCATACAGGTGGGACTTGAACTCACACCTGATAGGTGACACTGCTACTGAGGGTAATCCAAGTAAACTTTAATGAAACATATAATAAGCCACTTTTGTTAAGAAACTGCTTTGATATTGTTTTAAAATGGCCTCTTGTAAAATAAATTAGTAAAAAAATATAGCAAAAATGTCATATAATCAATGTTACAATGGTTATTGAGATAAAAATGGTCCATTAAAAACTAATGACAAGAGTTACTTAATACCAACATATCTTTTGTACCTGTTGTTAAAATATTGATTTCCAATTGTATCCGTATTGTAACTAAACATTGTACCATAAAAATATTGAATCGAAGTGTTGTTCCAGCTAACGTCAAATATGCTTTTATTGATTTGCAGATAAATGCTAAATAAAGAGAAAATTAACTTGTACAATACCTGGCTCCATTTTAATGAGTGGAATGTATTAGCAAATCCAAACTACAACCTTTAACTCATTAATCTGCATGCATGCATTGCTATTAAAACACTAAAACTATTCACAGAGTGAACATTTAATTAAATCATAACTTTTGAACCAATGCATGCTACAGTTTCCTTGCTATTATGCTTGAAACTTTAAGGTAGCATGCCAAGTGTATTGTATGGCTTGCAATGCTATCAGATACGGCAATTATTAACTTGACTGATTATCTAGATTCTATTTAAACAAATAATGTTAAGATATCAAAATCAGAACATACTTTGATTATAATTTGTTATAAATTTAAAGGTTTAACATGTCAATTAAATCAAGATTAATATGTGTTGCAATGTATGATTGTTTGGAAAGCAACTGTACTACACACAAATAACACTTACAAGTTTGCATACTAACTAACATGGGACAGACAAATACATGCCAATTAATTAAAATTGTCTAGAATTAGGTACATTTATGCCATATTAAACCTTGTAAATAATATTTTATTTGCTCTGTCAAGTTTTTGAGTTGTGTTAGAGTCATTAACTAGAAGCACCCAGGAGCCTGTAATCACTCACCTGGAAGAAAATAATTTTGAGCTATCTTGAAATTTGTGTAAGAATATAGCAAAGAAAACTGACAGAACAAGTTACAGTTTCATTCATTAAGTTAATGTGCAGTGCAAAAATTACAAATTTTTTAAACATTGTCATTAAAGGGCATCACTAATGTGAGGAGTCATCACTCTAGCAGTTATAGCTATTAAGTTATATGACAAAAACTAAAAATTTCATAAAAATTGTCATTTCAGGGCAATAACTCCTATAAGGTGTGTGTCAGACAATTTTCAACAAACTTTTTGATTTGTAGGCATTTCTTGCTGATCATTTTAGTAATTTACAATTTCAATCTGGCTTTTATAATTTTCAAATTATAACTTGTAGAAACTGAAAATTTTGTAAAAAATCATAATTTAAGGGCAATAATTATAATTTTTGAGATGTTGACCAACAGTTGTGTGTTCACCTCTATGTTCCATTTTTAGTACAACAGCAGCCATATTTGTAAATTGATCAACATCCCTGATAAAAATTGAAACAAGGTACCCTAAGAATCATTTCTGCCAAATTTAAATACAAAATTGGCTGGTTCATAGGAGAAGATTTTTTTTAAAGTTTATGATGGACAATGAAAGCCGGACACCAACTGAAGACAACAGACACCAAGTGATGGCAAAAACCTAGCATGATCCTTCAATCTAAAAATGATTACAATAAACCATTGGAGATATTATTGAAAGAGTTTTTATTTAGTGCTTTAAAAACAGATAAATACAGATATCTGCAGTTTCATATCTCAATTTAAAATTATGTAACTTTTAATATTGAACAATAAAATTGTCGAAAGTATAGGCACATGAGCTTATCTACACAAAATCTTCAGTGCCCTATATAGAAAAAGTTTGCACAAAAACTTTTTCATACAATGTCAGTTAATCTACTTGCATATGACTTTATTGTTATTGTTACACTGATATTTATAAGCTCAGTTTTAAGTTTTAAAGGTAATAAGGGACAATAGAGCAAACAAAAAAAGTAACACCTTAAACTTCATTAATTAAACAGTTAGAAACATTTGTCACATAACAATTACACTACGGAGTGCATGTGCAGTCCCAGTTACCTGATTGACTTGATCCAGTTTTTATTTCACAGTTAAACCAATTATATATTTGTGCAGGCAATGTTGAAAAAAATGTGTTGACCTACTAACCCACACTCGTCAAGTTACCAGAACTGGCATATGATACACATTTCTTACATCTTTTTATAATTACAGTGTGTTTTTTAACTTTATTTTGTATGTAATTTATGCTTAAAAATAATTTTTGGTTTATAAAAAAAATTATTTTATATACTATTTAATTAAAGTCTATATGATGTGTAAAGTTATAATAAATAATGATAAAAATGGTTTTCAAACCTATTTATATAATTTAGTACTAAAAACATAAAAGAACAATGTTTGAATGCCTTTCAACTGGAAAATTCTCTTTGACAACATAAATGATATACATATCAAATTTCATATCAACAATAGATTATAATTATTTCGCTAAGTAAGTTTATAACCACATAAATAGTGAGCGCATAAAAAAATATTGCCGAGATGCAACGGTTATTTATTCCGTAAAATAATATAAGACGTTTTTAAAAAAGTAAACCGAAATTGCTAACTTTCGAAAAAAAAAAACTATACTATACTGGGTTTGGGGTGAAAATATAGTTTTTACAGTAATATGTGCACCACACATTTCCAAACTTTTTTTCCACAAAACGTGTCAAAAACTTTTAATTGACTTACTGTCATAATGAAGAGTAAGTGGTCCCCTATTTGGATCTAAGTCGATAGACATTTTCCCTACCTTAGTACCTTTACATTAACTCAGGTAGGAGTTTAAATGTACCAATATATATTTAAAAACTTCACCGCATGCGTTTGTTGACGTAATTGTCATGGAGCAACAATAAAAGGTCACCGGAAGTAAGCTGAAAGGGGATATTTGCAAACATCGATAATAATATTTTTTATTAAGGTTTTTCTGATATGCACTAATACTTAAGAAAATGGCTTAATGTTATAGTTAGTTATTAGCAATAAATTCATGAAATATATATTTTAAATCGTATGATGGCTAAGAAACGTTTTGTGGTATTTCTGTAAATATTTCCCCAAATGGTTCACATAAAATATTTGACCCCGGAAGAAAAACTTTAGAGTTACCATGCGCATTCAGAAATTCCAATTGGCACAACTTTTCGAAGAGAAATATCGTATTATTCCGTAAAACTACACCAATATAACCGCAAACATGACAGACATAGATCCAGTGATAATAGTATGTGCAATCAAGCTATATAATAATTACAGTTAACTCTGTTAATTTTCTCTCATCGGTGGTCTCGTATCACAAATGTAAACACTGTCCCCCCTATAAATATTTTTTAGTATTTGGCTTGCTTACAAATGGTTTGTTTTGAAATGCAATATTCCTGTTCTATTAGTAATCGGCATCACGCAGAAAATGCCAGACAGCAAGATCCTAAACTATGGTACTTTTAAAACAACACACAGATCCCAACCATTGACATTGTAAATCATCAATGGCAATGATACCGACTGGATTACATCCCCTCGGCTATGCAGACGGCAAGATAATGAAGTACTTACCTAACACAACTCATATAGGATGCATTTATTCCTGTTACACAAAATAAGGGTCATAGCATCCACACAAATAACCATGTTGAAGCACGGCACCACAGACTTGATTAAAAAACAGTTATTTAACATAATTGTGCAGAAAGGGTATCGTAACGACTCGCCCCACTCTCGAGTCGCCCCATCACGAGTCGCCCCATGTTAATAACGAGTCGCCCCACTCAATAACGACTCGCCCCACATATGTAAAATATATAATATGAGTTTATAAATTTAATATTTTAAAATATATTAAAATATATTTAATAAAGTGTATACTATAAATTATTAAATTTGCATATATATTTTATTGCTAGGTGTTTTAATTGGCGGTGGATCTCTTGAGATTAAAGTGAACTCATGTTCACTTCTTTAATTAATTGTGATAATTATAATTGAATGTTTGCTTGTTTACAATCGTGATTAACTTTGATGGGATTAACAGTTTAAAAAGAATGAAAAGTTAACCGATGTAGTTAATATTATAATGAAGTAATTAATTGTCTTTAATTGAATGTATGTTTGTTTATTAATTGTGTTTGATTAACCTGAGTAATTACAGTATGTATATAATAAGATGTAGTTCATGGTGTGTAGACAACTGGAGTGTGTATGGACGTTCCATCAGGACTAACAACGACTGCGAAGGTTGGCATAACAGACTGAACAGGACGGCAAGAAAAGGCAACCTCCCCTTCTATCTACTGACGACTTTACTCTTTCAAGAGGCGCGAGACGTACAGCTACAGTGTAAACTTGTTAAAGAAAAGAAACTGAGACGCTACCAGACGAAACAGACCAGACAGATAAAAGGACGACTATTCGCTTTATGGGAAAAGTATGGACGACGAGACATGACGACATCCCAGCTTCTTGACGCGTGTGCAGCCTTATATGGACCCGTTTAATTAGTAGACCAGTTGTTTATATATCAGGGCTCACCACACTGGGCGAAGTGGGCGACAAAGTCGCCCCACTAGGACCTGAAGTCGCCCTAAGGCGCCTCAAAAGCGAAGTCGAAGTCGCCCTGTCATTTCCCTTAAGTCGCCCGATGGTTCGCATAAGATACTTGTAAATCTGGTCCAAATACTTCACTCTGACTACCAATTTATCAGTGAATGTGTAATTCCAATAAAAAACGGCAAACAATATGCGTATTTAACATATTTTCAAACGATTTACGTCTTTCAAATGTATTACGCGCCATTTGTTTATTTACCGGATGTGACTAATTACCGGAAGTGAACTACGAAGAAAAGTAATGTACAACGGCCCATAATTAAAAATCGTAATATTTTTGATAAACAAACACTTTTAATTGGTTTCAAACTTCAGTTCTTTCAAAGAGAATGTACTTTAACAATTTTCTTTGATAAGTATTTGAGCTTTACTTGAAAGAATAAAGATGTATAGTAATTATTGACATCATGATAAGTTCTGTAGATGGGTGTCCCTGTGAAGCAATTTGGATCAGTACAACTTTGATAAATGATAAAGGTTATGTGCTGTTTGATATTGCATACCATGAATAATAATGAAAAAGAAAGAAAAAACTGAATCTAAGTGTGTTATGGTTTTAAAACACAAGAGAAATAATCCTGGAAATTGATGTAAATAATGAAAAATGTATGTAACTACTGCGAAATTACTTATTTGTACGGTCCCCCTGACTTCTCCCTAGTGTCTCCTGAAGTCTCCCTATCAGGGCCTGACTTCTCCCTGTTTTGCTGCCAGGGAGAAGTCACTTCTCCCTACTTTTTTAGAGTGTGGTGACCCCTGTATATGTTAATTCATTTGTTGATCATTTTTGTTGTTTTATATGTACATTTTTAATATTTTCGTTATTGCTGTTTTGTTGTCTATATCATAATTTGCATTTCATTGTTCTATATATATTCATCAGTATAAGCATCGTCATCCTTGTCATATTCTGAAAATATATAATAAATTGATTAAAACATTACAATCTTGTTTCTTATTTTTTATATATGCGGAAATATACTGCAAAGAAGCAGAAATAGGAACAAGCTTTTAATCCAAACAAACATTCAAATAAAGATAATTAAATTTAAATTATTTCTAACTGTTAATCCTATCACAGTTAATCATGATTGTAAACAAGCAAACATTCAATTATAATTATTATAGTTAATTAAAGAAGTGAACATGAGTTCACTTTAATCTCAAGAGATCCACCGCCAATTAAAACAGTCAGCAGTACAATATACGCAAATTCACTATCATATTCACAAATTCACTATATATACTATCAATAAATTTATTTATATCATAAAGTATTAAATATTTCAATTTATATTTTAAATTTATTTATTTTACATATGTGGGGCGAGTCGTTATTGAGTGGGGTGACTCGAGAGTGGGGCGAGTCGTTATATATTCGCAGAAAGAGGCAAACCAAAAGCTCTAGTGATGTCTGTGAAGCTGGTAAACAATGAATAAATACATGAGACACTCAAAGAAAGGAGTCGATTTCACAAAAAGTAGTAAGTGCTGGAAGATCAAAGAGAAATTCATAAAGACGTCAGCACTTAAAATAGATTTTACTCTTGCGACTTTTTGTGAAATTGACTCAAGATTTTTAATTTTTGGGATGTACAACTGAAAAGAAATTACGCATAGAAGACTGTTGAGGAAATGTGCTCATATTGTGGACTAGTTCAGAGCTCCAGATAAGATTTTCTTCATTGGGTTTTTCACCCATCTGATGATTTATTTCATTGGGCATTTTTTTTTTATCATTTTTTTAACCTACTCAAAAATAAGTTATTTGGGTTTTTCACCCATCTAAAATTTATTGAACTGGGTATTTTATGCTGACAAAAATGTATTTCACTATGGTTTTATACATGTTGATAACCTTTTGTCGTTTTGCAGCAACTACAGAAACATTTGCATTGGTAACCACTTTTGATAAAACATCATCAATTATGTCGCTTACAACAGTGAAACTTTCATTTACAACACTGTCTATGATTTCATCTAAAAAAATTTTAACAAAGGTGTTTGGGTTAGTTGTAAGATAGTATATTGTATTGTTCAGCTTAGAGGATGTCAAGGAAGCCTTTTTTCTTACACGTCTTTTCATGGTGCCACAACAGAATACTAAAGACTGGTTCTAACCATAAATAAAATTTTGGAAGAAAAGTGTATTCAACAGGGAACATGCATCTCTTCTTGTGAAATAAATCTCCATACCTGGAGCACCGTATGCTGCATGAAATAAACATTACATTCGGAATACTTCGGTTGTTACGTTGCAAAATAATGGAATCGTAATTATGCAACTTTGTGTATTTCTTTGAATGAATTCACACAATCACTGAACAATTTTATGCACTCAGTGAGTGAATTAATCAAGTTTCTAAAAATTGATTGGGTTTGAGGCCTTTGATATTGCGTTTTGCAATGCAAAGCTATCAAAATATTTGGGTTTTATGAAAATTTAATTGCGTAATAACGCAAATAAGCAGCTTATCTGGAGCTCTGCCTGTTTGATGCTTGTTTATGCTTTATTTAAAACTCGTTATGTAATATTAGTAACTGAATGTAAATACAAACACTTTACTTAGTACTAGAAGAGTTTGATTAATTTACTTTGGAATTTTTTTAATTGTTGTTAGTACTAGACCTGGCCGAATTTTACTGCCATTATAATTCAAAGTTAATTTTGTGATTTGTCAGATTAAGGGCAGAATTTAGTCCTATTGCTCGTAATGTAGCAAACAAAAAATGCTACCTTGGGTCTTTTTATACAAAATTTGAACATAATATTCATCTTCTTTCTGTTATTAAAGCTTTAGACATTGAGAAAATAACGGGAAACGATCTTTATTGAAGAAATTGCCTTTTTTCGGTCTTGAAGATGCACGTGGAAAATGCTATGTTGATCATTAATGTGACCTAATTTTAGTATAATCATGCTAATTTGCATACTGTAACAACCAATCTGTAGTAAGAATCCAGTAATTTACATATACTTTCCACAAGATGCAACACACCATTCAGTTTTGGGTTTCTCAAAGTTTTTCATGTAGTAAACATAATTAAACAGAGACCCGAATGTCAATTAATACACAACGCATAGCAGGTTATTAAAAACTTCAATAACTATCATCATGTATCAATAATAATCAATCTTAAACACGAAACTGATAAAAAAATGATGACCCTAGACTGACCACGGTGGATTATTTATGTCTTCCATTTGACATCAAAGTGGCGCGATTGATTCACTCCCGCTCTGCTACATTACAAGTATTGGGGACTAAATTCGTACCCTCGCCAAAAAAAACCAAAAAACGAGAGTACGATTATTCGTTCTAGTACTAGACATGCTAGATGAGTTTTATTTGATAATTACGATATAAATTTCAAGCTCCTTTTCCATTAAAAATAGCTTGTGATGTTAACTGTTGGTTTATCAATAATATAAAATGTACAACATTTGTTAATTACATGCTTCTGACAATCAATGCTTAAGTAAACCCTATAATTAAAATATATAGAACATATATTACATATGTTTTATTGTATTATTATTCTGACTGGCTAAGCAAATCAAGTGATTTACAGAGTATTCTGTGTTTTTTTACAAATAAAGGATTTCAGACACCTCGTTGTCCAACAAATAGCAGACATGTTTTTTCTTGTTCATTTGGGCAATGATCTTCAATCCAAGTCTTAATAAGAATTTAAACTGTATTGGACAACAAGACATCCATATACATTAGTGTGGGGATTGCATATTGTTTATCTTGTAATTTATCTTTTGCTGTTCACCATATCTACTCAAATTGTACACATATTAAAAACTAAAATCTCATTTATGTTTTTGCAGGGAAAAATAAATTACTATTGTCGAGAGAGGTATTATTGTCATATGGAAAATGCTGCTACAGAGGGATTACAGAAATACAGTAATGATGTCATACTAAAATACTTCAAGGCATATGCTATTGTTCTTCAAGGTATGTCTTCTGCAGGTAGAAATCACCATGGTTACTTGTTGACATGTGGTATATCAGTCACTAAGCAAACATTAGTTTTGCTGGCATCACGAAAAGGAGCCCATCATATTTAGTTCAACAAAGCAGAATATTTGAAAGTTATACAATTTAGGATGTCAGGTTGCAAACCATGGTGGACATGTTTAAACAAGTTTGATTGTTTAATAATAATATTATAGAGAGTGTATTACTCTGTTCAATGATTATGACAGAATATTTTTATTGCAGGTCGTGTACAGGAAGGAATGAGAGAATTGGATGTTTTGAAAGATAAAAGAGATGTAAACTTGGCTGCAACTATGACCCTGATGTTAGGACACAAGTACAGTCAGACTGTTGGTATGGCTAGTTTTCTCTGTCCAAAATTCATACTTTATTTATGTCTATCGTTAGCAGCAGCATATTTTTATATAGGAATCACCCTGTCTGTCTGTGCGTCTGTCCACATCCCTTGTAAGCGCAAGTTCTCCTAAACCGCTTGATGAAATTTAATGAAACTTGCCATAAAGGAAGTACATTATATGTAGATGTGCATAAAGGATTTTTATTGACCTCGGATATCATTAAGGGGAGATAATTGGACTTGAAAGCGAAGCTGGGGGTATCCCTTTGTGAGTGTGCTCACAGTCCACACTTGTTTAATTATGGTCTTTTGAAGAGGTCAAAATGCTTTATATGGATCTAGTAGAACTATATTGACCAACAAGGAAGTCAGGGATCTACATCATTGTACAAGGTCCATATAAAGTGTATGCCTCATATATATACAAGTCTATTTTTAGTAACATAGCTGGAATATATGTAAAAATAGAAACAACTTCAATATTTTTTTAAAATAGAAACGGGGTGTCTGAAATCCTTTATTTTTAAAAAAACACAGAATACTCTGTAAATCACTTGATTGGCTTAGCCAGTCAGAATAATAATACAATAAAACATATGTAATACAGTACAGTCAACGGAATGCTGTGATTTTCCATAGCCCACGCGTGGTAATCACGCAAAATCCACTCAAATTATGCCCACGAATCACTAATTTTTTACCCACGCAAATTTGCGTGGAAAAATATTGAGTTTTTCAACTTTCCATGGGATTTGTGGATGCCGCGCAAAAACACGAAAAACTTTGAGTGGGCGCGATTTATACATGTTATCGGTATACATGAACGCTATTCAGTAAGAATTTGAATCTAAGACATTGTTTATACAAGTATATGTTACATTATCTTCTTTTGTACAAATAATATATTAAGGATACTTTTCGTTGACGTAAATTTTCATATCATGATACGATTAAACCGGCAGGTAAATTTATTCAATTAAAACAAATACTGAAAAGCATCGCCTGCAGTGCCGTTTTTGCCAAAAGAATTAACGTGTTTTCAGAACAAAATCAGTTCTTTTTTTTAAATTTTCAATACCCGTATCATAAAAGAAACACATTTTTCAATAAGTGATTAAGTGTGTAGAGAAAAAGAACGTTTGGGATTTATTAACCCTAAAAACAGAAGAAAATCCTGCATTTATTTATACTTGTGTATGTTGCTTAATCATATGAGCCGCTTTAAATAGCTATCCCGTTGTTTGTCAGTTAGAAAAAATGAACCTTGTCTTATGATACGCATTTTATAATGATGAAGCATACGCGGTTTTTGTGTTTCTAGTTTTGGAACATTCATAAACTTTCACGATATCAATTAAACTGTTAAGTTTGTTTGGTTCATCGTATTATGTGTGACAATATGTCCAAGAAAAAGTTTACAGGTAATGTCATTTTGCGAATAAATCGACATTTATTACCGAAAAAAAACATTCACTTATAAAAAAAATCAACGTGCATAGATTCGTATATCACTTCACGATTAAAGGAAATATTTCGAATTCAGACTCGAATTTTGAAAAACAAATAATTATGGATATTATAAACAAATATACAACCCACGAATGGGACAGTAAATAATCAAATACAACTGTCTTACGGTTTTTAATACGGTTTTCTAACGATCGTTGCTACCTCGGAATGAAGTTTTGCAATTCTGCCATGGATCGAAAAATCTTGTTCATATCTTTATTATTATAAATAGTAATTATAGTAAAAATTATTTTTATTAATACAAATGAGGATTCGTACATTTATTTTAAACGTGTGTATTCATTTCTTGACTGACACACCTTTTGTAATTACATAAACTGCACGTGCCAATTCTCAAGGCGGGAAACACATAATGCGGTAAGCAGAAGTTGTCTTCGAACATCGTACTTACATTTTCTCTATGAATTTTCAATAAATATACAGAAACTGTGGATGTATTACAATATATTTAATTGAATGATTCCTTATATTAGTTCGGAATGGAGTATTGTTTATTTAGCAAATTCTTTGTACAGGTAAATTCACTGCCTTCGGAATTGATCAAGTCAACACGTGGTTAGGTGTACTGTCCCAATTATTATGAAAGATCATTGAAGTTGAAAATTTGGCATCGACAGTACATTGTAAAAATATTATGTGAATGCTCCTCATTTTTAATACTGCAGTTTCTTGTATATTTCAGCCAAATTCTATTGAGCATTTGTGTAATGGAAGGCAACGTCTGCTTTCGCAGCAGGTGTATTTCCATCCTACTAAAGGAAAATACAATTATGTACATTCTAAAATTATTATAACGATACCTGGGTGGAACATATTTGATGAACAACATAGGCCGAATTCTTCTACCTCTTTGGTGGAAATATGTCACAATTCCCGTTTTCAAATACTATTTTGACGGGTTTTTTGTTTGCCCCCCTCCCCCCCTGGCCAAAAAAAAATAAAATAAAATAAATAAATAAAAATAAACAAAAAATGCACATTCAAATAGTAAATGAAAACGGAAATTGTTAAATATTTGCACCAAAGAGGCAGAAGTAGTCTATGGTGAAGAATGTTCATGGGCGGAGATGGAAACAAATAAGATCTGAAAATTATAAATAGTGTTGAATACGTAGGTTCAACTGTATCTCATAGCTACATATGTAGCATATCAACAAAAATATCACGTACATTTAACACAGGTGCACGTATGTAAATAAATGCAAAACATTTATGTACGATGACTCGGGAAGTGTTGGAAGTAGAGTTGTTAATTGAAACCTGCGTATAATGCAATATGGCAATTAAACAAAGTTGTCTCCTGCCGTAAGGTGTTGAATGCTGGAGAGTAGTACATAAGAGTGGGATTGCAAACCTTGAATGATTATAAATCTTTAATAAATCACAATAAGCGTACTTAGTTATAAGGTGCAACTCAATTGGAAGGATTTCCGTTAATATTTAAATGTAATTTTACCAGCTTGTCTAAAATGATAAAGACAAGCACACAAGATATAACATTTGGTTGGGATATTTGAAATATTTCTTACAATTGAGCAATACTATCGATATATATTTTTTTAAAATTGCGATCGTTCGGAAATGCAATATTTGAAACTTAACAATCGCCGTTTGTAGGTATATAAGTTTTTGGTAGTTTGTTTCATACAAAGCATCTAAAAATTTTCGTTTTTATTTATTACTTAAAGTAAATTTACTTAAAGTAAGTAGCATTTATGGAGCATTGAAAATTAACATACCGTATATTTAAAAAAAAGAAAATTTACGGACACAATATTTATTTTACCAACATACATGAATAACTAAAGGAAGAAAGATAGATTTAAGAAAGAAAGAATATATAGATATTTTTATTATAATGTATGACAAGTAACAATTCTGTTGTGCCTGGAAAAGAAATATACACATTGTATATAACGTAAATACGATTGAACAAATTCGTTTGCAGGTCAAGTTTAAAAACCTCGTCTATGTTACACAGCGAAGTTTTTGGTAGTTTGTTTCATACAAAGTATCTAAAAATTTTCGTTCTTATTTATTACTTAAAGTAAATTTACTTAAAGTAAGTAGCATTTATGGAGCCTTGAAAATTAACATACCGTATATTTAAAAAAAAGAAAATTTACGGACACGATGTTTATTTTACCAACATACATGAATAACTAAAGGAAGAAAGATAGATTTAAGAAAGAAAGAATATATAGATATTTTTATTATAATGTATGACAAGGAACAATTCTGTTGTGCCTGGAAAAGAAATATACACATTGTATATAACGTAAATACGATTGAACAAATACGTTTGCAGGTCAAGATTAAAAACCTCGTCTATGTTACACAGCGAATTTTTATATATAGATTAATTTGCGTGGTCATTGCATCATCCACGAATTTTGCGTGGACATATTATTCGTGGTATTATCGTGGGCAGAATCCAGTTTGCGTGTTTCCACGCAAATGCATCAAACCTAAAAATTACCACGCATTTTCCACTCATTTGCAAATGCAGGGAAAATCACAGCATCACGTTGACTGTACTGTATATGTTCTATATATTTTAATTATAGGGTTTACTTAAGCATTGATTGTCAGAAGCATGTAATTAACAAATGTTTTACATTTTATATTCATAGATATTGCATGAATACCAAAAATGTATTCCATAAATGTACCTCAGATATATAAATTACATAAACAAGAATTTGACAGACGTCACATATAAAATATTACATGTATAATGATAAAAAACAGAAAATATTGAATAGGAAGTTGTCAATTTACAGATAGAGAAGCTTTACAAGTGCTAGATTCAAAACTAAAAGAAGAAAGAAAACTGTGTGGAGAAATGGTTTGTATCTAACGATAGATTATAATTATTACCAAGTTTCCATTCTATAAATTGCATGTATAACCCTTTTACAGGAATTATTTCCCATACATTGAGCGATCAGGATTCTTGTCAGTGTTTTCTATGCTTAAATTGTTTCTCAGATACTATATAGTCCAGGGATTGATCACTAACACCACTTTTGAATGTCTCTACAGAAGTATTGGTAGTACATGTATTACATCTTGTGATATTGATGGTACTATCCAAGGCCCTGGAAATTTTGCTGAACCATTTCGGTCATTTTGCCGGTCGTCTCAAAAGTACATGTAAAACATGTGTATTTCTAATAGAAAAGCTTGCTTAGCCCAAGCCTAAGCATAACGTAAGCATACTTGGTTTATACAAGGTTTTTATGTCCTTCCTTGATCAGATGTATATGTACCCTGATACATGTATGCATCTGTTGAATTGCTCAAGTATTTCTGTTCTTTATGAAGGAGGTTAATCATTTATTTACGTTTTCATCTCAGGTTGTGTATTGAACTATTGACCTCATTTGCATATCTGTTGTATAGTGTTCACCATTTAATTACTTTTTATTGTTTTGTTTTGTTGTACAAATGTAATAGTAATTTTCTATGTAAAAAAGTTGTAATAAAAAAAATAAAACAATGACAGATATTGTGTTTTTTTTTCCAAAAACAACTTGACTGATCAAGTGATGCAACTCCAATACACGTCTATGAAATGAAGTGGTCATTGGGGGTCAATAAGGGGTAAATAAATAAAAAAACAAAGGTGTTATTTTTTAAAATGAAATACGTGAAGAATATTTATTTTTGATATTTGATAATTTATGAGTTTAATTATGTACAGTAAGAATCATTAACAAACAAAATAAAAAAGCAATAACAATGTTTATGGCAAATGCACTAAGTCTTTTTGCAATGATTATGGGATAAAAAGTATCAACCAACATTCATCAACTTCTGGAATGCGTTGACTTTCTTGGGCTGGTAGACCTGCCTACTTCTGGCTGTTTGCCACAGTCGGAGAGTGGGAACTGGATCGAAGTCTTTGACAGGGACACCAACAAGTCCAATGCGCATCAGCTGGTCTAGAGTGTCAATGTTGAGTGAACACCGAAGTTTCGTCTTGATTAGATTCTGTCAACTGAAACCACGCTCGCATTCAACACTGGATACTGGCAAAATACGGGCTATCTGGATAAGTTTGATGATGTTGGGAAACTGGTCAAGGTATGCTATTTCCGGCAGAAGAAGCTGTAATTGGTGCACCATTTAACTTCGTCAACTCGTTTACAGACTGGAACTTCTCGATCGGTAGATTTTCTTTGGCGATAAAGTACGAGTTGCGTATAATGGTGGTCATGGCCTCATCAGTCTTCTCGTAGACTTTTTCCACCATACTGCGTAATCTGTCGTCTTTGGCTGATTCGTCTGCTTTGATGGACTGTACGTGTTAATAAGCCGGCATGGTCGATGAGGCTCGACTTCCTGAAGTTGCTGGAACCTGGGTGGACAAAGTTGTTCTTCTGTTTGTGTTTCTGGCAGATGGTGCAGAACATGGCATTGGAGGTATTGCTGAAAGTCAACCAAGCAAACAGCTGGAGCCACTTCTAGTTGAAGCTTCTGGCATTCTTGGATGGTGGGTGGTTCTCGTCTCTTTTTCTCTTAGGTATGTTGGAAACTTATTTTTACTCAACATACTTTTATTCGTGTCTTTTATACCAAAAGCATGAATGTTGTAAAAACAAAAGAAACAAAAAACGCAACACCCCCGAATTTTCGTTGGTTACCCGTATGGCTTCCCTGTCTACGTAGCGTAAAAAAGGTAACACCCTCTCATTTCAAGAGAACTTTTCCCTTTTACATAAGATTTGCATTATATGTCTTATATTGTTATTAAAATTAATTCATATTAAAATACAGTTTCACAAATATGTTCACTCACTAAAGATACAAATTAAAAAAAAAATGATTCAAAGTTTTCATTCTCAGAAAAATTACGGTAGAAAATGCTAGGAATGGAGAATTCAAGTCCCTTAGTGAACCCCAAGTAACTGCGCATATTCTTGAATCTATTTTTATCGTAAATACTGTATTGTGTGTTGTCGTGTTTTGTTCAGATTTTTTTTTTCAGTATTATATATATGATGTTTTCATAAAAAAACTATGAAATTAATATTTTATTGTTTTCATGGAATAACTTTTTGGACAGGTTAGCCAATATTTTTATAATTTAACGTTTATAAACACACATTTACCTTGAGGCCTTTTACTACCCAACACCTGTTGACACTCACGTGCAGACAGGTAGAAGGCTTCAATGAGGTTGTAAATAATTGTAGTTTAACTGTAAAATACGGACAAGCGGAAACAGTTTATGGCCTATATGGTCAAGAATGAATGGGTGATAATTACTGTGTACACACACGTTTTGTTTTCTATCGAGACAATCACCCAAGCCGTGTCGGAATCAGAGATCTATTCAGTCCCAATCAAATATTGTTATCAACACAAAGAAACTTGTTAATGAACGATCATCATTATTGAAATGACCGATTAAAAAAAAAAATCAGTCATTTTACCAAGAAATTGACAAATAATGACCGATAATAAGAAAATATTATTAATAAAAATGTCCGATGCACACATAAATGACCTAATTCTGGGCTGAGTGGCACAACGAAATAACCAGAAAACACATGAATATTGTAATTTTATTATATAAAAACAAATATTATATATGACAGATCTTGAAATTTTCAGTATCCATCTTCCAGAATTTGACCTAAAAAAAAATTTTTAAATGTCTGATTAGTACAATTTTCAGTCGGTCATTTATGTCAAAATTTCGGTCATGACCGGCAAAAATGACAGTTTCCAGACCCATGGTACTTTCTGCTTTTATGCAGTAACTTCAAACATATAAATGCATTTTGAATATTTTTCAAATTTATGTTAATATTTTTAATAGAATCCCATGCATTTGCTTACAAGTACATGACAGAGACGTGGAATAAAAATAGCAAAGAAAAGCGACCGAACAACAGAAGCCAAAAGTCTAGAGACAATTACTAATCTGGATATAGACAAACATATACAGTGTAACACAAGAACCAACAACACAAAAACGGACAGTAACCCGAACCCTATATAAACCATGGGTGCACTCATGGAAGTAGGCAAACACCTTCATTTTTCTGCCAAAATACATGCACATATCAATTTTCATTGAATCACGTAAAATATATTTTACATGAACATTTGTATGTCTATGACTTTACCATTCTGTTGAGAAAATTCAGAACACTCAGTAGATTAACTTGCAAGGTAATTAACAAATAATCTAAAACAGGATAGTGTAATTAGTTGCCACTGTTTTTCAGGGATTATATTATGCAGGATTATTCCTCTTCCACTCGGGTAAATATGACAAAGCCAGGGAGTACATAGACAGAATGTTGAAGATGCAGGTTACTAAAGAGGTCAGTACGTCTATTATAGAGTCAGTTAAGTATGGTAAATAAATTCAGCTGCTAACTAAAATTTAAATTTAAAGCATTTGTGAAGAAAATGGATCAGAAACAATTGACTCCTACCAAACATCTCTTATTTCTCTTTCTGATCTCTTGCATCTCTCTGACAGTCCCTGAATTAGAAGTCATTTCTATTTCAAATTTGAAAGGAATACAATCTCCCCAGTTATAAGTTGAATGGAAACAGTCATAATAGAAAAATATTATTGTTATTACCAGTATGTATTTTAATAACTCAACATATATAAATTGTTATTTGTATAGGGTTTAACTTTAAAAGGTTGGATAGAAATGATGAGTGGTCGAGATGCTAAGAAAGCTGTCAAATATTTTGATGATGCTATTACAAGGTATGTTGTTAAAAGAAAAGAATAAAGTTAGAATATAACTGGAAGAAACTGCTTGAACCATGTTGGCATGTCACTTGGATTTCTATCATCATGGTTGCCACTATGTCTTTCAGGAAGCAAAAAACATCTTAAATGAGTTATTCCATGCAATGATGATAAGGTCTAGTAAATGTTGTAAAGATGAACAAAAATTGAGATGCTACAATCAGATATTGAGTAATTCCAATTTCAAAGTGAAGAATTGAATCAAACTAATCCCTGTTTACTTAACTTACAACACACATTTTTTCTGTTTCTAATCAAAACTTGACTATCCAATCCATATTGTATGTTATTGTTTCTTTACTTTATAGTAAATTCATTTCTTGCAGAGTCATTTCCAGTTTTTATTACATGTGTAACAGTAAAAAAAATGAGTCATTAAAATTTTTTAAAGTTTAACACTAATTTAGTCATGTTTTTATTTTTGGTTAAAAAACAACTTTTCTTTAAATGTTCAGTTATGATGGTGCAAAGGACATTGATGCATTGTTTGGGAAAGCTAAATATTTTGAAATGAGACACAATTTTACTGGAGCATTGGACCTTGTGAATCAGGTGATTGTCACTTATCCAGCATTCCTGCCATCACTGGTAGAAAAGATGAGACTACAGTTGGCTTTGCAAGATTGGGATCAAAGTGTGGAAACTGCTCAGAGGTAAAAAAAAAAACCTTCAGCAATACTGTAAAAGCATTAATGTCTATTGGTACAGTGTTCCAAATTTGGCTGTGTTTTTTGCCGTTTATGGTGCCACCAACATTTTAATTGCTCCAGTCAAATGTCAGGGGTTCAAACCTTTTTTTGGCCTTCTCTATCAATAAAAACTGGAACCCATGTTTCAGCTACCAAATGTGGCTGAAAGTGACATAAATCCTCAAACAACATTACTTGTAAAAGCTGTCATATCTATTAAAATTACAATCAGCAATTAGGAAAGTTTTTGAAAAAATTTCTGTGCATTCAAATTGAAAATAGAAATTTTTGAATTTCAAGAAGATATATTATATAATTGAAAGGTTAAATATATTTGTGAAGTATTCATTTAATTTACAATTAAATATAGAATATAAATTCTCGATCCGATCGTTCTCATCGCAAATAAAAAATTCCGAGAGATTCCGAAATACACCACATCCGGTTACGTCACCACTCAGAGATACCTGAAATCCCAGGTAAGTCAAATCAGTTTAAATGAGCGTTCATTAAAAAACACTCTGACATGAAATTTATACAGGGGTGGTGGTGGGTTCTTCACAAATATATTTAACCTTTCAATTATATAAAATATCTTCTTGAAATTCAAAAATTTCTATTTTATAATAATTGGGTTAAATATATTTGTGAAGTATTCATTTAATTTACAATTAAATATAGAATACTTAGTGTTAACTGATTCCAAAGTATTAACTGTAGTAGGTGGCATAGAAATAAATTTCTGTCATATATGCCATACTCACAAATTGAGGTTTAAAAACCATCACCAATAACATCAACATAACATAAACATCTATTTACAGTAAACATCTATGTACAACTTCATTGTTCACTGTTCTGCAAAATACATAAACATTATCAATGTAATACTGTATTGGAATCTAAATCCCTCAAGTAATATTTAACAAAAGTTGATTCAGAAGCCCAATCTGCAGCTTCTAAAATCGATTTCATTGATGCACCTTTGTACAAAGCCCAAGTTGGAGCAATTGCTCGAGTAGAATGAGCTTTAACCTTCAAATTGTCATCTGCATAAGCTGCTTTAATAGCCTGAACTATCCAGCTTGAAATAGTAACTGTTGTAACAGGTTTATGAGGTTCTTTTATAGACAAAAACAATTTAACTCTATCTAATGCTCCTAATTTTTGTCTAGCATCTCTTGTCAAATTCAAATAAATTTGTAAACACCTTTTTGGATCCAAAAGCATTCTGTCTTTAAAACAAGGTACATATATTTTTGTACCAAAGTGATTTTACCTATCTTGTTTGGATAAACCATGTCTTATGAAAGTAACCCCTTTATCCTGTACTTTCATGAATTCCTTATCTATTCTGAGACTCTGTAAGTCACTGCATCTCCTGAAAGTTGTTATTGCCATGAGAAAAACTGTTTTCAATGTGACAAATTTCAAAGGAGCCATTTCCAAAGGTTCAAAAGGGAAATTTTCTAAGGTTTTCAAAACAACCTCTAAATCCCATTCTGGAAGTAATTTTACTTTAGGTGGTCTAGATTGAAATACACCTTTGATCAATCTGGAAATATATGGATGCTGTCCGACTGGACAGTTTTGAACAGGAGGTAAAACTGCTGACAACATAGATCTATATCCAGATATAGTTCTATATTGTAAACCTGACTGATATAAATATGCTAAAAAATCAGCTATTTCATTCAAAGTTGCTGAATAGGGATTAATTTGTTTTGAATCACACCAGCTACTGTATTTCTCAAATTTGCAGGAATAATCTTTTTGTGTCCCCCCTCTCCAAGAAGCTGTGAGCAATTCTCTAGCTGGGCCTGAAAAGCCCTCTGCTTCAAATGATCTGTTGATAGAAGCCATGCATTCAGATCCAACATTTGTGGATCTGGGTGATAAATCTGTGTGTGTGGTTGACTCAACAGATTGTTCAATATGGGAAGTTTCAATGGAGGAGCAATCAACATTTCCAGAATCTCTGGATACCAGATTCTCCTGGACCATTGGGGGGCTATCAAAATTATCTGACAATGGTACTGCCTCATATATTTTAAGATCTTCTGAATCAGACATATTGGAGGGAACACATAAGCATACATGTTCTCCCAAGAAATTGAAAGGGCATCCAGAGCTAGTGCATCTGGATCTGGTGTCCAAGTACAAAATGTTGGAATTTGTTTGTTCTGAGGAGAAGCAAACAGATCTATCTGAGGTGTCCCAAAATGATGAAAAATTTGATTGACAACTTTCTTGTTCAACATCCACTCTGTTGGACGCATTTGGATTCGACTCGATTGATCGGCTAAGATGTTTTTCTTGCCTATTATGTGAGCTGCTTTTAAAATCATCCCATTCTCTATGGCTAATTGCCACAGTTCCCAGGTCAACAGACAAAGCTGTGGAGATCTTGTACCCCCTTGGCGATTGATATACTGAACTACACTTGTATTGTCGCTTCTGATCAACACTACTTTGTTTTTCAGTTGATTCAGAAAATGTTTTATTGTCAACATAACAGCTTTCATTTCCAGACAATTGATGTGCCAATTTTTCTGAACACTGTTCCACTCCCCTTGAAAAATTTGGGTTCCAATATAACCCCCAAAACCTTTCATTGAAGCATCGGTCGTGACCGTAATGTCGACTTTGGGAAATACTAAAGACTGGCCTTTCAGCATGTTGACTGAATTTTTCCACCACAAAAGATGTGATTTTAGATGTTGTGTAAATGGAATTTGTTTTGTCATATCTTTGCTTGCCGGACTCCAAAAATGTAACAGGTGTAACTGAATTGGTCTCATTTGTAGACGAGCATTCTGAACTAAGTCTACACATGAGGCCATTACACCCAATACTTTCAGAAAATCTAAGGCTGTTGTCTGACCTTAAAACATTTTCTGAATTAACTCTTGAAGTTTCTGTATTCTTTCTAATGTAGGATGTACAATTCCCTTGTCTAAATGAAAAACCCCACCCAGATATGTTATTGTCTGAGTTGGTACTAAGCTCGATTTTTCTCGGTTTATTATCAGCCCTAGTGAAACCAAGAGATTGATGCATTTCTGTCGACCCTGTACTAATTGGTTTTTGTTCTGATTGACAATCAACCAATCGTCCAGATAAACTACCAGCCTGATATTTTGAGTTCTTAAATATGCTGCTATTACAGACACTAGTTTTGTAAATTCGTGGAGCAAATGTTGGACCAAAGCACATTGCTTTCCACTGGTAGCTTTGATTTTGTATCCGAAATCTCATGTATTTTCGATGATTTTGATAAATTGGAACATGTAGATACGCATCTCGAAAATCGAAATTGCCCAATCTTTTGGTTTTACTAGACCTAATACTTTGCTCATTGTGTCCATCTTGAAGTGTATTTTCTTCAAATAATTGTTTAGAGGTTTGAGATTTGTGACTATTCTCATTTTCCCGTTTTTCTTTGGGACTAGAAATAATGTACTGTAAAAACCTTGTACTGCATTTGGTAAACTGACTTTCTCTATAACGTCTTTTGCCAAAAGATTTTCTATTTCTTGCATAAAAAGATTTTGATTTGCTTGAGAAACCATTGTTGTTTTCATTCCTGTCCAACATGGTTTTTCTTGAAACTCTAACTTGTAACCGTCCCGAATTATTGAAATTATCCACTGATTTGTGGTTATTTTTTCTCAATTTTGAAGAAATTTTGTCAGACGACTCCCGACAGGAATTTCTGGACACAAAGAAATTGTACTTACTTCTGAGTCAGCTGTTTTTCTTAGGAATCCAAAATCCCCAAGAACCTTGACTGCTACTTTTCCCTTCCTTCTTATTCTGAAAGGACTTGTCTCTTTTGGGAAAACTGCTACTTTTCTCCTGAGACTGTTTCTGGCCATAGCCTGTAGCACCACCTGTAGACCAGGATGTACTTTTAGGTTTGTCAGTTGTCTTTGCCTGCTTAGCACTAGAGGCTGACCTCATCTCAAAAGAAGAATCAAATTTTCTCTTCTTGACCTGAGAAGCTTGTATAAATCCTGGCAATAAATCAGTTAACTGATCTTTCTGCTCTTTTCTCTTTTCAAGACATTTTTCTAAACCTTGACCAAAGAGACCATCCTCTGTTAAAGGAAGATAATGACATTTATTATCAACATCTTTAATAGTAGCTAAACCACAGTCTTGGCTAGCAGCCTTTCGACGTATTAAGTGACTAAATGCACCTGCACGACCTGCTTGGTCAAGCAATTTAGTCGTCATTGCAAACACATCTTTTATTGTTTGACATACAGTTTCTTTGTCAACGTCATCCTCACTAAGAGATTTCATTAAAGAACCTAAAGTTTGCTGAATATATAACACAGAAATAATGTTCATTCTTGAAGCAACTTGAGCCTGGTAGCCTAACCTTTCTATTTGTTTATAAGGTTGAGAAACCAAATGACGCTGAGTACCCCAAGATTTGACAGCTTTCTGTCTTACTTCCAATTTGTCATCTAATGTTGGAACCTTTAAAAAATCAACTGCACTATCATGAATAGGAAATACATTCCTATACTCTTCTTTAAAAGAAGTGATACGTTCTGGATTTTTACTTCTCCAGGAATTCTCTAGTATATCAACCTGAGCTTGATCTAGAATTAACCCTGTACTACTCTTTTGCTTAGCAATGTCATCTTTAAATACCTTAGACAAATCATTTCGCCTTGCTTTACCAACGTCAGATTTGTCAATTTCAACATCAGCCAAGTGTACATCTTCATTATGTACATTCTGACTTGCATGTTTCAAAAACCTCTGATCGATTATTAGAAACCTCATTATTATGAATATCTACAGTGTCTACATGTACTGGACTTACTCCAACAACACTGTCATTTGTATCGTCATTATCTGACCTAATGTCAAATTCTCGACGCTCATGTTCATTAACACTTAGAGACATTTCTGAGCTGACATCAAAATCTCTAGTTTGTACCCTTGGCGATCCAAGAACTTGATCCAAATTTGGGTTTAAACTTAAAATTGGCCTACGCTCCCCTGTAGGGACGTTTCCCATTTTAACACTATCAGATATAGGCAGAGCTAACTGAAGGAACATAATAACTGAAGGAACCTTTCAAATTGAGCATTCATATTGTCCTCCAAGTTTTTTATCTTTTGTTCAACCTCAGCCTGTAACGTAGCTGTTTTCGACGTACGTTTACTTTTACTTACACGTTTAGCAGTTCTAGAGCACTGAGAAGTGTCTTTTTCATTTACAACCGTCGAAGAACGAGATGTCCCAGAAATTGACACTGGTATAGTAAATGGCGATTCCGTGCAAGAATCACGTGTAGTGTCGGAATCCCCATCCATTATAACAAAACTAAACGTTGTCACAAGTAAATAAACTTGAATAACTATAGAAAATTATCAAAATTAACTAAGTAAGCTTAAGTTTTGATGAGAACCGTTCGCATGAACGCAAAAATTTAAACTGATTTGACTTACCTGGGATTTCAGGTATCTCTGAGTGGTGACGTAACCGGATGTGGTGTATTTCGGAATCACTCGGAATTTTTTATTTGCGATGAGAACGATCGGATCGAGAATTTATATTCTATATTTAATTGTAAATTAAATGAATACTTCACAAATATATTTAACCCAATTATTATAAGGCCAAAAAAAAAAAATTTATTAGCTTCTCAGGCCCCGCCGCGTGTCCCATTAACCCGCCGCATTCGTCGTTTTTTATCATACCAAAAAAAAAATTAAAAATCGGCAGTTCCGCGTCCCACCCGGAAATTTTTCGCGTCCGTTTCCGTTACCGGTAAAATTTATGATCTTAATAATCAGCGAAATGTTTTCATAAACACGCTTTATCACTTGGTGTGGTGATTTAAATATACATCGTTTGTTTAACTTCCGTCAAATGGTATCGTCATTGGTGTCTTGACAAGTCCTCTCGGGACGAAAAACGGTAACACCATGGACCATACACTGTGATTACATGACAGAGAGTACACTTGGGGACCTGTTAAATTCAATAAAACCCAACGATGCAGCAGCTTTTGTAAAATTTGAAGGCTACACAGCCGATGCCTTCATTCAGATATATGTGTCCCATATTGTAGGATGCTTTTTGAGGTCTGTGGCTTTCATATCTTCATCCTATTTTACCATTGAACATCTGATTTTTAACCAATATAATTGCAAACTATAAAGAAATATTAATAATAATACTATAAAGATTTGAAATCTCAGCAACTTGATTCTGAATTGTGTGTTTTATGTTGTTTGTTTCTTCATGCTGTTCTCGATTTTCTCTTTGCCTTTTCAGACTTTTGACATTCGAATGCCCCATTGGTATCTCTATCTTTCTTGAAATCAAAATTCCAGACAAATATTTCTGTATTGAAAACTAAATCTCAGCAACATGATTCTTTATTAAATTCAAAAGCAAAGCAGAATTCCAGGAAAATTATTCTGTATTGAAATCAGACAGTCATTGAATCTCGGCAAAATCACAGGTATTAAAAGCATTCTTTTCCATGGGCCGACAGCTCATCAGAGGTTCGCAGTTATAGATATGCAGTACATATATCAAAAAGAAGACAACACATATGTGTACACAAAGTTGATTTTAATTTCCCATTAAAACAGAATTCTTCAATTTCTTGTTTTATATACCAGTATATAAGAACAGATGCTATATTTTAATAATTCAGACATGATGAAAGTTTCCACAAGTACATGCCAAAAAAAAAGAGCCGCCCTGCCTCATTAAAAAAATTGAAAAATGGCCTGAGAAGCTAATGATTTTTTTTACATGGCCTAAAATGCTTTGCACTAACTTTAAGATATCAATGTGCTTTCTAAGTTTTCTAAATAGGTGAATTTGATTCTCCAACAAAATGCAATTTCATGTTATTTAATGGGAATAAACAACTAAGACCAAAGAACTTATTTCACTCCTTAATAAACTGCTACCCAAAAAACCTAATATAGCCGAACATTTGCCAGTGTTATCCTACAACACCATTCACACAACAAATCAAAACAGACAGATCTTTTGTAGGATCATGCCATATTGTGGGATTTTCTTTCAGACCTCACTGACTCCTACATCTTGTTTAAGGTTATAGAGGGGGTGTATCATCAAGTAGCATTAGCAGAGTAATTAACGTTTGTCTCCATTCATTTGCATGTTGTGATAATTTGTTAACATTTAAAAAAATGATGTCATCTTATTTTTAAGATGAAACTACATAGAAATTTAAAGGTTCAGTTTTGAAATTTAACTATAATTGAAAACTTTCAAAGTAGACACTTCTTTGAATCCTGATGCAATAAAGAATTTAATTTATACAATTCAGAGCCTTAGATCAAGACATGCACTGTATCGAAGCCTTGAGATTCCAGGCATTGTATTTATTATGTAGAGAGGGAAATTATTCTGAGGTAAGAAAATAATAACATACAATACAGGGTAAAAGAGAGTTTAAAGCATGTAGCACATATAAAACATTATATTTGCCAGTATCATGTATATAGAGATTATATTGGCAGTACAATGTGTACATGACTCCGACCTTATTTGACAATAACTGCAAATCGACAAAGGTTTTTACAGGGTACTCTGGATTTCTGTTCCAATAAAAACTTAAAAATACAATATAGCTGACAAATTCTCAAAACGGAATAAAACCCTATTCATACAAACAATATTTTGGTATCACATTTATTACTATTTTATATGGCTACCTTGTCTTTATAAAAAAGTTGTTGTTTGAATTTTATGGGCATTGGTGAGGGGAATATTTTCACTAAATAAATAATGTCTTAAAATCCGTAAAACAAATAAACAATAGAGCAATTTCATCATTGAGGAATGTTTTATACTTGAAAAGCATTCTAGCTGTCATTAAAAATCCAGAAATTAAATAAGATAAATCAAACCTTACTTTCATGTTTAATTTTTAAGGCTGCATCAAAGATTGGTGATCTGATAACAACACTGGACAGATTTGAACCTAGAAGTGCTGCCCTCTACTACACAATGGCTCAAGGTTTCTGCAGAATTGTAAGTATTGGTTAAAAAGGTGGCTTTTAAATAGTTGTCAATTTCAATTACATATGGTGCTGGAACTTTGTGTAACTGGGTTTTCTCTATGTATCTTGGAAGATTTACATCCTGTAAATGCAGAAAAGAAGTTGAATGTCAAAGAAATAGCTTCTTGGTTTATGGTATTAAATTTAGATTAAAAATGAAATGATAAAACAAACCACAATACACAGAAAAATGGATAATAAAGTTGTTATAAAATAACATGTTTTCACATTTTAAGGGGAGAGTTGTGTAAACTAATTTTTACTTTTGTTGACTTCTTATTTCTGCATAACTGTTTGGGTTTCAAGTATACAGAAATACATTTCCATTACTGTAGTGTGGAAGAAATACCATGGTGTTACAACAGACCTACACTTTAATGGAAAGATGTGTCCAGCAAGACGGGAACAACTCGGAGTACATCAATGAGCTGGGATTTCAACTGCTACTGCAGGGAAAAACTAAAGATGCCATGAACTGTTATAAAAATGCTATGAAAATAGATGAAACTAGTGTAGCTGCATTAACAGGTATATAACAAGCCAGATTGATGTGACAGGAATGGAAATGACTTCTAATAATCAGGAAAGTGTATTGTATCTTTAGCAGTCATAAAAACCAGATTGACAACATGACAAAATTATTGATATTGTCACCATTTGGGTAAAATACTTAACTGTATGGCTTATTGGACATTTTGTTTTTGATAAAGGCTTTATAGTGGGAAATATAAGGCAAGTCCACAGGGCGAATGTGATTAGTTTAGCCATTATAAAGGCAGTATTATAAACAAAATGTCGTATATTCTTTTATCGGTAATTTACCTTCTGACAGATAAAATTTCAGGATAACTGCTGGTGCATTGTTACTGATTTTATCAGCAGCACATACCAAAGGAAAAATGTATAAATTACAATATAAATATTTTTGTCTCACTAAATACTATTCAGGACTTTTAAAGTTCTTCAAAATACATCAGTATTCCAAATAAAGGAAAATATCAAAAGGAAACACATGACCCACTTTTCAGACTTAACCACCAAATTATGATGATTTCATGTTGTAAATTTTGTAGATCCATTCCCCCAAAAGATTGAAAAGTAATAGTGGCACTACTTAAAAGTTCTCTTTATCTACAGTATTTTTTACTTTAAAATGCATGTAAACATTGCATCACTCACAAGAAAAAATATACAGGTGTGATCAAAAGCTTCCGAGTAATAGTAATACATATCCTCTATGCATTTAAATGTGATCGCATATTATTTGTTTAAGGTATCATAAGATGTCAGTTACTAGAAAACCAGTTAGATGATGCAGCACAGCAGTTAGAATTCCTCAACGAAATACAACAGAGTATAGCTAAATCTTCAGTAAGTTTATTTTAGTTCAATCTAAGTGTTAAATTCTAAAGTTATTCTATTTTCAAGGTATAGGTGGCCTCAGCCAGGTTTGGGGTTTTGGTAATAAAAGCTCCACAATATCTTAATCATTTTAGATTTTAAATATTTTCAGGGTTTGAGCACCAGTGTTGGGTATTGGTTGGAAAGGGCACATATCTGGCGTAGTAAATTCTATTAACCTTGGTAACATTTTGTTTTTACTTTTTACTTTAAATAATAAGTAAACATTCTCCCCCGAAATTCCTGGTACATGTATTACAATGCAGAAATGTATCTACAAAATGAGATTCATGGAATACATACTTTACATCTAATTTGTTATATACATGTAGGTTACAATACAAATATCAAAATATTGAAGTTGCTCATTTCGTTATTCAAGAGCTGGCATAAAATTAGTACAATTTATTCAATTTATTCTGTTCTATGTGATGTATATAAAACTGTTTTAAAGATATTCACTAGTTAATTTCAAAATAGGTTTTCATAAAGTTGTAGTAGTCATAAGTAGTTTTATACAGAAACAAAGTAGACAAAAAATAATGATAAGTCAATGTAATATTTCAATGAGTTACATATATATGATGTGATTGGTAGGAAATTGGTCTCTTTTCTATTTTACAGTGTTTGTTAGAAAGAGGTTTTGTCTGTAAAACCCATAAGGAAATACCAAACTTTATAACAGTTCTCAGTTGTCTTTCTAATAATAAATTTATGAAAAGACTTCTACAGAATTAATACTTTGAAATGGATAAATCTAGAGGAGTCTGAAAATCTGCAAAAAAAAAAGCAGCAATTATCCTTAATGTTTCTAAGAAATATCTTTATCCTCTACATATTGCCAATGAAGCTTTATTGCGTAAAATAAAAATAACAAAAGTGTTTTATTATTGCATTACAGGAGCTTGCTTTCCTAAGTGCCGTTTTAGCCATCAAGAGGAATGCAGGACCAGAGAAAGCTACACAGTTACTTAATGAGTCAGTGGAACTTCACTTTACTGGCTTAAAGGTAAGAAAATATTGCTTAAAAACTAATGTTAAAATGTTTATGATAAATCTAAACATTCATGCAATTAGCCTATCTTACTGCATAAGCATTGCTAGTCAAAAATAGTCTTTAAATGTGTATAATGAATGTAAACATGCCTGCTGTTAGTTTTTCTTCCCTGCTGGTCTAAAGATGGATGAGTCGTAAAAAATGCAGCAAATAAATCAATATTTTGAATTATGCTATTTCTGCTAAGAATTTCATTTTATCTCAATCAAATCTTTCATTTTAAAACTTAAACATTTAATTAGCTGTGACATTTGCTTTATAAGAACACAGTGGGTAGATAGTTGGCCATACCTGCTATTGAGGCTGTGATTAAAAGATTCTAAATGCATGACCCAGTAATGGAAGGTCAGGTTTGTTGAAGGAACTATGGCATTGGTTCATAAAAAAATGCAACTCAATGACGTAAACTGTAGCTGAACATTGCTCCACCTGGCATAATACATGTGTTGTATGTATTCCAGAATTCCCTCTAGGCATACATCATTATTACATATGTCATTTGTATTCAGAGATTTCCTCTTGGCACACATTATTATTACATGTGTCATTTGTAAATCAGGGATTCCCTCTAGGCATACATCATTATTACATGTGTCATTTGTATTTCAGGTATTACCTCTAGGCACACATTATTATGACATGTGTTGTTTGTATTAGAAGAATTCCCTCTTGGCACACATTATTATTACATGTGTCGTTTGTATTTCAGGGATTCCCTCTATTCATACATCATCATTACATGTGTCATTTGTATTTCAGGTATTACCTCTAGGCACACATTATTATTACATGTGTTGCTTGTATTAGAAGAATTCCCTCTTGGCACACATTATTATTACATGTACATGTGTCGTTTGTATTTCAGGGATTCCCTCTAGGCATACATTATTATTACATGTGTCATTTGTATTTCAGGTATTACCTCCAGGCACACATTATTATTACATGTGTTGCTTGTATTAAAAGAATTCCCTCTTGGCACACATTATTATTACATGTACATGTGTCATTTATATTTCAGGGATTCCCTCTAGGCATACATCATTATTACATGTGTCATTTGTATTCAGAGATTTTCTCTTGGCACACATTATTATTACATGTGTCATTTGTATTTCAGGGATTCCCTCTAGGCATACATCATTATTACATGTGTCATTTATATTTCAGGGATTCCCTCTAGGCATACATCATTATTACATGTGTCATTTGTATTTAGAGATTTCCTCTTGGCACACATTATTATTACATGTACATGCGTCATTTGTATTTCAGGTATTACCTCTAGGCACACATTATTATGACATGTGTTGTTTGTATTAGAAGAATTCCCTCTAGGCACACATTATTATGACATGTGTCATTTGTAAATCAGGGATTCCCTCTTGGCACACATCATTATTACATGTGTCATTTGTAAATCAGGGATTCCCTCTAGGCATACATCATTATTACATGTGTCATTTGTATTTCAGGTATTACCTCTAGGCACACATTATTATGACATGTGTTGTTTGTATTAGAAGAATTCCCTCTTGGCACACATTATTATTACATATGTCGTTTGTATTTCAGGGATTCCCTCTAGGCACACATTATTATGACATGTGTTGTTTGTATTAGAAGAATTCCCTCTTGGCACACATTATTATTACATATGTCGTTTGTATTTCAGGGATTCCCTCTAGGCACACATTATTATTACATGTGTCATTTGTAAATCAGGGATTCCCTCTAGGCATACATCATTATTACATGTGTCATTTGTATTTCAGGTATTACCTCTAGGCACACATTATGACATGTGTTGTTTGTATTAGAAGAATTCCCTCTAGGCACACATTATTATTACATGTGTCATTTGTAAATCAGGGATTCCCTCTAGGCATACATCATTATTACATGTGTCATTTGTATTTCAGGTATTACCTCTAGGCACACATTATGACATGTGTTGTTTGTATTAGAAGAATTCCCTCTTGGCACACATTATTATTACATATGTCGTTTGTATTTCAGGGATTCCCTCTATTCATACATCATTATTACATGTGTCATTTGTATTTCAGGTATTACCTCTAGGCACACATTATTATTACATGTGTTGCTTGTATTAGAAGAATTCCCTCTTGGCACACATTATTATTACATGTACATGTATTGTTTGTATTTCAGGGATTTCCTCTAGGCACACATTATTATTACCTGTTAAATCCAGACTTCTTAATACAGATCGTCAGAAATTATCTGCTGTTTGCACCACAGACAGTAAGTACACATAAAACTGCAAAACTTATTCAAGTCACACTTTTTTCCATGTAGTGAAATGTTTTATTTGTATTGGCTACTGCAAGTAATCAAAAATTAATTATTTATATTTTATTTTGTTTGTAATGTACAGTTTTTTGTATAAAACTAATTATAGTTAGTTTTTATTGAATTCCCATCGATGAAGTGTCCTTTAATTTTGTAGTCAGCAACCCAATGTTTCTTGTGATAGCAATAAATATGCAAAATGCAGACAAATTGTTTTAATTATTAATTCATTTTGTAGCCAGCAACACCAGGACAAGCTGTTAGTCCAGTACTTAAGAGATGTAACCAGGTGTTAGAACCTCTAACTAGAGCTGTACCAGGTCTTCTGGAGGCACTCTACCTCATGGGCAGAGTCAAATTCCTTTCAGGTTAGTTTAATGCTATGAGGATTGTTGTATAACATGCATAGTTATTAATTCTAATATGACGTGCTTTAAAGGCTTTGAGACCACAACTGTGGTAAAAAAATAATTTATCTATGAGCAACACGCGCTGAGAAGGGCGTGTTTTAAATGGCTGTTCCAATTACAAAACTATAACTCCCTCCGGAAAGCTATTGCATATGACGTATAAATCTTATAAATAGCGACACATGCTATAATTATCCGTTGCAATATATTGTGTGTTACATTGACGGAACAGCCAGTTTATGGCGGAAATGATGTTTTCTATAGGTACGAATATATTATAAATGCATTCTAATTGTCTTATTAGAATAGAAATAATTCACGGAGGCTGTGATTTATCATTGTTTTACCACGGGATTAACATTTATGTCGTTATTTTATCCCTCGCTATCGCTCGGGATAAAATAATACGACATAAATGGTCACCCCATGGTAAAACAATGATAAACCACAGCCTCTGTGAATTATTTCTTAATCATTGTTGTGTATTTCAATGATTAATTCTCGTTGAGGTATAATCTGAAAATCAACAGTACAACTAATCACAAAAAAAACGATAAATAATTATTAGTTGCAATGACAATGTGCTTATCTTATTATCAACATATCAAGATGGTTTATTTCTACATGGATATGTTTCGTGTGATTTAAGTACCGTAAAACGGTGTGTATAGTCCGCATTTATGTATTGTCCGCACCCCTTTCTTGGACCAGAAAATTGCGGAAAAATTCTTATATGCATGTACGATCCGCACGTACAAGTTTTCACAAAACGTCTAAAGATGATGACATCCAAGTCCAACTTGGATGCGCTTCTTAACAATTTTTTACTTTAAAATGTAATTTATTCTCTTTTTTAATATCATTTATGTTTATACTTTTATTAATTTCAAGTGCTTGTAGTAAATTAAATTAAAAATAGAGCATTCTCATATCGTCTATTTTGATCGTTGTTAAAACGGAAAATCACACATTTCGAAACCAAAACAATTTGTCAACTTTGATTCATTAACCAAACAAAGAAAACAAAAAGATAACACATTTTATTTTAATCCCTGAATGATTGCAATCAAAACATCGATCAACACTTGAGGTTACATAACGACGTCATTTGCATTTTACGCAATACAGGTTACAAATCTTCTATTTTCGTATCTGTTTGAATTTTTATTCGTCCTATAGAATTAATATAATATTACTAAAAATAATTTAAATAAAAATTAATATCATAACAACGTATACATATGGAAGTTTGTAAAAGAATTATGTTAGAATAGTACGAAAATACCGCGTATGACACTACAACAAAATGGCGACCGCCATTGACAACAATCAACGGGACGAAAAAAAACCGATCGAGTCTGTATTTATGTATAATCCCCACCATTCCTTTCCAACTAAAATTAAAAGAAAAAAACTGCGGACAATACGACCCCTATTACGGTAGTCTGTTTCTACTTTCATTTTGATATCTATTAATAGGTGATATTGATGCAGCACAAGGCATGTTAAACCATTGTTTAGAAGTAGATTCTACATATTCTGATGCTCATATACTTATGGCCCAGGTAAAAACTAAAACAATGGTTAATTGTTTACTTTGGAGAACTGTTAGAGGAGTTTTTTTGTTCCTACCACATGTTTATGCTGTACTTTTTTTGTATTTTTTTTTTTCTCGAGGTCATACAAATGTGCAAGATTATATTTTTGTGTTTCCGAAAATGCCATGATGACACAGATGATTTATGCATTTGGATCCTCTCTAGACTTATCCATGAGTTATATGATGTAACACATGTGGCAGCCAGTTAATTATCTTTTTATTGTTGAAAACTGATTCGAGACATATTTTTGGACTTTTCATGTGTACAATTTAGTCATAATTTAAGATTACTGACGAATGGCACATATTGCTGACAAAATTCATTAGAATAACAGAAAGTTTGTGAAGGGATGAAATGATTGAAAGTGGCATTAGAACCTGTTTTAACTAGTAAACATAACAATTGAAGTATAAATTGCACAGATGTGTTTCATTTTTCTTTCAGATCCATTTAAATCAAAACAATTTCAAATTGGCAAACCAGTCCCTGGAAGTAGGATTAAGTTACAATTTCCAGGTAAGTTTTATGTTTAATTACTGGTCTCTTCAGGCAATCTCCTGATCATCCATCTCAGTTATCATAAAACATATACACTACATCCAAAGTCCATGTTAAGAAAATCCATACCCTCTGCATATAAAAGCTAAATTGACTTACCCCATCTATTTTCATAGAACAATTAAATATCTGTGTTCAGTGACCATCCATTCCAAAAATCAATTCAGGTGTTATTCTTTTGGTGTCCTGTATATTGCTGAGGCACTCAAGATCAATTATTCAGTCTATAAACACTATTGGAATTAGATCTCACTGACCCCAATACTCATTCAAAATTCTATTTTATAAGATCTTGTGAGTTCATTTTTATTAAGAAATGTCTTTTAATCATTATCTTAATTCCAATAACCAAAAATTGTTTTTTATAGATCAAAGACCATCCATTGTACCATCTCATTAAAGCCAGAATATTAAAGAAACAGAATGAATTGGCAGAGGCTGTGAAAACATTACAACTCGCCATGGCTCTCCCAGGAGTCAAAATCACAGGTAAAGATAAAACATTACAACTCGCCATGGCCCTTCCAGGAGTCAAAATCACAGGTAAAGATAAAACATAAAAACTCGCCATGGCTCTCCCAGGAGTCAAAATCACAGGTAAAGATAAAACATAAAAACTCGCCATGGCTCTCCCAGGAGTCAAAATCACAGGTAAAGATAAAACATTACAACTCGCCATGGCTCTCCCAGGAGTCAAAATCACAGGTAAAGATAAAACATTACAACTCGCCATGGCCCTTCCAGTAGTCAAAATCACAGGTAAAGATAAAACATTACAACTCGCCATGGCTCTCCCAGGAGTCAAAATCACAGGTAAAGATAAAACATTACAACTCGCCATGGCTTTCCCAGGAGTCAAAATCACAGGTAAAGATAAAACATTACAACTCGCCATGGCTCTCCCAGGAGTCAAAATCACCGGTAAAGATAAAACATTACAACTCACCATGGCCCTTCCAGGAGTCAAAATCACAGGTAAAGATAAAACATTACAACTAGCCATGGCTCTCCCAGGAGTCAAAATCACAGGTAAAGATAAAACATTACAACTAGCCATGGCTCTCCCAGGAGTCAAAATCACCGGTAAAGATAAAACATTACAACTCACCATGGCCCTTCCAGGAGTCAAAATCACAGGTAAAGATAAAACATAAAAACTCGCCATGGCTATCCCAGGAGTCAAAATCACAGGTAAAGATAAAACATAAAAACTCGCTGTGGCTCTCCCAGGAGTCAAAATCACAGGTAAAGATAAAACATTACAACTCACCATGGCCCTTCCAGGAGTCAAAATCACAGGTAAAGATAAAACATTACAACTCGCCATGGCCCTTCCAGGAGTCAAAATCACAGGTAAAGATAAAACATTACAACTCGCCATGGCTCTCCCAGGAGTCAAAATCACAGGTAAAGATAAAACATTACAACTCACCATGGCCCTTCCAGGAGTCAAAATCACAGGTAAAGATAAAACATAAAAACTCGCCGTGGCTCTCCCAGGAGTCAAAATCACAGGTAAAGATAAAACATTACAACTCACCATGTCCCTCCCAGGAGTCAAAATCACAGGTAAAGATAAAACATTACAACTCACCATTACAACTCGCCATGGCTCTCCCAGGAGTCAAAATCACAGGTAAAGATAAAACATTACAACTCACCATGGCCCTTCCAGGAGTCAAAATCACAGGTAAAGATAAAACATTACAACTAGCCATGGCCCTCCCAGGAGTCAAAATCACAGGTAAAGATAAAACATTACAACTCACCATGGCCCTTCCAGGAGTCAAAATCACAGGTAAAGATAAAACATTACAACTAGCCATGGCTCTCCCAGGAGTCAAAATCACAGGTAAAGATAAAATATTACAACTCACCATGTCCCTCCCAGGAGTCAAAATCACAGGTAAAGATAAAACATTACAACTCACCATGGCCCTTGCAGGAGTCAAAATCACAGGTAAAGATAAAACATTACAACTCGCCATGGCTCTCCCAGGAGTCAAAATCACAGTTTAAGATAAAACATTACAACTCGCCATGGCTCTCCCAGGAGTCAAAATCACAGGTAAAGATAAAACATTACAACTCACCATGGTCCTTCCAGGAGTCAAAATCACAGGTAAAGATAAAACATTACAACTAGCCATGGCCCTCCCAGGAGTCAAAATCACAGGTAAAGATAAAACATTACAACTCACCATGGCCCTTCCAGGAGTCAAAATCACAGGTAAAGATAAAACATAACAACTCACCATGTCCCTCCCAGGAGTCAAAATCACAGGTAAAGATAAAACATTACAACTCGCCATGGCCCTTCCAGGAGTCAAAATCACAGGTAAAGATAAAACATTACAACTCGCCATGGCCCTTCCAGGAGTCAAAATCACAGGTAAAGATAAAACATTACAACTCACCATGGCCCTTCCAGGAGTCAAAATCACAGGTAAAGATAAAACATTACAACTCACCATGGCCCTTCCAGGAGTCAAAATCACAGGTAAAGATAAAACATTACAACTCACCATGGCCCTTCCAGGAGTCAAAATCACAGGTAAAGATAAAACATAAAAACTCGCCATGGCTCTCCCAGGAGTCAAAATCACAGGTAAAGATAAAACATTACAACTCACCATGTCCCTCCCAGGAGTCAAAATCACAGGTAAAGATAAAACATTACAACTCACCATTACAACTCGCCATGGCTCTCCCAGGAGTCAAAATCACAGGTAAAGATAAAACATTACAACTCACCATGGCCCTTGCACGAGTCAAAATCACAGGTAAAGATAAAACATTACAACTAGCCATGGCCCTCCTAGGAGTCAAAATCACAGGTAAAGATAAAACATTACAACTCACCATGGCCCTTCCAGGAGTCAAAATCACAGGTAAAGATAAAACATTACAACTAGCCATGGCTCTCCCAGGAGTCAAAATCACAGGTAAAGATAAAACATTACAACTCACCATGTCCCTCCCAGGAGTCAAAATCACAGGTAAAGATAAAACATTACAACTCACCATGGCCCTTGCAGGAGTCAAAATCACAGGTAAAGATAAAACATTACAACTCGCCATGGCTCTCCCAGGAGTCAAAATCACAGTTTAAGATAAAACATTACAACTCGCCATGGCTCTCCCAGGAGTCAAAATCACAGGTAAAGATAAAACATTACAACTCACCATGGCCCTTCCAGGAGTCAAAATCACAGGTAAAGATAAAACATTACAACTAGCCATGGCCCTCCCAGGAGTCAAAATCACAGGTAAAGATAAAACATTACAACTCACCATGGCCCTTCCAGGAGTCAAAATCACAGGTAAAGATAAAACATTACAACTAGCCATGGCTCTCCCAGGAGTCAAAATCACCGGTAAAGATAAAACATTACAACTCACCATGTCCCTCCCAGGAGTCAAAATCACAGGTAAAGATAAAACATTACAACTCACCATGGCCCTTGCACGAGTCAAAATCACAGGTAAAGATAAAACATTACAACTCGCCATGGCTCTCCCAGGAGTCAAAATCACAGTTTAAGATAAAACATTACAACTCGCCATGGCTCTCCCAATTAATTTATATTGATTAAACTAGACAATGCTCTCCTGTGGTGTTAAATTCACAGGCTGATCTTAATTCAGTCATGGCTATGTCGCTCATCACAAAACCTACAGTATCTGTGTATTATTATGCATGCTTGGATCTCGTCTTGTGTTTGTCATTTGATTATGTTTCGTATTATCTTACACAAGCAATGAATACCAAACAATTTTGAGAAGGAATGTTTTTATTGTGTAAATGTTTAAATTTACACCCACATTTTAGTGGCTCAGTCAATATTTTTTTCACATTCTGCACAGAATTTTATGATTCAGCTCCCGTAAAAATCAAATGTGTGACTTGTTTTGTTATAGGAAGAACAGCCATGCAGAAAAAAGGAAAAGGGGAAGAAATAAGTGTTAATGACAGAGTATCTGTCTTCTTAGAGCTGGCAGAGGCACACAGATTGTTAGATGAAAAGGTAGTCTTAAGCTATTCATTTTACAAAAATTAGAAGAAAGTTAAAAAAATATGAACGAGACAAAGTGTAGGTTCATTCCTTATTACAATACGAACAAAGGCCATTGAAATAGAATAGCAGGCTATATAGCAATAATTGACTGTGTTAGACTGACCCTTACCAGTACTGTATATTGCTAGAACAGCTTGTTTATCAGTTACAAATACATGTAGGCATAAAAGAAGACATAATACAGATAAATTATTCTGCCATGTAGCTGAAATATTGATCACTGCTTTAAAAAGAACATGGTGACTCTTTTGTGTTAAAATCAATCAATCACTCACTAGCTCAATACCATCTGGAGCATAAGATGCTACAAATACTGACGGTCTTGATCTATGGCAATCATTTAATGCACGATAATATTGTTTTTTTTTTTTTTTAAATTACAATATATTTTGTTGAACGCAAAAGTATCACATGTATTTGGAAATTACCATAAGATACCCCTGCTTTGAAGTAGAGGGGGTATAATGTCCGTCCGTTCTTAACCATAATTTACATTGCAGTTGTCCAATCAACTAAAGGATGCAGAAGCCTTATATTTTGCATATTGCTTTATCCTATAGTACCATATGGTGTATAGCGAATTTATGGTCCGTGGTCATCTAGTTCCAGTTTAACGAATACTTAGATTTGTACACATAGTTATGAAAGTGGGGGTATCACTAGTGAGCATTAGCTAACTGTCCACACTTGTTTGATAAGAGATCATTTTTCTTCCTATACAAATATAACAATGTAAGAAGTTCAATCACAGCCAGTGATAGTATGTAGTTTTTGTTTACGCTGTATTTTAGCTTTGCTTTGCAATGATTTGTGTAAAATTAATTGACATGCCTACAAATTATTTGCACAGGGGAATTCAAACTCTGGAAACACCAGATTCTATTATCTGAATCTTTTCAGCATGAAGCTGCTAAAGTCATGCAAGATGCTATAAATGAGTTTCAAAATACTCCAGAGGAGGTTAGAATCACCATTGCTAATGCTGAACTCTCATTGGCTAGAGGTGATGTAGAGATGGCACTAGGCATGCTCAGAAATGTGGGACCTGACCAGCCATACTATGTTCAAGCCAGGGAAAAGATGGCAGATATTTATCTAAACCACAGAAAAGATAAGAGACTTTATGCTAGTTGTTACAGGTGATTATGGGGAATACAGGAAATTTTTTTCATTTGCTGCATTAATTGTAATGTACATTCTTGTGTAAATTAGTTGCTACATCACAAAAAGATGAAATTATAGATGTAGATTTTTTTTTTTTACAAAAAAACTTTATCATTGGCAGGGTTACTTGAAGGGCAACTCGGGTTATGGTACGGGGAAGCCATGCGGGTGGCTGGTGGGCAAGTATTTTTGTTGAACTCCTACAGCTGACAACCCAGAAACTTAACAAAAGGATTGCACACATACTGAATGTTTACTTCTGCTATTATATTATTGTTTGAGAAATTTTGTCCCATTTTTTAAGATTAAGAACTTAGTCATTTTTTAAGCAAATTTTATAGATTACAATACTTTTTTATATCAACTCATGCAAAGGGGTTATTAGTGATATTAAGCTTTCTTCCAACAAATTGTAAACCATACCAGAATTTTAAGGTTCTAGTTTTGAACCTAACTATTACAGTGAAATTTCTTTTCAATTGACAAAACAAAATTTGTCTCTAAAATCTTAATTAAGACTATACATGTATATTTTCTCTTTCTTGTTTTAGTTATGCATTACTGATGGTCTTCTGTTTTCCATTGCAGTTTCTAAAACATCAGCAATGATTAAAATATTGCCCTATAGAGATTTTTTTTAAAAGTCGAATCATTTTGCTGCTGTTTGTTGGGCACTCCTCCTTAACTAAAGCTGTACAGCATTATATAGCTGAAAGTGGCTTAAAACAAATTAACCAATCAAATTTAAAGCATTTTAGAACATGTGACAGTGAAGTGTTTTGCTCATGTTCAGTCTTTATTAAACACTTAAAATTAAGCATTCATTAAATATTAGGTACAGTGTGTTCTTACAAACTGCAGTTTCATCAAGACCAGCCGCTAGTATTCGCTTTTTTATCTGGAACAAATATTGTGTAAACTGCAAAAATATGATAAAAATAAAACTATAGTTTGACTGTTGTACAGTGCATTGGATTCTGTAGGGAAAAAAAGTCTGGGGTTTTTATAATTAGAAATTCATTTCTGGTCAAGACATACATTTTGTATACACAATTTATACATTTTAGAACACATTTGTTTTTTTAGAGAACTAGTAGAAAAGCATCCCAGCACACATACATCACTTCTGTTAGGAGATGCTTACATGAGTATTCAAGAGGTATGTTAGGTTGTTGGTCAGACCTAAAGCACTACCAGCAATATTAGACCTGTTTCCTCTTATGGTTCTCATAAGTTTCCATCCAGTTAATGATCATTGTAGCTAGAACAGATTGGAAAATATTATATAGTTTGTCAGACCTAAAGCACTACCAGCAATATTAGACCTGTTTCCTCTTATGGTTCTCATAAGTTTCCATCCAGTTAATGATCATTGTAGCTAGAACAGATTGGAAAATATTATATAGTTTGTCAGACCTAAAGCACTACCAGCAATATTAGACCTGTTTCCCTTTATGGTTCTCATAAGTTTCCATCCAGTTAATGATCATTGTAGCTAGAACAGATTGGAAAATATTATATAGTTTGTCAGACCTAAATGACTACCAGCAATATTAGACCTGTTTCCTCTTATGGTTCTCATAAGTTTCCATCCAGTTAATGATCATTGTAGCTAGAACAGATTGGAAAATATTATATAGTTTGTCAGACCTAAATGACTACCAGCAATATTAGACCTGTTTCCTCTTATGGTTCTCATAAGTTTCCATCCAGTTAATGATCATTGTAGCTAGAACAGATTGGAAAATATTATATAGTTTGTCAGACCTAAATGACTACCAGCAGTATTAGACCTGTTTCCTCTTATGGTTCTCATAAGTTTCCATCCAGTTAATGATCATTGTAGCTAGAACAGATTGGAAAATATTATATAGTTTGTCAGACCTAAAGCACTACCAGCAATATTAGACCTGTTTCCCTTTATGGTTCTCATAAGTTTCCATCCAGTTAATGATCATTGTAGCTAGAACAGATTGGAAAATATTATATAGTTTGTCAGACCTAAATGACTACCAGCAGTATTAGACCTGTTTCCTCTTATGGTTCTCATAAGTTTCCATCCAGTTAATGATCATTGTAGCTAGAACAGATTGGAAAATATTATATAGTTTGTCAGACCTAAATGACTACCAGCAGTATTAGACCTGTTTCCTCTTATGGTTCTCATAAGTTTCCATCCAGTTAATGATCATTGTAGCTAGAACAGATTGGAAAATATTATATAGTTTGTCAGACCTAAAGCACTACCAGCAATATTAGACCTGTTTCCCTTTATGGTTCTCATAAGTTTCCATCCAGTTAATGATCATTGTAGCTATAACAGATTGGAAAATATTATATAGTTTGTCAGACCTAAATGACTACCAGCAATATTAGACCTGTTTCCTCTTATGGTTCTCATAAGTTTCCATCCAGTTAATGATCATTGTAGCTAGAACAGATTGGAAAATATTATATAGTTTGTCAGACCTAAATGACTACCAGCAGTATTAGACCTGTTTCCTCTTATGGTTCTCATAAGTTTCCATCCAGTTAATGATCATTGTAGCTAGAACAGATTGGAAAATATTATATAGTTTGTCAAACCTAAATGACTACCAGCAGTATTAGACCTGTTTCCTCTTATGGTTCTCATAAGTTTCCATCCAGTTAATGATCATTGTAGCTAGAACAGATTGGAAAATATTATATAGTTTGTCAGACCTAAACGACTACCAGCAATATTAGACCTGTTTCCTCTTATGGTTCTCATAAGTTTCCATCCAGTTAATGATCATTGTAGCTATAACAGATTGGAAAATATTATATAGTTTGTCAGACCTAAAGCACTACCAGCAGTATTAGACCTGTTTCCCTTTATGGTTCTCATAAGTTTCCATCCAGTTAATGATCATTGTAGCTATAACAGATTGGAAAATATTATATAGTTTGTCAGACCTAAAGCACTACCAGCAGTATTAGACCTGTTTCCCTTTATGGTTCTCATAAGTTTCCATCCAGTTAATGATCATTGTAGCTATAACAGATTGGAAAATATTATATAGTTTGTCAGACCTAAACGACTACCAGCAATATTAGACCTGTTTCCCTTTATGGTTCTCATAAGTTTCCATCCAGTTAATGATCATTGTAGCTAGAACAGATTGGAAAATATTATATAGTTTGTCAGACCTAAACGACTACCAGCAGTATTAGACCTGTTTCCCTTTATGGTTCTCATAAGTTTCCATCCAATTAATGATCATTGTAGCTAGAACAGATTGGAAAATATTATATAGTTTGTCAGACCTAAACGACTACCAGCAATATTAGACCTGTTTCCCTTTATGGTTCTCATAAGTTTCCATCCAGTTAATGATCATTGTAGCTAGAACAGATTGGAAAATATTATATAGTTTGTCAGACCTAAACGACTACCAGCAATATTAGACCTGTTTCCCTTTATGGTTCTCATAAGTTTCCATCCAGTTAATGATCATTGTAGCTAGAACAGATTGGAAAATATTATATAGTTTGTCAGACCTAAACGACTACCAGCAGTATTAGACCTGTTTCCTCTTATGGTTCTCATAAGTTTCCATCCAGTTAATGATCATTGTAGCTAGAACAGATTGGAAAATATTATATAGTTTGTCAGACCTAAACAACTACCAGCAATATTAGACCTGTTTCCCTTTATGGTTCTCATAAGTTTCCATCCATTTAATGATCATTGTAGCTAGAACAGATTGGAAAATATTATATAGTTTGTCAGACCTAAACGACTACCAGCAGTATTAGACCTGTTTCCTCTTATGGTTCTCATAAGTTTCCATCCAGTTAATGATCATTGTAGCTAGAACAGATTGGAAAATATTATATAGTTTGTCAGACCTAAACGACTACCAGCAATATTAGACCTGTTTCCCTTTATGGTTCTCATAAGTTTCCATCCAGTTAATGATCATTGTAGCTAGAACAGATTGGAAAATATTATATAGTTTGTCAGACCTAAACGACTACCAGCAATATTAGACCTGTTTCCCTTTATGGTTCTCATAAGTTTCCATCCAGTTAATGATTATTGTAGCTAGAACAGATTGTTTGTGGAAAATATTTTGTAGTTTGCAAGTGATTTGTTATAATATTTTTTACAAGTACATGTATCCCTTAAGTAATAACCTACAATGTATGTTGAACTACGCAGGTAGATTAAACTCGGCTATTTGATTTGTGGAGGTTTTTTATGTAGTAAGTTGTCACTAATTCCACTGTAAATTTTATGGAGTATATGTTTTTATAAAAAAATCTTTGTCTCACAGTTTTTGATAAGTGCAAGTTTCATACAGCACCAAAAATAAGTCCCCTAAAACAAATAGTGAACTGTTTTAGCTGTAAATAATACATGTTATACATGTGAATTTCATCTGTAGCCTGAAAAAGCCATAGAAGTATATGAACAAGCTTTAAAGAAAAATCCCAAGGATTCCATACTGGCTAGTAAAATAGGACAAGCTCTGGTGAAAACACACAATTATGGAAAGGTCAGTTTTTATGCTTATAATATGTACTTGATTTAACCTATAGAAGCAATTAAGTTAATCAGTTAAATCCTTAACTTGTTCCCCTTTTTGTTATTGTCCCCACGTGGAAGATTTATAGTAACCTTGTTCATGTCATGTTTCGGTAACCTCAGATCGTGTAACTTTCAGGACTAACCAAATGTTGCTTTCTAGAATATTGTTGAGGGAAGGTGACTCATTTTGCTTGTTTGTTATTATTTACCATTTTGCATGATGACCTACAAACTGTCTAACAGTAGACAAGTCCATTGTACTACAAAAAAAAACCCACATTTTATGGAAAAGGTAACAACCCGTTTCATAATAAAGGCCAGTATTAAGAGCTGCAAATTGATTTGTTGTTTGAATATTCCAACATTCATTTAAGTGCTAATAATAATCTGTGTCATTAAACTGATAATAAATATAATCCTACTTAAAATAACACACATGACAAACTATATTATCATTGAATTACCAGCTCTTCACCTTCACCATGCTAGTCTGGTTGATATTTCTTAATGGACACCTGCTTCAAAATTTTCTAAGAATCTTTTGCAAAATTTTCAAATGAAGGTCCACTTGTACAAATTGTATTTATTTTTTATTTAAAGTTTTCCCTTAGTATACTGCCATACTTATTATTTGCCACAGTTGCTTTGTTTAAAAGGTGGTAAAATATGAAGAGTGACTTGTATTTGGAATTAAAATAATTATATATTTACATACAAACAGTTAAGTTTTAATGCTCAGAGAACATCCAAAAGCAAATTGAAATCAGGATAATTATACATACCTATACATACCTATATTAATTATTTTTTTTAGGCAATTAATTACTATGAAGCAGCACTGAAATCAGGTGGACAGAGTTTTCTCAGGTATTGTTATATATGATCACAAAGATTTCATAATATGCTGTATTGTATTGGATTGGGTCCTATGTAGGGTTTAATGCATTTTCTTGATTTTTTCATATATATCACACTCACTTTTGGCAGATTTAGCTAAAATACAGGGCAGCACATGGCTTAATCACTGGAAGTTGCAAAAAACATATTTTCTCAATTGTTAAGCTAAAACCCTTTGAAGACAAATGTGGTATATTATTAACACCCCCACCCCCCCCCCCCCCCCCCCCCCCGCCCCATCTCCCTTTTTCTTTGGAAGATAATTTTAAAGAAAAAATTTTAAATACCAGCATTTTGCCTTTTAAGGGATAATGACCTGGACTGGTTTTGTCTTGTCCAGTAGAAAAATTTGCATGAATAAGCTTTGTTATCAAAATAAATAAATATGTCATTAAAATTCATTAAGTAATTTTAAATTGTCAAAATTTTAAAGTCTTCTTAATTAATCAAGAAGCAGATGCTCATCAGAGCATCAACACTTGTTTGATTGACATGATAATTTTGTTGCAGATATGACTTGGCCGAGTTGTTACTGAGGTTAAGACAATATGACAAAGCAGAGAAGGTGCTGGCAGTGTTAGATGAAGATGCAGGTATGTGACGAGCTTACTTTGGATATATTTATTTCCTATTTACCAATTCTCATGGTTAAAAGACTGTTTCCAACCTAATTTCATAATTTTATTATTGGTTTCTTTCATGTTTAGAAGCAGCTAAGGGGCTGATTTAGATACTCTGATGGAACATGATAAATTAATGGATATCTTTGTATTTTTGACTCGAATTTTAATTAATGTAGTCCTTCTACTATACAGGCGCTGATTTAGATACTCTAATGGAACATGGTAAATTAATGGTGCTATTGTCAAAGGTTCATCAAAAGAAAAACAACTTGGAGGCTGCCATGGAGTCTCTTACAAAAGCTAGAGATATGCAGGCCAGGTAGGTGTCAGCAGGTTACTTCACATAATGCAGGAGTTATCTCCCATTTTGGCAGGAGTTTTCTTCCATAAAGGTTAGAGGTTTTCTTCCATTAAGGTTAGGAGTTTTCTTCCATTAAGGTTAGGAGTTTTCTTCCATTAAGGTAAGGAGTATTCTTCCATTAAGGTTAGGAGTTTTCTGCCATTAAGTTTAGGAGTTTTCTTCCATTAAGGTAAGGAGTTTTCTTCCATTAAGGTTAGGAGTGTTCTGCCATTAAGGTTAGGAGTTTTCTTCCATTAAGGTAAGGAGTTTTCTTCCATTAAGGTAAGGAGTTTTCTTCCATTAAGGTTAGGAGTGTTCTGCCATTAAGTTTAGGAGTTTTCTTCCATTAAGTTAGGAGTTTTCTGCCATTAAGGTTAGGAGTTTTCTTCCATTAAGGTTAGTAGTTTTCTGCCATTAAGGTTAGGAGTTTTCTTCAATTAAGGTTAGGAGTTTTCTTCCATTAAGGTTAGGAGTTTTCTGCCATTAAGTTTAGGAGTTTTCTTCCATTAAGTTAGGAGTTTTCTGCCATTAAGGTTAGGAGTTTTCTTCCATTAAGTTAGGAGTTTTCTGCCATTAAGTTTAGGAGTTTTCTTCCATTAAGGTTAGTAGTTTTCTGCCATTAAGGTTAGGAGTTTTCTTCAATTAAGGTTAGGAGTTTTCTTCCGTTAAGGTTAGGAGTTTTCTTCCGTTAAGGTTAGGAGTTTTCTGCCATTAAGTTAGGAGTTTTCTGCCATTAAGGTTAGGAGTTTTCTTCCATTAAGTTAGGAGTTTTCTGCCATTAAGGTTAGGAGTTTTCTTCCATTAAGTTAGGAGTTTTCTGCCATTAAGTTTAGGAGTTTTCTTCCATTAAGGTTAGTAGTTTTCTGCCATTAAGGTTAGGAGTTTTCTGCCATTAAGGTTAGGAGTTTTCTGCCATCAAGGTTAGGAGTTTTCTTCCATTAAGGTTAGTAGTTTTCTGCCATTAAGGTTAGGAGTTTTCTTCAATTAAGGTTAGGAGTTATCTTAATCAGGGCATTCAATTTTCTTTCAAAACTTTGTCTGCATTATCATTCCTTCCTATTTTCAGTAAATGGTACACTGGTTGAGCAAAAAAATTAAAGATTACAGAACATTTGTATCAGCTTTCTTTGTATTCTAATGAACATTGTTTACAAAAGACCTGCTGGAATTTGAAGGAAATACATTAAAGGGGGGAATAATCTATTTTCTTTAAAAGAATGTTATCTAGTACCATTGTGAATAAATATGCTTTTATTGAATTTATGTAATAGATACAAATGGAATATAATAAATAGATGGACAATCAGTTGATAAATGAATAAAACTGCATGAAATTCTGAATTGTTTTCTTGTTTGTTGTAATATTGAACTTAAACAAAAAAAGAACCAATAACAAAATAGCAATTATTCAAAAGTTGTCTTGTTTAGAGCAGGAAATTGACCAATGAGAATTGATTTTTTTCAATTGCAGAGTGTTAAAAAGAGTACAACTAGAACAACCAGATACCATCACTACACAGAAGCAGTTAGCTGCTGAGTAAGTCTGTATTATGTCACAACAGTTAAGTTTTCAGTTCTCAGGAGCAGTTAGCTTCTGAGTAAGTCTGTATTAAGTCACAACAGTTAAGTTTTCAGTTCTCAGAAGCAGTTAGTAAGTCTGTATTTAGTCACAACAGTCAAGTGTTCAGTTCTCAGAAGCAGTTAGCTGCTGAGTAAGTCTGTATTTAGTCACAACAGTCAAGTGTTCAGTTCTCAGAAGCAGTTAGCTGCTGAGTAAGTCTGTATTAAGTCACAACAGTCAAGTGTTCAGTTCTCAGAAGCAGTTAGCTGCTGAGTAAGTCTGTATTTAGTCACAACAGTTAAGTTTTCAGTTCTCAGGAGCAGTTAGCTTCTGAGTAAGTCTGTATTAAGTCACAACAGTTAAGTTTTCAGTTCTCAGAAGCAGTTAGCTTCTGAGTAAGTCTGTATTAAGTCACAACAGTTAAGTTTTCAGTTCTCAGAAGCAGTTAGCTGCTGAGTAAGTCTGTATTAAATCACAACAGTTAAGTTTTCAGTTCTCAGAAGCAGTTAGCTTCTGAGTAAGTCTGTATTAAGTCACAACAGTTAAGTTTTCAGTTCTCAGAAGCAGTTAGCTTCTGAGTAAGTCTGTATTAAGTCACAACAGTTAAGTTTTCAGTTCTCAGAAGCAGTTAGCTTCTGAGTAAGTCTGTATTAAGTCACAACAGTTAAGTTTTCAGTTCTCAGAAGCAGTTAGCTTCTGAGTAAGTCTGTATTAAGTCACAACAGTTAAGTTTTTAGTTCTCAGAAGCAGTTAGCTTCTGAGTAAGTCTGTATTAAGTCACAACAGTTAAGTTTTCAGTTCTCAGGAGCAGTTAGCTTCTGAGTAAGTCTGTATTAGGTCACAACAGTTAAGTTTTTAGTTCTCAGAAGCAGTTAGCTTCTGAGTAAGTCTGTATTAAGTCACAACAGTTAAGTTTTCAGTTCTCAGGAGCAGTTAGCTTCTGAGTAAGTCTGTATTAAGTCACAACAGTTAAGTTTTCAGTTCTCAGAAGCAGTTAGCTTCTGAGTAAGTCTGTATTAAGTCACAACAGTTAAGTTTTCAGTTCTCAGAAGCAGTTAGCTTCTGAGTAAGTCTGTATTAAGTCACAACAGTTAAGTTTTCAGTTCTCAGGAGCAGTTAGCTTCTGAGTAAGTCTGTATTAAGTCACAACAGTCAAGTTTTCAGTTCTCAGTAGCAGTTAGCTTCTGAGTAAGTCTGTATTAAGTCACAACAGTCAAGTGTTCAGTTCTCAGAAGCAGTTAGCTTCTGAGTAAGTCTGTATTATGTCACAACAGTCAAGTTTTCAGTTCTCAGGAGCAGTTAGCTTCTGAGTAAGTCTGTATTAAGTCACAACAGTTAAGTTTTCAGTTCTCAGTAGCAGTTAGCTTCTGAGTAAGTCTGTATTAAGTCACAACAGTCAAGTTTTCAGTTCTCAGGAGCAGTTAGCTTCTGAGTAAGTCTGTATTAAGTCACAACAGTTAAGTTTTCAGTTCTCAGAAGCAGTTAGCTTCTGAGTAAGTCTGTATTAAGTCACAACAGTTAAGTTTTCAGTTCTCAGAAGCAGTTAGCTTCTGAGTAAGTCTGTATTAAGTCACAACAGTTAAGTTTTCAGTTCTCAGAAGCAGTTAGCTTCTGAGTAAGTCTGTATTAAGTCACAACAGTTAAGTTTTCAGTTCTCAGAAGCAGTTAGCTTCTGAGTAAGTCTGTATTAAGTCACAACAGTTAAGTTTTCAGTTCTCAGGAGCAGTTAGCTTCTGAGTAAGTCTGTATTAAGTCACAACAGTTAAGTTTTCAGTTCTCAGGAGCAGTTAGCTTCTGAGTAAGTCTGTATTAAGTCACAACAGTTAAGTTTTCAGTTCTCAGGAGCAGTTAGCTTCTGAGTAAGTCTGTATTAAGTCACAACAGTTAAGTATTTAGTTCTCAGGAGCAGTTAGCTTCTGAGTAAGTCTGTATTAGGTCACAACAGTTAAGTTTTCAGTTCTCAGGAGCAGTTAGCTTCTGAGTAAGTCTGTATTAGGTCACAACAGTTAAGTTTTCAGTTCTCAGGAGCAGTTAGCTTCTGAGTAAGTCTGTATTAAGTCACAACAGTTAAGTATTTAGTTCTCAGGAGCAGTTAGCTTCTGAGTAAGTCTGTATTAGGTCACAACAGTTAAGTTTTCAGTTCTCAGGAGCAGTTAGCTTCTGAGTAAGTCTGTATTAAGTCACAACAGTTAAGTTTTCAGTTCTCAGGAGCAGTTAGCTTCTGAGTAAGTCTGTATTAGGTCACAACAGTTAAGTTTTCAGTTCTCAGGAGCAGTTAGCTTCTGAGTAAGTCTGTATTAAGTCACAACAGTTAAGTTTTCAGTTCTCAGAAGCAGTTAGCTTCTGAGTAAGTCTGTATTAAGTCACAACAGTTAAGTTTTCAGTTCTCAGGAGCAGTTAGCTTCTGAGTAAGTCTGTATTAAGTCACAACAGTTAAGTTTTCAGTTCTCAGAAGCAGTTAGCTTCTGAGTAAGTCTGTATTAAGTCACAACAGTTAAGTTTTCAGTTCTCAGAAGCAGTTAGCTTCTGAGTAAGTCTGTATTAAGTCACAACAGTTAAGTTTTCAGTTCTCAGGAGCAGTTAGCTTCTGAGTAAGTCTGTATTAAGTCACAACAGTTAAGTTTTCAGTTCTCAGGAGCAGTTAGCTTCTGAGTAAGTCTGTATTAAGTCACAACAGTTAAGTTTTCAGTTCTCAGGAGCAGTTAGCTTCTGAATAAGTCTGTATTAAGTCACAACAGTTAAGTTTTCAGTTCTCAGGAGCAGTTAGCTTCTGAGTAAGTCTGTATTAGGTCACAACAGTTAAGTTTTCAGTTCTCAGGAGCAGTTAGCTTCTGAGTAAGTCTGTATTAAGTCACAACAGTTAAGTTTTCAGTTCTCAGGAGCAGTTAGCTTCTGAGTAAGTCTGTATTAAGTCACAACAGTCAAGTTTTCAGTTCTCAGTAGCAGTTAGCTTCTGAGTAAGTCTGTATTAAGTCACAACAGTCAAGTGTTCAGTTCTCAGAAGCAGTTAGCTTCTGAGTAAGTCTGTATTATGTCACAACAGTCAAGTTTTCAGTTCTCAGGAGCAGTTAGCTTCTGAGTAAGTCTGTATTAAGTCACAACAGTTAAGTTTTCAGTTCTCAGTAGCAGTTAGCTTCTGAGTAAGTCTGTATTAAGTCACAACAGTCAAGTTTTCAGTTCTCAGGAGCAGTTAGCTTCTGAGTAAGTCTGTATTAAGTCACAACAGTTAAGTTTTCAGTTCTCAGGAGCAGTTAGCTTCTGAGTAAGTCTGTATTAAGTCACAACAGTTAAGTTTTCAGTTCTCAGGAGCAGTTAGCTTCTGAGTAAGTCTGTATTAAGTCACAACAGTTAAGTTTTCAGTTCTCAGGAGCAGTTAGCTTCTGAGTAAGTCTGTATTAAGTCACAACAGTTAAGTTTTCAGTTCTCAGGAGCAGTTAGCTTCTGAGTAAGTCTGTATTAGGTCACAACAGTTAAGTTTTCAGTTCTCAGGAGCAGTTAGCTTCTGAGTAAGTCTGTATTAAGTCACAACAGTTAAGTTTTCAGTTCTCAGGAGCAGTTAGCTTCTGAGTAAGTCTGTATTAAGTCACAACAGTCAAGTTTTCAGTTCTCAGGAGCAGTTAGCTTCTGAGTAAGTCTGTATTAAGTCACAACAGTTAAGTTTTCAGTTCTCAGGAGCAGTTAGCTTCTGAGTAAGTCTGTATTAAGTCACAACAGTTAAGTTTTCAGTTCTCAGGAGCAGTTAGCTTCTGAGTAAGTCTGTATTAAGTCACAACAGTCAAGTGTTCAGTTCTCAGGAGCAGTTAGCTTCTGAGTAAGTCTGTATTAGGTCACAACAGTTAAGTTTTCAGTTCTCAGGAGCAGTTAGCTTCTGAGTAAGTCTGTATTAAGTCACAACAGTTAAGTTTTCAGTTCTCAGGAGCAGTTAGCTTCTGAGTAAGTCTGTATTAGGTCACAACAGTTAAGTTTTCAGTTCTCAGGAGCAGTTAGCTTCTGAGTAAGTCTGTATTAAGTCACAACAGTTAAGTTTTCAGTTCTCAGGAGCAGTTAGCTTCTGAGTAAGTCTGTATTAGGTCACAACAGTTAAGTTTTCAGTTCTCAGGAGCAGTTAGCTTCTGAGTAAGTCTGTTTTAAGTCACAACAGTTAAGTTTTCAGTTCTCAGGAGCAGTTAGCTTCTGAGTAAGTAATCTTTAACAGACCAATTTGGTAAATCTTAACCATACATACTGACTTTTATTAACTTTTACGGGGCCTCGGTGGCCGAGTGGTCAAGGTAGTTCGTCTACTATTGATCACGTGGTCTGTCAACACTGAGATTGCGGGTTCGATTCTCACTGCAGGCAGGGTGTACTCGACTCCAATCTTAATTGACAAGGATTGCCAGTTTTCCTACCGCAGGTCGGGGTTTTCTCTGGGTACTCCGGCTTCCTCCCCCAATAAAAACTGGACGCCATGATATAGCTGAAAAATTGCTGAAAGTGGCGTTAAACACCATCAAACAAACAAACAAACATTAACTTTTACTTTCAGTATATGTGTACAGATGGCCAAACACATGGAAGGACAGAGAGATTTTGAGAAAGCTATTAAATATTATAAAGAAGCCTTAGTCTATAATGAAAATGACAGCAAGGTACTGTATTTACCAGAAGTAGTTCTGGATTAATTGCTTTCTGTTTTAAAGTAATCATAAATAATTATAATATTTGAATGTAATCCTAGTGATACATGAATCTGTTACATATAACCTTTATAAAATGTGCAAGTATATAAATAACCATAGACAGCTTGAGATACAGTGTAGCAAATGCTTGAACCTAGAACATATTCCGATCACTTATCTTGTCCTAATCACTGAGTGACATAATGTGTTCCAGGTTAGCCTTGTAAAGCATAGTTCAAAATATTTCTATGATTCCGTAGTTTTTACATGTTTTTAGATTTAAAAAGAAATTTGCAAGGACCCACATATTTTTTTTCATATTTCTTATTTATCCCTGTCATTGATAATAAATTTTAAAAATTCAAATTACCACTTCTAAATCAATAAAAAAAACATTTAAGCCCAATAAATATATTTGGACCAAAACAATTTCCATAGGTCCCAAATAAAATAAGAAAGATGATTGCAACACTTTGAAGCTAATTACAAATAATTTCAGGTGATGTTAGATGTAGCCAATCTATACCTGACTACAGATGACTTAGATGCCTGTCAACATCAGCTAATGACATTACTGAAGAACGAGAAAGAAAATGATGCTGCTACTATTGTAAGTGATTTGTGTACATGGAGTTTTGCCATAATGTTTTTTAAATGACTGTAATAATGACATTTGGATCATAACATGTGTCACAGAATAAAAGATAAAATCATGTACATAAAAGTTGTATAAATTACCACATTTTCTACATAAAAAAGGCCCCACCATAAGACACAGGACTATTTTGAAGAAGATAGAACCACTTTATCCACTTACATGTAAATCACCTGAGTATGGTCACTACTGAATTTGCTAGCGATTTTGTAAATGTCCTCTAGTTTTAATCTAGAACATACAGAGACACTATTTAATAGACCTATGTTATATACTGACTTACTTAAAGAACAATATGGCACTTTATACCAAGCATGTTTCAAACTGGTTGTATACAAGTTATGTTATAATTGTTGTTTCCATAGCAAACACAGAATATTAACTGTCACATTATGTTTGATTGTAGATGCTAGCAGACTTAATGTTTAGGAAAAATGATTATGATGCAGCCATGTTTCACTTCCAACAATTATTGCAGCTTAAACCAGGTAATTTTAAAAAAGGAAACTCAAGGTTAACAGTTTCTGGAATTTAATGGATATTTAGATTCTCTATTGAGGGTTTCAAGGTTCTCAGAAATGGTATGGTTTTCATAGAATTTTGTAGAAATTGTGTAAAAGGAAATTTTTTTTTTGCTATTTATTTTATAAATTTTCTAAATTAAAATAATTGGCAGTTTTTATGCTGAAGATTGCCAAACCCCCTTGAAAAAAAATTGTAGCTTGCATTTTTTTATTATTCCATATTTTACCTTTTTATTACAAAGATCCAGTATAAAAATTTAGATACGAGAACCTGTCCATGTTTTATACTCTGCCTCTGTTGTTTAGTTGTTACAAATAGTCCTTGACTTTTGCTAAGGTAATTTTACATAATAAGTCAGCCATTTTTGTGTCTAAAGGGCCCTAGCATTATTTACAAATGTTGGTCTGCTTTTGTGACGTTCAGTGGTATTTGGACACACTGCGAGACTTTTCCCGCCTTAACTGCAGACGACATCACCTGAAGGATTTCGAATAGAGATCAATTGATTGTTCCTAAAGTACACTTTCGTTCTAATTAAGGTCAAATTTTAGTGTGTAGAAAATCGCCCCATTACAATTTTTCAAAACACTGAATATCTCAAGGAAATAATTGTTGATTTCAAAAAGTACCCTTCTTGATTTACAAAAGGAGCATAAGCTGAACCATGTGCGGTAAGCAGTTTTCATTTGTTACGCAAAAACCCTTTCCAAATAAAGGTCACTTGTAGTATAGTTATTATTTTAATGACAATTGTATTTAATTATACATAAAATGAATAAAATGTTGCAGTTCCACAAGGGTGGAGATTGGCATACAAATATGAATTAATTTATTTATAAGTATTCAAGATGACAGCTTTCTGTATTCTTCAGATAATTATGAAGCTCTAGCCAGACTGGTGGATCTGATGAGAAGAAGTGGTAAACTGGAGGAGGTTCCTAAATTTTTAGAATTAGCGGAGCATGCCACCGCCAGAGCCCTCATGGAGCCAGGTTTTAATTATTGCAAAGGACTGTACACATGGTTAGTGGTACCTAAATATAGAAAAATACATGTTTGCACTTTGCCCTACTCTGTCTTAGTAATTTTTTGTACCTTTTGCTTTAATGATATTATGTTTATAATTTAAAACAAAGTGGAAGAAAGTGGTGACTGAAAGTTTACTTTAGTATTTGACAAGTTGCTGATGTGACTTGGTGATTTTACTGTCCAAAATTAAGTTTTGTTAGTGACACAACAGAGCATTCAATAATTGGTAAGTTGATGTCAGCAACTTTTTTGTTTAATACAGTTGTCTCTGTTCTAGTTAAGTGGCTATGTTTGACTTCAATTTATTATTTATATAAACCAGAAAAATAATCCGAACTTACTTAATATCATTCAGACAGGAAAAAATATATTTAATGCAACCTGTCTACTCAGATTCTATGTTATATCAAAAATATATAATAATATATATATAATAACACTGCCCATGAAATAATTGTTGTTATGGAGTTTCTGAACAGACCAAACAAATTCGGTACTTCAAAATTATTGTTAGGGTTTTTGAAAAAAAATATCTTTAAGGTTTTCACATTAAAAAGTGTTTCTTTTAGAAAATTTCTTATGAAAAAAATTAATGGCCTACTTACATTACCAAAATAGTATCTCTGTAAAAGGATAAACATAAACACTAAGATTTATAGTTTTTTCTTCACACTTTAATAACTAAAGCTAGTTCTGTAAAATGTATGTATTATATTGAAGTATGAATATCACAGTAAAAGGAAAATTAACGATATTCTGGTACCCGGACGATGATATCCTCATGAGCCTAAGCGGCCTTCGAATATAACGTCAGTCAGGAGCATTGGATTTCAACGGTGACAGCGTTGAAATTTGACGTTCGGGTATTCTCTAGACTGACCATTTAGTATTATAGATAAGTTCAAGTAGAATGAACGTATTATGATGTCATTCTATTTGGGACGTTCAATGTTTACATTTCTCAGCTGAGTTTACATTATGATTTTATAATTTAAACGTAAAGGTAAATTATAATTTATATTTAAATTTTGTAAAGAAAAGGTATTCCCAGATTTAAGAAAAAGATTGGCATGTGCATTTGATATTAAATGGCGTCATATTTTCAACCAATTAAAATGCTTATATCGGAGGTCTTGACCTGGTGTTATATTTGAAGTGAAGCTTGCGTCAATGAAAAATATTGCACCAGGAGACCAGGTTACCTTAAGGACAAATAATTGTATATGATTTGGTTATAAATTAGAGCTGGTCATTCATTAGAAAATCACAGTTAAAGAAAGGGATTAACTACTGAACTCATAACTTGTCTATTTAATGCAAAAGTTTGTAAATCAAATGTTTGATTTTAGTGCTATACTTAGTTAGCAAATCTTTCGAAAATACTTGTAGGTAAGGAAACACTGTTCAGTTCCCAATGAATATGAGAAATTTTGGTCATTGCTGAATATAATAATTTTTAGAACTTTACTGTGGCTACTCTTAGCTAGCAGCTTTTTGTTAAAAATGATAATTGGTATAACACTATAAAGAATATAAAAGTTTAAGAACACAATTTTCTCAATGCTTTTAATAATTTAACTAGTGTTTTGTAATTAAATGTGATCAAAATAGGAGTCTACTGTCTAAGCATAGCTGACAGGAAGTACCTTCACCAAAAGTTATAGTATGCACCAATGAACTGTAACTATCAACCTCTACCTTTAAAATCATCCTTAACATTTTTCTGTATCATATGATCAAAATCTGCCTAATGAGGATATTGACATTTTTGTCTGAAAGTTGATACTTTTAAAAAACTGTCACAAAGTGAATTGTAAATTTTATTTCAAAGGTAGACTCAAGAAAAAATAAATGTTTTGTTTTAAAATAACAAGAATTTCAATTAATTTGCAATCACTAAAATGCTCTATTTTAAAAAGGACAATCATATGACATTTATATGACATCAGCATTAAAAAAGATGTCAGGAATTCAGAGACACTGTATTGTTATGAATCATAATTGTGTAGTGCTCCCATTTAGGCTGCTCCTATATTCATATTAACTGTGAAAAAAACAAAATGCACAAATTGATGAATAATAAACATAAGTATGAATTGTTTTCTGCAGGTATACAGGAAACCCCACAGATGCCCTGAAGTTTTTCAACAGAGCAAGGAAGGATTCTGACTGGGGAAATTTGTCAACATATAACATGATAGAGATTTGTCTGAATCCAGATAATGAGACAGTTGGAGGAGAGGTGTTTGAATCAGAGGAAGAGGGGGGAGCAGCTGTGTAAGTATATCATTTGTATAGATGGGCAATATAATGGTAAAAGTTAAGTATTAGGAACAATAAATATTAAAAAAATTGCGAATCTAAACAAATCAGAAACATTGACAATGGCTAACTTTTTTCAAAGCTCTGGAACCATCCCTACAATCATTGATGAAGTGGGAGAGATTCTGAAAAACAGGAAATATGTCCTTAATTACTGGACCAAATTACTCTTAACCACCATATTTCATCAGATGTTTAGTTTCACATTTTTTTAAAGACTCTTCTTTTAAATAAGCCTAAAAAGTACCCCAAAGCAATGAGTAGCATTGGTAAATAAATACATGTATATGCAAAAAAATACACTGTTTTTATTGGGAACTATATTCTTGGACAATGAGAAGCAATGCTCATTAATTGTGGTGTTGTACCTAGTAATAGCAAGTGTTAAAAATCATAGCATCTTGGCAATGACAGATTTCAATGCTTTTGATAGCGTCTAGGTGCTTAAATGCTAAAAGGGGCTGTGGAGAACACTGCATTTACATATAGAATATTCAGACAATATGATACTGATTGTTACCTTTCTTGTGGTGGTTCTTGATGGACTGTGTGGACGTGGCCCACATTTGGGAACGTTTCTATTCTGTAGATACGTTTTTATGCCCCCGCGACGACATGTCGGGGGGCATTAAGTTTTACTCATGTCCGTCCGTCCGTCCGTCCGTCTGTACGTCCGTACAAATTTCCGTCAAGCTTTCCTCAGAAACCGTACATCAGAACAATTTGAAATTTGACAGGGTGGTTCAGTATCACAAGTTGTACGTCCTAAGCGACTTTCAGACCTGTCAGACACCACTTCCTGTTTGGGACTGGGCCGATATGAAAATGTGTTAACATGAGAATGAAAATTTCCGTCAAGCTTTTCTCAGAAACCGTACATCAGAACAATTTGAAATTTGGCAGGGTAGTTCAGTATCACAAGTTGTACGTCCTAAGCGACTTTCAGACCTGTCGGACAACTACTTCCTGTTTGTGACTGGGCCGATATAAAAATGTGTTAACATGAGTATGAAAATTTCCGTCAAGCTTTTCTCAGAAACCGTACATGAGAACAATTTGAAATTTGGCAGGGTGGTTCAGTATCACAAGTTGTACGTCCTAAGCGACTTTCAGACCTGTCGGACAACTACTTCCTGTTTGCGACTGGGCCGATATGAAAATGTGTTAACATGAGTATGAAAATTTCCGTCAAGCTTTTCTCAGAAACCGTACACAAGAACAATTTGAAATTTTGCAGGGTGGTTCAGTATCACAAGTTGTACGTCCTTAGCGACTTTCAGACCTGTCGGACAACTACTTCCTGTTTGCGACTGGGCCGATATGAAAATGTGTTAACTTGAGTATGAAAATTTCCGTCAAGCTTTTCTCAGAAACCGTACACAAGAACAATTTGAAATTTGGCAGGGTAGTCCAGTATCACAAGTTGTACGTCCTAAGCGACTTTCAGACCTGTCGGACAACTACTTCCTGTTTTCGACTGGGCCGATTTGAAAATGTGTTAACACGAGTATGAAAATTTTCGTCAAGCTTTACTTAGAAACCGTACATTATAACAATTTGAAATTTAGCAGGGTGGTTAAGTATCACAAGTTGTACGTCCTAAGGGACTTTCAGACCTGTTGGACAACTACTTCCTGTTTGGGACTTCCTTTAGCGGGGGCATCCGTGTCCCATGGACACATTCTTCAATTTTTTAACTTATTTAAAACTGTCGCAGGCGACACAATTTTAAAGTTCTTGAAAGAAATTAATTTATATAGCAAAATTTAATTTCACTATTAATTGTGAAGATTGATACATTTTATTGTTACCATTTTTATCTGTATATATATTCTCATATTATTGTATGAGATCAAGTTTTAGTATAAAAGGGAGGCATGACGTAATACTAATTTAAAATACTAACAACTTAAAAATTATAATTTTCACGTCCTGAATATACATGTAGCTGAAATATTGCTTGCTGGACGTTAAACAACAAATAATCAATCAATCAATCTTGTGGTGGTGATAGTAGCTCAGCATACTCTGTAAGTACTTATTCTGTATTTTTTTCAGATCTCAAGATAAGGATAAATCAGACAGTGAACAGATGGCAGTCAGGACAGCAGAAAAACTCCTTAAGGTAACATTCTAGTACAGAATGTCTTTTTACAACTAGCTCTAAGTTCATTACATAAGATCATGTGTTCAAGGAACAGAGTCAGTGGTATTTTTACTGCTCTTGGGATCTTTTATAATGATGCTTGTAAATTATATGAAATTAGAAATCAAAATTTGAGAAAATAAAAAAATTACATAATATAACAAGGAGAAACACCAAAAACAAACACTTCAATTCAGTGAATTAACAACATATCACCACAAATTATGAAAAACAAATCACATAATGGAAAAAATATAAGGGCATAAAATACTGGAACAGTCTAAATTTTTTATTGAAATACCCAAACAATGCAGACAGCAGTAAAAAACAAAAACTACAGCAAGAATAGATGACATCTGCATCATGGGAAAACAAGACAAAACAAAAATCTAATGAATTATCTTGTTAAATAATTTACTTTGTTATATTGGGGGAGTAAGTGGTAGGGAGGTAAATTATTTTTAAGGCAATTAAATACTTAACAATAGGTCACCTGTCCTTTTGTTAGTGACCTAAACAGTCAGGTGAGCTACTGTCATCACTTGGCATCTGTCATCACCAGTGTTGTCAACGGGCAGTGATGTCTGTTAACTTTTACATTTTAATCTTCTAAAACAACTGGACCAATCGATACCAAACTTGATCCCAGTGTACATTGGTTGGGTCTTTTACAAATTTTTTGTTTTTTTGTCTGATCTGATCGGAAAACTGAAATGACTGCCACTGCAGTTTAACACTTTCGCTACTGAATTTTTTTTTTCCGCGAGTTTCCATGGCCTAATTTATTCTCGCGCGCGTTTTGCCTTGCCCTGAATTAATTAGCCATGTGCTCGCAGTGACACGAGGCTCCGTTAAAAAACGTAAGTATCTCCGTAATTAGCGAACAAATCGTCGTGAAAATTGACAGAAATGTACTTGAAATAATGACTTTTCGATATATACACCAGTGTTATTTTTACTTTTATTTATTTCACGGACGAGCCACAAGGAGTTGGGACAATTGAGGTCGAGAACATGTAATACCGTCCGACTCAATTTTCGACAGTTAAACATTTTGCACAACATAAATTTTTGGCCGCTTAAACTTAAAGTTGCGAGTTCTTATAGTTCATCTTCTGTAAATAACCATATTAGCTTTTTAAATTATGACTAGTTTTAACAAAGATTAGTGAAGTGCGACTAATTAGACATTTGCGGCAGCCATAATGTTTACGTTGTTTACTCTTTACAAAGTAAGAGTTGTCTTTCTTTAAGCAGATTAGCATTGTCAAGTATTGGCGATGTCGATTTCCATGTGCATCATTTAAAAACTTTTTATGACAGTCAGGTTTTATAAAGTTAACAACTTAAGATGAACAAATGACTGGTTTATTTGGTAATATTTGCTTCAATTTTCTTTTGTTTCTGGTGAGTTAAGATATATGTTATTTTTTAAATTTTATGTTTTATTTTACAACTGTCACACATATAAAAACTTATAGGTTTTTTTTTTGTTTATAAATATTAAAAAATATTTTGAAAAATTATGATTTCATATAAACTACATATTGAGAATAAAAATTGCCATTACTTTTCTTTAATTTTATTTTTTCTGCTTGATGCAATATATTTTAGACAATATTTATTTGCATAAACACATTTACATTAAATGGTTATAGCACAAAGAATAAGCAAAAATGTCAATAAACAGTTTATAATTACAAACATCAAGTAAGAATAGCCCAGTGGGAATCTGTGACATACTAATGTCACAGAATGCAGTTGCTTCATTCTTACTAAATATACATGTTATATTTTAATTGTGATTTTATTTCAACTATGATTACTTTGAAAATTATTATGTTTTTGTGTAATATGAATTTCATTTCATACATATATATGTTGTTTTTAGTTTGGTTTTATACTGAGTAGAAAAACAGGACCTGCGAAGATAAGATATATGGCAGAATTCCAGCATTTCAACATATCCTGCCTTAATACCACATAAATTTGGATTGTGAATAGACTCTTACAATAAATGTTTTTTAAAGTTCAAGAAAAATCGACTATTTAAATATAATTTGGTTAATATAAACAAACAATAACAAGAAATTGTTTAGACAGTCATATTGTCAAAGTGAAGAGGAATTTCACAATAATATGTAGATTTAGCTGTAACAATTTCTCTCTGTATGAAACCAAATTAAGTTGAAAATTAACAAAGAACCAAACAATTAAAACCAAGAACACTCGGTGACTCACCTCAAATAATATACATATGCCATGCCAACACTGACCACGTACTGCATCATGAATCCATTGAAAAATGTTAAAAGTTCAAACAACACAGAAGTCTTGTCAATGTTCAAACAACATGAAGTCAAATCCAAGAATAAAATTTCAACATAAACAGAACGAACAAATCTAGCTGCAATTGATAATTCAACAATAGTTTTTTTGAGTGTGATATGATGTAAAACATTGAGGCATACACAGATGTTTCCCACACTCCACACATCCATACTTGGTTTGCCTCACATTATCCTGTTTGCCATTCCTGTGTTTCATGTAACATACATGACACCTAGATTTATTTTGCAAGGTTGCAGGCATATGTCTTTGAATTAAGCGTAGCTCGGGAGCAATTGAAGGCCTGCCACGACGCACTTCATTGGAAAATCCAGAAAGCAATCCTTTTATTAGCATTGTAGAAAACTGAAGAAAGGTTATGCTATCCGAATGGTTGCGACTGAGTTTACAAAGGACAAATGCATTGAATTTAACCATCTCGAGAAGACTGAAGAAAACTTTCTTGGGCCATTTAAGTGTTTTCTGGTGATAAGAGTAGTACTGGATATACTGATCAGCCTTATCTACACCTCCCATGTTTTTAGTATAATCAACAATGGCAGTGGGACAGTTTAATTCCTGTCTAGTGAAATGACCATCAACATTGACCAGGCGAGTAACCTGGCCAATGCTGTCCTGGTGAATTGTCGAAATAGCAGAAACATTCTTTTTGTCTTTCCAGACAGTTGCTAATATGGGACCTTTCTGCCTAAACTGATAGTCGCCTCTAATCGAGATGTTAACGGGAGTTTTACACATAATGTCTTTTGGTAATCCAATTCTATTAGACCGTACTGTTCCACATGCAGCTGTTCCATAGTTGTCCCACAAGTCATTGTAAAGGCTTGGAGACGTAAAAAAATTATCTGTGTACACTAAACTGCCTTCAGTTCTTGCTGTTTTCCCAGGATAAATATCCAAATACTGAATATAACTAGTGTCGGATTCAGCCAGCATCCAGACTTTGACACCCCATTTGTGTGGTTTACCAGGCATGTATTGCTTAAGAGATGTGCGACCTTTAAAAGGAACCATACATTCATCAATAGTAACATTTCTTTTTGGAATATACTCGGCGCCAAATCTCTGATTTAAATGAGTAACAACTGGTTTGATTTTGTACAGTGGATCATAGTTTTGCGCACCCTGCATTGGCTCATTTGAGTGATCAGAGAAGTGTAAATACCGAAGAATTTGTGTGTACCTGTCTCTTGTCATTGTGGCAGGAAAGATAGGAGTGGACATAGTTGGATCAGAAGACCAATAGAGTTTTGTGCTGGGTTTGCGGTTGATGCCCATTTGATATGTCAGCCCTAAAAATGCTTTTATTTCAGGAAGAGATGGAATATTCCATGGCATTTTATTTCGATTAGGCAAGTTTTGAACTTGGAAATTAGCATAGCTATCAGTACTGTTAATTAAATATTCGAGAAAATTGTCATCAATAAATAGTTGCCAGAAATCTATTGGCTCCTTTCTTGCCTCCATAACACGAGTTGGCCCAGTGTTTCCTCTTGGAGTAAAGATATGTGGTAAGCCCCTTTCAAAAATACTAAAATGACTATGCCAACCACCAGCATCGCCTGTTTCATCAATATCTATTAATGGAAAATATTCCTCATTATCCGACATCAATTCGGACCCATCAGAGTCGTCACCTATCCCTTGTTGTTGGAGAACACCCCTAAGCCTTGCCTCCGCTGCCATGACTTCTTGTTGAGCATTGAAAATATCAGACTCATTAAATCCCTCGAACTCGCTTTCAGATTCATCCGACGACATTTTTGCTCTAAATATTTCGAGCAGCAGACGTTTTTTAGACTTCCTCAACAAAAAATCCTGGCAGCGCATGGGCAAGACGATAAATCGTTTACGTTTTTCCCCCATTCCCCGTCAATTTTTCTCGAAACAACACATACTGTACTATCATACCTGCTGAAAAATGATATTGTTTGATTATTTTTTTATTTTTCGTTCAAAAATGTAATCCGATTTGTGTCGGAAATCGTTCAAAACTGGAAAAATGAATCGTGAGTTTCTCTACCAGCCATTTTGTAACATCACATGATCGCACATACCAAGTTTCCGGTTCTAATTTTAGATACTCTAACTTTCCATTCATGTTTATCAAACCGAAAATAATTTTACTCCGATTGCCAACAGAAAATAAAATTAAAAAAATACTTCAAAAACATTTTTGTCAAATATTTAGTCTTTATTTTTAATCGGAATAATCGCGAAACACGTTAAATACCCGAGTAAATAGGTGACACGTTTCATGTATCCTTTAGGATACATTCGCCCTGCGCACCGTGTATCTTTAAAGATACATTCGCCCTGCGCATTGTGTTTCCTTAAGGATACATTCGGTGCGAAAGGGTTAACAAAGGACCCTATGGGAAATATGTTTACAAAGGCTTCTCTAAAATCAGAGAACCAATGGAAATATAAACCTTAAAGAAATTTTTTTTGGATTGTCTTCTGTAACATTAATGGTTGTCATGGCAATCAGAATTAAAAAATTGCTGACACGGCAGGACTTAGTTTAAAATAGTTAAACATAGGACCATAAGGTGAAAAACTTAGTTTAAAATAGTTAAACATAGGACCATAAGGTGAAAAGTTCTGAAAAGCTTCTTCTCAGAAACTGTTCAACCAATTTAAATAAACTTATCACCAGTATTCATTGGATGGTCCTCTATAAAGGTTGTTATTAATGCTAATATGGAATTCAAAATGGCTATCACTGCAGGACTTATGACTTTAAAACCATCTATGCTTGGGATGAAACTAGGATTAGGATTCATGACTACTGAGAAGTGTGTTGTGTACAAAGGAAAAAATTACTTTAATTATAGGGTAGAAAAAAATAGTTGACACCCACTTCTCTGCCCATTAATTTCAATTATGAACTTTGTGTTATATTTCTATATGAAAGTTTATTATCACTTATATTAATGGTGCATCAGTAAAATACTGCTGATGTGGTTAACTGACAATGACAGAGTTAAATATTGTAGAGCCCTTTTTGCCTGACAAAATGGAAAACTGCTTACTGTGTTTGTTTGAGTTTATGGTCTTTTTGTAGATCCCAAATATCAGTTTTTGAAATGAACTATTATTTTCCACAGTAAAACATGTTTTGAAATGCGGCTGAATTTTCCATTTTGTCAGGCGAAATCCTGTCGGAAAGACACTGTTACGCTTACTATAGTTTGTCCAGAGCTTGGAGACAAATTTTATGAAAATCTTTCACTTTCATTTTTTTTTTTTTTTTTTTTTTTTACAGGAGTTGAAGCCTAAGCCTGGAGACATTAGACCCAAGTTGTTAGAAAACATGGCGTTAATAGCTACTAAACAGAAGGCTAATATAGAGAAAGCATTAAATGCCTTCATGGAAATATCAACTAATGAGGTAAAATAAACCTATATCTATGGTGTTAATTCCTTCTGTGTCTGTTTTCATCAGGAAGACTTGTCATTCCTTCTGTGTCTGTTTTCATCAGGAAGACTTGTCATTCCTTCTGTGTCTGTTTTCATCAGGAAGACTTGTCATTCCTTCTGTGTTTGTTTTCATCAGGAAGACTTGTCATTCCTTCTGTGTCTGTTTTCATCAGGAAGACTTGTCATTGCTTTTAAGTGGTTTTTGTCTCGCCTGCGATGAAAGTCGCTGGAGGCGAGACATATGTATGGGAATCCGGCGGCGGCGGCGGCGTAAACACTTGACATCTTGCTTCATATATTTGTAAGCCCAAGCCCTAGGTCCATCAAATTTGGTACAGAGGTAGCTTATGATGAGTACTTGCCAGTCAGTCACCTGTCACCTGACCTTGACCTCAATTTCACGGTCCAGTGACTACGTTAAAGTTTTTGGGTTACGGCAGTTCCTCTGTAACTATGCATAGTAGGATAACAATATTTGGTGTATAGGTTGCTGATGACTAGTACATAACTGTCTGGTAGGTGTCACCTGACCTTGACCTCAATTTCACGGTCCCGCGACTACGTTAAAAATTTTGGGTTCCTCTGTAACCAGGCATGGTAGGATGACAATATTTGGTATATAGGTTGCTGATGACTAGTACATGACTGTCTGGTAGGTGTCACCTGACCTTGACCTCAATTTCACAGTCCAGTGACTACGTTAAAGTTTTTGGGTTACGACAGTTCCTCTGTTACCACGCATGGTAAGATGACAATATTTGGTATATAGGTTGCTGATGACTAGTACATGACTGTCTGGTAGGTGTCACCTGACCTTGACCTCAATTTCACGGTCCAGTGACTACGTTAAAGTTTTTGGGTTACGACAGTTCCTCTGTAACCACGCATGGTAGGAAAACAATAATTGGTATATAAGTTGCTGATGAGTAGTACATGACTGTCTGGTAAGTGCCACCTGACCTTGACCTCAATTTCACGGTCCAGCGACTACGTTAAAGTTTTTGTGTTACTGCAGATTCTCTGTAACTATGCATGGTAGAATGACAATATTTGGTATATAGGTTGCTGATGAATAGCACATGACTGTCTGGTAGGTGCCACCTGACCTTGACCTCAATTTCACGGTCCAGCGACTACGTTAAAGTTTTTAGGTTACTGCTGTTCCCCTGTACCCAAGCATGGTAGGATGACAATATTTGGTATATAGGTTGCTGATGAATAGTACATGACTGTCTGGTAGGTGTCACCTGACCTTGACCTCAATTTCACAGTCCAGCAACTACGTTAAAGTTTTTGTATTAGGACAGTTCTTCTGTAACTATGCATGGTATGGTGACAATATTTGGTATACAGGCCACTGCTGATATTTAATGCTATTTACGTAATGCTTATGACAAAATTTATTTTCATTACTGATGCGGAATGCATGCGAGATGTTTTTCTGTGTCCACACTTGTTGTCTCGGCTGTGACGAAAGTCGCTGGAGGCGAGACATGTATTGGAATCGGGGGTGGCGTAAACACTTGACATCTTGCTTCATATATTTGTAAGCCCAAGCCCTAGGTCCATCAAATTTGGTACAGAGGTAGCTTATGATGAGTACTTGCCAGTCAGTCACCTGTCACCTGACCTTGACCTCAATTTAACGGTCCAGCAACTGTTAAAGTTTTTGGGTTACGGCAGTTCCTCTGTAACTACGCATAGTAGGATGACAATATTTGGTGTATAGTTTGCTGATGACTAGTACATGACTGTCTGGTAGATGTCACCTGACCTTGACCTCAATTTCAAGGTCCAGCGACTACGTTAAAGTTTTTGTGTTACGACAGTTCCTCTGTAACTATGCATGGTAGGATGACAATATTTGGTATATAGGTTGCTGATGACTAGTACATGACTGTCTGGTAGGTGTCACCTGACCTTGACCTCAATTTCACGGTCTAGTGACTACGTTAAAGTTTTTTGGGTTACGACAGTTCCTCTGTTACCACGCATGGTTGGATGACAATATTTGGCATATAGGTTGCTGATGACTAGTACATGACTGTCTGGTAGGTGTCACTTGACCTTGACCTCAATTTAACAGTCCAGCGACTATGTTAAAGTTTTTGGTTTATGGCAGTTCCTCTTTAACTACGCATAGTAGGATGACAATATTTGGTATATACATGTAGGTTGCTGATGACTAGTACATGACTGTCTGGTAGGTGTCACCGACCTTGACCTCAATTTCACGGTCCAGTGACTACGTTAAAGTTTTTGGGTTACGACAGTTCCTCTGTGACCACGCATGGTTGGATGACAATATTTGGTATATAGGTTGCTGATGACTAGTACATGACTGTCTGGTAGGTGTCACTTGACCTTGACCTCAATTTCACGGTCCAGTTACTACGTTAAAGTTTTTGGGTTACGGCAGTTCCTCTGTTACCACGCATGGTAGGATGACAATATTTGGTATATAGGTTGCTGATGACTAGTACATGACTGTCTAATAGGTGTCACCTGACCTTGACCTCAATTTCAGGGTCCAGCGACTACGTTAAAGTTTTTTGGTTACTGCAGTTTCTCTGTAACTATGCATGATAGGATGACAATATTTGGTATATAGGTTGCTGATGAATAGTACATGACTGTCTGGTAGGTGCTACCTGACCTTGACCTCAATTTCACGGTCCAGCGACTATGTTAAAGTTTTTGGGTTACTGTTGTTCCCCTGTAACCACGCATTGTAGGATGACAATATTTGGTGTATAGGTTGCTGATGAATAGTACATGACTGTCTGGTAGGTGTCACCTGACCTTGACCTCAATTTCACGGTCCAGTGACTACGTTAAAGTTTTTGTATTAGGACAGTTCCTCTGTAACTATGCATGGTATGGTGACAATATTTGGTATACAGGCTGCTGCTGATATTTAATGCTATTTACGTAATGTTTATGACGAAATTTTTTTTCGTTACTGATGCGGAATGCAGGCGAGACGTTTTTCTGTGTCCACACTTGTCTTCAGGAAGACTTATCATTCCTTCTCTTTCTGTTTTCTTCAGAAGACTTGTCATTCCTTCTGTCGGTTTTCTTCCAGAAGACTTGTCATTCCTTTTGTCCATTTTCTTCCAGAAGATTTGTCATTCCTTCTGTCTGTTTTCATCAGGAAGACTTGTCATTCCTTCTGTGTCTGTTTTCATCAGGACGACTTGCCATTCCTTCTGTGTCTGTTTTCATCAGGAAGACTTGTCATTACTTCTCTGTTGTTTTCTTCAGGAAGACTTGTCATTCCTTCTCTTTCTGTTTTCTTCAGAAGACTTGTCATTCCTTCTGTCGGTTTTCTTCCAGAAAACTTGACATTCCTTCTGTCTGTTTTCTTCAGAAAGACTTGTCATTCCTTCTCTTTCTGTTTTCTTCAGAAGACTTGTCATTCTTTCTGTCGGTTTTCTTCCAGAAGACTTGTCATTCCTTCTGTCTGTTTTCATCAGGAAGACTTGTCATTCCTTCTGTGTCTGTTTTCATCAGGAAGACTTGTCATTCCTTCTCTGTTGTTTTCTTCAGGAAGACTTGTCATTCCTTCTGTGTCTGTTTTCATCAGGAAGACTTGTCATTCCTTCTGTGTCTGTTTTCATCAGGAAGACTTGTCATTCCTTCTCTGTTGTTTTCTTCAGGAAGACTTGTCATTCCTTCTGTTTTGTTTTCTTCAGAAGACTTGTCATTCCTTCTGTCGGTTTTCTTCCAGAAGACTTGTCATTCCTTCTGTGTCTGTTTTCTTCAGAAAGACTTGTCATTCCTTCTTTTTCTGTTTTCTTCAGAAGACTTGTCATTCCTTCTGTCGGTTTCCTTCAGAGGACGTCATTCCTTCTGTCTGTTTTCATCAGGAAGACTTGTCATTCCTTCTGTCTGTGTGAGCGCTATAGGTCGCCAAACTCGCCAATGAGAATTTAAATCCGTATTGGCGATTTATTTTTCATTCCCGTTCGCCAAATGGCGAGAGTGAAAGTAAATCAAAATGTTGAAAAGTAAAAAAGTTCGGATTCGGAAAAGATACAAATCAGGAATTTTGAATGTAAAAATTGCCGATTCCACGTGTGTAAGATCCGAACCAGGGTTCGAATTCAATGTTAGACTCGTCGAACTGGTTTCCAGATATTTCCTAATCGTTCGGACCTGGTTATAATGAAACATGGCAAAGCGGCAACTGTTTTCAAAATTGAGTATCTTGCATAAAATCTCAGGGCTCACCACAATGATCAAAGTGGTACCTGAAGTAGCCCTACGGCGCCTCAAAGTCGAAGTTGTCCTGTTATGGCCCTCAAGTTGACCTGATGCAGAAGATCGTTGTATATGATCTGGTCCAAATAATTCACCCAGACTTCCAATTTATCTGTAAATGTGTAGTTCCAATAAAAAACGGCAAAAAATATGCGTATTTATCATTTTGTCAAAGGATTTACGTCTTTCATCTGGATTACGCGCCATGTTTATTTACCGGATGTGACTAATTACCGCAAGTGAACAACGAAGAAAAGTAAAGTACAATGGCCCATAATAAAAATCGTAATTTTTTTGATAAACAAACACTTTCCATTGGTATTAAACTTCAGTTCTTTCAAAGTAGATTGTGTTTTAACAATCTTCTTTGATAAATATATGAGCTGAACTTGAAAGATGTATAGTAATTATTGACATCATGATAAGTACTGTAGATGGGTGTCCCATGAAGCAATAATTTTGATTAGCACAACTTGTCCAAGTGGAAGTGTGCTAACAGAAGAATTATTTTGGGGTTTAATGTTATGTATGTTATTTTATCTATCTTCTTTGAAAATTTTGCTCAGATAAATATGACATCAGACATGTTCATAACAAACTGTTAGAAATAGTGTGATGTATACAAGAACTTTATGAATGATGATTATGTCTACACCTATACAAATATTTTTAGTTGAACTATTTTTATTTGTGAATACCTTGTATGGCTACAAGTACTGAAATAGATAGAAAAATAATCGCTATATCTGGTGCTGTTTTTCATTGATTTTATAATGATAAAGGCTATGTGCTATTTGATATTGGATACCATGAATAATAATGAACAAGAAAGAAAAAAAAACTGAATCTAAGTGTGTTATGGTTTAAAAACACAAGAGAAATAATCCTGGCAATCCACGATTATTAAAAAAATAATGTAAATAATGAAAAAATGAATGTAACTACTGCGAACATTAATTATTTGTACGGTCCACCTGACTTCTCCCTAATGTCTCCCTGAAGTCTCCCTATCAGGGCCTCACTTTTCCCTGTTTGGCTTCCAGGGAGAAGTCAGAAGAAGTTTCTGGCTAATTACATTGACATTTGGCTAGGCCAAAAAGCAGTGATTAGCCAAATTGGCTAATAAGAATTTTGGTCTACAGCTAACACAGTCTGTGTCTGTTTTCTTCAGGAAGACTTGTCATTCCTCCTGTCTGTTTTCATCAGGAAGACTTGTCATTCCTTCTGTGTCTGTTTTCTTCAGGAAGACTTGTCATTCCTTCTGTGTCTGTTTTCTTCAGGAAGACTTGTCATTCCTTCTGTGTCTGTTTTCTTCAGGAAGACTTGTCATTCCTTCTGTGTCTGTTTTCTTCAGGAAGACTTGTCATTCCTTCTGTGTCTGTTTTCTTCATGAAGACTTGTCATTCCTTCTGTGTCTGTTTTCTTCAGGAAGACTTGTCATTCCTTCTGTGTCTGTTTTCTTCAGGAAGACTTGTCATTCCTTCTGTTTCTGTTTTCTTCAGGAAGACTTGTCATTCCTTCTGTGTCTGTTTTCATCAGGAAGACTTGTCATTCCTTCTGTGTCTGTTTTCTTCAGGAAGACTTGTCATTCCTTCTGTTTCTGTTTTCTTCAGGAAGACTTGTCATTCCTTCTGTGTCTGTTTTCATCAGGAAGACTTGTCATTCCTTCTGTGTCTGTTTTCATCAGGAAGACTTGTTATTCCTTCTGTCTGTTTTCATCAGGAAGACTTGTCATTCCTTCTGTGTCTGTTTTCTTCAGGAAGACTTGTCATTCCTTCTGTGTTTTCTATTGTACACAGGTTAATTATATTTTTACTCTTCATGACAACATGGATATTTTTGGTTTTGTGTTTTACAGTCATTTCACAAATTTCCTTCACTATTAAGGCACTTTAACACAAAACTAACATCACTATATATTAATTAATATTTAGGAAAACAAATTTGTATCTTGCAGAGAGATCATGTAGGTGCCTTGTATGGTATGGCAGCAGCTTATATGGTACTGAAACAGACACCCAGAGCTAGAAATCAACTGAAGCGTGTCGGCAAAAATAACTGGACCATGACAGTAAATATCCTTTTTATCCATATTGATAATGGTGCTTTATATGTTTCAATTGGTTGTCTAGTTTGTTATGAAACATTTATGTTGTTTTCAAACTTACTACATGATTTAATGATATTCAGAGTTCTGTGTAAAAGTGTAAGTGTCATTGTAATGTATATAATAAGTGTTAAAACTAAAAGATTTCTCTTTTTGTTTAAATAATGTTTTATTAGTTTTTTCTGAACTTGTAGTTCTAAGTTTATATTTCCATTAATTTCTTGCAGGATGCTGAAGATTTAGAGAAAAGTTGGTTGCTGTTAGCAGATATTTATATTCAGGTAGGTAATTATAATAGCATTTTTATAATTAAGTATTCTGTATTTTTTGGCAGAATGAGTTGAAATTTTTACTGAAGCCTTATGAAAAAGAGTATGTAGTTTATATTCATTTTGATTTTTATAGTTTTGCAGAATAATTATATGATGTTAATTATTAAAAATAGATTGCAGTGATATTACTGTGTCAGTTATAACCAAATGTGTAGATCCAAAATAGGTGACGAACTTTATAAACTTTATTCATAGAAAACAAACTGCTATTTTTGGCCCAAGAATTACAAGGATATTTAACTTCCTAATCATGAAAGAATCTGGACAGAAAAATATGTAGCACATGGACACACAAAAAAACAATGAGGTTTTTTCACATGGAAACATATGATACAATGATATGTATCTGACATAAATAAATCTTGATATCACAAAAAGTTTTTAAAAAACGTGGTCAACAATAGGAACAAGTGTTGAAAAAAATACATAATGTTAATATTTTGTATTAAAACACTTCTTTTCCTTCTATTGCACACTAAGCTGTAAGTGAAAATGGAAATTTAAGTGAATTAAAATGTTTAATTAATAGAATGTTTATAGTGTTTCAGAAGGCTTAAAGGATTTTTTGGGGATAAATATACAGGACTTTGAAGGGCATTAATAAAGGCCTACTCCTTTGCAAGAACAGCAGAAGTTTAAATAATTGAAACAGTTAACATAATATTACATTTGTGATGTCAGGCTGGGGGCTCTTTATGCTCCTCAGTTAAAATTGTCTTAAAAGATTTTGTAGACTTGGTATTTTGTATTGCAGTCAGGAAAATATGACATGGCAACAGAACTACTAAAGAGGTGTCTGCAACATAATAAGGTATGTCAAGGATTAATAATGTATGAATTGGTTTACTTATCAATAGAAAATATGCTTTCTCTATACAAAGGAACACAGTGTTTGTATTTGGTGGGAGTGGGATGAAATATTTTTGTCAGAAAACAAAATTGAATTTAAAAAAAAATAAAATTCTGATAATAGTATCCCAAAGAATTTGATCTAAATAAAAAAATTAATGTGTAATTAACCTTTCTTACTACAACCGTATCCTCACCCCATACACCTAAAATCTGGAAAAACCATGAATGAATGTTTTGATTTGTTTTAAAGTTATCAGTGGAGTTTGCACATTTTTTTATTTTATTCTTGGGTTATTTACAGTCTTGTTGTAAAGCTCATGAATATATGGGTTACATAATGGAGAAAGAACAGTCATACAAAGATGCTGCACAAAATTACGAGTCAGCCTGGAAGTATGGAAACAAAAATAATCCAGTTATAGGTTTGTAGAATGTTCACATGTTGAATAACCATAAATATTGAAAGTATAATGTAGAAGTGTGTATTATACACAAGCCCTTGTTGAGTATAAATTCTAATTTAAATGTTTATTTTATGTATAGCATGCCTAAAAACTCATGAATAAATCTCTGAATACAGAAGTAAATGTAAGGGGGGAAAAAAAACAAATTACTTAAAAAAATATTGACATTTGGATCAAGTTAAAAATTTCATCAAGGGAAACAATAAACATTTATTAAACAACTGTAATTTCACCTTGGACAAAGAGTTTACAACTGAAAGCATGTTGTTTGCAGAATGAACAGAATCAGGAGACCGAAATGTAAATTTCTTTGCCATGAACTGTTTTTTTTTCAACTTTATACTTGCTATTTTGATTCTAGGTAGTATTTAATAGCAGTAACCAGTTATGATGCAAAGGCACCTTTCTTTTTAAAAGATAGAGGCACACATGGTCTTTTACTTACTGATGAATGCACATATTGATGAGGTGTTTATTGAACTCCTACATTGAACTTTAAAAACTGTTGTCAATTGCTAATCATGTTGAAAGTTCCTTTACACTCCTCCCCAGTCACACAAAACTGCACAGCTCACACACTAATACAATTTTTCAGGAATAGCTTCAGTGAACTACACATATAAATCACTATAACATTTACTTTTGTTCTCAGGTTACAAACTGGGATTTAATTACTTGAAAGCCAAGAGATATGTAGATGCCATAGATATATGTCACCACGTAAGTCTTTTATTGCTGGTTGCATTTTAGAATCATAGAGTCGCTATATGTTATTATATATCACGTCAGATAATAATATACACCAGGATATGTACGACAGTTTACGTTTTGAAATGAACTGCAAAATAAATCTTAGTACTTTTTTGTTATATATAATGGTGCAAATATACTATTTTGTAAATAATTTACTGCCCTTATGATAAAATACTGATAGATAATTAGTTAACTTGTTTAATTTGACAGTATTTACATAAAAGTAACTACCGGTATAATAAAGGCTGGTGTAAGAGACATTGGTAGTGGAAATACTATGGCTTGGACAAAATAATTATCAGCTACTTGTCTTTGGTACAGCAGATGTCTGTATACTTAACAAGTCACTTCAGATTTTTATTTCTAGCCCTGGAATAAGTGAAAAAATTTTATTTTATTACTATCCTGCTAAAAACGTTTGCTTTATTCTAAAATTTATAATTATTCAGTTCAGTCGTTCAATTCTAATATGCAATCAATGAAACACTGGATTTAATTGGACAACTAGTTATGACAAAAGTGCCCCTTTTTTTTAAATCATAAAATTGTGAAAACTTTTGAATTGAAATGCCCATATACATATATCAATCTTAGATTTTACTGTCATTAAATATAAGCTTTGCTAGCAACTATAAAACAGCTATCTCTTAATTTTACAATTTGAATATTTCAGGTTTTGGGAAGCCATCCTAACTATCCAAAGATACGAAAAGATATCTTAGAGAAAGCCAGAGCTAGTCTGCGTGTTTGAGCAATAGAACAATTTAGTTCATTTCTTTTATTGTCATACTATACATGTGAGAGATTTTTACAGTTTAGGGGTAACATGGCAAAATAGAGATAATAAAGTGACCTTGAAACCTTGTTCTTAAAATCCTGTAGTTTTACATATTTATTTACACTGCAGTAATTACAATTTTTACAGTATAGGTGTGCAAAACATTTTTAAAATTTGTGTAGTACATGAATAACATCTCCTGATACCAAATTAAATGATGAGTTAATGGAGAAGAGAATTAATGTGTATGTTACAGTTCATTATTTGTGTCTTATTTATGGTCATCATCCAAAAGATGTAGTTTTGTTTTTTCAGCTGTTTAACAGTAGAAAAAGACATGTTTAGCATCTTGATGACATTTCAGGTTAAAAACAATTATTTATGTTTGTTGTTGAAAAATATCAATTTTTGTTCGTACTTGCAACAAAATAAAGAAAATCTCAACAAAACCTTCGTTTTCTCCCTATGTCTATAGTGCTTGCCAATATTTCCAAACAATTTATTATATATTAATGTGTAAAATAAATTGAACAAAAGGTTATTTTAGGTCATTGTTGATGACCATGACTAGGAATATATCTTGTGTTGAATTTATTAATTATAATAATTGCTTTAATACATGAGTATCCATAGTGAAACATTTAATGTTGATACATGCGTCAAACTCATGCAATTAATAATAGTATCTTAGATATTTAATTGTCAGAATCTAAAGTTTTATTATATATAATTACATTCCTTTTGCTTAATAAACCAGTTGTCCCTTTTGATTGGTTAAAAATGCTTCCCATTAATGAAAAACTGAAGTATTTTGAATCATTAAAAGTCAAGAGCACTCTCTTTCATTACGATGGCAACAGTACACAAACAATTTTGAGTAAAAAAAATAAAATAAATGCATTGTGTAGAAGCATGGGCCATGCACAACTTTGTATTTGAAGCACAGTAGCCCTTCATACCAAATGTGTTTGGTCCATACTTTTAACTACAATATCATGCATTCAATTCTTTATTAAAAGTTTTTTTCAGACAATAGGTGATTGTTATTGTACAGGATCTTGGATTAAGTATATATTTACATTGACATGTTAAGTCATAGTTGTGTTTCAATGTATCCCAAAAACACACATACAACCCTATGCATGCATTTTGTAAGAGCTGGACATTTATTATAATTTTATTTATTTTAGTACACGTGTACGATTATAGCTCCTAATTACAGCTATAATTCTCATGATTTTCTATATGGTAAAAACTTTTCATAAAAAAATTGGGAATATTTAACAATAATAATTGAAAGAGCTAGCCAATATCTTTTGGCTACTAAGAATTTTGTAAGGAATTGCAATACTTGTATTATTTAGGTGTTTACATATGTTATTATTTATGGGAATGAATATTTATCAGTTGAGATCTGTCTTTGTTTTTTATTTTATAGATCTTTTATTATTTTTTAATGATATGTTAAGAATTTCTATGACTGTATGTGTAGTGATGAAACATCTCTATTTGTATGTTAGTGTGGACCTATACATATAGGTACTTTAAAATGTTATTTGAAGTGTACAAATTGTATTTCTATTTTGTCCTTTGGATCCTGTTTACTAATGTCAGTATCAGTCTCTATGGACATTGTCATGGTCGATGTGAATGTGTAAAAAAACAACATCAGTTTTGAAGATGTTGATAGAGTTTATTATCAATATACATAAAGGCCTGTCAGTCTCATCTTTAGGCTGACAATTACTGTCTGAAACTGACATCATTCTATATATTTTGTTTGTATGTGCAAATAATTGTGATAAAATAAATTCCGTCCAAGTATTTATTGGTTTTACATTTTGAGAATTGATAACTTGTATATAAACTTGAACTTTTTTGTTTTTATTTTATTTAGTATTTTGGTATACTAATAAAAACTCTGGACAATCTTAAGTCCAGAAGTGGGTGATATGTGTAAACATTAACATTTGATCTTTACTGCCTCTCATTAGGGCATTCTTATGATTGATTGATTGATTGGATGTTTGTTTAACACCCAGCAAGCGGTATTTCAGATATATTCAGGACGAGAACAAGTTCACAAACAATAATCAATTAGGGCAAGATGGACAAAAAGTTCTGAATGCCACTGGAAAAGTATGGGGTATGGGTAGGGGCAGAAAATTAAGTCTTTTGTAGTGGCTACAACGAGAGTACTCTTTTGACATCTACAAAAGTGGTCTAAGCGTGCACCAAGAGTGTCACCCACAAAATATGTTACCAACTGTGGTCTGCATTCAGGCTTTATTTATTATAACCTGACATGCCAAATGGCTCTTGTTGTCTAATCAATACTCGTCAGAGGCTCTTGAACCAAAACTATTTTAATGCCAAATAACATTTATAACGATTTTCAAAAGGTTATTTACAATGCTGTTTTAGATACATACACATTTGGAATAGAAAAGTCGTACAATTTAAAACATTTTTGCTGTTTAAAACTAGCTAATTTATTTAGTGACAAGATCAATGAAAGGATCAAGGATACTTCATCTGAGAGCCGACGTGTGACTGCTGTCTGGTGCTAGCCGCAGAAAAGTCCAATCACTAGAAAACGAACTTATACTATTTTAAAGTCTTTTATGTTTTGCTGTATAAGAAGTCACGTGTCTTGTATTTGTGAAATTTGATTTTACATTGCTTGAGAGTCTCCATGTTTGTTGTCAGTGGTAATGTTTGCTACTGGAGAAAATTCGGTATCGGAGACATATTTCTTATCTCCTGGAAACCAGGCAGGTTCAATAAGTAATGGATTGACAGACACTGCAACTAAATCTCGTGGACTGAAGTGCTGCTTCCATTTCTCCCTACAAAAGATAATAGTTTTTAGCATTCCGTTTATTGTTTTGAAAATAGCTATTTCCACAAGACAGAATGTTTATTATTCAAGTAGTCGGACTGGCCCTGAGGATGTAATCAAAGGACGATAACAGTCTCCGCCTTAATTTATATTAAAATCAATCAAAGGCTCGAAGAAGAAAACAACTTGGCCTACCATTTGCTGAAGACTAACACAGTCTTACCTTAACGTGAACAAAAGAAAATCACAGCCTTGGTACGTCAATATAGCTCGACTACAGCCTGAACCTGAATGGAAAATCGTAAACAAATGAAAACCACATGCCCAGTCTACCTTCAAAAGGACAACTTCAACCCCATCTTACTGTCGGCAGAGGGCAGCACTACTTCTTTCTATCGTTTATATAGGATATATAACAAAAGCCCCAGATTATGGGAAATTGAGGACAACCTCAGCGTACCGTTACCAAAAGTAACCCCAGTCTCGGCCTTTCGTCAACAGAGTACAACCTCAGCATACCGTTTCCAGAAAGAACCCTAGTATCAGCCTTCCGTCAATAGAGTACAACGTCAGCGATACTGTTAGCAAAAGGAACTCCAGACTCAGCCCTCCGTCAATAGAGTACAACATCAGTGTACCGTTAGCAGAAGGAACCACTGTCTCAGCTTCCGTCAATAGAGTACAACCTCAGTTAACAGAAGGAACCCCAGTCTGCCTTTCGTCAATAGAGTACAACCTCAGCTTACCGTTTCCAGAAAGAACCCCAGACTCGGCCCTCCGTCTATCGAGTACAACCTCAGTGTACCGTTAGCAGAAGGAACCACTGTCTGAGCCATCCGTCAATAGAGTACATCCTCAGCATACCGTTAGCAAAGGGAACCCGTCTCAGCCAATAGAGAGGCAACCACTATCACAGACTACTGTCAATGCCTGATATTCCTTATAAAAGATAACAACAACCTTAGCTACTGTCAACTTAAGACAACCACACATCTTACATAAATAGTTCTCAATCGCAGCGCTAGCAAATGGTGAATAGGGACAACTGCAATCTAAGCCTTACAGATGACAACTACAATTTCGGGGACGACTATAGCCTCAACATATCGTTTTTAACCTTGTACTTTAGGTTGTTAAAAGTGTTAGAACCAATACTTTACAGTAGATACATGTAAAATAAAACTTTTATTTTAGTCTTCCTGCTAATTCATAAAATTAGCGGGTGATACTATTGCGTTTTTAAAGAGAATACATAATGTTCCTAATAAGTTACAGCGTGACGAAAACATTTCATTTTTTATCATTAATATTAACAGAGCAAACGATTATTTAAATCATAATTTTGCTGTTTTACTGGTCTGGCCCAAAAATTATATCTCGGGAAAATGTATAATAAAGATTACCGACTTATTGTAAACGTTGAAGGCGTCACTGTCAGTTCAAATAGTTTTAGCTAATAAATCTTTATTCAGCACTATATATTCAGCACTATTTACTCGGAAGAAACAAGAGTAAATGAAGTAAAGGCAACCTTTGGCAAGGTTACATATGATGGGTCAAGTATATATTCTGCAGAAGTGACTTTTAGAAAGAGGATTATTCAGATAGCCGGTGCTGTCCATAAGAAAAGGTACTGCGGTAAGCTAGTAACTATGAAAATAGTTAACACTTAAATGAAACTTACTCAGGATGTTTGTCATACATTATTGGTATATACTCATCTACTGGAATCAGTTTTGTCAACGGTTTCTGCATTAGCAATTTCCTTGCTCCATTCCCATTTAAGGCATACGCCATAGCCCAGCTCGAGTAGTCGGGCCACATAACAAACTTCGTTCCATTCACCGGTTTTTCGTTGTAAGCACGCATACGTTTTCGGCCAAAATAACTAAAACGAAATTAAAAGTGAATCTACATACACAAGTATTCCTCACATTTAGCTATCAAAAGTGAATCAGAAGAAAATATTGGTTGATGTTTACAATTCACTGAGCATCACCTTAACTAGAACAAAATCATACACAGTAGTCTTTTGCTAGATATTTTCTAAGGTAGGATTGGGATAGGACTATTTAATTATAAGGTCTAATTGCCACAGGTCTGACTGACAACATGTTATTGAATGCTTGCTTAACGTTCAACGACAAGTACTTCAGCAAACTTCAGGACGGGATCAAGTTAATAGTGTTATTTTGTTAATAGCAACAGAAATGCATACTCTATCAATGTTACTTTACACCAGGACAAAAATGTAAGTGGTCATATATAAAACAAAGATATAATTTTACTAGGTGTTAAATACACAAAGAAGTGCTTAGATGGTCTTGTTGAGTTCTTTTTTAAGGATTGCAGTGATCACCGGCTTTGTTTAACAAATAAAGTATTTAAAGTTCTTTAGACATCTTCGTATAATATAATTTGAGATATATGTCGGCAGTGTAATATGTATAATTTTTTTAATTTAAAACATGTTGACTATGTTTAGACAATACATGTTACAGCTACTTAATTTTAACTTATCCTGCAGCGGTACAATTATTGTTTTAATATCAATAGAACATTTATAATTAACAGTTAATTTTCTATTTGTCATAACTAATCTAAGGTTTACTCAGGTTCTGTATGTATTTTTAAAGAAAATGCGTATGAATTAAACAACTGTTATTCGTTTAGTTTGCTTTAATTTACAAACCTTGATATTGCTTATTATCAATATTTTTATATCACATGAAAATCACTTTTGGTAACATAAATATGATGAGAAGGAACATAAACACGATGAGAAGGTACGAAGGTCAATCTAACGAACATACTCACATTAGATCCCAGTTGGGGACAAACTCGTCAATATCGGCAGATATTCGTGACCAGCGTTTCCGGAACATTGGAAAAAACGCTGCGTCATCTTCTAAAATTAGCGCTTTCTTAAAACGTTTCATTACAATCTGAAACAGACAAAGTACCCATCGGAAGGAATGAAAACCTAAAGTTAGCTGTTTATCAGAAATTGCGTTTTCTGTAAAGTTAACTAAATGTTTGTAGAATAGTTACACAGACTGTGTATACAAACATTCTATCAAACACTCGTTAGAACCTCCGGGCATTGTGTGCTCGACTCCAATTTAAGCTGACAAGGTTAATACAAGAAGAAGCCATCTTATAGTAATATCATGTTGACATTGACGGTTGCTGAAATTGGCGTAAAACCTCAAACAAAATCGAACTTACATCTTCCCATATATAGTAATGAGTTAATGCACATCCAATTTCACCATATGTCAAGGACGGTCTGCAAAACAAACAACATTCTTAAGAAATTAAAGAAACAATAAATTACTAGATGGTTAAAATTGTAATCAGTATTAAATCCAAGACCTGTAGACACTTCCACTGGAATTAAAGTTTAATGTCACCATAGGTATGAAATTGTGATGATTTATTTATTGGTGTTACTATGTTATAATGCTGGCTAGATAACTGTTGTAATAGTGACAGATGGTGCTCTTCTTTATATCGAACCCATGCTGATAGGATGTAGGCTATGTTTGAATCGTCCTATTAAATTGGAGTATACATACCAGGGCAGATTTTTTAATAGTTCTGCATGAGAAGAATTAACTATAAATAACTAGGACATAGAACGAAACCTATAGTAAAGCTTGGGAGTTTTTAAGCAATATAGGAAAAGTTCAATTTATGAAATTAGAGTTTACAGTGTCAGATGTTGTAGACTCTTCGACCAGTATGTGCACGCAAGCGTGTTTCTGTGTTGTAACTGATGGCGATATAGAATCATTGAGTTTCTCTAACATAAGCGGTATATAAGCAGTGCTCTTTTTTGTTGTAGTCTAACATCATTTCCCTACTAGACCTGTATCCCCGATAATACAAGGAATAAGCGAAGGTCATCTAGGTTGCAGAAACCTGGACTGTTGTGTTGCAACTTATTATGGTCGTTAGAATCAAAAAGTCCATATTGATTCTGTCGTTTTTGTGTCAATGTTCATATAATAAAACAATTTATGAGGTAGTTCGACGAATGTCTTATTAGAGGCACTGCTTACTCGTCCGGAGCACCTGAGTGCAACTATAGGTTTTATTGCGTTCGTGTTACTCACCTTTTGGTTCTTGTGTATGTTATTCAATAATTGTTTATATCCAATTGATAGGTAAAACAACCGTATTAGCTTTACCTCGAGACATTAATATAAACTGATAGACTCTTCGGATTCTGAGAATTAAGTAACATACAGTTCACAAGTTATCTGATCACTCTGTGATAAAAATAAGGTAAGATGCGTTACAAAATTGGTGTTAGGGGTGGGATCGAGAAGTCTAAAAATCAGCATTTTATTTTATTAGCAAAAGTGAAATTGTATAATTTGTTTCTTAATGACATGTCAATAATACAAACTGCAGATTAAAAGAGGTAGAGATGGAAGTAGAGGAGTTGGATATGGCTATACAAAGAATTGAATACATTATGAGAGGTTAGCAAGGTTTTCATGCCGGAGTACCTAAGGGTCCTAGGGTTTGTATCATAAATGGACAGTCTTATTATCGTTGACCACTTCGAGAAGTTAAATATAAACTGACTAGTATCAATTTTTCGGATCCTGAGCATAATGAGGTGAATACAAAACATCACGCTAAGACCGCTCGGTTATTCAAAATAAGGCACGACATGTTATGAACTTTCTAGACGAGTTCGTATTATAAAGGCTTATTAGATGCACTTATACAAAACTTTAAGATGGCCAATTAATTGTTTAAGAGCTTGTATCTCAAACTTCTATTTCGACTGATCTACAATTTTTGAATAGACAACCATACAATTAAAAACGTATTTTGCAGTTTACGAGCATTAAATTTCAACCTTGACTGTATCATTACCTGGATCAATAATATTTTATGCCAGCACTTTCGTGTTGTTACTGGGCTGTTGTTTCTCTCAAGAGCTAACAGCAGTGTCAACGACACAGCGATTGATCTACATTATCATTACCTTCCCTCAAACTAATTAATGGAACTTAATCAAACTACTAAACAATAAAAACTACTAACGAACAATCGCGACTTTGTTTTTCTAGATAGGTTTACTAGATAGATATTTTTAAGTAAAAGGAAGAGGAGAGGATTCTTATATACAAATCTATATCTACTTTAAGCACTCAAATATGTTTATTACAAATGTTTACTGCTACTATCTATGTGTCCCGTATTTGAGTTGTCATTTGTGAACAAAGTACGTTTTAACTTATTGCAACGCATATAAGTCATTGTAAAGACTTTTGATTGCACATTTAACTGGAAGGCATTCTATCCACATGCGACATGTATCTTTCTTTGAATCTTAATGTTAAAATGTGTCACATATTCAATAACCTCTATACCTTATTTATAGGTCACAAAAAATAATTTTTAGATTATTATCAGTTATTATCATAGTTTATTAATACATTCTGAATGCTTTGGATAGTTGAGTATCTGTATTGGGTTCACGAAATCCAGGCTGCGCATGAATACAAACCTATCTGTATTGGGTTCACGATATCCAGGCTGCGCATGAACACAAACCTATCTGTATTGGGTTCACGATATCCAGGCTGCGCATGAACGCAAACCTATCTGTATTGGGTTCACGATATCCAGGCTGCGCATGAATAAAACCTATCTGTATTGGGTTCACGATATCCACGCTGCGCATGAATACAAACCTATCTGTATTGGGTTCACGATATCCAGGCTGTGCATGAATACAAACCTATATATATTGGGTTCACGATATCCAGGCTGCGGATGAATACAAACCTATCTGTATTGGGTTCACGATATTCAGGCTGTGCATGAATACAAACCTATCTGTATTGGGTTCACGATATTCAGGCTGTGCATGAATACAAACCTATCTGTATTGGGTTCACGATATCCAGGCAGCATTTTTATTCCAAGCTTATTCAACTTTTCGTGCGTTAACTTTCTACAAAAATTTCGCTATATATAAACAATAAATTCAATTTTTTTTGCAATGTCCGCAAATGAAACAGAAATGTTTACTTGTACAACATGTCCAAAGTATTTCTTAATAGTATAAGTTAATATAGCTGGAGATCCATTCGGAATATATTGTAGGAGTTGTCTTAATTTGTTAAGGTTGTTGGCAATACTGTTTTCTGTTTTATCTATTTGCATGCATTTTACTGGTGGATCTCAAATATACTTTTCGTAATTGCATTTCATACAACTTAAAAAGATAGCTGCATAATTATTATAAAAAAGTATATACTGAATATGAGAATGAAAACGTATAAGAAATTAAGAAAAACGTGTTTGCCACTAGGTTTCAATCGCTTTAAAAGGCAGGGTTAATTTTTTTTTTTTTTATCTTATCAAATGACTAACATACAACTTTCTTAAACATCGATATATGTAAATTTGACCAACGAACATCTTTATGGTAATAGATACGTCTTATCGTAAAACAATTAATATCGATATAATAATCTATACACAATGATGAACAAATTATATTAAATTCGTAACAAATTATACTTTTTAAACAGTTTACATACTTTCCGTCAACTGCTTCGAAAAATGACAACTTCAGTTTTAGTTTTTCAGCCACATTTTCTAATCTCTGTTGTCTATCTGTTCTTCGTGGCAGATTTATAACATATATCTACAATCAAATCACCAAAAACATTTTAGAAAGAAATACAATTTGTGCTTTTCACAAATATTCAAAAAATTTATTTATGGTCAATTGATTGAAAACCCTGTAAATACTATTTTAGATATAGACATGCTTCTAGGTTTTTGTGTACTTTGCATTGTTGAGATATTAGAAGCGTGCTTACACTCAGTTACCGTCGGTTTTATCTCGGTCTGGTCAATTAAACAAACTGAAGAGAGCAACTGTTTTGCTTGGAGTCAAAAATAAGTTGGTTTCGGTTTCAGGGTTATGTATGTTATATTGCCATTCTAATAAGAAACAAACATGCATGTGTTACAATTTTAATTGCACACTCTTTTTTCTTATCACAAAAAGATAAAGATGATAATTCTAATAAAAGCGACAGATGTTGGTAAATATTGTGCGTTTGTTTGAATGGTGTTTTAACGCCACTTTCAGCAATTTTTCAGCTATTTCATGGCGTCCAGTTTTTATTGGGGGAGGAAGCCGGAGTACCCGGAGAGAACCCCCGACCTGCAGTAGGAAAACTGGCAATCCTTGTCAATAAAGATTGGAGTGGAGTACACCCTGCCTGCAATGAGAATCGAACCCGCAATCTCAGTGCTGACAGACCACGTGATCAATGGTAGACGAACTACCTAGACCACTCGGCCACCGAGGCCCCCGATTTTGGTAAATAGTTAAACTTTAAAACTCATTAAACCGAGCATGTTTGTTTTTCTATTTTTTCTATTTGCAATCTCGTGTGTTACGAATTTAGTCTCTGATGGCGCTGCATCGCTATAGGATGGATAATGCCGTCTATTTCTGCTATGATTTACACAATATTTAATTATAATTAATGCAGAATTTCAATCTGATTATAATCCAATATTTAAAACCTAATTGTAGGTTTGTTTTCCGTGGTTGAATAACAATTAAAAAACACTGCATATAAAACTGACCTATAACAATCTATATAGATTTGTCCAAAAATATGTCCTTAAACAGTTGAGCGTGTTACTATTATAACTGTATGTAACCAAGCCTATACCAGGGTTACAAATGTGTCCTATGTCGAATTTAGAACACATTTCTGGACAAATTTGATAACAACTGATCTACCACACAATAAGAGTGATGAATATGAATTTCCAGTCAACATCAGAGAGATCTTGTTTGTATGCCCTGTTATAACTGTTACATTTTTTTATCGCAGACACAAGAAAACGATAGGGATAATATATGTTAATGAAGTTTACGTGATTCTTGTTAATTAAATGTTAGATAAGTCTTGCTACATGTACCTGATCAAAGCCGACCGTGTCTGGTACATACATAAATTGTGATTCTTTTGGCAAAACTGAAAGAAACCAATGACATATTTAATTTGTTTTGAGTTTGATTGTAATAAACTATTAATATTAATTAAACTATTAATACTCAATTAGTTTGCTGAATGACTTCTGTAATATATCCCTTAGAACTGGAAATTAAAGAAACCACAGAAACAGCTATATGTACATCATTTATTGACTTACACCTCGAACTTTTTTCACTTATGAAGGAACATTCCAGCTTCTCCTGCATACGGTGTCTTTATTTTTCAATTGATCAGGTTTGCAAGAAATGGGAGCGAGTATACTGGTTTCTGCCACGCCAATTTCTTCACGATAAACTTATGAACCATGATAAACACCTTCAATAAGTCTTACTATAGATTCCATTTCCTTGTCGAGAAAAAGTCTCGTTTGAAAATATGGTTGCAGAAAGGTTTCCCAATGTTTGAATTCAGAGTACATCTATTACTAACTAGTGGTATACGATTCCCATCCATTAATCAATAAACCAAATCACATACTACAGTAATAAAAGCTGAACGTTTGGCAAACCATAACACATACCATTTCTTTTAAAATATCTGTACAAAGTCAGAACGATTGCTGTAGTTACTATATTTGGTTGTTAGTGTTGTTGGTTTTAGAATTTTCTGGTTTCTCGGACGTTGATTTGTGGATTGTCTTTTTGACAGTTTCCTTGGTGTTCGGTATTTTGTTATAACCTTCATTAAATTTTTACTGTAGTAGTTATAATTTGTTAATTGGAGTGTTTCTGTTGTAATTTGTCTTTGTTGACCAATATGGGTGTAAAATGCGAAGAAAGACTCGGCATTCACAAAATAAACAAACACGCACACAAACATAAAATACATGTTCTACTTCCGCAAAAGTTAATTTGATAATAAATCCAAACAAAAATTAAATAGGATTTATTAAAATTTCAACTATATGACGTGTTTTGGGGATACGTCTGAAAATGCTATCTGAAAAACTGAAAATGCTATTAAATTTTGCAGTAGGATTAACGTTTAACAATATAACATCAAAGTCATCCTTATGAAAATACAACAATAACTTTTTCTTATTTTTTCATTATGCGTGACAGGTGTTCTGTTATAATTCAGTGAAACATGACAGATTACAAGTTTAAGTACAAATAATAAAGATATTTTAAACGTATTGATGGCTTATTTTAAAGCTGTGTAGTAGTTTCAGAATGAAATTATTGACGGTGATTTTTCGGTTTTATCGTAAACCCTCGCGCGTCCTGTACATTAAAAACGTTTTACCTAGACATAAAAACAATAAAAATATAAATATCTGTCCCTAGATGCTTTTCCAGTTAATTCTACTAAACTGTATAATTATTCACTGAAATACGTTATAATAAATATCATATTATCCTTTTTTCAAACTAAAAATGAAAGCCAAATCATTTAACAAATGTTGGTTAAATTTATAAATTAAAAAGATACAACACATAACAGTAATACTGTCAGTTTAATAGGAACTCCGATCATTTGAATCAATAATATCGCGTACTAACAACACTGAATCGTATTACCACTGTGTTTTATATACTGTGTAACTTTAGTTAACTTTTGGTCTTCATTTTATTGAAAACATCGAGACAAAAACTTATCCTTGATGCTAGTTAGTATTAGATGTCACCATATATTCGTACTCCAGATCAAATATAAACATTGAGAAAAACTGTGAGTTACAGTAAATACTTTTCAGAAATTTTTTCAACATTATATATCCATTTAAATAATGCTTATTGTTGAGCATTTCATCAGACTTTCAAACATACGCAAAGAACTTAAACAAAACGTTGTTTCGTTTTTAGTATAAACAAATAATTAACATTATTGTCATTTAGTCTTACCATTTGTTGAATTCTTACAAACAATTCCAGTTAAAAACTTCACCAAAAATACAACAATGTAGGCAAAGTACATGATTGGCTAATAAACTGAACGTACAACAAAGACTAATCTCTTACTACTAATGCACATAACAATTATTGATTTATTTGTAATACACATATGATTTAAAAGAACTTTTCCTTTATTTAAACATCGAGTTCTTCATCGAGGTTGTCATTAACTTGGAAAATGATCCCAAAGACGTGTTTCCGCCTTGCATTTACTTAACAAGCGCAAACTCGTGGGAATCATTCTAACACAAACTACTTTAAATTGAATTGAAGGGAAATGTAACTTTTTACATACTGTGTACTAAAATGCATCTTTTTAAAGTTTTATGTTTACATGCTTATGTGTTTTTTACAAACTAAAGATCGTCAAAAAACTAATATTCACAGAAACAAAGACTACCGACGTGATGCTGGAAAACTTTAGCGTAGCTATAGGCAACGTATACATGTCAGATAAAGCGACAACTTAGGTTTTTCATCATGACGACAAAATTCAACATTTTATACAAATTATATGCCGATTCAGAGTCTGAATCTTGTTTCAAAGTAGTGATTGTTCCAGCACAAAAATTGGTCACTGTTTTTTTTTGGTATCCTCTGGTCGGTCTTATTATTTTATTGATGTTTCATTTTTCTTTTTTTCCTACGGGATTTCCTAGCAAAATTAGACATGGTTTGTATCTTAATGTCTTTGCTCTGACGTCACAGTGGTTCTTCTATTTGAAAATATTATTGATTTCCTTCTATACGAAGAATAAAACAATATACACATAAGCCTTGCTTGCATGCTCTTAAATGAAAGTGATAACTGTTCAGGAATCACTGAATCTGATGCCATAAGGCTACAAGTGTTTTGCCAATTTCATCGATATTAAAGCTGTTGAATGGATGAAGGTAAACAGGAATCATAATAGTTGTATGGACGAAATATTTCTGGAAAAATAATTATGGATACATGTATTCTATCTTCAGTGTAAACAAAAACGAAACGTACAGATGTAGGAGATTATAACTGAAACATTACATTACATAACATTACAGCAAATGTGAATTTTGAAAAATGTGTTCAATGTTCCTATATAGTTACAAATGTTGCTGAAAACCACATAACCAAATATTCCAAATTTAAGTAGAATATAGCTCATGTCTGACGTATTTTGAACAATCTTTTGAGGTTTTGAGGCTTTGAATAGACAAATAAGATAACTTAGAAGTATTTTTTCGAAAACTAGCCATTGTCTGATATCCTGAATTTCTGCTGAAATGCACTGAATATTCCGAGGACTGAATAAGGATTACATAAAATATGAACCCTGTCTCGACAGCCTTTCGCAAGCTATTCGTACCCTGTTTCAACAGTCATCCACCAGCCTTTCGATCCTTGTTTCGCCGTCCGTCAGCTATCGACACTACTTCAAGCCAATATCCACTACATGTAACCATGCCAACACTAATATCTTGATGAACTTTTACGTCTGACTGGGAGATTTAGATCTTTGTTTACAATTTAATCTACCTTTTTATTCATAAGTACAGGACAAACTATAATTTCTATAATAAAATCCAGAATATCATAGACATATGCAATAAAACTAATTAATAAACTGTCATCCGTTATGCAAGGAATTTCAATACATGTATAAGTAGAATTTGATGTTCAGATAAACGATTCACCATGTTTAGTATTGCCATCATATTCTTTGTTACTTGTTATGTTCGCTACTGGAGAAAATTCAGTATCGGACACATATTTCTTTTCCCCTGGAAACCAGGCAGGTTCAATCAATAATGGGTTAACGGAGACAGCAACGACATCTCTTGGATTAAAGTGCTGCTTCCATTTTTCCCTACAAAAGATGTATACTTGGTACACTATCTATTTCTTTTAAAAGTATAGTCCTATCTGTAATCTTAGTTTTTGCTTTACAATTGTCCTAATCTACGATCATCGACTCAGTAAACCAGACGGAAACTGATGTTAGCACATATTTCGCCGACCTTCAACAGGGGTCGGAATGTTACAATCGACTTTTTATAAGTGTAAGTTAGACTATTATATTGCCAGAACCAATACAGTACATTAAACCTTTATAGAAAGGAAACAAAATATAATGTATATTGTACGTATTTTCACATTTATTTCCTGGGGGGGGCCTCCGTGGCCGAGTGCATCGTTAAAGTAGTTTATCTATTATTGGTTACATCACTATGGTTTCAAGTTTGAGTCCTACATTTGGGCAGGATTTGCTTCGTTACAAATTTAATCAACAGGAATTGCCAGTCTCTTTGGCAAAGGTCGGGATTTTTTACCGGGTATTTACGCTCCCCTAATAAAAAACGGGACGCCATGACATAGCTGAAAACTTGCTTAAAGTGGCAATAAATATCATTAAAACAAACGTTTGTGTCACAGATCTAAACGATTTCAACATTTCAGCTTATTCAGAGTGAGGATGAGAATTTAGCTTTTTGTATCGATTACCATGAGTCTGCTTTTTCAAATTTACAAATGAGGTCTTTATTGTGCAAAAAGTGTGGCATTTTCAGCTTCAGCGGTTTGCGGTTTATCAGGCTAAATGAATTATTACATGACAATCCTCTAACGCAACGCTTTGTGCAGGTGCGTTATTTCATTTTGCACAGTCTCCGTATTAGTACCAGTATTTTGACATTTGAGGAAGATACTGAACTATTTGTATCAGAGAGACATTGATGTAAAAATTGCATAAAAAAGAACAGCAGAAAATAAAAAATACAGTAAACTAGAATAAAAATAAAATGAATTGAAATGATGACTTGTAGCTCAAAAATATTATTTTGGTTTCTGAAATTAGTATTAAACACGAATGAAGTGAAGACGTTTGATTATTAAGCAGCCTGTAAAAATTTATATAGATGTAACTACTATTCTGTCCAAGTAAATGTTAGGACGTACGGAAGCCTTGGAGGGCCATTTTGACTTTTAACTTTTAATTTACTAATTCTGGCTTTTTTTGTTTTGAGTTTTGACTATTGACTTGTTATACAAGCCGACTGGGGACATTTTCACTTTTATCTTATGACTTTCAACCTTTTGACTATCGACTTTTGTCTTTTGAATTTTGACTTCTTACTTTTTACGTAAGCCTTGAAGGGACATTTTTGTCTTTCAAATTCTTACACTTGAGTTTTTACTTTTCAATTTATGACTTTTTAGGCTGGAAAAATTGAAGATTGTACAGCTGCACAAACCCCAAAATTTTCCATTATATCAATTGTAAATCTATGTCTCGGTGTCCGATGCGATTTATTGACTTTTGTAAATAAAAAACAACGGTCTCTTTCTCCAGAAATCCAATTTGTTGACTTTAAACACCGAGCACGTTACACAAAATAAAAAGTCAGAATGAAGTGTGTTACAGAAATAATGCAATTATTTTAAATTTCATATCACGATTGGTTTATAGACGTATACAATAGCATAAAGAAGTAAATTTTCTGTATAAAATTGATTAACTCATACAAAGGAGGTTGTGGAATTTGCTCGTTTCCTGAAGATATTTTTGTCAGTGAGCTCGCATTTTTATAATTAAAAGGTTTTAGTAAATCTAACTAATACGGAAGCCTTGGAGGGCCATTTTGACTTTTAACTTTTAACTTACTAATTCTGGCTTTTTTGTTTTGAGTTTTGACTATTGACTTGTAATACAAGCCGACTGGGGACATTTTCACTTTTATCTTATGACTTTCAACCTTTTGAAAATCGACTTTTGACTTTTGACTTTTGACTTCTTACTTTTTACGTAAGCCTTGAAGGGACATTTTTGTCTTTCAACTTCTTTCACTTGACTTTTTACTTTTCAATTTATGACTTTTTAGGCTAGAAAAATTGAAGATTGTACAGCTGCACAAACCCCAAAATTTTCCATTATATCAATTAATCTATGTCTCGCTGTCCGATGCGATTTATTGACTTTTGTAAAAAAAAAAACCACTGTCTCTTTCTCGAGGAAATCCAATTTGTTGACTTTTAGCACCGAGCACGTTACACAAAATAAAAAGTAAGACTGAAGTGTGTTACAGAAATAATGCGATTATTAAATTTCATATTACGATTGGTTTATAGACGTATACAATAGCATAAAGAAGTAAATTTTCTGTATAAAATTGATTAACTCATACAAAAATACAAAGGAGGTTGTGGAATTTGCTCTTTTCCTGAAGATATTTTTGTCATTGAGCTCACATTTTTATAATTAAAAGGTTTTAGTAAATCTAACTAAGGTGAGATTGTCTTTGAATATTGTTTCCCGCCTTGAAAGTCATAAGTTGAAAAGTAAAAAGTCAATTGTAAGAAGTTGAAAGACATTTGAAAGACAAAAATGTCCCTTCACGGCTTAGGTAAAAAGTCTGAAGTCAAAAGTCAAAAGGCAAAAGTCAATAGTCAAAAGGTTGAAAGTCAAAAGTTAAAAGTGAAAATGTCCCCAGTCGGCTTGTATCATAAGTCAATAGTCAAAACTCAAAACAAAAAAGTCAGAATTAGTAAGTTAAAAGTTAAAAGTCAAAATGGCCCTCCAAGGCTTCCGTAAACTAAGGTGAGATTGTCTTTGAACATTGTTTCCTGCCTTGAAAGTCATAAGTTGAAAAGTAAAAAGTCAATTGTAAGAAGTTGAAAGACATTTGAAAGACAAAAATGTCCCTTCACGGCTTACGTAAAAAGTCTGAAGTCAAAAGTCAAAAGGCAAAAGTCAATAGTCAAAAGGTTGAAAGTCAAAAGTTAAAAGTGAAAATGTCCCCAGTCGGCTTGTATCATAAGTCAATAGTCAAAACTCAAAACAAAAAAGTCAGAATTAGTAAGTTAAAAGTTAAAAGTCAAAATGGCCCTCCAAGGCTTCCGTAAGGACGCAAAGATGTTGATCAGATAAAGTCTGATTATCAATAGCCTGGTTTCCTTTCTCAACGAATTGCGCTGTTAAATCACGGATTCAAGAATCCAGGCTATGGTAGCAAAGGAAATTCTTTGAGGTCAAATAACAATTAACTGTTGAAAGAATGGATTACTTAAATATTTGTTTACCGTACAGCGAGCCATATTTTAGTCATATTCAGGACGAGAACAAGTTAATAAATCAACGGAAAAAGGATGTACCAATCTAAACAAAATTTAGACTATAACTAGAAAAAAAGAGGAGCAGTGGGTAGGACACAGAATTTATTCTCTTGTAGCGGCTACAATGCACCTGCTATTTTTCAAAATCTTCAAACGTGATCATTATCGTGCAAGGAGCGTGCCACTCTCTTAACTCGTTATCCACTACTGTCTGCGGCAAGGCTATTCGTATTATTGACAATCCGATAACGTTAGCGTTTCTCATATCCGCCATCCGGAGTCGCGACTGACTTCTTGGTGGATCAAGCACTTGGAACCCTCACAATAAGCTCACTGTAAACAATTAGATAGAACTTACTGAGGATTTTTATCAAACATAACTGTTATATACTCGTCAACTGGCATTAGTTTTGTCAAAGGTTTTTGTTTAAGCAATTTCTTTGCTCCATTTCTGCTTAAGGCATACGCCAATGTCCAACCGGAATAGTCGGGCCAAACAAGAAATTTTGTTCCATTCACGTACTTTTCGTTACTAGCACGCTTCCGGTTTCGAGCAAAATAACTGAAACAAAACTAAAGATAATGAACATAAATCTAAATCGTAGTCCCCAACATAAATAAATGAAAGTATTCGGTAAATAACATTCAACATATCATTAATTAATAAATAATAAAGTGTTTCCGGAACTTCCAGCGAGCAATAATTCAGCTATATTATATATATACAAGTTAACAAGCTATAAACTAAAGAGAAAAAGTGTTGGACCAACGGAACTCAATTTGTAATTGCAGCTAGAAATGTATTGAGGTCTCAGTTGTGTCACCATAATATCCACTGACTGTGTTTATACAAGTTAAATGCTTAAACATCAATTTTTTTAGTCGTTGTATTATAAAATTAATTAAAGGGTTTGGGTGTGAAACTGTTCACCGTTATATCTACCATATATTTTTATGTTCCTGGTACCATATGCATCATCATAACGTTATATACATGTAAGAAATCACAAACGTACTTACATCAGATCCCAGTTGGGGACAAATTCATCAATATCGGCGGATATTCGAGACCAGTATTTCCGGAACATTGGTAAGAACATCGCATCATCTTCTAAAATTAGTGCCTTTTTGTATCGTTTCATTACAATCTGATGTGGAGAAATAAATGAAAAGGATCAAAACAATGAAATAGGACAAACTGCAAGGGAAAATATATAGCAATGTATACTTGTTCCTTCTGGTATTAATTGTGCTTCTCGCCTCGCCGACCTGTTTACAGGATGAGTTCCTAGTAGGTCTGCTGATGTATAAAGAAAAAGACACTGGCACAAATGATATATCGATGATGTTTTGTCCATGAACAATGCTAAATTCAGTGATCATTTGCATTCAATCTGCACGAGCAAGCTTGAAATTAAAGACACTAATACACTTAAGTCTGCCACTTACTAAGACCTACTTCTAGAGAAAGACTACAAACTAGACTCTATGACAAACGTGATGACTTCAATTTTCCAATTTTCAACTACCCGTTCATCGATAGCAACATTCAAGCAGCTCCAGCGTATGGTTTGTACATTTCACAATTTAAAGGCTATGCTAGATCCAGAGGTCAATATTCCGATTTTCTAGACCACTCACTGCTATTAACTACTAAGCTACTCGAATAAGAGCTTGTTGAACCTAGGTTATTTTTATCCTTTTAGAAGTTCTGTGGTCGTCACCATGACTTATGGGAAATCAATCTCTCAAATACGCTCGAACTTTGCTGAGTAATAGTTAGTTTTTCGTATTCCTGGACTTCGAGTAACTCGACGGGTGCCTTTGAGACAACCACTGCTTACTCGTCCGAAACTCTTATGTGCACGCGTGGTTTCTATTGGGTTGGGGTTACTCCTTTTGTTTTTGGTCTTTGTTTTGTGTTGTGTATGTTTGTAATCAGTTCTAATGTAACACTGTATACGTACAACGCTCTCAAAGAGGTGTGTGACAACCACTAGCCAGTTTTACACTTATTTGACATTGCATATAACGTCAGGTAATTGGACGTTTCATATCATTATATACATATTACAAAATATTTATCAGTGTCAATATAAGAAGGGTCCGCTAAGTGTTCTTAACAGCCCATTTGCCACAAAATAAACATGAAAGCAACTCTCATAGAACTGCAGAGATTGGTACACTATCAATGGTGTAAGTGAGATATTAAAAAATCTCGTAGATTTTGTGCCTTTGTTTACATTTTAGTAACACTGTAAAAAAATCTTCTCCATTCTATATACTGAAATTTTTTATATTCAACAAAACAATCGGTAACAGGAATACACAAGTATTTAATTATAGGCTGAGGCAAATAAATTTCTGATTATGACAAAAATATATCGAAGACGATATAAAAACGCTGAGTGTAGGAATCGACTACATATTTGTCGTGTATGGTGGCCATATTTTCCGACAATCAGTTGACATAACAATGGTACGAACTGTGCCCGATAGTTGCCGACTCCTGTAATTATACTTGAGAACTTGAAAAAAGGTCTTTTACGACAGATGACAGACGGAAATCGTTTGATTTCAGCTTGCTGTAAATAGATATTAAACCGTTACTCATGGTCTCTACATGTTATTAGAGGTATTCGTAGCAAAACCACCAACTGCATATGAACAAAATCAAACTTACATCTTCCCATACATAGTAATGAGTTAATGCACATCCAATTTCCCCAAATGTCAAGGACGGTCTGAAAAACGAAACAAATATCTAGACTGTACAATATGTTTAATTTTCTCTAATACATGTTCTATCGACGACACATAATACTTAAAAACAACGATAGCAGGTATTGATACAACGATAGCTAAAAATGTGCGGGTATTGATACAACGATAGCTAATGATGTGCGATTAAAAATATATTGTTTTTGAACACAAAATCTTTTATTTTATATCAGTCAAAGTATTCAAAATCCATTAACCCGAAAAGTGACGGCAAATGAATACAAACCTGAAAGTATGTGGATCATGGTATCCAGGCAACATCTGTATTCCTAGCTTTTCCAAGCTTTCATGCGTTAGTTGTCTTTAAAGATGGATATTTAATGTAAAACAATTAATAATAAGCAATGAAACAAACCCTTTTGAAAATGTGTCACGTGGTAACCTTTTGAGTGCACATTTCATAGAAAATAATACACGTTCATAATTTATTCTAAAAAATAATTTAATTATCAAATGTAGCTTGGAAAAATGTTATCATTAAAAAATTTTCGTAGATGTCATATTGAACATTATGCTAGGCATGACATATTTTTACAATAAAGAGTCTTAAGAAACAGAATAATAAATATTAGTATCATGTAAAGCAATTGTTTTCTTGTTGCATTTTACACTTATTTGTATAATTTATTCCGCAAAAACTCGACATGAAATCTGAAACCGGTGTCAATTTAGGCTAGCGCTGCAGTCATGTACACATGTAAGTCAGCCTCGAAATTATATCTCATGTGCTGATGTTGTTTTGATTAATACGGTTGACCATCATAAAGACTTACTATCTGATCCTTTGGGTACAAAGGACCCTTACAATAATTTGGAAAAGGGTTGTATGAAAAACTATATATAATACGTTTTATGCCATACTTTCCGTCAACACCTTCGAAAAACGACAACTTCAATCTAAGTTTTTCAGCAACCTTTTCTATCTGGTCGTCTTGGAAGATGTATTATATAGATCTGCAAAGAATTGAAACATACAAAAATACAAAAATACTTGATAGCTGATTGGGCCTTGTGCCAACATTTATCCATATTAATTTATTATTATTTTTAAAATCATAACGTAAAATGTTTTTTCTTACATATATTCAACAGTATTGGTAAAGATATTAGAAACGTGGCTGTATGGAGTGCAGGTGGAAGTCAGTTTTACGATATTTACCTTTGGTCATAATAAACGCGTTAATAATAATAATAATAATAATAATAATAATAATAATAATAATAATAATAATATTATTATTATTATTATTATTATTATTATTATTATTATTATTATTATTATTATTATGCACCAAACGATAGTATAATAAAAATAATAATAATAAAAATAATAATAGTAATAATAATAATAATAATAATAATAATAATAATAATAATAATAATAATAATATTATTATTATTATTATTATTATTATTATTATTATTATTATTATTATTACTATTATTTTTATTTTTTTTTTTTTTTTTTTTATTTTTTTTTTTTTTTTTATTTTTATTATTTTTATAATACTATCGTTACAGATACATGTTTATCTTAAGCTTTGTCTGGTGATAGAACTAGCTGACCCAGAGTCTATATGTCGGTGTAACTCCGATGCTAGCCTTATTGGTGCATGTAGCTTTAAAAAACATTTACTTACTAGTTCGTAGAGCTAAAGACTATGCAGGTGCAGTGCAGCTTTTGCTTTTGCTTTATGTTAGTGTCATAAGTTCCACATGCAGGTTATTTACCATGCTTCTGTCATTTGTAATACATGTATGTGAGATTTGGTTAATTTCCAGGGGGCTCGGTGGCCAAGAGGTTAAAGTAGTTCGTCTACTATTGATCACGTGGTGTGTCAACACTGAGATTGCGGGTTCGAGCCTCACTGCGGTCAGGGTGCGTTCGACTCCAATATTAATTGACAAGGATTGCCAGTTTTCCTACCGATGATGGGGGGTTTTATACGGGTACTCCGGCTTCCTCCCCCAATAAACACTGGACGCCATGAAATAGCTGAAAAATTGTGAAAGTGGCGTTAAACAACATTCAAACGCAAAACAATTCCAGTATTTATATCTAGCTTTGGACTGCAATTCATCTTAGATTGACTTACTGTATTGACCAATTCATAAGAAACTTATGAAACAATAGTTGAGTTTAGAGTTGCATACATAGATCTAAACATAGATATGCCGTTTGTAACAGATGTGGTAGGTTTATAATTCACAATAATATCTTTTCGCTAGATCGATTCATTTCAGATCAGATTTGGGATATTCAATGCTACATGTACCTGATCAAAGCCGACCGTGTCTGGTTCATACATAAATTGTGATTCTTTTGGCCAATCTGAAAGAATAATATAACATACAGCACCGCCAAATAATGTTTGATGTGACTGTTCTTAGCCAGTCTAGGAAAGTACACATTAAAATATGCCTTTATCAGGACCTAAACACACTTAAGTTAACGCTAGACAAGGAAACATCTACTGCCAGTGAGATCAGCTGTGAGTATATTCTTGAGTACAAGAAATAAAAGGACTTCTGTTACAACATTATTTTTCAAAAATGTTACTCTCGAGTGCCGTTAAAATTGTCCTTATGCAGACTGACATTTAAAACTTTCTTGCTACAGTTAGTGAAAACGTTGGTAAAAACACGAATGTTGCTCAAATTAAAAACCACATAACGATAAAACATGACGGTAGTACATTAAAACAGCGTTTAAGTTTAAGTTTTCAAAAACATCATAACTGACAAATCGCAAAAAAAATGATAGAAAATATCAAAGCAACAGGTGTAGATGACGTACCAGGTGAACTAATAAAAATGTACAAATCTACAGTACATTTAATTTATCTATGAAGTAGGTGTATTTTAATACAAGCTTACATTTTTTTACATCATAAAAATGATTCACTCTATATAAAGCTTTATGGAATAGTAAGCGTTTTACCTATTTTTATAGAAAATTAATATGAAAAGGTCTTTTCAAGGTCTTTTCAAGACACATTGAACATTTTTTATATACTTTCAATCCAATGTCTAATTTAACATATAAACTTGCATTTGTATTGATTACGAGTTAAAGTTGATAATGTCGGTACAATATCTACATAGGCATTAGGAATCATTTGAAGCCAACAATATAAATCAATTGTAAACGTTACATGTTACTATAATATATATTGCATCTTGCATTGTTTTAATAACTAGAAAAACGTAATAAGCATGATTAGATATGCAGCATAAGAAAATAACCTTGAGGTCATACAACGCAATTTCCCGGATTTTTCTTTACACGCGACACGTGTCTTGTTTTCATTTAATGAAACATACAGGATTACACATCAAGGAAAAGTATGGCTTCAAAGAAAAAATCTGGTCTTGTACTCAGAAATGCATAATAATATGAAATGCATCACTTTTAATGACGCAGCCCATTCCCAAAAGGTTAAATACGTAACATTTGTGTGCAAGTGATCAAAGGTTATATATGTAATTAGTTACTTTGACAATATTTCAATATTTTGAACATTCCAGTGAAATATCTAAACATTATCAACTCACTTTTTAATCCACTCCGACAATACTGAACTGTCAAAAATGTACTCAAACATTCTTTGAAAAATATAAATAAAGTGAGTTTTTTAATGTACCTTACCCACTGTCGAATTCTCATGTACAATTCCCATTATAAATTTTACTAGGAACACAAAACAGTAAGGAAAATTCATGGTGTAGACAGAATGTACAATGACGACTAATTCCGCACTAACGCACATAGAACATCGATTGATTTGTAGTGTATAAAGATGTCTTAAAAATTGTATTTAGTTAATTTTTTCTCTCAAAGGATTCACGCCACGTTTATTTCAGGCAAGATTTTTATGAAACTTAATTTTAAGGTGAGGAGTTATTAAATCATCAACTTAGGTTTTTAAGAAAAATATCACATATTTCCCATCAAGTGTAGATATAAGGACCCTGAAACATTTTCTAAAAATAAATTCAGGGTACTTTTAACTCCTCGTACATTCTATATAGTTTGTAGAATGTATACTGCTTGTTTTTGTTTGATATTTCACTTCAATTTGTCACCAACTCCATCATTTCGCTAACAACTGGCATGGTTTTCAGCAGGATTAACAATATATTGCTCTTTATTATTCCAATCTGATACTACTAAAACTTCTTGATTTGATATGTATGTTACAATATATCTTTTTTTAACATTATGCCAATGATCTAAACCTACGTGGGGTCGGATATGTGGAAACATTTCCACATGTTTTATTTGTCAAATGTGATTTAAATGTTTAAAATACTGGTGCATTAGTTTAGGGATTGACAACTTCACGTCAACTGTATTTGTATCGGTTTATTCAAGGATTGTTTTCGATTGCTGGTTAGATTATTGGATATAGACGACTGTTGGTCGGTTTACTCCAATAAACCGCGAATGACGTCATCGTAAACCCACTCAAAGTCGTCTATATCCAATAATCTAACCAACAATTGGAAACATTTTTTATATTTTAACTTCAATACTATTAAAAAAGAAATAACAAACAATATTTCACAAGTAGTAAATTAATATTTGCAATTCACAATTTTTAGTGTCGTCACTTGTTGTTTGCGGAAGAATCCATTTGTTATCTACGTCATTAATACGTTTAATTATGATGTCAACAATCAGTCACGTGCTGATATAGCAAGTTAGGTTAAATACGAAATGGACAATGTTGTTCAACTGTTGAATATTTAAAGGAAATTAAAATATTTGCAGATAGCACACATCTCTGACGTCACTGTTGGCTTTGTTTGCGCTGAAGATGTTTGTGCTAATCATGGTGGTTTCCAACTAGATATTAATTGGTTTTTGGTTGCGACCCAATGATTGATCTGTGCGTATAACCCATATATATTTATAACTTTGGAATCTTTAATAATTTCAGTTCCACTAAATGGATATGTAATGCACAGGAGCGTCTCCAGTTACTCATCTAATAATCTGGATATCCCCCACTGTACTTTTGATAAGAAAAATATCGACGAAAACCGAGCGAACAACAAGAGCCAAAAGTCAAGGGATAGTTACAAATCTGGATATAGACAAACGTAACACAAAAACCAAAAACATAAAAAACAGAAAGAGAGTAACTCGAACCCAATAAAAAACCATGGATGCACTAAGGTGCACTGGACGAGTAAGCAGTGCCTGCCTCTAATTAGACACCCGTCGAGTATTATGTCTAGGGAAAAGTCAAATCCATGAATAGGAAACACTACCTATGACTCAGCGTAAATGTTTGATCGATTTTGAGACACTGATTTCCCAAAACGATCAATCAAGTCATGGTGACGACCACAGAACTTCTGAAGGGATAACATCAACCTATGTACAACAAACCATTGTTTAAGTAGTTTAGTAGTCAACTTCAGTGATCGGTCTAGAAAATCGGATTACCGATCGCAGGGTCTAGAATAACGTAAACACCATACGCCGGAGCAGTTGGAATGTTGCTGTCGATGAACGGAAAGTTGACAATTGGAGAGTTGAAGTCATCACAGTTGTCGTAGCGTCTAGTTTGTACTTTTCTTAAGAATATTTCTAGAAGTAGGTCTTAGTAAGAGGCTGACCTTAGTGTATTGGTGGTGTCCTTAATTTCAAGATCGCTAGTGTAAATTGAATTGATAAACTAACAATATAAACAATTTATAATCTTAATTTCCCACAACTCCTCTTTATTATCGGGTTGCCTAAGAGATGAAACAATCAATCAGTCTAATCATAGTATGGTGACGTAGTTTTGAAAACTACTGTGGAAATATGGAAAGCAATCGGGGTCAAAATTCACAAAATTCATTCAGTCTAAATTCGTAATGTTTGATCCAAATTTTAAAAACCTTCTGCTGCTTGGACTTTAAAACATTTTTGATAAAGCCAGGATTCTTTGGCACATTCCTTACTCTACACATCGGATACCACATGGATGATACCTCAATCTAAATCATAAACGCTATCCTAAGTGGTTGCCAATCTGCTTCACTAGTTAACGATTATATTTGCAAAACTAAAATAATAATAAAACAGACTAGCATACAATTATACGTCCCGTCCTTCTTAGTTGACATTAATACCAATTACTGGTTGTTTTGTCCTCTTTGGTAAAATTTTATTACCTATTGCAGTGCATCAGATTATCTAAAGAAGAAAAAGTGTTGTAATAATTATTGAGTACAGCAAGCAGGGTTGCAGTAATTATTCAGTGTTGTAATAATTATTGAGTACAGCAAGCAGGGTTGCAGTAAGTATTCAGTGCATCGAGCAGTGTTGCAGTAACTATTCAGTGCAGCGACCAGTGTTGTAATAATTATTGAGTACAGCAAGCAGTGTTGCAGTAACTATTCAGTACATCGAGCAGTGTTGCAGTAACTATTCAGTGCAGCGACCAGTGTTGTAATAATTATTGAGTACAGCAAGCAGGGTTGCAGTAATTATTCAGTGCAGCGAGCAGTGTTGCATCAACTATTCAGTACATCGAACAGTGTTGCAGTAACTATTCAGTACAGCGAGAGGTAACTATTCAGTTCCGAGAAGAGTAACTATTTAGTGCCGCGAGCAGTAACTATTCTGTACAGCAAGCAGTGTTGCCGTAACTATTCCGTGCAGAGAGTAGTGTTGCCGTAACTATTCAGTACATCGAGCAGTGTTGCAGAAAAAAATTCAATACAGCGAGCAGTAACTATTCGGTACAGCGATCATTGTTGCAGTTTCTATTCTGCAAAGCGAGCAGTAACTATTCTGTACATCGAGCAGTTACTATTCTATACAGGGGGAAGTAACTATTCAGTACAGCGAGCAGCGTTCCAGTAACTATTTAGTACAGCGAACAGTAACTATAGAGTACAGCGAGCAGTGTTGCAGTAACTATTCAATGCCGCGAGCAGTAACTATTCAGTACAGCGAACAGTAACTATTTTGTACATCGAGCAGTAACTATTCAGTACAGCGATTAGCGTTTCAGTAAGTATTCAGTACTGCAGTGTAGCAGTAACTATTCTTTACATGGAGCAGTAACTATTCAGTAAAGCGAGCAGCGTTGCAGTAACTATTTAGTACATCGAGCAGTAACTATAGAGTGCAGCGAGCAGTGTTGCAGTAGCTATTCAGACCAGCGAGCAGTAACTATTCGTTACAGCGAGCAGCAACTATTTAGGACAGCGAGCAGTTTTGCTGTAACTATTCAATGTAGTGAGCAGTAACTATTCAGTGCAGTTGAAACAACTGGGAAAACTGAAACCAAACTTGGTCACAATGTTATTAATAATAACTTTATTTGAAAAATACACCATTAAGGGTCAAGCAAACACTATACAGATGACATATAGAGAACATCAAAATCAATATAAACAATATGTATTAAAATTCTGACCAACGAGGATACTAGCATCGCTAAATGATAGATTGCTTTAAAAGGTCTCCTAGTTATGTTGAATGTTCCTGTTGAGGAATGAGAATAAATTTTAACTTGTCCAGTTGTTGATATTGCACGAAAGATGATTTAGGATCATTTATTTTTAAAACGAATTCCTTTCGAATAGTTGAGTTATTTTTAACAACGTAGAAATAAATTATACTCTTCGTCAATTTCTTTTAAATTCTTTCATTTCTTGGTATATTTTCTGATAGTTTCTATATCTAGATTATGATTACTGAATCAGAATTTTGATACTAGTTGTTTTACTTTAGAGTGTGTAGAAAATAAAGATTTAATAAAAGATATATCTACCAAGTAAAGATTTTGCTGAGATATTATGAGGAGCTTTTTAAGCCCAACACAGATTTAACCTATTGTGTATAGACAGATTTGTCTTCAAGGCAATGTATGTCAAATAATCAATTATTCTGTTCTGATCTTTTCGGAGATTTAAATGTAGGTAAATAATTACCATAGTCAATAATATTTCCTAGTTTAATTTCATCCAATGTAATATAGGGGTGACTGAAGAAGTATGTGTAAAGGTCAAAAATGTTATTTTTTATTATTTACAGTTATTGCCATTCAAAACAATACTAAGTTATTTATTAAACTCATTTTGAAGGTCTCTATGCCCGTCAGACAGGATGAAAGTGTCTTCCGCAAAACGTTCGGCTTGACAAGTACAAGAGAGCTACAGCTAATATCAAATATTTTATATAAATCATTAATCATATCCTTTGTTTTACTCTAATTTCTACATCAAAGAATTCAGATACTTTGGACGGATCTTTGAGAAGTTTATGTATTTATCCTGATAGAAAAACTAAAATGGTCCCCACCGCAGCACTTTTAACATGGACCCTGTGGGAAAATGTTTAGAAATTCGTCTTTCTCTCAAACTAGTGAACCAATTGAAATAAAACTCGCCACTAATATTGCTTGGATGGTCCTCTATAAAATTTGGGTTTTTTGCAAATCGGAAATTCAAAGTGACCGCAATCGCAGGGCTAAGTTTAACCGGACTTTCCAGGAAAAAGGTTTTAAAAGGCTCATAAACAGTTGATCAGTTGTAAGAAAACATCACCAGTATTTATTTTAAGTCCTCTATAAAGTTTATGTTTTTATGCCAATCGGAAATTCAAAATCGCCTCCTCCGTAGTAATTATTGTAACATATGACACCACTGTAAAACATTGGAAATAATGTTAATTGTCTTCTTCTCAGAAACTGCCAAGCTAATAGAAACCCTATTGTGTGGGCATGATTTTCTATAGTTCTCAAAACGTTGATATTTGTTATTCTTTTAAAATTCAAGATGGCGGCCGCCAAGACCTTTAAAAAGAGGACCCAATTGGAAAATATTTTTAAAAGGCGTTTTCCCTGAAAATAGTTAACCTGTAGAAACAAAAATTAGCAGTATTTATTGGCTGGCAAGAAGAGAGTAAAAATGGCCACCATTACCATCATAGACTTCGTTTAACAGAGGACTCTATAAGAAGAATTTTTAAATCCATCTCCCTGAAACTGCAAAGCTGATTGAAGCCATATTGTTTGTGAAAATTTTTTGCATGGTTTGCTTAAAAGTTTATGTGTATTTATTTGATTTAAAATCCAAGATACCTGCTATTGTAGGAATTAATTAAATATAGAAACCTATGGGAAAACTTCTACAATAGCTTGCCATCTGAAATTATTGAACTAGTTAAAAACAAACAGTATAATTGGATAGTCTCAACAAAGATAATGTGGTTTATACCAGTCAAAAGTGGAAAATTACCAGGTTGAGATTAACATAGGTGCAATGTCATCTTTATTGCCTATATTTACAAAACGCCATAAGTTAAGCAACACCTACAACTTTTTTATAATTTCAAAAATCTCAATGAATATTAACTTTGTGTTATTTATGTACTAAAGCCATCAAGGGAAAGTTACTTTAATTAACTCCTCAGGTAAATCTTTAAATAGTAAAACCAGTTTTCCTAACGATTTAATGTTCATCTCCTGGTCTTTTTCGACTTCATCTTTACATTTTTACAATGCCTAGACAGAAATAAAGTGAAGCTGAGAAGTGGCAGATCGTTGGAATGCGTAATAGTGGACAGAGGTTGCGTCAGAGAGCACAACACTTTGGCATTCACTTTAGTATTGTATCCCGGCTACTGAAGCGTCATCGAGATGATGGAACTATCCAGGAACGTCCTAGGTCAGGTCGACCACGAAAAACATCTAAAGGGGGGATAGAGAGCACTCGTTCGTGTTGCAAAACGCAAATCGTTGGCCACTGCAAGATATCGTCGTGACAATTGGAATATTGCAACCGGAGTCGCCGTTCAAACAGCTAACAGGCGCCTAAACAATTCAAGGTTGAGAGCTCGTTGTCCCCTTGAAACGTCCACTGTTGACAGAGAGACATCGCCAAGCACATTTAGAGTGGGCAAGATATCATTGCCATTGGTATATTCGAAGCTGGCGACGAGTACCCTGAACCGACGAAAGCAGATTCCTTCTTCGTCATATTGATGGGCGCATGCGCGTTTGGAGACAACGAGACACTGCTTACAACTAGAACAACATCCTAGGCACTACAGCGTTTGGCGGTGGTGATGTTACAGTGTGAGGAGGCTTTTCATACGACTGTAAACTGAATCTGTGTGTGGTTGATGGGACAATGACAGGGCAGAAATATCGAAATGACGTCATTAACGCTATTATTGTGCCACATTTTGACAATCATGCACTTGGTAACAGACCATCTTTATGGATGACAACGCAAGACCTCACCGAGCTGCAAATGTATGTGATGTTATCGAAAGGGAAGCTATTGAGCATCTTCCATGGACATCCTTGTTACCCGATATGAATCCAATTGAACATTTGTGGGATATTATTTGCTGTAAAATCAGTAACAGAGCACTTGCTTCGTCAAAGAACTACGTGTTGCCATTCAAAATGAATGGCAGAATTTACCACATGCTACACTTAGTCGTACAGTCAACAGCATGAGGAGGAGAGTTAATGTACCGGAAGCGTGGTGGTTACTTTTTGAGTATTTTTGCGTTTAACACATTTCAAAGTGACTTTTCTTTCCCCGAACATTGACCTGTGATGATATGTTTATGTTCATGAAATTGGAGTATGTATGCAATCAAACTTATTTTTTGACTAATGAAAGTTATATTTGCACTATTTTTTTTATATCTTTGCTTTGATCATTTTTTCATAAAAAAAAAATAAAGCGACTTTAAACATGTTGTTTGTGTGTTTCATTTGTCATTAATGTTCAATAAATTGTCATTTCAATAAAAATATTAAACTATATAAAATGTTTAATGAATCCCTGGAAAATAATAGGGTGTTGCTTAACTTATGTCGAGCTGTGTATATTAATCTCTCGAGCTTCTAGATTTATGTATTATTTATTTAGGTATTAGAGGAATATTTGCAGTACACGAAATATAAAACCAGTCTTGTTTTTAATATATAACATTTTTTACATTGTCTGTAAATGTAAACGGTAATTATCGGCATTGGTTTTGTAATAGTTAATTGAAGTTAACTATTGAAGAAAGTTCGGTATCTGAGACATATTTCTGGTCTCCTGGAAACCAAGCAGGTTCTATCAGTAATGGATAGACTGACACAGCAATTACATCTCTAGGACGAAAAAACTGTTTCCATTCCTCCCTACAACAGATAAATACTTTAAAGCAAAGCTATATTCTAGTGACAGTCTTCTAATGAATCTTCCTGGTGTTTGTTTACACTAAACCTACGTATGAACATGTATAATTCAGATCCGGAAGTTGATTGATTGACTGTTTGCTTCACATTAACCAAGCCATATTACCGTTACATTTATGTTCAGGTTAAGAACACGTGTACATACAATAAATAAGAAAGGAAAGTGATAAATCAAAAGGAACACACAAATTTTGACTGCCACCGGAAATAGGTTGGGACGGAGAATTGAGCCTTTTGTAACGGCTATAATGAGCTTATTTTGTAAATGAACAAAAGAGGTCTTTATTCCATAATGAGAAACTATAAAACACGTTACCCGCTATGGTCCGCGGGCAGGCTTTCCGTTTTATAAGGACATTCTGTGCTGCTGAGTGAACGGGCACTAAGAACCATTCCAGTGTGGTCACATGACAAGAAAAGGAAGAAACCATAATAACTAAAGCTTATGGTCCACATCTTGATTTATTGTACAAGATCTCTGATCACACATCTCTCTGTAAGTTGTTTTCTTATCTTACAACACGTATAGTTTTCTGTTGTTGATGCAAAAGTTGCATTGAAACCAAAACCTTGTCAACAGAAGAATCCCATTAAATATTTGAAGGCGGGATATTCTAACTGTTCTCAGTATAAAAGTAAGCAACCTAGTAAGTAAAATTGCAAGGCATGCATGGAGACACGCGAGGCAATACAAATCAACGAAGTTCTTTGAGCGGAGAATATTATCATAATATTTGTTAGGTGTGCACATGTACCATGTTATTAAATACTGAAACAATACTAACACAGGTCGGTCGTACATCAGGGGTATATACTTAAACAGCAGGTCGGTCGTACATCAGGGGTATATACTAACACAGCAGGTCGGTCGTACATCAGTGGTATATACTTACACAGCAGGTCGGTCGTACATTAAGGGAATATACTTGCACAGCAGGTCGGTCGTACATCAGAGGTATATACTAACACAGGTCGGTCGTACATCAGGGGTATATAATAACACAGGTCGGTCGTACATCAAGGGTATATAATAACACAGGTCGGTCGTACATCAGGGGTATATACTAACACAGGTCGGTAGTACATCAGGGGTATATAATAACACAGGTCGGTCGTACATCAGGGGTATATAATAGCACAGGTCGGTCGTACATCAGGGGTATATACTAACACAGGTCGGTCGTACATCAGTGGTATATACTTGCACAGCAGGTCGGTCGTACATCAGGGGTATATACTAACACAGGTCGGTCGTACATCAGGTGTATATAATAACACAGGTCGGTCGTACATCAGGGGTATATACTAACACAGGTCGGTTGTACATCAGGTGTATATAATAACACAGGTCGGGAGTACATCAGGGGTATATACTAACACAGGTCGGTCGTACATCAAGGGTATATACTAACACAGGTTGGTCGTACATCAGTGGTATATAATAACACAGGTCGGTCGTACATCAGGGGTATATAATAACACAGGTCGGTCGTACACCAGGGGTATATACTAACACAGGTCGGTCGTACATAAGGGGAATATACTTACACAGGTCGGTCGGTCGTACATCAGTAGTATATACTTAAACAGCAGGTCGGTCGTACATCAGTGGTATATACTTACACAGCAGGTCGGTCGTACATCAGGGTATATACTTAAACAGCCGGTCGGTCGTACATCAGTGGTATATACTTAAACAGCAGGTCGGTCGTACATTAGGGGTATTTACTTAAACAGCAGGTCGGTCGTACATCAGGGGTATATACTTTAACAGCAGGTCGGTCGTATATCAGGGGTATATACTTAAACAGCAGGTCGGTCGTACATCAAGGGTATATACTAACACAGCAGGTCGGCCGTATATCAGGGGTATATACTTAAACAGCAGGTCGGTCGTACATCAGGGGTGTATACTTAAACAGCCGGTCGGTCGTATATCAGGGGTATATACTTAAACAGCAGGTCGGTCGTACATCAAGGGGTATATATTTACACGGGTCGGTCGTACATCAGGGGTATATACTTACACAGCAGGTCGGTCGAACATCAATGGTATATACTTACACAGGTCGGTCGTTCATCAGTGGTATATACTTACACAGGTCGGTCGTTCATCAGTGTCATATACTTACACAGCAGGTCGGTCGTACATAAAGGGTATATCCTTACACAGCAGGTCGGTCGTACATCAGTGGTATATACTTACACAGCAGGTCGGTCGTACATCAGGTGTATATACTTACACAGGTCGGTCGTACATCAAGGGTATATAATAACACAGGTCGGTCGTACATCAGGGGTATATACTAACACAGGTCGGTCGTACATCAGGGGTATATAATAGCACAGGTCGGTCGTACATCAGGGGTATATACTAACACAGGTCGGTCGTACATCAGTGGTATATACTTGCACAGCAGGTCGGTCGTACATCAGGGGTATATAATAACACAGGTCGGTCGTACATCAGGGGTATATACTAACACAGGTCGGTTGTACATCAGGTGTATATAATAACACAGGTCGGGAGTACATCAGGGGTATATACTAACACAGGTCGGTCGTACATCAAGGGTATATACTAACACAGGTTGGTCGTACATCAGTGGTATATAATAACACAGGTCGGTCGTACATCAGGGGTATATAATAACACAGGTCGGTCGTACACCAGGGGTATATACTAACACAGGTCGGTCGTACATAAGGGGAATATACTTACACAGGTCGGTCGGTCGTACATCAGTAGTATATACTTAAACAGCAGGTCGGTCGTACATCAGTGGTATATACTTACACAGCAGGTCGGTCGTACATCAGGGGTATATACTTAAACAGCCGGTCGGTCGTACATCAGTGGTATATACTTAAACAGCAGGTCGGTCGTACATTAGGGGTATTTACTTAAACAGCAGGTCGGTCGTACATCAGGGGTATATACTTTAACAGCAGGTCGGTCGTATATCAGGGGTATATACTTAAACAGCAGGTCGGTCGTACATCAAGGGTATATACTAACACAGCAGGTCGGTCGTATATCAGGGGTATATACTTAAACAGCAGGTCGGTCGTACATCAGGGGTATATACTTAAACAGCAGGTCGGTCGTACATCAAGGGGTATATATTTACACGGGTCGGTCGTACATCAGGGGTATATACTTACACAGCAGGTCGGTCGAACATCAATGGTATATACTTACACAGGTCGGTCGTTCATCAGTGGTATATACTTACACAGGTCGGTCGTTCATCAGTGTCATATACTTACACAGCAGGTCGGTCGTACATAAAGGGTATATCCTTACACAGCAGGTCGGTCGTACATCAGTGGTATATACTTACACAGCAGGTCGGTCGTACATCAGGTGTATATACTTACACAGGTCGGTCGTACATAAAGGGTATATCCGTTCACAGCAGGTCGGTCGTACATCAGTGGTATATACTTACACAAGTCGGCCGTACATCAATTGTATATACTTACACAGCCGGTCGGTCGTACATCAGTGGTACATACTTACACAGCAGGTCGGTCGTACATCAGGGGTATGTACTCGTCCACTGGCATGAGTTTTGTCAATGGTTTTTGTTTCAACAATTTAATCGCACCATTTCTTGTTAAGGCGTATGCATTTGCCCAGCTAGAATATTGGGGCCAGACAAGAAAGTTCGATCCCCTTACGAGAGTTTCTTTATCAGCGCGCATCAATCTTCTACCAAAATAACTTTAAATAAAAAATAAAAATAATTAAGCAAAAATATTTCTTTCAGTAAAGTTATATTTGAATTATATGTACCGTTTAGTGTAATAATTAATTAGGTCATACGCGAAAAAGCCAACAGTATTTGAGTTTTGATTGATTGATTGATTGATTTGATGTTTGCTTTATGTCTAGCTAGCAGTATTTCAGCTATATTCAGGACGAGAACAAGTTAACAAACAAATTAATTCGGGAAAAATAGCCCCAAGGACAAAACTTGTTTATGTCAGTTGATAGTATTGGGTATGGGTAGGGGCGGGAAATTTAGCCTATTGTACCGGAAACAACAAGCCTACTCTTAACGACATCTACGAAAGGGCTCTTTAGCGTACAAGGAGCGTGGCGCTCTCCAAAAACGTTACCCACTGTGGTCCGCGGTCAGGTTTTATGTATTATGACCCGACACCCTCTCCCCCAAACGAGAGGACATTCCCTATCCGTCACCGGAGGACGAGCTGGGCGGCTCCTGTGGGTCGAGAACTGTGAATATTTATGTAAACAATTTTTGTTTGTTTGATGTATTACCTAACTTTCAACCATTTTAAGCTATATCATAACATCCAGTTTTCTTCAGAGAAAAAGTACCGGTGAGAGCACTGACATTCTACAAGTCGACTGATCTAGACTGGTATATACTTGGCAGGTTGTTTATCAATACTCAGACTCGATATGTAGACCATTTAACAAAGTAAACAAAGAAATGTAAAAACGTCAAGGGTTCGTCGGCTTAAAGGGTTAAGGTACTAGAGATAAATTTAAACAAAGCAACGTTAAAATTCACAAACTCACATCAGATCCCATATTGGAACAAACTCGTCAACATCGGCAGATATTCGTGACCACTGTCTCCGGAACATAGGAACGAAGTTTGCGTCATCTTCTAATATTAGCGCCTTTTTAAACCCCTTTGTTACAATCTGTAAATTATAATGTGCTAAATATTTCACACAACATCTAATGAATTACTTCCCACTAGAAATACAAACTTACTTAGTAATCTTTGTTCATTTTGCTGTGTGTTTTGTGTAAATGTAAAAACTGACTTAAAAATCCAGTTTGACATGTCTTATCCGTAATTATATGTCTATTTTTAAACGGAGTCAGATCATTATTCCTACAACCCATGTACAACAGTACTCCGACAGCCCATAACTCCGACAACCCATAATTCCGACAACCCATTACTCCGACAATGACAAAAACGTACAAAGATTTGTATTAAACAAATTGGCTGTGGTAGTACTTCCGTCCGCCGAACATCTACACCAAATTAACAACAATTTTCAGAGGAACCGGGGGGGGGGGGGGGGGCAACCGCCGGAACACCCGCTGGATCCGCCACTGAAAAGGAGCTATATGTAGACCTGTTATTCCATAAAATCTATCTTTTTTTTCTTGTGGTATATTATGAAATGAAGAATGTATGAAGCATGCTACTAAATATAGTTATTAAATGAAAAGAATTAGGCGTATTTTTATTGGTTTAAAAACTACTTTCTAGTCATGTTAATTCGCAGCAGTACTAAAGTTGTATCAAAATATCGCTATTTTTGTCCGCTGCACAAGCGGTCAAGAGGAATATATTATTTACTTGTTTTAAAAATAGATCGAAAGTACAATTATTAAGTAGCCAAGTGATTTCACTTCATTATGCCACCGATATAAACAATATGGCGGGTGTACTGCTTACAAGCAAACAATTGTTGAAATGACAGATTATATGTAGTATAACAATGAAGGAATTTAATTCGATCAATACGCTTTATATGGAACTAGTATATAATGATATTCACCTATGACGGCGGTAAATATCATTCTACAAGGTCCATATAATGTGTATTGACCTTAACAAAAGTTTTTATACAATTAATGACTTTGAGACGCTATGCGAGGTGAATATACAATTTTGAGGGCTGAGAAATCCTGATAGAGACCGGATGTCAAAGTCGGTAATTGTTTTATTACATGAATAAAATCACCATTTGGCTTTATCAGAAAAAAACAGAAGGTTCTGAGATTTTGTAATTGTTGTAATGCTGGTTACCCTTAATATTTTCTGGTAATACTGCATTTTGATATTGATTTGCTGATAATCCTGAAATTCCTGTTTCATCACATTTCAAATAATGAAAAGAGTATAAAAAGTCAATTATTTTATTCTTGCATTTTTAACAGTATATTTTATAATTACAGATGATTCAATGACTAATAAAGTTGAAATTTATAGTAATGTTGGAACAGTTATGAAAAACAGGCTTAAACTGGTCAAATGACAATAATTTGGTGAGAGTTTTGTCCTATCGATGCTAAAAAAGTAACATTCTATAACGTAATGGTATTCATCACCATTTTTTAAGATAACATAATCAATAAACGTATATTATTTGTATTCATGTCTGCAATAACGCTTTGTCATAATGTTTTGAGACTATAATACATACCTTTGTTTTTTGCAATGGCCCTTAAAGGCAGCCAAAATGCTTTCACCGTATTTCTTTGTCATTTCAATAATTTTATTAAAGGTGGAGGTTTGGATCCCTTTTACTGGGTTAAGTTAGTTGGTCATCTACGTGCAGGCGTGTTAAAAACTGAAGTTGTGGGTTCAGGTCTCACTGTCGGCAGGTGTGCTCGACTACAATCCTAACTGATAAGGATTGCCAGTTTTCCTACCTTCCGAAGGTCAAGGACATTTCAGCTGGTACAATAAAGATGACAAATTGATACAAATGACATTAAGCCCCATTCAAACAATCTACTTCTTAATACTGTGTGCATCAAAACCAGTTCTGATCAGTTCTGATAAAGAATAGACCATCCATTAGATCACTAGACCATCACATTCAGCTACCTTATGCACTTTCTGTAAGCACATTTCAAATTGATTAAATGCCCAGAAAGCCTCAGATTTTAAACTTTAAAAATTAATCTAACTTCTAAATTAAAAGACTTCATAAAAGACTGCATGGGTTTTCTACAGAAAACGATTCTCCTTTTCCTTTATGAAGCAATACAGTTTACCTAAAAGTTCGAAAGTACGCTTTATCGAACTTACATCTTCCCATATGTAGAAATGAGAAAGTGCGCACCCTATTTCACCAAACGTCATAGAGGTTCTGTAAAGCAAAGATAATTTGTGTTTATTTTTACCTTCATAAATTTCCAATTTCTGTGTATTAATATTTTTTATATTCTCACCGGTCCGGAACACTCTTTGTTAAAAGGGAAAGTGTTGCTTATTTATTAGTTTTAGTTTAAACATATTCACTGCTCTAAGCAACAGGATAAAACACAAGTACAAGTCATACTTACAAAGGTCTTCTCCACAATACAATAGTATACAACACAATAGTGGAGCATGATATTTTAATTGACTAAGCAACAACAACAACAAAAGAATAATACTGATTCACAAGTGGTTGCGATGTCTCGGGAGAGTAAGGTAATGGAAATGGAAATACGGGAAGTGAGGAATCGCCTAGATCCTACAATGAAATCGAACACGTTTTTGAAATTATTAATATTCTGTTGTATTGAAAGGTTTGCATGGTCAGATGTTAATAATTAAGAAATTAACAAGTGTGGATAGTATTGCTTAAGCAATACTAAGTCGCCTACCGGCAAATAAAATTGTCATAGTCCAAGGGCCATAATTTCTTTAAAAAAATCATTGGACCAGAATAATATTCGAACTTAATCTGGACCTCATCATGGTTTACTTAATTGCCAAATATCAGCTCAACATCTGCAAGCGTTTACAAAAAAGTCAGGAAAACTGTTATTTTTACGAAATGTTCTAAGTCCAAGGGCCATAACGTCGTCAAAAATTATTAGACCAGAACCATATTCAAACTTGATCTGTAACTCATCATGGTTGACCCACATACCAAATATCAGCTAAATATTACCAAGCGTTTAGAAAAAAGTCGGAAAACATGTGTGACGGAGTAACGGACTGACGGACCGACGGAATGATGGAGTGCAAACCTATAGTCCCCTTCGGCTAAGCCGGTAGGGGACTAATAAAAATATCCTTAGGTAGCCATTGAAGTTGTTGATATAGTATTCGTCTTAGATTTGCATACAATGGGCAGTACAATAGATAGTGGTCTACATCTTCACAGTTAGAGCTACACTGGCAAGAAGGACTCGCTATTACATTAACACGACATTTTTGTTAGTTGATTTTTGAGTTGTGTGTGTATTTTTTACTTTGATTTGTAGTTCAGATCTTGTGTTTTAATTCCCAGTGATGTTACTTATACTGACAGAAACACTGCAGAAATGATTACCAATAATATATTTTGAGGAAAATTTGGCAAAAAGAAAAATAGCAAAGAAAACCGACCGAACAACAAGAGCCAAAAGTCAAGGGACAGTTACAAATCCGGATATAGACCAACGCTACACAAAAACCAAAAACACAAAAAAAAACAGAAAGAGAGTAACACGAAACCAATAAAACCCATAGGTGCACTCAGGTGATCAGGACGAGTAAGCAGTGCCTGCCTCCAATTAAGACACCCGGCGAGTTACTCATTGTCATGTCTAGGGAAAAGTCAAATCCAGGAATAGGAAACACTACCTGGGACTCAGCGAAAATGTCAGATCGTATTTGAGACACTGATTTCCCATAACGATCAATCAACCTAGGTACAACAAACCCTTGTTTGAGTAGTTTAGAAGTCAACAGCAGTGATCAGTCTAGAATATCCGAATGCCTATCGCAGGATCTAGAATAACATATAAGTTGTGGAATGTACACACCAAACGATGGAGCTGCTGAAATGTTGCTGTCGTTGAACGGGAATTTGACAATTTGAAAGTTGAAGTCGTCAAGTTTATCGTATAATCTAGTTTGTAGTTTTCCTGAGTCTATTTATAGAAATAGGTCTCTAAGTAATAGGCTGACCTTAGTGTCTTAAGAAGTTTTATATTCCGTTAAAAATTACACACGATCTCATAAGCGAGAGAAATAACATATATATATATATATATATATATATATATAGGCTTACTGGCCGATAAATAATGAAATATAACATAAATCATTTTCCACAGATGTAAATGAGAGATACCTGATGTCCTAATGCTTTATACAGTCTACTGGATCTTTATATTCACGAGAACCAACATATTCGAAGTAATGAGAAAACAACACAAGTACTAGTAGAAAGATCTAAATCGACAACATTACTTCACTGAAGATAAGGTTTTTTCTTTGCACCCTCTACGAAAAACGCTACGATATAATCTTAATAAATAATATCGATATGTAATTTAAGTACTATGGATCTGATTTTCATATAAATTGCAAACATTTAAGCAAAGTAAACCTATTTTACGTTTCTCACTTCATTTTAGAACTATTCTTAAAATCACTATAGATGTTATGTAGTTAGTACACTATATATATCACGTGCCCGTCAACACACTTGTTGCAGATTCGAATTTCACTCCGGACAGGGTGTGCTCTACTCCAATCTAATTGACAAGGATTCCCAGATTTCCTTCCGAAAGTCGGAAGTCGTTATCATAACGTATTTTTTCTATTTTTTGGTTGACGTCAGGGTTACTACAACCTAACATTGGTTCACCCCATGTTTTGGCCTCGTTATGAACAAATGACAGTCAAGACGGAATTACATTTTTAAAATCCAGATGAAGTTACAAACTTTTTTATATTTATGTCTAAAAGACTTTCATTAATACAAACCGTTTACTAAATGGGTCAACGAATCCTGGTAATAACTTTATCCCTAGCTTCTCTATGCTTTCATTGGTCAGATTTCTACAATAATACAAACCATACAATCCAAAAGTTAATATATGTTTACTAAAATTTAAGTAAATTAAGCAGAAAGAAATATTAGTTCAATATCAATTTATTTTATAAAAACACTGATTGCATGTTTGCTTAACTTTCAGAGTGCAACATTTCAGTAATAAATCAACGGCAAAAGAAATGGATTTCCAGTTTTATCTGTCACTATGGTTATTGTGTAAGGACGGAGAATTTAGACATGTTAGTGGCTGTAATAAGCCCTTTTTCGAAATATACAAAAAATGGTTTTTATCGTGCTTGAATCAAATTTAAAACTATGATATCATGATAATTTGATGGACTTTAATAGGCAGATTTGGTTTTATATGTTTTAGCTAATCGAGAAAAAATGTTATTATTTTATTTCTCAAATTTTTGTAGACGTTAAACACTGATTATAATATATTCACTTACGGTTTAATAGGTTCATACATATCTTTTTGGGAAAGACCCGTGATCTATCACAAGTGATTGAAATGTTTTTTTGCGAGGGAAAGTACTTATATCGCGCGAGAAGCAGGGTGTGTCGATCTTGAAGTGTTGTTTTAATTACAAAACGGTATTTCCTCTGGAAAGTGGATGTGTTTGACGTATTTATCTAATAAATAGCTATACATATAAACACGCAATTCGGAATATTACGGAAGCTTCTTTAGGACCTTCAATAATATTTTTTAATTCGTAATCACGAATTTTTTTTTTAATTCGTGATAACGAATTCCAGAATTCGTGATCAAGGATTTAAATTCGTTAAAACGAATTTCAGAATTCGTAATAGGAGATTTTTTAATTCGTTTTAACGGATTCCAGAGTTCGTTATAACGGATTCCAATATTCGTGATAACGGATTTCAATTAGTTTTCACTCAAATTTATTCTTTAATAAATTAAATTCCTTCGCGGGTTTTAGTACAGCTAGAATGTTAGTTGATCCAGTTCTACCACACGTAAGCAATTTTGACTGTCAAATTTGTCATCAAAGTGGAGTAAGTTATAACAAATTAAAATCAGTGATCACGAATTCTTTAATTCGAAAAAATCCGAGGTCACGAATAGTGCAGAATTCGTTATAACGAAATTGAATTCGTGATTCCGGATTAAGGTATTCGTTATCACGAATTAAAATTCGTGATAACGAATTATGAACATACAATTTTATAGGTCCTAAAAAAAGCTTCCGTAGAATATGTATATATATAAAATGTTTGAAAACGTTAAAAAAAATACACTAACATAACGGTGTAAAATTTAATTAAACGGTTTTATATTGATGTTGTTGTGTGTTATATTGAAGGAACAGATAGGTTATGGAGTATATGATGTAGCAGTAAATATCCTAAATGCAATGTAATTGTCATATTATAATAGAAACAAATCATGGAAGCTGTTATCATTGTTTTACCAGGGTTGGACATTATGACACATTATTTTATTTAGGACGACTGATTAACTTGTTTTTCCGTAAAAATCTAGATCGGAAAAGTACACGTGTTCCGTAGCCAACCAGAAAAGCCGCCTTAATCTCAGTAATCCAATAATGTCATCTGATTCATGTACGCGTCAACGAAAAATTTTGTCAACAAAAAAATGGACGCGTCTGTTGAAAATAGATTTACTACGATAGACGAGGAAATGATAGTTTTATTTGAATAATAGAACAATTACACACTACGACATGATAGCGAGCATCGCAGATGCGAGCTATATGGTTACATGCGTGTGTGTAAAAAAGGTCACGTGATCCATATGAACAAATCCATTGCAGATGGTAGCTGAGCTATCCGAAGAAAATATTGTAGACGAACGAAAAAATATATAATATAAAAGCAGACAAAAATAATTTTGACATCGATAAAATTAAAGTGTTGATTTTTTAAATTACTACAAAAATGCCAGACAAATTTTTTTTTCAATCAGAAACGCTGTATTTGAAATTGAGTTTTGTGACGTCACCAACACATTAGATAAGACGTCACGTCATCAATGGAATGTAGAGACACTGTTAGGAGGCTCTGAAGTGACGACATGAACAATGTGCGATGCTCGCATTTAGGCTGCGCATACATTCATATTATGATATAACTATCGGTACTTCTTAAACTTCAGAAAAGTATATTCATTTCATTTCATGCACTTGTAATGGTTGAGAAATATATTGAAACAAAAAAGTCAAGTAATTGTATGATAGCATAAAATGATATAGCATAAAATACCGCAGCAGAACGCAACATATATTAATATAACTATAATGTACATAAAGAAATAGAACGTCTTATCCCGTATCAGTAGTATTCCTAGATTTTGATTGGTCAGTTACACGTCTTTACAAAACCAATATACCCGGGCCGTTGCTAAGTCATATACCCGGGTGTTGCTATGTGTTAGTTGCACAAAAGTACCTTAACCTGGTCTCCTGATGCAATATTTTTCATTGACGCAAGCTTCACTTCAAATATATCCGAAAGCCGCTTAGGCTAAAGAGGATATCATCGTCAGGATACCAGAATAAAAAGTACCTAAGATGCGTTTATATCATAAATTGCAATTGGTTTATGTCATATATAGGATGATGAAATCTTTCACAAAACGTACAAATGTGTTTTATTTTTAACAGAAAAAGAAACTAAAGATATGCAGTTTGACAAACATCGACGTCACACAATTATGACGTCTCTGCAAGACATTCAGCGCCAAAATTTATTTCTTAAACATCTGTTTGAATCCAACAAAAAACTTGTTTTTTTCGAGAATTGTAGGGTTCTACCAAAGGTAGTACCCTACACCTTGTAAAAAAGCCCCATGTTTTATCAAATTTCAATCAAACTTTCTTTGATAATGATGAAAACGTTACTTTAACGTCCGCCATTTCATTGACAAAGTACCTAAAAAGCCATCATTTTAAACTGAAACCGGAGATAAATACGTTATACACGTTCATATCCGTAGATATGGAGATTTTAACACCTTCAGCACCCCTGTACACCCTTCGGCTTCGCCTCAGGGCGTACTTGGGGCACTTCAGGTGTTAAAATCTCCATATTTACGCATATGAACGTATATAACTTATATTATCCCCGTATTGGTATTATTCCTGGAATTTGATTGGTCAGTTAGACGTCTTTACAAAACCAATATACGCGGCTCGTTGCTAAGTCATATACCCGGGTGTTGCTTTTCCGTTAGTTGCAGAAAAGTACTTAGGATGCGTTTATATTTTAAATGGTAATCGGTTTGTGTCATATATAGGATGATGAAATCTTTAACAAAAGTTCCAAATGTATTTTATTTTGAACAGAAAAAGAAACAAAAGATATGCAGTTTGATAAACGACGTCACACTCTTATGACGTCTCTGAAAGACATTCAGCGCCAAAATTTATTTCTTAAACATCTGTTTGAATCCAACAAAAAACTGTTCTTTTTCAAGAACTGTAGGGTACTACCAAAGGTAGTAGGTAGTACCCTACACCTTGTAAAAAAGCCTCATTTTTATCAAATTTCAATCAAACTTCCTTTGATAATAATGAAAACGTCACTTTAACGTCAGCCATTGCCTTGACAAAGTACCTAAAAATCCATTATTTCAAACTAATACCGGGGATAAATTCGTTATACACGTTCATATCCGTAGATATGAACGTATATAACTTATATTATCCCCATTATATCGTCTGTAAGCTATATTATAGATATATTTAAACACTTCCAAACGAGGCAAATATGAAGATTCGAACTATCTAGTTTTAATTTCGTTTCCTGAAAAAAAAATCACAGAAAAAAAAATTATATACAAGAAAACATGTAAATAATAAATAAATAAATACGAATATATTAATTTTATTACTTTCCGTCCACGGCTTCAACAAATGTCAACTTCAGTCTAAGTTTGTCGGCAATTTCTTCTAAAATCTTTTTCCTGTCTGGTCTCCGAGAAAGGTGAATTACATAAATCTGCAAATTACAAACAAACAAAACAGTGGTGAAATACAGTTGAAAATAATTATCTGCATAATAGATAAATGTGTTAGTGTAGGAATTCGTTTACTGCCAGCAAAATAATAATGAAGTTCACAGACTTTTCATTGATAAAGAGGAGTTGCCTCTAGAATGCCACTCATTTTTGCAGTAATTAGTGTGGAGGGAAATAAATAGCTGGTGCTCATTCACAGTAAAAAAAAAAGTCCGATGAATGCGAACCTTTGATTTAGTTCTTCCAAACTAAACCAAACTATCCCACCATTTATGTTGATTATTTTATTCTAATATAAATTTTCCCTGGGGGAAAAATAAATAGCTAGACGGTGCACATCAAGGGTGTATGCTACAGTAATGTTGTCAAGTTACGTTAAATTTCTACCGGCCGTTTGGAGAAGTTGGGGATAACAGGATCCATATCTTTCCACGTCTTTCTTAAAAATAACAATTTCTTCAAATAATATGTTTGGGAGGTAAATAAATAGCTGTTGCACATCAACGTTTAATGATGTGTGCAAGTTTGGTATAGTTCCTGCAAACAGGTATGTAGAAGTTGCAGATACACAAAACTCTTACAGACACGTGCGTTTAGAAGCATTACACATTTGGTTTAATTCCTGCTAGTAGTTTATTGTGAGATGTAAATGAACAAGCGATGCAGACAAAGACGCTATTAAGATAACAATGTGTTTCCTATTGTCGACTGCTAATCCGGCTTACCAGCATTAAATTCATTAGTAATAATCATAGTTATCGTCGGAATATCTATGGTTAATGCCTATAATCTAATATTAAGGATAAAATGTGACTATTGCGTGCCTAGATAAAAAAACTTGTCTTTGGAATCGCACTGCTTCAGTCGACACAAATGAACTGTGACGTCAGCATTTCTGTGTATATATTTGTTCAGTCAATATAATAATTTTATAGCAGAAGTTATCAGTATACTATAATGAAGCAAACGTTTCTCCTAATGTTATAATTGCAAGATAAAAATATAAACATATTATAGTTCTCTTAAAGCAAATTTTCGTATTCCCTTAGTTTTTATTTATTGAGTTGTTAATGCTTTCTTGTGTTATTGTTTTTGTTAGCAAAAATTATCTATATTAAAAGTCACATCTGTGCAGAGCGTTATTTTTGCTAGCATTGTTTTTTTTCTTATTCAATATTGTACCTTGTTATTACGAAAATCCAGTAGAAAAAGTTTACCCACGATAGGGCGTCTATATTTAATAATACAATGCCTCTGTTGTTGACATGTCACAAATCGTCCTTGACTTTTGCTACGGCAAATTTACATTGCAAGTCCGCCATTGTTGTTTCCAAAGGGACCTTACATTGTTTACGTCTGCTTTCGTGACGTTCAATGGTATTCGGACAAACCGCGAGACTTTTCCCGCCTCAACTGCAGACGACATTATCCGAAGGATTTCGAATAGACAACAATCGACACTTCTGTTCTAATTTAGGTTAGAATTAACTATAGAAAATCGCTCTATCAAAATAAAAAAGGGTGATTAAACTTGGAAAATAATTGTTGATTTCAATTTGCACCTTTTTATATCTACAAAAGGAGCATAAGTTGGAGCATACGCGGTAAACAGTTTTGATTTGTCACTCAAAAACCTCTGTCAATGTACGCTGCCTTTTACTATAGCTATTCCGTTTTTATATTTCAGCTATTTACTAAAAATAAATTGAATTAAAAATTATTTTTTTGACCGCTAAGTTTTGTGTGATGTGACGCGTGGAAGTCCTTTACATGTCTTGTCAGTATGGAACGCCATAGCTGTCTTCTGTGGTGGAAAATGTAACATTTTCAGTAGTCTTAACTTTATATTCAGTACTTCTTTCTTGTGTGGATTTTACATTATGTTTATTAGATATATTAATATGTTCAATAGACACACCATTATGTTCAGTAGATATATTTCATTATGTTCAGTAGATATTTCATTATGTTCAGTAGTATTTTTCATTATGTTATATTACAATAAATATGTCCGGATTCGTTTGTGTTCGGCTCAATTAGGAAAGATCGAGCGCTATCATATAATGAAAAAGCACATACAGAAAAAACTACTGCACATAATGGTTTAACTACTGCATCTAATGTTAAATCTACTGAACAAAATGGTGTATCTACTGAATATAATAAAATTTCTACTGAACATAAAGGTGTACATCTACTGAATATAATACAATTTCTACCGAACATAATGAAATATGTACTAAACAAAATGAATGGTGTATCTACTGAACACTATTCAATTTCTACTGAACATAAAGAAATATCTACTGAATATAATGAAATGTCTACTGAACATAATGATATATCTACTGAACATAATGGTTTATCTACTGAACATACATGTAACGAAACACTACTGAACATAACGAAATATTTACTTAAACATAATGACAAATCCACTTAATATGAAGAAAGAAGTACTGAATATAAAGTTAAGACTACTGAAAATATTTACATTTTCCACCACAGAAGACAGCTTTAGCGTTCTATATGTCAGACCTAATGTATTAACTAATTAAATTGAAGATATGACATTTAGATTTAACAGGCTGTACTAGATATTCTTTTCATATCTATGTCTCCAGCGTGACGCGTCTGTATACACATCGATTAGAGGAGATTTTAATTTTAACTATAGGATACATGTACCTGATCAAAGCCGACTGTGTCTGGTTCATACATAAAGCTCGATTCCTTTGGCCAATCTAAAATAACAATCAAACTTACAGAAGTAGTATTGTAACAGGGTGGCTTCATTAATAACTAACCAATCTAAGGTTCGAAGGTTTATTACTCGTTAGAATAATAGACTCACTTGTGGAGTGAGTCCACGAGTAAAATATTATTGGAACTCTTTAGCACAGGAATGCGTACAAGATCAGAAACTGTCCGTTATTAAATGTCCAAGTGGAAACAGTCAAAATCATATTCTTTCAAATGTGTCTAAAGTGTAAATGTATTTCAGCTAAGACATCAAAGTTGTTCAGAGCATTATTAACTACGTCTAAGCTCGACAATGGCTGTTTTTCGTCTACCGTGGTAAGAACAAAGAGATCACAAAAAGAGCGCCAAATAAACCGTGACCAATCAAAATACAATAAAGGGAAATCCTTTGTTCAATTAAAAATAACTCTTCCAATTCAAAAATATAACCGCTTCAAAGTAGTTTTTGAAAATAATTTTATTGACTCTTAATTTAAGCACATTTTTACATAAATTTCAAACATAATTAGAAAATCAAATAACTGTAAAAAATGACTCTGCTACATCCTCCCCTCCGTTAAAAAAAATGACTTCCACGTCATTCAGTCTTCTTCCCCCTCAACAAGACTGGCGTCCTCGACATGAAAATTACTGATCAGGAGTTCTTCATGATTTCTAGAATGGTCCTAGATAGCGCAAACTCCAGACCTTCGAATCGACCTTTGGCTGCTTGTTCCTCTAACCAGTTTAACTTCTGTCGCCATTCGGGAATTATACAGGCTTGTTTGGATGTAGTCACATAATCCCGAAGATACGCAGGTGGTCGGCGTGACTCTGCTACAGTATATTTTTACTTTAGATATTTACTCACCTATAATTACTAGTTATTAAAACAGAGAATTCTTTAAATAGCTTAATCTACTTTAGTTTCAGCAATATCAGCTAAAATTTCAAATACATTCTACGAATACGGGAATTGCATTTTATATTTGTTATTCTAAGAAATTTACAAAAAATAAAAACATTGGTATTTTCAATGAGATGACTGTAATGTAAGGTAATCATTTGCCGGTCACACTGTGTGTACATTTTGAAAAAAAATAAGACATTTACGATTTGAAAGCAGATTGGTATAAACGAATGTCATTATACAGTTAATGACTTTAAATGAGGTTAAGTAATGTTCACAATAGATCTGATTATCGACCAAGGCGAAAGTAAGATTTTTAGGGTGATAAATTGTGATGGAAGCCTCTTTAGTACCTACAATTTTTTTATAATTCGTGATCACGAAATTTAATTTTTATACCCCCGCAACTTGTTTTTTTTTGGGGGGGGGGGGTATATAGGAATCACCCTGTCTGTCTATCCATATCCCTTGTAAGCGCAACTCCTCCTAAACCGCCTGATGAAATTTAAATAAACTTAGCATTAAGGAAGTACATTGTATGTGCATGACGGATTTTCATTGACCTCGGATATGATTAACGGGAGATAATTGGACTTCCAGAATTCGTGATCACGAATTTTAATTCGTTAAAACGAATAAAAAATTCGTGATAACGAAATTAAATTCATTTTAACGGATTCCATTATAAGTGATCACAGATTTTAAATTCGTTATAATGAATTTCTAAATTCGTGATCACAGGTTTTTAATTCGTGATAAATAATTCCATAATTTGTGATCACGGATTTTAATTTGTTGTGAAAGAATAAACTGACTTCGATGCCAAAAAGAAAAGTCAAAACGTAAGCACGATAGAACTGTCTGGATCTACTAGCATAATAGCTGTACTAAAACCCGCCAAAAGAAAATAATTATCATTGAATAAATTTGAGTGAAAACAAATTGAAATCCGTTATCACGAATTCTGGAATACAAATTCAAAATTAGTTACGAATTATAATCCGTGATCGAGAATTAAAAAGTATTTTGGAGGTCCTATAGAAGCTTCCGTATTGACCAAATTTACAAATCATCAATTGTGTTATGATATGAATAATCTGTTCAATAAATTTAAAGATGCATATATTTATACATGGTCTTAATTTGGTTTTAATTATTTAAATCTTGAAAAGAGATTTTTCAAAGAGTTTTGTTATAGTTGACTTTTATAAATTTTGGGGGTTAAATTGCTGTTTTTAATCCATAGCTGAAATTGTTTATTGTTTCCTGTTCCAAATCAGCTTTGACGGACTTCTGAAGCGACTTCAGTCCGAAATTTGCAAACGAAAACATTGAACCAAATAAGGACTTTTCGGTTTTAAAATTATTCTGTCTAACCAAAACGTACGTAGTAACATAGTAAGTAACATCGTCGGGTTTAAAAATACATAACAGATAACATAAGCTCTATAAAGCTTTTATACCGACTATACAATATTAATATAAATATAGCACAGTGATGCACATGTTAAAATAGAAATGTACACACACTCTAAATAAGCACAATGATAAGTTCAGTGTTAAAACTACAGAAAGGTTCTATGTGAGCAATAAACCTAAGATTAACAAGCATTTCTTAAGATCTGCAATAATGTACAGAATGGTCAAGTCCAGGTATGTATGTGGACTGTGAATTGATTCATATGTTTCTATATTATTAAAGAAAGCGCTTCTATATATTAATGTTGTAGAATTTTCCCTAACCTATATTGTAAATGTAATGTTTACCTCGGGTGCAAAATTGTGGGGTGATCATAATATTTTGTGAAAAATATTGAAGAAATTAGAATCGTGTATATTAATAGGATATATATCTATTTTCAAACGCAATACAGCGTATATAAATTGTACATAACCAGTATTATCATCAGTGAGAAATGCCAATAATATACAGTTAACAGTCAGACAAAGCAGAAATTAAGACACTATAGCATCTGATATATACACGACAAGAAATTATAACCAGAACAGAGAATTTGTGTGGCAAAATATAGAAATATGTATGTCCATATTGAAGTCTTTTGTGTGATGTACAAATAACAGTTGAACTACTAGTAATTGAAAACATTATATTCAAGTCCAATAATATGGTTTAATATGTATTTCTTTTGTATGTTTTCTTATCACTTACACGTAAGTATAAAATGATATTCATCTTCAATATCATTACAGTTACAACTGGGACTAGTATAACTCGATTTATAGGATCCTGTTTACAATAAGTACAAACACGCAACCAGCTGTTCTTGCAAGCTAGAAATAACATGAAAACATAAATAGAAACGTTTTATCTTTTAAATTATCATATGGCGATCGTCGCTTTCAATCCGTCGATGTTTATGAGAAATAAAAAATCATTAACCGGTAAACCACGTTGTATATTTAAGCTGTTTATTTGATCATTTGACAACATATTTTCACATGTTATGTGGCATATGACGAGTCATTTGTTTTTATTAAGAAAGATGTTACATTTTTTGAAATAAAATTAAACAGGATTATTTCATTTAAAAGACATATTACCAATGAAGTACGCTTTGAAGAACAAACATTAAAAAATATCTAAAAATAGAGAAAATATGAAGACTTAAGAAAACTGTTTAAGAAACCAGACTCTACGCATCATTACTGATATTCGTAAAAACCAGGCGTAGTCATTATAGACAGTTGTAGAAACTAGGCTCTAAGCATCATTATATATATTTGTAGAAACCAGACTCTTAGCATCATTATAGACAGTTGTAGAAACCAGTCTCTAAGCATCATTATATAAATTTGTAGAAACCAGGCTCTTAGCATCATTATATATATTTGTAGAAACCAGACTCTAAGCATAATTATATATATTTGTAGAAACCAGGCTCTAAGCATCATTATATATATTTGTAGAAACCAGACTCTTAGCATCATTATAGGCAGTTGTAGAAACTAGACTCTAATCATCATTTTATATATTTGTAGAAACCAGGCTCTAAGCATCATTATATATATTTGTTGAAACCAGACTCTAAGCATCATTATAGACAGTTGTAGAAACTAGACTCTAAGCATCATTATATATATTTGTTGAAACCAGTCTCTAAGCATCATCATATATATTTGTAAAAACCAGGCTCTAAGCATCATTATAGACAGTTGTAGAAACCAGACTCTTAGCATCATTATATATATATTTGTAGAAACCAGACTCTAAGCATCATTATATATATTTGTTGAAACCAGACTCTAAGCATCATTATAGACAGTTGTAGAAACTAGACTCTAAGCATCATTATATATATTTGTTGAAACCAGTCTATAAGCATCATCATATATATTTGTAAAAACCAGGCTCTAAGCATCATTATAGACAGTTGTAGAAACCAGACTCTTAGCATCATTATATATGTTTGTAGAAACCAGACTCTTAGCATCATTATATATATTTGTAGAAACCAGGCTCAAAGCATCATTATATATATTTGTAGAAACCAGACTCAAAGCATCATTATATATATTTGTAGAAACCAGACTCTTAGCATCATTATATATATTTGTAGTAACCAAGCTAAAAGCATCATTATATAAATTTGTAGAAACCAGGCTCAAAGCATCATTATATATATTTGTAGAAACCAGACTCTTAGCATCATTATATATATTTGTAGAAACCAGACACTTAGCATCATTATATATGTTTGTAGAAACCAGACTCAAAGCATCATTATATATATTTGTAGAAACCAGGCTCAAAGCATCATTATATATATTTGTAGAAACCAGACTCTTAGCATCATTATATATATTTGTAGAAACCAGACTCTTAGCATCATTATATATATTTGTAGAAACCAGACTCTTAGCATCATTATATATATTTGTAGAAACCAGACTCAAAGCATCATTATATATATTTGTAGAAACCAAACTCAAAGCATCATTATATATATTTGTAGAAACCAAGCTAAAAGCATCATTATATATATTTGTAGAAACCAGACTCTTAGCATCATTATATATATTTGTAGAAACCAGGCTCAAAGCATCATTATATATATTTGTAGAAACCAGACTCAAAGCATCATTATATATATTTGTAAAAACCAGGCTCAAAGCATCATTATATATATTTGTAGAAACCAGACTCTTAGCATCATTATAGACATTTTTAGAAACAGGCTTAACGCATCATTATATATATTTGTAGAAACCAAGCTAAAAGCATCATAATAGACATTTGTAGAAACCAGGCTTAATGCATCATTATAGACATGTGTAGAAACCAGGCTTAACGCATCATTATAGACATTTGTAGAAACCAGGCTCTAAGTATCATTGTAAACAGTTTTAGAAACCAGTCTATTAACTATTTAAATTAGATAAACAGGTTAGTAACTGGCCACTCCAAAGTAAGCAATATTAAAGTAAGAGTGCGAAAATTGTTGCATAACTTCTAAACCAGTATTTAAGCTACACTCAGACTGTCACTAGATAAGTATAGAGAGTTCTACAAATAAGGTCTCTATTGTGAAAGGAGAGTGTCTTATAGCATATATTAAATAAAAATTCTCACTTTATATTTTTTTAAATAACTTTATTCACATTGAAATTGAAAATATTTTTTTACATAATTTAACAAATTAAGTATCATTATCCTGGAACGAATTGCCCGACATTTTATTGAAAAATCAGTTATTGATTGTTAAATCTCAAAAAGTTAGAAAAAATATAAGTTGGCCAAATAGAAATTTATAATTCTTAAAAGTAAGTTAAATGATCTTAAATGGACTAAGAACGTGTTTTATGCTCGGTCTAATTCCTTAGACCAATGGGCCATAGTGGTCTACATTTAAATTGTAATCTCTATCATAAAACTGCACTAAATGTTTTTGTGATGCACATTTTACTTACCGATTGTCGAATTCTCACTCAAAATTCCTATTATAAAATTTGCCAGGAAAACAAAATAGTGTACAAACGCCATACTTGATTGAACAGATTGTAAGATGAAGACACTTCTGTCTACACATTAACAAGTATTGATTAAGTTGTAGTTTATATATAGACGTTGTATTTAATTAATATATTTGTGAAACAAATATTTATTTTTTACGACAAAAATCGATACTATATTTTTATGAAAGATTTTTAAAATGACCGAATCACATTCAATTTGTAAACAAACATGAATATTTTACTCGACACTTATAATACAACTAATAAATTCTATGAAATTCGTAGTTACAACTCTGATACATGGGTGTAAAGAATGTACCCTCCCGTTACTAGTCAGTTTAAAATGCAGCTGTGGTGCTCCTGTCGAAAATATCAACCACTTTTTTATGGAATGTCCAAAATATAACTTTCTGCGATCAGATAACTCTTCTACAAAGTTAAGAGAAACTGAAGTTACCAATAGAAACTGACGTATGTAAACACTTCTGAAATTCGACAATATACGTCTTTGTAGCTCAGGCGCGTAGCTAGCCTATAAAGAATGTGGATTCAAAATAATCTAGGGGGGTCAGGGGGCATGTCCCCCCTGAAAATTTTGAAATAAATGGTGCAATTTGGTGCGTTTTGGGGCCTCCGGAGAGCTTTCTTGACCAACGAAAATCCATTTATTTTAGCATAAAAATGGAGATGAATAGTTTTTTACTAAAAAAATTTTTTTTTGTCAAAATAATGTGGATTCAGCTGCGTACTCGCGTATAGGCAGCTACGCGCCTGTAGCCTATATCTTACATTAAATATATAAGTATATATGAACTTGTTACTCTTATACAATCTATAAAAGTCTGTGTGCAGAATTCTTTAAAAAAAAACCTGGTTTCATGCGTTGTGGAAATATTGTGTTAGTGTAATATGAACTTTTGATGATACATGAAGTTTTTACAGTAGTAAATGTGTATTCATATGGATAATAGATGGGGAAAAAGGGAAAAAAGAGGGATCGTAACAGTGGTGAGTTCAATTCAGGCCTAACACCTCCTAGCAAAACAGTTAACATGGCTGCCACACAACAACAACCATTACACAATTATTGAACCACGAGTCATATTTGAGCCCTCATGTGTCTTTCAGCGGATCTCCAAACAAATTTCAATCAAACAATGTCACATATCCTGTAAATCCAGTTTCTAGTCTGATGAATCCTCTGACTTTCCAAACTCAGCATAACACCGTTTGTCACAGTACACCAGCGCCTGTACTAAATCACCAACCCGTTAATCAATGTAATGTACCACCGCCACCTACTGTAGCCACAGATTCTAATAGCATCCTTCAAATGCTATGTGCAAACATGGATATGATGAATCGAAGGTTTGAGGGTATTGAAGCACTCATGATTGAAAAACTTTAAAAACTTGACGCTATTGATAAGCTGAGTGAAAAGTTTGATAAATTCGAAAAACAATTAGCTGATATGCAGAAAGAAATAAACGAAATAAAAAGTATTCAAAAAGCTCAGGATGAAATTTTAGCCAAGGAGGAAAGTCACCACCATGATATAGCCGATAGAATGACAAAACTGGAAAATATTAATTACGAACTTGAAAGTGAAAATTTTGATTTAAAGGAGAACTTTCTTAAGCTTCAGACACACTCCATGAAATACAACCTAATATTCAGTGGTATAGAACAAACAGACTATGAAAATGAGAATACTGAAGCTGTGCTAAAACATTTCTTACACACGGAACTCGAAATTCCAAATATTTCAGATGTTAATTTCCATAATGTTCACCGCTTGCGAAACAGAACTGATGGCAAACCACGAAGCATAATTGCTAAATTCGCAAATTACAAGGACCACGAACGTGTACGAAAATCTGCTTTTAAACTTAAACAAAAGCCACAATATTCAATTTCACAACAGTACCCGGCTGAAATAGCTGAAAGAAGGAAAAAACTGTACCCGAAACTCAAAGAATTCCAGAGAATGGGTAAACGCGCCACAATGATATATGACAAACTGATAGTGGACGGCCGACCATATGAACCAACAACCCGCAATGACCCCCCGTTAATACACAATCGATAGTACTGACGTGATGGGGAAACTAGCACGTAGATGCGAGAGATAACCGAGATGTGAAAATTCAACTTTTATATTAAACAAATGCAATAAGCAAATAAAATGCACAGTAAATAAAAGAGTTCAAATACAAACGGAATGTCCAGTACTATTGCACTATACGGAAAATTCCGGTATAATTATAAACTGTTAAGATTCCTTACGGCTGCCGCAAAGTAAACTTTCGGATATCCGAACTGTCTAACAAATATTTCTGTCGACTTTTATATCACAAGTTCAAAACAAGTTGTCACTCACACCTGTCATGTCGAGACCTGTTAATTAGTTATAACAACAGAGTACATTAAACTAAAAAAAAATTAAGTTGAGCCTAATCTTATAATCCGTTAATTGAAATGTTAATTAAAACGTAAAAGTCATAAATAGAAATTGTTTGATATTCTTTAAAATGATATTTCCTCATATTTTGTACAATTTTACACCATGACAACTCTTCCTTCCTCCGGTTAGACTCTGTCCCAGAGTCTAAGGAAAAGTTATTGCGCCTGTTCTATACGCATATCCAATAAATCTGCGTTTTATGTGTCCTCTCCGTTTTCCAGTACCGCTTCCTCGGTCTTCGGGATTTGAATATGGAACATTTGTGAAATTAACATGATGATGACGATGTTTCATTTCTTGTTGGTGATCGTTTTCTATTAAACTTTTGTAGTGTTTTATCCTTTCCAAAAGACTTTGATTTTCTGCTACAAGTTTATCCCGTGTCTCCTGAAATTCATAATTAACTTGAATAAATATATCACATTTTTCCTTTAGTTCGTTTATATGTTCTTCTTGTTGTTTGTGTAAATGTCGTACAACTTCCCACTTGGTCTACTCCCATTTGGTCTATTCCCATTTGGTCTACTATTTGCCCATTCCCATTTGGTCTACTCCCATTTTGTCTACTCTTGAAAATTTATAATTCCCATTTCGTCTACTCAATAAAATATAACTAGGTTTAAACTTGGTTGTTAATTTGATAACGGAAGCCTTCATAAAGAAGGACATTACTACCACGTTGAGACTTTATGTACTCCATAATGAACTGAATGATATGAGAAATTTTTCTTTCTTTATATAGAAAATATTAATTAAAATTTTTTGATCTTATAAAAAACAAAAGAAAAAAAACTCAGGTTTGTATAAAAAATACATATCATTGTTTTATCGATGATCCAAGCTTATGTTGTTGCCAAAGCCAACTGGCTGTTATAAATGTGTCCAAGCTACAAAATTATATCAGACAAGGATCAAAGAATCAAACAACAGTTTAAACCAACAACTGGCAACTTAATCATTTTCATTGTTAATTTAACAATTCCATAATACTAATTAGTAAACAATAATAATTTATTCATATGCACACATTCTATTTAATAGAATGTTTAAATGAAACAAAGCTGTTTAAAATTAAAAGTGTTTACTCATTATATGTTCATACTTACTTTAAGATCATTTGAATACTCTTAATTTTTAACTTTATTTTTTAATACCAATTTTATACTCCCTACATATTTAAAACATTTAATAATTAAAAAAAAATATTATAAATTTTAATTTAAAAAATGCATTAAACTTAGTTTCTCATATAAAATTCATAGAGTAGACAAAATGGGACACTATAATTTTTTACAGTAGACAAAATGGGAATAGACCAAATGGGAGTAGACTAACTGGGAGTAGACTAACTGGGAGTAGACCAAGTGGGAATGAACCAATTATATTGTCTTCTTGAAGCTCTTTATTATTCCTTTTCAATTTTTCGTTTTCCTCACAAAGTTTGTCTTTGTGCTGTTGAGAAGTCTGTAGCTGTTGTTTTAACCCTGTTATTTCCTTTACTAGTCCGTTGATGTGAGCGTCCGTTTCTTCTGTGTCGTTAATTTCTTCAATACAGTGATTTAAATATTTAATCTCCTCTTTTAAGCTTTGAATTTCTAATCTTGATCCATATTGAAATCTAGACACTTCTCTCCAAAATTCGGAATCGTCCAAACTGAAAAATGGAAAGTTCGAACAGGTTTTCCGCCTCATGAAGTTCTCCAAACGCAATGTATCTCTTGCAAGATTTTTTGCAGATTTCTGTTTTCTTGTATTAGACTTACAATCTTTAATATAATGTCCAAACTCTCTACACTTAAAGCATCGAAAATACTTATTTCTGTTAATGGGTAATCTTGATGATTGGTAAAAGTTACTATTCTGAGATGGAAGATACTTAGGTATGCCAGGCGAACATCGCCAATCCCACATTGGTAATCCAAACTCCATGTTATTATTGCGGTAGGATGTCTTGTACTCGGGAACTTGCAACGCAATGAGCTACAACAGTTCTAGCCAATGTTCCTGGTTCTGCACCAATTGACGTGTTGGGGAAACTAGCACGTAGATGCGAGAGATAACCGAGATGTGAAAATTCAACTTTTATATTAAACAAATGCAATAAGCAAATAAAATGCACAGTAAATAAAAGAGTTCAAATACAAACGGAATGTCCAGTACTATTGCACTATACGGAAAATCCCGGTATAATTATAAACTGTTAAGATTCCTTACGGCTGCCGCAAAGTAAACTTTCGGATATCCGAACTGTCTAACAAATATTTCTGTCGACTTTTATATCACAAGTTCAAAACAAGTTGTCACTCACACCTGTCATGTCGAGACCTGTTAATTAGTTATAACAACAGAGTACATTAAACTAAAAGAAAATTAAGTTGAGCCTAATCTTATAATCCGTTAATTGAAATGTTAATTAAAACGTAAAAGTCATAAATAGAAATTGTTTGATATTCTTTAAAATGATATTTCCTCATATTTTGTACAATTTTACACCATGACAACTCTTCCTTCCTCCGGTTAGACTCTGTCCCAGAGTCTAAGGAAAAGTTATTGCGCCTGTTCTATACGCATATCCAATAAATCTGCGTTTTATGTGTCCTCTCCGTTTTCCAGTACCGCTTCCTCGGTCTTCGGGATTTGAATATGGAACATTTGTGAAATTAACATGATGATGACGATGTTTCATTTCTTGTTGGTGATCGTTTTCTATTAAACTTTTGTAGTGTTTTATCCTTTCCAAAAGACTTTGATTTTCTGCTACAAGTTTATCCCGTGTCTCCTGAAATTCATAATTAACTTGAATAAATATATCACATTTTTCCTTTAGTTCGTTTATATGTTCTTCTTGTTGTTTGTGTAAATGTCGTACAACTTCCCACTTGGTCTACTCCCATTTGGTCTATTCCCATTTGGTCTACTATTTGCCCATTCCCATTTGGTCTACTCCCATTTTGTCTACTCTTGAAAATTTATAATTCCCATTTCGTCTACTCAATAAAATATAACTAGGTTTAAACTTGGTTGTTAATTTGATAACGGAAGCCTTCATAAAGAAGGACATTACTACCACGTTGAGACTTTATGTACTCCATAATGAACTGAATGATATGAGAAATTTTTCTTTCTTTATATAGAAAATATTAATTAAAATTTTTTGATCTTATAAAAAACAAAAGAAAAAAAACTCAGGTTTGTATAAAAAATACATATCATTGTTTTATCGATGATCCAAGCTTATGTTGTTGCCAAAGCCAACTGGCTGTTATAAATGTGTCCAAGCTACAAAATTATATCAGACAAGGATCAAAGAATCAAACAACAGTTTAAACCAACAACTGGCAACTTAATCATTTTCATTGTTAATTTAACAATTCCATAATACTAATTAGTAAACAATAATAATTTATTCATATGCACACATTCTATTTAATAGAATGTTTAAATGAAACAAAGCTGTTTAAAATTAAAAGTGTTTACTCATTATATGTTCATACTTACTTTAAGATCATTTGAATACTCTTAATTTTTAACTTTATTTTTTAATACCAATTTTATACTCCCTACATATTTAAAACATTTAATAATTAAAAAAAAATATTATAAATTTTAATTTAAAAAATGCATTAAACTTAGTTTCTCATATAAAATTCATAGAGTAGACAAAATGGGACACTATAATTTTTTACAGTAGACAAAATGGGAATAGACCAAATGGGAGTAGACTAACTGGGAGTAGACTAACTGGGAGTAGACCAAGTGGGAATGAACCAATTATATTGTCTTCTTGAAGCTCTTTATTATTCCTTTTCAATTTTTCGTTTTCCTCACAAAGTTTGTCTTTGTGCTGTTGAGAAGTCTGTAGCTGTTGTTTTAACCCTGTTATTTCCTTTACTAGTCCGTTGATGTGAGCGTCCGTTTCTTCTGTGTCGTTAATTTCTTCAATACAGTGATTTAAATATTTAATCTCCTCTTTTAAGCTTTGAATTTCTAATCTTGATCCATATTGAAATCTAGACACTTCTCTCCAAAATTCGGAATCGTCCAAACTGAAAAATGGAAAGTTCGAACAGGTTTTCCGCCTCATGAAGTTCTCCAAACGCAATGTATCTCTTGCAAGATTTTTTGCAGATTTCTGTTTTCTTGTATTAGACTTACAATCTTTAATATAATGTCCAAACTCTCTACACTTAAAGCATCGAAAATACTTATTTCTGTTAATGGGTAATCTTGATGATTGGTAAAAGTTACTATTCTGAGATGGAAGATACTTAGGTATGCCAGGCGAACATCGCCAATCCCACATTGGTAATCCAAACTCCATGTTATTATTGCGGTAGGATGTCTTGTACTCGGGAACTTGCAACGCAATGAGCTACAACAGTTCTAGCCAATGTTCCTGGTTCTGCACCAATTGACGTGTTGGGGAAACTAGCACGTAGATGCGAGAGATAACCGAGATGTGAAAATTCAACTTTTATATTAAACAAATGCAATAAGCAAATAAAATGCACAGTAAATAAAAGAGTTCAAATACAAACGGAATGTCCAGTACTATTGCACTATACGGAAAATCCCGGTATAATTATAAACTGTTAAGATTCCTTACGGCTGCCGCAAAGTAAACTTTCGGATATCCGAACTGTCTAACAAATATTTCTGTCGACTTTTATATCACAAGTTCAAAACAAGTTGTCACTCACACCTGTCATGTCGAGACCTGTTAATTAGTTATAACAACAGAGTACATTAAACTAAAAGAAAATTAAGTTGAGCCTTATCTTATAATCCGTTAATTGAAATGTTAATTAAAACGTAAAAGTCATAAATAGAAATTGTTTGATATTCTTTAAAATGATATTTCCTCATATTTTGTACAATTTTACACCATGACAACTCTTCCTTCCTCCGGTTAGACTCTGTCCCAGAGTCTAAGGAAAAGTTATTGCGCCTGTTCTATACGCATATCCAATAAATCTGCGTTTTATGTGTCCTCTCCGTTTTCCAGTACCGCTTCCTCGGTCTTCGGGATTTGAATATGGAACATTTGTGAAATTAACATGATGATGACGATGTTTCATTTCTTGTTGGTGATCGTTTTCTATTAAACTTTTGTAGTGTTTTATCCTTTCCAAAAGACTTTGATTTTCTGCTACAAGTTTATCCCGTGTCTCCTGAAATTCATAATTAACTTGAATAAATATATCACATTTTTCCTTTAGTTCGTTTATATGTTCTTCTTGTTGTTTGTGTAAATGTCGTACAACTTCCCACTTGGTCTACTCCCATTTGGTCTATTCCCATTTGGTCTACTATTTGCCCATTCCCATTTGGTCTACTCCCATTTTGTCTACTCTTGAAAATTTATAATTCCCATTTCGTCTACTCAATAAAATATAACTAGGTTTAAACTTGGTTGTTAATTTGATAACGGAAGCCTTCATAAAGAAGGACATTACTACCACGTTGAGACTTTATGTACTCCATAATGAACTGAATGATATGAGAAATTTTTCTTTCTTTATATAGAAAATATTAATTAAAATTTTTTGATCTTATAAAAAACAAAAGAAAAAAAACTCAGGTTTGTATAAAAAATACATATCATTGTTTTATCGATGATCCAAGCTTATGTTGTTGCCAAAGCCAACTGGCTGTTATAAATGTGTCCAAGCTACAAAATTATATCAGACAAGGATCAAAGAATCAAACAACAGTTTAAACCAACAACTGGCAACTTAATCATTTTCATTGTTAATTTAACAATTCCATAATACTAATTAGTAAACAATAATAATTTATTCATATGCACACATTCTATTTAATAGAATGTTTAAATGAAACAAAGCTGTTTAAAATTAAAAGTGTTTACTCATTATATGTTCATACTTACTTTAAGATCATTTGAATACTCTTAATTTTTAACTTTATTTTTTAATACCAATTTTATACTCCCTACATATTTAAAACATTTAATAATTAAAAAAAAATATTATAAATTTTAATTAAAAAAATGCATTAAACTTAGTTTCTCATATAAAATTCATAGAGTAGACAAAATGGGACACTATAATTTTTTACAGTAGACAAAATGGGAATAGACCAAATGGGAGTAGACTAACTGGGAGTAGACTAACTGGGAGTAGACCAAGTGGGAATGAACCAATTATATTGTCTTCTTGAAGCTCTTTATTATTCCTTTTCAATTTTTCGTTTTCCTCACAAAGTTTGTCTTTGTGCTGTTGAGAAGTCTGTAGCTGTTGTTTTAACCCTGTTATTTCCTTTACTAGTCCGTTGATGTGAGCGTCCGTTTCTTCTGTGTCGTTAATTTCTTCAATACAGTGATTTAAATATTTAATCTCCTCTTTTAAGCTTTGAATTTCTAATCTTGATCCATATTGAAATCTAGACACTTCTCTCCAAAATTCGGAATCGTCCAAACTGAAAAATGGAAAGTTCGAACAGGTTTTCCGCCTCATGAAGTTCTCCAAACGCAATGTATCTCTTGCAAGATTTTTTGCAGATTTCTGTTTTCTTGTATTAGACTTACAATCTTTAATATAATGTCCAAACTCTCTACACTTAAAGCATCGAAAATACTTATTTCTGTTAATGGGTAATCTTGATGATTGGTAAAAGTTACTATTCTGAGATGGAAGATACTTAGGTATGCCAGGCGAACATCGCCAATCCCACATTGGTAATCCAAACTCCATGTTATTATTGCGGTAGGATGTCTTGTACTCGGGAACTTGCAACGCAATGAGCTACAACAGTTCTAGCCAATGCTCCTGGTTCTGCACCAATTGACGTGTTGGGGAAACTAGCACGTAGATGCGAGAGATAACCGAGATGTGAAAATTCAACTTTTATATTAAACAAATGCAATAAGCAAATAAAATGCACAGTAAATAAAAGAGTTCAAATACAAACGGAATGTCCAGTACTATTGCACTATACGGAAAATCCCGGTATAATTATAAACTGTTAAGATTCCTTACGGCTGCCGCAAAGTAAACTTTCGGATATCCGAACTGTCTAACAAATATTTCTGTCGACTTTTATATCACAAGTTCAAAACAAGTTGTCACTCACACCTGTCATGTCGAGACCTGTTAATTAGTTATAACAACAGAGTACATTAAACTAAAAGAAAATTAAGTTGAGCCTAATCTTATAATCCGTTAATTGAAATGTTAATTAAAACGTAAAAGTCATAAATAGAAATTGTTTGATATTCTTTAAAATGATATTTCCTCATATTTTGTACAATTTTACACCATGACAACTCTTCCTTCCTCCGGTTAGACTCTGTCCCAGAGTCTAAGGAAAAGTTATTGCGCCTGTTCTATACGCATATCCAATAAATCTGCGTTTTATGTGTCCTCTCCGTTTTCCAGTACCGCTTCCTCGGTCTTCGGGATTTGAATATGGAACATTTGTAAAATTAACATGATGATGACGATGTTTCATTTCTTGTTGGTGATCGTTTTCTATTAAACTTTTGTAGTGTTTTATCCTTTCCAAAAGACTTTGATTTTCTGCTACAAGTTTATCCCGTGTCTCCTGAAATTCATAATTAACTTGAATAAATATATCACATTTTTCCTTTAGTTCGTTTATATGTTCTTCTTGTTGTTTGTGTAAATGTCGTACAATTATATTGTCTTCTTGAAGCTCTTTATTATTCCTTTTCAATTTTTCGTTTTCCTCACAAAGTTTGTCTTTGTGCTGTTGAGAAGTCTGTAGCTGTTGTTTTAACCCTGTTATTTCCTTTACTAGTCCGTTGATGTGAGCGTCCGTTTCTTCTGTGTCGTTAATTTCTTCAATACAGTGATTTAAATATTTAATCTCCTCTTTTAAGCTTTGAATTTCTAATCTTGATCCATATTGAAATCTAGACACTTCTCTCCAAAATTCGGAATCGTCCAAACTGAAAAATGGAAAGTTCGAACAGGTTTTCCGCCTCATCAATTTCTCCAAACGCAATGTATCTCTTGCAAGATTTTTTGCAGATTTCTGTCTTCTTGTATTAGACTTTCAATCTTTAATATAATGTCCAAACTCTCTACACTTAAAGCATCGAAAATACTTATTTCTGTTAATGGGTAATCTTGATGATTGGTAAAAGTTACTATTCTGAGATGGAAGATACTTAGGTATGCCAGGCGAACATCGCCAATCCCACATTGGTAATCCAAACTCCATGTTATTATTGCGGTAGGATGTCTTGTACTCGGGAACTTGCAACGCAATGAGCTACAACAGTTCTAGCCAATGCTCCTGGTTCTGCACCAATTGACGTGTTGGGGAAACTAGCACGTAGATGCGAGAGATAACCGAGATGTGAAAATTCAACTTTTATATTAAACAAATGCAATAAGCAAATAAAATGCACAGTAAATAAAAGAGTTCAAATACAAACGGAATGTCCAGTACTATTGCACTATACGGAAAATCCCGGTATAATTATAAACTGTTAAGATTCCTTACGGCTGCCGCAAAGTAAACTTTCGGATATCCGAACTGTCTAACAAATATTTCTGTCGACTTTTATATCACAAGTTCAAAACAAGTTGTCACTCACACCTGTCATGTCGAGACCTGTTAATTAGTTATAACAACAGAGTACATTAAACTAAAAGAAAATTAAGTTGAGCCTAATCTTATAATCCGTTAATTGAAATGTTAATTAAAACGTAAAAGTCATAAATAGAAATTGTTTGATATTCTTTAAAATGATATTTCCTCATATTTTGTACAATTTTACACCATGACAACTCTTCCTTCCTCCGGTTAGACTCTGTCCCAGAGTCTAAGGAAAAGTTATTGCGCCTGTTCTATACGCATATCCAATAAATCTGCGTTTTATGTGTCCTCTCCGTTTTCCAGTACCGCTTCCTCGGTCTTCGGGATTTGAATATGGAACATTTGTGAAATTAACATGATGATGACGATGTTTCATTTCTTGTTGGTGATCGTTTTCTATTAAACTTTTGTAGTGTTTTATCCTTTCCAAAAGACTTTGATTTTCTGCTACAAGTTTATCCCGTGTCTCCTGAAATTCATAATTAACTTGAATAAATATATCACATTTTTCCTTTAGTTCGTTTATATGTTCTTCTTGTTGTTTGTGTAAATGTCGTACAATTATATTGTCTTCTTGAAGCTCTTTATTATTCCTTTTCAATTTTTCGTTTTCCTCACAAAGTTTGTCTTTGTGCTGTTGAGAAGTCTGTAGCTGTTGTTTTAACCCTGTTATTTCCTTTACTAGTCCGTTGATGTGAGCGTCCGTTTCTTCTGTGTCGTTAATTTCTTCAATACAGTGATTTAAATATTTAATCTCCTCTTTTAAGCTTTGAATTTCTAATCTTGATCCATATTGAAATCTAGACACTTCTCTCCAAAATTCGGAATCGTCCAAACTGAAAAATGGAAAGTTCGAACAGGTTTTCCGCCTCATCAATTTCTCCAAACGCAATGTATCTCTTGCAAGATTTTTTTGCAGATTTCTGTTTTCTTGTATTAGACTTACAATCTTTAATATAATGTCCAAACTCTCTACACTTAAAGCATCGAAAATACTTATTTCTGTTAATGGGTAATCTTGATGATTGGTAAAAGTTACTATTCTGAGATGGAAGATACTTAGGTATGCCAGGCGAACATCGCCAATCCCACATTGGTAATCCAAACTCCATGTTATTATTGCGGTAGGATGTCTTGTACTCGGGAACTTGCAACGCAATGAGCTACAACAGTTCTAGCCAATGCTCCTGGTTCTGCACCAATTGACGTGTTGGGGAAACTAGCACGTAGATGCGAGAGATAACCGAGATGTGAAAATTCAACTTTTATATTAAACAAATGCAATAAGCAAATAAAATGCACAGTAAATAAAAGAGTTCAAATACAAACGGAATGTCCAGTACTATTGCACTATACGGAAAATTCCGGTATAATTATAAACTGTTAAGATTCCTTACGGCTGCCGCAAAGTAAACTTTCGGATATCCGAACTGTCTAACAAATATTTCTGTCGACTTTTATATCACAAGTTCAAAACAAGTTGTCACTCACACCTGTCATGTCGAGACCTGTTAATTAGTTATAACAACAGAGTACATTAAACTAAAAGAAAATAAAGTTCAGCCTAATCTTATAATCCGTTAATTGAAATGTTAATTAAAACGTAAAAGTCATAAATAGAAATTGTTTGATATTCTTTAAAATGATATTTCCTCATATTTTGTACAATTTTACACCATGACAACTCTTCCTTCCTCCGGTTAGACTCTGTCCCAGAGTCTAAGGAAAAGTTATTGCGCCTGTTCTATACGCATATCCAATAAATCTGCGTTTTATGTGTCCTCTCCGTTTTCCAGTACCGCTTCCTCGGTCTTCGGGATTTGAATATGGAACATTTGTGAAATTAACATGATGATGACGATGTTTCATTTCTTGTTGGTGATCGTTTTCTATTAAACTTTTGTAGTGTTTTATCCTTTCCAAAAGACTTTGATTTTCTGCTACAAGTTTATCCCGTGTCTCCTGAAATTCATAATTAACTTGAATAAATATATCACATTTTTCCTTTAGTTCGTTTATATGTTCTTCTTGTTGTTTGTGTAAATGTCGTACAATTATATTGTCTTCTTGAAGCTCTTTATTATTCCTTTTCAATTTTTCGTTTTCCTCACAAAGTTTGTCTTTGTGCTGTTGAGAAGTCTGTAGCTGTTGTTTTAACCCTGTTATTTCCTTTACTAGTCCGTTGATGTGAGCGTCCGTTTCTTCTGTGTCGTTAATTTCTTCAATACAGTGATTTAAATATTTAATCTCCTCTTTTAAGCTTTGAATTTCTAATCTTGATCCATATTGAAATCTAGACACTTCTCTCCAAAATTCGGAATCGTCCAAACTGAAAAATGGAAAGTTCGAACAGGTTTTCCGCCTCATCAATTTCTCCAAACGCAATGTATCTCTTGCAAGATTTTTTGCAGATTTCTGTCTTCTTGTATTAGACTTTCAATCTTTAATATAATGTCCAAACTCTCTACACTTAAAGCATCGAAAATACTTATTTCTGTTAATGGGTAATCTTGATGATTGGTAAAAGTTACTATTCTGAGATGGAAGATACTTAGGTATGCCAGGCGAACATCGCCAATCCCACATTGGTAATCCAAACTCCATGTTATTATTGCGGTAGGATGTCTTGTACTCGGGAACTTGCAACGCAATGAGCTACAACAGTTCTAGCCAATGCTCCTGGTTCTGCACCAATTGACGTGTTGGGGAAACTAGCACGTAGATGCGAGAGATAACCGAGATGTGAAAATTCAACTTTTATATTAAACAAATGCAATAAGCAAATAAAATGCACAGTAAATAAAAGAGTTCAAATACAAACGGAATGTCCAGTACTATTGCACTATACGGAAAATCCCGGTATAATTATAAACTGTTAAGATTCCTTACGGCTGCCGCAAAGTAAACTTTCGGATATCCGAACTGTCTAACAAATATTTCTGTCGACTTTTATATCACAAGTTCAAAACAAGTTGTCACTCACACCTGTCATGTCGAGACCTGTTAATTAGTTATAACAACAGAGTACATTAAACTAAAAGAAAATTAAGTTGAGCCTAATCTTATAATCCGTTAATTGAAATGTTAATTAAAACGTAAAAGTCATAAATAGAAATTGTTTGATATTCTTTAAAATGATATTTCCTCATATTTTGTACAATTTTACACCATGACAACTCTTCCTTCCTCCGGTTAGACTCTGTCCCAGAGTCTAAGGAAAAGTTATTGCGCCTGTTCTATACGCATATCCAATAAATCTGCGTTTTATGTGTCCTCTCCGTTTTCCAGTACCGCTTCCTCGGTCTTCGGGATTTGAATATGGAACATTTGTGAAATTAACATGATGATGACGATGTTTCATTTCTTGTTGGTGATCGTTTTCTATTAAACTTTTGTAGTGTTTTATCCTTTCCAAAAGACTTTGATTTTCTGCTACAAGTTTATCCCGTGTCTCCTGAAATTCATAATTAACTTGAATAAATATATCACATTTTTCCTTTAGTTCGTTTATATGTTCTTCTTGTTGTTTGTGTAAATGTCGTACAATTATATTGTCTTCTTGAAGCTCTTTATTATTCCTTTTCAATTTTTCGTTTTCCTCACAAAGTTTGTCTTTGTGCTGTTGAGAAGTCTGTAGCTGTTGTTTTAACCCTGTTATTTCCTTTACTAGTCCGTTGATGTGAGCGTCCGTTTCTTCTGTGTCGTTAATTTCTTCAATACAGTGATTTAAATATTTAATCTCCTCTTTTAAGCTTTGAATTTCTAATCTTGATCCATATTGAAATCTAGACACTTCTCTCCAAAATTCGGAATCGTCCAAACTGAAAAATGGAAAGTTCGAACAGGTTTTCCGCCTCATCAATTTCTCCAAACGCAATGTATCTCTTGCAAGATTTTTTTGCAGATTTCTGTTTTCTTGTATTAGACTTACAATCTTTAATATAATGTCCAAACTCTCTACACTTAAAGCATCGAAAATACTTATTTCTGTTAATGGGTAATCTTGATGATTGGTAAAAGTTACTATTCTGAGATGGAAGATACTTAGGTATGCCAGGCGAACATCGCCAATCCCACATTGGTAATCCAAACTCCATGTTATTATTGCGGTAGGATGTCTTGTACTCGGGAACTTGCAACGCAATGAGCTACAACAGTTCTAGCCAATGCTCCTGGTTCTGCACCAATTGACGTGTTGGGGAAACTAGCACGTAGATGCGAGAGATAACCGAGATGTGAAAATTCAACTTTTATATTAAACAAATGCAATAAGCAAATAAAATGCACAGTAAATAAAAGAGTTCAAATACAAACGGAATGTCCAGTACTATTGCACTATACGGAAAATTCCGGTATAATTATAAACTGTTAAGATTCCTTACGGCTGCCGCAAAGTAAACTTTCGGATATCCGAACTGTCTAACAAATATTTCTGTCGACTTTTATATCACAAGTTCAAAACAAGTTGTCACTCACACCTGTCATGTCGAGACCTGTTAATTAGTTATAACAACAGAGTACATTAAACTAAAAGAAAATAAAGTTCAGCCTAATCTTATAATCCGTTAATTGAAATGTTAATTAAAACGTAAAAGTCATAAATAGAAATTGTTTGATATTCTTTAAAATGATATTTCCTCATATTTTGTACAATTTTACACCATGACAGTACAACGCATCAGACAATAACAATGGATTTCTAAATAAACTGAATATTACTCATCTGAATGTATGTGGACTCAAATCTAAGCTTTTAAACCCCGATTTCGACTTACTTATTACTACATATGATATTCTTGTTCTTACTGAAACAAAAACTGATAAATTTGATGATATTAAATTACCAAAAGAATATTCCTATTACAGTAAACATAGGAAAAAATGTGACAAGAAATCAGGTGGTATAATTGTTATTTATAAAAAGAATTTAGAAAAATACCTACACTTTAGAAATTGTGATTCTGAATTTGTTTTATGGCTAGAAATATCACATGAGCTTCACAGCTCAATGAAAACTTTTTAATAGGTTGTATCTATGTGCCACCAGAATATACTAAATATTCCACTGAAGAAGCGTTTACTGAAATTGAAAATGATTTAATAAATTTTACACAAAATACAAAACTTGTTGCACTCATAGGTGACTTTAATTCTAAAACTGCTAAATTGAATGATATTGTGATTCCCGATGAAAATCTTTTTGATATTTTAAATATTTCAGACGATATTATTGTAAATAATGAAAACAAAATTCTTTTTATGAAGCAATTATACACAGTGGTATACCATTGGATCGTTATAGTCAAGACAATACTAGAGTTAATAAATATGGTCTAAAATTAATTGAATTATGTAAGAGATGTAACCTTTGTATAGCTAATGGCAGACTCCACAATGACAAATTTATTGGTCAAACAACATGTAAGGGGGTAAGTCTTGTTGATTATTTATTACTTACTCCATTTGTTTTTAAATTAGTTTCTGACGTTCACAATAGAATACACATTACCTTTCATTTTCCGAATAAAGTAATTCCAAAAGTTAATCCATCGGATAATTGTAATGAAAAAATTAATATACGTGTAGTTTGGAAGCCAGAAAAAGCACAAGTATTACAGGTGTAATCGAGCAGTCCCCGTTATTAATAGAAGTAAACAATTTACTGACTAACATTGACGATTACACTTTATTAACTTCTGATCACGTGAATGATATTGTGAATAAAATCGAAACTTTGTTAACCTCCAGTGCTTCGTCAGTTTTTGTACATAGAAATAGTGTTAAAAATAAAAATGCTGATAATAAACCATGGTTTAATAAAAACTGTAAAACCAAACGGGATGCATTCCACAAAGTGAAAATTAAATATAAGCACGATAAATCAACTGCAACAAAAAATCTCTTAAACCTAAAGGCGAAAGAATTTAGACAAGAATTGAATAAAAGCTTTGCATTACATCAAGTCAAATGTGCAAATGAATTACGTACATTGTCGAAGAAAAATCCAAAAGATTTCTGGAACACTTTAAATAAATATTCTAACAATAAAAAATTAAATGCAGACATCCCGATTGATACATTTTTTGAGTATTTTAAACAATTGAATACATACGATGAAGACGAGGATGAATATGATTTTAATGTACATTCTGTATGTGATAATCCTATTTTAAACAGTATTTTAAATGGCGAAATTACAGAAGGTGAGATATTTGATGCAATAGAAGACTTAAAAAACAACAAATCACCAGGTATTGATAACATTGTGAATGAATATTTAAAAAACTCTCCTCCTGCCTTGATATCAGTCTATTGTAAATTGTTCAATGCTGTTTTCAATACAGGTATTATTCCTGAAAGCTGGACACTTGGTATAATAAAACCTATATATAAAAATAAAGGGGATATATTGGATCCTGATAATTACAGAGCAATAACGTTAATAAGCTGCCTAGGTAAATTGTTTACTTCGATTCTAAACACTAGACTTGCTTTTTTTGCAGAAGAAGTAGAATTGATTTCAAATAACCAATCCGGTTTCAGAAAGGGTCACTCCACTTTAGACAATATTTTTATACTGCACGCTCTTATATCTTTATACAGCTCATTCGGAAAGAAATTGTACTGCACTTTCGTGGACTTCAAGAAAGCATTTGATATGGTTTGGAGAGTTGGGTTGTGGAAAAAATTGCAGCATAGTGGAATAAAGGGCAAATGTTTCAGGGTTATCATTAATATGTATGAGGGAGTGTAGGATAAAATCCCTCCCGGACAAAATCCCTTCCGTGTAATTTAGCATAGGCGGACAAAATCCCCCTCGTTAAATTTACAAGGCGGACAAAATCCCTCCTGTAAATATTTCAAGGCGGACAAAATCCCTCCCGAATATGATTTTTGAAAATGCATGTTTTTTTTAATGTTCACACCGTACAGTCTCGTACATATACAGATAAACCTTTAAAAATGACCTTATATTTTACTCACCCCCCCCCAGATTTTTAATTACTTAATGATAATAATCGTTTGTCTCATTTGCAGTGCTTAATTGGTGGCTTGTTAATTAATATGTTTACGATCAAACGAATATCGCTTACTTGAGCAAAACATTCTCTATATCTTATAGAAAATTTAAACGGTATGGCTTTTACTAATAAGTTAAAATTTAGTAAAATAATGGTATAATTTAGTTCAATAACTTGAATTGTCTTTTTTTCGGTAAATAATAATGAAAGGGATCAAATGGCGCGGTTCCTTTATTAACACATGTCGTACAACACAAACCATATCGACTCGATGCGTTGCAGTGAAAAAAAAACCATGTTTTAATATTTGTCTCATTCATCATTTCAAGTACCAAGTAAAAAACTATAAAACGCGATGCACAATACTTATCGATATTACAATAATCCGATTCTGGAGGGATTTTGTCCGCCTTGAACAATTTTCAGGGGGGATTTTGTCCGCCTTGTAAATTTAATGAGGGGGATTTTGTCCGCCTATGCTAAATTATACGGAAGGGATTTTGTCCGGGGGGGATTTTGTCCGTCCCCCTGTATGAGGGTATTAAGTCATGTGTGCAATTCAATAATGAAAAATCAGACTTTTTCCCATGTCTTACCGGTGTAAGGCAGGGAGAGAACTTATCACCATTTCTTTTTTCAATCTTTCTTAATGATATGGAGAATTTTTTCGACAACTCGAATGTCTCACCTTTACAATTTGTATATGAAAAATGTCAGAATGAATTGCTTGTATATATTAAACTGTTTACTTTACTTTATGCTGATGATACAGTGATATTAGCTGAATCAGAAGAGCAAATGCAGAAAGCTCTGGATATTTTTCAGACATATTGTAAGATATGGAGATTGGAAATTAATGCAAACAAAACGAAGATTATGATTTTTAGTAAACGTAAATGTCAAACTAAGTTTCAATTTAAATTAAATGGTGAAAATTTGGAAATTGTAGATTCTTACTCATATTTGGGAATTCTTTTGAAATATAATGGAAATTTTGCGGACACGAAAAAGAAGTTGATCGATCAGGCACAAAAGTCTTTGTTTTCCTTCTACAAACACTTCAGGAATAAAGCTATTTCAGTTGATATCCAGCTTAAATTATTCGACTCTGTCATTGAACCTATTCTGTTATATGGATGTGAAATTTGGGGCTATGAAAATTTAAAACAAATTGAACAAACACACTTAAAATTTTGTAAACGCATTCTACAAGTAAGAACAACCACACCAAATTTTATGGTTTATGGTGAACTTGGTAGATTTCCTCTTGAAATCAAAGTGAAAACAAGAATGGTATCATTTTGGGGCAGATTAATATGCCAAAATAAACTGAGTAGTTCAATTTATAAATTATTAGCGGCATTGAAAAACAAATATGCGCATTCTTTCAAGTAGCTGAATTTCATCGAAACTATATTTAATGATTCGGGTCTTAGCTATGTTTTTGCCAACCCAAATTTTTACGACTCAAAGTACATTAAGTCTACTTTAACTCAATCATTAAGAGATCAATTTATTCAAAAATGGTATAGTGATATAGAATGTTCTTCGCGTGGTCAATTTTATTCTAGTTTCAAGAATTGCTTCTGTTTTGAGGATTATCTGATTAGACTTACGGAAAATAACAGAACCTGGATAACAAAGCTAAGGACGTCTAATTTAAAGATCCCAATTGAAACAGGTAGATGGTATAGAATTCCAAAGGAAGAACGTTTATGTAATTTATGCAAAAAGTCAGTTGGAGACGAATTTCACTATCTTTTTAAATGTCAATCTAAAGAGTTGTTAAAGTTAAGAAAAACTTGTTTACCCAAGTACTATTTGTCATATCCTAATTTTCAAAAATTGGAAGGTTTGTTAACCTACTGCAATGTAAACTTGTATAATAAGATATCTGTTTTTATTAAAAAACTCAATTATCTTTTGTAATATATTGTTTATTGTATGAACGAACTGTATTGTCATTCTAACTTGTTTAACCTGTTCATTTCGCCATGTTTGTATATTGCATTATATGTGGACCTCATGTAACACATATAATGTGTCTGAGCGTTATCAAATAAATTGAAATTAAATTGAAATTATAACTAGGTACTGTATTACCATAGTTGCTATTATCAAATCATTATACATTGTCTATCGCATACAATTTTTGCTTAATATCATATAATTTACATTTATTTATGTAGTTATTATCAATTAAATCAAAATGCGAGCATTTATGAAACATTTGTAATATCATGATCTAGATATGTTTATACTCTACCGATGCATTGTCTTTGTTAGTCTATTGTCGTTTGCGAATCTAAAATCTAACTCTTAAAGGCAAAAGTTTCTAATTGCCCTTTATATTTTCTATATATTTTTAAAAGTAAAAATATTTAATTGTAACAACGAGGGTGGGATATTCATTAATATTCATGATTTCATTCGGTTAGTTAACTGAAGCTCACTTCTAATCTTACGTAAATTATTAATACTATTCTTTCATTGGTTCCCTCAAGTTTCTTTGTTTAGATTAATATATATTTCGATGTAGATTAAGAACTGCTCATTCTTATGTGTAATGATTACACACTCATTTATGCGACAATTATAATAAGTTTTGAAAAGTTGGATCGATATTTTTGTTATTTGTTGTGGAGTTTATAATACCAGAATGGAGCTTAGAGATCGAAAAGAAATTTGTTATAAAAAAACTTCATAACGGAGATGATACTTTATTTGACATTAAAACAAAGATGACGACAGTTAAAACTAAAATTATACAGGACCAGTCTGCAGAACAATTGAAGGGAGATAGGAAGGAGAAGGATGGAAGGCGAAGTTGAGGAAAAGTAAGCACGGGAATAGGAACAGTCGGTGCTGCGAAGAGATCGAGGATTTGGAATCGCATTTGGCTGATGTCGGAGGAACCAATTCTGATGATTCGAGTGAGGAATCGGACGGAGATTTATTGGCGTTGCAACAAAAATTGTTAGCTGTTTAAAAGCAGAGGAAGGAAGTAAAGAAACAGAGAGAAAAAGAAAGACTATTGAAAGAGATAAAAGAGCAAGAAATAGAGCTTAAAAAAGAAATGGAAAAGAAGGAAGGTGATTTAATTTGTAGTATTAAGAAAAATGAGAATGTTACTTTGGACGATTTAAGAAAAAATAGTTATGTAAAGGATAAAGCAAGAAGACAAGTTTGTAAAATCTTAGATTACGATAGCTCTGATAGGGCTGATGTTTCAAGTTCCTCTGATGAGGAGAATTTCGCACGTTATAAAAACAAATGTAGAAAAAGCAAATCTGGTATATATGATAAACCCTCAGATGATGTAGTCAAGAAACAATTATGGCCTCAGTCTAAGTTACAATTTGAATATGCAGGCTCAAAAGTTTCTTTTGATGATTTAGAGTTTAATATGTTTGTAGCTGGTGAACTTGAGATTATTTCATGCTCAAGAGTTGACGAAATGAAAAGAAAAGGTAGAATTTTGTTGTTAAAGAAGATTGCTTATTATTTTGAGCTTTATGAATGGCAAGGAATTAAAAGTTGTATGCTCATATTATTAGGCAGATCGAGAACGGGGTGGCTGATTGGTCACATGATTTTAGTGATATTGAAACGCCTTTATTGATCAAATATGTTAAAAGTAAACAGAATGATGTCAAACATAGGTTCAGTGATAACAAGTTGTACAATAAAGATGAGTTCTATTGCTCCTTTTTTCAGAGAAACAAATGTTCTCAGAACTCATCCCATTACGGGAAAATAAAAGGTGTTGAGAGATATTTACAGCATTTTTGTGCTACTTGTTACAGAAAGGACGGTAGGAAACTAGTGCACCAAGAATGTTCTGATGCCTGTCCTAATCAAAGAAATTGACTAGGCTATGAAAAAGTTGCTATGGTTAAGAAGGGCAATTTAAATAATTATGATTTGAACCCTTTAGCGGATGTTTTCCTACCCTCCTTTATTAAGTCATCGATTTATGATAATCCTGCAAAAAAGATAGAAAGAAAAGATTATACTGAGTCAGTTAAGTGTAAAGTCGGGAAATTTTATAAAAAATTCAGATGTTTCATTTGTGATGATAGAAATATAAATCTAGTCAAAGGTAATTTTAATATGCCTGAAATTTGGGAACTAAGTGTTACATGTAAGAAACTTGGTAAAGAAAATATTTATCATACTATTGAAACACATAATCGTGTTGTTGCCTCTAAACTTCCTAATTTTTTGGGTTGTCGAATTCCAGTTAACTCTGGTATAAATGTTAATTTTTTTTAGAGAACATCTTTTTGACTACCATGATAATATCATCTGTGAATTTTTAGAATTTGGGGCTCCGATTGGATATGAAGGGGAGGTTAACATTAGTCACTTGATTGTCTCAAATCATAAGGGGGCGGTAGAGTTTTCTGAAGATATATATAAATATTTGAAGAAAGAAGCTATGTATGGATCCATATTAGGTCCATTTCAAGTTAACCCTTTTTCGGTTGAGATTGTGATTTCTCCATTAAATTCAGTGCCAAAAAAAGATTCGGTGGAGCGTAGGGTTATTTTGGACCTTAGTTTCCCACCGGTCAAATCGGTGAATGATGGTATTTCAAAAGATTTTTATCTTGGGGAGAGAATTATTTTATCTTATCCTAATATTGACGATTTAGTGAATATTTTAAAGATCAAGGGCAGAGGTAGTTTAATGTTTAAGAAAGATTTAAAGCGGGCGTACAGAAGTTTCCGATTTGTCCTGGAGATATCTCCAAGGTGGGTTATCAGTGGAATGGTTCAATCTTTGTCGATTTAGTTTTGCCCATGGGGCTTCGGTCAAGTGCACAAATACGTCAAAGAATAACTTCCTCTATCAATTTTATGTTTCAAAAGTTTTTTAGTAATAAATTATCTAGATGATGTTGGTGGTGCTGAATCAAATGAAAAGGCTCAAGAAGCTTATGACAATTTAGGTATGTTGTTAAAAAGGTGTGGAATTGAAGAAGCGGTAGATAAAGCGGTTCCTCCTACTACTAGGAATTGAAGAAGCGGTAGATAAAGCGGTTCCTCCTACTACTAGGATGAATTTTTTAGGTGTCACTTTTGATTCAATAAATTTTACTCTCGAGGTAACGGCAGATAGAGTTCGTGAAATTTCCTTGTTAGTAGAAAGTTGGTTAAAAAAGAAAAAAGCTTCGTTGAGGGATCTGCAGTCAATTTTAAGAAAATTGCATTTCATTTCAGGGTGCGTTCGACCTGGTCGTATATTTGTTAGTCGACTTTTAAATTGGTTGAGAACAGCTTTTCCTAATGGTGTCAATGGGCAAGGTCATAGAATTTTTAGATATATCCCTAATGAGGTGAAGAAAGATTTAGTATGGTGGAATACATTTCTAATCAAATATAATGGTATTTCTATGATGGCGATGGAAGAATGGTCTAATCCTGATTCTATTTTTTCTTGTGATGCGTGCTTGGATGGTTTAGGTGGTTTAAATGAAGGTTCAAGTCAGTATTTTCATGGTACCTTTCCAGATATTATAAAATCGATGAAATTGCATATAAACTGTTTAGAACTGTTGGTAATAGTTGTCTCTCTTAGATTGTGGTCTCATTTATTTAGGGGGAAACGAAAAGTGGTTCTTTGTGATAATGAGGCATCAGTGCAAGTTTTGAATTCAGGATCAACAAAGGATATTTTTATGCAAAAATGTTTGCGGGAAATATGTTATTTGGCGGCTACTTCTGATTTTGAAGTAAAAGGCAAGCATATTTCTGGCGAGACAAATCGCTTGTCAGATTTTTTGTCACGTTGGAACACTAATAAGAAGTTTGAGACATTATTCAGTCATGAGGTTAAGAATAGACAAATGTCTGAAGTATTTTTGTCAGATGATTTGTTTAGATTTACTCATGATTGGTAAGGATGTTATTTGACTGTAGGAATTTTGTTTGTTATTTTGCAGAGCTCGTTATTTTAAAAGAGAACATGAAAAGATCATCTAGGTATGCCTCCGCGGAGAGCACTTATAAAAATCTGAGAATACAATGGGAATCTTATTTCATGTTTTGTTTTTATTTTGATTTAAATCCCCTATCTACAACTATCTATATTTTGTCTTTGTTTGCTCAGTTTTTAAGTAGGTCGTTTATGGCTGTATCATCAATCAAGAATTATATATGTGGGGTAAGAACTTTACATTTATTTACTGATAAGCCATACCAGAATCTGATAAATTTCATTTAAATTTGGTTCTAAAGGGTTTGTTGCGTTTGAATCCACAATGTCCAAAACAGGCTAGAATTTTATTAAGTATGCTTAAATTTTTGGATTTTGCCAAAGAGTTTGATTCTACCATTTGGTGTTTATTTTTGCATGCGTTTTTTCTCATGTTTCGAAAATCTAATTTGGTACCAGTTTCAGCATATTCTTTTGATTCTGGTAAGCAATTGTGTAGAGAACATATTATTTTTGATAGAACATAACGTATGCTTGTAGTTAACTTTTCTTGGTCCAAGACGATACAATATTGCGAAAGAGTATTGTCAATTCCGCTCTTAGAAATTCCTGGTTCCCCACTTTGCCCCGTTAGAGCATATGAGCATATGATTTCGTTAGTACCAGTTTCTGGATCTAATCCCGCTTATTGTATATTGAGAAATAAAAAAGCAGTTTCGATTACTTATAGTAAGTTTCAATCCGTTTTGAGATATTTGATTAAGAAAATTGGCCTGGATCCGCAAAATTTTTCATCTCAAGGTTTTAGGAGAGGTGGTGCTTCATACGCTTTTTCTGCTAACGTACCGAGTGAGTTAATACAGTTGTGTGGAGATTGTAAAAGTGACGCATATAAACGGTATTTAAGAACTTCTTTAAATAATAAGATTTTAGTAGCAGAAAGAATAAAAAGTCATATTATAAATTCATTGTAAGGTCTTTTTCAGGGAGGTTTTTTAGGAGAAAAGCTACCATTATCTCTGCTTCCATTCCAAAATATGTTAGTGGAATACGAGATTGTACTGTTCAGGCATTTCCGGGCGCCACGATTGGTAGATTAACAGTTTTGATAAACAGGAGAGTAATAAAGTTAGATAATATTGATATTGTTCTTGTACATATTGGCACAAATAATATTGAATCTCATAATTTAGAACAAATTTTATCTTATTATGGGGATTTGTTATACACAATTAAGAGCAAGACAGCTGCCAAAATTGTTGTTACTTCTATTTTACAGAGGTTAATTGATTATAAGGTTACAGATAGTAAAGTACGTTTAGTAAATTCTGAATTAAAAAGGTTATGTGCGAGAAGAGAAATTTTGTATTCAAATATTTATAGAAGTTTTTTATGTGGAAATAAGCCAGATGCTTCATTGTTTGCTCCCAATGACGGTTTGCATTTGAATAATGCTGGAACTGCTAGATTGAGGTTAAAATTTATTAATATTATTAGACATGTTCAACTTTAATTATTTATTTTTGGTAGATATGGAGGTATTAATTATATTTTAGTTGTGTCTAATTTTGTTTTCTTTTTCTCTTTTCAGGGAGAAGTTACCCAGAATACGGTATTCTTCCCTGTTTTTGGTCTACTCCTTTTTCACACGTAATTAGAGTAGATTGTACATTCTTCATTACCTTTATGCGTTTTGAAGTTTTGTACTTTACGCAGAGAAAAAGAATACATGATGTTGAAATTTTTGTTCTTATTGTTGCTGTGTTATTTCTCTATTTTTTGGCGGCCTTATGGCTTGGTTGACGTTTGTGCCAAAAAATGTATTTATTGATTCGTCTTATATTTAAATATCATTTATATGAATTGATATATTTATGTACATTGTCTTATATTTACATTGGGTTATATTTATATACATGTATATATTTTTACTTACGTCAATAATACTGCGAAATCTATTTGTGTGTTTTGTTTATATTTATTCGCCTGATATTATTTGGTACTTTAAACCGCTTATCACAGAACAATTTATTTATTTTTAAAAGTAAAAATATTTGATTGTAACAACGAGGTCGGGATATTCATTAATATTCATGATTTCATTCGGTTAATTAGCTGAAGCTCACTTCTAATCTTACGTAAATTATTAATACTATTCTTTCATTGGTTCCCTCAAGTTTCTTTGTTTAGGTTAATATATATTTCGATGTAGATTAAGAACTGATCATTCTTATGTGTAATGATTACACACTCATTTATGCGACAATGATAATAACCCACCCTCCCTCACTTGTTCAATTTGATCTTACTACTTTATTTAAAATGATTTATATATGGCTGACGTTTGTGCCAAAAAATGTATTTATTGATTCGTCTTATATTTAAATATCATTTATATGAATTGATATATTTATGTATATTGTCTTATATTTACATTGTGTTATATTTATATATATTTTTTTACTTACGTCAATAATACAGCCAAATCTATTTGTGTGTTTTGTTTATATTTATTCGCCTGATATTATTTGGTACCCTTTAAACCGCTTATCACAGAACAATTTTGAAGCGAGTCCGACATCTTCACGTACTGTCACGTTTGATATATTTGAGGCACATCCAACACACTATGTTTTGTTTAACTTGAACTTGTTTCCAATCGGTTTGTTCAAAAATACCAGCTCCATAATCTAAAACAGGTTCCACTAGTGTTTCGTGCAGTTTAATGAAGACATGTGCGCGTGTGTGAAAAGAATATGTCGATTTTTTTTCTCTTCTGAGTTCTTACAAAAATAATGGATTTATAAGCATCTCAAATCGGAAATATTTAGTGATTTAAGTGAAGGAACTGTATAATTACCACATGAGTCCAAAACGACAAGTTAAAAAAACAAATCGGAAAAAGAAAAAACACGAGTACTCAAAACGTTAGTGGTGAGAAACCAAATAAAAAGACACTGAATACAACTCACACGTCTACTTCGAATGTAAACAAAAAACAATGGTAGTCAAACTAAACCCACTGATAATTCGAAACAAATTGTAAAGATGGATACCCTTAATATTCCAGTGTATGACTCCCCTGTGATCCAACAAAACAGACACATCCATCATTATCCTTTATCTCAAAAGCCGATTCAAAATCCAAATTTCACGCAACCATCGCCGACATTACCAAATGCACAATGAAAATGAAAAAACAGAAGAGACGGAAAAAACTCTCGAAAATTTCATGGTCGAACAGCTCAAACTTTATAGAATTCATGAATACGAACGCGCCCATCGATTAGGAAAGGGATATGTTGAGTTGAAAAAAATTCTGTTAAATTTGTTACCAAACAAATTGTCTGTAGATTCCAAAATTTTAAGGAACGTGAGTTTGTAAGAAAGGCTGCACGAGAGTTGAGAGGAACTAGGTTTGGGATAAGCGAACAATTCACTAAAGAAGTTAATGACAAACGAAAAATTTTATGGCCTTACTTCCAAGAGGCTCGAAAGTAAAAGAAAAAGGTAGTTTTTAAGAGAGATCAACTTTTTATAGATGGTGTTGAATTCTTTCCACCAGAGAATCCCGCTATCAACAATACTGCTACATCAGGTCAACAAACGAGACGAAACTACGAAGTAGAAGATGCTCGCCCGAAAACCACGCCAATAAGTAACAACAGCAGACGCTATCAAAGATACAATGGACAATGTGGAGGTAACGAAACCGTTGTAAGTGAATCGTCAAACGATACCTGTGACTTTCACCCGTCAAATTCGACTTTAGTTTTAGATAAGCCTGAAAAATGTGTTAAGCTATTATCATTAATTGTATGTGAAAAATCGATTACTTTACCCTGAATTTAAATCCCTATAATGTGATTATGATATTGTCTGTCTCACAGAAACAAAGTTTGATAATTGTGACATTATTAATTGCGACGAATTTATTTTTAGTTTTTAAAATAGACATACAATTTCTAACCATAAATCTGGTGGTATTGCTTTGGGTTATCGAAAGTATTTAGATGAATATATTAAACCAATCGATACTGATTCAAAATTTGTTTACTGGTTTACTATTGACAACAGTGTTTGATTTACCAGAAAACGTCTTTATCGGTATTGTTTACATGCCACCGGTAAATACGAGCTACACATCTAAAGATGCTTTTACTGAAATCGAATTGGAATATCAACAATTTTCGCAAAAATCCGATTGTATTGTTTTGGTCGGAGATTTTAACAGTCGCACAGCTAACTTGTGTGATTTCTATGATAATGATCTAGATGATTTTATTATTGACAATCTTACTGATTTTACTGATGTAGATATGTTAGATGATCTTAATATACCTAGATTAAGAAACAATCCAGACAAATTGTTAATTGTTATGGCAGAAAGTTTCTTGAATTTTGCAAAAACAACAAAGTATTTGTTTTAAACGGTAGAGTTGATTATGATGTTATTGGTAGACCGAGCAGTAGAAATAATGGTGTTATAGATTATATTGTTTGTACTTCGGACTTTTTACTATATATTTATAATTTCAAAGTTCTTGAATTTTCCAGCCTTTATTCAGATGTACATTCACCTTTAACCTATCTATAAACAAGGCAATAAATTAGTGTAAAATAAACTCTTCAGAGTTACCTTACCTAACTGAAAATAAAATTGGAAAATGGAAAATTAAAAAAGTTCCCGATTTAAAAAATAACATAAATGTTGACGAAGTAAAACAGGTTTTTAATGATTTATCTGCATATAGTAATTTAGAAAAGGTTACACAAAATGATATAAATACTGCAGTGACAAATATTAATGATATATTAATTAATTCCACCAAAACAACATTTGGTTCGTGCAGGCTTAACTGAAATAATTTGGACAGTTTAATAAAAAATAAACAATGGTATAACTTTGATAGCAAAAAAGACGAAGAAAGAAATTAGAAAAGCATAGAGAATGTATAAAAATTACATTTCATATTTATTTAAAGAACGATTACGACGCTGTGAATACTATTACAAAAATATAATGGACACAAATATTAAGAAAAATAATATAGAAATAAGTGACAATATGAAAAAATTAAAATCACAAAACCCTAAAGATTTTTTGATATTATTTAAAAGTGGAACTTATTGAGAAAAAAGTAATATTTCCGTTGATACTCTTTTTGATTATTTTAAAGAATTAAATAAAAACAAGTACGAAGACGAGTATGTCATTGTTAATAAATTTAACTCGGATCTGGTAGATAAGACACTTAACAGTGTTATAACTCACTATGAAATTTACAAAGCTAAATAAAAAATACGAAGAATAACAAATCGCCCGGGAAGATAAAATAGTCAATAAATATGTTGTCAATTCTATTGACAGTATGATTGATATATATGTAAAATTGTTTAATCTTATATTTGATACGGGTATCCTGTCCGAAGCCTGACTCACTGCTAATATAATACCAATTTTCAAAAAAATGGTTGTAAATTAGAACCAAAAAACTACAGGCCTAATACTTTATTATCATGCCTTGGAAAGGCTTTACATCTATACTAAATGACAGACTGGGGAAATTTGTTGACAAGTTAAATATTTTATACGAAAATCAAGCAGGCTTTCGAAGAGGGTACTCTACCAACGATCATATTTTCTCACTGTATGCACAATTTGAACTGCTTTGTGTCAAGAAAAAGATGCATTGTGTATTTGTAGACTTCGAAAAGGCGTTTGATTATGTACACAGAAACTCACTTTTGTATAAACTTGTTTTAAATTAAATAAATGGATAAATGGCAAATTTCTTAGAATTGCTGAAAATTTGTACAAAAACGTAAAATCACGAGTAGTACATAATAATCAAGCATCTGAAATGTTTGCAAGCGAAATCGGAGTTCGTCAAGGACTAATAGATGGATCAATAGCTCTCTAACCAATCGAACACAAGCAGTTTTATTAGAGGGGGAGGTATCTGAATACATACCAGTAAAATCCGGTGTGCCCCAAAGCTCCGTCTTGGGGCCAAGTTTATTTCTTTTCTACATAAACGATATCCCAAATGGACTAACATCTACCTTACGCATATTCGCAGATGACACTATTGCTTACCTCACTATCAAATCAAATGCAGACTGTATTGCAATGTGCTTTCATTAAAAAGAAATAAAACATCAATAAAATATAATTATACATTGCATGGACACAAACTAGAACATGTCGACAAAGTAAAATATCTAGGGGTTACTATCCAATCTAACATCAAATGGGATAATCATATAAATAACATCACCAACAAAGTAAATAAGACTCTTGGCTATTTACGTAGAAACATCAACGTAAATTCCATTACAGTAAAAGAACAAGCATACAAATCTCTAGTTAGACCATCACTAGAGTATGCTTGTTCTGTATGTGACCCCTATATAAAGGAAGATATCAACAAAACTGAACAAGTACAGCGAAGAGCTGCTAGTTATGTTACAAGTCGCTATCACAACACCTCTAGCGTTAGTAGCATGATGCAACACCTTAAATGGCGTAGCCTAGCAGACCGCAGAACCGATACCAGACTTACCATCATGTATAAAATTGTAAATTAGTAGCCATCCCAAAAACAGACAGACTAATACCACCATTAAGAAAATCCCGGAACATGCATTCAAATTCCTTTCAAATACCACAAACACGCCTTGTATTACGCCAGCAGTCATTCTTTCCACGCACTATACGAGATTGGAACAATCTTCCACTGAACACTGTTATGAGTGACTCTGTTGAGACATTCAAAAAAGCTGTTTAAGCCATCATCTACTAAATCCCACATTATCTGTATATAGTATTATTTTAATATTTAAAAATTAAAAAAAAAATCTTTTTAAATTTCTACTTGTGCCTAGCGCGCAGTACCACACATTGGCGGAATCTTCAATGTGTTGAAGGCGGCCAATCGCGAAACAGAAACAGAAACGGAAGGAGAAAATCTTTCTTCGCTATTATTTTCTGTATACTTACATGATCTTCAAGAATTTTTAGAAAATACTAATGTTAGGGGTTTACATTCAATCGCATCCAACATCGAAACTAAACTGGATATATACTTTAAATTATTTATCCTAATGTATGCTGACGACACGGTTCTACTTGCTGAATCCAGTGCAGATCTACAGTTACAAAACAAAAGTAATGATTTTTTTTTCAAGAGACAAACCACAAAATAACATGAAATTTTACATTTATAACGAAGAGATAGAAATTGTCAAAAACTATAAATACCTAGGTGTTATCTTCTCTAGAAATACATCTTTTTCGCAACGAGAAAATATTTACGAGATAAAGCTATTAAAGATATGTACAGTATTATTAGGAAATGTAGAAGTTATCATTTATCAATAGAGACTGTCTTACCCATTCTTATGTACGGAGCCGAATTTGAAAAACCTAGACATTCTCGAACGGTTACATTTAAGTTTTTGCAAGCATATATTGCGTCTTTAAGAATCGACCCCAAATTTTATGACATGGAGAAACGGGAAGATATCCAATGTCTATACAAGTTAAACTCTGTATGATAAAGTTTTGGAGCAACCTTTTCGATACCACACGTAAAAAAAAGATCTCGTCAATGTTATATAAATTATTATATATAATAATAACAAATATGGTATAGAGAACAAATGGTTGTCATTTATAAGGTGAATGGATTGTTCAAAGTATAAAAAAAGTTATAAGATCAGTTTAGACAGGACTGATCAGCAGAAATGAAACAATCATCAAAAGGTTTATGTTATAGATTATTAAAAAATGAACTTTAATTTTAAAAGTATCTTTCAGTTCTTTCATTTAATTGCGCATTAAAATTATGTAAATTTAGATGTGGCAATCACCATTTGCCAGTGGAGACAGGAAGGTGGCATAATCTACATAGAACAGATGGATTATGCCAACTTTGCGACACCGCTGACATCGGTGATGAATTTCATTATATAATGACCTGTCCTTCTTTTAAAAAAGCACGAGACAAATATCTACTGCACTATTGTTGTACAAATGCTAACATTTATAAATTTAAAAATGTATTTGCAACAGAAAAAATTGTTTTACTAGAAAAGTTATGTAGATTCATACAGTATATAACAGTGAAAGTCTGTCCTCCTGGTTAAAGTTAAAATTATATGTCTTCACATATGCAAAATATGTTGTATTATGTATATTATCATCTCTGTAACTATGTAATTTAGTTAATGAGAATAAAGATGTATATGTCTACAAAAAAAGACATTCCACCGTAAGGTAAACATTTCGTATATACTGTCGATAGAGCTCTACTTGCAGATTTTGTCACTTTACGAATAGTAAACATGTATTCTAAATGTACGTTGATGTGAATTCCAAGATATCTTATATATGATTTGTTTAAGTTTATGTTTATATTATGACATTTAAACTCAAAGTTAGACCGGGATGAACTTTTAGATCGAAAATGTACAATCTTGTCTTGGGTTCATTCAAAGTCATTCGCGTTTTTTTACACCAAGCATTGATACAGTCTAACTTCTTCTGCAGAATTTTTTTCGTCAGGAACTATTAACGCTATATAGTCAGCATAAAACAGAACTGATAATGAAGTATTGTCGAAGTGAACTCCAGCATGGAGAGAACGAATTTCATCAGCAAGATCATTGACATATACGGGAAATATCGTTGGAGATAACTTGCAGCCTTGCTTTACTCCAAATTATACTAGTAAATTATCAGGCCATTATTGTAAAGTTTCTCTACACTTTTAGTTGAAAAGTAAAGAGATTGAATTGCTTTCAAAAACGTTCCGTTTATTCCAATACCCATTAGTTTATGCCAGAGTTAATCTGAATTTACACATTCAAATGCCTTTGTTGCATCTACAAAACACGCAAAGTATCTTTCTCTAGAAGTTTTCGATTTTTGATTAAGTTCATCAATACATAAAGGTGGTCCATATAGCTTCGTTCTTTCCTAAAACCATTTTGTTTCTCTTTTAGAATATTGTTATCTTCTTACATCTCTAATTTAGTATATCTGCATAAATCTTACATGGTATAGATACGAGTGATATGGGGCAATAGTCCAGTGGATTTAGCGGAACCATTTTATGTCTTATTACAGGGGTTGTTATGCTTGTAAGCCACTCATCAGGAATGTTACCACATGAAAAACAGTACTAGAGCGAAAACTGCTTGTTTAATTTCTTCTCTACTGATTTCACAACTCAGAGATTCCGTGTCAATATTAGCATCCTTCTGTGACCTTATCCTTAATCTTATCTAGGAATGCATCGTCGTAACCGTCCGAATCAATACTGCTGATAGAGTTTCAGTCATTTTTCCATTTATTTAAAACTTCATCAATATTGTCTGTCACTTCACCTGATTCAGTTTTTACGTAGTATAAGCGGGGTGTATCTCGATCATTTGACAATCCGATTGTGCGCATGGTTTTCTTGAAATCTCTTGTATTACTTGATTAAAAGCTATGAAGATTTTTTTGCTGTTCTGCTTGAAAGTTGCGTTTCGGTTTTCTTAGAACTTTGTCGATGTCACGGACGGACGAGTGATGGCTACTAGAAGAACACAAATAAGTCAGACAAAATGTCAACAAGTATAACAATTTAATGAACTATATACATACATAAACGTAAAACATAATAACGTAATATAAAAGCCGTAGGTACAAGATTAACACTGTCACTTCGTTGTTTCTACTAGTACTACATTTCCATGTACTGCAACAAACGGTTACTCGAACACTACACTGTAACAACACACCACAACATATACCACGTACTATACACGCACAGCAATTACATACTACTGGCCATTACTGGGACCTAGTAAAATACCATACTACCTAATAATAATGTGTATACTACTGCGTCGCTAATTACGTTAACTCCGCTAAATACTTATTTGCGCATTTGTCTATATATACTACATATATGTAGTACATATATGTAAACCACTACTTCGGTCGTGTTAATTACCTCTATTACCAAAATGAATCCAGAATACACAACGTATTACACTGAAAATTAACAGTTTAGTATGTCGCGCTAACAAATACACCGCTTGACGAGAACATATACTTTACTATACTATAGTTGACATTGAATGCCAGCGTTTTCATGTACAATATTATAAAGTAACGATACAAAATATCTTGAATTACTCTTAAACGATAATTAAATCCAAATAAAGTGAAAAATGCAATTACCTAAATATTAGCACATTTAATATTAATAAAATATTAAAAAAAACTGTTACTAACCCCCAGCAGACCAGTGAGCTCCCACCAACGCCACGTGTAAGAACTATGTAAACTTTTTACAAAAGTGCATGCTTTCACTAAAGCACTCACCTCGAAAGTGATTTAAATAGTGCACAGGTAAGACCAGGTAAATTTAATCATGTGATTTCAATGAGGCGCACTATAGGTCATTTAAATATCCTACCGGGGTAGCAACGGGTAATAAATTAATACATTTTCAAATATAAAAGAAATGTATAAAAACAGAAGCTGCCCGTGACATCTCCTCCATCCGAAGAGAAGTACAAAGTACTTTATTATATATACATGTCAATTTAATAAAACAAAATGTGATCCCATTATCAACTACGAATATATAAACAAATCTCTGTATTCGTGTGGCAAGCGCCTCTCCGTATACTAAAATCTGTCTACACCTCACCTTTTCTTATGTCCATCTGATCTCCTATATTCTGCTGAGAAAATCCACACCTACATTTGCCTTACCACTTACTGCTATTATCTTAAATCTTTAAGGTTTCAAAACCAACGCCCATCGCATAAGTCGCGCATTCGCTTACTTTTTTCTTATTCAAGTAGATTAAAGGTTTATGATCGGTCTGCAATGTGAACTCTTGCCCATACAAGTACCTATGAAACTTTTGAATCGCCCACACTATTGCTAAACATTTTTTTTCAATAGTGGAGTAAGTAACTTCACTACTTTTCAATTTCCTACTGGCATAGGCAACCGGCATCTTACTTCCTTCTTGCTCTTGCATTAAAACGGTCCCAATGCCGTAATCTGACGCATCGGTCATCAAAATAAAAGTTTCAAAATTGGAAACTTGACTAGCGCGTTTCTGGGAGTCCCAAATGCATGTTCGTGAGAACTTTCCCAAATAACCTTATTCGGCTGACCATTTTTAGTTAGGTCGGTAAGCGGAACTGCGATACATGCAAAATTTGGAATGAATTTACAATAAAACCCTACTAATCCGAGGAAAGATCGCACCTGTTTTTTGTAACGGGTCTCGGCGCTTCTTGAATCACTCTTAGTTTATCACGATGAGGTTTTAGTTTGTCGTCTCCTACAAAGTGACCTAAACATTCCAAACTACCGTATGCGATAGAGCATTTTCCGGCTTTCGCTGGTAAATGTGCATTCCGCAGTCTAATTAGAAGATCACGCAAAACATTCAAATGTTCAACAAATGTCATAGTGAAAATAATAATGTCGTCAATAAAATTGTCAGTGTTATCCATGTCCTTTAAAACCAAACGCATCAATCTAGAGAACGAGGCTGGAGCTGTAACCAACCTAAGTGGCATTCTGCGAAAATATTACAAACCTTTTGGGGTTTGAAAAGCTGTTTTTGGTCTAGACGTTTCCGCTAAAGGTAACTGCCAACAACATTTTGATAAATCTAGCCGTGAAAAAAACTTATGTCCCGCTAATTTTGAAAACATTTTATCCGCATTAGGCATTGGTTTGGCCTCAAAAATAGTTAGACTATTCAAAGTTCTAAAATCGATACAAAATCGATTTGTTGAATCTTTCTTTTTCACAATAACAATTTGAAACAATATGGACTTGAAGACGGTTCAATAACATTAATTTCTAACATCTTAGTAACTTCTTCATTCACGGTCGAAATCAATGAATAAGGAATAGGATATTGCTTTATCCTTATTGGTATATCAGTACTTAGTCTAATTTCATGCTCTAAAAGATCAGTGCAACCAGGTTTATCACTTAACACGTCGGGAAAATCATTTAGAAGTTTTCTTACCTTAGTTTTTTCCTCTTCCGTAAGTTCGGGATTAACATCGACTTGATCTGAACCTGCATCTGTGTTAATGCATGGTATATCATAGAACTCACCTTGAGCATCATTTTCTTCACTGTCCACATCAATGACTGTCATGTTTATTGACGCCAACACCTCATTGTTTTGGGCATCATGAACAGTTTAACTGTCACAAATGCTTGTCCTATCTAAGTATTTCTTCAGAAGATTGGCGTGGAAGGTTTTGGTCTTACCATTAGCACTGACTTTATAATTAACCTGACCTACTTTTCCTACCACACCAAATGGACCTTTCCACGGCATCAGCAATTTGTTATTATCAGTTGGTAATAATATAAGTACCCCATCACCTAACTTCATATTCCTTTCCTTAGCAGACCTGTCATAGTAAATTCTATGTTTCTTAGAAGCCTTTTCCAGATTATTCCTAGCCAATTCACATGTAGATTCTAGTCTCTCCTTTAGATTAATAACAAACTGATAAGTAGTTTTTACATCTGTATCAATAGATTCTTTTGTCCACAACTCCTTCAGTATAGACATCGGACCTCTTATAGACCCACCATAAACAAGTTCAAATGGTGAAAATTTTAAGCTTTCTTTGGGAACCTCCCTATAAGCGAACAATAACGCATTTAAGTACCTATCCCAATCTTTTGGACGCTCATTACACGTACGTTTTAACATTTGTTTTAAACTGCCATTAAAGCGTTCTACCAAACCATTACACATTGGGTGATATACAGTTGTAGTCAGTTGTTTCAATGATATGAGGCGACAAACTTCATTCATGAGGGCCGATGTAAACTGACTTTCCAATCAGAAAGCATTTCCCGCGGAACCCCAACCTGCACAATATATCTACTAGAGCAATGCAGCCCTTTCCGTTTCAATACCCTCCAAAGCTATGGCCTCTGGGTATCTGGTGTCATAGTCAACAAGAGTTTAAAGGTATCTATTTCCTCTATCAGTTACTTGGTGAAGAGGACCAATCAAGTCAACAGCTACCCGCTTGAATGGTTCATCAATCACGGGCATTTTTTGAAGAGGAACTCCTCCAATTCTACCCTTCGGTATAGTTTTTTGAGAGATATCACACGATTGGCAAAACCTTTTAACATCTGATGTAATTCCTGGCCAATAAAAAGACGCAAGTATTCTGTCGTTTGGGTACGCTGCGTACCCATATGTCCTGACACGATTGACTCATGAGCAAGTTTCACAACCCTTTCACGGTAAGGCTCAGGAACTACCAACAGACAAAAGACTTTACCATCCCCTACCATCAGCTAATAAACATACCTGTACGGAACCTCATAGACAATCATAATTAACTATACTTCTCTTTACAACGATACCACTGCATCCGGTGTCTTTCAATACTGTAACTGGTCTACGATTTACCAAACCTCGCGAGACTTACAGTAGACATATTCTGGCATGAAGATGAAAGAGTAGTATTAGTGCTGGGGAACGTATTGACAAAAGACTGACATGGCACAGTACAGGCGTTACAAACATTAGTACGATTTGAATCTTCACTTTTTTACTGTAAAACTTCGACTTACTACGTTGTGATCTTATATCCGCCGTCACAGTACTTACCTTATTTGTATTGGATTTAACACAACAATCCGATGCGGTATGCCTTTCCCGCATTTGAAACATTTTCGGTCACTTACTGGAACAAAAGGAGTACGTTTAACTGATTTACTCAATTGATCTTTGTGTGGTTTATCAGGGTATCGATAATTATTATAGTTATTACCTGACTGAACTGGTTTACCCTTGTTAAGAAGAGCACTTGCGCTAATAAATCGTGCTTCTCTATATTGGTCAGCCAATGATGCCATTTTGTCTAAAGAAGACGGAATTCGTTCATTAATAAACAATAACAAATCTTTTGAACAAACATGCATAAATTGATACCGTAACATCAAGTCAAAAAGTCCGTCAAATGTTATCTCGGTTTTAGACATTTCAACCGGACCGAAAATTGAACAAAAGTTTCACCTATTTCAGGCCTACAACTACGGAATTTACGTTTGAAACCAGCTTCCGTTAAATCGTACCGTTTCGAAAGAGCATCCTTTAATGCTTCATAATCGAGAGCTTTATCGGCAGGCATCAATGCATAAACGTCTAAAGCTTTGCCTCTCAATAAGGCGCTTAGGTTGGTTGCCCATTTTTCCATTTTTGCGAAATGGCATATCGTTCGAAGCGTCGGAGATAACTATCCATGTCATCTTTTCCGTCTTCGAAAAACGGAATTTTAGGTGCTCGTGGAGCACTGGTATTATCGGAAAAAGAAACTTCGTATCTTGGACTTAAAAGCGACTGCTTTTCCAACATTTCAATCTTTTGCATAAGGGCGATTTCCTGCAATTTTATTTCTTGTACTAACCTTTCCATTTCCAACTGAGCTTTTTCAATTTCTAAGTTATACTCACTTTCCTCTTTTTCTTTCTGACGTGCTGCTAATCTTTCATCACGCTGAATAGCTTGTTGTTCTCTAACAAATTGTCTTAATTCCTCATCCTTGTAACCCAGGGATACCCCATATTCTCTCAACTCTAACAATTTGTCCATAATGAACAATAAACTAGCAAATTGTACCAATAAATTACCAGCTACTCCACCCAAAAGTCTCAATAAAACAGACCGCGATTTCTTCCGGTACACTATTAAAATACACCTTAATACCAATACTATATCAATACATTCCATACTCACAGTTCAAACACACAACGCCGAAGAGAAAACACACCAACCCACTGGGGCAAGACACAGCTCTGCACTGACAAATCAAACTTCACAGTCCCAAATACAAATTTACTCAATCTTTGATGCAACATCTGAAATTATACAGCATATGGTGACGTTTGATTTGTTATAAATAAGGTAAACAGAAATACAAGATATGACAGTAATCTGTATTGTTTTACAATAATTGTTTTTTATTCATCCTTCAACAAATGTATTAGCTACATATATTGTTCATGTATAACAGTGTGCTTTCCTAGCCATTTAGTATCCCACTTCTGACACCATTTGTCATGGACGGACGAGTGATTGCTACTAAATATTTCCAGGATGAATTCCGTAGGTACAAGATTAACACTGTCACTTCGTTGTTTCTACTGGTACTACATTTCCATGTACTGCAACAAACGGTTACTCGAACACTACACTGTAACAACACACCACAACATATACCACGTACTATACACGCACAGCAATTACATACTACTGGCCATTACTGCATGGGACCTAGTAAAATACCATACTAACTAATAATAATGCATATACTACTGCGTCGCTAATTACGTAAACTCCGCTAAGTACTTATTTGCACATTTGTCTATATATACTACATATATGTACTTGTAAAATATTACAAGAGGTTATACTACTACTTCGGTCGTGTTAATTACATCTATAACGAAAATGAATCCATTACAAGAATACACAACGTATTACACTGAAAATTAAAACGCATTTGTTCCGAGAACAAATGTGAGGTCTTTCCCTGCATTATTTGGGTGTTTTGCGTAGGCATATGGTTGATAATGACTTAAAAGTCAGTTGCTATTATTTTTGTGCACAAAGCAAGAGGTCCGAAGTGAGAAAATGTATGGTTGCTAAGGATTTTAGTCGGTTGCTATGGATAAAATGTCGATTCCGGTCATAAAATATGATATTTTTTTCTGGCGCAGATATCAAAAAAGTGTCTTTACGTATCGCTTTGAATCTTGGCACACTTAACCGACAGTTAGTCATCCCGATCAGTTTCCCATTTACTGTCCGCTTCAATTTTGAACGGTTAAACTGTTGACAGTGTTTGCCATTTGATTAGCCAAAATGTGTCAAGGACCATAACCTCGAAAACAGTTAGTCGCACAGTTTTCAACACTTTATATCAAATGTAGATCTCAATGAGAGGAACATTTTTCTGATATATTGTATGCTTCAATTTTTTAATGGTTTTTGAGTTATATTGGAAACAAAATTTAGCCGAAACCAGTCAAGGGCCATAGCCTCGAAAACGGTTAGTCGCACAGTTTTCAACCATTATATCAAATGTAGATCTCAACGAGAGGAACATTTTACTAATATATTCTGCTTCAATTTTTAATGGTTTTTGAGTTATATTAAAAACAAAATTTGCCGAAACCTGTCAAGGGTCATAACCTCGAAAACGGTTTGTCGCACAGATTTCGACACTTATATCAAATGTCGATCTCAATGAGAGGAACATTTTTCTAATATATTGTCTTCTTCATATTTTTATGGTTTTTGAGTTATATTGAAAACAAAATTTAGCCGAAACCAGTCAAGGGCCATAACCTCGAAAACGGATTGATTTTCGACCCTTATATCAAATTTAGATCTCAATGAGAGTATAATTTTTTTGATATATTGTCTGCTTCAATTTTGTATCGTTTTTGAGTAATATTAAAAACAAAATTTCAATGGAGGCCATTTTAAAAATGGTGGACCGAAAAAAAAATTTGATCCGTCATATGTAATTAGGACCCTCATATCTACTTGGAAACCAAATTTTGTGGAAATCAAACAACTTTGACATTTTCGACAAACTTCGCGTGAAAATCGCGTAAACAGGAAGTTGATCGAACACATTTTTTTTTGCGTGATTAATCATTGTCAGAAGTCAGATGACAATTTTCACACCTTAGAATTTCGATATCGGTTACGGTTTATAAGTTTAATTGAAAAGAAAAGTAAACAGTGTTTGGGGAAATAACTCCGTTTCTAAAAAAGATCGGTTTCGCAGGGTGACTCAGGTCAAGCCCAGGTAGTGTCGGTTAAGTGTGCCAAGCTTCAAAGCGATGCGTAAAGACACTTTTTTGACATTTGCGGCAGAAAAAAATAATTAAAACGCATTTGTTCCGAGAACAAATGTGAGGTCTTTCCTTGCATTTTGTTAGTGTTTTGTCTAGGTATATGGTTTCTAATGACTTTCCAGTCAGTTGCTATGGTTTCTGTGCACAAAGCAAGTGGTGAAAGGTGAGAAAATGTATGGTTGCTAAGAAACTTTCAGCGGTTGCTATGGACGAAATGTCACTTCCGGTCCTACAATATGATATTTGAATTCAGTGACTGATCCCGATTCAGTTTCTTATGTACTATCCGCTTCAATTTTGTACGGTTAAAGTGTTTTTTTATAAAAAAAAACTGTTTAAGTGTTTGCCATTTGATAAGCCAAAACGTGTCAAGGGCCATAACCTCGAAAACGGTTTGTCGCACAGTTTCCGACCCTTATTTCAAATGTAGATCTTAATGAGAGGAACATTTTCTGATATATTGTCTGCTTCCATTGTCTATGGTTTTTGAGTTATATTGAAAACAAAATTTAGCCGAAACCTGTCAAGGACCATAACCTTGAAAACGGTTAGTCGCAGTTTTCGACACTTTATATCAAATGTTATCTCAATGAGAGAAACATTTTTCTGATATATTGTCTGCTTCAATTTTTTATGGTTTTTGAGTTATATTGAAAACAAAATTTAGCCGAAACCTGACAAGGGCCATAACATCGAAAACGGTTTGTCGTACAGTTTTTGACACTTATATCAAATGTAGATCTTAATGAGAGGAACATTTTTCTGATATATTGTCTACTTCAATTTTTTATGGTTTTTGAGATATATTGAAAACAAAATTTAGCCGAAACCAGTCAAGGGCCGTAACCTCGAAAGCGGTTTGTCGCACAGTTTTCAACCCTTATATCAAATGTAGATCTCAACAAGAGGAACTTTTTTCTAATATATTTTCTGCTTCGATTTTTTATGGTTTTTGAGTTATATTGAAAACAAAATTTAGCCGAAACCTGTCAAGGGCTATAACAATGAAAACGGTTTGTCGCACAGTTTTCGACGCTTTATATCAAATGTAGATCTCAATGAGAGTAACATTTTTCTTATATATTGTCTGCTTCAATTTTTTATGGTTTTTGAGTTATATTAAAAACAAAGTTTCAATGGCGGCCATTTTGAAAATGGTGGACGAAAAAATTTGTAATTAGGACCCTCATATCTACTTGGAAACCAAATTTTCTGGAAATCAAACAACTTTGACATTTTCGACAAACTTCTCGTGAAAATCTCATAAACAGGAAGTTGATCGAACACATTTTTTTGCATGATTAATTATTGTCAGAAGTCAGGTGACTATTACCTTAGAATTTTGATATCGGTTACGGTTTATGAATTTAATTGAAAACAAGGGTGAACAGTGTATGGGGAGATAACTCCGTTTCTAAAAGTAGATCAGTTTCGCAGGGTGACTCAGGTCGAGCCCAGGTAGTGTTGGATAAGTGTGCCAAGTTTCAAAGCGATACATAAAGACACTTTTTTGACATCTGCGGCAGAAGAAAAAAAAAATAATAATCATAAGAAATACAGTAAGGTCTTTCCCTTGGAAACGGGAAAGACCTTAATAATAATTATAAGAAATACAGTAAGGTCTTTCCATTGGAAAGGCGAAAGACCTTATTAATCATACGAAATACAGTAAGGTCTTTCCTTTGGAAAGGGGAAAGACCTTAATTAACAGTTTAGTATGTCGCGCTAACAAAATACACCGCTTGACGAGAACATATACTTTACTATATACTATAGTTTTCATGTACAATATTATAAATTAACGATACAAAATATCTTGAATTACTCTTAAACGATAATTAAAACCAAATAAAGTGAAAAATGCAATTACGTAAATATTAGCACATTTAATATTAATAAAATATTAAACAAAACTGTTACTAACCCCCAGCAGACCAGTGAGCTCCCACCAATGCCACGTGTAAGAACTATGTACAATTTTTACAAAAGTGCATGCTTTCTCCGGAGCACTCTACTCGATAGTGATTTAAATATTGCAAAGGTAAGACCAGGTAAATTTAATCATGTGATTTCAATGAGGCTCACTAAAGGTCATTTAAAAGCAACGGGTAATAAATTATTACATTTACAAATATGAAAGAAATGTATAAAAACAGAAGTTATCCGGGACAGTCGAATTCATTTCGTTTTCTAACAAAGGTTTTGCGAAGAGACTATTTTGCACTAGATTGACATTTAATTCATGTCTTTTCTGCTTTGTATGATGCTTTCCATGCGTTTTGAAACTCGCAATTCCAGTACGGTATGGGTAACGGAAATGTTTTGAATTTCGTCAAATAAACGCAAAACTACTCATGCGCTTACATTCTTGACAGTTGTGTTCAATTACGGTCATCATTAATTATTATTTAAGTTCGTTGTTCTTAAACTTTCAAGGTGCCTTTAATCTTTTAATTTCATCTGGTTGTACCACATTTTCATCACATTTAACGCTCATTGTCCATGCAAGCAAAGATTGGTCAGGAACCGATTCAGACCCTAATAATCCTATGTTTTTCAAAATATGCAACATTGTTTGAACATTAAAGTCAATAATAGAACTTATCTGGCCATGGGAGGTTAATACATAATCAATTAACAGTTCTCCACTCTTATTAATTATATTATCAATTATATCTCTAAGTACACCATCATCTACACCCTCAATGTAATCTTGAACGCCGCCACAACGTGCATTAAAATCACAAAAAATAAGCATTTTATCGATGTTCTGATACAAATACAATTGATCTTACATTTAAGTTAACAAGAGGCTCAAGAGGGGTCATCTGAACTACGGTTCAATGGAGACTGTTGTAGAGCTTCTTGAGCTGAATATTTCAGCAATGACAGTTTTTCTCTATCTGCAATAGTTTTCATTCTAAAAGCCAAAACATTAAAAAACATGAATTTGGACTTTTAAGGGACAGAACTTCATCTGACAACTTCTATCTAATGGAGAATTTTGTAGAATGTTTTATTCTGAAGAACCTAAAAACCTTCAGATTTTTCCTATCTTCTATAGTTTTTGTGTTATAAGTCATTTTAGGTGGTTTTACTATATGTTATATTTTTAGTAACAGTGCCAACATTTTTTATTGGATCCAATCAAAATGAGGAATGTTTGTTGCCAACATGGATTCTTTCAATGTTAAGTCAACTTGGTACAGTGGTTTCAGAAGAGAAGATTTTTGATATTTTTTAAGGACGACAGACGACAGACGACGACGCGCGCATAGTGATGGCATAAGCTTACATGGCCTTTGGCCGGGTTAGCTAAAAAGGAAATACCATCTTAAAATATTTTCTGCAGGTAAATAACATACACAAATGCAAAAAGTATCTATGTTATTACTTAACTTTAACCACAAAATATCTTAACGTTCAAAGTCAAGAATTTCAACTTTAAAAGTTTTCATAATTCGTTTTAATTAACACTGCTACACTACCTGACGCGTCTACGAGAGTTTTTATGCATCTTGTCCCTATTTCTAGAATAGCATGCATGCCTTCAATTACAAGCTTGTCATTGCCCTTTAAAAAAAGTTTCACATAGACATAAAATAACAAAGTTTAATAAAACTTGTTTTCTAAAAAAATAATTTTCACTTACGTTTTTGGTTGACCAATCGCTTACAAGCGTTAAGTCCTAGTTTCGACGCGTACCACTTCCCCCTCGGTTGTTCCTGCTGTATGTCGGTCTAAATTGATGATCCGTAGTATACATGGATGAATTGATTTCGATCGGATTCATTCTGACGATTTCTATGGCGTAAGTATATTTTCGCATGTACTTTCCGTCAACGAGCACCAAATCTTTTTCTTGGCCAATGGATTTTAGAACAGTTATTCAGTTTCTATTATTTCTCCTGGACTCGGTAGACGGTTCGTTTTAAATATACACTTTGTTGAAGTCACGTTAATTTTCTAGCTTACTTTTGTTCTTCATAACCCTTTACTTTTTACGATTATCACTCCTGGTCTTGAACCTCTGCATTCTTTTCTTTCAGCTGAAACCACTTCTATGTCATAAAGGTGCATTCCATCCAGAATTACCGAGTTAACTCTAAATATTGTAAGCTTTGGATTCGCAATTTCGCCGTCGGTTTGATTTAGAATTTAAAAAACAATGTAGTTGTTGTTGGATTTTTTAATACTACCTTCCTCCGCATAACTTTTCTCAGTCGCTTGCTTTCTAATCGAGTGAACCCTCTGTTTGCACGCTCTGAATGTCTCCTCTTTATTTCTGAACAGTTCCATCGATTTGCGTGTTCACCTGAGCAGTAAATTCTCCTTTTACAAGTTCAATTTCTTTGTTTATTTAAAGTACATAATTTTGGTAATGTTTTCAATAACATTTCTGGCAAAGTCTTTCTCTAGGTTATTTATTTTTCGAAAACCCCGTCGTTTAGATTTGTATCTTCAATTGATAAGTCGTGAAAAATATAATTGAGCTCTCGGTACTAACTGTCAACATTTTTCATTCGCTTACACCTTTAACGTAATTGATATTGATGTTTTCTTCTAACCGGGTCCCTTTTAACTCATTTTCACATGGTTCAGTGTTGTTTTCACCACCAGAGTCAACATTATCTATATAATCATTGCATAACTATCAGCCATTGTGTGCACATCTGCTGGGTTTCTACTCACTTGGTCTTTATGTTTAAAGTCAACGTTTAGAATTACAATTTATTAAATCTTACAATCAAAATCTGTTTGTCCTTTTTTATTGAATTTAAATCCGTTGTAATATCCAAAGTGAATATTTAAGACTAATTCAGAAGAAACTAGAATTTTTACTATTTTCCTCAGGAGCTCATTTATACAATTTGTCACCAAACAAGGGAGATCACATGGTCAATTACTATATTTGGTAACACAATAAAAATATTATTAAACAGTTCCTGATTGTCTTTTAAAATTCGACATTGTTCTACAAACATATTCCTGAGGAGTGGTCCCACTTCGTCTTAGCTGTAAAATACAGGTCACAAAGGTAAAAAGGACAAAAGCGAAGTGGGAATTTATCATAAATTGCTTTGTAAACACAATGTTATAAACTGATTTGATTTTGTTTTTACTAAGGAAACACAACTAATGGTTAAACATTATTTAAAAAAAAACAATTATTTTTTAATAATTAATTTTTTTTCGAAGAATCGTGTGATTCAATTTATAGACAAAATTAAAAGTTCTTTGTTTACTAAGAATATACTGAATATAATTTATGTTTTATTACACCCACTAACATTGGTATTCACGGATGTAATTCTTTTCTGACACAAAACATCCAATTAGTCGAAAAAAGTGTATTTAATAATGTAATAAATTAATAGCAGCTATTAATTTCATAGACCAGCTGTCACAGCAATAATCTATTTCGTTGTCGGCTACTTCTTGTTATTTTTCTTCCTCAACAACAGTGGAGTACTATGGAAAGTTTAACTGGACCATTGTCCGTTTTTAACGGTTCCTCTAAAATTTCGAATACTATATTCTACAACCAGAAACACGGTTTTCATAAACAGCCTACGAATGACTACTTCTTCTATTTTGTTGCTGCAGTTGCTGTTTTTGGAGTTACAGGAAATGTTCTGACGGCAGTTGTATTGTTGAGAAATACGATCAAATCTATATCTATACTTCTGTTATGTTTAGCAACATCCGACACATTGTTTATAATATTTATGACAATACATGCTTGTTATGCTTTATTTGATGGAAATTTGGCTAGTTGGGGAATAATACCTCTACAACCTCTTATTGGTACCAGCAGTGGACTTGCTGCAATTATAGGATTTGAACGGTCACTAGCCGTACTTCTTCCGTTCTGGTATAAGCAGGTTTGGACCAAGAGGAAGACTGTAATCAGCATAATACCAATAATTGTTCTAAACTGTGGAATTGTAATCATTCAACGGATCGAACTTTTGCTACCGTATAAGACGCACATCCGTGTAGCAGAGCAGTTGGTTACCAGGTACGTTCCGGGTATATGTATATTGTTTACAAACATTCTGATTGGTGCTGCTATAATTAAATATTCCAGAATTCGACAGGAAAGTCTCTCTGTTCCTGTTAAGAATGAGTTAAAAGTAACTAGGTCAACGTTCGTTGTGATAGTAACGTTTTACATCTGTATGCTACCCGGGAGTATTGTTCTGTTGATGATTGAGACAGGAAACGTCTCCGATCTAGGCCTTTTTCCGTACATTCTGACAAGCCAGTTTTTAGAAGTAATCAACGCATCTTGTAACTTTATTATATATGGTTTAACCAGTGAGTTTTATAGAAGAGAATACAAAATACTTCTGTTTTGTCAAAGAAATAAACATTAGAATAGTGTAATGTAAATTTTTAATGCAACTTTGTTCTGTTGTTTCCGATTGATTGCGTTGTTATCAGATCTGAGGAATTGATAACTTTGCTGACCAGCTTTCGGTTTGGGGAGGGGAGCTAGCAGTTGACGAATCTGTACAAAGAGAACGAGGGTGTTGTTGAACTCTTTAATACAGTAACTTGCGTCGTCATATTAGTTTTTGGAGACCATATGTCAATTGGCAACAGTCTACATTCATTAGAACTTTATAACTGACCATTGCTCGACTTCATTTAATTAATGTGAATCACTTAATTTGCTTAGAACTTGAATAGTCCATTCAGAATAGTCACAGACATGTTTACAGACATGTATTACATCTCCACCCCTTCAACTTGATATGAATTTATTTTGTATAATTGTATTTTTATTTATTTTAAATGTTTATTTAATTACAATAAATCTCTTTAACAAGAACATTCTATTCATATATATTTTTAAAATAATTTCATCGTGTTCGAATATCAGTTTCGTTGATTTTAACACAATGTTCCGAGGAAGCAACGTATTTATTCATCATGTAAATTGTTATTCTTTGCACTCGTTTCAATTGGATTCAATATTAACTGTCTGCAGCATATGAACCTTTTTGGTTTGCGCCATACGCCACTGATTCTAAACTTGTAAACACAAAAACAAAGAAAAACTCATCAAAATTATTTTTTTTAAATGAGAAAATTATACTTCGTTAAAGAAACCTCTAGCTTAGCCTAGACAACACATTCATCACGACTAAAGACATACAGGATCTAACACCGGTGGGAGGGCAAGACGAGAAAATCTCAGACACCCAAGTGAAACGATTTCTGGTCTCAAACGAGAAATATTTCACGCGTGAGATTTTCCCGTCTTGCCCTACAACTGGTGCTTGATTCTATTTCTCACTAATTCGTTAAAAACAATCCCGTGCTGTTATTCCCGTATCGCATTCGAGACGGGATAAATAATCAAAAGCTAAACTGCGGATACCAGTCGTATCTCAAGGATAACAGATAAACAAAATTGTGTCTTGATTAGCTGCTAAATAGGGAGATAGTTGCCGATTGGAAAACAAATAAGCAGAGCTAAGTTAGGGATGAAAACCCCGCATGATAACGGGGCTGTAGCAATCATAATAGGCTAAATCGGGAGACAAAAAATTATGAGCTGCGATAAGGACAGAGCTGTGGCAAAAAAGCTGAATAATTGTGAGAATATGAAACTCTCAGTTACATTGAAACCTAAAAACAACATTGTCATTAATATGAATACAGCTACGTATGAGCTGGTCAAAGTTATCCTGCCAAATATACTTGGAGTAGCAATTGACAATAATAGTATGTGCATAGTAACAGAGAGATCACTAGACAAAAAAGTTAACAAAGTAGAGAATCGATATTAAATCACAAACAAACTCCACAAAGGCACACCATGAAATCAAACAAAGCTTACCATCAACTGTTACCATACCAACTCTTCGCTATTAATTAAAGGTTCAGAAGCAGTTTTCTTCCTACAATCAATTTTGTCTAAAATTAGAGAGAAAATAAACCTGGATAGCGATACTATAGACCAATTAAACTTACAGCTTACCAACCTACAAGTGCAAAATTCCAACAACAAACATCATAATAAAAATATGGATGCATGTAGAGACGACCAAGCTTCCATAGATAATGAACAATGTGTAAACTTGATAAAACAGGCTGTAAATGGAGATTTTTATTGCCCTCTCTGTAACGAACTCAGTCAGCTCAATACAATTGAATGCGAGGAATCTAACAACTGGTTTCATTTTGACTGCATTGGCCTGACAAAACTAGACATCAAAGCCATGAAACCCACCACACCCTTTATATGTCGGCTTTGTGTTGAAAACAGATTATATTGTACCCCTACATCTTACTCACCAGATCACTCTAATATGGCCCCTACCATATCCAACTGGGAGGATACACCAAAAACATCCAGTCTGTGTCATATGGCAAACATTGATAATTCATCAACTACGCCTAGTATATCTGCAAAGCAAGTGTCACAAACAATATTACTTACAACATCAACAAGAACAACAAACACAACCCCATTGATAGAGTCGCCAACAATACCAACGGCAAATTCTACTCACGTAACTGATGACACGTCTTCAAAAACTGTTTTTGTCAGTAGCTTACCTCTATAAAGACATAGTCAAAATCTAGATAATTCCAGACCTGAAAATCCTAAAAGGCAGCAAGAAAATCATCTCTGCTCAAACAGTGAGTCTTCGAAACAAATACCAAAATAATTAGTGAAAAAAACAAGGACACTAAGTGACAATCAAAGGCATCAACATCACAAAAAAGCCTACATTATTGAGCTTGAGAGAAAGTTAAAGGATAAAGATGAAACAATAAATCTGCTTGATAAAAGACTTAGACAGCTTGAAGAAAATCAGGCAGCCACAAACACCCCACGAATAGAAAACGCAGCCATAGACTCTGGAACTCACTCATGTCAAATCCAATAACTTCAGAATAATATGAAAATGCTAGAAAATCAACTATTTCAGCATATGTGTACCAGCACAGCTCTAACTACTCAACTGGCTTTGCAACTCCAACAAAACGCCATGCTGAAAAACCAAAGAAATATTCTTCCTAATATTAACATTTATGGTGCACCACACTCTTACCCACAACCATACAACATAGACTACCAATATATGTATCATACATATCACATTCATACATGCCACACCACAGCAACAGTTACGGATATACAGAGCCTATGTATCCGCCTGCCTATATGCCACATCACCATCAAGAAGTGCAACAAGATCACCAGAATCAAAATGCTAAAAAAAGCCAAAACCAAACTCGCAAGGAAAGAACTATAAGACATGAGAGGCGTGAACTGAGAACAGTTTAAGTGGATTCCCAAAATCAGATAGTTGATACAGACCATCAACCAATTGATACATCTATTGGAAAGGGTAGATATGAATGGAAAGAAACCTCACTGCCAAATACTAGAAACATAGATAGTTCGAATAAAAACCAAAACTCCAATCAGAACAATCCTAAGGAAATTGTCATGGAAGTCAATCAGAGTAACATTCAAAACACTGATAACCAGTTTTTACAGATACCAAGCCTAAAAAAGCACCCCAGATTATCACCCAGACAACCTTCTACGATTCGAGACTCGAAAATAGATATTGTGACAAGTAATATTGAGGGAATATAGTAAAATCGAACATTTATGAAAGACATGATGAAAAACAGAGAATCGATTATTTGTATTCAAGAACACTGGTTGTGGTCATTAGATACTTTTGAGGGTTATGAGCACTACTCAAGATCAAGTGATTATGATGACTCCATTATAAATTTCCAAATCCCAAGAGGTAGAGGAGGGGTTTCAATTTTTTGGCCCCAAGAACTTGACAAATTTATTACTAGACTTGAGGATGGAAATGAGAGGATATTATGGATAATTATTGAAACCACTGACAAACCAATATGCCTGGTGAACACCTATCTTCCTGCTAATAAGCATAGATCAGAACTTGCATATAAAGAAAATTCAGATATCATACAGTCTATAGTGGATAAATACATCTTAACTCATATGTTTATAGTTTGTGGTGACCTAACGGTACTCTAGCAGAAACTCGTAACAATACCCATGATAAAATACTGAAATCCTTTGTTCAAGCAAATAAATTAGAGAAAGGTGATATTGATGACAAGCCAACATTTTTCCACAAGGACGGAAGTAGCACCTCCCAGATTGACTACATCCTAACAAGAGAATGTCCAGTTGAGGAAATAGCTATAAATGATATGCATCCTTAAAACTGCTCATCACATACAACAGTTTCGATTAAACTTGATATTCGCCTTGGATACTTCGAAAAACATAATAAGAAACAAAAATCCAGAAAGAAAATCCACAAAGAAAAATATAAATATATATGTTCTGACTGCTTTTACTCTGAGGCTAAAGACAATCTGTTAAATCATGCCTGGTCTAATTCAGCTACCTGAACAGAAATAATACAACAATTAAACAAAACTTTAATAAAGTGTTCGAATAAAAATGTCCCAAGAAAGATTATTAAGTTAAATGGTTTTAAATGGAAACCATCTTCTGAGGTAAAGCGTCTGATTCAAATCAGTAAAACAAAATTTAGAAAATGGGACGAAGCAGGTAGACACAGGTATCGTGAAGAAAAATTATTGATAGATAAGAAGGAAGCAAAGAAAGCTTTTAGAAAGCAACAAAGAAAAGAGGCAGCAATGGAAAGGCAATCCTTTCTAGAAAAACTAGAAGAATCACCAGACACCAAAAAATTTTATCAGCTAATAAGGAGAAATCAATCATCAATCAGCGACAAACTGATCTACAAGTAGATGGCAACAAGGAAGCCACAACTGTAGAAGATCAAACTCAACTCATCGGCTCATATTTCGCTCGTTTATCAACTCCAGAAGACAATAAAACATTTGAGGATGATTTAAGAAACAATAGCCTGAAAAATGTCAACTTATTACAGATATTTCTGAGAATATTGAAAAGGAAATTGTTGATATAACTTTACATGACATCCAAGAGGCGATAAAAAAGCTAAACACGGGCAAGACTGCTGACGAATACAACATTTCCGCAGAACACATTAAGCTTGCAGGGGATCTGATCCTCACAATATATCAGTCAGTATTTAATAAAATCATTAAGGACGGTAGAGGTCCAGAATTCTTCAAAACGGGAAATATAACACCAGTGCCATAGACAGGGGAAGACCATTCAAAAGTTGAAAATTATCGAGGAATTTCAGTTACTTGTGTTCATGGAAAGGTGTTTGAATATGTACTGCTATCGAAAATGCAACTATCTACAAATCAGTCTAACCTTCAATTTGGTTTCACGAAAGGATTGTCCCCAAACATGTCCTCACTACTAGTCTCAGAAGTAGCACTTGAATACAGGAGAAAATCTGATTTATTTATTACTACTCTTGACTCCCAGAAAGCTTTCGATGTGGTGAACCATTCAATTTTGCTTGATAAGATATATCATCAATTTCCTAATCATGCAATCTGGTGTAATATAAAAGATATGTATGGTGATTTGATCTCAAGAGTTAAGTGGCAGGAGGAATTTAGCCAACCATTTCAAATCCAGCAGGAAGTTCGACAAGGAGGCATATTGTCCACCCACTTATATAAACTATTCATAAATCAATTATTAAAAGACTTAGAAAATCACGCAATAGGAGCCTCAATAGGAGGTACTTATGTTGGTTGCCCTACATGTGCAGACGATGACATCCTGTTATCTGATAGGTGTGCAGAAATGCAGGATAAGATTGACATTGTTGTCCAGTTCTCAAATGAACATCGGTTCATGATACAAAACAAAATAGGTAAAAATTGTGAAAACAGTCTTCGATTAACATTAGGTGAAAAACAATTGAACTTCACAGAATCAACAACACATCTGGGTATTATCAGAGCCGCTAAAAATGAAAACAAAGAAAACATCTCGAATAGAATAACTCTAGCTAGAAACACCCTGTATTCTCTGATCAAAGTGGGTATGCACGGAACGAACGGTTTAAACCCAAGAACATCATATAAGATATTATCAGCGTATGTGACTCCAATATTAATATATGGGTTGGAATGTCTCCATCTTACTCAAAAGGACATAATAGAGCTAGATGAATTTTACACAGATATTTTAAAAAAGATTCAATCACTTCCAACTAGAACATCAAATGCGGCAACTTATTTACTCTTAGGAGCGCTACCCATAAATGCAGAGATTCACAAACGGCAGCTCAGTCTATTATTCTCCATCATTAACTCAAACAATAATTCATTAAAGGAAATAGCTATTAGACAAAATATAGTTGGTTGCAAGGAAAGCTTCTTCAGTAAGATAGATAACATTCTTGAACTCTATGATCTTCCGGATTTCTCACAATTATTAGAATGCAAAATTACCAAACCAAAATGGAAAAAACTAGTCAGAGCCAAGATAGAAGCATACTGGACAAAGAAACTTCAGGACGATGCAGTAAAACAATCTTCGGTCAAATATTTATGCAAAGAAAAGCTAGCAATTGGTAGGACGCACAATGCATGGAACACAGTTAAAAACTCTGTCAGGGATGTCAGGTCAGCGGGAACCAATGTTAGAATTCTTACAGGAACCTACATGGTACAAATCTTAAAATCCAGATTTAATGCAGATATAGATCCAAGATGTCCATTATGCCTTATTGAGGATGAAACTATAGAACATATGCTAACTACTCTTGCAGCATACATCAATATTCGGAAAACGCTATTTGAAGACATTAAAGCATTGATAGTGGGAGCCACTACACCAGATCTGTGGATTAAGGAATTTCAGAACAAAGAAAAAATCTGTCAACTATGATTGTCAAGTCCTGACAGAACAGAATGTATTACCAAATGATAAGAAACTACTTAGAGACATTGAAACAAAAACCAGAACATACTGTCACCAGATACATACAAAGAGGATTTTCCTACTAGAAGGAGTCTGAGGGTCAATGGTTGCAACCAGATATAATCCCATATATCCCCATATTTTATTTTTTAACTTTATTTTTAATAGTCGTGCCTATAGTCATTTGAAAAGACAATTCTATAGACAATTGATTCAGTGTGTATGTAAGTGTATATATTGACAATATACAGTTTGGAATATAAGTTATTCATTACCGGATTTCCGGGTGGTCCCACTACTGGACGGAACTACATAAATAAGAAGAAGACAGCTGCCGATTGGCCAACTGTCTTGTCTTGTTCAGGTAACCACCGCCGTTAGTCGGCGCACTCTATCCTCTGGATAGATATATGTGGTGCACATCATTGCATGTGAATGGTGCATATTGTCACAGTGAGAATACGAATAGTTGACGGAGTCAAGTGAACATTTATGTACTGTGTATAATTGGGATATATATAGTTAGGCATCCACATATAAGTTATTAATGCAGAGTTATTAAACTCAGTCTAAAATCACTACTTTTTTTTTTATCGTAAAAGCACTAAAGGCACTAAAAGGCAAGAAGCAGCACTACGTAAAATATCAGGCACTAGTCATAAATGCACTAAAATTTTCATATATTGTTAATCTTAAATGTTACTTTCTGATATAAAAAGGGCATTTATAGCGGTTTCTAAAACTATTAATGCTGCTAAAAACGATGCTTGAGTTAAAACGATAAGATGCACTTGATCAAGCGTGGAATTATAATAAAATTAATAGATATATATACAAGTAGGGTATCATCACTATTGCATTTTTCTATCAAAAACACTAAAAGCATCGGATTATACACAGTTTATATATTTATAGAATCCTGTCCCCCCCCCCCCCTTTAACTGTCTCATTCTTTCCATATTTAGGCTATAGCACATGTTCCTGGTTAGTTCCAACTCTATATAACCTTGTTTTTCAGCTTACTGATATACGGCAGCTGTTGGTTTGTACAGTCCAGTATGAGTTGGAGTAGGTTGTTTTGGGTGACAAACTCTTGGTAAACATCGTTTCTGAGGTTATCTAGGTAGCTTTTGATATTCCGGTGATGCCTTATCCGAACGTTTTCCAGCTTTGGACACTTACTATATAGTTTTGATATTACAATCTCTATACTTTTTTCTTGTTGTATTAAACAGGTATGTTTGAGTTACAAGCTGATCATGCCGCTCTTATTTTGCTAGGTACATTTTCTGCGCCTTCCCAAATATTATGTGGTTGTGACATCTGGTTTTTCTGTAATTAGAAGTATTGAAGGGTTGACTTTTTGGCTATATCTTTCTCACATTGTCGAGACCAGTATAATTCTTTATTATTATTATTATTATTATTATTACAATTCTTATAAAGCGCTCCATCTATACAAAATAATACTCAAAGCGCTGTACACTTAAAAAAAAAGAGAAAGCAATATAAAAAAAATAGTTACGATAATATACACAAAGAACAATACAAAGATAATTATATCTAAAATGAATGAATAAATTATAAATAAATAGAGGAATGATCAGGTAACTGTTAAAATATGATAAAAAAGGTCTTATAACGATACATAAATTTGGTAAAAAAATATTTTAAAATTTTAAATATTGATTAAAAATAAAAATTGTGAATGGTTATCTGTTTACATAATCAAAGCTGCTTTAAGAGAATATTAGGCACTATTTACAATAAAAAATTATATTGAAAGAGTTGAATAATATGGTATTTATATATCACAGTTTCAGACCACAGGGAAGGCTTTTGTAAAAAAATAGATTTTGAGTTTTTTCTTGAAAACATCAACAGATAAGTTAATGTCGCGCATCTCATCAGGTAGAATAGCAGCCACTCTGTCAAATCTTCTCTCTCCGTGTGTCTTTGTTCGAACAATTGGTGTCACCAATAAAGATTTCTTCCCTGATCTTAAGGATCTAGACGGTTGATACAGTTTTACAATTTCTTGTAAGTAAGATGGGGCATTCCCAGTAAGAGCTTTAAAAACGTAAAGCAGAAGTTTGTATTGACATCGATAGAATATGGGAAGCCAGTGGAGGGACTTCAGCACAGGTGTTATGTGATCTGTTTTTCGTGTTCTTGATACAACCCTCGCAGCAGTATTTTGTAATCGTTGTAACTGGCAAGTTGGTAGTCCAAAAAGTAGAGCGTTTCCATAGTCAAGACGAGACGTGACTAATGAACACATTAAGGTCTTACATGCATCAGTCGTGATATATTTTCGAATGCGGCCGATGTTCCGTATTTGATGATAGCATGACTTTGAAACCGCACTTATTTGTTTTGTTATTCTTGTGCCTTCCTTACTTCTTTCTTCCATGCATTTTTTGATCTAGGGTTTTTCATTAGTTTATGTATTGTCTCCATTCCATATTTCTCAAAAAACTAGTTCAGCACTTTCTGTGAAAAGTTCGTAAAAGCACTGTTGTCTAGTTAAGATATTATACTCTGCTGATGATGGACATCTGATTATATTCATAAGGAGTGACAATATATTACGATCTATATGCATCTGGATTGGAATTGCACCAACGAATATGTAAACTGCAGTATTTGTTTGAAGGCCCTGTATTTGCATCTTTTCTAGTTTTTCTATTTCATATTGCGTACATTTCATTATCGCAAGCCCTTATATCATGCGTGGTAATCCAAACCAAACTTGAAATACTCAACAAATAAGCAGAGCTAAGTTAGGGATGAAAACCCCGCATAATTTTGGTGCGGCAGCAATCATAATAGGCCGACCGCCGTTCGTTGCCACTCGAGAAAAAGCCGAGCGGTCACGAATCGGTTACGATAAAAAAAAAAGAATAAATATGCAAGATAATGGGATTAAACTGTTTTAAAAGGAATTTGACATTGATTTGTGTATGTTTATCATAAAATGTGTATCGTAAAACTTAACCCGGAGAAACACGGAAAAACAAGTGAGAAAAGGAGAACAATTTTAATTCTTTTCCTGTTTATTGACACTATCTTACCGCGTAGAATGATGCATCAAGAGATGCTTAGCATAGTGCATGCTTCAATTGCTGCCTCTGACCTATGTTTTGCGGTTGCCTGATTTGGCTATCTAAACATTGTGTACTTAAAATGAAGTGATGTTAATAATAACAATACATAATACCATTAAACACAGTACGTAATTTTGTCCATGAAAAATAAAGCTTAGGGACGGCTAGCTTTTTAGGAAATCTTATACTTGTGTTTGAAGTTGTCAACAAATAGAGTTATCTACCCTGATCGTAATCTCCAGTGTAACCTGTTGCGTCAACGTGTTTGTTTTATGATTTTGTATCACTGAACCGTCATAATACATTTTTACGGGAAAAGGAGGCTCCGAGCGTGAAATTCTTTTCACTAATGAGACAGCGTGGTACCTTTTTTAGCCTGTTGAGATATCCTTTTCTCAACCCGTGGGTGATATAAGAATTTCACGCTCCTTTTCCCGTAAACACGTATTGTGACGCAAACTGTCTGTTCAGCAATAAAAATTATTAAATATTTGCTTTAGTTGTGATGGTTTACTATGCCTTTTTAAATATTAACAAGAAAACAACATATCTGAGCTTCCATAACCCAATTTATGTCACACTATGATAGCGGTAAACATCAAAACAAACACTGTGACGCAACATGTGTACTCTAGAGATTACGTTCAGGGTAGATAACTATTTGTTGCCATCTTCCCAGAGAAGATCAGAAATCTTGTCACTTGGGTGTCTGAGATTTTCCCGTCTTGCCCTCGCACCGGTGTTAGATCCTATATATGATATGTCTCACGGGTGAGATAAATTATTGTGACGTCAGTTTATTATGACGTCATAGACGTTACAGTTACGTACACACAAATGGCACAGTATCAAATCACTCGTGGAAAGTCGATTCAAGAAATCTCGAACCCGCGGGCAAAGATATCTGTTTGTCCAATCCCTCGGCAGTGCCTCGGGGTGGACAAGATATCTTCAGTTGCCCTTGGGTTTGAGATTTTCTGTCTCGCCTTTCCACATGTGCTAGATATTTTTTTTCTCACCAGAGGTATAGAAATATCTCGTGACTTCCTGTTGGTGAGATTTTTCTGTCTCACGGGTGAGATATCTTATTGTGACGTCAGTTTATTATGACGTCAAGGAATTCAGTTACTTATACACAAATAGCGACACACATACTGAAGAAATGCCTAATAGGTTCTTCCTTACGTTTTTGGGAAAGATCGGTTGATCTTTAACGAGTGATAGAATGCTATGTCTTTTTGAGAGTGGAGCGCAGCGAAACGAGCAAAAAGACATAAAAATTTCTATCACGAGTGAAAGTTCACACGGGCTTTCCCAAAAGCGCATGAAGGTACCTACTTCTTCCGTAAACCGACAACTTTCACATCGAGATATCTTATAGACTCTCCATTGTTTTAGACTCCATTGTCTCTGATATCCAATCAGAACGCAGGAAACAAGAACGTCAAACAAGAACGTTGTTATGACAAGAACGTTGTTATGCTTCCAAAACAAGGTTCTTGTTTCTGGCGTTTTGATTGGATGACGCGGCAAATACAGATGTGTGCACGTGAGCTCATCTGTACTGGGTCATCTGTACCAAAAATCGGCCATTTACGGAAGAATAAAGAATCGGCAACTCTGCCGAGAAAAAGTATCAAATTACTCGTGGAAAGTCGATTCAAGAAAAATCTCAACTCGCGGGCAAAGATATCTTCTTGTCCAATCTCTCGGCAGATCCTCGGGATGGAAAAGATATCTTTGCCTTGTGATAGATACTATTTATCTCACCCACGGGTTGAGATAAGGATTTATCCCCGTATCAGTATTATATCTGGAATTTTATTGGCTAGTTTACTCTTAACAAAACCAATATACCCGGTGCGTTGCTAAGTCATATACCCGGGTGTTGCTAACCGCTAGTTTCACAATAAGATGCGTTTATAGTAGAAATGGTAATTAGTTTGCGTCATACACAGGATGATAAATCTTGAGCAAAAAGGTCCCAAATGTGTTTTATCTTCAGCAGAAACAGAAACAAAAGATATGCAGTTTGACATGCAACGACTTCACATCATTATGACGTCTCTGCATGACATTCGGCGCCAAAACTAAATTTTTGAACATCGGTTTGAACCCAACAAAACAACTGATTTTTTCTAGAAATGTAGTACCCTACATCAATTGAAAAGGCATAATTTTCATCAATTTCAATCCAACTTTCTTTGATAATAATGAAAACGGTACTTTAACGTCCTTCGTTGCGTTGACAAATTACATAAAAATCCATCATTTCAAACTAAAACCGGGGATAAATTCGTTATACACGTTCATATCCGTAGATATGGCGATTTTAACACCTTCAGCACTCCTGAACACCCTTTGGATATCTCAACCGGCTAAAAATAGGTACCACGCTGTCTCATTTGTGAGAAATAAAGGATCCAACACCGGTGGATGGCAAGACGGGGGGTTTCAACGAGGCTCTGGAGATCAAAAGAAATCTTTCACAAGTCTTAAGTTATGAATGGTATAAATATCAAAAATGAAAATTCTAAAAATTTAACATTATCTGCGACGGTGATGGAAGATAAACACATTCTGCTAGGAAGTTAAGTAAATGATGATCCTGTAAGACATAGATATAGTGTCATTTTATTTTTAAAAAAAAGAATCATAAATAATCGTGTTCAACTTATTTGTATGTCAGTGTGTTAGAGGTTTGTTTAGCGCCATTAAAAAATATATTACGCTTTAAAATATGGCTTCGAGTTTTTATAAAGAGCCGGAGTAACTGACCTTCGACTGGAATCTTCGAATGTTAATAAGTACACACTTTATTACAGATATTAGACGAACGCCAAGAGTTTGATGCAAAAGACTGAATTATGAGTGTATGAGAACTTCTTCAATAATTTTCCATTTGGATCAATCATAGATTTCATTAACCTCAAAACTTTAGTCTTTTCAATCATTCATATTTAAATAAACTAAATACATTTACTCTCTTAGTGTTTTTTTGTTTTGATAGATTAATATATCTTATTCATACTAAACCAAAATGATAAGGAAAAAGAAAGTTCAACCAGAAAAGTTTCTTTTTCTGAATCTTATATCCCAAAACAAGATGCTGTAGGTTTATTTGATGGTTTCAAATATTTAGAGTTTTCAAAACTTTCCTTTATTTTTCCCCAGTATTTCCTTAAATATTGACATGTGATGAACATGTGTTCGTAGTCTTCTGCTACTTCATACTTATTGCTAATAATTTCTTGCCTGGCAAAACATGGTGGAAGAATTAACATGTGAACAGTTTTTGTTGATTTTCTTCAACATTTTTGAAATTTAAAAAGGAGACAGCTTCTGAAATTTATTTGGAGGTAGTCATTTTCCCACTTTAAAACACCAATTGGCTTTTCTTTAATTTTGTCTAGTAAAATAAAATATTTTGACTTAGCACAGAGCGTTTTACTTTTTCATTTTTTTTTCAGAAAAATTAAAAATTGATTGTTTAGACTTTCGTTATCAAGATTTGTGACTGAAGATACATATATTAAATTAAAATAATCACATGTATCTAAAATTAAGTATGTATCTTGTCAAAATCTGAAAAATAAGCGATTGATACAACCCTTGGGATACAAAACCTTGTATCATCTATATATGTGATACAAGATGTACTTTTGTCGAAACTATTTCTTGACGTCACAATATTGGTATAACCAATGAATTTTTGAATTACTTTCATTCTATGAATGAAATATGACGTCATAATACGTTTGACGTTAGGGACTATTTTATGAACAAATGGTTCGTTGAATGCTAAATTTAAATTTTAAACATTAGTTTTGTTTTGCCTTTTAATACTTTCTAATTTTAGATAAACTTATAACATACATGTACATTTAAGTGTAGGTACAACTACCTCTGTCACGTCTCGACAGTTGCCTACATTCCGCATCACAACTCGACGCTGAGCCTCTCGTAGTGATACGAATGTACGCAACTGTCTCGACGTGATACAAGTAGTTGTACCTACACTTAATGTATGTAATGTGTATGTAAGATTAATTCATGTGTTTTTGTAATTCTAAATATTTGTTTTAAGCTGTTAAAATATGAAGACTATGTTAATGAATAAAAAAAACAATTGAAGGCCGTTTTTGTTTAATTCATGAGCGACAAACTTGTCCAAGAATTCGTTTGTGTATAAATGTACTGTACATAGTTTACGCCAGACTCAAGCCAGCGAACAATTGCAGCGAACAATTAGCTAGCGAACAATAAGGAGGTATTACTAAAAACCAACGAAAGACATAAGGCTACCATACGATTTTAAACGCTAGCGAACAATTAGGAATAGGTAGCGAACAAATACATCTTATATTGTTTTCAATATCATAAAAGCGAATTTTAAACATGAAATAAGTATATATTAACACGACCTGTCCAGGAGGTGTATTGAAGTAGTGGATTCAGCAATACCTTGTATTTATAGAACTTGAATAAGACAATACCCTAAGTTCTAAACGAAATATCAATTTCGTAGAAAAGTATAGGTCATGTTCGAAAATCTACAGTTCGGAACGTAAAACCAATTTCGAATCCATGTATATAGAGTGGGTCTATATATGCCCGATTTTGGTCAATGTTTTGAGATCGTGACGGGGACCGGCTATATAGGCGTTGTAGAGGAGACAAAGGGCCATCGTTATCAGAAGAGAAAAGTAGAGGTCATGTTCGAAAATCTAAAGTTCGGAACGAAAAACCAATTTCGAACCCATGTAGATAGGGTGGGTCTATATATGCCCGATTTTGGTCAATGTTTTGAGATCGTGACGGGGACCGGCTATAAAGGCGTTGTAGAGGAGACACAGGGCCATCGTTATCAGGAGAGAAAAGTAGAGGTCATGTTCGAAAATCTAAAGTTTGGAACGAAAAACCAATTTCGAACCCATGTAGATAGGGTGGGTCTATATATGCCCGATTTTGGTCAATGTTTTGAGATCGTGACGGGGACCGGCTATAAAGGCGTTGTAGAGGAGACACAGGACCATCGTTATCAGGAGAGAAACGTAGAGGTCATGTTCGAAAATCTAAAGTTCGGAACGAAAAACCAATTTCGAACCCATGTAGATAGGGTGGGTCTATATATGCCCGATTTTGGTCAATGTTTTGAGATCGTGACTGGGACCAGCTACAAGACGTTGTAGAGGAGACACAGGGCCATCGTTATCAGACGAGAAAAGTAGAGGTCATGTTCGAAAATCTAAAGTTCGGAACGAAAAACCAATTTCGAACCCATGTAGATAGGGTGGGTCTATATATGCCCGATTTTGGTCAATGTTTTGAGATCGTGACGGGGACCGGCTATATAGGCGTTGTAGAGGAGACACAGGACCATCGTTATCAGGAGAGAAAAGTAGAGGTCATGTTCGAAAATCTAAAGTTCGGAACGAAAAACCAATTTCGAACCCATGTAGATAGGGTGGGTCTATATATGCCCGATTTTGGTCAATGTTTTGGGATCGTGACGGGGACCGGCTATATAGGCGTTGTAGAGAAGACACAGGGCCATCGTTATCAGAAGAGAAAAGTAGAGGCCATGTACGAAAATCGAAAGTTCGGAACGAAAAACCAATTTCGAACCCATGTAGATATGGTGGGTCAATATATACCCGATTTTGGTCAATGTTTTGAGATCGTGACTGGGACCAGCTACAAGACGTTGTAGAGGAGACACAGGGCCATCGTTATCAGAAGAGAAAAGTAGAGGTCATGTTCGAAAATCTAAAGTTCGGAACGAAAAACCAATTTCGAACCCATGTAGATAGGGTGGATATATATATGCCCGATTTTGGTCAATGTTTTGAGATCGTGACGGGGACCGGCTATATAGGCGTTGTAGAGGAGACACAGGGCCATCGTTATCAGAAGAGAAAAGTAGAGGTCATGTTCGAAAATCTAAAGTTCGGAACGAAAAACCAATTTCGAACCCATGTAGATAGGGTGGGTCTATATATGCCCGATTTTGGTCAATGTTTTGAAAAGTAGAGGTCATGTTCGAAAATCTAAAGTTCGGAACCAAAATCGGGCATATATAGACCCTCACTATCTACATGGGTTCGAAATTGGTTTTTCGTTCTGAACTTTAGATTTTCGAACATGACCTCTACTTTTCTCTTCTGATAACGATGGCCCTGTGTCTCCTCTACAACGCCTATATAGCCGGTCCCCGTCACGATCTCAAAACATTGACCAAAATCGGGCATATATAGACCCTCCCTATCTACATGGGTTCGAAATTGGTTTTTCGTTCCGAACTTTAGATTTTCGAACATGACCTCTACTTTTCTCTTCTGATAACGATGGCCCTGTGTCTCCTCTACAACGCCTATATAGCCGGTCCCCGTCACGATCTCAAAACATTGACCAAAATCGGGCATATATAGACCCTCCCTATCTACATGGGTTCGAAATTGGTTTTTCGTTCCGAACTTTAGATTTTCGAACATGACCTCTACTGTTCTCTTCTGATAACGATGGCCCTGTGTCTCCTCTACAACGCCTATATAGCCGGTCCCAGTCACGATCTCAAAATATTGACCAAAATCGGGCATATATAGACCCTCCCTATCTACATGGGTTCGAAATTGGTTTTTCGTTCCGAACTTTAGATTTTCGAACATGACCACTACTTTTCTCTTCTGATAACGATGGCCCTGTGTCTCCTCTACAACGCCTATATAGCCGGTCCCCGTCACGATCTCAAAACATTGACCAAAATCGGGCATATATAGACCCACCCTATCTACATGGGTTCGAAATTGGTTTTTCGTTCCGAACTTTCGATTTTCGAACATTACCTATACTTTTCTACGAAACTGATATTTCGTTTAGAACTTAGGGTATTGTCTTATTTAAGTTCTATAAATACAAGGTATTGCTGAATCCACTACTTCAATACACCTCCTGGACAGGTCGTGTTAATGTATACTTATTTTCATGTTTAAAATTCGCTTTTCTGATATTGAAAACAATATAAGATGTATTTGTTCGCTACCTATTCCTAATTGTTCGCTAGCGTTTAAAATCTTATGGTAGCCTTATGTCTTTCGTTGGTTTTTAGTAATACCTCCTTATTGTTCGCTAGCTAATTGTTCGCTGCAATTGTTCGCTGGCTTGAGTCTGGCATAGTTTACTTAACAGCATTAAAAATTCAGATCTGTGGTGATTTTGTTGATCATTTCATCCGCGACTGTTTTACTTACCACCTATGCGGGTTAAGTGATATATCTAAATGGGCATCTGGCATAACTAGCGAAATTGAAATATTCAAAAACGTAATGACCACACAAACTCTTTAAAGGTGGGACGGGCCGTTATTTTTTTAAAGAGTAATGTTATCCAATTATTACGACCCGGTTATGAAAATAATGTGTAAGGCTTCCTATTTTGCTGATGTTTATATTGGTATTTACTAAAGCAGAAACTTAAGAAAACGCCAGCAGTTACCAGTCCGCGTTCATTTAGTTCAATAATACATGTAGAGTAACAGAACTTAAGGGATACTTCGCTTATCAACAGTCACCAGTTTTATCTAAACAAATGCATGTTATTTTAATTTTTTACCGTTTTTATCGTAATTGAAAACTAAAATTATTTTCATTTTAAGTGTTTGAATGGACGAGGTTTGTCGGGCTTGATATCCGTGAAAGTACTCCTTCACTTTAATTTATTCTCTACCTCTCCCCCACGATTTTCTTATGTGTTATGAGAAAATCGTATTTATATCAATATTTCAGACCACATTTTCCATTTCAATCGACCGACTTTGGCTGAGTTGCCAAGGTTACAAGCATCGGGCGTGTTGGAGGATTCTTTGTCTTCAGTTAAGATAAGCATAAAATAGGTTTCGTGTAGAGGGCCATATAAGCATTAAAAAATTTCACAGTAGGTTTTTATATTAAAATAAGTTCTGTGGTAGCGCTCTTTTTGGATTTTCGAGCAAAATACACTCTTTGTAAAGCCCCCGTCACACTGAACCACGACCTTACTACGATCTGGATTTTTTCTTAAATCGTGCTACATCGTAGTGAAGTATTCCTGGAGCCGCAGAGATCGTGGTATGAACGTGGTTGGTCGTGGGTGACTACGACTGTGCTACGTAAATTTTGAACATGCTCGAAACATTCGCAGTGCGGTCGTGGTGAAATTAAAGCGTACTAACATCGTAGTGAGATCGTGAGAAGGTCGCAGAGCGGTCGGTCTTGGTCGTATTGGTGTCGTGGTACAAGCGTACTTAGATCGTCCCTTATTGATAGCCGATCCCAGCACGACAATACTACGCCCTCGTTACGACCTTACCACGATTTAACTACGACAACACTACGATGCTACTACGTCTTTCACGTCCTTAGTACTATCCTACTACGTTCCATCTACGATCTAACTACGCCTTAAGAAAGACCTATGTACCAACTGATTGTGTTTTTTCTTTTTCTATTTCTATTTTAACTATTGCTATTATTCGAATCCCATACTGGTACCTTTTTGCTCTTTGAGACGAGTACAGAAAAAAGGCTTTGACATAGATGCAGTAATAGGATACACATATCTTATGTTGCGTGTCAAACTTGTCAAACCTCCCCTATAGTAACCTCAAACAAAACACAAAAATAACACATAGTACAAGCAAAGAGAACATAACACTGGGGACAACACATTATGAACAAGACGTAGAAAAAATTGATTTTCCTAACAGCTGACTAAGAAGCGTGTACTGACTGATGTTAAAGAATCAAATATTCATGCAATTCGCTCCTTTTGTCATGGTATAGCAGTATTATTTACCAACAATATATAAAATGAACCATATTTAAGGTTGTAAATAGCTTGAATAGTTTCACATGTGAAAAATCTTCCGCTGTATTAATTTTTCTCGGGTTATAATAAATAAGATAAAATTGATAACACTTTTCATACTTCTATTCATAATACAATTAAAAAGGTACATGAGGTCAGATTAAAAAAATAGAAAAGACAAGTGTTTATCTTAGCCTAGATTCACACACTTTTATATCATTCTTTCCTGCCAAGGCACTGAACCTGCCGGGCTGTTGAGAGAAAGTCTTAGGTATTCCCGCATCTTCTTTGTGTTTCGGTTAGGTCCTGATACGGAATCGACCTCCTGCATTTTGACATCCTCTCTCCATGCACCAAGAATCACGTTGTGTAAATCAACCTCTCTGTCAAGAACTGCATTTCGGTGACCTGGGTTTCGTTCGCGCATTAGATCATGCAGACATATACAAGCTTCGACTACATCTCTCACATTATCTGGTTGCAGCTGTATAGTAGTCAGTAAGACTTGGAATCTATGCACAAAGATACCAAACGCATTTCAACAATACCAAGAACTCGCGATATCCTATAGTTAAAAATCCTCTGCTCTTTCGTCATTCCTCTTTGAGAGTATGGTTTCATAAGAAATGTCCATGGGCATCCACATGGGCCATTAACACAACGAAAAAGAAACCTTTATAGTTGTAATACAGACTGCCGGTGTTAGGTGGACATCTAATTGGGACATGTTTCCCGTCTAGCGCTCCACATGCATGAGGTATATTCCATCTGTAGAGGAACTCCTCGGCTATAGGTCCCCACTCTTCGGGCGTAGTCGGACACGCGACTAGATTGGCTTTGTATTCCAAAGCATTCGCGCGGCATACCTCAGGAATAAGTATGCTGATGGTATTACGTGCTATACGGTACTGGTATTGGAGTGTAGAGTACTTGTCCCCTGTGGCCAGATACCTTAAAGTTATAGCTAATTTTAAACCAGGTTCTAAAGCAGCTCTAAAGTTGGTGTGTTCTTTGGTAATCCTAGGACCAACCCTCTGAAGCAACTCGTCAAACATTTGTGGTTCCAGTCGTACAAAGTTAAAGAATGATTGCTTGTCTTCTTAACGTAGCTCGGTCATAAGTTGATCCCAATCTCCAAAATGTAAACGTCTTTCTGCAGAAAGCCACAAACTGACCGGTTTCTCCTTCTCTTTAAAACATGCTGCCCTTGCAATAAAGCAAGTTGAACTAAAACCACTTGATTCATGTGTGATTTTAAGTAAAACAAGACTAAAATTAAAAAAACTCTAAATGCAAAAAACATGTCAAACATGACATGTTAGAAAAGTGAAAACGTACAACAGTCGTGGTATAAGCGTAGAAGAAACGTAACGAGCGTAGTAGTATCGTAGCAAGGACGTATAATGATCGTAAAGGTCGTATTGGTATCGTAACGGAGTCGTGGAAGTCGTGGAATAAGCGTAGCCTGGTCGTAGGACAGTCGCTGAAGCAACGTACTGTACTCGTGATGGTCGTAGTAGCATCGTACTAGATTTGACCATTTAAAATAATTTCCCCGTAATACATCGTACTTGATCGTAGTACTGTCGTGTTGGGTGTCACACTGACCACGTTTTAATTAAAGCACCACGACTTTACTACGATTACGAAAATTTTGGAGGTCGTTGAGAGTGTAGTGAGGTCGTGGTCAGTGTGACGGGGGCTTAACGGACTATCAAGTCAACATTCACATAGACTCACTTGTAATTAAAAGGCATTTGAACTTTTCCAAATTAGAAGGTAAAGCCAGCGAGTCTTGTTTGAATTGATGATTTCTGAATTGTGTCTGAAAATGTTAAATATATATGTGGTAAAGCTAAATTTTTATGATTTGTATTTTATTTATTTACAGTATTGATAATTATACTCAAGTTTTATTTTCAGAGTAATTACATCCCATATATCATTCCTGCAAAGCTGCAGTCAAATTGGTTCAGAGGTTCCGGAGGAAAAGATTTTAGAAATTATTAACGGACGACGACCGAAGCACAGTGATGGCGTAAGCTCACATGGCCTTTTGCGGAAACATAGCGATTTAAAAATCGTGCGCACAAGGAAACAACTCGTGCGCACAAGATTTGAAACTCGTGTGCTCGAGATTTTAAACTCGTGCGCTCATATTAGTAACCCGTGCGCACAAGTTATAAATTATTTTTCGTGGCACGTACGGGATTCCATTGGGTATGTTTGACTGGTTGTTTTTCATGTTGGCAGACATATTTATGGTCTTGGTCAACTTTGGAATAAATTCACCTGTTCGTCCGGAAAATGTTATCATAACTCAAATCATTGCATTGTATCACACATGGGTTATAACTAATTTTGGGTACGGTTTACCGAATTATTGCGCGAAAATATAGTTCGATGTTTACATTAACCGAAGTAAGTAATTTCTATCTGTAATATTGTTTTGATTATTTTTCAGGTGAATAACAGTATGTTTTGTATTGCGAAATGTAATAATTTTGTTCTTTGTGTATGAATAAAAATATAATTCTGTTCATGTATTCCTACGCGATCAAGCTGGCTAGGTGAACGATCATATCATCATAAATGCGCATTCAATCTGCTTTCATCTGAATTGTTAATTAAAATAAATAACGCATTTTAAGTATGTCCAACAATAATGAACTTCTTGCTACTATTTTTAATGGTGTATTTAACAATTTTCATGATGTAAACAGTTAATATTCCTTCCATGGCTGCCTGTGCTGCTGCAGCTGATCATCATGATGAATAACAGTAAACAAGATTTGCACATGTACATCTTTGCAAAATAAAAATAACAAATAAATCAATGTATTAAGAATTTCGAATATTTTTAAACACAAACGATAACCAGTCCTTTATCCCAATTGGAATTGCAGATTTAACAAACGGTACACATGCAAATAATTTGGCACAAAGATGGCACACCGACTTGATGAGGGAAGTATTACGAATCTGTAATTCCTGTTGAAAAATAAAATGATGAAAACGTTTCTTCTTTAGCATTGTCTTATTATTGGTTTTATGCACTTTTTAATTTTTCAGTTATTTTGTTGTTGTCGCATCAAATAGAAATGAATTATTTAATTAAATTTTAATTAAATACAGGTCTCAATTGCAATTTCCTGCATCTTTCTTTTACTTTCAATAATTCAAATGTCCAAAAATGTTAACTGGTTTATTAACTATGCATGCCTACTATTTTTATACGACCGCAAAAAAAAAATTACGGACTTATAATGGTATGATGCTGTCGTATGTGTCGTCGTCGTTGTCTGTTAACTTAAGTGTTTCCACAATAACTTTTGTTCTAGTTATCCAATTGCTTTGAAACTTTACAGTGATGTTTCCTAATATAAAAGGATGGTTTGGATTGATTTTTAGGTTCCACCCATTTTCGTTTAGAAATTAGGGGCCCAAAAGGAGTCAAAAATGCACTATTTTGTTGTTCCCACAATAACTTTTGTTCTAGTCATCCAAATGCAATGAAAATTGACAATGATGTTCCTTACCATTAATAGATGGATGGGATTGATTTTTTGGGTCCCCCTTTTCTAGTTTAAAAATTAAAAGTATTAAAAGATCCTTACTTGGTTAAAGCATATTATAGAATATCATAATTACATTATATCTTCACATTGTCAAGCTGTAAACAACCATTAATCTCTCATATTACTATACAAAATGGGTTCCTGTTTTCATCCTCCAATTACTTTAATTGAGCTTCCCCGATATGGCTACAACCATATCTTTTCTTGATAAAAAGGTCAGTTTCTTACTAATTAACCTATATTGATATTTCATTAAATAACATTTTAGAATGACTAAAATGTTTGATTGTAACATAATTTTGTGGAAGAATGATAGAGTTTGATAAGCGTGTAATTGTCAGTTTAATATGTTTAAGTGAACTAAATAAAGTTGATTTGCAAAAAAAACTGATTAAATGATATAAACAGCCAAAATATCAATTTGATGTAAAGATCCTCATTTTAACAGAATGATTAATTGCGAGAGTGTGATTTTAAACTGAAAGTTAAATTGAATCAATGTTTAAACATCAATCTAATTAAAATTAAATCTTTCACTTGCTCCCCCCTTTTTGTTATTGGTCGCTGCGTTGTAGCGACAAATGGGGGGGAGGGGGTGGGTGAGGGCAAGTGAAAGATTTAATTTTAATTAGATTGGTTTAAACATATTAATAAATTAATTAAAGGGAGATAATTATATTCATATATCACGTTAAATATTGTACTTCAGAATAGTTTTAATAGTTTAGAGTAGACGGAGTAGATTAAATACCAATCATCCTTAACCCGGTGAGGTATGTTTATGCGTACACAATTAATATTTTCTCCTTTTCCCATTCCAAGCAACAAAAGTGAATACAAGTGTTGGTTTAAGTTTAGTTTGTAATGACGTCTATCCTCAATAATGATACAACGTGGTACATATTTTTAGCCGGTTGAGATATCTTTTCATACTACTACCGTGATAATGAATTGTGAAGTCGTTTTGTCAATAAAAATCATAAATTTTTGCTTTTTTTGTATTTATGTACTTGTCGTGTTAAATAGTAACATGAACAATAACGTATATGTGCTTCTTTGACACCATTTATTCCACAATAGCAGTACGCATCAAAACAAACACGTTTTTCCCCCCAAAACATACACTTTAGACTACTTTTTAGATACATGTAACTCTATTTGGTAGAACATTCCTACAAACAACACATATTTTTTTTTATGAATAAGTGAGAAAAATAATCGAACACCGTTGAAATCTCAGACAGTGCCTAGCGTGAAAGATTTCTTTTGATCTTAAACTCGGCAGAACCTTGTTCAGACCAGTAATATTTTCACGTGTGTACTATCTGAGATTATTCCCGTCTTGCATTACATGCGGTGTTACATGTCTTTAGTTGTGATGAGGGTGTTGTCTAGGAGGTTTCCTTTCACGAGGTAATAGTTGTCGCATTATTCCCTATTTTCGGAATACAAGAGTTACTTCCCATTTTCAAGAGTTGACTTTCATAACAGCAGGTATCTAGTATTGAACAGATAGGGAAAAATCACGTTTTTATTTTTTTTTACAATAATGTCTGTGGACTGATTCTTCCAGCACAACTTAAAAAAAACTACAGAATTAGTTTGCACATCATAATAAATTTTACCGGATGCTTTACTATATGTGAATAAAAAAATATTGTAGAAAAACTACTTTTTACCCACAGTAGGTACTATAAAGTACCCGCTCTAAAGAACATATAACAATGCACATGGGAGATGAATCTTGTTTTCCGCAAGTAGGGAATTGTTACAATAATTATTATCAGTTTCTCTATTTACTTTGTTTTTACAAGTTTAGCAACACTGGTTGCAAAAAGGTTCATTTGCTTCGGAAGTTTATTTTCAATTAAACTGAAACGGGTGCAAAGAATGGCAATGCTCATGATAAATAAATACGTTTCTTCCTCGGTACACTGAGTTAAGTACAACAATACTGGTATTCGAACACGATGAAGAATAGAATGTAATTGTTGAACACATGTAATGGAATTAAATACACGTTATAAAGAAAAAAAATACAATAATGCAATACTAATTTAAAACAAGGGATGGAGATTGAAATACAATTCTTTAAACATGTCTATGACAATGTCAGGACTTTCGAAAACTATTTTGAATGGACTATTCAAGTTCTAGCAACTCACATTAATTCAAAACAGTCGAGCAACGGTCAAGTATGAAGTTCGAGTGAATATAGATTGTTGCCAATTGATAATACAAGTGTTGATAATTGATAATACAAATGCTCAAAAAAAAATATTACGACACAAATTAACCGATTGAGTAAACGTCAGTACAGAAATATAATCCAAACTTCTTCCTTCGAGTTTGCAATCAAGTCTTAGTTGACTGTCCTAAAAAAACAACATTTAGACATAAAATACTACATCAATATTAAGAATGTAACATTTTACTAGCTCAACGTGCTTTTACACACGGGTTCTCTCGATTTCTGTATTTTGACGAATACAAAAGGTAGTGTTCCCGATCACAACCATACATGGGAAGGAGTAGACAGGAGTTTGTTCATAATGGTTTATCTGCTGACAAGTTTTTTTTAAGATCCATGATTTTTCTAACTATTCTAATGTTTATTTCTTTGACAAGTCAGAAGTCTTTTATATTCTCTTCTGTAAAACTTACTGGTTATAACATAAATAATAAAGTTACATGATGCGTTGATTACTTCTAAAAACTGGCTTGTCAGCATGAGAGGAGCAAGGTCTAGAGCGGATATGTTTCCTGTCCCAGTCATCAACAGAAGAATACTCCCGGGTAGCATACAGATGAAAAATGTTAATATCACAACGAACATTGACCTAGTTATTTTCAATTCCTTCTTATCCGGGACAGAGAGACTGTCCTTTCGAATTCTTGAATATTTGATTTAATAGCTGTACCAATCAGAATATTCGTCAGCAATATACATATACCCGGAATGTACCTGGTAACCAACTGCTCTGCTAAACGGATATGCGTCTTATACGGTATTAAAAGTTCTACCCGTTGAATGATTATAATTCCACAGTTTAGAAAAATTATTGGTATTATGCTGATTACAGTCTGCCTCTTGGTCCAAACCTGCTTATACCAGAACGGAAGAAGTACGGCTAGTGACCTTTCAAATCCTATAATTGCAGCAAGTCCACTGCTGGTACCAATAAGAGGTTGTAGAGGTATTATTCCCCAACTAGCCAAATTTCCATCAAATAAAGCATAACAAGCATGTATTGTCATAAATATTATAAACAATGTGTCGGATGTTGCCAAACATAACAGAAGTATAGATATAGATTTGATCGTATTTCTCAACAATACAACTGCCGTCAGAATATTTCCTGTAACTCCAAAAACAGCAACTGCAGCAACAAAATAGAAGAAGTAGTTAGTCGTAGGCTGTTTATGAAAACCGTTTTTCTGGTTGTAGAATGTAGTATTCGAAATTTTAGACGAACCATTAAAAATGGACAACGATCCATTTAAACTTTCCATAGTACGCCACTATTGTTGAGGAAGAAAAATAATAAGAAGTAGCCGACAACGAAATCTAGTCTATGAAATAAATACCCGCTGGTAGATTTTAATATAAATAAACACATGTGTTTCGGGAAAAAGCTAATTGGCTGCTATGTGTCAGAAACGAATTACAAGTAAGTGGGTGTAACTGAACATATATTATATACCGTATATTCTCTGTAAATAAAGGAGCGTTAAATTGATTCTTTCTACTATTTTGCAGGTGGTTTATCAATATATTAATTAAACCTCATAATATAATGCTGGCTTTTGTTTGGTCAGTATACAGTGCATCACACATTTCCTTATTTCTACCGCTTGCATGGAAATATGCATCGATTTTGGCATCAATGAGATATTCAGCTAATTTGTTTTTCTCTGTGCCGTAGTATTTGCTAAAAAATTACCATGAAACATAATAATCCCACAAAAATTCATTCCGACTTTTTTACCGTAACGTCAACCGCTCTATTTTGCATTGAAGCCAATGCAGACCTAAATACATTCACGGTTCAAAACTTCTTATTATAATACATGCTATAACCACACCTGAAAGGTACAGCAAATTACACCAATAAGACACACGTGCACCTACATGCTGTTCATGTATAACTTGAAAATAATATAGACTAAAGCTTCTTTTACACATTACAACATTATATATAATTGAACTGCACATAACATAGAATAACCTCTGTAACGTAGATATAAACATGATTTAAAATGCGTCCACTAAATATATTGTCATAATATCAGACACACACATGCAACATATAGTTCTGTGGCAAATTAATGATCTGCATCAAAATATTTGTATTCTTTAATTGTACACGGATACCAGCATAACCGGTACAGAGGAAAATACAACCGCTGTAAAGGGAGAAATTGACCTGCGTTTATACAATCACCAAAATAACCGAAAGATCAATTTTTACAGTATGGGTAAATTGATACACTGCTGTTTCCTTATATTATATTCAATTAGCAGTCTACTGCATGTTAATTGTTATAACGTCGCCTGCACAAGATTTTATAGTTTTCAATGATGAAAGGGTCACTTTTTAAAGAGGTTTGCTGGGATTGTTACTTAATGAAATAATGAGACATGAACATTCATTTCAAAGCATTATACTTTCTTGCTTTGAGATTTTTGGATCATTTTGCTATTAAAAAGCCTACCCACAACGGAATCCCAGTTTCCGCCTCAGCCAGTGTTGTTGCAGATGATTTTATTAAAAGTAAAATGTGGTCCGAAATATTGAAATAAATGCGATGTCCTCCTTAAAAATCGTGGGGTAGAGGGAGAAAAAAATTAATAAAGGTGTACCTTCTCGGATATCAAGGACGGCAACCTTCATCCATTCAAATACTTGAAATGAAAATAATCTTAGTTTTTAATTCAATATTCTGCAACATTAGCAGAAAATTACATCAGCTGCATTAGTAAAAAACTAAAACAACATGATGCATATTTAAAGATAAAACTTGCGACTTTCGATAGGCAACATGTCCTTCAAATTATTTAAAATTCTGTTAATTTTACATGTGTTAATGCAATATATCCACGCGGACTGGCAACTGGTATACCAAACATCAACCTACCAGGATCGCGATCAAGATTAAAGTTTTCATGTAATCGTCGCTTGATTGAGATTGATACTTTGAATATTTTCAGAGGAAACGAATTTTTTTTAAACATCTACAACAAGCGTAGTTTTAAATGCACAACCCGTAGACCCTATTGCAACATTGAAATATGTAGAACAATTCCGAAATCATAGAACCTCAGCTAATAGGGGATTCCCTGTTTGGGGAGGCTTGTCAGGTCATTATGCACAAAAAATTGGCACGGAAGATAGTAGCTGACGTGTTTGTAGAGTATCATGATCCGTGCAGGATAAAGATGCTTTTGTAGATCTATAAACAGAGTAAGCTCATTGTATACGCTACAGAGACTAAATTGTACGTCCCTATCCAATGCTTCATACATTTCCAGTTGCTGTCAAAATGTTGTTCCCTTTGTTCCGTCATTTTTCTTCCCGATTTATTGTTTTTGAACTTGTTTTCGTACTGAATAAATAATACCCACTACACGTTAAGCAAACATTCATAGTTTTGATGCTCTACCTACATAGCGTTTTAATAACATCCTTGGTCGTGGATTAGGGAGAACGCCTCGTTTGGGGGATGGGGGGGGGGCAGGTTTTAATACGGAGAATTGACTGCGGACCACAGTGTGTTTCATGTTAAGAGAGCAATATGCTCGTTGCACGTTGAATCTTTGTTAACTTGTTCTCGTCCTTAATATTTTGTCGAAATATTTGCGCGCTGGATGTAAAGCAAACATTCAATCAATCAATTACAATAAACACGCGCTTATAACTTATATTCACTTAACCGCGAAAACAATCCTGTGTAAATATGTAAGTCCTTGTTTTTAAACAACTATTCTTGTAAACTGTTCACATATATATGACAGAGAATCATAATATGTATTAGTACGGACGGCAATTCACAAAATATATGTACCCTTGTTCACTAATTGTAACATTTGTTACTGTTTTGATTTGTAACTATTTTTATAGATCATCTGATCTTTCACCTCGCGGTTTACTGATAAATTTTTAAGTTAATGAAAAATGTATTTCAACGAGATTTTGTTAGAAGCGTGAACGGGGCATACAATATTGTAATGCTCAGCCTTCTCATTGAGAATGTTGTGTTGTTGATCTATCTTTATAGCGATTGTCGTTGTTATGCATTAATTTATTGTTGTGTTATCTTGAAGCAAAGACATGAGAAATTGCGATTTACATTTTTCTACCATTGAAATGCTCGTGTCCGGTAGTTGTGATCTTACCCTTAAAACAGTCGTAAATACATATACACATTTTGTGAGAATAAGGCACGATTGGTTAAATGTTTTACATGAGTATAATTGTATTAAATTGTGATTGTTGTTTGTTTGAAACATAAATACGTTGTTCTAAACCTGGTGACCGCCGGTGGCAAAGGAGGGTCACCCTGGTGACATATACGCATATCTTTTGAAATAACAGTTGCACGTTGTTCAAACTATACCTTAATATACTCCTGAGTAGGAGTACTAGTATACAAATGTTCGGTACTACTGGAATTAGATAGTTTCCTATTATTTAAGACATAATATTGCTGGTGACAGAGCTGTCCTTTGTAAACAAATATAGCTGACGTCCTTTTAGTCCCGTTACTTTTTGTCTTGATGACGCTGATTGGTTGATTTTTGTAACGCTTTCGGTGATTGGTTCAGACCTGTAATAAAACTATCGGATCCGGTGACGGAGGGAGATTCTTGAGTTGGTTTTGACGACGCTAGGTCTTTCACAAAATCTTTCCAAAAGATGTCATATAATTTGAACCAGGCTGCTAAGGTTAATAGAATTATAAATTAATGTTGATTTAACATTTCCAAGTTACGTTGACAGCGACGGTTACTTGAATATACACATTCTTGAGGTTTTATTCCAGTGACGGTGACCTGGGTCGGTGATCACCGGGTACATAACGGTGACAGCGTCTGGTGACGGTGACAAGAGTTCGTCACCAAATACTCAATAAATCATTGTTTTTGGCTATTAGTAGCTCTGATATTGTTCTGGAAACAATGGTTTATAAATTTATTTATTCTTGAGGTTTGGTATTTTCTGTCGGACCATATTTCCACTGTGTCTCCTAGGATGAGGAAGTCACCGGCCCCAGATTATCCAGCATTAATTATTTATTATTAATACAATATTTCTGTAAAACATACTCCATGAGTACTATAACGCCCGGTCCAACCGCTGCCAAATGACCCATTTCTCTAATAAATAAGTGACCCCTCTCTCTTCTAAGTATAAATTATTGTACACTGGAACTCCTGAGTGGCTCAGACTCTACACCAGGGTGCCGATGCTACAATATCAATAAAAAAATCGTCATTAGAAAACGAAAATTTACCGCGAAAAAACCCATTGGATGAACACTAATATGAGAACAGCCAGAAAAGATCTAAATTATGTACCGGTTAACAACCCTTCCGAGTCTTCGAGGAAGAAACGCAACCAAAATATAAGGAGAGAGTACAAAAACATGGACTAAGACAAAAGGAACTTTAAAGAACAGGAAGATATTAAAAACAAGGATGTAATTGACAAGGATTGCTAGTTTCAGTGACAAAACATAATTAAAAAAATCTCTTTCATATGACAATGTATTTGACAAAGTGTATTCTTGTACGGTTTCCATGCTAATAAACGTTTTGAGGAAGATGCCAATAAATGGAGTTGAACGCTGTCAATTTCATTAAGTCTTACCGATGGATAAATTAACTCGACATAACTGAATTTTTGAAAAATGTTTTTACATTCCTGGATATTGTAATACAGCATGTATTTTCGTTTAAATTAAACCTGGGTGTTTATTATCTTAAAGTGCTTTTAAGAAGTCTGCTGCATATAATCGGAGAAACAAATCGCCAAGAAGAGGTTCATTATTTGTTCCACATTTAAATACCAATTGGCTGTTGAAAATTCGTGGACTCCACCAAACTAAACGAATATGTTGTCAATAAGAAAATCATTCTAATAATTTTGTTATAAGAAAATATGTTTTGAGCTTCGGACTAATTGATGACAGACGAGATATTTGTATCTACTGTTTCCACTTATATATATATATATATATATATATATAATTGTCTATTTATATATGCCCAACATTCTGATTGTATTTCAACATTGGATCTTTAGAAATGCACTAAAGATACATAGTTAAGATAAATGATATTTATAAGTGTCTAATGAATTAACCAAACAATGTCGTTGTAATTTCCACTCTGAAAATCATCTGTACACACAGATTTGATTTTTGAGCCGTCCCACCTCGGGAATCGAACTCGTGTCAGTTTATAACATCTATGGCTACTGCGCCTAGCATGTAAAGACAGAGGTGTAACCTCTAGACCAGATCCGTCCGCTAAAAAACGGAGTTTCACTGGCCTAGTGTTACTTTTGGTTGAACATGTCATTTACATACACAATGTTTTTGTGCGACCTGAGCTTTAATTACGATTTTCATACAATTGTGTATGTAAATGACATGTTCAACCAAAAGTAACACTAGGCCAGTGAAACTCCGTTTTTTAGCGGACGGATCTGGTCTAGAGGTTACACCTCTGTCTTTACATGCTAGGCGCAGTAGCCATAGATGTTATAAACTGACACGAGTTCGATTCCCGAGGTGGGACGGCTCAAAAATCAAATCTGTGTGTACAGATGATTTTCAGAGTGGAAATTACAACGACATTGTTTGGTTAATTCATTAGACACTTATATATATATATATATATTGTAGACAGTCTAGTAATAAGAACTTAGATTGAAACATGTATTATTTTTTATATTTTGTTATATATAAGCCATCGCTTAAACATTTATGAAATACATACTATCCTAAGATCAAAAACAAAATATTATATTATAAGAAAATATTTAGAGGAAATTACCGAAACCACAGAAACAGCTTCACCTTCGTCATTTTAAGACTTTAATATGACGCGAGTAAAAATACTTAGTAAGTCGTATAACCACCACGCTTCCGGTACGTACAGTTCATCATGAACTCTACTCCTCATGCTGTTGACGAAGTGTGGCATGTGGTAAATTCTTCCATTTTGAATGGCAACACGTTGTTCTTGGAAATTTTGACAAGCAGTTGCTCTGGTATTGATTTTACGGCCAATGATATCCCAAAAATATTCAATTGGATTTATATCGGGTGACATGGATGGCCATGGAAGATGCTTAACAGCTTCCATTTCGATAAACTCACGTACAATTGCAGCTAGGTGAGGTCTTGCATTGTCATCCATAAAGATGGGTCTGTTACCAATGCAAGTGCATGACTGTCAAAATGTGACACACTAATCGCGTTAATGACGTCATTTCGATATTTCTGCCCTGTCATTGTCCCATCAACCACATACAAATTCAGTTTACAGTCTATGAAAAGCCTCCACACACTCCATCATCTGTCCACTATTACGCATTCAAACGATCTGCCACTTCTTAGCTTCAGTTAATTTCCGTCTAGGCATTGTAAAAATGTAAAGATTATGTTGAAAAGGACCAGGAGATGAACACTAAATCGTTAAGGAAATAAAGCATATGACAAACTGGTTTTGCTATTTAAAGATTTACCTATAGTCAAAGTCAGCGTCGGTCCCTCCGGGAGAATGCATATAGTTTGCCTGTTATTGTATTCATGGCTTCATATTTTGTTACCAAAAAGTGTAAAAATGAATTTACAAGCTAATCCAATCTTTCTTTTAGTAAATGTTATGATCATTACTACTTAAATCGGATTTTTCTGACCTCAACGGAGATTTCCCATTGTCAATTTTGCCATGTTTTGCCTCCAAGCAACAAGAAACGTGTTGTTTACAAATTGTCGGCAGTTTCCGTATCATTTGTCAACCAATCAGATTTGAGTTCCATTTGCCGATTACGCAATTTCGCGCCATATTGATGACACACCTTCTTTGCAAATGTATATTCTTGCCAGTCCTGACGTGAGTATGTAATTTTAAGTTAATTATTTAATTTTCTCTATTACAGAACAGTTTTCAACCGTCTTTAAATATCAACAAATAAAGTAGTTAGTCGTAAACCACAGCCACGGCAGTTGTCTATGAACCAGACCCACGGGGTTATTATTTTTTTTTGTTTACAATCTGAGTATTACTTTTAGTTAATAAATTAAAAATACAGAGTCATTTCATTGTTTATATTCAGTGCCGTAGCTAGGGTCTGAATGATGATTGTGACAATTTGGAAACAGTTTTTTTCGGTAAAGTGAGGGGTGGGGGGGGGGGGGGTCCGGGTCGTTCACAATAGTACCTGTTCGCCTGGGTTCGTTCGCTCCTTTCCGTTATATAATTTTAACCAATGTTTTCTTTTGTTTTGTTTAATTTTATAAATATTTCTAAATAGGCCGTTGCCGTATGTTTGATATAAATTAATATATATATTTATTTATTTATTCAACACATTTACAATACATGGTTATAACACATAAAATGCATGAATACAACTGGACCTTGATAAAATTCTACACCCATTCATCATAATTGGTAAATAAACATAAAATTGCACCAAGATGCAGTTTTGAAAATAATGTTTGAATTATAACAAAGAACTTAACGGCAGTGACATAGAGAAAAGTACATTCATTTGGATTTACAATTATTAAATATGTTGGTTAAATTAACTCCTGACATTTTGTTGATATATTCAATAACTGCTTCAACTGGTTGCAAAAATTTATTCTTAGACCTTTATTCATATATTGCTCATCGACAAGTAAAGCAAATGAAAAATACATGGCAGGATTAAACTCAATTTATGGTTCGGTGTCAGTTGGTTAAATTACAAAAGGAATGTTATTTGTATAAATTACAGAAATTACATACATTAAATTGTACTTAAGCAGTTAATTAAATATAGACAAAACTTATTATTAAATTATTGAAACACTTTGAGCAGGTATAAACAGTACGGAAAGACTTCAATTTGAACCCCCCCCCCACTAAAAATGCATTATTTCGAACGTAAATAAAAGATTTGGCACTGGGTGGCAGCCACTGGTGAACCCCACAGTGGACACAGTCATGCATTGCCAATTGGGCAAGTGCTAGCCGTGTGAACTCAATGTATCGTGTGATAGCCTAATGCATTGCATATGTTTTATTGGGGGGGTTCAGTTGGAAGTCTTACCAACAGTACTTTGGAAAAAGGGGGTGCTTTTCTTAAACCTGAAAATAAGTTTTCCTAGCAAATTGGGACCAGGAAACTCAATAAATACTGTTCATTTTTATATGCACATCTATTACAGATGTATTACAAATACATGTCTGTCTGTCCGTTCCGTCCATGTCATTCACTTGTCACACTGTATCTTGTCACTGTGGGTAGGATGTACTCGACTTATCTTAATTGACAAGGATGTCCAGGTTTTCTTCCAGTACTACAGCTTCCTACCCCAATAAAAACTGGACGCCATGAAATAGCGGAAAAATTGCTGAATGTGGCTTTAAACACCATTAAACTTTTCTTGAATGTTTAAGGAATTGTTTATTTTTATAGATGTAAGCTGAATTTCATTTTTATACCCCACCACTCTAAGTGGCGAGGTTTTTTGTTATACACTTCATATGGATGTGCGTGTACGTCCGTCTCTCTGTGCCTCGGTGGTTTCCAGATTATTACTCAAAAACCTGAGGAGTGATTTTGTTCAAACTTTGTCCTGCTGTCAAGCACTATAAAATGAAGATCAAGTTTGATTTTCAGCACAATCCTCATCTATACTTTTGGGGTTGTGCATTTTTGAAATTATAGGTTCAAGGTCAAGGTAAAACTTGTCTTCTGAGATGGACTGACTTACTAGTATCATGCTCAGCTGTTCCTATAGTCTGATTTGTAATTCAGAAAAATGTGTTCATGAATATTAAAAATAATGCAACATGTTTGGGTATCATTTAATGTTCATTAAATGTCCTATTTTTCTGAATTGTCAAGTTGTTTTTCACCAGTCAGCTTGGAAATTTCTGGCATATACAGTAAGATTTTGCAGTCTACCCGAAATGTGCCCGTCCGCTAGACCCGACTGGCGAAAAACAGACAAATTTAACTCTGGATCGGCAAATTTGTTAAATTTACAACAGAAATGTTAAATTGGTCTGGCAGTATTTGTGTTTAGTCCGACAAGCCAAGAACTAATTTCACGAAGACTGATTTTGTATTAATTTAAAGTAATAAAACAATGAATAACCATGTAAATTTGTATAATTAAAATAAAGCATAGTGCATTTAAACGAGTCATGTAATATTATATATATGTAAACATAATTGCAAAATAATCATGAAACATTTTGTATCACGGTCCATGTGAAATTAAAGTTCAGTCAGAAAAAAAACATGATTGTAGTATAAATTATAATTAACAGAATGTTTTTAACATTATTGCAGATGTACATTATTGGAGTTTCTGGATGAATGATGATTCATGATTTTTCTGATTACTGCTGGGTACTGGTGCATCAGGTGCAACTACTACAGAGTGAATCAACTACATGTACTTGTTCCTCTTGAGATGACTGCTGTATGTGTCCCCTAAGTGATGTCTTGGGAATTCCTAAAAGAAAAAGTGGGCAACACTGAATAACTGAAAATTATTTTTTGTGACTGGTCTATTTCATGGCTTTATCTGTCAAAAAGAGGACATTTTTGTTGTGTTGAAATGAGAATTTATGTTGTGCACGAGTTATTTTTATTAAATTGATTTTATTAGTTTTTTTTAGAGAGCAACATATAATATTTATTAACTTAATGTATGACAGACCTATACTAACACTTCTGTATGGTTAATATGCACACATTCCATTAAACATCTATTTCACGAGACGTTAAATTGTTTAGTGCCTTTTATTTTAATTTTTCAGTTATATTTACTGTGGCGTTTTTTTTATTGTGTACATTTGGGCCTCGGAGGTCGAGTGGTAAATGTAGTTCATCTACTATTGATTACGTGGTCTGTCAACACTGAGATTGAGAGTTCGATTCTCACTGCAGGCAGGGTGCACTCGACTACAATTTTTAATTGATAAGTTTTGCCAGTTTCCTACCGCGGGTCGGGGTTTTCTCTAGGTACTCTGGCTTCCTCCTCCGATAAAAACTGGACGCCATGATATATCTGAAAGTGGCTTTAATCACAATTTTAAAGTTTGCACATACAGGTTACCGTCTCTTTCAAATTTATTGCATTTTACTAAAGGAGGGACAGGATCTCGGAGTGTTGAGGTACTTAATCAATCGTACAACTAATCGGGAATTAAAAGGGTTTTAATTTCCAATAAAGTGAGGTTCACATCCCATGGTTTTATGTTTGAACATTTCTTTCTGATGAACTGTAAAAAAGGGTTTTCCCCGAGGTTCGTATGCACGCTACGGTCTGCGGTCAGGCTTTCGTATTGCATTGTATAAGCCAGACCTCCCCCTAGAAACTAGAGACAGTTATTGGTTGACCTTGGGAATCGCCCCCGCAATTGTTTTATCACTATATTTGATTCGAGCTTACTCAATTTTTTAATACTACCTTACAATTATTATAAGGCGTGCATACAAATAGGTGCAAGTTTTTAAAATCGCTCGTGAGGTAAATTGTATCGATTTTTTTGTAAAACCGTGTACTAAAATAACATTCCAAAAACAATTCTGCATCCGTAGTTTAGATTTTGTGAACAATGCCATGATAAAGCCGAAAATGTGGAAGTGGAAATAAAAACCCTATTTAAAGGTTGAAAATTGCAAAATAGTTGCAAGTTCAAGTGTTTTTTGTGGCGGACATAACGTTCTCCGAGAATTAAACAGAATAATAAATAAAAATCCTTCATGAAATTAATTCGAATCTATAATAAATCGGAAAAGAGGCTAAATTAAGTTGTTCTGTTTATGAAATTAATTTATATAAAGGTACATGCTTATCAGTTTGAGGGTCAGGAGGACATTTTTCGGGACGCCTGGATTGGGCATTTCTTTGAACGGGAATTCGAGATTTTGTTAAAATTAAAATTTAACCGGAAATTCTGGATTAAAACGTAAGCGAGATCACTGAAAGAGCACATTTTTCGCAGGAAATTCGGTATATAAAGTTACTGGAATTAATTTTTATTGTTTAATAAACGTCAAATCTTATTTGATCACAAAATAAAATTTTATTCATATCTTCCTACCCATGTTCCCAGCTCACTGGTAGGGGAACAGCAAACACACATATTTATAAGTATGGCCTAAGTGTCATTTTATCTTATATGCTGAACTTGTTCGTTGTTAATAATAAAATAGTGTGAAAATTATGTCAAATTAGTATATAGCAACTTCAGGTTGATATACTTTTCAATATTAACAACATGTTGACAAGTGTTTTTTGACAAATATCTCGGGAATGCGGGAAAATGACATTTTATGTCCGGGATGTTCTAATTTTTGGATCGGGAATTCGGGATGATTAACCTTCCTTCTCTTCTCTCCATACAGTCTGTATTTATTAATTTATTAAGGCTAGCTACAATAATTTAGCACCTTTGTTTTATGGACGTCCATAAAAAAAGAAGGGGCCTCGGTGGCCGAGTGGTCAAGGTAGTTCGTCTACTATTGATCACGTGGTCTGTCAACACTGAGATTGCGGGTTCGATTCTCACTGCAGGCAGGGTGTACTCGACTCCAATCTTAATTGACAAGGATTGCCAGTTTTCCTACCGCAGGTCGGGGGTTCTCTCCGGGTACTCCGGCTTCCTCCCCCAATAAAAACTGGACGCCATGAAATAGCTGAAAAATTGCTGAAAGTGGCGTTAAAACACCATTCAAACAAACAAAAACATAAAAAAAGAGCTACATTATTGTAGCTATATAAAGACGTGGATGCTTACCAATCGGTATATATGGGCACATACTCATATTTCGGCGATTTCCCTTCATTCAGAGGTGTAAATTAACGAATTGTACTGTTAAAATATCTTGCAATTATTTCTCTAAACAAATGATTCCCTAATAATAAATAAATAGGTGTTTCAACTAAATTACCGGCAGTTTTTCATCGCCAAAATTCTGTATGTAGTACTATATAAAAAGATGGTAAATTGTCCTGCCGTAATGGAATTTAAACGCATTATATTTATGTAAATTCTGTATGACAAAAAGGAATTTAACAGAAACTGTGATGTAAAGAGTTTTTTTTGTAACAATTGGGAAAATATGGGTAAAAAGCTATAAATGATTACGTCTGATATTTGTTTTTATAGTCTCGTTTATAAATACAATGTAACTGCAATTCTAATTTTTTCAGGCAATTTATCATGTTTATTACATGAATTTGTGGCAACCCCAATTGAAATCGTAATCAATTTTACCAGAAATAATTATTTTTAATTTATTAAGAATATACTACCACTTCAATATTTCCATTTCATCAGTTCAGTGGTTTCTTGCGTCTTTTTTGTACGAGTTACTTCCCGTTATTGCAATACATCATTGACCGCGTGAACTTTGGTGAAGTAAACAGCGGCTCATTGACGAGTTTCCGCTGTAAACAATGGCTGACCGCTCAATGTTAATTTTCCGTAGACACGTAAAAAAACCGTCACATGGCGTACAAAGGAAGACAGTTATTCAAAACCGATTGTGTGAATCATCTTGTAAATTGCAATAACACATCTTCACATCAAAATGTAAACAAATTTATGCATATTTATTTAAAAGTCGCGATTTTCTGAACGCCAAAAAGTTGTGACCATGACTATAAGGAGTTAATTAAAGTAACTTTCCCTTGCTCGAATGATGGTTCTAGTTTATAAATAACACAAAGTTAATATTCATTCAGATTTTTGAAATTATAAAAAAAGTTGTAGATGTTGCTTTGTTTATAGCGAGGTGTACAGAAACAATTTTTAATTGGTTATTATTTTATCTTGTGTAAATGTGATTGCAGAGTTTTCCAGCTTTTGAATTCATTACATAGTGATTTTGATATGATGACCTGTGGATACAACTATTACTGATGAATGGTGATTGATACCCAACTATTTTCATTAACACACTACAGTAATGGAATTCGGAGTTTTGGCATCCCCCTAAAACAAAAAAAATGGTTTAACCCACCGCTTCTTTTGAAAAGTTTGTACCAAGTCAGGTTCATTACGGTAATTGCTACTCCAAATGTGACTAATTACAGGATTTTAACCTGACTAATACATGATGCATCTGTAGCAATATAAATTATTCAAGCAAAATAAGTTTTTCTTTTTGTGATTTTAAATCATTTTTGATTTTAAATATATTTTCTGATGTATGGTAAGAGTGACTGGACTTTACACGTTTACTATGCACTGTGCACAGAGCTGCTTACAGTTTCCACATGTAGCGAGTAAGTTACGTCCTGTCATTTGAGGTTTGTTGGATTATAATAGATTTCGCAAATTGTAGTCATGGTAGCCGCTTAAACGTCTTAGTTTTCATACCTGCCCTGTTTTTTATACTTGTTTCGGTCGAATTCAAAATTGTCTTTGGTCAATTCTATTTTCATTTAAGACAATGTTTACTGTCCTTAATAGAATACAGCTAATATATTGCTTACTAATTAATAATTAACCATTTAATAAAAGCAATCAGTATTTCAGGTTTATTTAGTAACAAATATGCAAACAATAAATCGGCGAGAGAAATGAATTTGACTGCCACAGGAAAAGTATTAATCCAAGATTTGAAATTTTGTATTGGCAAAAAGCGCCTACTTTAAAAATCTTTTTAGATTTACATGCTGATGTCTTCATCGTGCAAGGACCAGATCACTCTAATAACATTGATACTGCGTTTCGCATTTATAATCCAGTCAATCTACAATAAAAATAGCCGAACCTCAAACAAATTGCCAAAGAATTTTTAACTAGTGTTTAGAATACCTTACTATATCCTCATAAAGGAAAAAAAGTCGCCATGGATATGCAAAGGCAAAAGTATATTTCTCAGCCTTGATAAAAGGTACCCAATTTTGAAGAAAAATGAAAAAAAAACCATGAAAATAGATAACTGTAATTGCCTTTTGTTTCGATACTTTTCTATGTATTTTCCGAAAGTAGGGAAATAAAAATGTTGAAAACATATGTTTGTTTTTTAATTTATTTCAATGCTTACTAAACTATATATGTTATTTAAATATATTGCACACAATTATATATTATATTTTTTTTGTATATCATTCATAAATATATATATACACATATGTGTTATAAAAAGATAAGTTACCGGTTAATTTGAAGAAGGAACAATGAAAATAATTGTTTTATTGTTAGATATCATTCAAATAGTTTTTATTTATTTATTAGTTGGAGCTCGTGCAATATAGAATTCTGCTCGAAATAATACTGTTTTATTACCGCTCGTATATTTTGCTGCCCTGATAGTTCGAAAATTATTTTAGTTCTAAGGTCTTTCAATATTCTAGGTGTAGATAGATCTAACCGGATTTGGTATAACGTTTTAGCATTATCTTTATCATTTGCACTTAACATTATGTTTTGGTTTGAGCGCCACTGATGAGTCATAATTAGACGAAACGCGTGTCTGGCGTAGTAAATTCTATTAACCTTGCTATCTTTCATGACATTTTATTTAATAAGAATCTGCTGAATACAATAATTGTATGTCTAATTACACCAACTTACATTCTTATTCTGGCATGCAATTCGTTTCTTTGGGTCTGAAAAATAGCAAAATTATTGCAAATATTCAAAAGGACATTTACTTTGTTTCGGTTAAGAAGGAATTGATAAATAACTAGGTCAATGTTCTTTTACAAAACAGAATACAAAAGACTTCTATCATGTCAAAGGAATAAACATTAGAATAACACGAAATCTTCTGTATTTACCGTAATGAACAAACACTCTTGTAACGTTAAGTAGTACCGAGATAATACCTACCATAAATCAAACTTGTAATCAAATTTATTCGCTTTTGTTTCTTACTAAGTAGATTTCTAGCAGCTAGCAGTTTCTTTGTATTGATAAAATTACCTTTGTAAAAGTGAATCTGTATGTAAATCGCGTTTAGTTAAAATGTATTTTTTTTTAAATACACATGTTTCTTATTGTCGTCTGACGAAGATAATTTTAAACATTAGTTTCTTTGATGACTTTTTGCAGTCAACTATTCAGTTTTTTACGACTTAGGTGCAAGCTCTAAAGCAGAATTTCTTATTATGGTATCTATAAAGATTGTTACAAAAAACAGTGTGCTTTTGTCTTATATTATTAAACTTTACTTTCCCTTTTTCTGCATTTGTTAACAACTGAGGTCACTTGGCAAGTCTAAATTTACTAGAAATTAAAACGTGACCATTTCCCAACTTCTTTGAATTAGTCTTAGAAACTTTATTTCCTAGACCTTACGTTGTCTAAGACATGTTTATATAAATGTATTTCAATTTCGACCCTTGATTTAAATTTTTCTAATATCCGTGATGTCGAAGCATTTCTTCTATTCTTATATTTTTTAATAAGCTCATCGAGTTTGAATATAAGTTGTGTTGATTTTTACACATTGTACCTATGAACAAACGTAGTTACTCTGTTTACTAGTTTTCATTAGATCAAATATGAACTATATCAAGCAAATTCTGACTGCAGTATTTACTAGTTAACCAACGCCATACGCCAGTTATGGTAAACTAGGAAATACAAACAAAACGGACAAACGAAAAAACATTATTGTGAAAAATAACAACAAAAATATTACTTAACGACAACCTCCTGCGTATCTCAGGCAAACTCTCATCACCATCCCAAACAAGAACGTTATAAGTAAAGAAAAAACTAGAATTTAGTCAAACTCCAAAAACCCCGAAAGATCCTGCTCAGGTCTAGAATAAGTTTTGCAATTTTGACATTTGGAAGAAAAAAATCCATTGCGTTACTCAGAATGTCAAAGTAGATGAAGCAGAAATCACAGGTTAAAGCCGGCATTCACACCGATAAAGAACAATATTATACAATGGAGATAGTTAAACCATATTACTGATAAGTTACTGATTCCATATACAAATGTATATTAATGCATGATTTTAAGCACCAATGATGCCTTGATTAGAAAAGCACGTCTGATGTAGTTGATTGTTATGAATTGTGTATCTCTTATTACATTTTATGAAAAATACAGGAAATTATGTTTTATAAACAAATGTTAGTAATTTGATCTGGTCTCATACACTTACACTGTTAATACATATTAAATAACATTTAAAATACCTAATGCAGTCTAATGTCATTACAGAAAACACATTTTCTCATATTTTTGTTATGAAAACAAGTGGCTGTTGATAACATCTTGTTGGAATTTTTTAGCAAAGCCAAGTGACAGCTCGTTCGCCGGTAGCGGATGGTTAAGGCAATACTTAATATTGTGTTAGTTGGTAGCTTTTTAGACGCTTTATATAATAGTTTGAACTACCTGTATTGTGTATTTACACGATCCCAGTAGACTTATATCATTTCATCTCCCAATGAAGAATATCTTAAGCATTTAGAGTAAAACGCCACTGATGAGTCTTGAATAGACGAAACGCGCGTCTGGTGTAATGAATTTGTCACCTTGATAATATTGATAACATCTTGTTGGAATATTTTAGCAAACTCAGGTGACAGCTCGTCCGCTGGTTGCGGATAGTTAAGGCAATGTATAGAAGTTTGAAGTTCAGTTGGAGTGAGAAAATTCAAGATCAATATTTGATGACTGGTTGACGTTATTTATTTCTATTGACACTCAATTACTAAGGCCATTCGTTGGTCAGTCTGCGTCTTTAATTTTGACAAAAACACCGTCATTTGTATCGTGGCATAATCTTCTAGACTTGTATATTATTTTTAGTTAATGCTATATCGTCATGTTTGACGATCCGTTACTTAATAAGTGTACTGGTTGGTAGCTTTTTTAGACCCTTTATCTGATATAAGGAATTTACTTTTTCTCAATGCACAAAATCGTATCGTTGTTGGTCATGCACAATTGTTTTATCTTCTGCAATAAACACTGCGATAAAGTGTACAATTTACATTTGTGTAGATTATTTATCTCATGCATTTAGAACTTCTACATGTTGGTGAGTCTTTTGCTCTTTTGCTGAAAATTTTAATATTAGTTATTTTTGTTCATCAAAAACTTCTCCAATAATACCATTTTGTCTGCTCTACCTGGTACTGTTGTTAAAATCTTTCACAGTTTTTCTTCAGAGTCGGCGATAAGAGCTGTGTCATCTGCATATCTCAGGTTGTTGATGGTGTGGCCGATTCGCAGCCTGGCCTCACGACCCTGCAGATTGGTCTATATTAACATATGTCATTGTCGAGTCTAACGGCTGCCTTCTGTTCCCAATATTACGTTTCTGGGGACTCGAAGGTCTTTCCCGTCGATGTGTAGTCCTGCCAGAAAATCAAACAAGTCAGAGTCGGACGGAAGGGAAAAGAAAGGATTACAGCTCAATTCGAAAACAACAGAACGCATGGTGTTCTCGAAAAAAAAACAATAAAATACATGTTAAAGTAACCAAGTTGGTAACCTGTCTACGTTTTTGCTTACATTCCTTTTCACAATAAATGGTCACAAGGTTGACTGATTAATTCTAATTAGAACGTAAACACAAATTTAAAGATATATAATCCATGAAACCGGCTTTATAAAAGGTTAAAGTTTTTCGTCATAGAGGCAAATGCGAATGCAAGTATACTAATAAGTAGCACATGTATAAACGCTTGCCACGAATTATCTATTTATATATTTTTATATTCACAATTCATACTGACAATTGAACAGAATTAGCCAGTGATCGACTAAGCTGCGCAGCGCCTCGTCAATACAGGATTAGGACCATTTTTGTATATTTCGAACAATGTAACCACTAAAAACCTCCCGAATACTTCATACCTTTACAGTTGCAGTATAAATGTGTTTCTCTATGACCCCGCTGCTTTTCCCACGTTAGTTTATTGGTTGTTTACTTGTCCTCGCCCTAAATACAGCTTAGATATTACTCGGTAAAGTTTAGCAACATTTAGCTAATCTGCCACAATCATAAATTTGCAATCGTATAATAAGCTGGTCATAATTTACGATAAGTATAACTCGCCCGTAATCACGAAGTAAAAACAAATGATTTATAATGAACTGGCTAATATAATGTTAAATGAAAACAAATGTATCTTTGGTTTTGATTTATAAACAAGGTAAAAGTACGGTTTGCTAATTTTTTTATCTATTTTTCAGTGAAGTCAAGTATATTAAAGGAAGAACGCTCAATAAAAAATACTTCTTTCGATCATTGATATAGTTGGCTGTCAAATGGTTACATGTAGCTGCCTAAACCTTATCTTAGATTAGTCCTATAAATAACGGATGCAATGTTTATTGAATTCATTGTATTATGTATAATATATGACTGTAGCGTTATATACTGTCTCAATAAGAATATAATGAAATGCGGGCTATTTACACTTTTTATAAACATATATAGTGTTTGCACGACCAATGACTACTGACTTTGACGTTGAGTTGTAACATATGACTGGAGCCATGCTGGATTTTGGTATCTGATTAATAATAATCTGACTATGGTTTTCATCGGGATGCAAACTCAGTACATTGTTTGACCGTCTACATACTACAAGTACTCGCTTTTCATCATCTTTTGCTATTCCAGATGGTTCTCTCATGTCACGATAAGTAAATGTAAATAAATTCTTCCCTTCTGTGTTTATACAGAAGAACGTACTTTTATCAACGTGATATATACGTCCTTCGTCCCCATCACAGATGTGCTCAGGACATATACCTAATGATATTGTACGCTTTATCTCCCCTGGCAAGTCTAATATCTGCAAGGTTTCATTAATACCAGCCAAAAAAAGTTGATTATTTCTGAACATGATACCTCTACATTGAACTTTAACATCAATCAGGTTTATTATTTTTCTATTCCTTACATTTACTAACACTACACTATTAGTGGCAAATAATGGAACAGCTACAGTGTTTTTGTTTACTACAGCTAAACGAAAAGGTGAACCAGGTAATTTAATGATATGTTCTTTTTTTGGTCCTCTTGTATTACATGTAACTAATTGTTGACCAAATATATCAGCAATAACTAACAATCCGTCATTTAAAACCTTGATATCTTTGATTTCCTTTACATCTACGTTGAAGTAAAAATCCAATGTATACATGTCCTGTACATGTTGTACGACGTGATGTAAAGTTTCAGATGATTCCGCGTGTTGGTTGTTACAGTCCTTGCACACGGATTTGAGACAGTTATGGCACCAATATATAGATAATTCCTTGTCACAGACCGGACACCTGTACAATAATTTATATTTTTACATGAACAGAATTTTGCGTGCTTGAACAAGTATAAAACTACATTCGCGTCAAGTTAAACTGCATCAAAAGGGTTAATTTAATTTGCTGCACAGTTCCACTGGACATATGTTAAACCATATTTCATAAAAACTGGATAAAATCATAAATCACCTACTATATAATTAATTTTTTAAACACGAGATAATTAATAGGAGTTATTTTTATTGCAATTTCACACCTTACAAAAAGATGAGTTAATCTATGACAATATTTCTTTACAAATTAAGATTTTTTTGAGTGCCACAGTGAACCGGAAGTTACTAAACTTGCATTTTTTTACACTGAATGCGACATGTAATTTTGCACATGCGCGCTTGCATTTTTTACGAAACTTTTTTTCGAAACAACGTTTTGAAAGCAGACTAAAAAGAATGGCGGTCTTAATCTGAAGCTTCCAATCAATGTATTTAATTCAAGTAATACGCATTTGTTACACACAAATCTTGTCAACAACAATGGACAACTGTTGCTAACATATTTGTTACAAAAGGCGAGGATATGTTGATTTAATTCATGTTATAAAACAATTACAAACTTTGATATGCAGTCGTTATTGGTATTTCTCAACCCTGAAAAGCCTAGTGACTCATTGAATATAATATTGTATCTGGTTGAGGAATGTCAAAAAGCGACCTATATCAAAGTCATCAATTGTAAATTACAAAAATTGATATCACAATGAATTTAACTAACTAACTGTACAATCATAAAATAACGGCACATTTGTTTTTTGTATGTTTATTGATACGTTCGTGAGTTTTTGTATGACATTTATAAACCTGTCAGCGTGCACCATGTAAGGCAATTAATAGAATATTTATTAGAAGAATACATTAATATAAGGTACTAAATACTAAACCTGCCGACCCTTTAGTATTAGTTACTAGTTATTCTGTTCTTGATCTTCTATTGTGTATACTTTGTCATTTCAATTTTTAATTTATGTCAGTTTGATGATTAGATTGTGGCTCTTAAACTTACTAAATATTTCAGTACACAAATTTAAATCAATCATGGAACAAAACACAATTAGAAATAAATCAATAAATTAATACATAATTAGTTTGTCCTTGTTGGGAAGAAATACTTTAATTATTTAATATTATACAGAATGTATCATTATAAAACTTTTTACAGGTAAAAACTAACTTTTCTGTTTCGAATTTTTAATTTATATATCAATTCGTCTCAACAAATCAATCGCCGGATTTGAAAGATTGACTGACTTGATTCATAATAGGTAACTGTTGAATGACCGTTTATAGTGTAATAGTGGCTTACCTTATCTAAGCGACCCCTAAATGGTAATGAGTAGTTAACCTATCCATGCGACCCGATTATAAAGTAAATACGATGTTGTACTAGACCTGACTGTGTGACACACTTTTAACTAATTATTTCTACATGTGTACACCGTGTAAGGTAATATTCAGTAAAGATGTTGGTCTGAACCATTACAGGTGATTTAGTTCTTAACCTGTCAATGTGGAGAATTGTATTTAACATAATAAACAACTGCATTATGTGCTGCTTGTAGTGTCAGTAAAATGTGTAGCGCGACGCAAAGGTACTGTTCTAGTATTGAATAATTATATTTCATACTGCGATTTTCATTTCAAAGGTATAACAGAGTGGTTTGATAGGTTATCATTCTCTTTTGTTTGCAGTAAATTGTCACTGTTTATCAGTTCTAATCCCCCTGTGTAGAGTGTATAGATATTACAATAGATTTGATCAGTATACAAGCTAAAAGCCTATTATTAAGACAGGATTAACCCACACTCCTCCATAAGTCGGGTATTTATACTTACAATTTATTAAATCCTTGAGCCTGAGTTCCTGTGAAATACCAACACAAGATGTTGTGATAAAATTAAATACAATATATCAATAAACTTTTTCATATGTATTCGGATTTCAACAGGAAACAAGAACAAAAATATAACAATATGTATACATCCATTTCTCCGTCTATTAATTATTTGATAACTTGTTGTTGTCCTAAGTATAGCTAAAATACTGTTTTTTAAGAAAACAATTAATCGATCAATCAAGCCGGTAAAATTGTGATCACCTGCTCTCTTGAGTAAAGAAGTGATAACAATTGCATGGGTAGAACTACAAAGCATATGAAAACTACTGATATTTTTGCAAACTTTATGTAAATCCCCACCCATTTTGTCGCAAACTATTATTCACTGTCGCATAATTGTGTTGTAATTTCAATGGAATATGTCTTGATTTTATTTATTATTAAAGTTGTAATTGAGCCGTTTTTGTTAAATAAGGTCAACATGTTACAATGTACAACAAAAATTACTCTTATTTTTGGCAAAAAACAATTTTATTTCCAACTAATGAGAACATGACGTGATTTGAATGACGTATCATGTAGCCATGCTATTTTTCAATTGCAAATATAATTTTATTGGCACTTTTACCACAAGTTAAAATACAACCTAATTTGTTTTTTTTAAACGTCGAATAAAACTTGTTTGTTTTTTTCTGATAAATTTATTTTTAGAAACTTACAATCAAATCAGTTTAATTTCGGAAGAACATTTAAAAAATTGACAATATTGACTGATGAAAACAACCATTAACTGCCATATAAACCTCAATAAAAATCGCTATACCCATGCAGCAAAAAATAATAATTTCCAATACAAAACTTTATCATACTAAGCGCGTGCAAATTGTTTGGTATTCAACATATTTTTACAGTTTTTATCTTTTTAAATTTTCAATTTCGTTCTTCCAATTTCCTTTAAAACTTGAAATTTTAACCAGACATGGCGTCGTATATCATTGTAATATCCTTGAATCTTTAGTTGATGGTAAATAAGAAATAAATGTTTTTACGTCATAAATAACTTTGAACGTATTGGACTGAATAATGTCTTTAGAAAGAGTGGAATTTACTACATGTGTTTAGTTTAATTTGTCTTGTCTTGAATAAAACGTGTGGTCACGTGCATATGTAGTTGGTAATGATTTTTAAATTTGCAATTACATGTATAAATGGTTTCTATAATTCAATTGAAAAAGACCCTTACAAGTCATAAGGTTTTCAAAATGTAAGTTGTTAGGAATAAACTGTTAATTAACCATCCTGAATACAGAGCATACCGGTATTATTTAAATTTATCACAGGACAACATAGGATGGGTTACATTTCATGAATGTAAAGGTGTTTTAAATAAAACATCTGTCACAAATGTTAATTTGGTAAATTAAATGTATTGTTATTTCTATGTGCTTTTTTAAATTATCCATATAAATAAATGAACAAAACTTGTGTCCAATATTAAAAACAAATAAATCATAAAAAGTTTTTAAATTAAATCTTTAAAATAAAAGATAGTTATTGAAACTTATTATGACCGTAATATTTGCAAATGCCCTGTGACACAAGTACCACGATTTCTGACCCGAGTTCTTTTCAAATCGAAATGTGATAAATTGTTGAATGACATAAATATTTTATATGAGATTTTAAAGATGAACAAGAAGAAATTTAACCAAATAGACATCAATGATAAACAGGATTTGATATATTTAATTAAAGTAAGCTCTGTAATTTGTTTCAAGTTATTATGATGGCAAAAATATATATTTGGAGCACGTACTAAGTTCGTATATGGACTAGACACAGTTTTGCCTTAAACTGTGTCAGAGAATTTTCGGATAAAAAAATTCATGGCTAGAAATATTGTGACCTGAATTTAATACAGTTGTAAATTTGCTTATTGTGTTAGAACATTGCTGCAAAATCATTAAAAGTTTGTTATTTTTAAAATTGATACTAATTTTCTGAGAAATGATTTTCATTCAATATGTGTACCTATGAATTCTTTATGTACTCCATGCACGTCATCCTGTAAAAGGAAGTAAAGATTATTAATGATAAAACAAGATAATAATTTGATTTATATGCAAAATATACTTTATACTTTGAGAATGACAATATTGTATTTGAAAATCAGCCGGCACCAATGAAAGACATTTGTTTATTTACCTGAAATAACATCTCGTAATCGATGCAATGAAATTATTTTTTTTTCATTTAATGTTTCATAAGAAACCGTTTAATATAATTGCTTGCACTGTCGTCATAACTTATTTAATTCGTTATCGACTCTTTCAAAGGAATGTAGTATCCTTCTAAACTTCCTTGAATTAAGAGTACAAGTTTCTGCATTTTTCGTCCTGTAGATTTTACTGTGTTCGATATTGTCCACTTCCCGTGTTGATTTACTATGTTCATAATTATGTATTTCTATCGTGCTATTTTAATGGGGTAACTATATAAGAAAAGGAAAACATGAACAAATTTCATAGCAAAGGCAAAGAAATCCACTCAGGATAATCTATCTTGTAGGCAATCAGTCCAAATTAAACGTTAGAATGCGTGCTTTTTGTTTAATTAGTGTTTCTCCTTCAGATATATTATAGCGTCAAATTGTTCACGGGATAGAACCCGGTTACAAAAGACGTAACAAATTAACATTGCATTAGAGTGATTATAGAATGGTCAACTAGGATTTAATCAAACTGTACTAAAATGACTTTGCCTGGCGAGGTTAATGAGTGATCTAATGATGGCTTTAACTACAAACTATTTAGTGGACAATATTGCAATTTTTATACCGAGTGATTATGCACAAATTGACAATTGAGTGATTAAACCTACAAGGCATAAAGGACACTTAGGGACAACTCGCGAAATAGAGACAAATAGATAGATGTTCGAATGATTACTTAATTGTGTTTGTGACAATGTTATTAAAATGTTTGTTCAGTAATGTTTTATTTAATTATGTATCTTTATGTTGATAAAGGCTGGACTTCTCGATTTCAGGAACTGGTGTTTTAAATCTTAAGAAATTAACTTGCATCTACGTTTGAATACTCTAAAAGTTTTAAGTCTAAAATATCACTTTACGAAAAAATATAATTCATAAATTCCATTTAATAATCTTTTTTTATGTTAAATGAATTTTATAGGATAGTTAAGTTATAAAACATACTATAGACGCATAAGAAACAGTCTTGTATTTGTGTCATATTAAGGAGACCCCCACAAAGCTTCATACAAACACTACATTTCAGGCGTTTACACATAGAGAGTCAGCTAAAATATTAAAACACCCTTTGAGGCCCTCTTTTTTTACAAACACTAATATAAATCTGTGTTATCCATTCAGTTCTTTTTGTTAATCTAGAGTTGCATTGGTCGACATTTAGAATTTTTGACTGACATAAAGTACAAAGTCGTGACTATGAGGCGAATGTTGTTTGAAAATATGATTTCATTTGCTTTATCGTTTTCACGGAAAAAGCATTTTTAGACAGTTCCCATCGGGTTCCATGTTAAAATATAGCTTTTGTTGTCAGCCGTCTAAGCATTTAAACACCTTAATGTACAGTATGGTTGCATTTTGATTGGCATAATATTGTTTAATTCTGCGGTGGTGATTGTTTATCTCCGATTAGTTTCAGATGCTTGGAAACGTTCAGTCGACAAATAAACCAAATATTTGGTCATGGAGTCCGTACAAACACTATAGTAATATCGACGGATAACTTACCTCAGAATATTCTTCACACCATGTCTGAAAGAAATCTATTGTGTCATGAATTTCATGGTGTTCTTTGCAGAAATATTCCTCATCTTTTCCAGCTACCAACTCCGTGTAGCTTAATCTTCCATCAACGATGTGTACATTACCATTACCGCATTTGAGTTTTACAGTATACGAAACCCTTCTAGGTTCATATTTGTGTTTCACATTGTTGATTGTTGATGTCAATTCATTTAGCAATTCTTTACACTTTCCTTGCTGCAGTTGTTTCCATTGCAAAATTTGCATTGCTACTGTGTTTTTAGAGAAGCACAAAACAAATTTATTAAACTTATCAAGGTAGAATACTCCCATACCGTGATAAATGGCCAATCGTTCAGATTTATCTTGAGGACAAACATAATACTTTCTGACATAGTGACAAAAAATATGGTTAAAAAAATCAAATGGCAAGAAATCAAACTCTAAACACAACCAGGGTTTACAGTTGTCTTTCCTCACTCCGAAAACCTCATAGATTTGTGCAATAGAGGTTTTTGCAGAAATCATGCATGGCATATAATAAGCTGGTAAACTTTGCCTACGTCCACCCTCAGTTAAAGTTGTTAGCTGAAAAATGACATTAAACATTTCCATTACTTTGAGTAAATGATCTTTATGTTTATAAAATTCACGTTCAGGTTCTGTTTGAAAAAGATTTGCTAGGAGAGATGGTTTAAGCTCCCCTGTGTCTTCTAGTATTTTCCATTCTAGCGTCAATTTTAGATCGTCATCGTACTTACAAGGATCAGAGACAAGACAGCGAAATGCATCTGCCATCCATTTTTGGTTAAGAATAATATAATCTTTCAAACTTTCAAAATAAATGATGCTACCGATTTCATGATGATATTTTAGAAAAAGGCTGACTTCATTTTTATCTTCAATTGAACATATGGACGCCAACTTGTTCAAATCAGACCAAGACAATATGTTAACATTAGAATCGCGCACAATATCTAATGTTTGTTCTAAGCGAATCCATCGTAATGGTAACTCTTCTCCAAAGGATCTTAATTCCTTTCCGAACTCAAAAATAGATTGTCGTAAATGGTCAAAGTCTGCATCTAATGGCTCTGTGTTTGAGACAAAACACATGCGGCGTAAATGTTTTCGTTTGTCTTCACTCTGCACCAGTGACAGGAACTGTTTACGAAATTCCTCTTTTCTTTCATTGAACTAAAATATATAACACAAGCAAAACATAGACTGTTATAACTAGACAAAGTCGATCTAGCTATCACTAAAACCCCCACATTTTGTAAAAATTTCTAACGTTTTTCGTGGACTGTGACCTTGAAATTTGATAGATTTCCACCAAAATCAATAGGCTTCTTACCAACAAAATATATAACAATATTTTACAGTTTCATTAAAATCGGATGCAAACTTTTTGAGTTATTGTCCGGAAACAACTTTTTTTGTAAAAATTTCTAACGTTTTTCGTGGACTGTGACCTTGAAATTTGACGTATTTCCCCCAAAATCAAAAGGCTTTTCACAAACCTGATATATAACAATATCCCAAAGTTTCATTCAAATTGAATGCAAACTTTTTGAGTTATTGTCCGGAAACAACTTTTTTGTAAAAATTTCTAACGTTTTTCGTGGACTGTGACCTAGAAATTTGACGTATTTCCCCAAAATCAAAAGGCTTTTTACAAACATGATATATAACAATATTCCAAAGTTTCATTCAAATCGGATGTAAACTTTTTGAATTATCATCCGGAAACCAAATGTGGACGGACGGACGGACAGACGGACGGACTTACGGACGGACGGACGGACGGACGGACACGAGGACCACTATATACCCCCGACTCTGTCGAGCGGGGGTATAAAAATAGTCATGTCCATTCTGTTTGATTAATTATATATACGATGCATGAACTATTTTTATACTATTATGAGCCTACGTTCACAGAAGAACTGCAGAAGAATAAAGAAAAGACACTGGCAAATTATTTAATTAAACATTCCGCAATTTTGATAATGTCTTGTCCACGAACAACGCTACATTTTGTGACTATGTGCATTTCTTCTACCTGAGACACCACCACACTACATCTTTTCAATTGAGCTTCGCTGTTGTACATTTTACAACCTTACACATAATGTTAGATCCTGCTATTGATATTTCGATTACTAAGATACTCAACAATGTTTTGTTGCATCGAAGTTGATGGTATCCCGTCAGAATTTCTATGGCTCTCACCATAACTTGATTGATAGTTATGGGAAATTCATCTCTTTCGCTGAGACATACAATGTAAATAATCTTTCGTATTTCTGCATTTGGTAACAGTAGTGTGCACTGATGGTTTAGTTTGGTTATAGTTTCTCACTTTCCATTTTTTTGTGTTATATCATCGTCGCAAGTCAGGGTTTCTGTGTCCACATGTGTCCACGAAACCCTGACAAATTTAGCTAGGAAGTTCCCGGGCTAGAAGTCACTGTTTTGATTTGCTACATCATACCTTTATGTAGCCAATCAAAAGCTCATTTTCATTCACGACTTGGTTAGGGGATATCCTGATGTCGATTGTAAATTAATCAAACGGATGTGTTGCGTAATCCATGTGAACAAAAATGTATTTTGTACAGTAGTGTTAATAGTTTGTTATTACCGCTTTATATACGAGGTGCGTTACGTTTTCTTTACACTCATGAATGAGTAAGAATGACTACTGCCAAACACGTGCTTCTTTCATGCAATTCCATTGGTTGATATTTTGAAGGATTTACGTCATACGAAAATCTTCTAGCCTGAGAATTTCCTAGCTAAGTTTGTCAGGGTTTCGTTTTACACATGCGCTTTTTATATTTAAATTGTATTGATAATTCTAATACAATTAATAAATGCAATTTCTAATCTCTTTGTAACAATCATATGTGTATGATCAAACATAGCAAACGTCAAAATCCGTATTACAGTCGTAGCAGACAACTTAAACTAGTAGCTGTCATCAGTGACAAGAATTCATACAGCATGTGATACAAATTTTGCCCTGGTTTATTTGCTATTTGGGTTCTAAATACCTTGTCTTTGCACTTATCGATACCAGTACATGCAAGAACGACAGGAGGAGTAAGAAAACGGCCATTATAGTCTTCTATAGCTCCACACGGATGAATACTATCCATCCAGAAATCAATGTATTCTTAAAAAGAATAACAAACATAACTAGAATTGCCATTGCGAGCAATAGCAGATGTCGCCCCGAAATTTTTTTTCTTTCCGTCATGTGAATTCCAAAATCGATGATTCCATGTTGCTCCCCACATCAAAATATCTCTAGAAGTTGATTTTCATGGAATTCCGACAATGTTGTATTTTTTAACGTAACTCGGCAGCCATCTTAAAAATGGCCGCCATTTTGAAATTTTTCGTAATATGAATTTCAAAGATGTAATGGTGACGGTGCTTTGTGTAAAGTTTGATTGGAATCCATCAATGCATAGCGGAGAAATGGAGGCGACAAAAAACCTCCATTTCCCCATAGGCTTCTATGCAAATGTAACGTGGCGGCCATCTTGTAAAAGGTGGCCATTTTAGAATTTTTTGATATGTGAATTCCAAGATGTAATGATGATGGTGCTTTGTGTAAAGTTTGATTGGAATCCATCAATGCATAGCAGAGAAATGGAGGTGACAAAAAACCTCCATTTCCCCATAGGCTTCTATGCAAACGTAACGGTTGTGGCTGCGGCCACACGGTGTGAAATTTTTTTTTCAAACTTTCCTGTCTTCTCGAGGTTGATGAGGTCCAACTTCCTATAAAAAATCTTTGGAATATCTCAAACCATGGTGAAGCTATTGTAGAAAAATCATTTTCCCATAGGCCCCATGTTAAATCTATTTTTAGCCATGGCGGCCATCTTGTTTTTCCGTTCCGCCCCAAAATCATCTCAAACCTGTATCTCATTATGGTCTTCCATCATACCAAGTTTGGTCCCTCTGTGCTTCTAGGCTTCCGAAAAATTAAGGAAAATGCCCAAAATCACTCATGCATAACTTTCTGGTTTCCATGGAGATGGTTCCACATATCACCATTTTTAAAGTTGATGGCACAACTTCAGATAGTGGTTCTACTTTATGCCATGTGATGTTCTAATCCAATCAGCCATCTCTGAGTTATCAGCCGGACAAAAAGTGAGGAAGAATAATAATAATAACTAGAATTGCCATTGCGAGCAATAGCAGATGTCGCCCTGACATTTTTTTATGATTTCATGTGAATTCCAAAATCGATGATTCCATGTTGTTCCCCACATCAAATTATCTCTAGAAGTTGATTTTCATTGAATTCCGACAATGTTGTATTTTTTAACGTAACTCGGCAGCCATCTTAAAAATGGCCACCATTTTGAAATTTTTCGTAATATGAATTCCAAGATGTAATGGTGACGGTGCTTTGTGTAAAGTTTGATTGGAATCCATCAATGCATAGCAGAGAAATGGAGGCGACAAAAAACCTCCATTTCCCCATAGGCTTCTATGCATATGTAACGTGGCGGCCATCTTGGAAAAGGTGGCCATTTTGGAATTTTTTGATATGTGAATTCCAAGATGTAATGATGATGGTGCTTTGTGTAAAATTTGATTGGAATCCATCAATGCATAGCAGAGAAATGGAGGTGACAAAAAACCTCCATTTCCCCATAGGCTTCTATGCAAACGTAACGGTTGTGGCTGCGGCCACACGGTGTGAAATTTTTTTTTCAAACTTTCCTGTCTTCTTGAGGTTGATGAGGTCCAACTTCCTATAAAAAAACTTTGGAATATCTCAAACCATGGTGAAGCTATTGTAGAAAAATCATTTTCCCATAGGCCCCATGTTAAATCTATTTTTAGCCATGGCGGCCATCTTGTTTTTCCGTTCCGCCCCAAAATCATCTCAAACCTGTATCTCATTATGGTCTTCCATCATACCAAGTTTGGTCCCTCTGTGCTTCTAGGTTTCCGAAAAATTAAGGAAAATGCCCAAAATCACTCATGCATAACTTTCTGGTTTCCATGGAGATGGTTCCACATATCACCATTTTTAAAGTTGATTGCACAACTTCAGATAGTGGTTCTACTTTATGCCATGTGATGTTCTAATCCAATCAGCCATCTCTGAGTTATCAGCCGGACAAAAAGTGAGGAAGAATAATAATAATAACTAGAATTGCCATTGCGAGCAATAGCAGATGTCGCCCCGAAATTTTTTTTTTCCGTCATGTGAATTCCAAAATCGATGATTCCATGTTGCTCCCCACATCAAAATATCTCTAGAAGTTGATTTTCATGGAATTCCGACAATGTTGTAATTTTTAACGTAACTCGGCAGCCATCTTAAAAATGGCCGCCATTTGAAATTTTTCGTAATATGAATTCCAAGATGTAATGGTGACGGTGCTTTGTGTAAAGTTTGATTGGAATCCATCAATGCATAGCAGAGAAATGGAGGCGACAAAAAACCTCCATTTCCCCATAGGCTTCTATGCAAATGTAACGTGGCGGCCATCTTGTAAAAGGTGGCCATTTTAGAATTTTTTGATATGTGAATTCCAAGATGTAATGATGACGGTGCTTTGTGTAAAGTTTGATTGGAATCCATCAATGCATAGCAGAGAAATGGAGGTGACAAAAAACCTCCATTTCCCCATAGGCTTCTATGCAAACGTTACGGTTGTGGCTGCGGCCACACGGTGTGAAATTTTTTTTTCAAACTTTCCTGTCTTCTTGAGGTTGATGAGGTCCAACTTCCTATAAAAAAACTTTGGAATATCTCAAACCATGGTGAAGCTATTGTAGAAAAATCATTTTCCCATAGGCCCCATGTTAAATCTATTTTTAGCCATGGCGGCCATCTTGTTTTTCCATTCCGCCCCAAAATCATCTCAAACCTGTATCTCATTATGGTCTTCCATCATACCAAGTTTGGTCCCTCTGTGCTTCTAGGTTTCCGAAAAATTAATGAAAATGCCCAAAATCACTCATGCATAACTTTCTGGTTTCCATGGAGATGGTTCCACATATCACCATTTTTAAAGTTGATGGCACAACTTCAGATAGTGGTTCTACTTTATGCCATGTGATGTTCTAATCCAATCAGCCATCTCTGAGTTATCAGCCGGACAAAAAGTGAGGAAGAATAATAATAATAATAATAATAATAATAATAACAAGTGCTGATTGTGATTGCAAGCAAGTCACAAAAAAATCCCCTCCCGTGCCCACTTTTGTCACAATTCGGACAACTTTTCAATTTTCGCACTTTGGCGGCCATTTTGAATATGGCGGCCATCTTGGACTTTGGCAGCCATCTTGGATTTGTTCGACATGTTGTTCGTAATATCAATATTGACCTAAATGCCAATTTTTGTTGAAATCAGACAACTTTTCAATATTCGCACTTTGGCAGCCATTTTGAATATGACAGCCATCTTGGATTTGTTCGAAAGTGTCGCCATGTTGTTCGTAATATCAATATTGACCTAAATGCCAATTTTCGTTGAAATCGGACAACTTTTCAATTTTCGCACTTTGGCGGCCATTTTGAATATGGCGGCCATCTTGGATTTGTTCAAACATGTCACCATGTTGTTCGTAATATCAATATTCACCTAAATGCCAATTTTCGTTGAAATCGGACAACTTTTCAATTTTCGCACTTTGGAGGCCATTTTGAATATGGCGGCCATCTTGGACTTTGGCGGCCATCTTTGATTTGTTCGAACATGTCACCATGTTGTTCGTAATATCAATATTGACCTAAATGCCAATTTTCGTTGAAATCGGACAACTTTTCAATTTTCGCACTTTGGCGGCCATTTTGAATATGGTGGCCATCTTGGATTTTTCGGAAAATGGTCCCATATTGTCCGGGATCTTAATATTGACCTATAAACCTATTTTGGTTCATATCCATATTGTTTGTGATTTTTTATGATTAATTTTGTATTTTTTTCAAATTCAAAATGGCCGCCAATCCAAGATGGCCGCCATTTTCAAAATTTCGAAATCGGAAAGACCATTTCCTAGTGGTGACCTATCTTTCTGGTAAGTTTCATTGACCTATGTCTTTTCGTCTTCGAGAAATCCTACGGACAAAGTTAGGTCCAGAAGAAGAAGAAGAAGAAGAAGAAGAAGAAGAATAATAATAATAATAAGAAACGGTGCAAAAACAATAAATCCCCGACACTTCGTGGTCGGGGATTTAATAATAATAATAGTGAAAAAGAAACAGTAGAATAACAATATGTCGCCCCGACAAAGTCTGGGGCGACATAATAATAATAATAATAGTGAAAAAGAAACAGTAGAATAACAATATGTCGCCCCGACAAAGTCTGGGGCGACATAATAATAATAATAACAAGTGCTGATTGTGATTGCAAGCAAGTCACAAAAAAATCCCCTCCCGTGCCCACTTTTGTCACAATTCGGACAACTTTTCAATTTTCGCACTTTGGCGGCCATTTTGAAGATGGCTGCCATCTTGGACTTTGGCAGCCATCTTGGATTTGTTCGACATGTTGTTCGTAATATCAATATTGACCTAAATGCCAATTTTTGTTGAAATCAGACAACTTTTCAATATTCTCACTTTGGCAGCCATTTTGAATATGACAGCCATCTTGGATTTGTTCGAAAGTGTCGCCATGTTGTTCGTAATATCAATATTGACCTAAATGCCAATTTTCGTTGAAATCGGACAACTTTTCAATTTTCGCACTTTGGCGGCCATTTTGAATATGGCTGCCATCTTGGATTTGTTCAAACATGTCACCATGTTGTTCGTAATATCAATATTCACCTAAATGCCAATTTTCGTTGAAATCGGACAACTTTTCAATTTTCGCACTTTGGAGGCCATTTTGAATATGGCTGCCATCTTGGACTTTGGCGGCCATCTTTGATTTGTTCGAACATGTCACCATGTTGTTCGTAATATCAATATTGACCTAAATTCCAATTTTCGTTGAAATCGGACAACTTTTCAATTTTCGCACTTTGGCGGCCATTTTGAATATGGTGGCCATCTTGGATTTTTCGGAAAATGGTCCCATATTGTCCGGGATCTTAATATTGACCTATAAACCTATTTTGGTTCATATCCATATTGTTTGTGATTTTTTATGATTAATTTTGTATTTTTTTCAAATTCAAAATTGCCGCCAATCCAAGATGGCCGCCATTTTCAAAATTTCGAAATCGGAAAGACCATTTCCTAGTGGTGACCTATCTTTCTGGTAAGTTTCATTGACCTATGTCTTTTCGTCTTCGAGAAATCCTACGGACAAAGTTAGGTCCAGAAGAAGAAGAAGAAGAAGAAGAAGAAGAAGAATAATAATAATAATAAGAAACGGTGCAAAAACAATAAATCCCCGACACTTCGTGGTCGGGGATTTAATAATAATAGTGAAAAAGAAACAGTAGAATAACAATATGTCGCCCCTACAAAGTCTGGGGCGACATAACTAATAGATGTTCAAACTTTTAAAATCAAAAGTCCCTATAACATTCTGTGGACATGAAATTTTCAGTAATTTACTTACTTATTTATCTCTAGTTACACTGTTCCTAGAAAAATACCACATTAATAAGAACACCGAATTGATGAATCTCCCATTGGAGATTTTATTTAGTTATTGGAACAAACAAAACCGCTTTCAATCATAAACTGTTTTTTAATAAATACATATCATACGATTGTTAACATTTGTAAGAAAAATTTTGCTTACAAATAAAAGTGTGTTCATATGAAAAAAAGAACATAGAAAACGTGATAAAAAATAACACATCTAGAACAGGCAAGTCAACATGTCCAAGAAACCAAGAGAAATACAATCACATATAACTTAAAATGTTCAACACAGAGGTTTTTTTTTAAATGATATACAATTGCAGTTATGTAAATTTTATCAAATGCTTACCACCAATCTTGTCATATCCATCTTCAATATTTATCCGTTTTATATCTTTCATTATGTCGGCAACTAGTAGATATAAAGCATTTGGATTGAGAAAAACTGGATGTGTTGGATAATAATGTCTTTGTCCAGCAAAATCCCAAAATCCACAATCCACCAAAACTTCTTTCGGGATGTTATATTTTGCCATATCACTCATAAACGAGGACAGATTATTTAACACGGTCTCAGTTAAGCCTGTTTCAAGTCTAGATTCAGGTTGGTCATCAACAGTTGGTAACTGGTTAGAGTAACTAACTGTATCTATTTTTTCTAAATAGTCCAGTGGTAACGGAAATGCATGTGGTGTCGATGGTTCAGCAACTACCGTTTTATCTTTTGTTGATTGTGTGGTAACACAAGTTTCTACACCTACACTGCTTTCGCCTGGCCAATTCTGTCTATCTTCAAATAATCCAGGAACACTAATCTGATCGTTTTCATTGTGTTTAATGCTTAATGTCTCAAATGGCTTCGCTGCTAATGCATTCCTTATTCTGGTTATCCTGTCTTTTCTTAAATTAGTACCTGAAATATTTTTAAGTTAAATCATTACAAAAATAGATTTTTTTCAACCCAAGTTTTTAAATTTTATTTTCGGTTAAAGAATATTTTCTTAACTATCTTAAGTTTAAATTTAACCCTTTTAAATCTTTATCCAACAAAATTAGTAACTAGAATTACTTAGAACAAAGGCAAAATATATCAATGTATCCTTCCGGCGTATTGTGATTGAAGCTGGACTCTACTTGGAGTCAGCATTACATCAGATGCTAAATATTTATTGTTTGTTTAAATGACACTAATAAACACAAAATGGGGGCTGCGGTGTCCAAGTGGTTAAAGTAGTTCGTCTACTATTGATCACGTGGTCTGTCAACACTGAGATTGCGCGTTCGATTCTCACTGCAGGCAGGGTGTACTCGACCTCCAGGTCGGGGGTTCTCTCTTACAATCTTATTACATGGCAGTCAGTGTCTAAAAATCAAACAGTCAAAAACTTAATGTTTAAAAAACTAAAGCTGAAATGTTTTAGGTGGAACCCTAAGCAAACATTCAATGATCTATTAAACTGCAATCAGTCTGGACAAATGATATTACTGCCTTCAAGTGAAACAAGTAAATGCATATGTTATAACTAGCCCAATATCCCCAAACGAGCAATTTCTTCTATTCCTATCTAATAATTTTTAAAGAAATATTCTGATTTTTTATAATTAAAGAGATGAAACTAAGTGTAAGAAGTATATTTTCTCAATCGTTTTCGTCGTTTTCATTCAACATAATCTGTTCAACTTGATTAACTTATTGTCTATGCATACATTTTTTTTTCAATACGAACGAATATTTTTTGTGACTAAGAGTATAATAATTTCTTTGTTTTTTACCTTTTGTTTTTTTTCGAAAACAAAATTAAAAGAAAAAGACAACATGCGAATTATTTTTTGTTATTGTGATAAAGAATGTTTCCTATTCAACTTTTCAAGGTATCATTGCAAATGATATATGAAATATTATCACTTGTTTATTCTGGAGTTCATCAACGTTTGGTGACGTCATCGACCATTGATCATAGAAGTTACTTTCGTCTGTGACGTCATCTGCCATAGATCTGAGAAAGCGACTTCGATTTGAGAAAGTACTTCGATCTGAGTCTAACATATATAATGTAAAAAGCCTTTTCGTCTTCATATTAACCAAGTACAAAGATAAGGACAGTCATGTGGGCCTTTGCAAAATAATAAATAAAACAAATCGATATATTTTTTTATGAAGTTACTTAATGTGTAGATAATGTTCCATTTATACTTACCAACGACAAAAGATATAAATACTGCACATAAATAAACTTCTTTATCAAAGGCTTCAAAGGATACTGCAATACATAATATTAAGACAAAGGTTTGTGCGATAAGATCTATGATGATAAAAGCTCTTGTGGCACCGACATAATCTGAAATGAAAATGAAAGATGTTAAAGACATTTAATTTAAACCAACGCTTTTCATAGTAAATGTTAAAATAAATTAGATTAGAAGTTTACTTTCCTTAAAGGTTATTTACACTAAAACCGCAACATTAGACTGTCTTTTTAAATGCTTTTAAGTTTCGACAATACTAACCAAAACCAACAAAACTAAATCTGAATACATAGAGGTCAACTATTTGCATGGTGTTTTTGTTGGCAGAATTTGACAATGGTATTAGAACCTTTTCAATGTAATTTCGCTTTGATTACAAATTTTTTGATTTTTTTGTGTTTTGTTTGTCATTTAGAAAACTATGATTGATGAGGAGAATTTGTAACATAAACATGATTTGACAGACAAAATCTTTATTTCATCAAAATTATCAGTTAACAGAATTCTAAAGCGATCAACCCTACAGAAATGCACAGCGATTAGACGGATAAGTGGCGGATAGGGTAGAACTTGTGGTACGTTAAGAGATGTCATTTTATAAGTCCGAATTATAACAAGTGATGTGTTTGGAGAGTGCCACCCTCCATTAACTTTCCTATCACCAAAAACATTTACATTTACAGTGGCTTTCATAATATTCTGTCCCCTTATTCTATGTTAATATATTTCTTTGTCAACTTGTTTTTTTTGTGCAAACATCCAATCAATCAGTCATTACAGAATTTATTGCCCTTTAATTTATACTGTTCCTTTTTTGAACACGCCAATGGAGAGAAACTGTGAATAGCAAATATGATGCCTAGCAATAACTACCAGTCGACCTGACAAATTATCAACTGCATGTTTTTAAGAGCCAATCCCAATACCATTTTTAGTGACAACAGGTCTCCATACTTGATAATAGCTCGAAATTAAGATGTCTTCTATGTAAACAATAACATGCATATTGGACGTAACTTTGATTGTAAATGTATTTAAAGAATTATTCCATATGTGGTGCAAAGCATAGATTTTGAAATTTCTTTTACAACTATTTAGTAGCAGAAATGACAAATATGAGATAAATGATATACTCTTAGAAATCTATGAAAAATAATATACCTGTCTAAATATTATTTTAGATGTCTTTGATCGAGTAGTAACGATAATTGGAATCATTTTGCATAAATGATACGTTGCATAGTTTTTACATAATGCTACAGTTTAAATACTACATTATATCAACAACTCAATGATTGAAAGTAGATAAGTTAGACAAAAGAGTTGAACATGCCAAAAAAGTTTTTTGTACCTTGTTCTTTACTAAATAAACTTTTATCGATTCCATATTTAAAGCAGAAAATGCCTTTTTCACTATTTGTTCATCATGCATTAAGATAAACAAAATAGGTCTTTACACATGTTGATAGCAACGCAAATACATCATCTGATATCGTTCGCGTATAAATAAACCGACATGCTCTGTAATATAGGTAAATTTTTGCGTAAATGAAAACAACTTAAACAAACCTAAAATTCGCGTAATATTTGTATATGAATTACAATGTCATCATCATAACAAAGTACGATACTAACAGTAAAAGCGGAGTTCCATTCCATGACTGCTGCTCAGATGTCGTCATATCTTTAATTGAAATACGGTTTGGTGAATTATGAAAAGTAAAATAATGGATACCACAGACTCTTGAGCTTATTTGACGCCTTAAGGCGTCTATCTTAATTCACGAAAAGACGATATGCGGTCTTAATAATACAAAAGAAGTGATGCATTCTAATACAAATTCCGAACTTTTATTTATCTGTCGCTCTCTTCTAACATATCATGCATACAGAGTTATTTTTCTGGGTTGCGCATCCTATACAGATTTTTATGAGTATTTTTACTTAAATAGAAACTGCTTAAACACATGTTTCTTCCAATAATACCGACTAAGAATCTGCACCAAATACTATGGACAACTCACTAAAGTCTAGCAATTGTTAAAAAACCTAAAACCTTTTTAGTTTTGACACCCGTCGAGTTACTAATTGCCATGTCTAGGAAAACCTCAACTCCAGGAATACGAAAGATTACCTATGATACAGCAAAAATGTCTGATCGTATTTGAGAAAACGAAAAAATGAAATGTCCCGAAACGATCTATAAAGTCATGGTGATGACCTTAACACGTCTGAATGGATAGCATAGACCTGGGTACAACATACTCTCGTTTTGAGTAGCTTAGTAGTCAACATCAGTGAGTGGTCTAGAAAATTTTGGTATATCAACCGCAAGATATAGCATAACGTATAAGTTGTGAATGTACACATCATACACTAGAACTGCTGGAATGTTGCAATCGATGAACGGGAAGTTGGAAATTGGAAAGTGAGGTATCAAATTTGTCTAGTGTGTAGTTTTCCCGACTTTATTTCGTGCAAAACGTCCAAGTAATTTAAAGGTTGCTAGCATAGTTTAAATCCGATAGTGATCGATTTAGCATTGCGTAGGAAGAATGAGTTGTTAATATAGCAGAATATGAAATCAGTTGTATAGGCCAGTGTCCTTTCGCCTTCAGCAGGCCTACAAGAAACTCAGCCTCAAAATAGTACAATAACAGGTTAGCGAGAAGTGGAGCACAATTAGTACCTATTAAAATACCAACAATTTGTTGAAATGCATGTGATCGGAAAATCTTACATTTGACAGATTTCATCTACGATTGATTTTGTTATCTGATTGTTTGAGTCATTGGTTAATCACCGGGGTATTTAAATCGTCTCATTCCGTTTTTCTTGAAAACCTAGCGTTTATTAAGATTTGTTAGTCTGATTTTAAGCTGCATGTCGGGGGATGGTTATGTAACGTGTTGACAAATGTACACTTTTAATGCTGTTACATTGGGAATGAGATCCAGACCTTAAGATGTCTACATGTCTTGCGAATTACAGACTAAAACATATCTGGAAGACCAACTTGCGAACAATCCTATAAACGAACTTTACTTTTACACTAAACATGATATGAATACTAAGATAAAATGTTCAAAGGTAACATTAAGTTAAATTTTTCTACCACTATAATTAAGAGCACTATATTTCAAACACTCTATCATTTCTGTTATCTGAAATGCAGATATATTAACTGAAGTAAATTAAGACAATGACAGTTATGTTCTATCGGATGAGATGGAATTTTTGAAACCAATACTTATTCATCTGACAGTTATCTATCCGACCTTTTTTTTAGCATACATACTAGCAGAAAACAAAAACGCAAGTTTTGTTTTGGTGTTATCAGTTGACCAAATATAGGATCTGACATTGGTACGAGTGGATTATTATATTTCTCTAATCGATATGGTTAAATTCTAGCATTTTAAGGCCGGCCGAGTCTTGGCGAGCACATAAATTTCTACAATTTAAGTATCGAGATTGAAGAAATCCGATAATCCAAGAGTACTTATGTAAGATTCTGTTTCTCTTATTTTCAAGAAGTAGAAAATTTGCGAAAAAAAACGTATACATAGTCCCAACCCCATTTATACGTTTATGACTTGAATATGCTGTAAATGAAAGGTATGTTGTTTATGACGTCATTATTTTTTATTATGACGTGTATTTTAAACCAATCAGCTGCTGAGAACAACATTTTCTGTAGTGACGAGAACTAGTTTTTCCTCACCGGTCAAGCGATTTGAAAATAACGCAAAAATTAGAGAAATGATAATTACAAATATGATCTCATATGAGAATGCTATTTTGCAACGCACTTCAAAGGATAAGAAAGAAAGAATATATTTCAAGATAAAGTTAAAATTTCAGATTCTCCATCCGTGAAATTTGTCACGGATGATTTCGCATCAATATAAGTTTTGAACTATTATTGTAGATTTTTCTGATTTAGTTTGAGCGATAATATCAGCCATTTTTTAATATTGATACGTTGCATCATAACTTTAAATATGCTAAATTTAATACTTATTATACAACCAAGTCATATAAATGATTTTAACGAGATAAGTTAGACACATGTATTAAGAATGATGATATTGGCTGTTTTCTTTTTGTTATTTATTATAGAAAATATTATCGATTTCTCGTTTAAATAAGAAAAAACTTTATTCACTCCTTGTACATCACCTTTAAGATAAAACATAAAAGGCCTTTACATTTGTTGATAGGAATTTTAACTGATAACATTCGCCTATGAATATCGTGAAAATATCTTTAATCTTGTAATAAAAAATGTTCTAAACATCTCCTATTTAGTATAGCTTTACATCAATATTTGGTTCAATTGATATCCTTTTTAAACATTTCATCATATTAAAAGAAAGCAATCAAAGGACGTTTGATTATAACTCTGTAATTCAGTCGTAAAAAAAAATAAACAAATAGACAGCGTTCTGATTTATGACCTCCATCTGAAGCCATCGCCACAGTTCGCACAATACCAGGTGTTAGTTGGCCAATACATGTACCTAGATGCGTTTATATCACGGTCGGCTCGGATGCCCCTATAGCAGCTGCACTTACTACAACACATGCTACCTCGAATAGAAACTTCAGCTAAGGTAGAAAAAGCTCAACGCTCCACAATATCAAAAACTCAAACACGCAAGTAAAGGTAGTATTTTCGTGGTGTTTGAACTATGTAGATGCTACTGATATTACAGAATAACACAGATGAACCAATCAGGCGAGTATATGTTTATCATTCAATGCTCAAACATTCAAAATAATGTAAATTATACTTAATTATTCGTAATGTTCTAGTCCATGGAATTGCAAATCGGGACATTAAGCGTGGGATTCTATGTTTTGCCTTTAATGCCGAGGCCTCTCTTTAATGCCTCAAACGTGTATAAAAACCAACCTAAAAACCAATTGAAATCGATCATTAGAGTTTAAAGCATAGGCGTTAATCTAAATAACTATCGGTATTCAGAGTGTATATACAATTTACTTGGTTTTATGTCTTCTTTCACAGCTTAATCCTCGACAGTTTTAGCAGTTACATACACGAGATGTAAATAATGCTTAGCGCGCATTAATGTCATCAATAAAGAATCTAAAAGAATCTAGCTTCATCATCATAAAACAATGCATGCTTTTTAAAAAGGTATCAAAATTCTTTGACAACTGCTTATTATTGGTACCATATTCGAGGACAGACACGTATGTAACGGATGGATTTGACAAAATATTTTTCAGTGTAGAAGCTTTCATTGCCCTCAGCATTATTTCAGAAAACATTCCCACAGTTGGCAAAATTTAAGATTAAACAAACATTGAAACTTTGGAAGAATGTTTGGATTCAATTGAGACAGAGCCATGCGCTAGCATTAGTTTGTGTAATTGTCCGCAACGTCAGCGGCTATCGTCACTTCCTACTCGACTACCGTTCGTGGCATCCGGGGCATACAGTACACAAGTTCCTACTGAATATCTACAACTTAAGCACATTTAACATTTGTGACCACCAACCATTTCTGAACCGTCCGACTAAGGGCATTAAGTTGTCGGTGTAGGACGTAAAAAACTCCCCAAGCCAAGTCATTTCTGTTCAAAACGGGTCCTCAAATGCATATAATGATTAACCTATCGACAAATCTAAGCGAGCCTTCACACCATTGACGGTTCCACTTCAATGGCTAGCTAAGGTAGAGGACGGACTTGACCGAGACTCGAGTTGGTGAGCATATAATCTCTATTGCAAAGAAAAACGTCAAATAAACCTTCGCACTGTTGACGTCTACCGATTGAAGTCTACATGTACATCGTGAAACTTCTAACCATACACTATCTCCTTTTCATTATGCTCGATATGTACAGTAAAACCGGAAGAGAAACTGTCATAGACCCGTGCACGTGTAATAAAAATCATAGTGTTTTCTAAGTTGATATACAGTTCACGACATTCATCACATCTTGGGTGCGGTATCGATACAAAACTGCTCCATATGGGGTATTTTTCATCGAGTAATGGATACACATGTCGTTATAAGGAATCGTAGATGATATACTAGACAAATGAACGTTTGTAGATCTTGTACTTCTTTGAGCTTATTCTTTTGAAGAAATCTTCTTTTAATCATATTATAAAGCATTCAGCAAATTCATATTTAGCGAGGATGTCGAGTAGTAGCTTAAAAGAGTGTTGACCTATCATGGCCTAACATCCAGACCAATAGAAATGTTTCAAACCCTTGTAGTAATACTAACATTTGATCATGACTCGGTCTGGGGAATTAAGTGTCATAGGTATTTGGCATGACCAGCGCAAACGTATTATTCAGGCAACTACTTAAACCTGATGTCATATTTACTGAGAGTGAACAGCTTGAAAAACTTTTCAACGCTTCAAAAGCCGTCATTTTAAACGAGATTAAGGAAGATGTCAAGATATTTAATAATACTAATTTGCCATTTCCTGCTACAGATTGGTTAAATGATGTAATCAGATTCATGTTGTTTTATAAACATGCAAAAAGCAGGATGAAAAACCACTCTGTTGTAATGAAGCTTGAAAAAATGTTTAAGTTGGAAATCTTTTCACACATGCCATAGAATCTAGATACATGTATGCGCATAACGAAGTTAAGGCTAGACGCTCTGAACATATTTTGTGTGGATGCGATAATTTGATACTTGTGATACACCATTATTAATAATTATCGCAACAGATCTTAGAAAACATACCTTATATGCGCTTTAGGGTTTTGAAAGAGAAAACAAGAAAAATTGGCCTTATAAATTCAAGAAAGTACACATACTGACATGAATGTCAAAAAACAATTACCTGATGACATTGCTGAGTTGAAAAACGTTGGATGGTGTTATTGGAAATAAGAATAGAATCATAATCCCCGTCATTACAAAAAGAATGTTTCACTTTTCTACATGCGGGCAGTCAATAAGTTACTGCTATGATCCCATAATCATTATCTTTTTGGGAATAACTCAAGCTATAACTGAACTCAAGTAGAGTTGCAAAAGATGTAACTGGTTAGCAACTGACTGTTTTCTTTCTTTGTTAATTTTATGCTACAAATACAACAAAAAACTCCATACCTTGGTATTTTAATGGTGCACAACAAATACCATTTCCACCACGTGTCAGGTTAACCTTGTATGTACATTCGGTCCATAGACCTTTATGATTTCTCCCATCAACAGTCCAGTAATTGGTGCCAATACTGGTCACCATGAGACAATAGAAGATGCAGGTAAATATTGTGTATGACTCAACACACATGATCAAGTAACGTTTTATTGTACACTGGTTAAAAGTACTTATGCCTAGAGCTCATTTAGGTGATTAGGTACAGTTTTATATTTTAAATTCCACTTTGAAACCATGTGTGTTTTAACTAGGTGTTACATTTTGGGCTATCAATACAATAGTTATTTCTATAAAATTGTGTTTATTCGACCAACGTGAAGATTACCGCGTCGGAGGATATATAAGCTAATCCTTTGAACAATTCAAGTAAATTTGGAAGATATTAACATAAAAAGAAAACTGTATCCTTTACTAAATAGAGTGTTCAACACGAATTAAATAATAGTTGACATTTTTGGTATGAAGTTTAATAAATGAGTTGGGGTTTGTTTAGTTTAAATAGCAGTGATCATTGTAAAATCAATGAACAATGTACGTACATGTATTACATCATTGTGCTTTAAGAAGCGATCGTGACTTATTTGTGTGCATTCTATAGACACATATGTAAATGTTCAGTGCTTTTATTATGAGCAGCGTTTTCTGACATTCTTACCACTTTAAGATGTTAAATTAATACAGAAAAATGACATACATTAAAGATTTTATAAATCGTCTTAGCTGTATAGATAAGTGTATTTGGTTTTTACTTCTACTTTCTTTAACATTATTCAGTGTTTCTTATGGAACTGATAAATGGTACATTTCTGATGGTGAAATATTTGGAGTTTCAGAGGTGTGTTTTGTTCAAGGAGAATCAGAATGCTGTCAACAATATGAAGACCGGGATTTAGACGAACCAGGTATTTACTATGATGTAACATGTGTAATATCTTAACATAAGTGCATTCTACTGAATTTATTCCTCTGAAAACTAAAAGTGGGAAATACAATTAAATGTGATTTAGAAACATTATGCTATACTTTTTCTGAATAACTTACTATTTGTAAATACGTCTTTTTTTCTTGACATGAATTACTTTTAGAAACGGTCTAGTAATGAAAAGGTAATAATTTGAATTAGCTAACCCGATCCAAAGGACCGTATTTAATCAAAGACTTTGGACTTTATTAATAAGAATGACGAATTGCTCAAAAGGCCCTCTACCATGCGCAGTCAATCAGGAATACAAAGTGACCTAGCTGCCACAGACGTAAATAAAGAAGTAAAAGTACTGTAAATATGTGTTTAATAGTTGCGTGATTCTCTTTAAGACTTATAATTTTTTCATATTAAAATTAGAAAAAAATTATCTACCTCATAAACTTAGTTAAACCTAAAAACCAGTTTTTTAATTTTTTAGAAGGCTTCTGCAAAAACGGTTTGCTGAAACCAACCTTATCTGGAGTATTCATTGAAAGTTTATTTATTGGCTTGCATTCTCAAATTGTTTTCGTTGTGATCAAAACTCAAAGATGGATGCCTTCGCAAGGCTTAGTTTTTAATAATTATAATATGATTTGCATATTTAAAAATACGTTTATTTGATTGGTCTAGATTACTTCCGGTTGAGGTTTTTAACGAAATTTTTTTTTATCAATGAAGATGACTCAATTTATTTTAGGATAAATGACGTTGACCGAACTATTTTTAGCGTAACCAATGTAAACAAAGATGGCGGCTTTTTGTTTAATTTATTTAAAAGATTTAATTTAAACTTAGTATTTATTAAAATCAAAAGATGGTTTATAATTTGGTACGTTAAAATCAACAAAATATTCATGCGTTAGGTCGACGATCCCTGTAACAAAAATGCAGAAGAAACACGGAATTGAGAATACCTTAATAGGAAAATTTATTTCTTAATGCAATTTTAAAGAATTATAAGGATTGAACACCGTTTTTAATGGATTTATCAAGACCAACTCACTCGCAAACATATCATAAAAGTACTTCGGACTATCAACAAGACCAATTCACTCACAAACATATCATAAAAGTCCTTTTTTTATTTGTTTGTTAGTGAGTTGGTCTTGTTGATATACTGATAAATCCATTGAAAACGGTGTTCAATCCTCTAATAAAATACTTGGGGATAATCTTTAAATACACTTTATTACACTGTTGCTGTTTATCTACTATATTGATCACCACTTTTTTTCAATACGCTTCATTAAACCATCGCACCATTTTTAGATGGTTGTGGACGAAAGTTTTGTGATGTTGATCAGAAAATCAAAATTACAGGACGTAGTTCAAGATGAAACATGGTTAAAATGTTTGTATTCCTTTTTCTCAAAAACATTACATCTTTTTGATGAAACAATACTTTAGAGCTATATTAAATACATTGTTCTTCATACAGGTTAATTTTGTTTTACATCAACAATTAAAAATAATAAACACAGAAGGACTTCAACAAAGTAGCGAATGGCAAAATATTCAAAATCCTTTTAAGAAAACTGCAAAGCTGATTGACGCTATATTTTAAACGAATGTATATAACGTAACCCTCTAAATGTTTTCGATCAGAAATCCAAGCTGACGAAAAGCAAGATTTAGTTTAACGTAAATACATATGAGAATGTTTTAAAGGCTTTTTCATTAAACCGTTTGACCAGTTGAGACCCTACAATACTCACTGGATTGTAGTTTAGCATAGGCGAAATACCATTTTCTTTGCAGACAAATATTAGGGTGAGTAGTACAGACTGGTAATTAATGGTAATTAAAAAATCACTGTTGCAGCCTTTCTTCAAAAACGACCTAATCTGTGTTTTGAGATAACTGTCTATTTTCCTATTAGGAGACGTCAAAAGATTTATATTATAAATGTGCACATTAGTGTAGAAGATCAGACATAATACAGGCATAATGATTATAACTGTAAATGACTTGCAGTAGAACTTAACAACGAGTAGTCATAAATGTTATCCCAGGAGCGACATAAGACAAAAGTTTATACTAAAATATTCAAAAGAGCTAGCCGACCGCTTAATATTATGGTATCGTTCTCAATGTAACACCAATGCTTCTGGGAAACTTTGTTATGCTTCCCAGAAGCATTGGTGTTACATTGGTAATACTACTTCTACCCTTTCCTCACCTTTGTTGGCAGAATCCTATGCAGCAGAGCCAAACACAGGTCCACTTATCCTTTAATACCCTTGCGCAATATGCATGAAGACAGAGAGATGAAACACACCCTCAGATTTTTTGTGACAGTTTTGACCATTTTTTTAACCAATATAGGGTCTTGAAGAATAATATTTAAAAAGCAAAAAAGAATATTAAATGGGAACGTTGCAACCGGATTACAAAACATGTATATGGGCAACGATAAAAATGGTAGATCAAAATACCTTTTTATAGGATCTTTTTGAAGACCACACAATAATGTTGATACCGAATACCCAGCTAGAACACCAACACAAAAAGGAGCACATTGGTGGCTAGGCGGTAGGTATTGATTGTGCAACTAAAACACCATAAAAGGGATATCTTATATATCAGATAGCATTTAACGCCTAAATAGAAAAAACAATGTTGGCTAATTTTGTGTGGATAATAACTCGCATAACGGAAACCCAGAAAAACATTTTGGACACACTAGACAATCAAATGATTACCATTCCAGGAATATCGGACTATGAGTCTGTTTTGTCGAATCCAGGTAAAAATTAACGAAGTTTAAAATTCCACAAAGTGTATAGCTGATACAAAACGACTTATTATGACCAACTAAGTATCACAGACGATAGGTGGATATCACGCAGGACCAAAATGCAATAATTATAAAAAACATATACCTCAAAGAGAAGTTAATGGAAATAAAAAAAAACATATGATTGCAAAAGAAGTTCCTAACCTCAACCCACGAATTCACTAGACAACGGCATACAACAAAACAGTATTATCTTAGATTTTTAATAAGCTATTGACTAGGTTCCTAATTAACGACTTCTTTAAAGATTGCATCATAGGATCAATACTATGTTGGATCAAAGCATTTCATGACAGATCACACCAGGTCATCGCATTTGGAGCGAACTCCTAGATAGCATTTGTAGTCAGTGGCGCACCACAGGAACTCTTTTAAAGACCTCTTTTATTCGTGATCTTCATTATTGATTAGACAGAGCGTGTTATATCTAGAACCCAATTATTTTATTGCCACTGTTTATAGAACATATAGAAGCAATAACGACTGCGACTATCGACAGCCAGACTTAATTGCTTTAGCCAAATGGTAAGCTGTTTGAGGAATGTCATTTAACACAGATAAACGTATTGTCTTAAGATTAGATCAAAGAAACTCAGAATATACCATCTAAAGGGACACGTACTAGACACAGCAGATATAACAATATCGATCTCAGATAAGATCATTGAACAATAACATAATTAAATAATACAGAAAGGGAACAGCATACTAGACTTCTTAAAAGAATCCCAAGATCAGGAATCTGGAGACCAAATTAGCAGCCTACTACACTCTTGTTAGACTAAACAATGAAAGAACGACCTGCCACCATAACCGAGACTTCGACATGTGTGTTTCAAGCGGTGACTGTCTCCTATCACTTTTAGGTCTACAGTCGATATTGTAAGTAAGTTCTTATGAAGATTAGAGTTTTGTCGGTCAGCAGTGAGACCTTGGAAGCAAAAAAATATCACCGACAATATCACACACATCAGTATCCCGCGCTTGTAAGAAATGCGTAATTTTGATTGGTTCGTTACCAGTCGGTACTAGTCCAATGCCCCGGGTTGTTGTTGATGTTGTTGTATCTGCTGTGTCTAGTTAACATCATGGCGGTATTTTTGGTACATAGTTAATGACCTCAGAATGGCGACGAAACGTTTCGCAACCTTTACGTATGAAGATTAATTGAGGAAGATTAATAGATAAGATAAGAAGTTTTAAGGAAGCAAATTCTTGCAACATAAAATCGCCTAAGATGATGAAGTAAACTTTCTCTTCACATTAGCAATTCCAGAAATACTTTGGTTCAGTTTTTTTTTTGCAAAAACGTTATATCGATCAAATTCGCAAGTTAAGTTTTTCCCCTTCCGTCTTTATATTGTCTTAGCAAGTGACGGATTCAGGGTGTGGCTCGTGCTGCATCAACAAAATGCGTCTTTAGGTACCGTGATCCATTAAATGTCTCCAGCGTTGACCGCCTCATGAAAAAAGCCGTCTCCCTCTTTTGAAACATGCTGTTAGGCAAAATCCATGATTCGCCACTGACCGCATAAAAGACCTTAAAAGACCCGATTTTTGGCTATATAACGACGACTTTAGTTAAAGTTTAAAATATTTGTTCTTAATCTCAACTGTCATATTACAATGCAGTACAATACACTGAAAATACTGGAACAGGATCTGCTTACAAACTCTTAGCTTTTAATCAAAACCATTATGTGAATTAAAGCCATTTCCGAAGACAGTTTTTTTACACAACATGCAAGTTGAATGTTGAGACATTTGAGCAACCAATTAAATTGAACCTCCATGGAAAATTCTGTATTTATTTAAAAATCACCATTTTGCACCCAACTTAGAGTATAAAAGAAAATTAAACAATAACGCAAAGAAAAAATATTACATGCATATTGTATAATTTGTGATGCACACGTCTTTGTGAACTTGGGCTTACTTTCATGTGCTTTTATGCCATCATTGCGACAATATTAACACGAAGATGTACAAATCAAAACAATTAGCAATTTAAAAAAGTCCGGCACAGCATATCGGATGTAAGTGATCTTCATTTTAAATGTTATCATTTATCATTATTAAATTATTAAGGAACCTATTACGTTTTAACTTTGTTGTGGCGTTTCGATTTAGTTATTTGATTGGATTTTAAAGACGGTTAGCGAATTGTTACTGATGATATCAGATTGTAAACACATAAGTTTCCGTCAGAAGTTGCCTGATAAGGAATTTTTTTCAGTATTAGTGTTAGCAAAATTCTGTTTTGGGGTAAATAGGCTGCACGTTTCACTATTGAACCATTTTTAGTCCATATCCATATACCTCCGAGAAATAGGGTCATCCTCGGCTACGGTCGGAAAGTAAGTAGTTATATAAATTTATGAAATGAAACAAACCAAATTCGTTCCAAATTGTAAAAAAATTGTATTGGAAGATGCGCGTAAAAAGCTTGCACTAGAAAAAAGCAAAATGCATTACCTCTTCTCTTCATAGGACTTTCGCATTACATGGAGCGACATTTAGTTGTAGTGCAATAAACTTTTATGTATGAAAATCACATTCAAGCAGGCAAATTTATAAAAACGGAAAAAAACTAATAAATTTTAAATATTGTTTGAGATAACCATAACTGTTGAATTTACCCGAATCTCATGCTCTTTGCAGAATGGGTTATGCATGTGAAAAATTCCCTAATTGCTGCCTGGGTTTTCATCATGCTAACGCTCGTAACATTGTTAATTAGTGAATCTGCTAGACAATCAGACTTGTGTAGGATATGTTGTTTGTGGACATTGGTTGCATTATGCTTTACCACAGGTACGTTTTAGTTATATTTAACTTATATTTATCGACAATGCCTTTTTGTCGGGTGACAATTATAACAGTTTGTTTTAGTTTTTAAATAACGAAATCAATTAATACACATTAAAAAAGCTGCAAACTTTCTTTAATCTTCTCCATTTATAATCAACATTCTTACAATTCTTGTGCGAGACGAAAATTATTACCGGTAAGCAATAGAGAACTTTTAATTACCAAACAATACATAAGTGATTTAAAAATAAATAAAATATTGACACCATTTACCGTTTTATAGCCAGCTTTGGCCTATTTTAACACACAAACGGTACGACATAGTCAAAATGAAGTAATCTTGAAATTCATACCTAATTTTAATGGCAAACTCCGACAGAGAGCTATAAAAATAATGTTTAAGCTTTATTCAGCATCTTCAACTGTCTCAAATAATGATTCGATGTCGTGAATGTTTGATATTTGGAACCGTGGTCTTTAAACAATGCGAAGACTATGGGTAAATAATTGTTGGGTAAACCAAAGAAAGCATTAATATACAGTCAATATGCCAATTGTATGCATTAGAGTTAGCACTCGGGGATCAATAAAAACGTTTTATAATTTTCGTTTTTCGTCAATAAATTTGTCAGTAAATTCATTACACGTATTTTTTCATGTAATAGCTGCAAACACCACACTCGTCCCTCTCTATCTCCCTAATATCTAAAATGTTCTTAATTGACATATTTTTTTATTTCAGTACTGTGTTTAATTATAGTAGTTGGATTATTCAGTCGTTTTTACAAAACTATCCCTGTATTTGAAAGCAGTTCGAGACATGCATCATTTGGCTTGTCAGTAATTTGCATTCTGATATACGTCCTAGTATGTCTCGTTGTTATAGTAGCAGTATGTTGTGATGGTAATGTATTACGAAATATTTGTACAGAAAAGGACAGTTAGCTCAATTTTTTTTGCCTGTAGTTAAAGTCCGATTTCTGATAAACAAGAGCAAAAAGTACAATTAAGTTAACAATGTGAAAGCTTGGAACCTGTAGAAATTAACTTAAGGTCACTATCCTATAAAAATACAACATTTTTCAGAAAGTATAATAATAGTAGATATTAAATAAAGACTACAGTTACAATTAAACTGAAATTTACTCTTAGAACAAATGCTAAGGTCTTTTCTATTGTCTAAAGTCAGAAAATACATGAAGGTTATGGATTTTTTGTCTGTTGCTAATCACTTAATGTAACTATCTGCCATGAAAAATAGTTATTTGTGAAAGAATGTTGTCATGAGTCAAACAATATATTGCTGGATTTTAAGCCAGTTGCTTCGGACAAAATACCACATCCGGTTGTATAATGACTATTTCAATAAATTATATCATCCTGATTCTTAAAATATATGGTTGCTTAGGACTTTATAAAAGTTACCTTGTTGCTTTTGTATGTCCTTGACCTATGACCTTGGTTCAATTTAAAGCACTTTCCATACTCATCTCTTAATAATACGTGTTTACTATATTAGCTCTATTTCAAGTTAAAATCCGAAAACCGAAAAAAAGTCGTCAAGAGCTGCAACTCGAAAACGGTTAATCGAACAGTTTCGGACCAAATGTACCAAAAGAAGGTCTTGATGAGAGAAGTATTCTTCCTATTTATTCTCTGTTTCTATCTTCTATGGTTTCAGAGATATAGTACTAACAAGACCCCAGGTGACCTTTATTACCTCGACATTTTCGAATAAAATATATGTGACTTAGGACCAATGGTGATGGTCCCAAGTCTCCAGGATTAACGGTGTTTTGAGAAAAAAACGAGTTGCCACACTTTTCGGATTAAAAACGCGTAAACAGGAAGTCGATTGGAAAAATTTTTTTGCGTGTATATCATTGGCATAGGGCATCCAAATTTTGTACACATTATATTTTGAGAATCGGTACGGTTTCCAAGTTTATTTGCTAACAAGGTTTTTCGTGCTAGGCAGATAGATCTGTTACTAAAAATATATCGTAAAATATATCGGTTTTAAAAGCGCTTGTCTCGTCTCCGGAAAGTTTAAGTGAAGCCGTTAAAACGCAAAAACGAAAAAGCCAACTGCTTTACAGGCTTTTTAGTTAGTTATCTTGAGATTTATTCTAAAAATATAATTTTATAATCTATATATTGTCCGACTGAAAGTTTTCTTTTTCATGAGAAAAAAATAATGCCAAATATATATATTAATATTGAGAAGAAAGTGAGATGTCATGTGACACATTTTTACGTGCATGTTTTTAAAAATTGCATAACAATATCTGAATGCAAAAATTCAAAAAAATTTCATCAAATTCATGGAAACAAATATTTAAATATTTCAAATTTCAAAACTTATCTGCAAATTTATTGTGCTACATTAAAAATCCCAACAGTCAATCGAATGTGTCCTACAGCAAAATCACCTAGCTATTCAACGAATCAAAGGACGTAATTGGATCTTTGGAAAGTTGTTCTTGTGCAACTCAATTTACAGCAGATGTAAGATTACTGTTATTGGCTGGCCTCTTCTTAGCGCTAGTCCAAATTGATTACAGAGGTGTAAAATAGGGCTTAAATAAGAAGAAAAGGCTAGCCATGGAAGAATTCTAATGTTGCTTGAATTGGGGAACGGAGTTAAAAAACCGGAACAACATGGAATCATCATGTTTAAACTAACCGTCTATTATGGTACCTAGCAACTAAAATGTGTAAAGTTTCAACGGTGTAGGATTAGATTGTCACTTTCCATTTATCATGGTCAGTATGGTTCGATGATAATTAGATACCACCTCATTCTATGAAGCTACCACCTATCCATTGAACACAAAGATCTAGATATATCGTTCACCTCCACTCCAATAAACACATCTTCGGCTATCACATTGACAAAGATGGAAAACGTTTCGAACCCAACAGTGGAATTGCCTATACGTTTTTTAAATGGAGGTGTAACATCTCTTACAAAACGGCGCTGTAGTATCAGTACGTTTTCACGGAAGGGCCTTCTTGCTCGAAGTCTTCTACTGAGAAGTCGACGTCGCATCGTATTTCTTGAAATGCTTCTTCGACAAGTGCCAATTGTCTTTCTTGAGTTTTGGACTGCCGTACGAAAGATGTATTGATCTTGTTGAGAAGTAGTTACCTTCTGTCTGGGCGTGGTCGGTCCTTTCAAAAACAACTGGTTGATGTCTCCTGTGCACAAGTATGATTATTGAAAAGGGAACACTGCTTAGGATGGACAATTTTACGCCTTGGCATCACCCCCCCCCCTTTGTATCATACCCCAAACATCAAGTCGTTGATTGTCATAAAGTCGCGTCATACTTGCAGTAATGAGTACAAAAATTGCACAAAAAAAACGTCAGTTAAGTCAATAACGTGCACGTCAACCACAGCTCTGATCACAGCGGCACATCTTTCTGCATGGAATTCGTTGAAGATTTATAAACTCCATTGAAATACGAGCAAATACTCTTTTAAACCCCGGCGAATGTTCAGCTGCAGTTGCAGGACTTTGCTGCCTTTACATTAAACCGACTTCATTTCATGAATGCTCAAAGGGATTAAGATCTAGATTCAAATCTGTCAAATTCATAACAATGACAATTACGAGATCTCTTTTTGCTTTTGCAGTATGCTCAGGTACGTTATTATGCTGAAATGGCTTCTTTTGCAAAACGTGCGAAATGTGGCGTGAAATGGGGTCTCAATACTTGGTCAATGTATCGGGAAGGTGTTACACTTCTGTAGCTTCCTGGTCCAAGGTTCTGGAAGATAACTGGACAAAGTTTTACCTTTAATCCAATATCTTCCTATGCCATGCTGTTTAAACCACCCCAAGCGTTCATTTCCAGGATCCGACTATCTTAACAACGCGTTTTACGCACTCTTGATCTGTCAACTGCTGTATATATCCAGCAACAGCTTTTGTCGGGAAAATTGATGATTATGCACATTTTTTCGTTGTACAACCCATTGAAGACTTCCCTGTTGGTGTGGGTGTGTTATATACAACAGGTTCTAAGACAGAACCGATTCGTCAGATGGTGACGGACAATGCCTGTTATGAAGCAGGGTCAAAACTTGTAGTCTAGCACTCCCTGGCCGGTCATATGTGCTCTTAGTGGTATTGAAATGTATCCTCTCACGTTCAATGATCCGGGTAGCACAGTTGACTATAACTTTATTGGAATGCACTGCACACAGTATATTAATGGCTATATTGTGATCAATAGTAGACTAATTATCTTAACCACTCAGCCGCCGATGCCCCTTAAAAGATTTGAAATAAAGCGTTGATGAAGAAATTTTAAATCTGAAAATATGCGTATTGCATGACACATAAATAGTTGAGTTTGATATTGTAATTTGCGAAATAAAACCGAAGTCGAGGCTTTTATACTTCACCATTTAATTATTTCAACCAACACATTTATCCATTCATAATTAAACAGATGCATATCTTTAAAATTGTAAACCACATTGAAGCGAACTGAAAACAAATTTGTTGTAAAGTAAAAATATAAATTCATTTAAAATAATTAAACTTAAATCAACCTTCAAGTTATAAATAAATGCACTTATCTTTACAATCGAAGACAACTTCCTTATCAACCTTCGAAAGTCCGCAATTGTCTGTGTCCAAGTGCAAATTTGCCTCTTAATACATTACGATTTTCATACAATCATAACATATAAGACGCCTGGCGAACACACGAAAAAGGCGGAAGTATTACGTGTAAAGGCTTCCATAAAATCAGGATTAAAAAAAAATTTGCAAGCTATAAATATGAAAATGTTCTGCCTTTAAGTTATAAAAGTACCACAGTACACACTTCAACCAAAACCTCAATGTGCAAGGGGAGGTTTCAATTCAGGTTTGCAACTTAAAAGAATCTGACGTTAAATTGACATATTGCCAAGAGCGCATTTGATTTTTGTCTGTTTTTTCTGCCATATTTCTGTATCAATAGTATCTGCGCCATGAGCCAAGTATGCCCCGACATTTCATCAAAATATAAGAAGGAATTTAAGGAATTATTTAGTAGAGTCTGAAAACTAAAACATGTATCTTTTTTAACGAACAAAGTCCTATAACTCGAAAACGAACACTCAAAATTTTAATATCAACGAAAAGAGGCTTAGATCTATAAAAAAAATCACTAAAAAAATTGACGAAATCAGATTTGATTTCGCCTGAACAAACGAAAATCACCCTATTTTCAAGAACAAATTCCCACAACTCTATAACGACAAAACCGAAATTTACCAACGCGTACAAATCACGAGGCTAAAATAAGTAACAACAAATTGCAGATTGAAGTAAATCTGCTTTATTATTCTCTTAGTAAAGTGAGACATGTGTACGACGCAAGGATGGACATTTGTATACCATAATTGTTACAGACGGGCTAATAAAAGTAGACTGACAAAATTAGGACGAACTCAAAGCCTCTGTCATCTTCATACTTCAAGCCACCAGTTTTACTTTTACTCAAATTTTACAATAAGAGGGACAAGTAAACGCTAAAAACTATTATTGCTATAAAAAATCATTTCAGTCAAATAATCATCACTATCATAAAATATTTAAATATTGCAGATTTCTCAATGTTAATGTAAAATCAAGACGATGAAATTTTTTTTGTTTGTTTGAATGGTGTTTTAACGCCACTTTCAGCAATTTTTCAGCTATTTCATGGCGTCCAGTTTTTATTGGGGGAGGAAGCCGGAGTACCCGGAGAGAACCCCCGACCTGCGGTAGGAAAACTGGCAATCCTTGTCAATTAAGATTGGAGTCGAGTACACCCTGCCTGCAGTGAGAATCGAACCCGCAATCTCAGTGTTGACAGACCACGTGATCAATGGTAGACGAACTACCTAGACCACTCGGCCACCGAGGCCCCCAGACGATGAAATACATCAATAATATATGCTATAACTAAACATATATTTATTTCTTTAAATTAAATTTAAAATCCCTTAAGCAATATTATGGTGTTCAGTTTTTATTAGGAGAGGAAGCCGGAGTACAAAGGAAAAATTCAGCCCTTGGGCAGAGAAACTATCAATCCCTGTCAATTAGTTTTGGAGTAGATCCCACTATGCCCGCAGTTAGGCTCCAATTCGAAATCTTAGTATTACAGCCACATTATTAATAGTAAATTGACTATTCGGCCACTAAGTTTGCCTTGCCTTATTTAAATGATCTTAATTTATTGCAAATGAAAGTTGGGCACAACAGCAAGTGTAGCTGTGATTGTTGCAATAGAATTATTTACTTGTAACAAAAGTGTAGCTTTCCTCATTATTTAAGCTACCTCATAATTCTTCTAGATGAAAGAAGACCAAAAGTGTTAGGTCAAATTCCTAAAATTACTCAAAATAGTTTAGAGGTCATTTTATTCTATTGATAAGTTATATTGCACTAATAAGGACAACTGCACTGTAGTAACATCTAACAACTCTATATGTTAACAATAACATTTTTAGTTTATGCATTTATATGTTAAACATACAATTTTTAGTTTTATGCATTTATGATCCCCTATATGCTTAGTGGACTACATAACTGACTTTAAAATAATTTACAAAACTAGTCGTGTTCATTAAAACAATAATGTCATTTTAGGCAATATTTTGAAGAGCAATAAACATTGTCTTGAGACGCGGATCCATCCTTCACCACAATCAATTATTAACGCCTCACCAAGTAATGCTTGGTCAACTGATGCACAGAATCGTGTTGTTACATCATCTGTTAAGCAAGGTAAACCTTCAACTTTACACTATGAAGAAATGTGTGTTCAATATTGTCAACTGAGACTTATACTAAGTCAGTAGAGGTATGGAATTACATTATAATATAATTATTTTTACAAACTCAATAAGATGTCTCATTATGGCGACTATAGAAAAGACAAAACGAAAAAAATGTCAATTAAAAAAGATCCCTGTTTCATTGTTAATTCAAATTTATAATGGAACTATTTGTATTTTAGCTGAACGTAAAATTTAAAATTTAAATTTTCAAGGCACAAAGTACATGCAGTCATGCACATTCAGTTACATTCAGTTTCCATGCTCCGAACAGCAAGGATTTCAGAAACACCTTAGTTGGAAAACAGCTTAATTTAACTGACAAGACCCACTAATCATAACTTAATGGAAAGCAAAATGATTGCAGCCTTTCTTAGACACAAAAAAGGCTTTCGGTACTGTATGAATGCTGCATAGGCGGACGCATTACGTTTGCATTACTATTGGGCGCAAAAGCACCTAATATTGCGAGAATGTTATCATTTCCTGTAAGCGAAAAAATACAGGTAAATAATATTCTGGAATTTAAAATTAAATGTGTACCTTTACTGTAATTAAAGCTTCGTTTCCTGTTCACCAGTGGAAGTGGAAGTTGGTGTTCGGTTTTTATTCTGCCTTTGCAAGATTTAACGGAACATCGCCAAGAAATATCACCACATTTCAATTTTCTAATAAATTTTAACGAAAAATAATCATCGTAATTTTTTTCTGTACTACTTTCTGATATTGTAAAATGTATATAATATATGAAGAAACTGATTATGAAGAAACAAAATCAGTACTTTAACAATTTGATTCAAAAGTGAACATTAATTAAACTTTTTCAAAATTTACATTTCCTTAGGAAACTTTCATGGAAACTTTCATACTACCCTGTCGCAATATTTTAAAATTTTTAATTTCAATTGATAAATTACAAAGGTATTATTGAATCTACAGGCTCTATTGTATTTTGATGCCTGCAATTGCATACTACATATTCATATTTATTCATATAACATATACATACAAATAAGTATTATATTTAGTAACTTATGAGAAGGATATATATTTCTTTTAATTTGATATATTAATCTAATTAACATATATATATATACATATATATATATATATATATATATATATATACGTCTACAAGGTAAGCCCAACACTGTTTTAATTAGATTTTTAACACTGTCAAATTTTGCTTACCCTCAGCGGGATTCGAACTCACACCGTTGTGACACTGTGGCACCAATTCGCCTGCACTACGGCCAGCGGTCTAGACCCCTCGGCCAAATCCGCTATATAAAACTATAGCTTCATTAACCGGGGTGAATCGTAGACATAGACATAGTACATGTGTACTAGCGTGTGACGATGGAATTTTCGTAACCAATACGTATTAATCCGCTGGATAGATATATTATATGGTTAACACAATACTTAGACGTTTGTATATATATTTTGTAGAAAACGAATATTAAAGTAGGTATGTTGTAAGGTATTGGCGGTAATTAGTAATTAAAGATTCAGAAGCTATGCAGCGTAAACTTTTCTAGAGATAACTGTTTTCTTATAAAATCTAGCCTTTATACTGACTTTCATTTTTACCTTTACCGTAGTCTGAAATTGATGGACTGATAGAAGTCCCATACCTAACTTTTATAGGTGTTTGGTTTTAGATGGTCCTTATTTCTGCGATCAGCTGTTCTCTGGTATCTATCAAATCTACAGAAGTTCCAATGTTGTCTTGATACAGCAATACATATTCAATTACATTCAAATCCGACAATTGTGCAGGTCATTTAGTCACAGTAACATAATTGTTTATCATGAAATTTCTTTTCACAACGCATTAATGTTTATAAATATATATATATGGTTTTTGGCTTTAAATGTTATTACAGTACTTGAGATTTAAAACGCAACACTTTTAGCGATCCGTCAGCGTTCCAAAATCCGTCAGCAATCAGTTACCAATCAGTCAGATAAGTCATATTGTTCCCAATCCGTCAATTGACGGATTAGGAACGATTTGACTGATCTGATGGATTGATATTGACTGATTGCTCCAATCCGTCAATTCAACTTCCGGTTAGTAAAATTAATATTTCGAAATGTGAAAATTCGTTTCACTCGCAAATATTAGAAATATAAAAATGTCAACTGTTATGTCCTCATTTATAGCTCGTTTTACCTAATAATAAGGCTAAAACTGGTCTAAAGTTATAAATGATATAAATGGAAATTCCCCCAATCTATAACTAATGCCTCTATGATGAAATATAAACATCACATAGTGTCATTTTATTAACAAAATAATTAAAACAACGTAAATTAAAAAAAGAAAACACACATAATGACTTACTCGCATACCAAATCGCATCAGTTTCTTAAACTAATGTCACTGTTTTAATACAATTTTAGCGGGTGTAAATAAATATTGTAACTAAGTGTTAATGCAATTAAATATACTAAAATATATAGTGAAAAGGACTTTCGATATGGTGACTTGTTCCTGTAATTGGATCAAACCCCTGTCCCCTTGTTTTTTTTCACAATTGCACATGCGTGTACGAACCTTTTTTGAACTTTGTTTTTACTGTATATTTATTTATTTTCCCCGTCTCAAGTCGAGCTCATGATTATAAAATAAATCACTCAAGAGAGAATGGATGTGAACATGTATATGATGTATGTGTTTATTGCTCAGTTGTATTGATGGTTAGTTTGTATGCCTCTTGGGATCCTACAATTATAAAATCTGGTGACATTACTATAAAAGACAATGAATACTGATATTGTATTGTACAGGATCTCCATTGGCAATTTTTATAATAAGTGTTATTCGCAACTGAAACGAAAAATGATGTTTGTTGTAAAAAGGTGTTCCTTACTGTGTAGACTGTTATGCTTGCATTTGTTTATTTTAAACTTTTCATTGCATGTATTATTTAATTGTGTATTTAAAGAATTCCGTACAAATCTTTACTTATTAATGTTTTTATTGTTGCTAATTATATTGTCAAGTGATGTAGAAAAAACCCTGGCCCTTATAACAATGAATTATCAATATTTCATGTTAATGCTCGGAGAGTTCGTACGAAATTAGGCTATTTCGAGACTATAGCACTAAATTCGTCCGTTATTTGTTTTTCTGAAAGCCATTTAGATGAAAACATTTTGAGTACTGACTTACAACTTCAAGGTTATAATGAAAACTTATTAAGAAAAGACAGAAACTGCTTCGGTGGTGGCGTTCTGGTGTATATCTCTGAATCACTTAAATATAAACGAAGATTAGATTAAGAATCGGATGACGTTGAAGCCGTATGGGTAGAAATAGTATTCCCAAAATACAAGATCCTAATTTGTGCTGTCTATCGATCCCCGGGTGCAAATCTTACCTTCTGGCAAAGTTTTTAATACTCAAAAGAAAAAGCTCTTAATTATACCACCAAAGTTATAATTACAGGCGATCTGAACATTAACCTCTATGATGATCGTAATAACAAATTAATGGATATTATGAATGACTTTTTTCTTCAGAACGTAGTAAATGAACCCACCCGCTATGATCCTGTTACAGGTAACTGTACACTTTTGGATCCAATACTGATTTCCGCGGAGTGACCATAACGCGACCAAAACTTTTTTAAGTATTCCAGTCTTTACACAAGACTCATTTAAGCGTACTATTTGGATCTATAAAAATGCTGACTTTGAAAAATTTAACAATAGTATACGAGATTTCGACTGGCAAAATTCGTTAAACAATTTTAATAATGTTGATAAAATGACTGAATTTTTTACTGAAAAATTTATAAATCTAGCAAAAGATTCAATTCCAACAAAAGAAGTCACTGTACGGTCATCGGATAAACCTTGGTTTAATTCTGAAATACGAAAACAAATGCGGACACGAAACAGAATGCATAGTAAAATGAGAAAATATCCAAATTTTAACAATATACAAAAATATAAATCTCAAAGAAACAGAGTTAACAACATGATAAATTACGCAAAAGAACAGTTTTTTCTAAATGCTAATGGGTTACTAGACGAAAAATCAACTTCGAACCCGAAAGGCTTTTGGTCACTTGTCAAAAATATTATGGGAACTGGTCGTTCAACTACCATCCCACCGCTAGTTAATATGTTTTCTAATGATATATTAGTTGATGATGTTGAAAAGGCAAATCTTTTAAATAGTTACTTTTGTTCTATATCGTCGGTAGACGATGGGAACAGAGATGTACCAGAATTACCCGTTAGAACTTTATCTACCGTGGAAATTGACGAAATTTCATTACAAGAAATTATTGATATATTAGATAGTTTAAAAATTGGTAAAGCATCTGGGAATGATGGAATTGGTCATCATATGTTGAAATATACATCAAAAACAGTTGCTTTACCTCTTAGTATTATTTTTAACCATTCACTTAAAAGGTGTAAATTTCTGAATAGTTGGAAATTAGCAAATGTATTGCCCCTTTTTAAAAAAGGTGATAAATCAGATGTTTCTAATTACCGTCCAATAGCGCTATTGAGCTCCGTTGGAAAGGTGTTTGAAAGAGTTATATTTAAACATATATACAACCACATTTCTGACCAAAAATTATTGTACAAATTTCAGTCTGGTTTTGTACCTGGACATTCAACTTATCATCAGTTGATCGAACTTTATCATAAAATATGCTTATCTTTAGAAAATGGGGAAATGACATGTATTGTCTTTTGTGACATATCGAAGGAATTTGATCGTCTTTGGCATAAAGGTTTAATTTCAAAATTAAAGGCTCATGGAATTCAAGGAAATCTTTTGTTATGACTCCAAGATTATCTAATGAATCGCCGCCAGCAAGTATTGCTAAAAAATTCGAGATCTTCAATTGGTAATTTGAAATCTGGTGTACTACAGGGGTCAGTTTTAGGCCCCTTACTGTTTTTATTGTTTATAAATGATATTGCAGATGAAACAAGCTCTTTAGTTAGACTTTTTGCTGACGATAGTTCTTTAATGTATTCATCTGCAAGCGTTATGGAAATAGAGAGGAATATAAATAGAGATCTAGACCTGCTTAACGAATGGGCTAAATTGTGGTTAGTAGATTTTAATCCCCAAAAATCGGAATATATGTTTTTTTTTCTTTTAGAAATCACGAACCCCTGAACCTCACATTCAATGGTGAAAATATTGCATTAGTTGAAAATCATAAACATTTAGGAATAACTCTATCTCAAAATAGTAAATGGTCTACTCATATTGATAATATTTGTAAAAGTGCTTCTAAACAAATATTTGTTCTGCGAAAATTAAAGTATCTACTGTGCAGAAACAACTTGAACATTATTTATTCTAGGCATATTCTTCCTCTACTAGAATATGCTTGCGAATTATGGGATGGTTGCTCTGTCACTGACAGGGAAAAAATTGAACGTTTACAGTTGGAAGCTGCTGGAATTGTAACAGGACTTCCTCGCTTTTCCAATAATGAATCGTTAATGTTCGAAACAGGTTGGTCTTCTTTAATGAATAGACGTTATATAAGAAAACAAAATCTTATGTAATGCTCCCGAATATTTAAGAGATATTCTAAATGACTACTCTGATGTTGGACGTTATAATTTAAGAAATCGACTAGATTACAGAACACCATTGTGTCGACTGGAGACCTTTTCAAAATCTTTTTTCATTCAACAGTTAGATTGTGGAACTCTCTTCCTTTAGATCAAAGAGAATTACCAACTTTTATGAGCTTTAAAATGTCACTGAAAAGAGAAAACTATATTGTCCCATCATATTTTCTAATAGGAAGCAGAAATTTAAATATTATTCATACTAGATTACGTCACCGTTGCAGTTCCCTAAATGCCGATTTATATGGAGTAAACATAATCAACGACCCAAGCTGTGCTTGTGGTTGTCCCTTAAAAGACTCCATACACTATTTTCTATAATGTCCACTTTACGATAACATTAGAAATCAATTTTTACATCCGTTGATGCGAATTACTAATCTCTCTATTGAAATTGTCCTATTTGGTTCTGATAGCCTTAGTAACGAAGTGAACACTATAATTTTTAGACATGTACACAGTTACATTCACCATTCTAAAAGATTTTCTGCATAGCTCGACCCCCTCCCCCTTATTATTATGGTTGACTTTCTTGCATTGTTTATAATGTATTGCTTTGTATTTTTTGTTATGTGTCATGTATTTTTTCTGTATGTACTTAAAATTGTGTAGTTATTTCCTTGTTGTCATCTTGTGAATTATTTTGTTAGATTATTGAACGGAGAGAACTTCATAAATTGTAATAGCTTGTGTTCAATCCTATTGGTTATTTTTGACAATAAAATATGTTTAAACTAAAACCAAGGCGAAATTTTTTTAAAGCGGAAAAGGTTAAGTCTAAAGTTATAAATGATAAATGGAAAATCCCCCACCCCCAATCTATAACTAATTCATCTTCATCTGTGACGGAATATAAACATCACATAGTGTCATTTTATTAAAAAAAAAGATTAAAAAAGAAATGAAAAAACACACACATACAGTGAATTCAAAAAATATTTGACCTCGCGTGCCAAGGCGTACATCTCGTATTCGTCTTCGAAATATTTTTAAGCGGAAGAAGCGAGAAAGACGAAAAACGTGAAGGCGGAATCGTAACATTTTTTTACCTAACGAAACAACAAAACTGGCGTTCTTAGCAAATTTAGGGATGAGTCGAGCACACCCTCTCGCTGTAAGGGTCGAACAGACAACTCGATAATCAATAATAGATTACTGATATCACCGAGGTCGAGGTTTTTTTTATTATAAACGCTTAAAACGTGGTTTGATCAGTTTTCTTTCTGTGCCACAGTTCCTAAGAATTCCGGTGTATAATTAATACTCAATACGATTAACGACAAAAGCGGACACATCTTTTATGTATTTTATTCACTATCTCATTGTGTCACATGAATTTACACATAATTAAATCCCAAATTAAGAATAAACAAATGTGCCACAATTCCTAAGAATTCCGCTTTATACTGAATACCGAATAAGATTTACGACAAAAAACCGAAAACATCTATTTATATATTTTATACACTATCTCATTGCGTCGCATGAATGTACACAGAATTAAAACTAAAGAATAAACTTCTAAACGCGTTTGTATATAGAAGCTTATGAGTTAAAGATGCGCACATGTAAGCGTAATATAAAATCAATTTTGCTTTCGCATTTTAGACGTAACAATTTGTTTATTTTACGATGTCTGTGATAGTCATTCGATAATTAATGATATAAGTATAAATAGTTTTCTTTAAATTCAGAAGTTTTTGAAATTAGTTGCAAGGCTTCACAGAGCTGCCCAGCGCGTCATCAGCTGGTGGACATGTGATGTGCTCTCGTTTTTTTTTAATTTTTTTTGCCGGGGGGGGGGGAGGGGGGTGAGGGGTGGTTCAGGTCAGATTAGAATTGCCGCGAACATAGTGACGTGTTTATTGAGTGTCACGCTCCTTGTACTACAATGATCTCTTTTGTAGATTTCGAAAAATACTAAGCTAACAAAAGTAAAGTTTTCGCCCATACCCATACCCCATATTGTTCCAGTGGAATTCAAAATTTTTGCCCTTTTGTCCGTCTTTCTCTATTGATTGAGGGGGCATTGGTAGCCGAGTGGTTAGCCTCGTCCACTTGATCACGTGGTCTGTCCACACTGAGGTTGCGGGTTCGTTGCAGGGTGCACTCGACTTAATTGAAAAGGAGCCAGTTTTCTTACCGAAGGTCGAGGGTTTTCTCCATGGTACTCCGGCTTTCCTCCAATAAAAATTGGACGCAATGATATAGCTGAAAAAATGCTGAAATTGGCTTTAATCAAACAAATCTAATTGATTGATATTTAACTTATTCTCGTCATGAATAAAGCTTAAATACTCTCGCTGAAAGAAAGAAAACATCCAATCAGTCAATCAATCAATCAAATAAGATATTGTTCAAATTGAATGACACTCTTGAAAAAGTTCTGTTTATGTTAAAACCAATCTTTATAGACCTAAAGAAATTATGACGTTTTGTTCCGTTTTAACCTGTACTCCAGCTTCCTCCCACCCCACCCCCAATAAAAATTGGACGCCATGAAATAAATGAAACAATCCAGCGTAATTGTAAGTATACGTTTTGAAATTCTTTTATTGCCTGTCAAATAAAACTTACGACCAGAATCGCTGTCTATTTTAAAATACAACGTTTTGTTTAGTAAACGATGTGTTTTGATTGACAATGCTTGTTCAACAGTTAAACAGTTGTTTATACACAACAGTTTTATAATTGTATTTAAAAATGTTGTAGACTTAATAAAAACACGCAGGCATACATTTAAGAAACTAGTAAAAAGAGGACACGTCCTTACATAAATGTGAAATAAATATGTTACTGATTGGGGGAGTCTGGTCGGCTTAATATACAACAAAAATATACATGTAACAGATCGTAGAAAATAAAATAGGCCGAAATCACGAGTCGCGGAAATAAAAAAATATGAATCAATAATGGATTACGAAAAGAAAACATTTGCCTCGTCGATACTGATGTGCCTTAAAACGAAGGGCCCGACCCGCCTTAAAGAAATTTGCTTAATTATATAATATACAGTTTTTTCTTTAAATATGTTCATTTATGTTATTTTTTAGAACGAGACATTGCGTTAACAATTGTTTTGAATACTTGCGTTTTTTTTATTAATGTTATTATAAATGCGTATATAATATACAAATGACGCAGAATTCGTTTTATCTTCAAATTATTAATTTATACGTATCCGCCAATAAACTGACCGATTTGTGCATATAATTAAATGACAGATTCTGGATTGGACTGATCGCACTGATCGCTGACGGTTACCAAGGTAATGACGGATTGATAATTTTTGACGGATGTATTTATCATCAATCAGTCAGCGATCCGTCAGCGTTCCAAAATCCGTCAGCAATCAGTTATCAATCAGTCAAAGTGTTGCGTTTACGGGTGCAAGTTCTGTATCACCAATCTCTGTATTTTTTATTTTTAAAATCTTATATTATTGACTAGAATATGGAACCACACTGAATCAATCTGTCAAATATCTTTTTCAGCTTTGCCCAAAGTAACACCACTTGAGACAATATACGAAGTGAAAACTGGCGACAACGTATTTCTTGAATGCACAGTGGAATCAACAACAAAAGTAAGAGAGATTTACTGGACGAGACTCTTAATGAATGCTGAGTTACCAATTAATCATTTCAATGATAGATCTAAATATTTATTCGCTAATACAGCAAAGTTAAAAATAGAAAAGGTTACATCTGCCGATTCAGGAATATACAAATGTTTTGCTGAAAACAACGTTGGAATAGGTACAAGTCAACAGATAACTGTCCGAGTATTACGTAAGTGTTTCATGTGCTGGACAAATTTAGCTCATAGCACGTTTTCACTTATCAAAATATAACATGTAACGTCATAAAATGTATTGACGCTTTGATTTTCTAGCGTTTTTGTTAAAAAAAATATAATAGCGAGCTAGATGGTAAGATGCGAGTGTAAAAAACGTGACGTAATCTATATGAACAATGCCATTTCAAATGGTAGCTCAGCTATCTGGAGAAAATAATTAAGGTGCGCATTAAAATTAATTAAACATTCCGCTATATTGATGATGTTTTGTCCCTCAGCAATGCTATATTTGGTGACTATTTACATTTAATTTACCCTAGCGAGCTTGAAATAAAAGACACCACCAATACACTAAGGTCAGCCTCTTACTTAGACGTACTTCTAGAAATAGACGAAGGAAAACTACAAACTAGACTCTACGACAAACGTAATGACTGCAACTTTCCAATTGTCAACTTCTCATTCATCGACAGCAAAATTTCATCAGCTCCAGCGTATGTTGTGTACATTTCACAAATTATACGTTATTCTAGATCGTGCGATCGGTATTACGATTTACTAAACCGATTACTGCTGTTGACTGCTAAAGTATTCAATAGTGTTCCCTATTCCTAGAATTGACTTTTCCCTAGACATGACAATGAGTAACTCGACGGGTGTCTAATTAGATGCAGGCACTGGTAACTCGTCCGGAGCACCTGAGTGTACTCATGGTTTTTATAGGGTTTGGGTTACTCTCTCTCTCTCTCTCTCTCTCTGTTTTATGTTTTTGGTTTTTGTGTTGTTTTTGTCTATATTCGGATTTGTAACTGTCACTTAGTTTTTGGCTCTTTTTGTTCTGTCGGTTTTCTTTGCTATTTTCTTAATTAGAAAGTAAGAGTACAAAATAATTTGACATCGAATATAACTAAGTTTGCTTGGAAGTTACGTAATTATGAAAAAAGTGTGCGAAAAAAAAGTAATATCTACTATATAAAATCAACAAACGCTATTTAGATCATATGGTTTAAATGTTTGCACGTAAATTGATGATTGAAACGTTATATGATAAGTAGCTTTTGCATATAATCTGCATATAATCTGAAATCTTAGTGTTGTCATTTTTTGCGTCGGTCAAACAATACTTTTGAAATTAATAAACAGGTATTAACTACATATAAAAATACACACCCAGTGTGTTAATGACTAGAACACCATGCAAATCATAAGTTATTTCTATTCTAATAGGGAAAAAAAATTGTTTTTCAGCCCAGGTACGTGTTATTGTTTTAGTGTTGTATTGTACTATATGTTTATGTGGGATTGTTAACATAATAGCTCTCGTTATAAATAATGGAATATTATGCTAAAATATAAGATATGACACTGTTTATTATTACATTTATGTAAGGGGATGCAGGACACCATCCACAATTTTTGTGTGTGAAAATTTCAAAATAGATAGAACATTTATGGTAAATTTAATTATAATTTCTTTCATTATTCACTCTTAATTTCCATAAAATTTAAAATAATAATGAAAATCTGATACCTACATTATTACTTCAATTATTATGGTTGAAATAAAAAGTTTCCGCATAAATGAGTTCGGTATTGGCAGAAATAATGAAAATGAAATTTCTAACAAAGGAGATAATTTTGACTAAAAATACCATTTTTTAGCACTTTTGACCAGTTTTTCTCTAACGGACAAAACTTTAACTCAGAGAACTTATTTTTACCATCACTAAAATGTATGCCAATTGCTTGACATTATGTCAAAAATTCTGAAAATTTCATTGGACAGAATTTTTGCAATCTTATATTTAGTTCCTTTTATTCTCTTCTCTGTATAATTTATTAGAAAATTGAAAATTTCAGTGCTCGACCCCCCTCCCGAAAATAAGCTGTAAAACCCCTATTTTTTATTTTGAATTATGATAACTTGTATAAAAAACTAACTAAATGGCAAATTTTAAGAAAATTCATTGACAAATTATTTTCAGTGAATGTCTCCTGCATCCCCTTTAACGAGTTTTGACGCAAAAAACAAGCGAGATCGTGAATAATTGTAATGTGTATAGTGGAATTACACTATCATTCAACCAAACGACAGGAAAAGCAAAGGGGTTCTGGATCAAATAATGTCAGTCATAGGTTACAATCCTATGATCTCGTCTATATGCCGTCTAGTCAGTCATCCACCCACCAATACCTAATGTATTTCTGTATATATTAGTTGCATAGCGAGCTACATCTGAATATTCTAGGTAGTACATTATCTACTATTGAACGCCAAGATGTTTGTGGTTTCAACCAGGCATGCTTGACATCAAATTATGAATTGCCAGTTTTGATGTCGAAAGTTTAAGCTCTCAATGGATACACCTGTATATAATAATAAACTGGACACCAATAAAAACATGTGACAATTGGCTTGAAACGAACAAATATTTCAAATTTCGGAACAAGGCATAGAGAAGAAATTTGAACTATTTCTTAATTAAAAAAAATCAAACAACTATTGTTCTTTACATTGTTTATGCTTAAACTGGAACCATAATAGCTTGTAGAAAATATAAACATAAATCAGGAACGCAAATAAAGTTAAAAATCTTCGATGACCTTCAGCTTTGACCTTAAACATAATTATCACATAAACTTGAGAGACCGTAATAAGTCAAATTATAGCAAAAACCGTTTGGAATGGTAAGATTCAGCTTTTGTTATGTTTTGTTCTTTTATGATTTTTACGACTACTCACAAAAAAAACCCTTTTGGTTTTTACGACTCTTTTTAACTGGAAAAAGTGCATAGTAACCATATATTTTTGAGTTCCTACAACATAACAGGAAGATAAGTTACTTCATTTAACCAAAGTCATTTTCGGTTAAAACAGTCCCTAGCAACCATATATTTCGGGATAACATTACATTTTGTTTACATTTGTTAAGAAATGTCCTGCCTGGTTATCAAATGCCAGTTCCTATGAAGGTCCTTAATTTGCAAACGTATATTTTTGGATTCGCGGCTACATTATCTGTTATAAAACGTATTTCCAGCTATCAAAAGTAACTAATGGTTAAAAAATGTTTAAACCACCATACAACATGCAGTTTCGTGGTTTATCTGTCCTAACACAAGACACTTCCCGTTTCAAATTTGTATTAAGCAACGATATTTTTTATTTAGGACAAAAATTTTAACTTTGATTGTTCGCAGATAACCGTTTATCGGAAAGACATAAGGTCTTCACCATTGTGTCGAAACCTTATTTAATCTCTGTCCTTTTATTTTCAAACAGTTTAGTAAGTCATCTCTTTCAAATCTTTAACCACTTTAAAATTTTAAAGCTTGTAAGGGCCTTAACCAAATATTTTTCCTCATGGATTGCTACGTAACATTTTATGTCATATCATGTATAATGATAGGAAGCTGAAAATAGAAGAAATGAAATTCAGGTCTTTCAAGAATAGTTATTATCAAAGTGAACAGAAAATATTTGGTCTCAAATGATGTCCTCAAAATTTATGTTGTGTAGATTGTGGTAGACTTAACTGCTATTTGTCATTTTATTAAAAAATTGCCAAGTACCAAGAATATATTTTGTTGCGCAAAAATCCCGGAAATTCAGAAAATTGCTGATCTTTAAAATACCTCATGTTATGAATATTTATTATACCTAAAGGATAAAAGAAGCACATTTGTCGGTACTGGCAATTCAATTTGTTTAATAAAAGCAAAATCATTTCGTTACGGAGAAATCTTACTTGTAAAAAATTGTATCACTCTTACCAACATGTCTTTGTTAAGCGAAAATGTTCTCCCGTATTTATCATTTGGTGTAAGTTTATCAACTTTGCAAAAAATGTTCACACTGTAATTCCACAATTTTAAATTTAAATGTTCCCCTTAATCTGCACAAAGTAAGGATCCTACGTTATATTCATCGTCGTTACGATCCTTGCAAAGATTTTTACTGATAAAAAACAGTCATATACACTGTATTTCTTCCCTAATTTCCCCGATATTTTGTTCTTTAAGTTCATTGCTTATTGAACTTGTACTTCTTCCGTTCTTTGATCTTGTGAGTTTCCCATTCTTGACATCGATCATCGTGTTTCAATACAGAGCCATCCTAAAAGCAGTTTTCACAAAAACATGACACTGGACATCTTTCTTGTAATGGCTGTACTTCCTTCAATACCAAACACTGCGTGGATTATCATTATGCCTTTCAATATAGACAACAGTGCTTCTTTAATTTCATGTTCTGATTGTGATATTTTCTGCTCACCGATCCATAATACTGTATTGCCGAGTCTACTTTAGATGCCCAGTCAAAGAACCACGTTGCATCCTGAATCATGTTGTTCTCCCTTAATTGCATTGTCAGCAATGCGCTTGGTCATTGCACCCACTCTATCACTCTGGTCCTTTTCCGTGGCTAGCATAAACAATGCCAGCTTGCAGAAACTTTGAGGAGAATTTTATGCTCTGCAATCACATAATGAATTGTTTTTATACCACGAAGCAGATCTTTTAGAACGGGAATTAGATGTTTTAGATTCTCATTTTGATGCCCAGTCAACTGAATCACGGTTTTCTCTCTTAACTACATTGTCAGCCATGCGCATGGCCATGGTAGCCACTCTATCACTCTGGTCCTTTGACGTGACCACTTTCAAAAATGCCAGCTTGCAGAAATATACAAGAGGTTTTAATGAACATGACACTTCTATTTGTTTTCATATTATGATATGTAGAACTATCCCTAATATAATGAATTGTTTTCATACCACGAATCAGATCTTTAAGAATAGGTATTAGCTGTTTAAGAAAAGTAACTACTGCGGCGCCTGTATGTAAAGACACGAAAGGCTTTGTGTACAAACGATCCATTAGTATTCTGGAAATAAACTAAAACGGCATAAATTGTCACCTCTGATTTGTTTCAAAAGGCTGACTGATTTTCTTCGTATCATGAGTAGGTGTAACTTTCAGCAGTCTATTTGGGCAACGACATTATCAACTGGAAGATTTTCTTTCAGTTAACTAATTTCAGAATATTGATTCTGTCCCATACACTCGAAAGATTTTAGCTATTTTCAATAACTCAGTTCTGAACTTTAACTTTCACTTTCTTACATTGACTTAGTTATCCTTTTTCTTCTTTTCTCTGATGTCAACTCTTTTCCATCGACTATATACGATTATTTGTTTATTTGTTTAATTTAAAATCCTCAAAAGGCCATCATCGGAATGCGTCACGTAACATTTTCCTAGATTTTGTTGTAACGCCTTGTTGGTCATTAAAGCAGCATTTTCGTGTTTGCAGTGAACGACACTGGTAGAACATGATTGGAGAATTCTAGTGTAAATTTGTTATATAGGATGTCAATATAGTCCTTAAAAACTTTGATACGATCAATCCATCACATGCCTTTACATCTTTCTTTCAAAGAGTACCTCTATATGTTCTTTTATACCACTGCCGTTTTGTTGTTCTTCTTTTCCTTTTCTTTTATTTCGTCTTAACATCTTATTTGTAAGCTTGACGAGAAAGGTTTGATTAAGTTTCATTTCTACTGCAGCCTTACTTGTCATCTTGACTCCAACAACCGCGTCTTTTTTACTCTCTCTGATTTCAGCCATAAGAGCATAATAAAATGTTAGTCTCACATTTTCTGATCGTTGTTTGTCTTTTCTTGCTTTAGCAATATCGCGTTTTCTCTCTACTCATAGACGATTTGGTGGCTTTTTTATATCTCTGATTATGTTGCAGCAGGTTGCTATATATATATTTTTTTAATTTCTCTTTATAGACTTGTCTCTTTATATTCCTCTAATTTATTTGATTGCTAGTTTTGCTGTCATTTTCTTTAGAGGGAACGTTTATTAATATTCCTAGCTCTTACTGTCTGTTTAAGATTTGTTTTTTTCAAATTCCGTTCTTCCCTAAGTGTATGCAACAAACTGACATTAAGCATGTAGTAAAGCTAGAAAAAGTTATTTCTTGTGTAACAGTTCTACAGCACCTCGAAGCAATTATTTTACTTTCCTGAAACTTGCATGAAATAACCATCTCATTTAATAACATACTTTGAAAGGTTCTTACACTGGGACTATATAAATTGGTTTAACATTAAAGTGGGAAATTAAATCTGTTCCAAAAGAGAAAGAGATTTATTAGAAAAAAATCAAAACGCGGCAAAATTATCGATATCGACAGTTAATTGCCTGTTTATTCTATGTATCAACATAGTATGTCCTAGACATTAGAGCTCCGAATTCTTACAATTAATCGTTCCCTCATAGATTACCCAGTGTTTTGCATTGGACGATATTGGGAATGGGTGTAGTTTATATATTACCGTGAAGTGATAATTATTTAATTGAACATAGGAGATTAGACTGCTTGACATTGCTGTCTAAATTTTGCATTATTGTGGTCTTGTTGTAGGCCCGACACCACAATTGTGTTCGCATATTAGTTTATGATATCAAAAAGTGAATTTAAAATCATTGCATTATCGTATTTCACTCGAATTTGGAGGGCTAACATTATAATACTAGAAACAAAAAATATTTAAAAAACAGAAACAGAGATTATGAAAACAAGAACTTTTTTTCACCAGACTATCTTACCCCTTATCCATCATATTTTATTTTATGTTTAGTTCCACAATTTTATTCAAAGACTCTTCTGTCAAATAAGTAAAAAAAACTACCCCAAATCAAAAAATAGATAGCACTGGTAAAATATGCAAAGAAATACACTGTTTTTATTGGGAATAATAAAACAACTAGATGCAAAGAGCATCAATGTTTGGGTCGTACCTGTAAATGCATTTCGAACCCTGACAGCGACTTATAACAATATATGGACAGAAATGATTGTCCATATTGTCCATAACATACGATACAATTGCTTGAAATCTGATTAGCTAAATTTTGATTTCGTCACCAAGGATATAAATCATACAAGTCTATTTTAAATAAAATATATAAGGAAGGTTACTTTTTGAAAGAATATATGAGGCGTGTTACTATATTTAAAGAATATATATGAGGCATGCGACTAAATATAAAGGTAGTCTGTTAACACCGAGGTGCGGCTTTGAGAACCACTGGCGCACGATGTACTCGACTCCAATCTTAATTGATAAAGATTGCTGGTTTTCCTAGAACAGGTCAGAATTTTCTCCGGGTATTCCGGCTTCCTCCCCAATCGAAACTGGACGTCATGATATAGCGAAAACACCATTTAAACAAATGAACTAAATATAGATCCAGACAAACTTTCTGGTTTGATTTCATTATACAATAGATATAAAGAATCGGGCTTGTGTACAGGAGACGACCTTGACTAATCAGTAATTGCGATTTCAAATGTGGTTTTCATATCTAATATAACACTTTCAACTCGGCAAATACGCTCTATATTGACTTTTACAAAAGTTCATAACTGAATTTAGTCGTCGGGATGGTTGTTTTCTTGTTATTTATCTAAATATATATGTATCATTGCAATATTTCATGCTATTCGTTTATTAACCAATTCACCTGTATAACAATACGATTAAACACAAAAAACTTTACCGAATGCGGATTACGTCAACATAATCATTTGAAAGTGATAACGACTTAGTCATGATGACTTTAGAGAAGGTCAGAAGAATGGGCTGTAAAACAATCAAGTTTTGCCTCGCGGAAATGATCTAGAGATATCAGAAGCATATTAGTATTGACTTTCTTGGAGCTCAAGACTGACAGGGAAACTGAACAGCACGTTTAACACCGCAATGTCAAGGCACAGAAGATGGCCTAAATAAAAACGTCAGTAAAAAGGCTGTACAAAACAAGGATACATCTCCATCATACAGGATGAAAATGGAACAGTCTCACTTAAGACCAACATGGTTATCAGATTGACAGAGTACTGTTCATACTTTTAAAACCACACAGCCAAAACTAATCCCAACAATCTGACTTCAGACTAGAAATCAGCACAACAGCGCAGATCTTTAATCTGAGGCCATGATGTGAAAAGTACCTTCAACACCAGCAAAATCTCTATCATGTCTTTGTGGACCTCAAGAAAGCACTTGGGTAACCACAGATATCCAGCATTAATGCCAACTTAATCACTTAGTAACAGAAAGCCTTCAATCAAACAAAATACAGGTTACTTTAACGGCAGCACGGAGAACTAGTTCAGGCCGACAGTTATAATAAGAAAAGTATGTTTTACCTACTCTGGTCTATGTCCTCATTCTGACGATTTGACAAAATATAAGGGCGTGTCACATTTGAGTAAGAAAATTCACCTTCTTTTCTGCAATCAGACGCCACTGATCGACTTACAGGAAAGGAATTTTGTAAAACGCCTAGATACTGCATATTGCATGGAAATCAATGTCTAAAAGTCCAGACTGTTTCCAACGTTAACCTCTCCTGCAGTGACATAAAAAATCAATGGTCAGGAACTAGAAACAGAATACATTAGAGCCACTGTGTCAGACGAAAGATCAAACCAAAGATACTGTCTATTATAAACAACAACGGCGCTTGTGAACCATTTAGAATGACTGAAAAAGAAGGTTGGAATAAGCTGGTTGCCAGCTGGTTATCATTGCTACCCAAATGCTTATCAAAGCTAAGATATAGATAGCGAATACAGCATAAATGGAATCTTAAAAAGAATAAATGAAGTGACTGAAATGTTATCCAACTTAAATTTAGCTGAAATGTTCATTGCATTTTTTAAGTTTTAATGTGTTTTAGAGTAACTATTACTTTTATTTCAAAAGTTGTATTCATGCTCTTATTTCAAAAATCCCAAAGTATCTATGTTCAGTAAGTCATAATTCACTGTAATATTTATGTTTGTTTGTTTGAATGGTATTCAACGCCATTCTCAGCAGTTTCTTTAGATATATCATGGCGTGGAGGGGGTGGGAAGTCTGAGTAAGTAACCAGAGAAACCCCAAGATCAACTCATCGGTAAGATAACTGGCAATCATTTTCAGTTAAGATTGGTGCCTTAGATAGGATTCAATTGATATTTAAAGATCAGATGAAATCATTTATAGTTAGCAGTTGGAAAAAATGTTCAAGGTAGTTTACCAGTTGGTACTAAACTGTGCCCTACTCCTTGCAGATTTGTTCCTGTAATCTGAAAAAGAATGTATTCAACGTCGATTTAAAGACACCTAGAATATGACACCAAATGTGATCTTATCACAACAATGTGCGACAACTAAGACCATTTTAATTTTAACACTATAAATGTTACTCACTTATGCAACAATATTCCTGTTTCTCTTGCATACGGTGAATTTCTCAATTAATCAGGCATTCGAGGGATTGCAATAAGTTAACTTTTTTGCAAACATTACATTTTTTTTCTTTAATATAATTACTATATACACAATTTCCTTGTTGACAAATATTCGATCTTGTTTAAAAAATCAATTGCCTATAGTTTTTCAAATTTTTGAATTCAGTACACAGTGATTATGATGCGATGATTATTGGATACACCTATTACTGACTCGTGGTAAATGATACCCATTCATTTTCATCATCAACCCAACTCACATACCGCAATAAAATAAGCTTGGGGTTTGGAATGCCACAAAATAGAGTTTCATCCACCATTTCTCTTGAAATACCGGTACCAAGTCAGGACTACTGCCGAAGTATATTTTTGGTTGTTTTTTCGAAAGTTTGCCGGATTATAGGACTTTGATTTGTGTATTGGTCTTTTTTAACAGTTTTCTTGGTGTTCGGTAATTTGTTATTACCTTCATTCCATTCGGGACACTATTATCTACATAAAAACTAATTTTATTGAAATATAACTAAGTAAATTTGAATTATTTTAGCCATCATATTAAATTAGCGGACGTAAATAAATTTGAAGTTGGCTCTCCATCTACCTCAGCAAAATTTGGTTGAAATTGAACTACGTTTAAAACAATCAAATTTGGGGGTATAGTTAATTTGGGCTATTTTTAAATGGCGGTTATTATCAAAACTCTGATTTTTGATTATACACATGAAAGAATAATGATAGGAAACGATGCAAAAACAGTCAGTCGCCAAAACATTGTTATGCATTATTTTTTAGACCGATAGTTTTAAAAAAGGCCATGCAAAGTGTTATAAAAAGACATATATTTTTTTACATCGGCGCTATTCCATTTATATTCAAATATTTCGTTAAAATGTCTCGAAATCTAATTGCGCTTACGATCTTTAGGTTAAAGAGACCCGAACTAAAATGACCTGAAAGAAATCAAATATTGTCTGTTATTAACAATGGATAAATATGTATTTGTGAGTTTATTCAGATTTCAAATTTAAACAAGATGTTTCTATCCTTAAAATTTGAATTTATTTGCTGCAATTTAATCTAGCTTTAATGCTTTCGGAATAAAGTTGTAAGGATGAGTAAAACTGATATATTTTTCAGATGTCCCTTTTGTGCGAAATTTGAAAACTGAATATGTCGGAAAAATTGGAGATGATATTACATTAGAGTGTATAGTAGAATCTTTTCCGAAAGAGAATAAAGTTTATTGGAAGAAAAAGATACATGGACAAATGTGTGATATCGATTATTCATCGCCTGAATATTCTAGATACAATCAGATCTCCCCTTTGTCATCAATGTTACAAATTTATAAACTACAGCATAGAGATAGTGGAATATACCAGTGTTTGGCTGAAAACAAGGTTGGAACAGGATGTAGTCAAAACATTTCACTGAAAGTACAAGGTATATTCTTTTATAAATGTGAACAACTATACAATAACTACATATTTTTACTAATTGTTGGCATAATACATTATACGTGTAATTTAATAATAAAACAATAGAATGTTAATAAATTAGCAGAGTTTATTTTTCCAAACTTCTACACATGTATTTAGCAAAACAAATAGCATGCCAGTTTATACTGATTGTTATCACTGCCTTGTTTTTCTAAACAGCTACATAAAAATACATACAAATAACATATACAGCGTAACAAAAAATAAAAAAAACACAAAAACAGAAATAGGGTAGCCCGATCCAATAAAAAAAATTAAATCATTGGTGCTCCGGACGAGTAAGCAGTGCCTGCCTCTAATTAGACACCCGTCGAGTTACTAATAGTCAAGTCATGTCTAGGAAAAAGTCAAACCTAAGAACAGGAAACACTGCCTATGACTAAGCGCAAATATCCGATTGTATTTGAGAGATTGATTTCCCATAACGATCAATTTTATGATGGTGACAACCAGTGATCGGTTTAGAAATCGGAAAACCGATCACAGGATCTAGAATAATGTATAAGTTGTGAAATCTACGCCGAAGCTGCTGGAGTGTTGCTGTCGATGAGCGTTAGTAATTGGAAAGTTTTTTGTAGTCTAGCTTGTAGTTTCCCCGAGTCTATTTCTAGAAAGTACGTTTACGTCTCATTTATGTGGGTGCTTTATCAATAAAATTTACAAAAAAGTTCCAAAAAATCGTGGGTTAAACGCTTAGGATAAATATAGGATTGGCAGAGGGTGAAAGCAATTCCATCATCTGGTTACTAATGTATCTTAAATGCTGTTCATTTGTGTGCAGCTTTCCTTTTTGCATTTTGCATTTACTTATTTGATTGTTACGGTTTTGTTACTTATTTTAGTTGTTAAAAATTATTTTTTGAGGACGTTGGTATATATATCACAAGGGTTGAAACGGGATTCCTTCATTTATCGAAAAGAACTTATATTTTATCCCTTTTGTCCCTTAAAACTTCTTTTAGAAAGAGTCGTTGTTAATGAAGTGACGAGTCTGGATTAAACGAAATGCTTGTACTTCTGGCGAAGTCAGTTTGTGTCTTTAGAATCATTTTACCTAAAACATTCTATTTGCTTTTTTCAGATTTATTAGTGTTGCCGCATCTTGGCAAAGGATCGCTACAAACACCAGACACGAAGAAAACAGTCAATGGTATACGCTATATTTTAAAATTCTGCAATCATTTATATAGTTTGTATAATATGTACATTAAAGAAATCTACTACATGAGTACAGTTTAGAAACTGAACATAGAATGATATTGAGAAGCAATTTTTTTCGCACATAAAATACAATTTTATACTGACAGAATTAAATAAAACAAAAAGTAGTTACATTTTCTATATTATAGAAAAACCGCAGAAGTTATGTCTTTGTTATTTTCACAATACAAAAGATAGTTGTGTGCTTTCTGATGAAGAATTTCGTTGTTTATTTTATCTTCTAATATAGGTATCCCATCACATTGGGTACCCCACGAAGTGTTGGAAAACCTGAAAATAGTCCAGCTCCAAAGTGCCGATAAAGAATATAAATATATTGTGAATAAATTTCGAGCAGAGAAAGTATTAAAATTTAAAACCATTGCAAAGGTACACTTAGACATATCCACGATTTACGTGTTTTAGTATACTGTATCTTGTTAACTTGAAACGAGCAGAAACGAAACACTGCATTTAATGCATTAAAACTAAGTATCTAGGTTCAGTCTAAAACATACATACATAAAACTACAAATTCAAACATAATTAAATTTGAATAAACAAAAATGTGCTTACGTGCTGTATATTTACTTTTTACTCTTATATGAAGGGGCATCGGTGGACCTTCTCTTGGTAACTTGCCTGTCAATATTCAGGCTGTGGGATCAAGTCTCACTGCAAACAATGTGCATTCGACTCTAACCATAACTAACAAGGACTGCCAGTTTTCTGGTCGAAGGTCTGAGCTTTCCACTGGGTACTCCGTATTGAAGACTGGATCCCATATAATAGCTGAAACTTGCTGACATTGGAGTTAAACCAGATTAAAACAAGCAACCTGGATATGAAATTATTGGTTTATTTTTCAATAGACACATACAAGTAAATTTTCAAATATGGTTTATGATAACTTAAAAATGTCAATAAATGTCTTACAGGTTGAAAGGATACAAAATATACAATTATATCAACAGTACTTTGCCGAAAAGAAAGGCATGGAATCGATCAACCCAACGGGTCAGATCAATGAACGAAAACTATGGCATGGTACGAAATTGCAAGCTGTCGACAGTATCAACATGGAAGGTTTTAACAGAAATTACCGCGGGGCGAACGGTTCGTATAGACATAATTTATTGTTACGAAATTTTAGATAAGTGGATAACGACTATGTTGCGAATTAAAAAAAAATATTATGATATCCCCATTCAATGTCTGCGCTATTGAATAGTAAGTCTGAATTTATTTATCTTTATTCTTGTCAAACAGATGCATTATGCTACGTCAATAACAACAAAAACGTTACAATAAACATAAGTCAAAATAGTGGAAGTGAAGGAAAATTTTATTGTTTGAATGGGATTTAATTCCACTTTCAGCAATTCTTCGGCTATTATCATGTCTTTGTTTATTGGGGAGGGGTGAAACCGGAGTACAGACGAACGCCCTAACCGGCAGGAAAACGGACAATACTTATCAATTGGATTTTATCACACCCTTCTCACAGTAAGGTTCGAATTTGCAACCTTGGGACTGACTGGCAATAAATAAATAAATAAATAAATAAAAATAAATAAATAAATAAATAAATAAATAAATAAATAAAAATCAATAAATAAATAAATAAATAAATAAATAAATAAATAAATGGTATAGAATGGAATAGAATTTTCAAACGGGAGTTATATCTATAGTAAATGTTTTACAGTACATTCTGTTTTTTTGTTTCGCACACACGATAAACGCTCATACATTATTTAATCCTGCAATCGTTATATTTGCAGAGCCTCTTATTTTTGGTATAATTTTGTGACAACGTAACAATATGCATATCGACCGTGTTCACAAGCATAACAATTTGTTTTCAAAGTTTACAATCAGTACTAATTATTAATTTCGCAGTAAAACCATATATTGTGCAATGCACTGTTATTAACTTAAAATTGTGTAAAGCATAACATTTTATTGGAAATCGGTCGAAATTTCCTGTTTATTTTGTTTGGTGTGCATTGTCGTAAATACATGTAGAATATTTGTTCTTTGTCTGCATGCTACTATTTATGGTTCCGGATACGCTTTCTGCATTTCTTTATAATCTTTCAAATGTTTTTTATTTTAAGTTTCGTAATTTTCTGTGCATGTTTGCAATTTGTCACTTAATATTATTATTTAAATTATTCCTTCCGAATTCCCTTTTCATCTATTTAAGGTTATAAAAGTTACTACGCCAGACGCGCGTTTCGTCTAATTTAGACTTCATAGTGGCGCTTATACCTCCAAAATATTTTAAATCCAAATGATTAAGATACTGTAGAGCTTTAATGATTAAAATTCTAAAACGTTATACCAAATCCGTCTAAGACCATCGACACCTTGCGAATAAAAACTTAGAATTTAAGTCTATATTCATGAAATCTGTACTATATATATTGGCATTGCTATTGTTGACTGATAACATAATTTAATTATATAAAACAGTTTTTTCGTAGAAATATAAGTAAGTCATGGTGTTTAAGGTTCTATAAACTTTCTGGTGCTTATTATGTTCTTGCATTTGGACAAACTTAGTATTCATTAAACGCATTTGATTCTGATACTTATACTTGTATTTATTTGAGAAAAAATACGAACAAAAACAAAACTTTTCGTGTACTCTATATTTTGTACGTATTTTCTACGTACATGTTTCTTTTTTTGCTGTCCACATGCCGTGCATATTCAGCATATTATGCTTATTTATTTTCAGGTACGGCCTATGGAGAAGGTTGTTATTTTGCCTCCAGTCCATCATATTCAGCACAATATGCTCATCCAGATTACCATGGTTACAAAAGAATGTATTTGTGTAAAGTTTTAGTAGGAAAGTATACCAAAGGGGATAAAAACATGAAAATGCCACCACCAATATCAGACGGTTCACAGATTCGGTACAACAGTCTAGTTGACAATACGTCATCCCCGACAATTTTTGTTGTATTTCGTGATCCTCAAACTTACCCAGAATACCTCATAACGTTTAAATAGACAATATAAATATTGTGGCAATCTTTTAAATTTAGAATCAATCTATTCCTGGAGCGTCGGTGAATGCCTAATGGTAGTCATCTACTATTGATCACCTGCCAGTCAAAATTGATACTAAATAAGGGTAGGAAGCCGAAGTGTCTGGAAAAAATCCGCGATTTCCTAAAAGAAATTTGCATTCGTTGTAAATTAAAGCTCAATTCGAGTACCAAGTGTTGTAAGACTAGACCAGAACCTAAGTGTTAAAGCAGTAGTGATTAACAGTAGATGACTAACATCCTTACCCTCTCGACCTCTGACGTAGAGAGATTGTGTTCCAAACAAAGTGCACATGGTGGAAAGTCTTTTCATTAATCAGCTTGAGTGTTACATTAAAAGCCAGTTTTGCATATTTGAAAATTAGTATCCCAGTCTATCAATTTTAACCCCAAACTAAATTTATATTAGAACGTGCGAATTTTATAATATATTTATGTACAGCACAACATGGTATTTTTTATAATTGTGGCTGTAATACGGTGTTTTGTCCGTAATATTTATATTGGTTAATAAATATGTATTAAAATAAATCACATGACCTGATTTTTCTATGTGTTCCCAGCGGCTGAGTGCTTAAGATATTTCTTATAGTGATTACACTGGCCAGTCAACACGGATATTTGAGTTTGATAAGTATTTCCCATCGTTTGATACTCATAGTTTTCTAAATTTTACTGTTGTAAATCCATCCCTTTAAAACGTGTCTATTAATGTAATAGAAGGCTTCCTTACAGCTTACAGGATGTACGAAGAAAGGGTAGCTTAAGGGCTAAATCTGTTGTAGAACTACAGAGTACAAGAATCTCAAAACGTTTTTTTTTCTATTAGATCTGTTACTATGGTAACTTATAAAGTTTCTTCCAAAATAATGCTGATTGAATTATAGAAATATAAAGAAAATTCAATCTTGCACACTGATTTAAAGAATTGTATAATATTTAAAATTGAAAATCAATTGATCAATTAGTTGGTTATACAAGCTAGTAAAACAATAAATATGGGAGCTAGGAACATAATTCCTTATGTGGCAGAGGTGAATTCTGACATAAGTAGCTATGCAGCCCCTTTATCGGAGCGTGACTATTAAAAATAATTTTAATTTTCTTTCCGTCCTTTTCATAATTTGAGTATTACTTAATTATATTGATGTCAGATGTCTTCATCACAGCTCGCTGTTAGAATTGCGCTTTCGGCCAGATGGTGTACAGTAAGAAGAAGTCTTTAGATTGGGATTTTATCATTTGTCCTGAAAAGTCTATAATTTTCACGCGAGCTTATGTTCGGAAAAGACATGCTGACATTTTGAATTCCATCAACTTTTCTTATCTTTTTCAGCAATGCAAAGAGTCGTTTTTAAATGTTTATTTAGATTAACGCACTGGATTTTATTATAAATGCAATGCTGGATTTATCATTTAACGGTCCATGTTGGCCTAGTGATTAAGAGAATTATAAGGATTTCACAGTTTTGTAATTGATATTTTATTAGTGTATTTCAAAATGCAAATGATAATCATGTTAGTAGTTTAAATTATAAACAACTCATTCTAGCAGGATAACTTCATATATTTCTCTATTTGTGCAAAAATGTTGAACGACAAAATGCTATTCTTTTCACTATTTCAGTATCATGTAAATGATGCCAAACAATGTTATTTTCATATGAAACAAACCAAAGTCTGTATTTCAAATATTTTGTTAACAATAATAGAACGAAGTTAATGAACAGATTTTCCAACATTAAATGCATTATTGTCTTTTTACTTATTTGTATTTACCTGTCATCTTTGAATGTAAATAGGTTTAATCATTATACTAAGATGCCTATCACTATTAAGCATATGCCTGTCAAAACTTCAAAAAAGATCGCAGGTTCAAGTCTCACTGCGGACAGAGTGTGCTAAAATCTCCAATATCTTAATTGACAAGGATTGTTATTTTTACCGGCTTCCTCACTCAGAGACGCCACGATATATCTGAAAAATTGCTGAACATGGCGTTTAAAGACCTATCGTATTCAGAACAAAAATAAAAATAACGTGTTCATGAAAAATGTACAATTTATGCATTTTTCCAACTCATTTTCCTAATGGGAAACATTAGGCAGTCCCTATGCCCTATCGAAATAAAATGCATGTATGGTCAAATATAAACAGTATCATGGTCCAAAAATGCTTTGAATAAAAAAGGCTTTAAATATATGCTTTTTTGTCCATGCAAAATTCAAAATTCAGATGTCATAGTGACATTCTTAGTAAACTTCAGGAATGTTTATGCCATAATTAGCACTGTGATACAAAACTGTGTCATAGAAACACATGTTGAATAACGGTTAATAACAGAATAAACATACGCCAATATAAACACAAAAAATACATACATTACTTCATGATTGAATATTTGTATTTATATATGATAGCACACAGTTGTTACATCCTTTTCAAAGTGTTTTATTAAAAGTTGATTTAAATGTCATTACGAAAAGTATCCAGTTTAAACAAATAATGTTCAATAAGCCTAAAACTTAGTTGCAAAAAAATGCTATAAGATGAGGGTTTATTCACATGTGATTCTGTATACATATGTATGGGCGTTTGTCCAATAATTATCTCAATGTGTTTATAATATTGGTTAAATAGAGTGCTCGTTATATCGCAGATTGTTCAGTATCCGGAAAATGCTTCTATTTCACTTTTATGTAAAGAATAATTAAAATGGTACATATTTATTCATTTTATTGTTTTATATATAAACATTTATTAAATACATTATAACAATAAATCCCATTTTGGTTTTGTTACAAATATTACAAATAAAACCAAATATTATAAAAATATACAATGAATAAAGTAAATGTTTGAACAAATATTTGAAGGCAAATTTGCTATTAGAAACTTTGTAAAACTGTTTTATAACAATAATAACAAATTGTATTCAACGAGTTCAAAATTGCTATGAAACATGTATTTGGAAATGGGAAAACATTTTTAGATTTTGAAAATTTGAAAAGCAAATCGAAGTTGAATTGCATAAAAATTGTAATTTGAATACTAATTTACCCGTTCATTTTTTTAAAACCAAAACAATGTTTTGTGTCTTTTATCGTATGATTTAAGAGACAACACTATTTGTTTTTAATTTTCAGATATATGATGACAACATACATCCAGTCGCCAAACGTTATCGATTAATTAATCAAAGTAATAAATGTGAAGTATATCATTATATTTCACATAAGAACACACCAGGAGCATTATTAGGATAAACACAACCTACATCAAACATCAGGTTATCTGTTTTCAACCCTCAGCAGTTCTTTTTAAAGTCAGGTTGTCCTGGGTATCAACTGAAATACTTTTGAGGTGTTCCGTCATCTAAGATCCACTTATTGCCTCTCTTTGATCCTTTTATAGGAACTCTCACATAGAGAGGTGGACGATCTTCTAAATATAAGAAAAATCTATATTAATCTTTTATTTGTATAGTTAACAAACAACCATCCTCTCATATCAGGGTTTCTGAAGTTCGCTTCTATATACTGTATAACGAACAACATTGATTGGTATTGTTGTAGCAAAATCGTGTAGACAAAATTATTATGTTTCTTACACAAATAAATTTAATACATTACATTATCTAATTATATCTGATGGTTTTGTGCTGTTCTCCTCCCGAAGGTACGGGGTGTTTCTCCCCCAATAGACACTGAACGTCATTATATAGCTGGACAATTGCTGAAAGTAGCGTTAAGCACATTTCAAACCAACAAAATCTGCTGTTCTTATTTCCTTCTCAAAAAGAGCTGATATATTGTGACTATCCAACATCTTTGGCATCTGTCTATTTTAGTAATATGATCGGAATTACCGAGTCTCAGTTTTGAGATAAAAATGATGGATCGGTGCTGATTTTTAATTTTTTTTCAAGATATTATTCACATTAATATTTGATTAAAAAATCTAAAAACCATTTTTGGTGGAAGATTAGGCAAACGGCCAAACGTTTCACCAAGATACGTAACCTCAAAGACCGGCTTCGTTTGAAGTTTTAGTGTTATATTCTATGTTGATATTGTTTAATTACATAGAAAATAAAGTTAACAGAATACCGAACACCAAGGACACTGTCAAAAATTACAATCCAAAAATCAAAATCCAAAAAAACATCTGTAATTAAAAAAGCCACTCTGGTGAGTCTACTACAGCGAGTTTTCGACCATACTGAGAAGTCGTCTTAATCTGAGAAGAATCTATATTTGCAATTTCCTTTATAGTGTAACAATAATCTAGATTTCTAAAGTACAAATGTGATGATGGACATCTACCAGTTACTACAAAAAGAAGAAATGAAAATGTTTACACTGGGGACTTTTAAGTTACAAACAGATACATATCTGTTATAGACAGGTAGACTTTCGAAGCAATATATTAGATTTAACACAACTTGTTAAAGAATCAATAGAAATATTGAAGTAAAATCGCTTATATAGAGAAATTAATTCAAGCGCTATGAGTGTAAATAAGTAAATAATGTTACATCAAACACATTATTGATTGTAAGTTTGCTTAACTTACAATGATGAATATTTTCGCTATAATAATGACACGAACAAATTCATATAAATCAATCAAAGACTAATAAGTACGAAGTAATGGCAAACAGGTTTTGACTTACACTATAGATAATTATGGAGAATAGAAGGGAGACTAAAATTGTAGCCTTTCGTAGCGCTTGCTCTAATACGCCTTCTCTTTTTTAAATGTGCAGAAAGGCTTTTTATTTCAATACATATTTTTACTTACATCATAATTACTTTCGTTTTAACAAGTCAATAATATTATGTTTTATTCTCGTGCAAATAGCATAGCACTCTCCATAGACGTGACCCACTATGGTCCTCAGTGAGGCCTTCAGTGTTTTAACCTGTTTAACCCCTCTCCATACTATTCGTCACCTGGGACGCGCAAAGAGGCTCTATAGGTTGGGCCCTGTTATACCTTGCCAAGACTTCAACAAACAACATGACAATGTCGTAATTGTTGCATTTACTCTCGTGTAATCGGTCTTAAATAATTCACTTCTTAGAGGTTGTAAGGATTGGATGATTCTATTAAGATAGACCGAATACACAACTATATATAACTAGTGTATTAGTCATTCCATTAATAAAAGACATGTGAAGGTTAGAGACTATTTTGTTTATGTTGAAGATAATAATTAAAAAAGATCTACACTTTCTATCGAATGTCATTGCACTTGTAACGCCAGTCTGCAATGTCAACAAGGACAGTGTAGGACCAATAAAGCAGTAATTACCATGCATTTTTTAACAAATAGTAAATCATTTAATATGCTACTTTGAACAATCCTAAAAATGATTGATACCAGTGTGATTGAATGGTTCCGACATTTTAGCGTAGACATCAATACCAATAGATATAAATATTTTTTTATGAAAGACTGATGCAATACTTACGTTTGATTGGCTGTAAAATATTTTCTATTAGAGAATATAAAATCTTCGTCAAGGTAGACACTCTCTCTTTGACGTCATATATTACTCCACGAAAGTTACAGATTGTTTTTTTTTATAAAAAAATGTACAAATATACAAATAAAATTATTCAGTTTATTTTGATGTTTAAATTTTTTTTATAAGTATTAAAAAATATTTTATCCATTGACGGATAACAATATTTCTGTTGTGCACATTTAACAGAGATTATACAATATGCAAAACGGATAATTTGTCCCCCATCGATGAAGAAAATATTTGTTGTAGTTAATCCTTAATAAAATTTCGTTGAAACACAATTAAGACACACTAATACGAAATTTCATTAAATATATCATCTTTCGTTATGTGATAGTTTCATCCATTCTCAATGAAACTAGGCGCTTGAAAGTAGAAATGCTTCGAGTGCATTACACATTGTTGAGAATAAGAATTGAAGAAAAATGTTAAACATTTGTCGTTGTCCGCACAATCCTTTACACACTTAAGTAGGCAAGATGCTGGTGTTACGCTAACAGCGCCGTTCATTTCAACCATGTCCTCGTATCCAAAATATCTTTTTGCTTTGAGTATGATTTTATCAGCTAATGCTATATTAAAAGTTTGTTACAAGACTAAAACAAAACAGACGTTAAGCTTTATTGCCAGCTTTGCGATACGACAATAAGGTTTAGAATAATAACTTAGTAGTTACTGGACCTAAAAGCTATATTACGACTTAAATGGCTTCAAGGGCATGCTCGACTTCATCCTTTTTCTTCATCTGTTTTATTGCCTAAAAGTTGTATGTATGTGCTATCACTAGTTCTCTGGCTTTTTCTTCCACTAAAAATTGGACGATATGTTACCACATTTTGGCGGCAAAGATGAGCATAGAATTAGAACCAGTAGAAAAAACAGCGTAATTAATTTAAGGGCATCGTCTAAAAGTGTAAAAAGAAAATAAAGATGACAATTAATACCTCATTTAAATCCATCAAAATAAATTATCTAAAATAATGTATGCTGCATATAAAATGGGTTTACTAATAACTGTGATCAAATCAGAACAATAACGAATGTGACACGAAGAGATCTTATACAACTTTAAATATTTACTTACTTAAAATTGAAAAATTACAAAAATGGAACATAAATAAATAAATAAAAACAATAGGATTGATTAATAATTACAATGCACACTTTCTTATAACTAGATAAACGACAACACAAAATACATATATAAAATTTATATGCGGTAAACCGTGGGTACCATGCTGTTACTTTCGACCAAATTGAATTCACTTACCTCTATTCTTTTTTGTTTTTTTTCTATCACCGACTTTTTGATTGAAAATAGGCGTAAAAAAAATCAGATATATTATTCACAACTCTACATAAGTCAGCATTCGAACAAGAAATGTAACAGTAATTGTAATTATATGTAATATAATAATTAAGGACTATTAATTCAGCCAATACGCTTTATATGGAACTTGTATAAAGATATTGACCCCGCCTTCACTTTTGGTCAATATCATCCTTCAGGGTCCAAATAAAGCGTATTGACCTCTTCAAAAGTCCATAATTGAATAATACGTCAGCACTAGTGTTACGATGTCTAATAAAAAAAGCCTGAAGGGTGGTTTTGAAAGTGTGTATAATTTACACACATAAGACGCCACGTATTTGTCGAGAATGAGTTTTGTATAACATACATGCATACAATAAGTTATAAAGAAACATTTTCTTTATAATAAAGTCCTATCACTATCCGGTTAATGTAGTCCTACGGTACAGGACAGGGCTGGCCTTCCAATGACTTCGCGTTGTGTGTTTCTTTGGATGTAGAAACACGTAACCGTTATACTGGTATACCAACACTGGCCGTAATTGACTAACTCAGTTCGTTAACAAAATGTATTATCAGCAAAGCGTCAATACAGAACAATAAAGTTAATTTAAAGCAATATGGGCTGTATTTTTTTGAAATTTTGGTATATCAGGAAATTTAATTATATCAATCAGTATGTTACAGAATGATTGTAAAGAAACGTTAAATGCATCCAAACGTCATGAAACTTGACAATTTACGAATATTTCACTTCGATTTCTTGCGCAAATTTGAACCTTCATGGACGCTAATTAAAATTCGGCACCTCTACCGGAAATTACCGAGTTGCTGCTGCTGCAAACTTAAACAAGATGGAAAGCGAGGTAAGTTACACATATAATTTAAAAATCACCGAATTTTAAGTCAGAAATCAATCGTAAGTGGTCTTATTGGACCTTTTGCACGAGGAATAAAATGATGTGTAAGATATTATGAAGCAAAAGACACGTATTTATCGATTTTTTTCTTGTTAAAAACAAAATTTTCTACGAAGGGGCACCTTTAGGGGAAATTAGAAATTAGATTCTTCGGTATTGGAAATAAAACATGTACGTTATTTGACTAATTACTTGAATTAGAAGCATACATATATTTTCATTCTGCAATATTTATTTGGTTTTTACTGGGTTTTGGCGTTTAAAAGTCAACTTAATATTTAAAAAAAAATTTAAACTACGATACTGTGTCATTCGTTGTTTTTGACAATCAAAGAAATACCAGACGAAAATGAAAAAGTATCGAAAAGAAATCGTGTTGTTAGTTGTAATACTTCTATATATTGATTATTACAACCATTAATTTTTACCCTAGAATTCAAGAAGTCGTTCCGTTTCACCCGTCTCGGGATCTAGTTCGGAGGATGGACATCCTAGGGGAAGAGGGAAGAAAGGACGAGGTCGTGGTCGGGGCAGAGGTGGAAGAGGAAGAATAGGGAGAGGCAGAGGACAAAGACAGGGTGGTGTTACAGGACCTAACCGTGCTCTGATCGCCGAGCAGCAAAGGGAGGAGAGGGAGAGGAACATAGTGGTATGATATAAGCGTACATGGAACAGACTAAGGCAGTAATTGTTTTAGTTTTTGTAACCCTCCTGCCCTAACATTTGCAAACATAAATATAACTTGACAATTTTGAATTTTTTCGAGGCAAGCATAAGAGTACATCAACATAATTTTTAAAGCAGGAGACAAACTTGATAATTAGAAATTAAAGAGTTTTTTCCTTTCTATTAATACATATAATTATTGTCAGAAATGTTATGGAATTAATTGTGAAAGTAAGCATACTAATAGGGAAGACAGCTTACTTTCACAAAAAGTAGTAAGTATAGTGCATGTTTTTTTTTTTTTTATTTTCACCCATTTGTCCTTTAACAGGAGAGGGTGAATGCTATGGACCTGGATGCTGCTAGATCCGTATTGCTATTGGCCTGCAGACGTCAGCCAAGTTTTGTTTTCAACTTGCTGGAGGAAGATGGTGGAAATGCTGGTGGTTATCCCAATCCCCAGCCAGATGTACTAGTGGTTCCTAACTGGTGTCAGTGTAACCATTGCAGAGAGATGCCACTTGGAGAGCAACTGTGTTGTAACCAGAACCCACAGAACTGCTACTCCAGACTGCCAGTAAGTAATGATAATAACCACCACCCCCTTTTATTTCAAGTCTCATCTACATGACCTTGTAGTTTAATTTTCCAGTTGGACATTCCGTTTATCCGATTCCCTTCAGATGCACAGATGTATTTACATTAATTGTATATAATTTTCTAAAACATTTTTTATAACCTTTTCAAGTGAAGCTAAGATTGTTTGAAAACTTTTAAATTCTTTTGGTATTTGCATTATAGGACTTCAGCACTGTTGTCTTGGATGAACTGGTTTTGGAGGTGGCAATGAGATATAGGGATGACATACTGAGGCAGCCTGCTGATGCTGATTACAACAGATCACATAGGCATGCTGCCTACCGACAGTTTATTCTGTGGATTCATGGCTACCTTGGTGCCGGAAATCGACGGGTCATCCCAAGCTGTTGTCTGTGGCGTATCAGAGACAAATATCCTGATCCACTTGGCCATTATGTTGGTTTTATAGCAGGGAGACTAGGCTAATTAAATATTTTTTCAAACCTTGTTAATGAATTGTGTTTATTCCAATTACAACTGGACTGTCCATTTTTGAGTGTTACAAGTAAATTATTTTTGTTTGTTTGTTTGAATGGTGTTTTAACGCCACTTTCAGCAATTTTTCAGCTATTGCATGGCGTCCAGTTTTTATTGGGGGAGGAAGCCGGAGTACCCGGAGAGAACCCCCGACCTGCGGTAGGAAAACTGGCAATCCTTGTCAATTAAGATTGGAGTCGAGTACACCCTGTCTGCAGTGAGAATCGAACCCGCAATCTCAGTGTTGACAGACCACGTGATCAATAGTAGACGAACTACCTTGACCACTCGGCCACCGAGGCCCCCTACAAGTAAATTAAAAAAACCAGCCCTTATAGTTCTGTATAAATCATCATCTTGATTCAGACAAAAATATTAATAATAAGCAACAAGGCCAATATGTCTCTGCAAGACTACTGTACTCCGAAAGATTTTCAAAAAGCAAATAAGATATCAAGATAGCAGTTTTTATTTGTGAAAATATGCCAACATGGCTCTTACAACGATTGCAGTGTGTTGTAAAATTCTAGAAATAAGTACTAGGATACTATATTGCCCTGGCAAGAACACTGAATACCATCTACTTTTTTGTAACAATGAACGATCGATCACAACAAATTTTTTTCAGATCATACCATGTGTAACAAGCAAAGGATTTTATTTCATAACATAAATAAATATAAATAAATATATACAAGTATACATATACAGGTGTATTTTCAATTGTCATTATTTTGCCAGTTATAGCTGACTGTTTTGTCGGGGTCCTCTCTGTTTTTTCTTGACTTCTGTTCATCGACAATGTCAGATGTATTAGGTGGTGGTATTGGTGCCAATACACAAGAAATTCGTCTTGGGTCTGTTGGTTCCAAAATAAGACCGGAGTTCATACCAACACGGTCTTCTAATCTGGTCTTTACAATCAGTTCAATGATGTTAAAAACATGATTGTAGGTCTTGTCCTGCTTCACAGAGTAGGCTGACCATCTTCCTCCTTTCTTACTATAGTATCTTTGATATCTGAAAAGACATGAAGATAAAAACATATTAATAAATTGTTTATAGCCATAATATAGTTATGGTAACTTTACTAACAACTAGGTCATTGAGAGAAATTCTATATCACATAAAAAATAGGAAGTATGCAAAACTGACAATGATAATAACTATTATGATTTAAGTCCATAAATCTGGGGTCAAATTGTAATGATCCAAAAATGCATTAATGACAAGACTTAAAGGTATACAAAATGTTTAGACATGGTTTACCTTGTGCTTCCATCTTTGTTAGTAAGATCGCTTCTGTTGCAGTTGACATTGTTGTCCAAGGCTGCAAGCAGGTTTCTTGCTCTGTATGTTGGTGGCTTGTATGCATTGCGCTTGGAGGCATACTTTAAGATAAGGTTTTGGAAATTCTCCAACTCTGATGTTGTCCTAAATAATGTAAAAATTTTATTCAGCCCTGTCATCATTGTTATAGTTAATAAATCAAGATTACAAACACATTAGATTTTCACAAGTTCAGGCTCTATTAAAATAATGATGAAAATCAATACAATGTTCAAAGCTTTGTAAAATTTTACTGCAGAGAAGTTAAATGCATACTAATATATTACATCAGACAAGGCCACTGAGGAGCAGTGCATCCCCTCGCCTTGCTACAAGTATTTTGCAAAACAATTATTGATCAAGCAAGAAACCAACTAACCTGCAATTAAGGTAATATGGAATCTTCTGAATAAGCCTTTTGTTCATCACTATATCCCGCAATGCCACATGTGGTGGAGACCCTGGCTTTAGCCAACCTTTATCCCTTGGTGTTAATAAAGGACCATGTCGACATTCATTAGCACCAGAATCTGTGTAGGACAGGATCCAACTATGTTCATTGGTAACATGTTGTACCATGCCAAACCAAATACCCTGTAATAACATATGTCACATGTATGGTATACCATAGAAATATATATACATTTATAAATATATCAATTCTCACTACTTTAATCTAAAAATACATGCTCAAAAGTACATAGCAGATTCCTTAGGTCCTTTATATGCATAATAAACAACTATTTTTCTGTAGTTATTTATTATTTTCACAAAGCATTTAAGAAGTGAGCCAGTCCACATAAGGAAATACTGTATCAAGAAAATTATGTAGAAACTTTCATGCGTTTTGTCTCAGTTTTTATAACAAACTGCAATATTTTTCAATGTTTTCTGAAAGATGTATGCACATAAATGTGATAAATTTTCTTACCAGAAACTCATCCACAGATGTGCTAACATCAGCACAATACCAATAATGGTTTACAACATCCCTTGTCCAATCTAAAAGAGCCTTGTTCTGCTTTTCCTGGCCTGCCTGAAAAATGTAATCAATAAATAGTAGTAGTATTGCTCCTCAAGAAATTTACATGATTTTGTAATGTGTTTGACAAGGCATATGTTACTTTAAAAGGTGGTCAAGGTGTTAAAATGTCCTTTGACACGATTAGATAATAAAATTAATAATAATCATACAAAAATTTAATCGTGACACTTACTTTGAGTATTTTCTTTCCGAGGTTTTTTGCCCCATGCCAGATGTCAAAAGAGTGTTTGATGCCAGGGTAATCCTTTTCTGTAAAATATCACAAACATGTACATGTTGCATTTATTGCATGTAACACATTCTATAAATTAATGCAATAAGTATTAAAAAACTGCTGAAACGCCAACAAATTAAATAACAATCATTCTGAGAAACAGAATACAGGTCAGTTAAGTCTAATTAAAAAAAAATCATTCAATTACCCTGTATAAACTGGTGTTACTGTTAAAATAGTAAGCAACCCAAGGTCAACCATTAAAATGACCAATATTGTGTAAATGAACAAAGGCAGTATTGATATAAAAAAAAATGAAAATAAAAAGATTAGATAACAACTTACTCATAACAGCTTCGATCTGCACATGGGCATCGGTGACAACTTCCACCACTCTTATATTTTTTCCTAACAAAAATGTGAGTCCTTTAATAAAGCATGCCTTCTCCAAGTTTGTGCTTTTTCTTTCAGTCATTCTTTTGTCCATGGTTATGAGGCACAGTACTTTCTTGGTTTCATTCTCCATAAAAGTATATGAACAGTACTGTGCCGAGTGCCCAGGACTATCCATTCTACCATCTCCTGAAAAACAAATAAACCTGTTACTATCAGCTGTTCAACAAATCATATACATGTACTATATTTGTGTTTTCTAATTAAAAGACATCAAATAAGAGAAGAATTCACTGGTTACAGGTAAGTCAAGTGACCAGCTAAAGACATGCACAATGTACATGATTGAGACTTGTACTAAACATTGACCATAACTTCAGTAAATTATTCATTATGAAGGCAACAAGTACTTTAAATTGACTTACCCAGTAAGACTACATCTTTGTCTCAGAACTCCTGAAGAACTGCTTCTTGGTGACTCAGCCAAAACTTGTCGATTGAAGGTACCAAATATGACCGTTGAATTTTAAAAAAAGTTGAAGAAGAAAGAATTGGTAATTTCAGAAATTTTGAAAAAAGAGATATTTTATGAAAATTATTTCCTGACATCAACAGGGCAGCTGAGAATAAAAGATCACCACTATGTAATCGTCTGTTCAAGATTGGCTGAGAACACCACTTGTGTGCTGTATGATTGTTCTGGCATATCTGCAAATATTTTAAAATTACTTTTTAGGTGTTGGTCTACAAATACTTATAAAATTTTGTAACTAAATTGACACCAAGAATTTAAATAACAAGTATTGATTGTTGAAAAAAATCAAGCTGTGAAAAAGAGTGATGCATGTATAGTCCGATATGGTTCTTGTTGCAATACAGGACTACTTAGTTAATTAAGCAAGAAATATTCGATTTGATAATAACAAGTACTTTTTATATGTACTATATAACACCTTAAATAGCTGTTATTTTTAGGATTCATTATTGCTTATTAAAAGCATGCAGGTTCTGTCAAGGGACAGTTTAAATTTCTTACCCACTTCAAGTATATTGCTGAGGACACAGTTTCAGTTGTTATAGATATCTGTGTTCCACAATATTTACAGGTGGAAGGGATAAACTATATAACACCTTAAATAGCTGTTATTTTTAGGATTCATTACTGCTAATTAAAAGCATGCAGGTTCTGTCAAGGGACAGTTTAAATTTCTTACCCACTTCAAGTATATTGCTGAGGACACAGTTTCAGTTGTTATAGATATCTGTGTTCCACAATCTTTACAGGTGGAAGGGATAAACGTCATGGCCAACTCTATCAGAGGTCCCCGGAAGACTAGATATGGATTATCTTCCAATAAGCCATCAACATCAGCATCATTTTTAATTCGTTTAATTCCGGGTCCGAGTGGTATTTCTGGAAGGTCGGCAATATCGGTGTCATCATCAGTGTCTTCTTCCTTATCAATTTCAACATTAAAGCCATGATCCTCTCTATGGAAGACATTAGAATATTTAGTAAACATGACAAATACTAATGATGAACAATCTGAGTCTTTTATATATAAAGGAGGCAAACAATAGTGACCAGGATGATTAAACAAAGCTATCGAAAGGAATGAGGGGACTGGAATAACTTTTTTTTTATGTCACATGGGCTTTTGATTCAGGTTCAGTTTTTAAGTTTAAATTAAACTATTGTAAATAGAGAAAAGTATGGAAATTTCTTTTCAAGTTTGGGTATAATATTCTTACCTCAATGTCAAATCAAAGCTTGGTTCGTAGTCTTCATCAGAAGAATCATCTCTTTCTTCATAGTTTTTTTCAGACTTTGTTATTGTTAAGCTAAAGTTAAAATGAACAATTAAGGTTAATTGTCAGCTATTAGTTGACAAAAAGCATTTCATTTTATGGCATGCATATACAAACTTAAGAGAAGTGTTCATACAACAACCAGCCATTGATAGAATAATTTTAGGTGTTTATTACCCCAATACTTCTATGCATTATTTACTTCTCAATACTTCTATGCATTTATTACCCCAATACTTCTATGCATTATTTACTTCCGAATCCATGCACATATACCCAGATATACTAGTACGGTTTCCTTGAGTATCATGTTTCTAACAAATTAACATTTAATGCAAAAAGCAGATTCAGTAAGATTTTCTTCCTTTACAGTTGGAAATTGCTTTGTTTTATGCGCATCTAGATCTCATGTACTCAAAATGGTTTTTTTTCAAAAAATTATCAAAATCTAACTGCTTGGGGGTACTTCAATAAAAATGAAAGATTGACCATAAGTACATGTATCATTTTTCTCTCTAACAACTATTAGTTTAACTAGGGTACAGATGTACAAACAAGACTTACTCAAACGGATTAATAAAACTGCTGTCTGATGCTTTAAAACATGTTTTGGTTTTCTCAACAGTTATAGCACTCATTTCTTCAACACCTGAAATTATGCCCCCACAACTGAAAAAAAAATATAAGAATTGAAAAAAATCTAAATGTTGTAATTATTATTAAAAATTTATATATCACATTTACAAACGTACATTTGAGAAAAAATTAGAAAGAAGTAGTTTTAATCCTTTGTATTCAATATTTTCAATTCAAGTGAAAATTTCATACTGAGATCATTTGAACCAATTGAAACTAGGACAATTCTATTTCAGGGTGTAGAATACTAGTAATATGGATTTTCAAATTAGGAAAATCAGAACACTGATACTAACAAAACAACTAGTTTAACAATGTACACTGATGTTAAAAAAATTTTTTTTCCATACTAGTCCATATATCTTATTTAATTGGCTCTAGAAATAGCAATACAATACAATGACCTTTATGGAAAAAAAATCAGCAAGTCTGTGAGTTTTTCATTATTACTGGACCAGACTATTTTCATACCCATATTCCTGTTCTGAAGATGAAATTTCTGACACATCAGTTAATAGAGGAAACTTCTGAATCAAAGGTCCTGGTGTTGAAGTGCAAACCTTCTGTCTTTTGGGCACACTAACAGCCTCTTCCGACTTTACACTATAACTACAACTAAACTCCATTTCACTTGATTGGTACCTAAAAATATGTCCTATATGAATAAACTTTAAAATTAAAGATGTTGTATTAATATCAAATAAAAAAGTCGTAACAATAATTCCCCGCCTTTTACAATTATAACATTGAAAATTCAATTAATGGTGAGCTACATGTTCTTTATTTATGTTACAATATGAACTCCCCTTGCGGATCCCCAATTAATGTCTCGATGTTGTGTACACATTTGTTATCCAGTTTTCAACACAAATTAACGATACCAAAAAAAAAGAGTTTACTGGTAATAAAAACTTTAACGACCACCAATTAGTAGGGATGCTGTTTCAACTTAACAGTCAAGAAATAAATGTTGTAAAAAGTGGAAATTTGTAAGACTTACCGATCAAGAAGAAGTTTGGCGACTTCGGCATTCGTTTCCAGCCTGAGCGTTGCTTTTAATTCCGTCCAACGATCATACTGGTCGCCCAAATACACACGGTTTTTGTTTAATCTCAAATTTGAGTCTCTCTTTCTTCGTTTTCTCTCAGAATCAGTCAATTTTCTCTTTGGACCACGCTTCGCAACTTTCTCCAACTCTGACATCTTGTCAAGAACGTGCCTTTTGCGCGTGCGTCGGTAAACTTCGCAACGAGGTCACATGCATACGGAAATTTTCGACAAAATTATTTGCTTCCCAGCAAGTAATTTTTCGGAGATCAATTTCTTTGAATTTCGATAAAATTAACTTGTAAAACGGGAAATATTTATTATTACTTGCTTAAATATTGTAATTTATTATCAAAATATGCATTTAAAAAACAAATAATAAATAACAAATATGCAGCTTATATTGCTTTAACAATAAAAGGTTGCTAAATCCAAAGTATAATTTCAACAGTTTTCGTAACAGGGTTTAAGAGCAGACTGAAGAGGGTTGGAAATTGAGCTGCTTATATAGACCCAGTAAAAATACGACGCAATTTCCATCACTTGCAGCCAGGTCATACGATGTTACAGTCGCAGAGACACAATGTCTGGCTCTGCACCTGCAGTCTCGGATACACAAAAGCAATTAACTATTTTGAAAAATAAAACAATAAGAAATGTGACAAAAACATATCACCAACACTACCATAGTTGACCCAAGTTGTATTGTTTGTCAATCAATTGAATCGTCGTGCAAACACCCTCCCCAAATATGGTAACAGCACTGATTGTACCTTACGGACTACCACGGTCGCTTGTTGACATTATTTATATTATAGATAGTTTTAAAATTAAAACTTGTCAATAAAGCTCTAATTAGATAATTTGTTCAAAATACTATCAAGCCAGAGTACAAGCTTTTAACGCAATGTACTTTAAAGATAAACTTCATACAATTACAGATAAAATTTGGTAAAATAGTTAAAATATAATATTTAATTAATGAAATATTGAAAAATTATTTTAAAATGTTAACGACTTCCGGGTTGGAAACCCATAGTGTTACATTGATGACTTTGATTCCGCTGTTTCATAAAATTGATTAAATGTTCAAAATTTTAGAATTCTGCAAATAGTGTAAACGTTAATCTTCACTGATACCTTGTCTTCAAATGATGTTAGGCATTCTGTTCGTTTTTATGATAATGCGTTGAATGCGATATTTGTTGGTAATATCACGTGATAACTACAGTGTAAAAGGTGTAACCTGAATTCTGTTAGAATTATCTTTTTCTGCTTATTAATGATCAACTTTATTGTTGTAAGATAAAAATATAGTTAAAAATCCAGAAGTATTGACGAATCCTATTGCAATTTCTTTTTAAGCAACTAATTACATGTATCATAATAGATGCTAAGTTGACCAACCTTTTTGCAATTAAATATTAAACACACACTGAAATGTCTTTTTCATCATTAATTTGAGGCAGTCTGAACAATGAAAGCTGATGAACTGTCACAATATTTTCTTAAGACAAATAAGTAATATGATGACTAAATTCTAATATATATAAAACAAAGAACGAAAGCTCACGACGTGCTAAGTTTCTTGTTAATTTTTACTCAGTTACATTTGTCAACATTTTTATATCTGGTATTGTAGGATACGGAAGCTGATAGGGGGCCAATTTTGTTGGAAATTTTTTTCTTGCGTTTTAATACAAAGTATTGCAAATTATGTAACTTTATTCGCACGTTTATACCCATTATAAACGTTATGCAGCTGTGTAATGGAAAGTTTTTCCTAACATCCATTGATGGAAGTTATCTCCCCTAGATCAATGACATATATTGCAGCTATCTCAGTAACTAGAAATTGACATAGCATCTTCATCGTTGGTCATTATTTACCTTCACCTGAAACATATATGCACATACTTTGTTGATATACTTTTTCTATATATGCACATACTTTGTCTTTATACTTTTTCTCTATATGCACATACTTTGTCTTTATACTTTTTCTATATATGCACATACTTTCTCTTTATACTTTTTCTATATATGCACATACTTTTTCTCTGTATGCACATACTTTGTCGATATACTTTTTCTATATATGCACATACTTTGTCTTTATACTTTTTCTCTATATGCACATACTTATTCTCTATATGCACATAGTTTTTCTATATATGCACATACTTTTTCTATATATGCACATACTTTTTCTCTATATGCACATACTTTGACGAAATACCTTTTCTATATATGCACATACTTTGTCTTTATACTTTTTCTCTATATGCACATACTTTGTCTTTATACTTTTTCTATATATGCACATACTTTGTCTTTATACTTTTTCTATATATGCACATACTTTGTCTTTATACTTTTTCTCTATATGCACATACTTAGGCTTTATACTTTTTCTATATATGCTCATACTTTGTCTTTATACTTTTTCTATATATGTACATACTTTGTCTTTATACTTTTTCTATATATGCACATACTTTGTCTTTATACGTTTTCTATATATGCACATTCTTTGTCTCTATACTTTTTCTCTATATGCACATACTTTGTTGATATACTTTTTCTATATATGCACATACTTTGTCTTTATACTTTTTCTATATATGCACATACTTTGTCTTTATACTTTTTCTATATATGCACATACTTTGTCTTTATACTTTTTCTCTATATGCACATAGTTTTTCTATATATGCACATACTTTTTCTCTGTATGCACATACTTTGTCGATATACTTTTTCTATATATGCACATACTTTGTCTTTATACTTTTTCTCTATATGCACATACTTATTCTCTATATGCACATAGTTTTTCTATATATGCACATACTTTTTCTATATATGCACATACTTTTTCTCTATATGCACATACTTTGTCGAAATACTTTTTCTATATATGCACATACTATGTCTTTATACTTTTTCTCTATATGCACATACTTTGTCTTTATACTTTTTCTATATATGCACATACTTTGTCTTTATACTTTTTCTATGTATGCACATACTATGTCTTTATACTTTTTCTCTATATGCTCATACTTTGTCTTTATACTTTTTCTATATATGCACATACTTTGTCTTTATACTTTTCTATATATGCACATACTTTGTCTTTATACTTTTTCTATATATGCACATACTTTGTCTTTATACTTTTTCTATATATGCACATGCTTTGTCTTTATTCTTTTTCTATATATGCACATACTTTCTCTTTATACTTTTTCTATATATGCACATGCTTTGTCTTTATACTTTTTCTATATATGCACATACTTTGTCTTTATACTTTTCTCTATATGCACATACTTTGTCTTTATACTTTTCTATATATGCACATACTATGTCTTTATACTTTTTCTCTATATGCACATACTTTGTCTTTATACTTTTTCTATATATGCACATACTTTGTCTTTATACTTTTTCTATATATGCACATACTTTGTCTTTATACTTTTTCTATATATGCACATACTATGTCTTTATACTTTTTCTCTATATGCACATACTTTGTCTTTATACTTTTTCTATATATGCACATACTTTGTCTTTATACTTTTTCTATATATGCACATACTTTGTCTTTATACTTTTCTCTATATGCACATACTTTGTCTTTATACTTTTCTATATATGCACATACTATGTCTTTATACTTTTTCTCTTTATGCACATGCTTTGTCTTTATACTTTTTCTATATATGCACATACTTTGTCATTATACTTTTTCTATATATGCACTTACTTTGTCTTTATACTTTTCTCTATATGCACATACTTTGTCTTTATACTTTTCTCTATATGCACATACTTTGTCTTTATACTTTTTCTCTATATGCACATACTTTGTCTTTATACTTTTCTCTATATGCACATACTTTGTCTTTATACTTTTTCTCTATATGCACATACTTTTTCGTATAATTACATTCGCAGTTTAAAGACAACTCCGACCGTATAAGAAGACAACTATGGACGTATCAGAAAACAACTCGGACCGTCTGTGATTTGTTCATTTTCACTTTGTCAAATCTTAAAATCAATCATACTTATGTTAACCCCTCGATTGGGGACATATATAGTATATAATGCCCCTGCCTCTACTGGTGAATGAATGAAAACTTTGTATATTCTGAAGGAAGAAGGCGAGAGATTATTATCTTACTATAAAAGGTCTTTCATTTGATCAATTGATTGGCTTAACATTCCTTTAAAAGTAATGCTTTAGCATGAAAGCAACAAGGACATGCTTAAAAAGAACAAGATCTCGGGCTAATTTATGTACGTGAAGTTATGTCACCTTGGAGTATACTAAAAATAGATTGCAGAATCCTGACAGTGTCCTGATTTTATCCCATAGACGAGTAGAATTTCCTGATGATTTTTACTTGTTATAAATCAAACCAAAGATGTTATGAATAAAAGATAGATTACAGTTTTAAGAGTATGGGGTAGAATTAGGAACATATATAAGACAGCTGTTTAAGGTTACGGGGTACAAAGGGGAAAATATACAAGACAGTATTTAGGGGCTATGGGGTAGAATAAGAAACATATACAAGACAGTTTTAAGGTTACGGCATATAATCAGGAAAATATATAAAACGTCTTATTTAGTAAACGGTTACAGTGTAGAATCAGGAACATATATAAGACATTTTTAAGGTTACATGGTAGAATCACAAACATATATAAAATGCATTTTTAAGGTTTACGCGCAGAATCAGTAACAAATATATATAGACAATATGTCCTAATATATATGTTCCTTATTCTACCCTGGAATCTTACAAAAACTGTCATATATATTCCTGATTCTACCTCGAAACCTTAAAAAACTGTCTTACATATGTTCCAGATTGGGATTAAATATGCGGACTGAGCAGACACGAAATTTACGGTATGGAGTTATGAACTGAGATATGAGTCTCTATGTTAGAAAGGGGGTTGAATGATACTAGAAAAAGTGGAAAGAAGACCGCTCAAGGAGACTAAATGTTAAAAGGTAAATTGGGAAGAATTCCAAACAAAACAAAAGGAGAAGAAACAGAAATTCGAACACGGGCTTGATGCATAAATCTAAACAACCAGGGATTATGGCCACATCCACACCAAACTTCCACGACATGTCACAGTTTCTAAATCAACCCAATGACTTATATGGTATGAACAGTTTCAAATTAACGAACCCCTTTGACACGCATTTTATTACGCTGAAAATAGAACATGAGTATAATTATCTATGGTGGCATATATCTGCCCCTACTTGTCACATAATTAAGTCTACATAATTTGGGAAATAAGTCGACTTGTCACTTAATTATGTCTACTTGTCACATATTTAAGTAATCTTGTCAGATAATAAAGTTGTAATATTTTTAAGAAAAATAAACCGTATTTTGCGTTTTTGCCCTTTACAAGCCATACATAAGTTGACATAATTATCTGACAAGTAGACTTGTGTATCTGACAAGTTGACTTATTTTTCTGGGATGTGAACTTAATTATCTGACAAGTAGACTTATTTATGTGACAAGTTGACTTATTTATCTGACAAGTAGACTTGTTTATCTGACAAGTAGACTTACTTATCTGACAAGTAGACTTGTTTATCTGACAAGTAGACTTATTTATCTGACAAGTTTACTTGTTTATCTGACAAGTGACTTATTTATCTGACAAGTTGATTTATTTATCTGACAAGTACACTTATTTATCTGACAAGTTTACTTACTTATCTGACAAGTAGACTTAGATTTTTAACATCCGCCATTCGTTTTAGAAGACGCATCTGTGCAGACTGCGCGATATTTGCTCAGACGCACGAGGAGAAAACTTTGCTCATCAGAATAATTAGAGGTATGTATTTGAAAAGCAAAAATGTATATATGTCTTTACCTTCTCAAAAAGGGAACCAAAACAAAAACCATACACGATAAGGTCACACTATTTATAACACAAATTGCCCATGACCAGCACATAACAGTAAGATGGGCACTATTCGACTATTTAGAAGTTCTGTGGTCTACTGTTAGGTCATTTACTCAGTAACATGATAGGGTAACAGTATTATCTTTGACATATACTAAATCTTCGAATGACTTAGTACCACCTACAACTCTATAAATTGGTCTGCATTCTTCGGAATACTTTTGACGCGATATGTAGCCATTCAATGAAGGTTTTTATGAAGTGTTTAATGATTGCCTTTTTACTTAAAAACGACACAAGATGAACATTGTAAAAAAGCTATTAGCAAGCCAGCCGTCCTACAAATCAGTCCAGTTGTCGTTTCGTGGTGGCAAATCCTTGCAGTAGAAATTACCTATCAATGATGATTTTTAGCTCACCTGGACCGAATGTCCAGGTGAGCTTTTGCCATCACATGGCGTCCGTCGTCCGTCGTCTGTCGACCGTAGTCCGTCGTAAACTTTTTCAAAAATCTTCTCCTCTGAAACCACTGGGCCATTTTTTTTTCAAACTTGGCCACAATCATCCTTAGGGTTCCTAGTTTCAGGTTTGTACCCAGGGTACAACAGACAAAGATGGCCGCTGTTACTAAAAATAGAACATGGGTGTCAACACACGTTTTTGATCATTATCTCAAAAATTATAATAGCTATAGAGAAAACCACTTCAAACTGATCAGCACATTAAGGTCTACAATAGGTGCTATTAGTGAGAAGTTGTGTATTGGCTTCTTGTAGGAGTTATTGCCCTTTGAGAATTTTTTTTGGTATTTACAATATAATTTGAAAACTATAAGAGGGAGAGTGAAACTGTCAATGGCAAAAATGATCAGCAATAAAAGCCCTACAATTCACTTAATTGGTCTGAAATTGTCAGATGACTCCTTATAAGGTTTATTGCCCTTAAATGACAAAGTTTTTTATGAATTTTTCCATTTTTGTCCTGTAACTTGAAAACTATAGCAGCTAGATTGAACTGTAAATTGCACAAATGATCAGCAATAGAAGCCCTACAAATGATTGATTGAAAGATGACACTTTATACGAGTTATTGCCCTTTAATTATGAATTTGGACAAATGAACAGTTTTTGTATTATAAATTAGTCTATAACACAACAAGAGTAAAACTGTAAATTTCTAAATTACCATAAAGAAAGAGGCCTACAAACCATTTAATTTTCTGAAATTGTCTGATGGCACCTTATAGGAGTTATCGTACTTAACTTAAAATTTTTAAGAAATGTTTAGTTTTAGCACATGAACTTAAAAACTATTATAGCAACTAGACTGAAACTGTTAATTTCAAAAATTAAAAAAAAAGTTGAAGTCATTTGGGTTCCAGGTGAGCGATTACAGGCTCCTGGGAGCCTCTAGTTAACAAAAGTTTAGGGTTTTTACTTAGTAGTTAAAAAAATAAATTAAGATTTAAATTCAATGATGTATTTGGAGTCTCCAATATTTTTATGGATGTACTCGATTAACCATTCCTGTTTGCAACAAGTTGGATGTTTCTGTGAAATTTTTGTAAACATTCACATATTTTTTTTAATTTTTAGACACAATATGAATGAACAGGAGATCACAACTACATTTTTACACGCTTTACTCGAAGATACAGATTTAACGAGAGACGATTTAATTGCCGTCTACTATCATTCTGGGTACACGATTGCAGAGATAATTGGATTTCTCAGTTTGCGACACAACATGGCCGTTAGTGAACGACAAATACATCGTATCTTAAGAAAAATGGGATTGTCACGATGTGGCATGGGGTCTTCTCTAGAAGATATAGTTAAAGCTATTTTGGAAGAGTTAAGTAGACGCAGTCAAAATGTTGGCTATAGACAACTGAGAAGAATTCTGCTAGTTGATTATGGTATTGTAGCTTCATGTGAGTTAATTCGTCTGGCAATGACGGTTATAGACCCAGAAGGCGGTGCAGCAAGAAGAAGAAGATGTCTAATTAGACGTGATTACGTGAATAAAGGACCAAACTTTGCCGTACATGTTGACGGATGGGATAAACTTAAGCCTTTTGGCATTTCTGTTCATAGTGCTATTGACGGTTTTCGAGGCGCATTCTATGGCTGAAAGCTTGTGATTCAAATAAAAATCCAGAGTATGTTGCACGCTTTTATATAGACTACTTAAAAGAAATCAGCGGCGTTCCAATGGTAGTCTATGCTGACAGGGATACAGAAAATGCAATCATTCGTGACATACAGCGTGCGCTTAGGTGGAATCACCATGATGACTTCCAAGGACTTACAAGCTTTATTTATGGATCCTCTAACAGAAACACTAGAATTGAAAGATTCTGGAGAAGCTTGCGACAAGCATGTGGCGATGTATGGATGAATCACTTCAAAAACATGACAGATGTAGGACTCTTGGACACATCAGACCGCATACAATTAGAATGCGTTCGGTATTGTTTTCTAAGAATGATCAACAATGACCTACAGAAAGTTAAAAGACTTTGGAATCAGAATACTATACGAAGAAACAGGAATGCAAATTTTCCAGGAGGAAAACCGAATGTGTTATATTATCAACCAGAAATATATACAGCAAGAGACTATAAGATGCCCCTTCCATTGGATATAACAGGAATAGAAAACCAGTATGGTCGAAATCCTCCAGCAAGTGGTGTATCACTTAAATTTGAAGTAATTGCCGATAACATTATCAGAATGCATCATCTTCAACCAGTCTGTTCTACGATAGACGAAGCGACAGATTTGTTTGTAGAGATGATGCATCATATCAATTCACTTTAAATTATTTTTGTTCAATTAAAAATTTAGTGTTGTCTGTAATCAGTCTTATAAATCAGTTCACGCAAAAAACTCAGAAATTACAATTGTTCGAATTCAGCAATTTTGCAGCTGTATCATAGCGTCCAGTTTTTATTGATACGGGAGGGGAAAGCCGCAGTACCCATAAAAAAGGACCCTTTTCAGAAAACTGGAAGTCCTTATCACTTTAGGTTGCATGGAGTTAAGCACACCCTGCCGCAGTACGCCTGGAACCCCGAACCTCCGTATTGATAGGCACGTGATCAATAATAGATTATTACCTTAACCACTAGGCCACTGAAGCCCAAAATCACTATATTATATGCTAAACTATTCGTTTGTGACATTCTGTCGAATTTTAAGTTTCACAGACAGATTGTATAAACAAGGCATGTACGTGTAAAATTAACAACTTTTGTACCCCAAATGCGGCCAAGCGTGCTGTGTTTTAACCTGATAACCACCCACCCCAATTGTGGGCATCCTTAGCTGCTTTCCGCAATTTTTCAGCTATACCACGACGTCCAGTTTTTATTGGAAGATGAAGCCTGAGTACCCAGAGAAAACTCCTGGTAGGAAAACTGGCAATCCTTGTCAATTAAGATTGAACTTGCAGCGAGACCCGAACCGGCAATCTCAGTGTTGTCAGACCACGTGATCAATAGTAGACGAAATGCCCTAACCACTCTGCCACCGAGGCCCCACAGAACTGGAAGAAATCTCAGATCTTCATTAGCTTTCGATTTCACCCATGACGAACACGGTCGCGTGCACCTGTCTGTCATAGAAGTGAACAAAAACAGAGGAATAAGCCTTCGGTATTATATTTAATTGTGTGGAATTTAAAGTTATAACAATGAAAGAAATTATTAGTATTTTTCATAAATGTAAAATCTATTTTTGAGATTTTCACGAAAATTACGAATGGCTTCAGTCAAAAGCCTTCTCCATAACCATGATCGTTTCCAAGCGATATCTCGAACAAATTCCATGAGACATCGCGAACAAAACATGAAAGTGTATCGATAGGATGAAGACACTTAGCCATAATTTGGCTGAATAGATTGAAATTTGGTGGTACTAATTATTATTGATTGAATCAGTACACTGAACTAACAATTTAATTCCAATATATTTTCTGATTGACAACATTATTCGTCATGTTTGGAGGACATGTTTTTCAACAGACCGTTGGTATTCCAATGGGTACTAATTGTGCTCCTTTCCTCGCCGCGACCTGTTTTTGTACTCTTATGAGGCTGAGTTCCTAGAAAACCTGCTGATTAGGAAAGAAAAGATACTGGCCCAGACCTTTAATTTAACATTCCGCTATATTGATGATGTTTTGTCCCTCAACAATGCTAAATGTGGTGACTATTTACATCCAATTTACCCTAGCGAGCTTAAAATTAAAGACACCACCAATACACTAAGGTCAGCCTCTTACTTAGACCTACTTCTAGAAATAGACTCAGGAAAACTACAAACTAGACCCTACGACAAGCGTGATGACTTCAACTTTCCAATTGTCAACTTCCCGTTCATCGACAGCAACATTACAGCAGCTCCAGCGCATGGTGTGTACATTTCACAACTTATACGTTATTCATGCGATCGGTATTCCGATTTTCTAGACCGATCCCTGCTGTTGACTGCTAAACTACACAAAGGGTTTGTTGCACCTAGGTTGATGTTATCTCTCCAGAAGTTCTATGGTCGTCACCATGACTTAATTGATCGTTATGTGGGAAATCAGTCTCAAACACGATCTGACATTTTTGCTGAGTCATAGGTAGTGATTCCTATCCTGGATTTGACTTTTCCCTAGACATGACACTGAGTAACACAACCGTTGTCTAATTAGAGGCAGGCACTGCTTACTCGTCCGGAGCACATGGTTTTTATTGGGTTAAGGTTAAGGTAATAATCTACTATTGATCACGTGTCTATCAGTACGGAGGTTGTGGGTTCGAGGCGTACTGCGGGCAGGGTGTGTTCAACTCCATGCAACCTAAAGTGATAAGGACTGCCAGTTTTCTGAAAAAGGTCCCCTTTTTACGGGTACTGCGGCTTCCCCCTCCCCTATCCATAAAAACTGGATGCTATGACAGCTGCAAAATTGCTGAATTCGAACAATTGTAATTTCTGATGAAGTTTTTTGCGTGAACTGATTTAAAAGACTGATTACAGACAACACTAAATTTTTAATTGAAGAAAAAAATTTAAAGTGAATTGATATGATGCATCATCTCTACAAACAAATCTGTCGATTCGTCTATCGTAGAACAGACTGGTTGAAGATGATGCATTCTGATAATGTTATCGGCAATTACTTCAAATTCAAGTGATACACCACTTGCTGAAGGATTTCGACCATACTGGTTTTCTATCACTGTTATATCCAATGGTAGGGGCATCTTATAGTCTCTTGCTGTATATATTTCTGGTTGAAAATATAACACATTCGGTTTTCCTCCTGGAAAATTTGCATTCCTGTTTCTTCGTATAGTATTCTGATTCCAAAGTCTTTTAACTCTCTGTAGGTCATTGTTGATCATTCTTAGAAATCAATACCGAACGCATTCTAATTGTATGCGGTCTGATGTGTCCAAGAGTTCTACATCTGTCATGTTTTTGAAGTGATTCATCCATACATCGCCACATGCTTGTCGCAAGCTTCTCCAGAATCTTTCAATTCTAGTGTTTCAGATAGAGGATCCATAAATAAAGCTTGTAAGTCCTTGGAAGTCATCATGGTGATTCCACCTAAGCGCACGCTGTATGTCACGAATGATTGCATTTTCTGTACCCTTGTCAGCATAGACTACCATTGGAACGCCGCTGATTTCTTTTAAGTAGTCTATATAAAAGCGCGCAACATACTCTGGATTTTTATTTGAATCACAAGCTTTCAGCCATAGAATGCGCCTCGAAAACCCGTCAATAGCACCATGAACAGAAATGCCAAAAGTCTTAAGTTTATCCCATCCGTCAACATGTACCGCAAAGTTTGGTCATTTATTAACGTAATCACGTCTAATTAGACACCTTCTTCTTCTTGCTGCAACGCCTTCTGGGTCTATAACCGTCATTGTCAGACGAATTAACTCACATGAAGCTACAATACCATAATCAACTAGCAGAATTCTTCTCAATTGTCTATAGCCAACATTTTGACTGCGTCTACTTAACTCTGCCAAAATAGCTTTAACTATATCTTCTAGAGAAGACCCCATGCCACATCGTGACAATCCCATTTTTCTGAAGATACGATGTTTTTGTCGTTCACTAACCGCCATGTTGTGTCGCAAACTGAGAAATCCAATTATCTCTGCAATCGTGTACCCAGAATGATAGTAGACGGCAAATAAATCGTCTCTCGTTAAATCTGTATCCTCGAGTAAAGCGTGTAAAAATGTAGTTGTGATCTCCTGTTCATTCATATTGTGTCTAAATATTAAAAAAAATATGTGAATGTTTACAAAAATTTCACAGAAACATCCAACTTGTTGCAACAGGAAATGGTTAATCGAGTACATCCATAAAAATATTGGAGACTCCAAATACATCATTGAATTTACATCTTAAATTATTTTTTTAACTACTAAGTAAAAACCCTAAACTTTTGTTAACTAGAGGCTCCCAGGATCCTGTAATCGCTCACCTGGAACCCAAATGACTTCAACTTTTTTTTAATTTTTGAAATTAACAGTTTCAGTCTAGTTGTTATAGTTTTTAAGTTAATGTGCAAAAACTAAACATTTCTTAAAAAGTTTTAGTTAAGTACGATAACTCCTATAAGGTGCCATCAGACAATTTCAGAAAATTAAATGGTTTGTAGGCCTTGTTCTTTATGGTAATTTAGAAATTTACAGTTTTACTCTTGTTGTGTTATAGACTAATTTATAATACAAAAACTGTTCATTTGTCCAAATTCATAATTAAAGGGCAATAACTCATATAAAGAGTCATCTTTCAATCAATCATTTGTAGGGCTTCTATTGCTGATCATTCGTGCAATTTACAGTTCAATCTAGCTGCTATAGTTTTCAAGTTACAGGACAAAAATGGAAAATTTCATAAAAAAATTTGTCATTTAAGGGCAATAACCCCTATAAGGAGTCATCTGACAATTTCAGACCAATTAAGTGAATTGTAGGGCTTTTATTGCTGATCATTTTTGCCATTTACAGTTTCACTCTCCCTCTTATAGTTTTCAAGTTATATTGTAAATACCAAAAATTTTGTCAAAAGGCAATAACTCCTACAAGAAGCCAATACACAACTTCACACTAATAGCAACTATTGTAGACCTTAATGTACTGATCAATTTGAAGTAACTGTTTTCTCTATAGCTATTATAATTTTTGAGATAATGATCAAAAACGTGTGCTGACACCCATGTTCTATTTTAAGTAACAGCCATCTTTTAATTATCAATACTGTATGGTGGCATATATCAGCCCCTACTTGTCACATAATTAAGTCTACATAATTTGGGAAATAAGTCGACTTGTCACTTAATTATGTCTACTTGTCACATATTTAAGTAAACTTGTCAGATAATAAAGTTGTAATATTTTTAAGAAAAATAAACCGTATTTTGCGTTTTTGCCCTTTACATGCCATACATAAGTTGACATAATTATCTGACAAGTAGACTTATTTATTTGACAAGTTGACTTATTTATCTGAGATGTGAACTTAATTATCTGACAAATACACTTATTTATCTGACAAGTTTACTTACTTATCTGACAAGTAGACTTAGACATCCGCCATTCGTTTTTTAGAAGACGTATATGTGCAGACTGCGCGATATTTGCTCAGACGCACGAGGAGAAAACTTTGCTCATCAGAATAATTAGAGGTATGTATTTGAAAAGCAAAAGTGTATATGTCTTGCACTTCCCAAAAAAGGAACCAAAACAAAACCCATACGCGATAAGGCCACACTATTTATAACACAAATTGCCCATGACCAGCACATAACAGTAAGATGGGCACTATTCGACTATTTAGAAGTTCTGCAGTCTACTGTTGGTAATTTATTCAGTAACATGATAGGGTTACAGTATTATCTTTGACATATACTAAATCTTCGAATGACTTAGTACCACCTACAACTCTATGAATTGGTCTGCATTCTTCGGAATACTTTTCACGCGATATGTAGCCATTCAATGAAGGTTTTTTATGAAGTGTTTAATGATTGCCTTTTTACTTAAAAACGGCACAAGATGTACATTGTAAAAAAGCTATTAGCAAGCCAGCCGTCCTACAAATAAGTTCAGTTGTCGTTTCGTGGTGGCAAATCCTTGCAGTAAAAATTACCTATCAATGATGATTTTTAGCTCACCTGGACCGAATGTCCAGGTGAGCTTCTGCATCACATGGCGTCCGTCGTCCGTCATCTGTCGACCGTCGTAAACTTTTTCAAAAATCTTCTCCTCTGAAATCACTGGGCCATTTTTTTTCAAACTTGGCCACAATCATCCTTAGGGTTCCTAGTTTCAGGTTTGTACCCAGGGTACAACAGACAAAGATGGCCGCTTTTACTAAAATAGAACATGGGTGTCAACACACGTTTTTGATCATTATCTCAAAAATTATAATAGCTATAGAGAAAACCTTACTTCAAATTGATCAGCACATTAAGGTCTACAATAAGGGCTTTTAGTGTGAAGTTGTGTATTGGCTTCTTGTAGGAGTTATTGCCCTTTGAAATTTTTTTTGGTATTTACAATATAATTTGAAAACTATAAGAGGGAGAGTGAAACTGTAAATGGCAAAAATGATCAGCAATAAAAGCCCTACAATTCACTTAATTGGTCTGAAATTGTCAGATGACTCCTTATAGGGGTTATTAAATGACAAAGTTTTTAATCAAACTTTCCATTTTTGTCCTGTAACTTGAAAACTAGATTGAAACTGTAAATTGCACAAATGATCAGCAATAGAAGCCCTACAAAAGATTGCTTGCAAGATGACTCTTTATATGAGTTATTGCCGTTTAATTATGAATTTGGACAAATGAACAGTTTTTGTATTATAAATTAGTCTATAACACAACAAGAGTAAAACTGTAAATTTCTAAATTACCATCAAGAAAAAGGCCTACAAACCATTTAATTTTCTGAAATTGTCTGATGGCACCTTATAGGAGTTATCGTACTTAACTAAAATTTTTGAAGAAATGTTTAGTTTTTGCACAGTAACATAAAAGCTATAACAACTAGACTGAAACTGTTAATTTCAAAAATTTTAAAAAAAGTTGAAGTCATTTGGGTTCCAGGTGAGCGATTACAGGCTCCTGGGAGCCTCTAGTTAACAAAACTTTAGGGTTTTTACTTAGTAGTTAAAAAAAATAAATTAAGATGTAAATTCAATGATGTATTTGGAGTCTCCAATATTTTTATGGATGTACTCGATTAACCATTTCCTGTTTGCAAGTTGGATGTTTCTGTGAAATTTTTGTAAAAATTCACATATTTTTTAATTTTTAGACACAATATGAATGAACAGGAGATCACAACTACATTTTTACACACTTTACTCGAGGATACAGATTTAACGAGAGACGATTTAATTTCCGTCTACTATCATTCTGGGTACACGATTGCAGAGATAATTGGATTTCTCAGTTTGCGACACAACATGGCTGTTAGTGAACGACAAATACATCGTATCTTAAGAAAAATGTGATTGTCACGATGTGGCATAGGGTCTTCTCTAGAAGATATAGTTAAAGCTATTTAGGAAGAGTTAAGTAGACGCAGTCAAAATGTTGGCTATAGACAATTGAGAAGAATTCTGCTAGTTGATTATGGTATTGTAGCTTCATGTGAGTTAATTCGTCTGGCAATGACGGTTATAGACCCAGAAGGCGGTGCAGCAAGAAGAAGAAGGTGTCTAATTAGACGTGCTTACGTGAATAAAGGACCAAACTTTGCCGTACACGTTGACGGATGGGATAAACTTAAGCCTTGTGGCATTTCTGTTCATGGTGCTATTGACGGGTTTTCGAGGCGCATTCTATGGCTGAAAGCTTGTGATTCAAATAAACATCCAGAGTATGTTGCACGCTTTTATATAGACTACTTAAAAGAAATCAGCGGCGTTCCAATGGTAGTCTATGCTGACAGGGGCACAGAAAATGCAATCATTCGTGACATACAGCGTGCGCTAAGGTGGAATCACCATGATGACTCCCAAGGACTTACAAGCTTTATTTATGGATCCTCTAACAGAAACACTAGAATTGAAAGATTCTGGAGAAGCTTGCGACAAGCATGTGGTGATTTATGGATGAATCACTTCAAAAACATGACAGATGTAGGACTCTTGGATACATCAGACCGCATACAATTAGAATGCGTTCGGTATTGATTTGTAAGAATGATCAACAATGACCTACAGAGAGTTAAAAGACTTTGGAATCAGCATACTATACGAAGAAATAGGAATGCAAATTTTCCAGGAGGAAAACCGAATGTGTTATATTTTCAACCAGAAATATATACAGCAAGAGACTATAAGATGCCCCTACCATTGGATATAACAGGGATAGAAAACCAGTATGGTCGAAATCCTCCAGCAAGTGGTGTATCACTTAAATTTGAAGTAATTGCCGATAACATTATCAGAATGCATCATCTTCAACCAGTCTGTTCTACGATAGACGAAGCGACAGATTTTTTTGTAGAGATGATGCATCATATCAATTCACTTTAAAATTTTTTGTTCAATAAAAAATTTAGTGTTGTCTGTAATCAGTCTTATAAATCAGTCCACGCAAAAACCTTCATCAGAAATTACAATTGTTCGAATTCAGCAATTTTGCAGCTGTGTCATAGCATCCAGTTTTTATGGATAGGGGAGGGGGAAGCCGCAGTACTCGTAAAAAGTGGACCTTTTTCAGAAAACTGGCAGTCCTTATCACTTTAGGTTGCATGGAGTTGAGCACACCCTGCCCGCAGTACGCCTCTAACCCACAACCTCCGTACTGATAGACACGTGATCAATAGTAGATTATTACCTTAACCTTAACCCAATAAAAACCATGTGCTCCGGACGAGTAAGCAGTGCCTGCCTCTAATTAGACAACTGTTGAGTTACTCGGTGCCATGTCTAGGGAAAAGTCAAATCCAGGATAGGAATCACTACCTATGACTCAGCAAAAATGTCAGATCGTGTTTGAGACTGATTTCCCACATAGCGATCAATTAAGTCATGGTGACGACCATAGAACTTCTGGATAGATAACATCAACCTAGGTGCAACAAACCCTTTGTGTAGTTTAGCAGTCAACAGCAGGGATCGGTCTAGAAAATCGGAATACCGATTGCAGGAATAACGTATAAGTTGTGAAATGTACACACCATGCGCTTGAGCTGCTGGAAAGTTGCTGCCGATGAACGTGAAGTTGACAATTGGAAAGTTGAAGTCATCACGCTTGTCGTAGTCTAGTTTGTAGTTTTCCTGAGTCTATTTCTAGAAGTAGGTCTAAGTAAGAGGCTGACCTTAGTGTATTGGTGGTGTTTTTAATTTTAAGCTCGCTAGGGTAAATTGGATGTAAATAGTCACCAAATTTAGCATTGTTGAGGGACAAAACATCATCAATATAGCGGAACGTTAAATTAAAGGTCTGGGCCATTATCTTTTCTTTCCTAATCAGCAGGCCTTCTAGGAACTCAGCCTCATAAGAGTACAAAAACAGGTCGCGGCGAGGAAATGAGCATAATTAGTACCCATTGGAATACCAACGGTCTGTTGAAAAACATGTCCTCCAAACATGACGAATAATGTTGTCAATCAGAAAATATGTTGGAATTAAATTGTTAGTTCAGTGTACTGATTCAATCACTAATAATTAGTACCATCAAATTTCAATCTATTCAGCCAAATTATGGCCAAGTATCTTCATCCTATCGATACACTTTCATGTTTTGTTCGCGATGTCTCATGGAATTTGTTCGAGATATCTCTTGGAAACGATCATGGTTATGGAGAAGGCTTTTGACTGACGCCATTCGTAATTTTCGTGAAAATCTCAAAAATAGATTTTACGTTTATGAAAAATAATAATAATTTCTTTCATTGTTATAACTTTAAATTCTATACTATTAAATATAATATCGAAGGCTTATTCCTCTGTTTTTGTTCACTTTCTATGATAGACAGGTGCACGCGACCGTGTTCGTCATGGGTGAAATCGAAAGCTAATGAAGATCTGAGATTTCTTCCAGTTCTGTGGGGCCTCGGTGGCCGAGTGGTTAGGGTATTTCGTCTACTATTGATCTCGTGGTCTGACAACACTGAGATTGCCGGTTCGAGTCTCGCTGCGAGTTCAATCTTAATTGACAAGGATTGCCAGTTTTCCTACCAGGAGTTTTCTCCGGGTACTCCAATAAAAACTGAACGTCGTGATATAGCTGAAAAATTGCGGAAAGTGGCGTTAAACACCATTCAAACAAATCCACCTCTGTGAGAAATACTTTGCTTTGAATTTTCAGGGTAGTAACGTCTTTAACTTTACAAATGTAAACCGTTTTTATGACTCAGCGCCTATTAATACAATTTTAAAAATTAAAGATTGACCTATATCGTGATCTCACATTATTTTGCCAGTTCCAACGGAACGAATAGGTTCTTGAACTTGTTATTACATAGTCGGTTACCTTGTTTCTATGTGCTTCTCTCGTGAATAGACTCGTGTACTTTTACTTATATATTGATTGATTGGCTGTCTGCTTTACGTCCAGTGAGCAGTATTTCAGCTATATTCAGAACGGGAACAAGTTAACAAACAATAAATCAACGGAAAACGGGGGTGGGATGGGTCACAGGTAATACAATTTTGACTGCCACTGGAAAAGTATGGAGTTTTGGGTAGGAGCGGAAAATTTAGCCTTTTGTAGCGGCTACAATGAGCCTACTCTTTTTCGAAATCTACAAAAGGGTCTTTATCGTGCGAGGAGCGTGGCACTCTCCAAACACGTTACCCACTACGGTCCGCGGTCAGGCTTTCCGTATTATGACCTGACAACCCCCCAACGAGAGGGCCCCCCCCCCCCTATCCGCCACACGGGGACGCGCTGGGCTTTACTTATATACTACTACATCAATTTATTAATAATTTAAATTCAGTGTTTGCTTAAACGATTTCAGTATAGGCGGAAAAAACTATGGCAAGTTTAAACAAAATTGATAACACATTTTTTTCAGTGCAGTGCAAGTATTATACACCCCCTGAACTGTTAGATGATTCATAATTCCTTATGGACTCCAAATAAATATTTATACAAAATCATGTGGGTTTCACTAAAAAAACTCTTTCTCCTTTCCTTTTTTGTTTTATATGTTGAAACCAAACAATCAAATTTATTATTTAGCCGGATAAAGATGCAATAAACATCTAACGTAATTGCTAGGTACTGTTGACGGTTCTAACTACTTAAGGCACAAATTTGTCCGGCTTGTCACCAGTTAGCAGCTAAGGATGCCCACAATTGGGGTGTGTGGTTATCAGGTTATAACAGCAGAACGCTTGGCCGGATTTGGGTACAAAAGTTGTTAATTTTACACGTACATGCCTTGTTTATACAATCTGTCTGTGAAACTTAAAATTCGACAGAATGTCACAAACGAATAGTTTAGCATATAATATAGTGATTTGGGGGCTTCAGTGACCTAGTGGTTAAGGTAATAATCTACTATTGATCACGTGCCTATCAATACGTAGGTTTGGGGTTCGAGGCGTACTGCGGCAGGGTGTGTTCAACTCCATGCAACCTAAAGTGATAAGGACTGCCAGTTTTCTGAAAAAGGTCCTTTTTTATGGGTACTGCGGCTTCCCCCTCACATATCAATAAAAACTGGACGCTATGATACAGCTGCAAAATTGCTGAATTCGAACAATTGTAATTTCTGATGAAGTTTTTTGCGTGAACTGATTTATAAGACTGATTACAGACAACACTAAATTTTTAAATGAACAAAAATAATTTAGAGTGAATTGATGTGATGCATCCTCTATACAAACAAATCTGTCGATTCGTCTTTCGTAGAACAGACTGGTTGAAGATGATGCGTTCTGATAATGCTATCGGCAATTACTTCAAATTCAAGTGATACACCACTTGCTGGAGGATTTCGACCATACTGGTTTTCTATCCCTGTTATATCCAATGGTAGGGGCATCTTATAGTCTCTTGCTGTATATATTTCTGGTTGAAAATATAACACATTCGGTTTTCCTCCTGGAAAATTTGCATTCCTATTTCTTCGTATAGTATGCTGATTCCAAAGTCTTTTAACTCTCTGTAGGTCATTGTTGATCATTCTTAGAAAACAATACCGAACGCATTCTAATTGTATGCGGTCTGATGTGTCCAAGAGTCCTACATCTGTCATGTTTTTGAAGTGATTCATCCATACACCGCCACATGCTTGTCGCAAGCTTCTCCAGAATCTTTCAATTCTAGTGTTTCTGTTAGAGGATCCATAAATAAAGCTTGTAAGTCCTTGGAAGTCATCATGGTGATACCACCTAAGCGCACGCTGTATGTCACGAATGATTGCATTTTCTGTACCCCTGTCAGCATAGACTACCATTGGAACGCCGCTGATTTCTTTTAAGTAGTCTATATAAAAGCGCGCAACATACTCTGGACTTTTATTTGAATCACAAGCTTTCAGCCATAGAATGCGCCTCGAAAACCCGTCAATAGCACCATGAACAGAAATGCCAAAAGGCTTAAGTTTATCCCATCCGTCAACATGTACGGCAAAGTTTGGTCCTTTATTCACGTAAGCACGTCTAATTAGACACCTTCTTCTTCTTGCTGCACCGCCTTCTGGGTCTATAACCGTCATTGCCAGACGAATTAACTCACATGAAGCTACAATACCATAATCAACTAGCAGAATTCTTCTCAATTGTCTATAGCCAACATTTTGACTGCGTCTACTTAACTCTTCAAAAATAGCTTTAACTATATCTTCTAGAGAAGATCCCATGCCACATCGTGACAATCCCATTTTTCTTAAGATACGATGTATTTGTCGTTCACTAACAGCCATGTTGTGTCGCAAACTGAGAAATCCAATTATCTCTGCAATCGTGTACCCAGAATGATAGTAGACGGAAATTAAATCGTCTCTCGTTAAATCTATATCCTCGAGTAAAGTGTGTAAAAATGTAGTTGTGATCTCCTGTTCATTCATATTGTGTCTAAAAATAAAAAAATATGTGAATGTTTACAAATATTTCACAGAAACATCCAACTTGTTGCAAACAGGAAATGGTTAATCGAGTACATCCATAAAAATATTGGAGACTCCAAATACATCATTGAATTTACATCTTAATTTATTTTTTTAACTACTAAGTAAAAACCCTAAACTTTTGTTAACTAGAGGCTCCCAGGAGGAACCCAAATGACTTCAACTTTTTTTTTTAATTTTTGAAATTAAGTTTCAGTCTAGTTGTTATAGTTTTTAAGTTACTGTGCAAAAACTAAACATTTCTTCAAATATTTTAGTTAAGTACGATAACTCCTATAAGGTGCCATCAGACAATTTCAGAAAATTAAATGGTTTGTAGGCCTTGTTCTTTATGGTAATTTAGAAATTTACAGTTTTACTCTTGGTGTGTTATAGACTAATTTATAATACAAAAACTGTTCATTTGTCCAAATTCATATTTAAAGGGCAATAACTCATATAAAGAGTCATCTTTCAAGCAATTATTTGTAGGGCTTCTTTGCTGATCATTTGTGCAATTTACAGTTCAATCTAGCTGCTATAGTTTTCAAGTTACAGGACAAAAATGGAAAATTTTATAAAAAACTTTGTCATTTAAGGGCAATAACCCCTATAAGTAGTCATCTGACAATTTAAGACCAATTAAGTGAATTGTAGGGCTTTTATTGCTAATCATTTTTGCCATTTACAGTTTCACTCTCCCTCTTACAGTTTTCAAGTTATATTGTAAATACCAAAACTTTTGTCAAAGGCAATAACTCCTAAAAGAAGCCAATACACAACTTCACACTAATAGCAACTATTGTAGACCTTAATGTGCTGATCAATTTGAAGTAACTGTTTTCTCTATAGCTATTATAATTTTTGAGATAATGATCAAAAACGTGTGCTGACACCCATGTTCTATTTTTAGTAACAGCGGCCATCTTTGTCTATTGATCAACACCCTGGGTAAAAACTTAAAACTAGGAACCCTAAGGATGATTGTGGTCAAGTTTGAAAAAAATGGCCCAGTGGTTTCAGAGGAGACGATTTTTGAAAAAGTTTACGACGGACGACGGACGCCAAGTGATGGCAAAAGCTCACCTGGACCGAATGTCCAGGTGAGCTAAAAATCATCATTTATAGGTAATTTCTACTGCAAGTATTTGCCACGAAACGACAACTGAACTGATTTGTAGGACGGCTGGCTTGCTAATAGCTTTTTTACAATGTACATCTTGTGCCGTTTTTAAGTAAAAAGGCAATCATTAAACACTTCATAAAAAACCTTCATTGAATGGCTACATATCGCGTGAAAAGTATTCCGAAGAATGCAGACCAATTTATAGAGTTGTAGGTGGTACTAAGTCATTCGAAGATTTAGTATATGTCAAAGATAATACTGTAACCTTATCATGTTACTGAGTAAATGACCTAACAGTAAACCGCAGAACTTCTAAATAGTCGAATAGTGCACATCTTACTGTTATGTGCTTGTCATGGGCAATTTGTGTTATAAATAGTGTGACCCTATCGTGTATGGCTTTTGTTTTGTTTCTCTTTTAGAGAAGGTAGACATATACACTTTTGCTTTTCAAATACATACCTCTAATTATTCTGATGAGCAAAGTTTTCTCCTCGTGCGTCTGAGCAAATATCGCGCAGTCTGCTCAGATGCGTCTTCTAAAACGAATTGCGGATGTTAAAAATCTAAGTTTACTTGTCAGATAAGTAAGTAAACTTGTCAGATAAATAAGTGTACTTGTCAGATAAATAAATCAACTTGTCAGATAAATAAGTCACTTGTCAGATAAACAAGTAAACTTGTCAGATAAATAAGTCTACTTGTCAGATAAACAAGTCTACTTGTCAGATGAGTAAGTCTAATTGTCAGATAATATTCAACTTGTCACATAAATAAGTCTACTTGTCAGATAATTAAGTTCACATCCCAGAAAAATAAGTCAACTTGTCAGATACACAAGTCTACTTGTCAGATAATTATGTCAACTTATGTATGGCATGTAAAGGGCAAAAACGCAAAATACGGTTTATTTTTCTTAAAAATATTACAACTTTATTATCTGACAAGTTTACTTAAATATGTGACAAGTAGACATAATTAAGTGACAAGTCGACTTATTTCCCAAATTATGTAGACTTAATTATGTGACAAGTAGGGGCAGATATATGCCACCATAATACTGTAAATAAATAAACTACTTATCATAAAAATATAGCTCTACCACATAAAGATCGATTTAGCCTGAGATTGCAAAAAAAATAGTATGAAATTTTTGTTGTTAATTTTAAATATAACATTTATTTTTTATCGATGTCAGCTTTATTTTCAAGTCTTTCTTAAAATTATTTTTAGTACTTGTCTTCATTCACTTTGTTACATTAGTTTTTTGACGATATCAACTTCCGGACGAAAAAAAATCAATATCAGCATTAAGCAGATTTTGATCACGTGATTTCATTTTGATCACATGACACATAATTGCCGTAGAGCTGCCCGCTGCGATCTGTGCTCCCTATTACCAGAATAAAAACCAAAAACGGAATGTAAGTAACCCGAACTCAATAAAAACTTTGGGTGCACTAAGGTGCTCCGGACGAGTAAGCAGTGCCTGCCTATAATTAGACATCTTCCGACTTTCTCGTTGTCATGTCAAGGAAAAAATCAAATCCAGGAATATAAAAGACTACCTATGACTCAGCGAAAATGTCCGATCATTTTTGAGATTGATTTCCAATAGGGATAAATTAAGGCATGTTAACGACCGTAGAACTTATGGAAGTATAAAATCAACCTAGGTACAACGAACACTTGTTTTAGTAGGTTAACAGCAGTGACCGGTCTAGAAAACCTATCTCCCCGAAAGACGGATTTTCTCCGGGTACTCTGGCTTCCTTAACCAATAAAAACTGGACGCCTTGCATCCAGCTGCAAAATTGCTGAAATTGGCATTAAACACTATTCCAACACGCAAAAAACAATCAAAAACCTATCTCAAATGACAACACAGTTATATTTCAGACACGGAGTAGTCACTCAAAAAGCAATGATGTGACCTTTGGGGTTCAAAAGTGGAATGCACTACTAGATATGCCTATTTAATATAACCTATAAGTGTATAAGGATGCGACTTACAGTGAAATATAGCTCACAATATCAGCTGTAGAGAAGAAAAGAAGGGAAGTAAAATGTCAGACAAAAGCAATATGTCTTCCAACTTCGTCTGAGATACATAATTGAATAAGAGGTGCATATATTCAAATGTATACAAACACTAAGCATAGTTTCAAAGCTTTTATTCGACAGTTATTGTGTATCGCAATTTGTACATTGCATATTTTAGGTACAACAATCAAAATTAATTTGCAGAATGCTTTATATAAACCCAGAAAATCAATATTTAAAATATATTGTTTAAACGCAGTAGGTTATAACGTTACAAATAAAAAAGGGGCCTCGGTGGCCAAATGGTCAATGTAGTTCGTCTACTATTGATCACGTGGTCTGTCAGCACTGAGATTGCGGGTTCGATTCTCACTGTAGGCAGGGTGTACTCGACTCCAATCTTAATTGACAAGGATTGCCAGTTTTCCTACCGCAGGTCGGGGGTTTTCTCCGGGTACTCCGGCTTCCTCCAATTAAAACTGGACGCCATGATATAGCTGAAACATTGCTGAAAGTGGTGTTAAACAAAATCAAGCAAACAAACAAATAAATAAAGGGCACCCTTATGCAATCGATTAGCAGTATTTAATAGTATTTAAAAAACTTATATTTCTGGTTTTAATCGTATCATTGAGATGGTTTATTCCGTATCTTACTTTCTCTGGCTATGCAATTAAAATCAAATTAATATTGTTAATGCAGTAGGTTAAAGATACACTTTTGGCACAAAACGATAGCTAAATAAATATTTTAAGGTATATTTGAAAAAAAATTATCATAAAAGGTGATTTTATCATTTTAATATTCGACATCTGCTTTTTTCGCTTATTTCATTAAATTAGATGGACAAAAATAAAAAATAAGAGATTAAAAAACTTAATATATCCATTCTCATATCCATGCTTAATCGTCCTTTAAAATATTTATTCCCTGTATTAAATTCAAAACATGAAAAAAATAAAAGAAACGTACCTGCGACTTCATCGTTTCAAACATGTTAAGATCTTTTTTCAACGCGTCATACTACTTTTAACCAAAATAATATAAGTCGCTTGATCAGTGTGAGCCCGTGATCATGTTCTTTTTAAGCCTATCCAGTTCGTCTTCTTCCTTTAGAATCTACAATGGCGGGGTGGGGCCAAGATCTATAAATAAAATATTGTTAACATTTTAATGGGCCCACTCTAGCCCCCCCCCCCCCCTTTCTGCAAAGATTTTCTTCATGCACAAGTAGAGGCAAGGGCATTATATACTATAAATGTCCCCGATCCATGGATTAACATAAGTAATAAAATGTACGTATGATTGATTTTAATATTTGACATGAGAATGAACACATCACAGACGGTCCGAGTTGTTTTCTGATACGGCCATAGTTGTCTTCTTATACGGTCGGAGTTGTCTTTAAACTGCGGATGTAATTATATGAAAAAGTGAAAAAGTATGTGCATATAGAGAAAAAGTATAAAGACAAAGTATGTGCATATAGAGAAAAAGTATAAAGACAAAGTATGTGAATATAGAGAAAAAGTATAAAGACATAGTATTTGCATATAGAGAAAAAGTATAAAGACATAGTATGTGCATATATAGAAAAGTATGTGCATATACAGAAAAACTATGTGCATATAGAGAAAAAGTATAACGACAAACTATGTGCATATAGAGAAAAAGTACAAAGACAAAGTATGTGCATATAGAGAAAAAGTATAAAGACATAGTATGTGCATATATAGAAAAGTATGTGCATATAGAGAAAAACTACGTGCATATAGAGAAAAAGTATAAAGACAAAGTATGTGCATATAGAGAAAAAGTATAAAGACAAAGTATGTGCATATAGAGAAAAAGTCTAAAGACATAGTATGTGCATATATAGAAAAAGTATAAAGACAAAGTATGTGCATATAGAGAAAAAGTATAAAGACATAGTATGTGCATATAGAGAAAAAGTATAAAGACATAGTATGTGCATATATAGAAAAAGTATAAAGACAAAGTATGTGCATATATAGAAAAAGTATAAAGACATAGTATGTGCATATAGAGAAAAAGTATAAAGACATAGTATGTGCATATATAGAAAAAGTATAAAGACATAGTATGTGCATATAGAGAAAACGTATAAAGACATAGTATGTGCATATAGAGAAAACGTATAAAGACATAGTATGTGCATATAGAGAAAAAGTATAAAGACAAAGTATGTGTATATATAGAAAAAATATAAAGACATAGTATGTTCATATATAGAAAAAGTATAAAGACATAGTATGTGCATATATAGAAAAAGTATAAAGACAAAGTATGTGCATATAGAGAAAAAGTATAAAGACATAGTATTTGCATATAGAGAAAAAGTATAAAGACATAGTATGTGCATATATAGAAAAGTATGTGCATATACAGAAAAACTATGTGCATATAGAGAAAAAGTATAACGACAAACTATGTGCATATAGAGAAAAAGTACAAAGACAAAGTATGTGCATATAGAGAAAAAGTATAAAGACATAGTATGTGCATATATAGAAAAGTATGTGCATATAGAGAAAAACTACGTGCATATAGAGAAAAAGTATAAAGACAAAGTATGTGCATATAGAGAAAAAGTATAAAGACAAAGTATGTGCATATAGAGAAAAAGTCTAAAGACATAGTATGTGCATATATAGAAAAAGTATAAAGACAAAGTATGTGCATATAGAGAAAAAGTATAAAGACATAGTATGTGCATATAGAGAAAAAGTATAAAGACATAGTATGTGCATATATAGAAAAAGTATAAAGACAAAGTATGTGCATATATAGAAAAAGTATAAAGACATAGTATGTGCATATAGAGAAAAAGTATAAAGACATAGTATGTGCATATATAGAAAAAGTATAAAGACATAGTATGTGCATATAGAGAAAACGTATAAAGACATAGTATGTGCATATAGAGAAAACGTATAAAGACATAGTATGTGCATATAGAGAAAAAGTATAAAGACAAAGTATGTGTATATATAGAAAAAATATAAAGACATAGTATGTTCATATATAGAAAAAGTATAAAGACATAGTATGTGCATATATAGAAAAAGTATAAAGACAAAGTATGTGCATATAGAGAAAAAGTATAAAGACATAGTATTTGCATATAGAGAAAAAGTATAAAGACATAGTATGTGCATATATAGAAAAGTATGTGCATATACAGAAAAACTATGTGCATATAGAGAAAAAGTATAACGACAAACTATGTGCATATAGAGAAAAAGTACAAAGACAAAGTATGTGCATATAGAGAAAAAGTATAAAGACATAGTATGTGCATATATAGAAAAGTATGTGCATATAGAGAAAAACTACGTGCATATAGAGAAAAAGTATAAAGACAAAGTATGTGCATATAGAGAAAAAGTATAAAGACAAAGTATGTGCATATAGAGAAAAAGTCTAAAGACATAGTATGTGCATATATAGAAAAAGTATAAAGACAAAGTATGTGCATATAGAGAAAAAGTATAAAGACATAGTATGTGCATATAGAGAAAAAGTATAAAGACATAGTATGTGCATATATAGAAAAAGTATAAAGACAAAGTATGTGCATATATAGAAAAAGTATAAAGACATAGTATGTGCATATAGAGAAAAAGTATAAAGACATAGTATGTGCATATATAGAAAAAGTATAAAGACATAGTATGTGCATATAGAGAAAACGTATAAAGACATAGTATGTGCATATAGAGAAAACGTATAAAGACATAGTATGTGCATATAGAGAAAAAGTATAAAGACAAAGTATGTGTATATATAGAAAAAATATAAAGACATAGAATGTTCATATATAGAAAAAGTATAAAGACATTTATGTTTGCACATTGTATGATCGGTGATAAAAGGTAGTATTTGAGTAACCCATCAGCCTATAATATAATATATATAGCACAATATATATAGCACCATGTAATGTTGGACACCAAGTGGCATATAACTCCTTGCTCTGTTATTTGTAAAGGCTGTTAAGAAGAAGACATTATCCGATCAAAATGTCATTTATTTAAAAAATGACGGCAAAAATTATGTACACAACAAGGGAGTTAATCTTTACAAGATGCTAAAATTAAAATACTAGAATTAACTCCCTTGAACAGCCAGCCTACAAAAAAGGTGGCATACAAAAAGGCATTCAAAAAACATTTGCACTAAGAAAACATCCAAAACATAAATTACCAAGGAGTTAATCTTTACAAGATGCTACTAAAATTTAGTTTAAGAATTAACTCCAATGAAAAGCCAGCCCACAAAAAATGGCATACAAAAAAGGTATGCAAAATATATTCGCAATAAGAAAAATTTAAACATAAATTACCATTGATTATCTCATTACAATAACACCACATGTGTAATTAACAATAGGTCAAACAGACTGATGAGGTGGCAGAATAATTTAAACTAGATTGGGGTGGAGGTGGGTTAAAATTGTTTAGATACACTCAAAATGGCGATTGCTTCTTGTCGAGAAAAATTTTTTGTTGTTGTTGTGACACGTGACTTGGAATCAGCCACTGATTGGGTAGATATAAATATAGACAAGAGTATTTGATTATTTGTCGTATATTTAGATATTTAGTTATCGTGAAAGTATGGTACACAATTGCAACATAAATGAATTTACTCATAAATTCGATTTTATGTTTGCACATTGTATGATCGGTGATAAAAGGTAGTATTTGAGTAACCCATCAGCCTATAATATAATATATATAGCACAATATATATAGCACCTTGTAATGTTGGACACCAAGTGGCATAACTCCTTGCTCTGTTATTTGTAAAGGCTGTTAAGAAGAAGACATTATCCGATCAAAATGTCATTTATTTAAAAAATGACGGCAAAAATTATGTACACAACAAGGGAGTTAATCTTTACAAGATGCTAAATAAGTATGTGCATATAGAGAAAAAGTATAAAGACATAGTATGTGCATATATAGAAAAGTATGTGCATATAGAGAAAAACTATGTGCATATAGAGAAAAAGTATAAAGACAAAGTATGTGCATATATAGAAAAGTATGTGCATATACAGAAAAACTATGTGCATATAGAGAAAAAGTATCAAGATATAGTATGTGCATATAGAGAAAAGTATAAAGACATAGTATGTGCATATATAGAAAATGTATAAAGACAAAGTATGTGCATATATAGAAAATGTATAAAGACAAAGTATATGCATATGGAGAAAAAGTATAAAGACATAGTATGTGCATATAGAGAAAAGTATAAAGACATAGTATGTGCATATATAGAAAATGTATAAAGACAAAGTATGTGCATATAGAGAAAAAGTTTAAAGACATAGTATGTGCATATATAGAGAAAGTATAAAGACATAGTATGTGCATATATAGAAAAGTATGTGCATATACAGAAAAACTATGTGCATATAGAGAAAAAGTATAAAGACAAAGTATGTGCATATATAGAAAAGTATGTGCATATACAGAAAAACTATGTGCATATAGAGAAAAAGTATAAAGACATAGTATGTGCATATAGAGAAAAGCATAAAGACATAGTATGTGCATATATAGAAAAGTATGTGCATATAGAGAAAAACTATGTGCATATAGAGAAAAAGTATAAAGACAAAGTATGTGCATATATAGAAAAAGTATAAAGACAAAGTATGTGCATATAGAGAAAAAGTATAAAGACATAGTATGTGCATATATAGAAAAAGTATAAAGACAAAGTATGTGCATATAGAGAAAAAGTATAAAGACATAGTATGTGCATATATAGAAAAGTATGTGCATATAGAGAAAAACTATGTGCATATAGAGAAAAAGTATAAAGACAAAGTATGTGCATATATAGAAAAAGTATAAAGACAAAGTATGTGCATATAGAGAAAAAGTATAAAGACATAGTATGTGCATATATAGAAAAAGTATAAAGGCATAGTATGTGCATATAGAGAAAAGTATAAAGACATAGTATGTGCATATATAGAAAAGTATGTGCATATACAGAAAAACTATGTGCATATAGAGAAAAAGTATAAAGGCAAAGTATGTGCATATATAGAAAAAGTATAAAGACAAAGTATGTGCATATAGAGAAAAAGTATAAAGACATAGTATGTGCATATAGAGAAAAAGTATAAAGACATAGTATGTGCATATAGAGAAAATGTATAAAGACATAGAATGTGCATATAGAGAAAACGTGTAAAGACAAAGTATGTGCATATATAGAAAAGTATGTGCATATACAGAAAAACTATGTGCATATAGAGAAATAGTATAAAGACAAACTATGTGCATATAGAGAAAAAGTATAAAGACATAGTATGTGCATATAGAGAAAAACTATAAAGACATAGTATGTGCATATATAGAAAAGTATGTGCATATAGAGAAAAACTATGTGCATATAGAGAAAAAGTATAAAGACAAAGTATGTGCATATATAGAAAAAGTATAAAGACAAAGTATGTGCATATAGAGAAAAAGTATAAAGACATAGCATGTGCATATATAGAAAAAGTATAAAGACAAAGTATGTGCATATAGAGAAAAAGTATAAAGACATAGTATGTGCATATATAGAAAAAGTATAAAGACAAAGTATGTGCATATAGAGAAAAAGTATAAAGACATAGTATGTGCATATAGAGAAAAAGTATAAAGACAAAGTATGTGCATATAGAGAAAAAGTATAAAGACATAGTATGTGCATATATAGAAAAAGTATAAAGACAAAGTATGTGCATATAGAGAAAAAGTATAAAGACATAGTATGTGCATATATAGAAAAGTATGTGCATATAGAGAAAAACTATGTGCATATAGAGAAAAAGTATAAAAACAAATATGTGCATATATAGAAAAAGTATAAAGACAAAGTATGTGCATATAGAGAAAAAGTATTAAGACATAGTATGTGCATATATAGAAAAAGTATAAAGACAAAGTATGTGCATATATAGAAAAAGTATAAAGACATAGTATGTGCATATAGAGAAAAAGTATAAAGACATAGTATGTGCATATATAGAAAAGTATGTGCATATACAGAAAAACTATGTGCATATAGAGAAAAAGTATAAAGACAAAGTATGTGCATATAGAGAAAAAGTATAAAGACATAGTATGTGCATATAGAGAAAAAGTATAAAGACATAGTATGTGCATATATAGAAAAGTATGTGCATATAGAGAAAAACTATGTGCATATAGAGAAAAAGTATAAAGGCAAAGTATGTGCATATATAGAAAAAGTATAAAGACAAAGTATGTGCATATAGAGAAAAAGTATAAAGACATAGTATGTGCATATATAGAAAAAGTATAAAGACAAAGTATGTGCATATATAGAAAAAGTATAAAGACAAAGTATGTGCATATAGAGAAAACGTATAAAGACATAGTATGTGCATATATAGAAAAAGTATAAAGACAAAGTATGTGCATATAGAGAAAAAGTATAAAGACATAGTATGTGCATATATAGAGAAAGCATAAAGACAAAGTATGTGCATATAGAGAAAAAGTATAAAGACATAGTATGTGCATATATAGAAAAAGTATAAAGACAAAGTATGTGCATATAGAGAAAAAGTATAAAGACATAGTATGTGCATATATAGAAAAGTATTTGCATATAGAGAAAAACTATGTGCATATAGAGAAAAAGTATAAAGACAAAGTATGTGCATATATAGAAAAAGTATAAAGACAAAGTATGTGCATATAGAGAAAAAGTATAAAGACATAGTATGTGCATATACAGAAAAAGTATAAAGACAAAGTATGTGCATATAGAGAAAAAGTATAAAGACATAGTATGTGCATATAGAGAAAAAGTATAAAGACATAGTATGTGCATATATAGAAAAAGTATAAAGACAAAGTATGTGCATATAGAGAAAAAGTATAAAGACATAGTATGTGCATATATAGAAAAAGTATAAAGACAAAGTATGTGCATATATAGAAAAAGTATAAAGACATAGTATGTGCATATAGAGAAAAAGTATAAAGACATAATATGTGCATATATAGAAAACGTATAAAGACAAAGTATGTGCATATAGAGAAAAGTATAAAGACAAAGTATGTGCATATAGAGAAAAACTATGTGCATATAGAGAAAAAGTATAAAGACAAAGTATGTGCATATATAGAAAAGTATAAAGACAAAGTATGTGCACATAGAGAAAAAGTATAAAGACATAGCATGTGCATATATAGAAAAAGTATAAAGACAAAGTATGTGCATATAGAGAAAAAGTATAAAGACATAGTATGTGCATATATAGAAAAAGTATAAAGACAAAGTATGTGCATATAGAGAAAAAGTATAAAGACATAGTATGTGCATATATAGAAAAAGTATAAAGACAAAGTATGTGCATATAGAGAAAAAGTATAAAGACATAGTATGTGCATATATAGAAAAAGTATAAAGACAAAGTATGTGCATATAGAGAAAAAGTATAAAGACATAGTATGTGCATATATAGAAAAGTATGTGCATATAGAGAAAAACTATGTGCATATAGAGAAAAAGTATAAAGACAAAGTATGTGCATATATAGAAAAAGTATAAAGACAAAGTATGTGCATATAGAGAAAAAGTATAAAGACATAGTATGTGCATATATAGAAAAAGTATAAAGACAAAGTATGTGCATATATAGAAAAAGTATAAAGACATAGTATGTGCATATATAGAAAAGTATGTGCATATACAGAAAAACTATGTGCATATAGAGAAAAAGTATAAAGACAAACTATGTGCATATAGAGAAAAAGTATAAAGACATAGTATGTGCATATAGAGAAAAAGTATAAAGACATAGTATGTGCATATATAGAAAAGTATGTGCATATAGAGAAAAACTATGTGCATATAGAGAAAAAGTATAAAGGCAAAGTATGTGCATATATAGAAAAAATATAAAGACAAAGTATGTGCATATAGAGAAAAAGTATAAAGACATAGTATGTGCATATATAGAAAAAGTATAAAGACAAAGTATGTGCATATATAGAAAAAGTATAAAGACAAAGTATGTGCATATAGAGAAAACGTATAAAGACATAGTATGTGCATATATAGAAATAGTATAAAGACATAGTATGTGCATATAGAGAAAACGTATAAAGACATAGTATGTGCATATATAGAAAAAGTATAAAGACAAAGTATGTGAATATAGAGAAAAAGTATAAAGACATAGTATGTGCATATATAGAAAAAGTATAAAGACAAAGTATGTGCATATAGAGAAAAAGTATAAAGACATAGTATGTGCATATATAGAAAAAGTATAAAGACAAAGTATGTGCATATAGAGAAAAAGTATAAAGACATAGTATGTGCATATATAGAAAAGTATTTGCATATAGAGAAAAACTATGTGCATATAGAGAAAAAGTATAAAGACAAAGTATGTGTATATATAGAAAAAGTATAAAGACATAGTATGTGCATATATAGAAAAGTATGTGCATATACAGAAAAACTATGTGCATATAGAGAAAAAGTATAACGACAAACTATGTGCATATAGAGAAAAAGTACAAAGACAAAGTATGTGCATATAGAGAAAAAGTATAAAGACATAGTATGTGCATATATAGAAAAGTATGTGCATATAGAGAAAAACTACGTGCATATAGAGAAAAAGTATAAAGACAAAGTATGTGCATATGGAGAAAAAGTATAAAGACAAAGTATGTGCATATAGAGAAAAAGTCTAAAGACATAGTATGTGCATATATAGAAAAAGTATAAAGACAAAGTATGTGCATATAGAGAAAAAGTATAAAGACATAGTATGTGCATATATAGAAAAGTATGTGCATATAGAGAAAAACTATGTGCATATAGAGAAAAAGTATAAAGACAAAGTATGTGCATATATAGAAAAAGTATAAAGACAAAGTATGTGCATATAGAGAAAAAGTATAAAGACATAGTATGTGCATATATAGAAAAAGTATAAAGACATAGTATGTGCATATAGAGAAAAAGTATAAAGACATAGTATGTGCATATATAGAAAAGTATGTGCATATACAGAAAAACTATGTGCATATAGAGAAAAAGTATAAAGACAAACTATGTGCATATAGAGAAAAAGTATAAAGACATAGTATGTGCATATAGAGAAAAAGTATAAAGACATAGTATGTGCATATATAGAAAAGTATGCGCATATAGAGAAAAACTATGTGCATATAGAGAAAAAGTATAAAGGCAAAGTATGTGCATATATAGAAAAAGTATAAAGACAAAGTATGTGCATATAGAGAAAAAGTATAAAGACATAGTATGTGCATATATAGAAAAAGTATAAAGACAAAGTATGTGCATATATAGAAAAAGTATAAAGACAAAGTATGTGCATATAGAGAAAACGTATAAAGACATAGTATGTGCATATATAGAAAAAGTATAAAGACATAGTATGTGCATATAGAGAAAACGTATAAAGACATAGTATGTGCATATATAGAAAAAGTATAAAGACAAAGTATGTGCATATAGAGAAAAAGTCTAAAGACATAGTATGTGCATATATAGAAAAAGTATAAAGACAAAGTATGTGCATATAGAGAAAAAGTATAAAGACATAGTATGTGCATATATAGAAAAGTATGTGCATATAGAGAAAAACTATGTGCATATAGAGAAAAAGTATAAAGACAAAGTATGTGCATATATAGAAAAAGTATAAAGACAAAGTATGTGCATATATAGAAAAAGTATAAAGACATAGTATGTGCATATATAGAAAAAGTATAAAGACATAGTATGTGCATATAGAGAAAAAGTATAAAGACATAGTATGTGCATATATAGAAAAGTATGTGCATATACAGAAAAACTATGTGCATATAGAGAAAAAGTATAAAGACAAACTATGTGCATATAGAGAAAAAGTATAAAGACATAGTATGTGCATATAGAGAAAAAGTATAAAGACATAGTATGTGCATATATAGAAAAGTATGCGCATATAGAGAAAAACTATGTGCATATAGAGAAAAAGTATAAAGGCAAAGTATGTGCATATATAGAAAAAGTATAAAGACAAAGTATGTGCATATAGAGAAAAAGTATAAAGACATAGTATGTGCATATATAGAAAAAGTATAAAGACAAAGTATGTGCATATATAGAAAAAGTATAAAGACAAAGTATGTGCATATAGAGAAAACGTATAAAGACATAGTATGTGCATATATAGAAATAGTATAAAGACATAGTATGTGCATATAGAGAAAACGTATAAAGACATAGTATGTGCATATATAGAAAAAGTATAAAGACAAAGTATGTGCATATAGAGAAAAAGTATAAAGACATAGTATGTGCATATATAGAGAAAGTATAAAGACAAAGTATGTGCATATAGAGAAAAAGTATAAAGACATAGTATGTGCATATATAGAAAAAGTATAAAGACAAAGTATGTGCATATAGAGAAAAAGTATAAAGACATAGTATGTGCATATATAGAAAAGTATGTGCATATAGAGAAAAACTATGTGCATATAGAGAAAAAGTATAAAGACAAAGTATGTGCATATATAGAAAAAGTATAAAGACAAAGTATGTGCATATAGAGAAAAAGTATAAAGACAAAGTATGTGCATATAGAGAAAAAGTATAAAGACATAGTATGTGCATATAGAGAAAAAGTATAAAGACAAAGTATGTGCATATATAGAAAAAGTATAAAGACAAAGTATGTGCATATAGAGAAAAAGTATAAAGACATAGTATGTGCATATATAGAAAAAGTATAAAGACAAAGTATGTGCATATATAGAAAAAGTATAAAGACATAGTATGTGCATATAGAGAAAAAGTATAAAGACATAATATGTGCATATATAGAAAACGTATAAAGACAAAGTATGTGCATATAGAGAAAAGTATAAAGACAAAGTATGTGCATATAGAGAAAAACTATGTGCATATAGAGAAAAAGTATAAAGACAAAGTATGTGCATATATAGAAAAAGTATAAAGACAAAGTATGTGCATATAGAGAAAAAGTATAAAGACATAGCATGTGCATATATAGAAAAAGTATAAAGACAAAGTATGTGCATATAGAGAAAAAGTATAAAGACATAGTATGTGCATATATAGAAAAAGTATAAAGACAAAGTATGTGCATATAGAGAAAAAGTATAAAGACATAGTATGTGCATATATAGAAAAAGTATAAAGACATAGTATGTGCATATAGAGAAAAAGTATAAAGACATAGTATGTGCATATATAGAAAAAGTATAAAGACAAAGTATGTGCATATAGAGAAAAAGTATAAAGACATAGTATGTGCATATATAGAAAAGTATGTGCATATAGAGAAAAACTATGTGCATATAGAGAAAAAGTATAAAGACAAAGTATGTACATATATAGAAAAAGTATAAAGACAAAGTATGTGCATATAGAGAAAAAGTATAAAGACATAGTATGTGCATATATAGAAAAAGTATAAAGACAAAGTATGTGCATATATAGAAAAAGTATAAAGACATAGTATGTGCATATAGAGAAAAAGTATAAAGACATAGTATGTGCATATATAGAAAAGTATGTGCATATACAGAAAAACTATGTGCATATAGAGAAAAAGTATAAAGACAAACTATGTGCATATAGAGAAAAAGTATAAAGACATAGTATGTGCATATAGAGAAAAAGTATAAAGACATAGTATGTGCATATATAGAAAAAGTATAAAGACAAAGTATGTGCATATATAGAAAAAGTATAAAGACAAAGTATGTGCATATAGAGAAAAAGTATAAAGACATAGTATGTGCATATATAGAAATAGTATAAAGACATAGTATGTGCATATAGAGAAAAAGTATAAAGACATAGTATGTGCATATATAGAAAAAGTATAAAGACAAAGTATGTGTATATAGAGAAAAAGTATAAAGACATAGTATGTGCATATATATAGAGAAAGTATAAAGACAAAGTATGTGCATATAGAGAAAAAGTATAAAGACATAGTATGTGCATATATAGAAAAAGTATAAAGACAAAGTATGTGCATATAGAGAAAAAGTATAAAGACATAGTATGTGCATATATAGAAAAGTATTTGCATATAGAGAAAAACTATGTGCATATAGAGAAAAAGTATAAAGACAAAGTATGTGCATATATAGAAAAAGTATAAAGACAAAGTATGTGCATATAGAGAAAAAGTATAAAGACATAGTATGTGCATATATAGAAAAAGTATAAAGACAAAGTATGTGCATATAGAGAAAAAGTATAAAGACATAGTATGTGCATATAGAGAAAAAGTATAAAGACATAGTATGTGCATATATAGAAAAAGTATAAAGACAAAGTATGTGCATATAGATAAAAAGTATAAAGACATAGTATGTGCATATATAGAAAAAGTATAAAGACAAAGTATGTGCATATATAGAAAAAGTATAAAGACATAGTATGTGCATATAGAGAAAAAGTATAAAGACATAATATGTGCATATATAGAAAACGTATAAAGACAAAGTATGTGCATATAGAGAAAAGTATAAAGACAAAGTATGTGCATATATAGAAAAAGTATGTGCATATATAGAAAAAGTATGTGCATATAGAGAAAAAGTATAAAGACAAAGTATGTGCATATAGAGATAAAGTATGTGCATATATAGAAAAACTATGTGCATATATAGATAAGTATATGCCTATAGAGAAAAACTATGAGCATATATAGATAAGTATATGCCTATAGAGAAAAACTATGAGCATATATAGATAAGTATATGCCTATTGAGAAAAACTATGTGCATATAGAGAAAAAGTATGTGCATATATAAAAGCAGGCACACATAAGGCAGTTACGGCGTTCCATAAAATCGAATTTTATAAAAAAAATTATATATGCAGTCAGTCGTATCGAAATGTATGAATATATTTACTAACTTCCTTATTAACGGGTGTTTGTTTACGGTAGAAACCGCCGATCTCTCGTTACACCCGTTGCATTGTCTACAACGTAAACAAGCAGGCGTTGCTAAGGATGTTAGTTAATATACATTACCTAATGTATTACATACAAAGGGAACAATGACACTCGCTGAAACCTTGTTGAAGGGTGTGGACAATTTTTTCGTCTGTTCTATACCCATTCGGATAACATTTATTTTAATACCTATAGCTATTATTTTTCAAACATGTGGAATTGGAACCGGTTCTTGGTCAGGCTCTGATCAGTCCAGACAAGGATTATGGAAGTATTGCCATGACTCCGGAGATTTCTCATGTTGTGAGGATATTGCCGATAAACTTGGTAATGTACCAGGTATGTTAGTGTGTAATACATATTTTGATGGCTATCAATTTTATTAAAAGGCATATAAGGGAGCAAAAGAGAAATAAGTGGGAACAAAGTAGCTCTAGCTACTTCTCTTGTCGGTATGGAGCATGAAACAGGAAGTAACATATCTTACAGCGGGCAGTAGATACAGTGACTATCAATACTAGCATGTAAAAGAACTTTAGTTTGCACTGGTAATCCTAAATGGCTGAAATATTGAGAAACTCTAAAAGTGTTTGTTTATGTGTGACCAGATACATGTCAAAATGGGTCCATTTAAGAACATTTCGGACATAAAAATTGCAGTAAACAAGTAGTAACACTTACAATTATGGAAAGAGCAGAAATAGGAATGTATGCTTTTTTTCTGCAAAAGACCCAGTTAATTTTAGCAATGCTGATGATCCTTTTTGTTTAGCGCCATGAAGAACGCGCTTTGAAAAAAATTGATACGATATTGGGTATCTATGCCAAAAGAATGTACATAAAGTTGACTAATGGCTGATACAAATGATGAAAAAGGAGAACCGGTGTCGTATAATTACAGGTCCGGATCCGCCCGGACCCTAATGTTAACATTACATGTCCGCTTTCAATCGATTTGTGTCTATAATTATAGGTTCGGGTGTAACGTAATATTAGTACTATATTCCACTGTAAACTTCCGCGTAGACTACTTTTCTTTTAATATAAACGCTACCAATTTACTTAATCAATACAAACTTGCATTTTTCAGATTTTAGCAATATATTTGTTCCTTAGTTTCCTTTTTAGGCTGCTAGACCTTTGGTTTAACATAATTAATGTTAAAGGGAAATATATTTTATAAGATACAGGTTCACATTTAAAAAGCCACGTAAATATTTTTATAATGTCCGTGCTGACTTTATTTGCATATAGACAGGTGATTGTAATGATATGGTTTAATTTTCTCTTTCTGTGATAAGAAATCCGCTTATAATAATTTTACGGAAAGCGCGAGGTATCATCATACTTCATACTTCTGACTTCATACTTCAATGTTAAAACTTCTCGTTTCAAACTTCTACCACTTCGTCTACAGCTGTTTCGGACATACTTTAATGAGACGTTTTGGCTATGGTTTTATGTAACTAGTTTTACGTAAAATAGTTGAAATTTTATTTAAATGTATATTGATTAAAAAGAAAAGTTTAATTAAATAAATAATTATTAACTTTTCCACTTTATTATTTTTTGTTTGATGGTGTTTAACGCCAATTTCAGCAATTTTTTAGCTATATCATGGCGTCCAGTTTTTATTGGGGGAGGAAGCCGGAGTACCCGGAGAAAACCCCCGACCTGCGGTAGGAAAACTGGCAATCCTTGCCACTTTAAATTATCGATGATATTAATTTAACAACATAATAATCAATCTATTTATTAGTAAATAATTAAAGGTAAGACATGATTAATCCTCAATTAAAGGTTTCAATCACCTTTAAATAGTAAAAAAATTAAAATACTTTGGTCAAATTGAACACTCAAAGGATGACCCAATGCTGTCTTCAACCTTTGCCAACATTTAAAAATTTCTATTCAATAAATGCCAACATGCAGAATACAATAGATGTTTTTATAGTAATTAAACTAATAATTATAGGTAAATCTTGGGCAGAATTATTGTATGAGGTAATGAGAATCCTCAATTATTATTTAATTGTGATTACACAAAGTGAACACTTTTCACTAGAAATGTTTAATACACAAAGTTTAGAGGAGTAGCATCACAAACTGAAGAATTACAAATGTACGTCCGTCATCCACATCCCAACATTTTCAACCTGATCAAGCTACTTCAGAATCAACAAGCATCCACAGAGATTAAACTCATTCAGTAGAACAGGAGGTAAAAGAACACAGAGAAAGAGAAAGTACGTACAAATCGGCCAGAGACTTGGTGAAACAGCGACTAGAGGATGGACAAGTTACAGTAGAAGAATTTGTTGATGCTGCCTCCTTCCCGCTGCATCTTGGTTAGACTACTGACATTTCAATTTATATTGTATCCGTTATTTATTAATGTGAATAAAATTATTTATAAATAGACAGTTTTTTTATCTAATCTTTATAACAACAAGACAACTTCAATAGTTATAATAATTTGGAAAAAAATAATGAGTATACAAACAACAACGAGAAGTTCTTTATAATACCGACTAAAATGCATAAATAGTGAATAAAAGTCGTTTTGTTTTATTGACGTTTTTTTAAGCTGAAAACATCGGTTTATTCACGTTTTTCCAACATTTCTACTTAGACTGAAAAATCAACCAATTAAGACATGGGATTAAGAGGCGTTCAAAGGGAGAGGTTAAGGATTATCCAACACAGAATATATAATACAGCTTTTAGATATAATGATGGGCTATCGAACGTTTTGCTAAGTTTTAATCATTTATTGTTTATTTTTTATTATTTTCTTTCTTTTACTATTATTATTGTTAATTGTATTGGTTTTTTTTTGTTTTGGTTTTTTAAAAATTTTATTATATTATGTCTCTGATTTTATGCATAGCAATACTATAGTATGTCTAGCACTTGCAAAATTCGTTTCAAAACATTAATCATCTTCGTATATTGCATCAGCGTTTACACGGTTGGTGAGGTAACTAGTTGTAGAAACACCGTGGTCTGATAGTAATAATCGCTGTGAATTTAATATCTATTAATCTATAAGTATCTATACTTCAAGATAGATATACCGTTTATACTAGTCTAATACTTCCGTGGTTATACTTTTTAATAATGATTTTAATGTAATATAATAATTTTTATGAAATACACAATTATAGACCATACATTATTTGTTTTGTATCACTGTATACGATATTTCCTTTTATGTAAAACAAAATGTAGAATAATAAGTTAAGACACAAATTTTATAACTAGTCAAAGTTTATTAAACAATTAAATTTTACAGGTAATATCAACATAATAATCCTAGATGCACCTTAATCCCCACACTTAATTGAATGTTGTTTTAACTAATTATCAAATGTTGGAGAAACGTGCACACACCGAAAACATCCGACTTCGGCTGTGTGCCGGAATGCCAACATTTTGAAAGATTAAAGAACATTGTAGGCGCTCATTAGTGAGGATTAAGGGGTCCCCAATATAGTGTAATTAATTAACTTTAAAGGTAATATTGTACTGTGGTAATGTTTGTTTGATGGTGTTTAACGCCACTTTCAGCAATTTTTCATCTATATCATTGCGTCCAGTTTTTATTGGGGGAGGAAGCCGGAGTACCCGGAGAAAACCCCCGACCTGCGGTAGGAAAACTGGCAATCCTTGTCGATTAAGATTGGAGTCGAGTAAACCCTGCCTGCAGTGAGAATCGAACCCGCAATCTCAGTGTTGACAGACCACGTGATCAATAGTAGACGAACTACCTTGACCAATCGGCCACCGAGGCCCCACTGGGTTAATGAATTATGTTGAGTTATAGTATTTGTATATTTGTACATGTATTGTGAATTTAAATATTCTGCCTTTCATCAATAAATTCTTAACTAAATTATAAATGTTTAAAACAGATTTTAAGAAATATTAGGCATAAAAAATATAAATAGTAAATAGATATGTGTATATTTTCAAAGAATATATTTTGAATTATTTTATTTTATCATTATAAATACATTCATTCATAGCATAATAGTAAGTTCTATCACCAAGGGTAGTTTTTACTCGTAAAAGATAACCATGGCGGGCTAAGTTGTTGCCTCCTAGTCTATTGGGTATGTACTTGAAGTTTAACTGTGCTATAACCATGATTTACTTTGAATGGTGCTAAAAGTATTCAGTGAGGGTATTAATACCAAGAACCCAATCCTCGTTCAGTTCGAAATACATGTTACAGATTTTATTTTTAACTAAAATATTTATTTATTTATTATTTAATTTACATTAATAACATATTTATAATAAGATTTAAATATATGTAATGTTAAATTCCTGAAACAAATACACACTTTTCTGTAAAAAAAAGTTATTGTACCCATTTCATTTTCTGCTGCAATAACAGCAATAATAATTTTCTTCTTTCCCGGTATATAGCCAACGAGGCATTTTTCAGGTCTCTTGATTCTAAGTGGTTTTCTTCCATCCCTGAAAGTTCTGTCCGGATAATCTTTGATGGTCTTTCAGAAATGTCACCAGATGCCTTCCTAACTCTGACGCGTAGCTGTTGTGCCTCTGTTTTCCGCTGGTCGACATTGTGGTTGTGTTCGTGTAATGCTTTTACAATTGTTTTGCTTTCACTGTCGGTAGTGATCCTAGCCTTGCAAGATTTCTTTGTACATCTGTATGACTTGTCGCCATTCTTCAAGACATTTGAGAGTCTGTATCTGTGCTCATCAAAAATAATCGACTCCTTCCCTCTGTTGGTCTCCGACTGGATTACATCCATTTCTCCCCGACAGTATACAATCAATAATGTTTAAAGGTTCAGTAATCCCAAAAACTTGTTTGATCTGGATAAAACTAAAATAATCTAAACTGATCAGTGGAGTGGAAATTTTAAAACCTTATGAAATATCTACAATTTAGTAAATAATAACCATATATATAAAACATATTTTCCCGCTTTCTATTACCTGAAATTTACCTGAGAAATGGCGCAAATGAAATACAAGCTTGTGGCGCAAATGAAATACCCCAAATTTCAAAAATTGGCGCAAATGCAATACGCCCGATTATACCATTTCAATTAGAAGAATACTCAACACTCCGTGTTGTACCCCTTTTGAACCACCAAAACAACAATACTTAATTATGTGATTTATGTGATTTGAAAAAATATTGGCATTCCGGGAACATACCCCGACTTCTTACCAGCTTAATTTGTTTGTTTTAAATAAAGCTATCTGATTCAAATTATTTTTTTAACAGTTTGAGAGGGCTATTAAATTTTGATATTGCACTGTAATGTAACTACACATGATTACTTTTATATTCACATTTGTTATATATTTTGCAAATAAAGTACTTCACATTTGTAATTCTTCATTTTCCTAGAAATTTTGCAGCCACCTTCTGACAATGAATTCAACACAATTAAAATCAGTCTTCCCAATAATATATATTACATACATGTTTATAGCTTTTAGTTCTATATTACATTTCAATTTTCTACGTTTCATCATAACTAGTAACTAATTAATAGAAACATATTCTAATGATGCTAATTCTGATATCCAATAGTAATAATATAAATAGTAGAAAACTATAAATAGTATGGTCAGTTTGACCTTTGGCCGAAATGTACTATTGAAGAAATGGGTGAGACGTCCAGATACGGTCATTTGGGTACCAATTAGGGTCCTTTCACTAAGTACATGTGATCAACAATTTGAATGTGTACACGAATCCGAGAAGATTGGCGATGATGACAATATTGTTACATTATAATCGATGATTATTCCTTTACCTAGAACACTGATTAAACTTTCTATTTTTAAGAATCGGCCACTTCAAAACAGATTGATACCAGTATAAGCCAGATATCGAATATCCTTAAGACGCAAGCAACACAATAAACTCGTACGGACTGTAATTTCTGTTGTCTTTACTAATCGATTAGACAAATTATAAAAATTTTAAATACAACAAACAAATGTTAAAAATAAAATTTACTTTAAAATTGTTGTTGACTATTAAGTATTATTATACATGTATTAACTCCACCTTAAACTAGACCGAAATCAAGAAATCCAATGTTAAACAGTTTGTTGTACGTAGACACTATTCAGTTAACGTGAATTAAACATAGATATATGATTCTGGAACATTGCTTTACACGTAAGAATTTCAACTAACATTTCATATACGAACACACAATGACGTAGCGAACGTTGAATCTTATCGTTCAACATTTTATAGTAATCAACAGACATTATAAAGACTTCCGGATGTAATAATATATAAAACTTAGACGACTTGATGCAATAAGGTATTTACTAGACTAGACTAGAATCAAAACAAAAACATTCCGAGAGATGGTATCGTTCGTATCAAGCCACCGTTAAAACAACTTCAACACACACATGAAAAAAAGATCTAGAAAACGTCGCTTCAGAATACAAAAATTAACACAATCTATCGTCAATACTATTGGCAGCTATAAGAACTAACCTCCTGTCGAAAGGTACACATTTTTTCCTTACCAACTACAACATGAAAAAACCTCAACAAGGTTACAAGGAATATTTCAAATATTAATGTGGATATGAACCACCCACATAAAGATTTACGAAAAAAGGGCACCTGGAGTACCCTGCCCAAGTAAGTCTGACGTTACAAGAATGTCAAAATCTACAACCACTCTACATCGAGAAGAAAGGAAATCTTAAACCAACTTAAAGAAGGGGATGACATTTTCATCAAACCAGAAGACAAACGGAGTGCGGTAGTAGTAATGGACAAATTACATTTAAGAAGCCGAAAGACGACTAACTGACGAAAGATTCTATAAAAAAATGACTCTTTGATGTTATAATTGCAGCCGGTCGACATTACAAAATTTAGTTCCTTGATTCAAAAATATCTCTTTTTGCGAAACGTGGTGCTGAGAACGAGACTATTACTATATTGGTAAATCATTTCTATCATGCGTACCTTCACAGAAAAACACAGATCAAGATCTTGCGGATTTTTGAGTGATTATACAGCATCCTATAATGAGGATCTTTAGTATCATATCGAGTTTTAGTCATTCTATTCCACAAAGTTTGCAGTTTTGCATACATACAAAAGTTCACAAATCGAACACTCAGTTACAAAAATGACAACAAGGTCAAATGATTTTTTGAAATACATTTACTTATAAGATTGCTCCTAAATTCTGGGGATGTAATAAGCATATCGCACGTTTTGCATTTACATATTTTCTAGTTTCACGTCTAAAAGTCCTGATTATAGAAGTTGAATCATAAGAAGCAGGTGATGCAAAACAATCAAATGTGACCGATTTTAGAACACTATGCAAATCACCATTAAGCATACCCTTTGACTGAATGTAAGACACATTTAGAAAATTCAAAAGAATATTCAATGAGACATAAATATCAGGTGCTATACTGTTCCGTCGTGTAGCAACAGAGGACCTTGGTAACCCGTCTTACGTGCTAGACGGTTTAATCTTCTCTGAAATATCGTTATTAATAATGCTGACGAGAAACTGCGTTGCAATAACCTCCGGGAAATACTTCCAACAGCAGAGAAATTGACATCGTTATTATAACTGAAGGTATTAACAAATTAACGAAATACTGAATCATATAGATATATGTACTAGCGTTTGACGATGTAATTTCACTAAACCGGTAGGTCAGAGTCTGTCTAACCAACAATTTTTGTACATATTATATAGGATGAAAAGTTACTTGTCATATAGTCTCAATAAGTAAATTATATACCAACGTCTAAATATTAATTGCGGAAACCATAAAATAGATCTATTCAGATGATTTATATTATACGGTTATTGCATGAATATTGGGAAATATTGTAGAGAGCAGGTGCCATATTGCACGAACATCTGAGAGCACTATGTCATCCTGCTAGGTATAATATTTCCTAATATTCATACAATAACCTTTTATTATGTAGTAATATTATTGTTTTCCTTATGAGATTTTTCATGATATTGTACGTTGTTTTATATTTAAATAGTTCAACATTTATATGGTACATAAATGAAAACAAGAGCATTTTTTTTTAATTTGCAGGTTTTTTTATGCTGATGTTTTTTTTTTTTTGTTTTTGTTTTTATTTACTTTTTTTTCAATTTCCGTCATCAGTTGCAAGTTACTGTTGAATTTTTCTAAGTTTATCAAATCTCCCGAACCTTACTTGTGTTCACTATTGAAAGGTTCTGCTATTCCCCCCTTGCAAGAAGATTGGCAAAGTCATGTTATGCCATTTTTGCTTAATTAACCAGACGACAGTAAAAAATGAAAATCGATGTTCGGAATGCTTAGGATTTTTTTTAGAAATTTACAAAAAAGTCACAAGGGATAAAGTAAACCATGAGAAAATATTGCATGTTATTTCTATACCAAATTTAAAGAGAAAACATATTTCTATAAATACATAAGCATCCAATTTTTAATAAAAATTGGCAATTTAAATCTTTGCAATAACAAAGCATGCATAAAAAAATCTAAATGACTCTAACAATAAAGAAAATGCCATCAAAACATAATACAATACTTCGAAGTCTCCCGAACAAAAATATGCATTATCAGATGTCCAGTCCAAAAAAAGCAAAACAAAGTTTTAAATTAATTTTATTTTAATCGTACATTTCTTGAAACAATACTTGTATTGTTTTCTTAATTTCATCAAAGACATACAATTATATGTCGGTAATAACATAAATCATTTTATGTTTGGGTATTTATTAAGTTGAGATAATTCACCAATGCTTATTCCGTTCTGTGTACCGGCGTATTACCTTTGCGCGCATCAAGCGTCATCAAGAGACCAATACGAAACGCTCCCCTTTTAGTACTGTAGCAAATTCAATGTCTTGATGCATGATTGATTGTTAGTAGTAACCTAGTAATATAATATACCTTTTCATTTAAAGATTAACCAGTTTTTGTTTATGTTCCAGGTTGGCTTGTATCAACTATAGTATTCCAGTTCTTGGCATGCGTAACTGCAGTAATTTCGTTCGTGGCAATAATACTATATAGCTGCGTGTCCAAGACACTGAAGAATCTCAAAGTTAACATCGTTTCGATTGTTAGTTGCTTACTCACAGGCAAGACAAATATTATATGACAACAAATATGCGGCAATAACTTACCAAACACTCAGACAAATTTCGACTTTTCAACCTCACTCAGTACACAGCTGAACTGAACACTATACAAAGCCACCATTTTCCTTTCTGTAAAATTGTATTTAAGTCGTGAACAAAAATTATAAAAATATTTGATAAGCTGTTTATTAAGTAAAAAGAAACAGATTTGCCTTTTAACGTTTTTATTATATCTTTATCGGTTACGCTTCTATATTGGAATTGCACTTTAATAGGTCCGCCATCTTGTCAATATCGCCACAAGACGACGACACTCGCGATCAAGTACCCTAACGTCATTATATTGACTGATGGATTGGATTTGCTTTACGTCCAGCAAGCAGTATTTTAGCTATAATCACGACGACAATAAGTTAACAAACAATGAAACAAAGAGAAATGAGACAAAAGGGAAGATCATTTTGAAAATGCCACTGTAAATGATAGAGTATTGGCACTCTAAATGATAGATTTAGCCCTATGTAGCGGCTACTACGAGCCTATTATTATTGACATCCACAAAAGGTATTTTCCAAACACGTCACTCTCTGTGGTCCGCATACAGGGTTTCCTGACAGCACTCTAACAAGAGTCGGTATTCTTTGACCTCCTAGTGATGCTCAACGTAAAGACACGACAGCTGCTCATTTTACTTCCCCACAGAACAACGCGACAAGAGGATTTTGAAAATGTCATATTGCAAACCCGCGAACGACAGTGTAAGTCTGTCTCCTTTTCTAATTACGACTTTGGCACTTTCCTGTTTTTTTCAAGTAACGTTATGAATCTGCAGTCTGCTTTAACATTTAAAAAACATTTTTGTTTCAGCCTTTCTTCTCATGATCAGTGCTAGCATTTATGGAGACAACTACAGAAAGTCAAACTGGTTACAAGGTCATTACTTGTCTGGTTCCTTTGTCGTTGTTCTAATAGCATTCTTTCTGTATGCAGTTTCAGCAGTCATACTGCTAGTCACGGAATGTCACAGTATGTATTTTTTATATTCTTTTAACCCTTTATTTCTTTTCGTTTTTCTTCGTACGAATTTAGTATGCCCAGCGGTAAATCGGTTGGAGCATATTATATCGTTAGTCTGGGTTTATATTTGAATTTAAAAAAAAATTGATGATAATTTTTTCACATGAAAGGATTTGCATGTGGTTATCAGTAAGAAAAATGTGACAGATTAATGCGTTTATTTCTAGATTGTGAAAAATATTTTCCTCAAACATATATACCAAACTCGTGCAATAATTTCTTCCATGTTTCATGTTTATTAAGTAAAATAAGTTAGCAAATTTTAACTGCATTGGGGAATCAATAGTTTAACAGAAGATATCAGAAGTAAGCATAATCTACCTCAAATGTCTGGTACGTGTCTAACTACAGGTAGCATAAAATATTTAATCAAGTTGTGAAAGCCACACTTTTTTCAACAACAATTTTCCCATAATAAATATCATATATTTACAAACCATCAGTCAAGTGCTGCCACTGTCCAGAATACAAGCGATCGCGTAGAACTTTTTGCACGACCTTTGCTTATACCAAATTTTTCTGTGCACGGTTATGCACCATCTTGTAAACCGGCTAGACATGCTCAAATTTAAAATCAAAACAAATGTACTAGTTGTTTTGATGGACCTTAAGAAATGAAATTCCTGAACAGTGGACATAGAACTTACAGTCAAAGTTGTTCCCACATGGTGATTTACAACACTAAATTATGCCGCATTGTAAACAAACTGTGTTTTGATGCATATGTATAATACGAACATAATAGTTTGCCTGTGCATTAATTAAACACGTTCTGTTTTTGTTTTTTTTGCTAAAAATTGGTAAAGGAGAAAACATTTCTAATTGTATTTATTTACACCACGTAAACGTGTTTTGGTGAGGGTTTTTTGAGGGACAAATCAAAACTGTTTACCGCGTATTATCCTTTTGTAGATCAAAAGGGTATATTTTGAATCAATTATTTCTTGGAGATATTACCGTTTTGAAATGCGGCGGTTTTTTCATTTCGATATGGCGATTTTCCATAGTAAAAGATGACCTGAATTAGAACGTAAGACGACAGTGTAACCTAGGTGCATGCAATTTCAACTGTTCAAAACCTTGCAGGCCTTGTTGTTTGCGGTTGACGAGGGAAATGTATCACGGTTTGTCCAAATAACATTGTATGTGACATACAATGTTATTTGGACAAACCGCGAGACAGACGTTTGTAAACGAAATTGTGGCGTAAACCAGGTTTTATTGCATGCCAAACCTCCCGCTTCCTTTACTGTATTATGTGAGTTGGTTTGTGGTGAGGTCTACACCTTGTAACAATAAAAACATTTATTTTTAAACATTATAAACAGTTGTCCCAAATTTAACTACCATAAAATTACTAATCTAACAAAAAACGTTTTGTTATTGTATCTCTTAAGTACCGTGATTTCCATTACTTAAGCTAACCGTCGTCATGTGTAAACCACACATTCAAAGCACAGCAAATGAAATCGTGGTATCAAAAACTGTAAGACGTACACACGTGCTAAAAATGTATAGACTTAAGCTTTTTGTCACAGTATATCAGAACGGTAAAGAAAATTGATCGATCTTCATAATTTAGAAATAAACATCATCGTTTAAACTGTTTCCACATGGAAACATTATAATTAAGAAATAATTCATGAGTGGTGTGAAGTTGTACTCATTTACACATTGGCTTAGCCTTTATATTCGATTATTTTTGACCGAGCGTTAACTAGGTAGAAAATATGAATGTAAAGGCCCAGCTCATGTGTAAATGAGTACAAGATAATACCCAGAATGAATTATTACAATTGTAAGATGATAAAATCCAGAGTTCTTCATTTCAAGCGGGCACTATAGGTCATGATTTCTAGCCGCCATTTTCATGTTGAAAATTGTTTTGTCGAGAAATCATTTCAAATCTGCAATTTACGGTGGACAAAATAGACTTTAACGAAACATTTATTGAATATTTTACGATAGCGTGAACTCGCAAATTAAGCAAATTACTATTTTGACGTCGTTAAACCTCTTGTGACGTTACGTCCAATCTGATTAAAATCAGCTGTTATGTTCGCTCCGTATACTACGTTACTACGTCACTTTAGTAGTAACGTAGTATACGGAGCGAACATAACAGCTGATTTTAATCAGATTGACGTTACGTCGCAATGAGTGTGTGCAAATTTGGGATATATCGGTTAACGTTAACAAAGGACGTCATTAATAGAATTTAGAACTAAACATGCTTTAAACAGTGTCCAGATAAAAATATTATCAGAACATCATACATACTTGCAGAATGTTTAAACTGCGAATGTGTATGTAACACATGTTTTGTCATGCGTTTGTTTGCAGTAGGGCATTGATATGAATAAGTTTGAAAAGGTGGGCTTCTTTTTAATGAATAAATACTGAAAACAATTGCAATTGGTATCATTTATTGTAATTTGTTTCAAGAATAGTATATTTTTTCAAGGATGTGCTACACAATGAAACGCATTTTATTACTATTTCTTATCACGTTTTTTTAACATACTAGTATAGTAACGAAATTTATATTTATCAGAATAGATTTGTTCGTCACTAGAAACGGGATCCGTGATCACCTTTAACCACAGGGCTCAAATTAACACTACATTTAATATAATTTCTCAACCGAAATGTTTATTACGTACTATATTTTTAATATTACACAATTAAAATGAATTTGACATATAATTAGAGGAGTTATCTGGTGGTGGTTATATGTGGTTAGTTTATATTCTATGTCAGTGAATACTTGGCGAGCCCCTAGATAGTAACTATCAATTTAACCAACGTTTATGGTTAAATTACTTTAGTTTACTATAGGTTATTAACCATCAATATTGGTAAATAAATTATGTTTATGTCATTATTTACTGTGCTTCTTTAACCAATGTTTATGGTAAAACACATGCAGTTTATAATATTTGACAACCGAAATATTATTATGGTTATGGTTATTCACCATGTAGGTATTGATCTGTTCTGACATTGTCGATGAAACCAAAAGATTAACCCCCAAATAGAGTTTACAAAACTATTTATATGAAAACTCAGTCAGGTAATTTAATCTGGACAGGTGTGTAAGGTAACTGTCATACATGACTTAACACTGTATTCCACAGTTAATTAATAAAATCAATATTAGGCGTAAAATATATAAATAGAAAACACTAAATGCATTTAAACATCTTATTTATCAATACAATAATAATGAAATATTTACACAAATATAATGTTCATAACATTTAAACATCTTAATAATCAATATCATAATAGTCATATATTTACACAAATATAACGTTCATAGCAATATTATAATTTTTTTTAATTACTCAAGAGATGAGCAACTTTTCTTTCGCAAACAAAGATATTGTGATTTGCAAATATAATTTGATTACATGTTCAATATTGTTATTTTTATTTCATTTTATAATATTGATTGTAAAATATAAGGATTGTTTTCAATTGTTGGTTATATTACTGGATACAGATGTTGTAAACCGACCCAATAATTTACCTATTCAAAACAATCCTTAAAATATTCTAGATCAATTATTCGAAAATTACTTTTCCAACCGAGTAAAAGATTATAAATACAAATAAATTAACTATATTTGAGGAGCCTTTAAATTCAATCAATAAAAATTTTGATGTTAATATCTTAATTATAGCAATTTGCTTTAATAAAGAAAGTCACAAAGTACATGTAAGTTCCATGTGAGGAATTTTTTCTGTTTAGTCAAAACAAGGTGTTAAAGATTTGAAACCTCAACATGCCATGCACTGATTCATCAATCATCTACAGCTTTTAACTATTGTAAAAAAATTTAAAGGGACTAATTATGGTTAACTGTTATCAAAATAGATAATATATCAACTGTAAAAAAGAGATGTTTAATTCAAATTTTAATCTTTTACTCTTGCTATTATTGTAATGAAGGTAATTACCAAATACGTAACAAGGAAACTGTTTAAAAAGACAATTCTTAAATCAAATCCACTGCACTGGCAGACTCGAGAACAGTCAAAGCAACTACAGAAATGGTCGTGGCTTGATACAGGAATTTCAGACGAGGTGGATTAAACCAGGTTTTATTTCATGCCAAACATCACTCATCTATTAATGTAATGTTTGAGTTGTGTGATTATGGAAAAGGTTAGGTATCATAAACCACAGCACAATCCCTTTGTAGTGAATTGGAAAACCTTGAAAACTTTCTGCAATCATATCGTCGAAAGAGACAGAATATCAGGAAATTTGGCATACTGTTTACCTTTTACTCGTAGCATAACTCGCCTTTTTGTTCTTAAGTAATCTAATATTCTTGTCAATCCTACGTACACACCAAAGCCAACATTTAAATCTAAAACCAACATTATGCCGAATATACCTGCTCCGAAAACTGATCAACCTCCAAAAACGATAGTGTTGTGTTGAACATATCCTTAGACCTCTTGATGATACAATAAACATGTTACCAAGATCAATATATATTTAACAATTATGAATTATGTACTCACTACAACATGATACCGAACAGGACACCGAATGGCCTTAATTATGATCATTAATATTAAATTGATATTGGTTAATCCATTTCCCTGGCTCATTGCCGGGCCATATAGAGGATTTATGGATACTTTTTAAAAGTAGAAATTCTGATCCCTATAATTGTTATAATTAATTATGACGGTTAAAGGCCTTAGAGTCAGCCAGCTACGTAATACTAAATTTCTACAAAATTAATAATATTATATAATAATGGCCTGTAATGAAGGTAATATATATAATTGTGAAGTCAAGAAAGGGTTCTTTTTCCGAGGTCCGCAGGACCGAGGTTAAATAACTCTTTTGAGATTTAATAATTAGAATAATACCTGAAGATAATTAAAGGCAATAACTGTAATATTATACTGAACTAAACACAAACAAGAACAAATGGACTGTTTATTCAAAACTGAGTGACCCTTTTAAATTTGGCGCGCTTGTGCAGGTCGAACAAACAACTATTATTTCTCATTTCAATTTTTGCGCTCTTTAACAAGTCAAACAAATAATTAGTTATTTAGTCTATGTGCAAATTCCCCTGCAGTTATTTAATCCACATGCAGTTTTGACAGAGAAAAAAAAACAAGTTATTGCTCCTTTTATCTAATTTATTTTAGTACTAGTTTCCATAGTAAAATATAATAATAACATTTAAATTACTTGGCTGTGGGAAAAAGCTATTTACAGTGTAACTTTGGACAAGAATATACATGACCTTTCTAAATAAGACATAACATTTTTGCTTCTATCTATATATGGTTTTTACACATTATTTGTATATATCTTAAATTTAAAAATAAATATGACCTTTTAAATGTTTTTGTACATTATTTCCCATTCATATATTTATATGATAGGATAGTTAGGATAGTGTTTATGCTCTGTACCTTTTATGTTTTCTTTTGTATATATTTAGTGTTTATTTTTTTTACTCGCTCTGTTACACACTTGAGTCTGTCAGCGAAACTATATTTAGAACATGTAATGATGGCGATCTACATAACCAACAATGTATGATTCTTATGATTAGATATAAGATTGTATATTAAAGTTCGTCGGTAGGTTTTATTATGAGGTATACTTTGCATCATTATTTCTTTACTGATTTTCAATGTTCACCCAAACCCAGGTCCTGATAAGAAAAAAAAACTTTGGCATTTATCATGGTATCTTGAATATAGTACATGTAAATGTATGTAGCTTCCTACCCAAGCTAGATTTGATTGAAGCAGCGCTTTCTGAGTATGATATTATTATATCTGAAAACTCATCTGAGTGACGATATACACGTAATGGCAGATGCTATTATAATAAATGATTTTCAGAAAGCGATTCGTAGAAATAGTTATAGACATAGATGTGGTGTCGTTATATATGTAAAGAACAGTCTTCATGTCTGCGCTAGTCAGCGCTGTGTATATACTACCTAGTTCACATAAGACATATATTGACAAACCTTTGAGAATCACTTGCAACCAAAAAGCCAATAAAAACTGGACGCCATGAAATAGCTGAAAAATTGCTGAAAGTGGCGTTAAAACACCATTCAAACAAACAAAGCAACCAAATAGAATTACTTTTTTCTAGGGGAGACTTTAATGTAAACATGCTCATAAATTCTGGTGGGCATTTTGATAATTTATCAAGTAGACTCAACCATGAAAACTTAGTTCTTGAGCCTACAAGGATCACTGATACGTCCTCCACATGTCTAGATAAATTTATTACGATCAAATCTGGTTTTATTGGTTAATGTCCATTGATTTTTGTAGTGACTAATGCTCTGTAAGTATAGATATTAACATAAAAAAATTAAGCCAAGATGTTATAAACGTAATATTCGTAGATATGAACGGGCAAATTAGGTAGATATGTCAGAAGATATGGCAAGGAACGATTGGAACACTCTCTTTGATCAGTAGACAGTAACTGAAAGCTTTTCAATTTTCCAGTCAAAACTCACGGAGGCATGCGGCAATCACATTAAAACCAAACCGTAGTAATCCGTCCTAATGATAAAACATTTATGAATATTATACGAGCAATCCGCAAGCGTGACCGTGCCTATTATAAAGCAAAGCATTCCGAAAATCTAGATCATTGAGCTATATATAGACAACAACGAAATGACGTCATTAAACTTGTAAGAGATGCTAAGGCATCATATAATAAAAAGCTTACTTTGAAACTTCTTAATAAGGATATCCCAACTGGAAAGTGGTGGCTTATTGCACATTCTGTATGCAAACTTTACAAATGCGATAACAACAGTCCTCCATTGGTTAATGGAGGAAGAGTTATTATACACTCATCTGATAAATGTGATATAGTTAATGACTTTGATAGAAATATATCACACAGAACATGAAACAGACTTCCGGGTGAGAATCATAGTAATCCGGAACATGCTTCTCCACTTTTTTAGCATCCAAATAAGATTGATATAACTTTGCGAATAAACCGTTTCACAGTATTCGTGTTGTCCTTCTCTCACTACAGACAATATCTTAGTCAACCGTATCGCAAACTCTTTCCTGTAGCACGTAGATGCCTATTTTGTAATTTTGGCATCCAACACAAAAGGACAGTTTAATTCAAAGAATTGAAACAATTCTTGCAATTGTATCGTTAGAATCGTTGTACCATTGTTTCTTTCCAGTATCATAGGTTTGTTGTGTTATAAAGGATTTTAATTACTATTGATGTTTAGAAACGTCGCTTACTGTCTATGTCGTCAATACTACAGTGTTATATTTACATATCACTTCGCGAGGAAATGTGCGACAAAACGAGAATATTTCAGTTTTTAAGGACTTTTGGGACAGTTACATACATCAAACGAACAAACTGTTATAAATTTTATAATATCATTTAATATTACAATACACGTCATAAGAAGGGAATCATTGTTAGAATCTACAAATTCATTATTTATGCAATTAGTGCATCCGTCCTGATGTATATGCATGAAATAAAAACCACAAGTGTGTGTTCAAAGAGTGGAGTAACTTTAACATAATACGAAGAGATGGAAAAAAGTAAAAAATGTTTCGTTTAATGTAATGGCTATTTCTACATGACTATTCTATTATTTCAATAGTAAATGTTTTAACACAAATATTATTAATGTTATTTCAGAGAGGCGGAAAAAACATGCATCAATAAGTCCTCATAGCCGTCAGGTTACTCTTTTAGACCTGTCATGCAGTAACACTCCATCATCATCTGATGCACAAATTATTTCTCGAGCATCACCTACCGCGATTACATCAAACAGAGGTATGTAATTGCATTAATAGTTTCAAATACTCTTTAAATAAGACATCTTTATTGTGACAATACAACCGACCACCGGAAATACAAACCTTGATTTGCGTTCTGTTTTTCTGTTATGTTTTTAGTGCGTTGTATATGTTAGAATACAGATTTGTAATCGTCTATTGACTATTACGTTTTGTTGTTTCCTCAGTTGTCGTTCCGATTTTTTTTATCTACTTACATTCACGACCATAATGGTCGTGTTGGAAATGCACGATACTAAAATTAATATAACTTAAAATATGGTTTGTGTTATTTCCAAGATAGAAATTATCCATCGAGCAGCTTGCAGCAAGAAAGATAATGACTTTATAGCGCCATTAACACAGAATTTAAATTCTTATTGTGGTACATACTGTATATACCGGAGTATATACTGCATTCTCGTCTTTTACTGGAGTATATTGCATACTCGTCTAATAATGCTTTTATGTAGATTGAAAATGAGTATTAATAATTTTAACTCAAATTTAAAAATATTTCTGTTGGAAGATTTAAATTTAAATTAAAAGAAAAAGACTACATTGTTATAGAGGAAGTGATAACAAAGACGTTTTTTGAGGTATAGCTGAGGTACTTAATCGAGGTATATTAAAAGGGTCTAAACTGCGCATATAATATAAAATAAACCTTTTTCTTAAGATGAGCTAAGCTTAAAATTTTCTTTATAAACAAATCTCACAGTACGTTGACTTCCATTACCACGTACTCAAATATCATCTATATTTCCATCTATTTCTAAAATGGCATGTTGTGCCTATTACAAAGCAAAAAAAAAAACACCGAATCGTCGAACTATCGGCCTGAAGCCCTCACAAGCTGTCTTCGGAAAACCATAGTAATGATGATCGACGATCGCCTTCTTTGGTTTTTAGAATCCAACAATCTCTTTCCTGTATGGATTCAGACAAGAGCGAAGTACCTTACAATATTTTGAACCTTGCGAAACGTACATTGGAAACGCCTTTGACAAAAATGGAATTTTTTGTCTATCTTTTTTTTTATTCAGAAAAATCATATGACGCAACATGGAAATATGGTATTTTCAAATGTCTCTCTTTGATATGGGGTAAAAAGATAGAATTCCTATACTTCATACTCTTTATCTGATAGACTTTTCCAGTGCAAATCAAATTATCAACATGGCTACCTAGGGAATTAGTGAGTTATGTTTGGCTGAAATAGTCATAATAGTCATTGTAAATATGCACCACAATGTTCTTATACTAATATTGAATGGTTATGCTGATCTTGAAGAAAGGATTAATACTACCACCACATGATTTGGTTTAAAAGTTGCGAAATGCATCTATTTCCTTATAGAGTTCAATCTTAAGCTATGTTCAATAGTTGAAGCCATATTGGATTTATGATCGAAACTTAAACCACAAAAGTTGTAAAGAACAAATTGAGGTACATTTCTACAATTTAATATGCGAAGATGTCAGCTAGAAAATGATTTTTGATATTCGTTAATCTGAATAAATCAGGAGCAGAAAATAGCATCGTTGGATTTACACGTTCTGAGTTTAAAGTTGCATTTTGAATTCTTAAAGGTTGACATAGGTAAACATAAAACCAATCTGAACATACAAAACATACAATTTAATTATAGTAAAGTTTTTTTTACAAAATCCAAGATGAACACCACTACGAGACATTTTTTAAAAAGGACTTAAATATTTCAAATATTTATTTGAAGAAAAGGGAAAGTCGTCTACATAGTTTTTGGCAATATGTGAGGGTAATAGACTCATAAGAGCCGCTGATGTTATTATATTTAAAGGGACAATAACAGGTTTTCTTTCAACTTTTGGATGTATCCTTCATGAATTTGTATTGGTATTTCTGATATTCTTATCTGCAAGTCCACATTTATTTACAAAGAATTGTTCGTAAAATGTCGAAATTAATGGCGTTATTTCTTGGATATATTAACTTTGCACTATATTATTACATAGCAAACGTGTGTAATCAGGCTTAACGCAACATTTCATTCATTCATTGAAAAAAGGTGTTATCAGAGCATTAACTGTATGCATTTTTACAAAAAGTAAGACTGCTGAGCTAATGATGTATTGATGTAATGAATGAATCATATATATCTGATATTAATTGTTGATTCAATGTAAATTTATGTTTTGATTACGTGCATCTAAAACCAACAAATCAACAACAGCCTTTTAGTTAAATATTTATTTCACATTTTCAGGTTTGGCAATAGTAGAGCCAAACACAAATTACGAAGTGAAAACTGGCAATACCATATGTCTTAAATGCAGTATAAAGTCTAATACGAATGTTAAAAAAGTTTACTGGAAGAAACTTGTAGGAGTAATAATATCGTATATGTTTTTTTTGTATTACGATAGTACGTTGTTTTAGCGCTGTTTAAAAAGGGTTATAATCCGTGTCGCATTAAGGATTAAGGAATTTAGAAATTACTAGAGGGCAAGCCTGTCGAGATGGTAAAGGGAGTCACTGCCACTTAATGAATTTTTATTTTCTGCCATATTTAGTAGTGACATAGCGGGCTACAGCTGTGTCATATATGTAGTAAGTAATCTACTCTTGATCACCGGTTTGTCACCACTGGAGTTAAAAGTTTGAAAAAATGTGTCTTTTATTTTATATTTAAATTCGTCATATACTGTGAGGAATGCTACTTATAAAATAATAAAGGAATAAAACTACTCTAATTATGAACGTTATTCATTTGTTAAGTGTTTAATGCCAATAATGGTTTTATTTTACATTTTAGTGGCCCCTAAAATATATCCTGGGCCATACTGGGAGGGTTTTTTAGTGCTCAACTTACAGACCTGCTCTGCGCGTCCCCAGGTTGCGGATAGAGAAGGCCTTCTTGAAGAAATCATAATTCAGAAAGCCTAGTGCGTGTTTAAAAAAGATTATCTCTTTGTACTCTAAAACTCCTTTTTGTATATATAAATCAGAGAAGGCTTATTGTAGCCATTCAAAAAGTTAAACCATCCGTTAAAGAATCTCCATACTTATATATAAAGTAGCATTAAAAATTTTCTGTCCTTTTGTCATTTTATTTCTCCGTTGATGTTTTGTTTGTTAACTCGTTCTCGTTTTGAACAAAGCTGAAATACTGCTAGTTGGGCGTAAACCAACGTGTTTTAGAAGAGGCTTCCTTTTCAAGCATTTTGCATATATCTACAAAACTTGTTTTTATGCCTTGAATGAAAATAAAGTAATGGTTTAGCATGTCAGAATTTGTGTATTTTAAGGTAAAAGGAAAAAAAACAATATAAATTTGCTAAATATAATATTATATCAAATTTCAATATTAAGCATCTGGTTATTTTCCACTGTCTGTATGCTTTGTGTGTCTTTTTTTTAAATCGTGGGTATGCGACTTCATGATTGCTATTATCTTTTCAATTGACTCAATGCTGTGAAATATTTACCTGTTGTTACTTCTTAACATTTATTATGTGCAAAAAGTATAATTAAAATATACATTTGACTAAGGGGTCACATTTTGATTGTATGGAGGACAGGAAGCTGATAAGATACTAAAGAAAAATACAATTGCAGAGACACAGCATGTTGCTAAATCCATTTAATACTTCATTAACAAAATAATTTAATTTCATTTTTCCTTTGCATTCTTCAAAGTAACGATTTTAAATTGATGGCAACTGCAAAAAGTATATTGAAGTATTTGTAGGTATGGTTTGCTAGGCAGATTCGGTCATTAACAATTTACTATGATATCTTTTACCGTTTTTCAAATATGGGAAAAACAAGCCTGACTGTGGCTTAATCGTTGATCAGTTAATGAAAGTTAAGGCATAAATAATTCATTAAAACTACAAGGTATGTTATGCTATGTATGTGCACAAAATATAAAAGAAGTGCATTTTGTGTTTATTTTAACACATTGCATTATTTGTAAACACTACAATAGTAAATAAGAAACAAATTTCGATTAAAACTGCTACACAAATGTTTAGCAAAAGACTAATTTCTGCCTTATTGTCATAATATACTAGTAGTCTTCAACAAACGCAAAGTGTGTTTTTACCAATTTTATTAAGCCACATTCAAATCAAAATTTTACAATCACACCAACGATATGCACTTAAAATGTTGTAAAATTGTTGTATGAAAAGTAATGGCAATTGCCTGTACAAATAACAAATCTCAGTCAATTAATCACAGTTCAAAGCCACTTCCGGTCAAATGCAAGTTAGTAACGTGTGTGTCCACTTTGAGGACACAGCACTGCTCTGCATCTCTTCGGCATGAACTCTATCAAAACGCGAACATTATTGCGGGTACTCTTCGCCATTCCTTAGGCAACATCTCTCGAAGTTGATCCAGGGTCTGCGGTAGTGGTTGGCGTTGGCGCACAGGTTTAGTTTAATAATGTATATAAATATTATCTTTACCACTCAATATATTTCAGAACTAAATGGAACACAAAATAAATGGTAACATTTTCTGTATTACACAAGTGGCAAAAAAGCTAACGCCTAAATGTATGTTATTTTTATCCACAATACAAGAGATAGTTTGTGTGCTTTTTAATGACGATTAACATTGTCTATTTTATATTCTACTATAGATATCCCATTACATTGGTCACGTATGGATCACCTTGTAATCCTGAAAATAGTCGAGCTCCAATTAGGCAATCAAGAGTACAACGAAATCGTGAATGAATTTAAAGCAAACATGGGACCAAACTATAATATAATTGCAAAGGTACACTTAAACATACGCATTAGGTGTTTTGGTAAAATGTACGCTTTTAAATTGGAACGAGCAGAGTGCATTAAATGCAAAGTCATAAATGCATTAAAACTCATTAACTAAGGGCCGTCGATAATGATAACATTGCAAAAACGAACAATGCAACCGTAAATGTGTATAAGCATCTAACTGAAAACACAGCGTGTGGTGTGTATTTATTTGTTTACTTGGATATGAAGGGGTCTCGTTGGCAGAGTGGTTGTGTAGTTAGGCATCTACTATCAATCACGTGCACTTGCCTGTCAACAGTGAGGTTCGAGCTTCGTTGCAGGCAAAGGTGGCTTCCATTCCCGATCAAAACTGTACGCCAAGGTAAAGAAGAAAAATTGTTGAAAGTAGTGTTAAACCTCATTAAAACATACAAACAAAAACCTAGATATGAAATTATTTCCACGAGTTTAATATTATATTCAAAAGATATATACATGTTTTATTTTAAAATTCTGTATTCCTTGATAACTTCAACAAAACATTATCAGTAACTGACTTTTCAGGTTGAAAGGATACAGAACGTACAATTATATCAACAGTATTTGGCCGAAAAGAAAGGTATGAGATCGATCAACCCAACGGGTCAGATCAATGAACGAAAACTATGGCATGGTACAAAACATCAAGCTGTCGACAGTATCAATCTAAAAGGTTTTGACAGAAGTTTCTGTGGGACGAATGGTTCGTATAGGCAGAATGTAATTTTTAAAAATTTAAGATACATGAACAGAGAACATGTTACGACTAATTTTTTGAGAATTTTATACCAATATCGCCCATTTAAAATCCGCATTTGTAATTGTGTTGTCAGCGCTTTTAAACAGAAAGTTTGAATCTATTTTTGCAAAATATTATGCTGTTTGTATATTCCTTTGCCAACGTTTCGATGACTACTGTCGTCTTTACTCATGCCATATTCACAAACGACCAAAATATATTTTAAGAATCAAATGCATTTTTTGGGGGCCGAGTGGTTTAGGTAGTTCATCTACTATTAATCACGTGGTATGTCAACACTGAAATTGCGGGTTCGACTCTCACTTAAGGCAAGGTGCGCATGACTCTATTCTTACTTGACAAGAAAGTTCCGTTTTTCTACTCGGTCGGTGGTTATCTCCTGGTAGATGTAGTTTGGCGTAATCCCCCAATAATAGCTGGACGCTAGAAAATAGCTAAAAGTTAAAAAAAATGCTTAAAGTGGCGTAAAACAATATTCAAACAAATAAACAAAACCAAATTTTGAAGTTATTGATGTGATCGTGTCTGTTCAACACTGAGATTGCAGTTGTGCTCAACTCCAATATTAATTGACAAGGATTGCAACTTTTTCCACCGAAGGTCGGGTTTCCCCCGGGTACTCCGTCGTCCCCTCCCAATAAAAACTGGACGCCGTGAAAAAGCTGATTGTCAGTTTTCCTACAGAAGGTCGGGGGTTTTCTCATTGAAGTTTGGCGTTATCCACAGAAATAATTAGACGATAGGAAATAGCTTAAAAAAATTAAAATTCCTGAAAGTGGCGTTAAACAGCATTCAAACAAACAATCAATATTTGTGTTTGTGTGCAAAATATGTGTTCTTTGTCTTTATGTTGCCATTTATGGTTCCGGAAAAATGTAACCAAAGATACCAAGCTCACAAAATTTACTCCGCCAGACGCGGTTTCCGTCTAATCAGAACTCATCAGTGTGGCGCGAATACCCAAATATTTAAATTCTAAAAGGTTACATTTTCTAGAGCTTAATCATCAAAATTACAAAATTTATATAAAATTCGGCTGTAGAAAGAAAGGAAAAATAATTGGAATTTAAATCATTTTCTAATTTTAGTTCATTTGATTTGGACAGTGAATATTTCAATTTAAGAATCAATGATATTCTTAGCGCATTATTAATATTTTTGGCATAGATTGTCATTGATGAAGGATATTCATATTAATTGTGCTATCTGTTTGTTTGTGGGATTACCATTAAGTTATTGGGTTAAGGCCTTTTTTAAAATTCCATGTTCTTGGTTTGTCCTCGGATTTGAACATGCTTTTAGGGGTTTGAAAATAATTTGTTATCGTATTTTCTTTAAATTCGCGATTAACATGTAGTTAGTTTTTTTTATACAAGTTATCGTAATTCAAAATAAAAGATAAGGGTTTAAGAGCTTATTTTTGACGGGTTTAGAACTGAAAGTTTAATAGATTATACAGAGGAGAGAATAAAAAAAGCACTAAAATAAAACATTACAAAATTCTGTCAATTACAATTTTCTGAACTTTTTATATAATGTTAAGAAATCGGTTTATATTGTAGTGATGGAGAGAAAAACCGGGGGTCTCTGAGTTAAGTTTTGTTTTCATTATTTTTCACTAAACCGAACTAGTTGATGCAAAAACTGTGTATTTCAACCATTAATAAATAAAAGTAATAATATAGGTTTAAGCATTTTATTAAGAGCAAATAATGAAAGAAATTAATTATTAATTTTATCATAAATTTGATATCTATTTTGACATTTTCGCAAAAATTGGAGATGTTGTACTGTAACCCCTTAAACGTATATGATTCTAGTACTAATTAGCCCTACATGTATATATTTGATTGAATAGCATACAATACCAGTAAAGATGTTTATATACTATTTATATTTTGTAGGTGTTCTCTATGGACGAGGTTGTTATTTTTCTTCCAGTCCATCATATTCAGCAAATTATGCCCATCCAGATTCACATGGTTACAAAAGAATGTATTTTTGTAAAGTTTTAATAGGAGAGTATACCAAAGGAGAGAAAAACATGAAAGTGCCACCAGCAATATCAGAAGGTTCACCTATTCAGTACAACAGTCTTGTCGACAATACGTCATCCCCGACGATTTTTGTTGTATTTCGTGATGCCCAAGCTTACCCAGAGTACCTTATAACGTTTAAGTAGACAATGTATATAATTTGTCAGTTCTTGTCCTCGGTGGCTGAGCGTTTAAGTCGTCTGGTATTAATGACATGGCTATCAACATCTATGCGCAATTTTTAGCTACGTGATTCTCTTATTGAGATAGGATGCAGGAGTACCCGGATAAAATTCCGCAAACGGCATTGTCAATTAAAATTTAAGTCGAGTACACCCTGACTGGTAATGTTTGACACACCGGTGATCAATAGTAGATAGCTTAACTCATTAACCACTCGGCCACCGAGGTCTGTATTAATTAAAGAGATCGTGTTCCAAAAGTTTACATTGAAGGCATGAAATCATTGTGTTTTATTAAAAACAACTTGTGTGTTACATCCAAAACTTATACCTGAAAATTATTATAAAAAATATTATATTATATAAATAAGTGTAGGTGTTTTAAGTTGCGAATTTTATGGGAATGTATGTATATTCCAACATGGTGTTTTATAATTTTTTTTCTCTGTGTTATTTGTATTAAATATTCATGTATCACAAAATTTTAATTTACCTGATTTTTATATGAGTAAAGGTTTCACGTTTGGTCTTGTTTTACGAGAAGTGTCAGTGGCATGCATGATATTTGCTAGTAGTTCAAACAGATGCAACTTTTAACGGTTTTTCTCCAGGTAATCACTTACATGACTTGATGAGCATGCGTTCTTTGATATATTTTTTAGTTGTTAGTATATTTCAACACGCGTTGGACCCAGGACACTGGAGAATAGGCCTTCAGCTTCAACCACAGCCAGTTATAAGAGGCTACTAACAGAGGCAACACTTCCCGTGTGTTCCGACCAGTGTCAGTTACACGCCGAGCCCATACAATCTTGTCATCATTCATTTTACATCACTTGATCAGATCTTGTGAATCTTGATATCAAATCTATTCAGGTACTGGCTGTAAAAAAGGCGGTGGCTCATGAGTCAATTGAGTAGACAAAGTTTCGAACGGTTGTTTTTCAGGTAACCACAAGCACGAGGCTTGCGTTCGTTGAGAAATTCGTCTGTGTGAGTATACCACCCTTGTTGGCACTGCGTTGGCGGGTGGGGACAAGGGTGGTGCACCGCATTTCTTTCATCGTGGCTTCTGCATACCCACACTTTAATACAAAAAAATGGTAAAAAAGAAAAGACACTTTCCGCATGAAGAAGAAGTAGCTGAACACCACTGGTCAAGATTTATTGCTCCTTTTAGCATGCAAGTTGTCTAGTAAAGATAGTAAAGATCTTGGTAAACCAATATCCAACGTCCCTCCTTTCATTTGGTCATTGAACTAAAGTCAATAAAAAATTAACAGTCGAGTCGACGACCTCGCCGATTTGACTGACAAGGAAATCTTCAAAGAATTACAGCCTCACTGTGTAAAAAAGAGAAGAGATTTATTGCCAACAGACATGGGGTTCAGCTTAAACTGAACACGTTTCTGTTGAGCTTTAACACTCATACTGCCCCTCAGTCAATCAAGATGGGTCTATACAATGTTAAAATCAGCGCATACATTCCGAACCTGGTGCGCTGCTTTAAATGTCAAAAGTTATGTCACTGCAAGGAACAGTGTAGAGGGACACTGATCAGCTTTAATTGTACGGAAGAAGGGCATGGGGGGTTTACCTGAACAAACAATCAAAAGTGTGACAATTGTGGTGAAGCCCAGATGTCCTCCTCGTCTAAAGACTCAACATTTAAAAAAGTGAAAAACAATTAAATTGGACGAATTCCTTTTCTGCTATGCTCAACGTCATATGACCGAACGCGTCTATGCCACAGCTGAAACGCACAATGTGATCACCTAGCCCTGTGTTATAAAACGCTCCTGTTTGCATGCAAGTTGAAACTATTAACAAAATCATATCATCCTCTCATAAATCTTCAACGACTCAAACCTCTACATCTTCGGCGTCCAATAAATGAAAAGCATCAACTTCATTCAAGCAGTCCAAAAAATTTAGATACCAATTCTTATTAAATTCTTCAACAAAAAACATCTCAAATCAACGGAAGCTAATAATAGCGATCGTACTCCAACGCCGAAATCTACGAGGGATCCAGTTAATGTCCACAATAGGTTCGGCAGTTTGTAAGAGGTATAAGATTATTTGGGGCGACGAAATGGATACACTACACCAAGCCGGTAACCAAGCGTGGACGAGCGGAGTAAGACAGCACTCAAACACAGATCTCCCCATTCGTCTACCCCGTTAATGGATACAATGGAATTATAGAGGTCTTCAGATTAACTTTATTGGGATTACATTACTAGTTCAAGCCTTTCTTCCTGATGCATTTTGTTGCATTTTTGAAAATATACCCCGCCCACGAATGTGTTTTCAAACCTCTTTATCAAACCATTTTGAAAAGCATCCCAACAAAATTCGACTTTTTGGCCTCATTGTCCCGTTCTCTGCTATCACTTAGCGACCGTTAGCACATGCTTAGATATTTTTTTTGTTTTCTTGTGATATTTTCTGGGTCTTTGCAGAGGACGTGGCCTATGCATCTCCATTTATTTTTCCGGATGTCTTGGTCAATGGGTGGCAGCTATGTTCTGTCCCAGAGTCTGACATTGGATACCTTTCCAGGCCACCTGATGCGTAAGATGCCAATGAGACATCTGTTAACAAAGGTCTGGAGGTTGTTTACTGCTGTCTTGGTAAGTCTCCATGCTTCCAAGCCATAAAGAAGAACTGCTTTGACTCTTGATGTCCTAGTCCGCTCCCCCGTCTTTGCTGACGACGCTTTCTAGATTCACAAACTGTTCCACGTCGTTGACGCTGGCACCTTGTAGTTTGATCGGGTCTTCCTTCTTGTTGTTGAGAGTTTGTTGAGTTTCTGCAGTAGATCCTGCTGCCTGTATGACAGGAGGCTGATGTCGTCCGCAAAGTCGAAGTTTTCCAGCAGTTTGTTGAATGCCCAGCAGATTCCTGTGTTGGCATTTTCTGTAGACTTCTTCATGATCAAGGCCACTATCAAGAGGAAGATTGTGCCTGACAACATGTAGCCCTGTAACACTCTGGTGCGTACCTCAAAAGGCTTAGTCAAGGTTGGTATCCAGTATGGTTACATAAACTTCCAGACGCTCTCTGTCCACTTTGTCAAAGGCCTTCTCGAAGTCCACAAAGACTACGTAGAGAGGAGACTGCCATTCCAGGGACTGCTCAACGATGATGCGTAGAGTGGCAATGTAGTTAGTGCATGATTTGTCCTATCGAAAGCCCGCCTGTTCGTTAGATATTTTCTCTTTTTCATGAATATTTATTAATTATGATCAGCCAATGCGAAGTCCTCTTTTTGTATACTACTCTTCAATTTTTGAAAGTTCAAAAATTATATGTGTAAACATCGCTATAGCGGCCTGTATATGTTGTTCAAATAATAACACATAATTTACCACTTTAAGTTTTTACAGAAAGATCTGTATCTTTTCCTTAGATGAATGCGTGCAGGTGTTGTCAAATAGTCAACTGACTTAATGAAAATTCGTCTTTAACGTTCTTAGTGCAAACGACACATTTATTAATGAAAATTACGTATGATGTCTTTCCGGATTACTTGTTAATGCACCGCCGGCAGTACGAGCGATAGATCAAAATATGTCATTAAATATTCCTTAAAACAGAACGAGAAAATATGTATGAGTGTGCCCAAGGTTGGTGAGTGGTAGCAAAGCGAGAACGCGACCTGACGTGGGTTTTCTAACGATGCAGATTCCTCACATGTTTTATTGCTGTTGAAAATTTCAATAATAAAACCCTTATATATTTATATTATGTTCAAATTTTCATATATCCTGTAGCTTAAGTAAAGGCGGTTGTATTTTTCTGGATCCCAAGTTGTGTGTTAATCCATGGGACCTGGTCGTGCACGAGGAGGCCAAACATAATAATATAATTTACGGTGATATTCCTTTTACTGATTTTAAACCATTATTTTTTAATGTATTTATCGTTATTGCAGAGTGGTTGGGATTTCGAGGTTCATAATAAACTTGAATCAAATCCAGCACAGAAATAATTGTAATTGTTTTGGAGGTCGTCGAGACGAAGTTGTTTTAACAAGGTATCGTATTGGTCATACCAGAACGTCGCATAGTTATATTTTAAATTATTCTCGACCGAAAGTGAAAGTGTGTCATGTAACAGTCCACAATCATGTCTTGATAGCATGTGTTGAAGTGGCACACATTCGGGAAGGTTTCTTTAATGTAGATTAGAATTTGAATTTATATAACACTGTTGCAGGCAACACAATTTTAAAGCTTTTAAAAATAATTTATATTGTAAAATTTAAGTTAGCTCGTAATGGTGATGCTTCATTCTTTTTTATTATTTAAATTATTTTTATCTGTATATATTACATATTATTGTATGAGATGACGTTGTAGTATTAAGGGCGGGATGTTCTACTTAATATCAATTTAATTATTATTTTCCCGTCGTCCTGAATATAGCTGAAATATTGCTTGCTGGACGTAAAACAAGAATCAATCAATCAATTAGTATATTTTAACACTAGGAACTTTATGCTAACATCATATTTCATCGATAGCGTTCATAAATTAAAACAAATATATATCTTGAACGTGGGTTAGAACATTTACAATAGTAATACATACAATCGTTCACATACGAAGAAATTGGAATGGTAAGTACAATTCGCCTTGCATTAGATCGACACAGTTACTGAACTGTTTAGAGTGAAAACAATCAACGCAAATACAAGATTTTATATTTTGATACATTGATGTTACCGGTAATATTAATTTGTTTTATATGTAATTTAAGCCTATTCACCCTATCAAAGTTCACAAAACAAAAGTATATTTTTAGCCGGTTGCACGAAGTGCGAATTCGGGTTATAGTATAGTGAACTTGGGCTGATGCGGAAGAAAGGGTACCTATTTGTGTACAAAAAATTACTCCTTCTTCAGCTTTCAACCCTGATCCCTGAAACTTTACAGGAAAATTGCATACATGTTGAGGTTGTGCTGTTGTTATGATGGAATTGGTTTTCATTTTTCCAAACTTGGCAGCAAATTTTACTGAAAAATGTACCTTTGTTGTGTAATCAACCTCTGTTACATTTTTTAATCCAGATCAATGTAATTGGACAAAAGAATTGCATACATGTCAAAGTTGTGCACCTGTTATGATGGGAATTGTTCTAATAGTTGTTTCCTCCTTTTCCATACAAATTTTAACATCATTAACATTATGTCATGTCACGTCAGAGTACATATTTTGTGTAATCAACTCCTGTTGCAGCTTTCAACCCAGATCCCTAAATCTTCGCTCAACAATTGCAAATTTATTGAAGTTGAACACCTAATCTCATGAAATTGTTCATTAAAAGTTTCCGTTTATGTATATTAAATTATTCCTACAGTTTGTACTCACTCCTAACTTTATTCCAAAAAATAGTGAATAAAATACTTATTAGACTATATTTCATCCATATATTTTAACGTTTTAAATGCTCGGTTCAAGCCAATCTAACGACGTATATAACTTTGTTAGTGTGCCTGCCAAAAAATTATAGTAAAAGTCTGCCTACTTTGGCTGAGGCTTTGAGTGACAAATCTAAACTGCTTAACGCGTATGGTCGAGATTATGCTACTTTTATAGATCCAAAACACAGGCAAAATGAAATCAACAATTATGATTCACATTTAATCAGCGTTTTGAAATGTGGCTGTTGTTTTTTTTTGTTTTGATGTGTAAACTAGACGATTCATGTCTCCTCTAAACCCTTAGGACGTTTACAACGAAAAAATCATCGCGGCGCTTTGATCCAATATCATAGAACGCCGCAAAGAGGAACCATTGTGAATAACGTAAGACCCCTTGAGAAACAAAATGGGTGACTTGCAATGAAAAATTCCCAGAACAAAAGTCAATGACGATTAATGACATATAAACAACAGGACGGTAGTATGAAATATATAAAGGTTATAGTGGAAAAAAATTTATATTGGATTTTCTTAATAATAAGGTACAATATTGAATAATTAAAAAATGTAAGCAAAAATGCAATCTCCTCTAATTATACTTAATTAGACTCTAATTATACAAACTTTTGCGTTTAATTAACACATAAACAAAACTTCGACTTCTCGAATTCCCAGCGTAAGTAAATTAAAAACTAGTTTTAAAATTTCAAGTCATAGGACAACTAAGACTAATGACGTCTGGAAATCAAACGCTGTTGTCACCCGTTTCTCTTAATGAAATTAATAGTTGAGTTGGACTTTATTGAAGCCAAGCTATTAAAATCTAAATCAGGGTTTTCAAAAAAAGATTTAGTCTAGGACAACAAAAGCTAAACCTCTTAAATTTTTGGCCGTTAAAAATTCACTGCATCTCTTAGGAAAGATTTTATATTTTAAACATACCTGTAGGTTTTCGTAATTGCTTAGAACAAATATTATTTAAAGTAGGACAAAAAAACTAAAGTTGTTTAGTAAGTCTACAAAAGAAAATGCTAACAGTTCATGTTCGTGTTAAACACTTTTCAAAATTCTGCCTGAACCATCTTCTTAAATGTAAACGCAATTGTCGTTCTTCGTTTTCATAATTATTATAATGTTATTATCTTAATTATCCTGATGTCAGATGTCTTCATCAAAGGCTTTTCATTCATTTCTTTGAATGGAAATATGTTTGATCATTATACTGAAGATAAAAGGTAGTAAAAAATAAAATATCGTGTTTATCAAAAATGGACTATTAATACATAAATATACCATAACTAACACTGAGAGAACCTGTTTCTTTGTCATGGAAACGCATGTTTTAAAACGCTCAAAAACAGAATAAGTATACAAAAAATATTAAGAAAAAATAAATACATACATTAATACATGATTGGATATTTGTATTTACACATGAAAGCACACAGCTGTAAAATTGAATCATGGCTAAATGTCATGGCTTTGTCTTGTAAATCATGTAAGTCATGGCTGAGAATTTCCAGTTTAGTCCTACAAGCTACGAATAGTTTTTGTACAACTTTAGACCTTAATAAAAACAATCCGAACCTCACAGGTTTAAAGGTACAGTCTATTGATCTGTCTGTTGTTACATCTTTGTTAAAAGTTGATTTCAATGCCATTACGAAACGTAGGTAGTATAAACAAGCAATGACTGAATGAGGAATATTTTAAAAAACGCTTAGTGTAGAAAATGCTATAAGATAAGGTTTATTCACATGTGATTCTGTACATGGGTGTTTGTCAAATAATGATCTTAATGTGTTTATAATATCGGCTCAATAGAGCGCTCGTTATATCGCAGACTGTCCAATATCCGGAAAATGCTTTTATTTCACACTTATGTAAAGAATAATTAAAATGGTACATATTTATTCATTTCCTTGTTTTATATATAAACATTTATTAAATACATCATAACTATAGATCCCATTTTTGGTTTTGTTACACATATAACTAATAAAATCAAATATTATAAATATACAATTTATATAGTAAATGTTTGAACAAATATTTGAGGCCAAATTTGCTATTAAAAACTTTGTAAAACTGTTTTATAACAATAATAGCAAATAGGAAGATTTTGAATATGAATTTACCAGTTAATTTTTTAAAAACCAAAACAATGTTTTGTGTCTATTATCGTATGATTTAAGAGACAACAATATTTTGTTAGAATTTTCTGTTATACGATGACAAGTATACATCCAGTCACCAAACCTTATCGATTAATTAATCAAAGTAATAAATGTGAACTATATCATTATATTTCACGTAAGAACACACCAGGAACATTATTAGGATAAACACAACCTACATCAAACATCAAATTATCTGTTTTCAACCCTAAGCAGTTCTCGCCGTTTTAAAGTCAGGTTGTCCTGGGTACCAATTGAAATACTTTTGAGGTGTTCCGTCATCTAAGATCCACTTATTGCCACTCTTCGATCCTTGTATGGGAACTCTCACATAGAGAGGTGGACGATCTTCTAAATTATAAGAAAAATCTATATTAATTATGTATGTGTTTGATCTCTATTAACATTAATACAAACTCTGCCTTTTTACTCAACAAATACATGATATAAATGTGCAACATTTCAGACCATATTGAAAATTTCTTAAAACATTAGATTTGATTGTCCTTAAAGAAAAACTATCATTTATATGTTAAAATTTGTATAGTGAACTTTTATCGACGATATAAAGAGATACAACAAAATATATTCAAAACGTCATTTTAGCCAGAACAGTTGAACAGTTAACAAACAACCATCCTCTCATGTCAGGGTTTCTGAAGCTCGCTCCTACGTATATACTTGGAGGATTACGAGCACAATCATGTAAACAAAATTATAATTAAGAAATAGATTATTGCGAGCCGGTTCTATGCGAATTAGAACATGATCAGACCTTATATTTGTCAATATTTAATATAAATACAAGGTCTGACCATGTTCTAATACGCATAGAGCCCAATTGCAATAATCTATTTCGACTCTAATATGTCTAACAATTTTTTTTTAATTTCGAAGCGGATCTAAGAGGACGCTTTCAATGGTAATACTGTTTTTGATACTAATCAGATATATCCCAAAATAGTATGTTAAAGCAAATAAAATTGACATAAACATATATTCTCGTCATTTTACTGAATATACGTACCTTTTAAACAAAAATATTGTGAAATCTTAACAAAATTAAATTGCATTGTTCCAGTTTGAAATTTTCAGTTTAGCGTAATATGACGTCTGAATTCTAATTGTGACGTCATATTAATTCGAATGGAGAATTTAAAAAAAAAATGTATCGGGAGTATGTTAAATCATAAAAATCTCAGAATTCAGACTAAAAATAGCTGCATTATTAACAATAAAGATAATTAAGGATAACACATAACAAACTACATTTGTAAGTCAGTTTTTACATTTCACAAAACACACAGCTTACGCATGTGCGAACTAAACTTATTGGAATTTCGACACGGCTTTGTTTACATAGCTAAAGCAGGACGGCATATTACACTATTTGTTAATTTAATTTAATAAATAACATTTTCTTATTATAAGTGATGGTCTTCTGCTGTTCTCTTACCGAAGGTCAGGGTTTTCTCCGGGTACTCCGGCTTCCTCCCCCAATAAAAACTGGACGCCATGATAATAAAGATGAAAAATTACTGAAAGTGGCGTTAAACACCATTCTAGCAAACAGACAAGCAAAATATGCTGTTCTCTTTTTGTTTTCAAAAAGACCCGATAAAGCTGAAAACTTACTGAAAGTAGCGTTAAACACCATTCTATCAAACAAACAAAAAATGCTGTTCTCTTTTCATTTTCAAAAAGACCCGATAAAGCTGAAAAATTACTAAAGGTGGCGTTAAACACCATTCTATCAAACAAAAACAAAATATGCTGTTCTCTTTTCCTGTTCAAAAAGACCTAATATATTGTGACTTAAAGGAAGAAAGCATTTAAACATCTTAGGCATCTGTCTATTTTAGTAGTATATTCGGAATTACCAATTTTACAGTCCCGCTTATGTGAAGAAAAGCTCATTTAATAAAAAGTATTAATTTGCCAGTCTTAGTTTCGAGATAAAAATGATGGATCAGTGCTGACTTTTAATTTTTTCAAGATAGTTTTAACATAAACATTTGATTAAATTTTTTATTGTCATATAAACGTCTAAACAGAGTTTTTGGCAAAACTATATAATTAAACAATATAACCGTAGAAATACACAATTAACATATAAAACATGAACAATGTATGTATGGCTTTGCAAGTATTTAATTAAGAGTCCCCCATCCTCAATGCTAATGATTGTTTTATATAGGAACTTATAACATTAACTTGTTTATAGCCTTTTGGATTTAGAAGTATTTTTAATTTTTTAATGTCACTATGTTGTTCGTATTGATCAGCATCCTCAAAAAATTCTTTGAGTAAAGTATTTCGCAAAGACTCATTTGTCTTGCAATGCAGCAGAAAATGAGCTTCGTCACACATTCTGATTTTTGTAAGGGCCCTTCTAGATTCAAAATCTTTAAATAAAAGATAGAATTCCCTGTTTCAATCTTCTTTAATGTAAGGCCAGAAACGTTTCACCAAGATATGTAACCTCAAAGACCGGCTCTTTTGAAGTTTAAGTGTTATATTCTATGTTGATATTGTCTAATTACATAGAGAATAAAGTAAATAAAATACAAAACACAAAGGAAACTGATAAAAATCACAATTCACAAAATCAAAAACCAAGAAACACCTAATGTTCAAAAAGCAACTTTACATTTAAAAAGTATATTTAAAATATTTTTGTAGATAATAATGAGTAATGTGCAAATATTTCGTTGTCCTTACCAACCACTTGAACGATATAATCATATTTCTCTGGCGAGTCTACTACAGCGAGTTGTCCACCTTTCTGATGACAAGTCGTCGTAATCTGAGAGGAATCTATATTTGCAATTACAAATGTGGTGATGGGCATCTACCAGTTACTACAAATATAAAAAATGAAAACGTTTACACTGGGGACTTTTCAGTTAAACACACATAAATTTCTGTTATAGACAGGTTGTTTTTGTAGCAATATATTAGACTTACTGCAACTGGTTAAAGAATCAACAGAAATATTGAAGTAAAATCGCTTATATAGAGAAATTAATTCAGCGCTATGAGTGTAAATAAGTAAGTAATGTTACATCGAACACATGAATTGATTGAAAGTTTGCTTAAGTTACAATGAGGAATATTTTCGCTATATTTAGGACACGAACAAATTCACATAAATCAATCAAGGGGTAATAAGGATGAAGCAACGGAAAAATAGTTTTGACTTACACTTTAGAGAATTATGTAGTATAGAGTAGAGACTAAAAGTTTAGCCTTTCGTAGCGCTTGCTTTAATGCGCCTTCTCTTTTTTAAACGTGCAGAAAGGATTTTTATTTCAATACATATTTTTATGTCAGCCTCATTTAACTGACATCGATAACAAATAACAAACTCAACTGAGAGTGAAATGAATTTATTAATGAAGCTATTTAAAGCTCATATAGAATAAACTGTTGAAGTACAGAAATAGCAATTTATGAAATACACCACTTATAGAATTTAATACGTGGTAATAACCCAAATTAATGGCCGAAAAAGGGGAAAATATCCCTATATGGCCGAAATACACAACAGAAGTTAGATAAGGAGGTAGTTGGGGAAGGAGGGCGGGGTTAAACAATTTTTCCACATAAATCTTGAGCAAATATGGGTGACCTTATCTTGCGAAGCTTGTCAATAATTATGACCTCATCAACAACCAATCAAACAACAGTTTAATATACATTGCTAAAAATACCGGTGATAAGGGAAATTGTATTCCTGAAAAATTATCTCATTCGCGGACATAAAATTCGTTATTAAAATAACTGCATTTATGTCAGGCTCATTTAACTGACATCGATAACAAATAACTAACTCAACTGAGAGTGAAATGAATTTATTAATGAAGCTATTTAAAGCTAATATAGAATAAACTGTTGAAGTACAGAAATAGCAATTTATGAAATACACCACTTATAGAATTTAATACATGATAATAACCCAAATTAATGGCCGAAAAGGGAGAAAATATCCCACCAGATTTACTGCAAGTAAAGCCCCCTCCCCCCAAAGGCCACCAGGCAACTGGAAATATGCATAAAGAAAGAAAAACAAAAATAAAACAAACATGTTCATTTAAATCATAAAAACTACATGTAAAACCATAAAGTTATTTACAGCTATGTATGATATTTACATGAACATTCTAAACACCGGCCCCAGCAGGTGAAGATGAAGACAAATACAAAATGTTCACAAGTATAAAACTATCAAAAATCATAATGTTTTCAAATCAACACCAGCCCCAGCAGGTGAAGATGAAAACATATACACAAGTATACATGTAAAACTATCAAAAATCAAAATGTTAATAATATTGACACCGGCTCCTGCAGGTGACGATAAACACAATAAAGACAAATACCAGGGCTGCAAATACACAAGTATTTATATAACTGTAAAAAATCACAATGGACACCAGCCCCAGCTGGTGAAGATAAAGACAAATACATAAGCATAAAACTATCAAAAATCATAATATTGACACCGGCCCCAGCAGGTGAAGACGTACAACTAATAAAAATAAGTAACCATTTAAAAAACAGCCAGGACATTTCCAGAACAAATGTTATGTGTTAATGATAGGGACCCATATATATTTTTTGAAAGCATTAGAATTCCAACGTCCTAACAATCTGATTTGGGAATCTGAAAGCCCCTTTTCTGCAGCTAATGAAGCAGCCCCTATCCTAAAGCTATGTCCTTTATACATAGAACTATCAAGACCACACTTGGCTAGACATCTATGTAAAATAGTATCAAAATAAGATCGATAGAAAATTTGCCCCTCGGACAGACAAAATAGCTGACCTGATTGCTTATGCCTGTGTTGTAAATAATCTAGCATTAAGTGAAGCGCTGACAGTTTAGTATCTCCATGTGAAAAAGAAATGATCTTAGATGCTCCACTATAATGATGCTTAAATGACTTGAAATTGACAGAAATCTTATGAATTTTGCCGCTGGCAAACTCAAGGTCAAGATCATTTAACTGTAAAACATGCTTTGCACAGCCACCTTTGACTACGACCTATTCACCAACTCGTGCAAAGACTGAAAACGCGAAAACAAATATAGCTTCAACAAGCTTTACTTCATATGAATCTAGCACAATGACTGGAACCGCATCCAAGAGACGGTTCAAAATATTTACAGTAATGGGTAACCTAGTGTCAAACTTTGGACGCAATCTTTGAGCCCCATGAACAAGCTGCTGTACTAAAAATGACTGTGAAGGATCTTGAAAGCCTAAAACCTTATGAACATAACCGATTGCACTTAAATACGTAGCAATAGTAGAGGGAGCAAAACTGTCATGTAACATATGAGAAACAAACAAAGAGAGAGCATTTACAGCCACTGGCAAAATGACATCTGCATTGAAAATATTCGATAAAACATGTTAAACTTTTTCCAAGCTCTCTTATATGTTGCTCTAGTTGAAGGGGCAATTGCTGCACTTAACAACCTTTCAAAGTCTTCCAAAAGTTCAGAGGCTGAAAAGGCTCTGGAACCAGACAAGGACTCTTTTTTGCCTGTGGAAACTGTTTCAAAAACTCTGACACCTGTAGACGAGAAAGAAAATCAGCTAGAGAATTCTTACTGCCTGCAATATGTTTAGCTCTGAATAAAAAATTCAACTCTAAACATCTTAGAACTAAATGCCTAACCATATACATTACAGTATTATCTTTACTGTTCTGCCTATTTATCACCAACACCAAAGCTTCATTGTCGGTGAAAAATAGAATAGAATGATTCTTCCATAAATGACCCCAAACTTCTAGAGCTAAACTAATAGGATAAAATTCCAAAGTCATAATGTTTAAAGATTTCCAATCATCGGGGAAACTTCCATTAAACCAACGACACCCATAGTAAGCCCAAAAGCCCTTGGATTGAGCCGCATCAGTATACAAATCTAAGGTCTTGTTAGAAACAAAAACATCATTTATGAGCATAGACTTCCTATTATAGCGCTGTAAAAAAGTAAGCCACAACTTCATATCTAATTTGGCCTCATGTTAAATTTTTATAAATTTCTGATCTTCAGAAATACCACAAGTCAGACAAATCATTCTTCTAAGAAATGCTCTACCAGGCTGAATTATAGAACAAGCATAATAAGCAAACTAATCAAGGATTGCATCTCCTTTACCGAACAAGTAGCTTTATTCAGCATACTATCCAATGTAGCACAACCCTTCTGAATTTTATCCAAAGGTAAACGAGCTTCCGTCAAAATCGAATCCAAAGTGATACCGAAGAACTCTATAATTTGAACAGGAAAAACTGTTTTAGCAGCTGATAACGGGGTACCAATGTCATGACAAAGATCAATAAACGCTGACAAATGTGCAATTTTGTGCTGTCTGGAAGGCCCCAAAACAAGAAAATCATCTAAGACATGAACCATACCTGCAACATGTAACTTATGCAATGCAATCCATTCTAAACATGTACTTAAAGTTTCAAAAATCTTACAGCTAGTTCTACACCCCATAGCTAAACAACGATCAACATAAAATTTCCCCTCCCAATGAAAACCTAACAATTCATAATCATCAGGATGGACAGGAATTATACGGAAAGCTGACAGAATATCAGTTTTTCCCATGTACACCTTCCGACCTAAATGTTTAATGTAGTGGATCGCTACATCAATTGATGCATATTGCACCAAAGCCGATTCATCAGAAATACCAGCATTCACAGATACCTCTAACCGATTATGTATAAGTCTCCATGAATTAGGCTTCTTTTTAGGAACCAAAGCCAAAGGTTAAATTTTCAAGTTAGAAAATGGACACACATCAAATGGACCTATAATACGACCAAGTTTCAATTCCTTTTGTATCTTCTCCCTAACAATATCAGGCCTATCGGTTGCAGACTTAGAATTGGGACTAAACTGATAAACCCTCTCTCCTTGAAACTCTAATTTAAAACCATTAGTGAAACCATCAATAATATATTTCTTCTTTTCAACATCATATCCCTCAAGATATTGGGCCAATTTTTCAATTTTTCAACCTTGATAGTGGTCGGCAAGTTATTTTGGTTGTGGTGTAGCCTGTGAAGGACGAGTTGCTGTGCTGGAGGGTATACTGATTGATTTTGATTGGGCAGGGAGGGAGGCACCCTGAGCTGTGGGATTGTGCACATAATTTGGGTGAAATCCTGTATTTGAAATTATGCTTAGAATAATAACTTAGTTAAGATGAAGTGAATACCGCATTTAAATCCATCAAATAAATCACTTGCATCTTAAGTAATGTTTTTTGCCAATAAAATGGGCTTACTAATAACCATTATCGAATCAGGACAATAACGAATGTGACACGAAGAGATCTTATACAACTTTAAATATTTACTTACTTGAAATTGCAAAAATTACAAAAATGGAACATGAATAAATAAATAAAAACAATAGGATGGTTTACAATCACAATGCATAATTTCTTATTACTAGAAAATGTACTTTTTTGTCTATAATTGAATAAAACGTCAGCACTAGTGTTATCATGTCTAATAAAAAAAAACTGAAGGGTGGTTTTGAAAGTGTGTTATAGTTTACACACATAAGACGCCATGATTTTTGTCGAGAATGAGTTTTGTAAAACATACATGTATACAAGAAGTCATAAACAAGTATTTTCTTTATAAAAAAGTCCTATCACTATCCGGTTGATGAATTTAATGCCGTTGGTTTCTTTAAATTGATTAAATGTTCAGATTTTTAGACTTCCCAAATGATGTAAACGTTACTTTTTGATGATATAGCAACCATTACATGTGCAGTACAATAAAGGCATATGAATAAATATTTGCGTACATCGTTTAGTATATGAATAAACTTCACTGATACATTGTCTTCAAATGATGTTAAGTATTCTGTTCGTTTTTATGAAAATGCATTGAATGCAATATATGTTAATTATATCACGTGACAACTACAGGATAAAAATATAACCAGAATTCGGCTAGAACTAATTTCATGTGTCTTAATAGAAGCTAAATTGATCATCCTTTTTGCAATAACATGTAAATATTAAAAACGCACTGGAATGTTTTTAATCATTTTTACACTTTGAAGCAAAGTCTGAACAATGAAAGCTGATGAACTTATACTGTACAAACTGTCACAACATTTTCTTAGGACAAATAAGTGATATGAATTAAGACTAATATATATTCTACAAAGAAGGAAAGACGTGTTTTTTGTTAACTTTTACTTTTCGTACCTCAGTTACATTTGTCAACATGTCAATCACATTTTTAGATCTGTTTTCCATGGATCGAAGAAATTAATGTGTAAATATTAATATCTCAATAACTATAATAAATTATTAACTTTGGATCTTCACTGTAGATCATTGTTGACCTTAAGCATCTTCAAGGTCACGTCGTTTGAGGTCAAGGTCGAAGTCCTATTTTTATATTTTTTAATTTTCTAAGTATTTAAAATGGCTCATCTTATAGATTCTTCTTTTGTATGAGTAATATATGCATAGATCGAAAAGTCAATGGTCAAGGTCATTTTACTTTCTTAACGTCCTATTAATGACCTTTCATATTTTAAAAGGTATCTCAGTTTATCAAATTTGTTTAATTTCTGAAGACATATTACCAATGTTGCTTAAATGCAAAATTTTAAGGTCATTTAAGATAGATGTTCGATTGATGTTCGTTTAAATTGGGAAGCCTATTAATCGTTTTTAAAAACGATTGAACCTATATTTATAGTATAATTCGCGATGATGGATAAAAAGTCTAGGATTAAAATAACTGTATTGTTCTTCTTACACCTGTGAAATTTTGTTAAC